>OU823267.1:10328750-11754515 GCA_917490735.1 Dryobotodes eremita
TTAATTTTAAGGTGTTTTTGATGATTATGCATTAAGATCAGTGTGCTTCCTCCGACACGGTGTCTCTAACTTAATATTATAAATGCGAAAGTTTGTTACCTTTTCACACCTAAACCACTGAACCGATCATCCTGAGATTTTGCATATACGTTGTCAGGTGTACAGAAACGGACATAGGGTAACTTTCATCCCGAAAAAAAGTACTGTTCCCGAGGAAAACAACAATAACGTTCTATGATAATAGACGGCGGCGGCGCCGCGTGTCTTTCGAATCATGATTGAATTCTATTATTGTAGAAACTTTAGTAGTGTGTTAAGAGATTTTTATTTTTTATTTAAGTACTTAATACATTTTGTGAGTCTAGAGTGTCGATAGACCGGTTTTTCATCCTCTTAACTATAATTCCCTGAACAACCCGAATTGACTGTCAAATTCTAAATTAACGCGCGCAAAGCCGCGGGTAAAAGTTAGTGTTGTCATATTTACCTCAGGCTTCAGATCTCTGTGCACAACTCTCCTAGCGTGCATGTGCCGCAGTGCTAGTGCCAGCTGAGCTAGCAGACGCCGCGCTACACGCTCCTCTACGCCGCCTGCTATTTGAGATGCTAACTCTCCGCCCGCCGCTAGTTCAGTTACTATGTAGGTGAAGGCCTGTGGATACACAAGAACAAAATATTAATTTAATAAATAAAAACCATTTCTGGTTAACGATAAACGGAGTGAATAGAGATAAAACTTTAAACCATAGGTTCTCAACGTCGGCGTTTGAGACTTTCAGGGGGGCAGTAAAGACCTAGAGAAAATTAGGGGACGTTGAGATGCGATCTAACGGCTATATAATATTACACGCTTACATATAACCGTGGCAATAGCTGTTTCAGATTCCCGACAAAAAGTTTATATTCTCAAAGTGGGCAAAATAAGGTTGAAAACCTACGCTTTAAACCTTTGCAACAGTTTTTTCAACCTGGTATTGTGATGGTCAATCTTTTTGCAACATTGATAATTCCCCTAAAATTTATTTGCATACCCAGTTTCTGAAAGTATGTTAATTAAATCTGCTATAATATTTTATATTAGCTGTTATAAGTAACTAACCCAATCAAATCAATTGACATGTGATTTTTCAGTAATCAGCAGTGAAATCGAAATGAAATTATTGCAATTATTGCTACCACACCATTGACGAATTCCTAGTTGACTAAAATTTCATGTTTTAATGTAATATTCGGGTCCATATTGGCTCAACTAAAGTTCTTTACCCGAAATTGTTCTTCTCAACGATTTGTAATCCAAATGATCACTCTTCCTAAAATTTTTCATCCTAAAGTTTTCATTCATACTATTTGTAGTGCTACCGGCGATGTTCATAACACTCATGTTTCCGAAAATTGTAATTAATAATATCATTAATGTAAATATATTTAAACTCCTACTGTTTTTTATCATAACGCTTTTATCCCTAAACGTAATTACCATAACATTTTCACCCAACTTATATATAACCTACCCACTATATTTTAAACCAACTGTTTAGAATGATTAAAGGTCGTTTGACTGATTTTTGTCTGAAATGAATGAAATTCAGGTCAGAGTGTCGTCTTGGGGGCACTATGAAAAAAATACTTAGAAAAATTTCGCGACCAATTTCGAGGTAGCGCTCGCTCGGCTCGCGCGTAGTTGGTCACAGTTCTAACCTAACCTAACCTATGGATATATTTGCAGGTACACACCGCTATAAATAAAATTAAAGAATACGCTTTATTCTTATATGTTACACATGTTATGTGAAAATAAAGTTACGCAAAATTTATGTATATAATACTGATTATTATGAATAAAAAGAAATCTAAACAAAAAAAATATGACTTTGAATAGTAGTGTATAAGATGGTTATGTTGAGAAAATATAGGAAAACAAATACAAGTATAATAGATGTTTATTGCTACTGACATTATGAAGTTGAATGCTTCGGAATTATGAACATTAGAGACAGAGTAGTTAGGAATTGTGATTGTTAGGATGAAAAATGTTAGGAAGAACATTTTCGGATTTCCAATTATCGGAGTTGAAAATTTAGGTGAACTTTGGCGCACCCGTAATATTCATATACATATGTCTATTAATTTATTACAATATATTATATCTTGCATTTTAAGTTCTATAGATATGAATTACTTCATTATGGTTCATGTAATGTTTAACTTAATTTCTAATATTGTAATTTAACAATGCATGCCTTAATAGGGTAGATTTTTGAGCTACTATAAAATATTTTTAAGATCCTGTTGTATCACCAATAACGGCATTAATAAAAAACTTTGACTTTGCAATAATTTCATATGTTAATGTTAAAGGTTTCATTAGTAAATTCCTCATGTTGTATTAAGTTTGTAACCATTATTATTTTACTGGGTTTCAGGGACATCGACGTACAAACTGTAACCATGAATTCAGCACATGGTTCATGATTATTAATATTTTTAAAATGTTTTGACATATCTCGGGACCCTTGGATACCGGACCTTTGGAAGGCGTATGAGGGGCCGAAACCAACTCGCAGAGGACTCTTTGACAATTTTAAACTATAAGGGGGCATCAACTTGTACTTTTTAAAATCAAATTATACCTGTATGCACTATGCAAGTGTACCCAAGGACAACCACCGTTTGGTGCAGGACTATTACAGGATATGGATAAAAAAAGATATTGAACTATGGGTTTGGGTAGCTAAAGCGGACTGGTTATCTCGAACTATGGAAAGACTATGGCCCCTGCCTGACCAATGTTTTATATACAATACACAGATAAAATGGCAGGGGGTGACTTGCACACTCGATAATGGGCCCCCGGGAACTATCGCTAGCATATAGAGACATAGTGACAAAAGGGGCAACATGTCCTGAGGTATTTGAGAAGTGTAGAGGTATTCCACGGCTATCAGAATAATCCCAGAGCCCGGAAGATGATCAAGATCCCTACCAGCACTTTCTGGAATACTTCCTTCCTCTGAGCACGTTTGCTCTTACGAATCTCCACTCAAACCGGCCAGTAAAGGCAAGAAAGAGGTGGGAGCTCTGTTCCTCGTCAGTGTTCACTCCAGCCGGCCAATAAAGGCAAGCCAGAAATGAGGAACAAGACTACTCCCGGGAGATAGGGACCGTGGGGTCGCTACTACCCAACAGGTCGCCACATGCTGCCCTGCTGGTTTCTGTATCTCTTGGTCTGGCTCCTCACCCCAGACCTGTTCCGGCAAAATAAACTCTACCGGCACAGACCTAGAGTTCGGAGCGCGCCAGCCCCACCACGAAGTCAACGTGAAGATACTTTTATTATTATAACATTTATTTCAGGCTGCGCCAGGTGTTAGTAAAAATGGTCTTACAAACTAGTGTTAGCAGACATGCAAGTTTCATTCAGTGTGGAGTTTCATCCAATGTCGCAGCATTGGAGACTCCACGCCGCCGCCACAAAGACGAGCAAGCAGAGAAGCGCTTCTTTTACGCATGATGGCCGTTAAACCATCTATATGCCTTTCCGCTAACATCTTTGACGCGCTACATCGCTTATAATAATTAAATGAACTTAAATTAAAAGATAATACTTACAGAGTCGTGGAACACTTCATGCAGAGTGATGATGTAGGGGCACCCTTGACACGTCTTCAGCAGCTCTATCTCTTGTTTAATGTCTTTCTTTTGAGTCGATATTATCTGTGGGACAAAATGCACAGAAATGTTATTTCTTAGATATTTTTGAACGCAACATTAATAACAGTCAAGTGCAGAATTATTTGTTGAAGCTTTTCTTCAATTCTTCATCTTTAACCAGTAACCAATTTTAACTGACTTGAACTCACATAGTTACGCTTCAGGTTGATTATTTAAGGCGCTGCACAAACGTAGGACACCGTATAAAGCTCAGTTTTTTGTCGCACAGTTAGGCGTAATGGTACATATTACAAGCCAGAAAAACATTGTGTGTATTGTCAAATGTTCAAAGAAAAGACTTATTCAAAAATATTTCATAAAAATAAAATAGTATCATGATAAAACAATCGTAAAACAGAGACCAAAAAATCTCATTACTCTCATAATTTTGAGCGTAAACTATCATATTTTATGTAATAATAATAAAGGGAATTCAATCAACTAAAAATTATTTATTCCACTGAGCTGTGCATTTATTTTTTATTTTAATTAAATCTGCAAAATTACTTATATTTTGGTCAAACGCATCGCTGTTTTGAACCTTATTTGTTGCCGCGATGCGCTATTTTAATATTTGCATCATACCGCGAGTTAAATGCAGTGTCTAACTTTGTGGACAGTGAAAACAAATTGGACCATGTTGTTGTCCGAACTGAATAAATAAATTTAAAACTGGAATGTGCAACTAGCTTTATCTTTCTGACTGACCGACCCCTTGACAATTTAAAAGTGCCTGTAATTGGTTTATTTGAAATAATGCTTTGAGTTTGAGTTTAAAAAAAAAGCGTTCAAATTCGTCACTGAACACTTTATTTACACCTTGTATTATTAATAATTGTCCAGTGCACATAGTCAACTAATAAATATTCCGTAAGTTCAGTGTTTGACAGTCTCAGATGGTAAAACAGCCATCAAATCGACTTATGAATGTTTACACTAAGCAATTCGATTGTAGAAACCACTAGCAAGTTTTACTGCGCAACTGGGCAACTTGCTGTTAGACCAAATGCAACCACAAAAATAAAATAAAGTTGGCATTCTATCAAAGGTCCTTCCAACATCTTGAATCGTTCGGTAAGGTAAGGTATAGTATTTTTATCTCACGAAGCGACGCGCGCTTTACTTGCGTTTACTAAGTGTTCAAGCACGCTGTGAATGTGTGTGTAAGCGCAGGAGCTCTCGGTACCGTCCGAGACAATGGCGTAGTCGGAAGTGTGTATGTGTGCAATGTGCTGACGCTACTCGTCTTCACGCACACATTAACAGCGTGTTTCTACACTTGCTTACCACAAGTAAAGCGCGCGTCGCTTCGTGAGATAAGAATACTGTATAGACTTATACAGCACTATTATACTCACTTTAACAGCATACTCCTTGCCAGTCTGCCGGTGTATGCACTTCCGACACACGGAGTATGATCCGTCACCAAGTAGTGGAGTACTAAGCTCCACTGCGTATTTCTGGAAGAATGGCGAGTCCTGGAAACAAGAGGAAATTGGTTAATATAATACATCTGTTTAAAAGATAATGTGGGATAAAAGCCTAATTTATATTTACCGGCAAATAATGATTACCGTTTTCCTACTGGTGAGTGCAGGGTAATTTTGGTGGACAAATTATGACTGACTGATAAAAAATTCTAAGTCACTCATAAATGAGAAAGGCTGTCTATCAGTCAGTTTTATTCGTTTTTACTATACTACTAATGGCCGATTCCTATAATTTACGGACCATTATTGGTTAAAATTAGGACTCTTGTATCTTTACCAATATTGAAGCAAAGACCTCATATTTATTTGCCTAGTAGACCCTCCAATATGGAAGTAGCTATTACAAGTAAAATTAGCTTACGATAATCTATTTATATGCCCAACTTGGCAATAAAAATGCTACCATTGGTAAGAAAAATAAGAACCGAGCATTAGACAATTTTGGTGAAATATGGCAGTAAGCTAGCCTAGCACAAAGAAAAGGACAAAAACAACTTGTCCTTTCTCTTTCTTATCCCTAATGTAAGTCCATAGTGATCAAACTTCACGCTATCTTGCTACATCAGAAGTTATTTACCTTAGCGACCCATCCTTTGAGCTTGTCATTCTTCTCCCCGGTCGCCTGCATCCATATCTGATCAGCTATCACGTTCTCTGAGAACAGTATGCTTGGAGCCACGTAGGAATAGCCTGGAAAGAAATGTTTTCATTAACATTGGGTACAGACAAAGAATTTCACTCCTGGTAAGTCGGTACAGTATTAAGCATAAAAAAAATTCTAGGAATGAGCTTGTTTTAGAGCGATAGGGGGCTCAACAAACACTTTACACGTCAATCATTTTAAAATATTATTGACGTTTATAAGTGTTTGTATAAACCTACATCTTCTATAGTAATAATAAAGCTGAAGAGTTTGTTTATTCTTTTTGTTTTTTTTTGTTTGAACGCGGTAATCTTTAAAACTGCCAGTCGGATTTGAAAAAATATTTTTGCATTTCATAGCCCAATTCTTAAGGAAGGCTATAGGGCTATTTAACATCACGCTAGCATCCCGAGGAGCCGAGCAAAAGGACAAAAGTCAGAAGAACGCTAAGTGATAACAAAGCGAGAGCGCGGAAGGGCGATGCGATGCGACGGGGTGGGTTGGGGAAACAAGAAATTTCAGTCGCGGGTACAAGCTAGTAATTTATAACAAACTTAGCCGAGCAAAAAAAAAGTGGTGCTAGAATAAAAGACCACCACGAGTGTCGGCACTTAAATGTTCGTCCGGCGCACCCTAGGCTACTACCAAAGGTAGCCGGTCAGCAAATAGGTAGCAGGACTGGTCTGGTCAACACAAACCTGCTGATTGGTTAATATTTTGACCACGGCATAACCCTAAAATTCATGTATAGCTCGTGGCATGATAGAAACAGAAGAAGCCAACGGTACCGGCTGTCATTTTAAGATCTCTGACAGTCGTTACGGATCAATCAGAAGGCAGAAAGGCTGACTTAGTCTTGCTAAGGAGTATCGTATAACCCAGTAACTGGGTTGTGGAGGTAACATAGACAGTCGCTCTATGTAAAAGACTGGTATTCAGCTGTATCCGGTTAGACTGGAAGCCGACCCCATCATAGTCAGAATAAGGCTAGATAGACGATGATTTATGGTACTCCAAGTAGACATAGTTGACAAAATGTATTCTACTCACCAAGGAACAGTTTGTCGTGATGCTTGGGCGCCTGCGCGGGAGAGTCGGTGGGCGGCATGCGCGTGAACTCGTCCGCGAAGTTGCACGTGTCGGCCGCATGCGTGAGGACGGGCACGAACGGCGCCGAGATCTCGCGCTGGGCTACTGCTTCCCAGTCGAGGGTCTAGAACGTACAAGGTAATTTTATTTGAGGGAATATGGTCCTTAAGTCCATAGTATGATGGACTATAAGGTAGCTTATGAAAAAGTTTGTTTAATTAAGCTATTGACAGATGAAGAACAATGTGAATATTATTTTGTCAATTTTTACCAAGACATCATCATTTGCTATATAAATTGGATGTATGCTTCTATCTTTTCATCAATTAATTGTTCTTGTCTCGTTCTGTTTTGAACAAAATTACAGGAGAAGACAGTTTATAGAATGATTTGTACATCATTTATATATAAACACTTTAGTTGTAAGCATTGAAAATCTGTTGTATATGTTTGTTTTACAACAAAACATAAAATAAAAAATCTGATTTCTGAATTCTAAATTTTCATTCTGCACTAGCCTCTTTACAAGAAAACACTAAGTATTTATTATTTTTATATTCAGAGCTTTTGTTTCAACAACTCGGGTTATTTTCGAACTAACCTCGGAACTTATATCTAACCTGGAAAAACGAATGCCTCTTGAGCTCTTCAGCGTCGTGTTCGCCTCCACCGAGCCGGCGGCGAGGGTCTTTTACTAGTAATCTGTGAAGAAAAACATGGATTTGTTTTATTTTATTTAAACAATGCTGTACAGAAAGTTTAATACAGCACCCTAATTGCGTATCACACTATCACTCAGAATCTGAATCATTTTGAACGATATTGCTAATACATTGCTTCATATGTTTGAAAAATTTGTCTGCGCAACAACGTAAATAACGCAATGAATGTTGTTGAACTGTCAAAATGAAAGCCATTCCTACTGTTAGTGTGTTACGCAATTACCCCGCAGGCAAACTATTAAACCTCTGGGGTTTGTCTTAGCATGCCATAGTCTAAGATTTTATCAATATGTATTTGGGAAAGTATAGATAATTAATTAGGTTGACTAATCGTTACACTATTATTAAATTGATATAGTGTTCTTTACGTTTGCGCTTAATATTTTTGCTATTAAGTAAGTCTCTAATATCACTGGTATTAGAAGGAGATTCGATGATTCAATATAATTTAAGATATTTTAAAAAACTTTTAGCTTAAAAGGTATTTAATGAGTCCTTTTGTACGAGGCAAGCTAGTTAAGATCCTTCAGAGCACGTTAATTCAGTTGTAATAAGAATATTGCCTATCATGAGCAGGTAAAAGTTTCTGAATGTTTTAAAATCTGTACAACTTTCGAATATTTAGGCTTTTATTAATCAATAACTCCCTGATCTCGGTGTTAGCCGTCAGGACCCGAAGTCTCTCTTATTTGCCTCTATTTTCGTGGTCAGATGTTCTCTACAGTACAACAACAATTTCGTTTGAATTTGTAGTGTAAACTCCAGGTAACTGTAAGTACCTTCAAACGGGGTGAATAGGGATGCAGGGCTGAATAGGGACGAAACTTTAAAAGAGATTTTAACATTGAAATAATACAGTTTGTTGTTGTTGTATTAACGATTAAGTGTCCTTGTTGGCAACAAACTATATTATTTCAATGTTAAAATCCCTTTTAAAGTTTAGTCCTGATTTACCTACCCTTGCATCCGTATTCACCCCGTTTGTACAGTGACTTGTTTGACAGCAAGCTGAAGAGTGACTTTGTTTGTTTGTTTGAACGCGTTAATCTCTGGAACTACCAGTCAGATTTGAAAAAATCTTTTTGCATCTTATAGCCCAATTCTTGAGGAATTTTATAGGCTATTTAAACATCACGCTACGACTATCAGGAGCCGAGCAAAAAGAAAAAAACGTCAGAAAGAACGCTAAGCGAAAACGAAGTAAAAGCGCGGGTAGACGATGGGATGCGACGCGGTAAGTCGGGGGTACAAAAAATTTCACGTGGACAAAGTCGCGGGCTAACTGGCTAAGGTTAGTAAGTAATAATGGACATAAAGTATCAGTGAAAACCTTTTTAACTCACTTCCTAATAAAGTCCTGTACTTCAGGACTGACATCCGGCGGTACAGGGTAGCTGCACCTGACGATGCGCTTGGTGATCTCCTGCTGCGTGTTCTTCTCGCCTTCCACCGTAAAGGGAGACGCACCGGTAAGCAGCTCGTAGGTTAGCACGCCGACTGACCACCAGTCTACTGCCTGTGGACAATGGAGAGAGGGTTTTAGTATGTTGAAAAATATGTAAGTAATGTATACAAATAAATAAAATTAAAGTGTCTGTTTGTAATGTTAAAATAACAGCTTTTTACTTAATGCATATGAAAGTATATACGGTACTAATAAAAAACATTTAAAAAAAAAAAATATGGTTTTGTCTGTCTGTCACTTTGTTCCGGCTAATGTCCGAAACGGCTGACCCGATTTTGACACGACTTTTACTGGCAGATAGGTGATGTATAACATCAGCTATCTATCTATCTATCCTAGGAGTAACATAGGCTACTTTTTGTCTCGTTAGCACGTTCCCGCGGGATAATTTCTGAAATCCACGCGGACGAGGCCGCGGGCAGCAACTAGTTTAAAAATATGAAAGAAATAGTCTTAAATAAACATTATGTTTGGGAAAAAGTACATACAGTATAATAATGAAATCATTACCTTTGAGCTTTGCATAATGGCAAAACATGTTTGCTCTAAAATGTACCTTTTTTCCATGTTTTTATGCAATAAATATTATTTTTAATCATGTTTGAAGTTTTGATTAAACTCGACTCTGAAAGAGCAAACTTTTTGTTCCAAGGGACCATTCTCAAGGAGACCTTGGTCTTTGCACCCGTTACCAATTTAAACCAAAGTACCTATAATACGTAGGTTATTTTTAAGTCTATGTCAGAATATACTGTTTTATTTTTATTTTCATGATTATTATAAAATAGCCGTGGCAACGGTTCCACCCGTATGGTTCAGTAGTTAAGACTAATCCCAAGAGAAACGTATCGACATATTACATTATCAGTACCTATGTACTCTCCACGTCTTTCCATTATTTCGCATAATAAAATAAAAAAGTCCTTCTAAGAACCTCGCCATAGAAAAGAGTAAAACACTCGTAGCAATACACATACTCGTGCGGTCAAGAGCGAGAGCGTATAAAACAGTTTGATCGATAACCTGAAGAGCGACCTTCGATAAAATAATTATGAGAATACAGCGCGCCATTTCCTAAGGCATTATCGTGAATTAACTTATAAGTAAGTATTGATACACGTGGCAATTTGTTATTGTTAATATTGTTATAGCATAATCAGCCTATAATGTTCCCACTGCTGGGATACAGGTCTCCTCTCTGTGAGAGACATTGGGCCGTAATCCACACGCGGGCCCAGTGCGGGTTGGTAGATGTCACATGTCTTTGAATGTTTGTTCTTGGACATGCCGGTTTCCTCATGATGTTTTCCTTCATCGTTTTCAGAGCAGTGGTGATGAAATAATTTACGTAGAGTAATGCGCCTGTCGGTGTTCGAACCTACGACCTACAACTCAAGTCGCGGTCTTTACCACTGGGCCACCACTGCTCGGAGTTGTTATAGACAAAAATATTTTGCACACATATCAATTTATTTAGGGCGGCGTAGCATGTCTTCTGCCATATCGATTACCAATCGAACATCAAGATACAGACTAACTGACCGACTTGTTCTTTATTTTTTGTGTTTCTCTGCGTCATTTTTGTCGCAAATAAACGTATTTTCTTTCTGTCTAGTTTGGGGCTCACTGGTAAATGATACTTTGTAACCTAGCTGTAGGTTATTTTAAGCTATTCATCTCGTCTCCAACTTGGTGTTAACCTGTGAACCTGCTTACTGTATTACCTGGACAATAAACTATATTTTTTTTCCGTACGTCATCTTGGTACTCACTCCCTGTCTAGCCATATCATCTTCCCCAGAATCCATCCATATCGTTTCTTTGGTCTTCCCTTACTTTAAAGGCCCGACGCGACTCTTTTAGAACAATATCCATGAAGTTTTCATAGAAGCTGTTCTATTAGAGTCGCGTCGCGCCTGTTTGCGGGAAGCCTTCATAGCCATCCAAAACCCACATAATCAAAACTTTCCTCACGAGTCACATGTTCCTCTTCCTAGGTAAATAAAAATAACATATTTTTCAAGTAAAGGTCTGTCACGAGTCTATCATCACGCCTGCAATCCCCAAATGGTTAAGTAGAGGTGTACCTGTAGTACAACCACATTTGGCCAGTTATGATAAAGTCCCATGTTATAGGGGGCGAGCCTATTGCCATCAACCGGGCACAAATCCAGACTCCGAACTGCTACTGAGAAATTCCTGATGAAAAAACACAGTAACACTTTGCCAGATCTCGGAATCAAACTCAGGACACCTCATCACTAGTTTAACGAGGCAATCAAGATATTATGTCAAGACATAGAATAAAAATGGAAGAAAATGGATTTTCTTCAGCGTCCTATGAGGTACATTAAAATGGCTTCCACGAGTAACGATGTGTACTCAAATGTATCTAGGTACATCCGGCAAACCTTGGGGCAGTCGGCCTCGATACCATCTTGCTGACTGGCTTATTTTTACCACGGCATAAGCTAAATTCTCATAAACCTATATACCTACCTTCGTCTTGTATAGTTCGTGCCGATACAAAGGAAGAAGACCCTCTGATAAATGAAACGTGGTATTAATTAACCAATCAGCATAAATTTGTATCTCCGCGTCGCGACAGACATATTAATAATTTTTATGTAGATACGTCTCCCCTCAATTCGACATTGGAATTCACGTGTGGTATTGAATCTAAAATAAACACATAAGATATAGAGAAAAAACACGTGCCAATTCAAAATACTAGCACGTTCAGTTATCTCATACATGAAAGTAAATATTGATACGATTTATATCTGCACATTAGCATCTAACAATTTATCAACATTTCTATAGAACACAATTAGCCAGAAAATAATTTTCCCCAGACAAATGTCTTTTTTCCACGTTCCGGCGGCCATTGCCGAGCGTTCCCGATGTTTGCCGAGTCTACACGAACGCGCGCACGAGTCGGTTTCCGCAGGAACCTTGGCGACCGACATTAACATCGCCACGCAATGTACTGTGTATATTGTAAACAACTTTTTTTTAATACATTAATAATTGGAAAGCAAGAATTCTAACTTGTTTTTTTTTATCAATTTACAAATCCCATTCTTTTCCTAAGTATGTCAATCACAGCTCCGAAATTACCTAAAAAATATATAGGATGATTACAATCTGACCTACTCAAACGAAAGTATATAATAAGCCTATTTTAGTCACCCCTTTTATCATCACGACCTCTCTTCATAATTTGTCCTTTAGATAAGACCGAGCGCGTCTATATTTAGATTTGTTAATATATGAAATATTTATTTTTAGTGTTCGTGGCACGTTTATGACCTGACTCTAAAACAAGTCTGTGTTTACGTTTTTGGAAAGGTGAATTTATGAGCAGTATTAGACAAAGCAAAGGATTATTTATTACATGGAACAGTCTTCTAGAATCTCGTTAATTTTAACCAGGAAGTGATCAAGCATAATGACAAGGAAATCTTATTAAAACAAAACATTGTTCTGTTGCTAAGCCATGTAAATTATACATAAACATGCTTGTAATAAATTAGTAAGTTTAAGTATGTATGTGTATAACAAAATCATCTTCTTGGATGGAGACTGAATTGGTTTTGATAGACGAACAGACCAGGAACGCATATAACTAAAGGGAGAAAGAAGGTCTTTACCCAGTAATAGGTGGAACAAAGCTGTAAACGATGGGATTTGAAGGGATTTATTCAAGAAGAAACACCATTCAATACTTGTTTTTTGTTTTTGGAGTTTTAATATTCTGACAAATAAATGAATTATTACTATTACTATTAAATTTCGCCTACGACAGATAGTAATAATTGTAAAGAAGTTTTAATTGTTAAATAGTTGAGAGCTTACAAAATTAAAACACTTTGGACTTCAGATTGTTGTGTCAAAGTCAAAGTATTTATTTCGGATATAAGTTTGTTTTGTTAATTATTTTAATGTATTATTATTGGGTATGTTTAATTTAACCTATGGCTGAATAGCCTACTATTATGGACATTATTTAATTAATTTTGTAATAATGGACCAATAAATTATTCTTATTCTTATTACTAAGGGCGAATTTCACCAAACTTTTATACCCAGAATTAGTCTTATCCTGAGAAGAAATTTTACATTTTTGACAGTTTTTCCATACTACAACTGTTAGAAGTCAATTTTATTCCATGGATAAAAGATATCTGACTTTGGTAAAATCAGCCCTAAATGTACTAACTATTACTTAATCTGTGCTAAACTATTACAAATCCTGCAACTGTGAGTAACTGATTGTAGTAGCAGAATCAACATTTTATCATTTCAATTAAACATATCATCACGCTTGTATTCCAAAAAGCTACGGCAGGAGTGTAAAACCCACCCACATTTCGCCAGAACTATGTTATAAATTCTACTAATTGTAATTCCTATACTTATTGAATGCTTTGACAAGGTACACTTTGGCTGAAACAAATCAAATTGCAAGTGACATTGATTTCTTAATTGGCCAATTAATTGAATAATCTAATTTATTAGGTTTTGTTTTTATATTAACATGTATACCATGTATACCAAGGACATAATTAGTTTATTTCGAACCTTTAATATGAAATTCCAGATGGGTCGAGCGAAGTGACAATAAAATGCATATTTTATGATAATAATGAGTTATTTCATACGCCCTATTACATGAGACTTAAACATAACTGGCAAGATGTAGCTGTACTATAAGCCGGACTCCGGGAAATACAGGCGTGATGTATTGTGTATTTCATAGACGTTGCGTTACAGTTTTTCTTTCCAAGTCCCATGCCAAATCTTGTTTCCATAAAGGAAGTAGCAAAAAGATTCTCCTATAACGGTCTTCAATAACAGTTCCATTTCTATGAACCCAAGTACAGTAACGACTATTTAAAAATTCTAGATACTTTTTTTGACAGATGGCTAAATTCGCAGACCGTTACCAGCGCAATACAACAGTTTTCACCAAGTTCTTTAGAGATATTACTAAAATAAACCTTACGAACTTAAAAATAGAGTTTGTTTTAGATTGTGTGCAACGTCTAGGAATCAAACCTTGAACGTGGAAGGAGCGAGGCCATAGCAGCAGTCTTGCGGAAGGTTACACTACTAAAATGCAATCATACAAAAATATACTTTATGAATAAAGTAAATAAAGTCGACATTCCTTTCAATTATCGAGACAAGCTATTTTCACATAAGAATTTGAACTTTATTTCGTGGTCGCTAAGGTTGGAAATAGGTTGTGTTGTGGTGTTAAAATCTAGGTCGTTCAGTAGAAGTTTTTGGCAAGTTGGTTGGATAGTAACAGAGTAAATTTACCGGCTGCGCGGAGAATGTATGTTTGTTGAAGATATCGCTTGTTCTTTTCTTTTTAGTTTGCGGGTACTTCGCATTACTGTCACGCTTTTGGTCCTAAGAGGGTGGGTAGACGTGTGGGATCAGGCTTATTGAAGAGAGCTTTTCTTTTAAAAATTTGATGACAAAATAGTTACGTTGAGATTCATCATTTACCTGCCCTTATCCCAACATATCTTTTTCTTCCATACTTCTCTATTAATCGTCATCTCGGTAGTCACCCTTTTCAATCCATATCATCTTTCACACAGTCCATCCATCGCATCGTTTCTTTGGTCCAGTAACTCTCGAGATTACAGATTCCTACATGGATAGACCATGCCTTACTTTTTGAAAAGCATTATTTGCTCATATTTAAACCATTTCCGTGTTGTTTATGAAACTTATTTTGTACAACAATAATTTACTTATTAGCATAACTGCAGTATCTTTTGCCATGATTTAGTAATAAGTTCCTACTTATGAATTTTAATGTTATCCGTGCTTGGTACTGGTTAAAATACTGCTTCTTATCAAAGAAAATAATATAACAAAGGCAATAGATTTTCAACAAGACTAGATTGCCTTCTCAAGCCTTCTTTAATTCAGAGGAAGCATTAAAATAGCCTGCACGAGTGTCGATACTAAAACACACTACCTCAAAATCAAGTAATGTATTCAAACTAGGTTGAGAATCAGCACTTTTTGAACAACAAAATTACATAAAACTGTCCCCCAAAACGCCAGCCCTTCACCACTTCCTAGTGCTTTAGCTGGGAAGAAGAAGTGGCGCAAAGAAATCCCCAGCAGCACAGCTCTCTCTCTGATCAGTTAGAAGAACTTGATTCTACTATACAGTCAGTGGCCGAGTGTCTCAGCCCCGCTACCATCCTGTTGACTGGTTAACTTTATGGCGTCTCTGAAATGCGCTACTCGCTGCGCAGTACCTCACCCCTCACCCCCACTGACAGGTGAATTTGTTACTGCGCAGCGAATGGCCTCATGTTCCGAGCCGCCATAAAGTTTGAATCGGGCTGTATCTTTACCTCGCCACTAGCTTTTCAAATCAAGCTCGGTACAAGAGACGAAGGTTAGAGACGGGCCATGATTGGCCGAAAGGCATCTTCAAAATAACTTTCACTGTCAATCAAACTTACAGCTATCGAAGTATCGACAATTAGATGTTATTATTTCTAATAGAACTAAGGTGTTTATCGTTATCGTATACTGCTAATGCCAAGCAACCTTTAGAATAGAAAACGTGAGTGTTTGACATTCATTTTTATTAACGCGAGGATTTTGTAGTGTCTGCAGTAGTCTTGAATTGTGTTCTAGAAAGGTTCATTGCAGTGCGTCGTTCTACAATATAAGCCTAAGATTAGTAGGAAATCTGTCAGATTTTAATAGAGATCCATCTTCATAACATCACGCCTGTATTCCCAAAGGGTTGGGCAGATGTGTATATCAATTATCTTGTAGGTACACCCATATTCCGCCAGTTACGTTGTAATCCCATGTAGGTAATAATCAATGTTTTTGTAGTTACTGTACAAACGGGGTGAATCGGGACGAAACTTTAAAGGGATTTTAACATTGAAATGATATAGTTTGTTGTAAACAAGGGCACTTAATCGTTAATTATAATACAGTAAACACATTAGAGTCCTTTTTGGGAACAGACTATATTATTTCAATGTTAAAATCTATTTTAAAGTTTCGTCTCGATTCACCCCTGCATCCCTATTCACCCCGTTTGACGGTACCGAATATATTACCAAATATAGGTCTTTATAACTCGTAAAAGAGCACCAGAAACCATCCTAAATTAATCTGAACTTAATAAGACCCAAAATCAGGACGCTCAACAAATTGGCCAAAAGACGACTCAATTAAAGATTAATTAATCAAACATCAAATACCTACATTATCAATTAATAAAATTTTATCATAGGTAAGTAATACAGGCTCTAGCATTAGTAAATACGGCAATTATTCACAAAAACCGGGTTAACGAACACACACAAACATACATATGTAAGTACATAATTATGTACTAAATAGTCAACAAAGTAAATGTGTGTATGTATTTGCCTTTTAAATGAAGCTGACTTCCTTGGTGAGTGGGCACGGTAAAAAATACTGGAAATGGCGAAGTTAATGTAACTTTTCGGGGTCATTTTTCACGGGAAATACAGGACTGTTTTTATCCTATTGGTTGGAAAAGGCGACGGCGGTTTTTTTCTAGCTTATTGGGATTTATTTATAAACGTTGCGTAAATTAAGTAATGTTTAACAATACATTTTTGACAATTAATTAAACGTCTCTATAAAAATAAAGGGGATTATCACCAGCTATTAACACTGTCAAATATTTCAATACCGTCAAACGGGGTGAATAGGACGGACGCAGGGATGAATCGGAAATAAAGTTTAAAAGTGATTTTAACATTTAAATATTATAGGTTGTTGCCAAAAAGGACTCTAATGTGTTTACTGTATTATAATTACCGATTAAGTGCCCTTGTTGGCAACAAATTCCTTTATTTCAACGTTAAAATCCCTCTTAAACTTTCAGTCTGAGTCACCCCTGCGTCCCTATTCACCCCCTTTGACTGTACGCTGTTATTTCAGTTAGCCAATCAAAGTAAAAAAAAACCTTTTTCATAAACCTAGTGAAAGTAATTAACGTAAGGTGCAATATCACCTAGATTGTTTTATTGTGTCTATATTTGTAGGAAGAAACGTAAAATGTCGCTCGTGGAACACCCTATCTAGCAATAAAGGGTATTTTAAAAGAATTTCCACGGTTTCCGTTTAGCCTTCACCTTCATAGACGTTATTAACGACATGAGAAATATTATAAAAGACATTCCTATAACTGAAAATACAGGCTAAACTTTCACGTGATTTCAAACTTTAAAAGCGAAGTAACCTTTATGATCTAATTTATATCAACTCGAAGTTTGGCAGCTACAAATTACTTTTATCTCTTTCTTTATTTTCGTAATAGAAAAGACAACAACATTTTTCATTTCGCCGCTGCAGAGACTGCAGAATCTGCGCGATTTTCGTCCATATTTTATGCTTTCAACTCATAAAAAGTACAGAGGGTAATTCGAAAGGCTATTTAACTCGAATGTCATACATAAAGCAATTTATGTGAGCAGTTTGACAACGTCCGGTTAGTCTCAATGCCGGGCAATATGAAATAAGAAAGTAATAAGAGGTTAGTCTTCATTGTTGT
Organism: Dryobotodes eremita; assembly: GCA_917490735.1. NCBI lineage: Eukaryota > Metazoa > Arthropoda > Insecta > Lepidoptera > Noctuidae > Dryobotodes > Dryobotodes eremita. The sequence goes on from OU823267.1 coordinate 10,346,458, forward strand.
AAGGATTCGCGCAAAATGTGAGCACTGCGCCAACGTAATATGGTATAACGTTGCATAATCATGTGTAGTCACTCTATGTAAGGCTATGCCATATTTATTGGATGCATTTAAATATACATAGGACTGTCGAATAAGAAGGATAATGGAGCTGTTTATTTCCTTAAAAAAATCATAAATCATTCATTCATTCACTGACAGACAACAAACAACTTAAACGGCTGAGTCTAGAAGCATAACATTTTGCACAAGAGTTTTTAATATAACGAAGGTGAGCACTAAGGAAGGTTTTCTGGAAATTCATCCCCTGAAGGGGTTAAATATGAAAGTTTGTATGGAAGTCCGTAATTATTACCGATGGAAATCCCATCGGGCACACGTTGCTTTGTGACTGGACAGGACACAAAGATAAATAAAGATGAAACTTTTACGCAAAAGTAATGAAAATAATCACATAACATTGCACCAGATATTAAAATATTGAATGCAGAATTTATGCTTTCGCATTGACCTACTGATCCGTTTTTAGAAAATGACCGAACGCTGAATGACACGAATTCACACTACATATCTAATCAACAATCAAATCAAGGAAACGAATACTACTGTTGTCAAAGGCCTTTCCCAAATACAAAAGTTAAAAATCTCTTTACAATTATGAGAATTTTTGAAACTTCTATATTATTGTAACTAAAAAAATATATTTACGCGACCTACATTCCATAGTTACACAATTGCACATAGTCAATTAGTCATGCTCAACACTCACAATATAATTTAAAGGTGCAACACAGACCCCAAAGGAAGACTGATACAAGGTTCTACACATTTTGCTTAAACCAAAATTGAGATCATTATAGTACTCTAGCTACACCAAACCATACATACTTGGACTAAGTATAAATCAATAAACTCTTCAAAAGATTTCAAGATACAAAGGACCACTTGCTCGAAATAAGACAAGAATTTTACCCAAAGCGAATTGATATAATTCAAAAAGAATCTCATCAGTAAGTAAACTTCCTCCAAACATCTTGAATACCCATGCCGTTATCCAAGCAGTGGGCGTGGTTATACAATTTGCATGACATTGAGCGGCCGTGTTTCACTAAATTATCGTCAGACAAGGTCAGCTGTAGTCTATAGGTAGACTCGCGTGATACTGTTGATATTGTATTAAATGTTTGTTTGTTTTGTTTTGTAGATGATTTTTAATAAGGTAAAGATTAATTTTATAGTAGAGTAACTTTAGTATTGGAAGAATCAGGAGCTACGGTTATATTTGACGAACATGATGATGAGGAAAAAAGTTTGCAATATCATTGGTTATATTGGTCAAGACTTTGCTTATGTGAAATTGATATTCCTACTGAGGAATTCTGTAGTTCTTGGGAATATTAATGTCTGGTTTTAAAGCTAACTAGGGTTATATTCTAGTTTTTCTGGAACCGTCTAAATTAAATTCAATCATTCAGTAAAGGACGGACGACCCAGCAGAAGAACGCTTACGGATTGACGATGATTATGATAATATCGCAAACAATTAAACACATGCACAATTTGTGAAGAATAACAGTAACAGCAGTAATAAACTAGCAATAGAAGCCAAATTTAGGAAAGAAGGACCAATAAAGAACTTACTAATTATCTAAGGATTGTTACTAGGTTCGCAGCATGCACTAAATCCATTTTCAAAGAGTAGTAACAATTAGGTCGTATATTTAGAATAGTCACACAAACCCACTTGTAGGCCAGTAATTACAATTTAATTTAGATCAGATTGGAAGTAGGTCGTTTAAGTACAGTGCTGGTAATGTGAACTAGATTGTAACGCAGTTTTAGGGCAAATAGAAGTGCAGTTTTTGTTGAAAAAGAAAAGATTTTTTCGATACTTTCATAGACGGAAAAGCAAATACACAAATAACTTTAAATAATAAAGAAAAAATATTAATAGCATCATCATGGCTAAAAACAATTCATATTTTTACATTATGAAATCACAGATAACCTTGGTTTTTCCGAGTTAAGTTTCATTTAACCCCTTTGTTTGAAACTTCGATCAGGTGTAAGGAAACAGATTGCTTTGTTAACAACCCTTCAACGAAGAACAAAACATCTGGGGAGAGATTTCAACACTGTACAATGTGTTGACTTGTTCAGGCTTCTTTCTTGTTGAGAAGACTAATAAAATTCAACTGACTCATTTTCTTTACAAACAACTTATACGCCAATTTCAATAAAATAACTTTTGCAGCATTACTGACCACGTGCCGGTTTCACAGTAAAGAAGGTTTCAAGTATACAGTTTGTTTAATAAAAATGAAAGAAAAAAGCTTGCACGTGGCTAGAAAAACTAGGGGCTTGAACATTACACTTAGAAGGTAATCCATCGAAATATCGTTTCACAATATAGTTAATGGTCTTCTATTTCAAGCTGAAATGGATATCTGTTATGGTAATAAGTACTATAAACAAATAAAAATAGCTTGAAATGAGGTCGAGAAATAAACGTTAATAGTTTTATCGTATACGGAAGAAAAGTCGTTGAGATAGCAGTTTAATTTAGGAATTAGAAAATTAGGTTGCGTAGCTCACATTTTTAGAAGGCGAAGTATTTTAATTTGTATTTAATTTAATTAATTTAAAGTTCATGTTCGTTTTGTAATTAGTGCCAATGGATTTGTAGCGTATCTAAAAGTTACTGAAATACCACAAATACTTTTCTGTCATTTATACTATGTTGTTGACGTCATCTTTAACTTCTAACAAATTACGGGGTAACCTATAATGATACCAACACAAGTTTTTCGGACTTAATCAAACCTGAGATGTGGGACATGATAAGTCAGACAATTCACACCTGAGCCAAGTGACATTGGACATACCTGGAAGGCAGAGTCCTTCATATATGATTAATTTGATCATCTTCTTCCCAGTTATAAAAAAATAGGAAGCAGTGAAGATTTGGCGTTTCAGGTGGTATCGTTTGACACTTTCTAAGGACATCATCATCTTTCAGCCCTTGTCCCATGTTACTTGGTGGTAGGTGCAACACGTTTCTTCTGTTCTCGAAGTCATCCATCACTCTATCATTAACACCTTTTTCTTTCATATCATTCCTTACACAATCCATCCATATTTTCTTTGTTCTTCCTCTCCCTCTCTATAAATCTTTATATTCATTACCCTCTTAGTTACGTATATGCGTTTCATAGCACTTTCTTAGGACATTGTCCAAAATTCCAGTGCAATATAAGTTAATACTGGAAACATTACCAAACCAATTCTTTAAAGTTCATCAAACGTGCATGAGAGATAGGGTAAGGTTAATCAAATGAGTCGAGCCTTAGTCTGGAAAGGGCAAGAAGGAAGAGTTCTTCATAACCTAATAGAAATTTCTAAGGTCAATCAAAATTCCTAGGCTAACAAAATTCCAGTGCAATCTATAATGTTTACAGACAAAGCTGGTTCACGTGACTGTAGCGACGGTCGACGGCCACGTGAGGCTCGGCACGTTGCCACACACACCCAATCGTTAACTTGTGTGTGTGCGAAAGCCTGTGATTGGTCGGATTTTTGTTATTAGAAATACGCACTTGGATATGAATGGAAATGGAAGTGTATGTGATGGTGTGTTAGGTAAGGATTTTAGGATGAAAAAGGTCAGTCTGACTCCAAATACAGATTTACTGAAAGGCAGAAGTACGCACAATATTTCGGATATTAATGGAGATGAAATGTAAAGGTGTATTAGGTAAGGTTTTCGGGATTGACAAAGGCCAAAGTGTGACTCCAAATTAGTCCGAATATACAGAACTAGCTGTTGCCCACGACTTCGTCTGCGATCCAACATAAACAGTAGCCTATGTTTTTACCCAGGTCATGGTCTATCTGTGTGCCAAATTTAATCCAAATCCGTTCAGTAGTTTTTGCGTGAGAGAGTAACATACATCCATCTATCCTCACAAACTTTCACATTTATAATATTAGTAAGATTTGTGGCAGGCAGAAGTACGCAAAATATATTGGAAATTAATGAAGATGTAAGTCTATTAAGTGATGGTGTGTTAAGTAAGGGTTTTAGGATTGAAAAAGATCAAAGTGTGAGTACAAATAAGATTGCCTGGAAGGCTATGAGCTTGTTATGGATAAAAAGGAAATTGATTAAAGCTATTGTTTCGATGAAACACGTTTGAACTTTGTTCTTTGCGAAGATAACAAAGCTGTTGATGTTTAGCTTTCTCTCTTCCACTTCTTTAAGGACGTTGGAAGGACTAAAAAAATATTTGGTCCTTACACGCTTATCACGGCTCCGAGCATTAAAAAAAAACGAGCCAAACAAACGATAATAAAACACTTCTGTGTGCAAGTGTCTGTTATCTATGGTTTAAAAATAAAGACAAATGTCATTCTTTCTTCTTTACAATGTATTTATTTTGTTGATTGATATAGGCTAATTGGATGATCACACGCGGGGTTGCCAGGAGGTGGATAAATGAAATAACCTGAATGACAATGAAGGTGGTAAAAACGAGATACAATGGTGAAATTTCGGACATAGTCCCACAGTGATGTGTCAATTAATCTGCCTAGCCTTTTCCCAAACTATGTTGGTGTCGGCTACCAGTCTAACCGGATGCAGCTGACTAAGTACCCGTATTTTACATGGAGGGACTACCTATCTGACCTCCACAACCCAGTTACTGGGTAACACGATACCCCTTAGTAAGAATGGTTGTCAGACTTTTGGGCTTCTGACTACCCGTACCGACTGTCAAAGATCTACTAATAGCGGAGATGTGTATGGACTACATTTCATTACTGCATTGAATGATCCATAAGACATTGTTTATGATTGGTTACGGTTGACCAAAGACCATATTTTGTCCACTAAGGTTCCAAAGTCCTTCTATAATCTAAAGCTTTATCCGGTCATCCGGTGAGGTTAACGAAACCGATCTAGTCGAACAATCCCAAAGGCCAAAGAGAGTCAAAATCATAAGCAAAGAAAGACAATTATACATATACAAGGTCAAATTAAATTAGCTAGCGAAACTCCGCAGACTTGATGGGTATCGATATCTAAACATGACAAAACAAAAAAAAGAACAGATTTTCTAAACTCATACATATTATAAATTTGAAATAACTACACTAGATGCGGTCGTAATAACCCCAAAAAAAAAAACAACAAATAATTATTTTTCGTTTTTTATTTGACCCTGTGAATTTTTCACCCATAGAGTAAAGCTTAAGAAAATCAAGGAGCCTAAGGCAGTGGGTGAAACAAGTATTTTTTTTTAAATTTGTCTTTTCTCTATATCCTGTGCAACTTCATTTTTATTCACAAACTTTTTCTCTTATTTCTAATTTCGTCTACAGTTCAGAATAGAAAGAAAGTTAACTTGAAGCGTATTAAGTTGTATCAAGGGAACTGTTTAATATTCATTGGATCTAGACTCGTTTCAAATACCTCGGATCCAGACTAATTTCAAGGACCTCGGATCCAGACTCATTTCAAGGACCTCGTCTCAAGGCTACGTCTGTCTTTTTGATCTGTCTTAGAAGATTATGTCTTATAATATAATATGTGTATGTGGTGTCTGTGTTAACATCTACATGTTTCTGCTTTAAGTTTAGAACAATCATAGATTTGATCTCTATAAAATAAAAGCCTTTTTCTAAGCTTGCCTTTTATACAGTTGACCGCACTATGGTGGTAACTTTGACCTTGAGCTAACCTGGATAAGAAAAAAGAGAGAGAAAATAGAAAAGAGAGACAGAGAGAGAGTTTAAATAGAATAAGAAGCCAGCTTATACGGGTTTTGTTACCACTGACGTGCGACCTACTGTACCATGTTTTTGCTGTGAAATCTACGATACGTTTCCTAAGTCTATTTAAATTTTATCTCTTGACAAAATTCCACGTAGACATTGGTAGTTTCTTTTGACATTTGGCAATATATTGATCAGCGAATCATCAAGCATTCATATCATTTGACATGTGTCATAATTTCATAAGTTGTTATTAATATTAGCTGTACCTAATTACAGCAGGCAGACGGTGTCTGATCTCTGACTTTAGGTAGTACCCACAGACATGCAATCAGCTACCAGGAGTCATCTAACTGATTGATGGGTGATGGATAGCAGCACCAGATAATAGACGTCTTGCATCCGATCGTGACCAGTCATGTTCCAACGGACTATTTTGGAAAGCGATGCTGAAACTTTTATTTTTACTTGGGCTAGATTCTTTCAGACTTGTTTTCTGCTCCTTTTTTAAACCGTGCTTCTAGAGACTTTCGTGTGCCTTTATTCTTGTAAAAAGTTTTGTTCTTTAGATTCAAACTAGAAATGAAAACGTATAGTCTTAACAGCTTATTTTGAATTGCCTTTGTTGAGTTTGATCCTATAATTTTCTTAGCATGAAAACTCTACGGTCCTAAAAGTTACAGGCTATAATAAAAAGCTTGACTCAAAAGTTTGAGTGCCCCTGACTCCGATAAATCGATAGGTTACAAGTTACGACAGACAATCAAGTACTCGAGTCGCAATCGATTCGCGGCAATGTCATGACAATAGTGAAAGTTATTAAACATTTTGTAACATGTTCCTAAGTGTTACAAATGTAATGATTTGTCAGTCTTCAGACAGGTAAAAAATGTTTGTTGTACAGTGAAAGTAATAATAATTGATTTAGCTAGTTTTGTTGTCGATGAGTAATTATTTGATAGTTATCAAAGAAATTGATATTTGAATTGTTTATGAATACAAATGAATTGAAAAGTGCACTGATAAAACTGATTGATAGTGAACTCAAATAAATCATAATTAAAATACTGAAAACATAATGCATCAAAAATGTGTCTACTACATTCAATGCCAAACAAAACCACAGACACAAAAATACATATGATTTTTAATTTTAAAAAATCTAACCCTAAACTGTCACCGCAGTTCAAAAATCGACCGCTGCACATTATGTCATATACACATGAATGACATAACATAGCAAATCCCAGACCAAGTTCAGGGCTGGACGACCGGTCGGATCCGCGAGGCACACTTACTGGTGGCCTACTGACCCGCTTGTGTGCGGCCTCGTGCGTCGGGGGGGCATACAATGACAACAAACAATTATCTACTTTATTTTTCACAATCTAAAGTTGAGTTTACAATGTATTCAACGCGAGGATAACGCCGCGATGCCACATTTTAGTCGCGTTCATGATTATAATCAAAATTAATTATTTATTTTCTCCTGAAAGTTGGAGCTTAACGTTTTGGAGTTTGAAGACGGCTTCGGTAATAAAGAAGGATAATGTAAGGAGGATACAAATATACTTTATATCAGACACTCGTTTAGTCCTCTTTGGAATAAGTTTATGTGAACAAGCCGATTTATGCGTAAAACCAGCTATAAGTACGTACCATATAATAATGTCATTACACATTATGCTAATCATGTTAAATATTCAAGGCGTTTGAAGAAATAGTAGTTTACAGAATATTCATGATGTCTACCACATATAACATAATTCATTCACATAACATATATTACAATTACCTTGGTCTGTCGTATTTAAAAGACATTATTCTTTAGTCATACATATCTAGTCGTACCTTACAGAGATATCTAGTTTTAAAGAGGCCTGCAAACAGGTCTGGTTTGAAACAAAACGCGAACAACCCTACTGACGTCAAACCGCTCATGTATTGAAATAGGGCTGTCACAAACATGGTGATCTAAAAATATAATATTAGCGACAAACAGACAACGCCCACTGAGCAACAGCGGCCAACTGAAAATTTTCATTTTTATTTATAGACACCTTTATTTCATAAATATTACATTTTATCTTATTTACGAACTGTTTTTTTAATTCTGACGCGCGTCACTGAGATTAAGGGTTATATTACGACGTAAGTATATTCAAGTATCACTTGAGCATAGCCTACTTTATTCAATACCTTCACAAAAAAGTAATCGTACTATATTGCGACACAAGAATCTCTATAAATTATAGAGATTCTCGTTTCGTCTTCAGAGAGGGACTCCACCCCTACGACAGGCCGCTCTGGTGTCGAACTGTCAGCAGTGCCGGCGATAGGGGTGCCCCTGTTAGGCAACCTTGCCTCATCTGGGGTACCCGGGGAAGGAGTCTGAGCCAGATCGGCCAGACACGCTTGTACCCGGCTCTTGTAGGACTCCTTTCTCCGATACCCCTTAATCGCATTTAGGGAGCGCCCCAACTGTGGCAACTCCCTCAATAGGTCTTAGTTTATTGTGTTGGCACTACCGCCAGATTTAACCAGACGCGCCTCTGTCTGAGCTAAGAGCTCAACCTCTTTCTCGTGCCATCTCCGCTTCACCTGCGGTGGGGCAGCTGCGGCGTTAGCCGTCACAGGGTGGGCGCGTGGGATCTGAATGATTAAACTGGGTTTGGATTAAAGAATATTCGGTGAATTCTCTCTCACGCAATAAAACCATTTCACTTCGTCACTTTTTCCGAGAAACTCGACAAAAATATTCCACATGAAATAATTGCTTGTAATATCCACAATATAAAATAAACACATGCAAAGTTGCCCACGATAAACTCCGACCTTTATTAGCGAAGCCATCTGAAAACCTTCAGGCAACATTAATAGGTTGCAATATTCACTTATTGCCCTTTCTCTTTAATGTTCCGTGAAAACATATATTTAGAATTTTTCTTTCCTTGATCATTAATATTTCCTTGAAAATGTTCAGAACTGAGAAAAACAAGACCAAGGACGGGGGGAATGTTGAACAGTATGGTAATTAACGGCTTGATTGGTTGTGTGCGTAAACAAAAATTTAAGGGTCAGGGGTAGGGAAGCTATTGACTGATGGAAGCATATGAAAAAGGGAAAAACTTTTTAAAACGTGACTTGCCGTGTTCTTAAAAATCCAAACATCTTTTAAATGTTTGTTTTTTAAAACCTTCGCATTTAGAGGGTTAACTTTTTTGAAACGTCAATCTTTTTTATGGACCTTTCTTAACCAATTTCCAGAGAGTGTCGTTCTAAATTTTATAGTGAACCTGTTGATGACTGACCACAGGTCCAGGTATTGAAAGCAAGCAACGATCAAGATTAACCTAACCCACCGGTGAGGCCCCTACCGACGAGGTTGCGACCAACTAACCTAGATACGTACGCGCGCTTCACTGTCGCCGCGCTCTCATTTGACTTATAGATGATTCATATTGTTTTATCCTTAACTTTGTTTTAAAAATAGACATGCCAAGCTTTTGGAGGGTTGAATTGAATACATTTTTAATCAACAGTTCTCCATTCGGAGAAGGAAATAACAAATCTGACGCTCTATTGTGAAGAGATAAAACTAAGGTTTTTGGCTACAATAAAGTGGTTCTTCTATAATAATAAGTGAAAATTCACAAGTGTACTGGATTGTCTTTAGTGAAAGAAAAAAGAGAACGTTAACAACGGAAGTACAGATATAAAAATTAAGTGAAGACATAACAGATTAAAGTTGCGAACATCCGGTAATGCGCCATTTTGTTATTATTATTACAAAATATTGTGCAAATCGCTAATTATCTTGATTACTTTAAAACAGGATGTTTCTATTATTTGACACATAAGAAAACATAAAAGTCATTCTAATAAATAAAATTGCTACCAATCTAAATGACGAAAGAAAAAATCAGCCATATCATCTAGAAAAGAAAGTAAATATTCTCATAATGGACGAAAAAATGTTCCAAATACTTTTATGAGCCGACTAAAAAGTAAATTGAGTTCACACGACGCATAATATACCCTAGTTTACCCATCAATCATTCTAATAATAAATCCAGGCAGACAGGAATAGCTCATGGAAAACGAGCATCATATTTCTAAGACCTAGACTATATTGTAGACCAAGGTTGAAAAATATTCCTTAAATTTTCTTACTTTTTTTTGCAATTTGCAGGTCAGTGTCAGGTTGTACGTTGAACAAAATATGATTCGCGACCGTAACAAGTATGTACTTATATACAGAATTATAATTATCAAAATCATCAATACAACCCTCTAAGTTCATATAATCCTATTGAATGACAATGTCTCAATCATATTTTGATCAACATACAACCTGACACTGACCTGCAAATTGCAAAAAAAAACGTAAGAAATTTGAATTTCGCGGGCAACCTGGCGCTTCCCCATTAAACGATTTTATCCCAAGGGAATAATGAATGCTTGGAAAACGAGGGTAACATTTAGAAAAGTAGGCTAATCTTTGAATAACATGAATAGTGATCGAGTTAAATAAAATCATCCTTTTGTGGAGGATACCCCGCGACAATTTAAGAGATCATTTGGAGCTTACACGAGCGGTCTACTTTCTCGTTCAGGATTGGGAGGCAATCAAAGAAAGTTTTGACCACAATTACATTAAAATAAGCATATCGAAATCAAGAAGTTGCTTCCGATCAAAGAGTATTCGCACCTGTCTTGTACTGATGTGAGAATGTGACGTATCCCTACTACCGATTGATAAGCCATCTGATAAATAGAATATTTCTGGTGATTTGCATTACTTTCATAAACTAGAACTAGGGGCCTGTTTTTCAGTACCTCCAGATAAACAATATCATCCTCATACCTTTGCTCTTATCCCAAATTCCCAATATATTTGTGTTCGGCGCAGCATTTCTTCTTCTTCTATACCTCTCTATTATTTGTCATATCAGTAGTCACCCCCTTTCTAGCCATTTATCACCTTTCACGCAGTCCCTCCAAAAGTGTGCAGGACAGCCGATCCCATAGTTTAAGCTTTAGCGTGAAAATAGTTTTAGGGACGTGTTATTTTTATGTTTGGGAAACGAATAGGTACCATTAAATTAATAAGCATTTTAGAAAGTAGCCAGATGTTAGAGACCCTGCCGTGCTCGGGAACTTTGGGTCACATATTGTATTTGGTTATTGCCGAAAATAATAAAACAATGAATTTTACTACGACCCTCGTAGTAAATGTCATTGTTTTATAAATGTTTTGTAAGTGGTAGTGTAAACGAAGATTATAGTCTACGCCCTTTGATAAAAATATGAATTCCTTTACTAAAACTTTTTAATAGTTTGTAGTAACATTTTTGTGCGAGAAACAATAGCGTAGCGAGTACTATTGCTAGACCCAAAATGTGGGAAACGGTAGGGTGAAACTAACGCCACTGGGGCATATAAAAAGGCTTTACTTGTCCAAATTTTATGAAGTTAGTTCCGATTCAGATGTGATACAAGGCAGTAGACTGAGTAGACTTCAGTACTCGCTACCTTTGACAGTGGAATATAGTATTTTTATTAAAGTACGTCCACCATGGTCTACCGTCCATCTTCACAGTGACTAGTATCCTGTCGAATTTCCACCCTCCAATCCAGTGCGTTGTGGGACCCATCGCTCCAACATAGTTTCATTGGTCTTCCTCTACTCGTATATCCATCCACATTCCTACTCAAAACTTTTCTCACTATAGATAGACAATGTGTCTAACAGATCAATGACGAAATAAAATTAGTATTGAACCATCTGTAAGCTTAATTTTTCTTACGAAAATGTTGAGAAACAGGCCATAACCAGATTAAATTGTCTACCTAACACACCATGGAAAGAAATGAGTGGCAGGTGAGTTTAAAAGAAACTCACGTACATACATACATCCGTGCCACATACTTACTGCTAGTGCACAATCAATGGGTGAAATTAGGTTAGTCCACACCGTTGTTATTTATTGATGTAATGACTTATTTCTTTTTAGTTTAATTACGGGTAATTAGTGGGAAAGGGAGTAGCGTGATTTTGGATTTTATGGAATTGGAGAAAGAGCGGATGAATTGGTAACTGTGGAAAGGTTTAGTCAATGATGTGAAGAGAATGAAAGGCCAAGTAGAGGATTTCATTAGAAATAGATAATGCGAAAGTTAGTATCTAGAAGTATTAATTCTCAAAAGAAATTCAAATAGAACAAAACTCCTAAAGAACCTTCGAGAACAACTAGAGAAAGAAAGATCGAGATGCCAAAAAAAGTTCGCACAAAAAATCTCAAACATCCAACTGGCTGTAACCTCTCACATTTCCTCGATCGCGATTTTTTACGCCAATCTCGAGCAAGTTGCGCCACTCTAAACCATCCGTTTCACTTTTGCCCAAGCACTTTCACTGCTAACGGTACGAGCGTACCACGCTTGAATTACAAGCGAATAACGACTCTACCATAGACGTCTTCGCTAACAATTTTCATTGTCAACATTTCCGCGTTTAATACTTTACGGATTATGAAAACGATGGCAATGGAAAATCTGTTGTCGCAAGATATAATAAAGATCAGAATTAAAGTGTTTATGAAGAGTAAGGATCCGATGTTAGCCGAAGACGGGACGAGCGTGCACCGAGCGTTGGAGCAATGGCTTTCGTGCGCGTGAGTTTGAAAGTCGAATGCGCCCCACCGCGCGGACTCGGGTACCGTAACCGCTTGTGTCATCCGTTACAGAGCGGTGAAACTCTTGTTACGTGTTGGTGGACCGCTATGTTACGCCTTCGAGCGGATGACGGAGTATCCAGAGCATTGTTCATCCACGTTGCTCTTAATTCAGACTATAAATGCAACAGAAATGGGTCACCAAAACATACTGTACTCAAATATAGAGTACAGAATCACACCTTGAATACTTTTCAAGGTGTGATTAATTATGAAATGAATGCGTAAGCCACAGGTTAAGATTATGTCGAGGAACAATAAACAAATGGTGGAAGCATTGAATTTAAATTAGTCGGAGACGGAAATGATAGGGATCTGCATGACACGAATAGTTTCGACCTTACTGGCCTGCGATTGTTACCAAGCTATATCACGGATGAATAAGTATTTTAATAACAAATGAACAGAAACTGTGATGAATGATTTAAGTTAATAATTACCGGTTGACCCTGTTTTCGATAGATGGTTCATTAGCATTAGCTTATGAACCATCTATGATATTTTCGAAGCACAATATACTGCTTAATAGACAGATTTATGCGAACATTTCAGCAGAGACTTGGAGCTATAAACAGCGTCCTATAATTTCCAACAAAAGAAGATATAAAATCAACTTAAGGCAAAATGTATCCGTCGCAATGTCTGGATAGCGAAGTAAATAATAATATTATATCAATAACAACATACGATAAGGCGATCATTAAATAATAAACCGTAATAATCTATTGGAGGTCAACACGGGAGTAAATATTCCAAGTAGATTATCTACCAGCAATATTTCATTAGTATTCGGTAGCAAAAGAAATACAGACGAATGGATTTAAACAACGCATGGTAACGGTGTATTTTTCCTGAAATAAATTTATTATTACTTGTTCAAGAAATCAGAAGAAATATAATGGATATTTAAAGAATATACATCCATCTCTTGTCGGTGAAGAGACAGAAAAATCCAACGCCTAAGACAATTGCGACTGCCGACTCTTTTTGCAAAAATATGAATGCAATTGTACAAGTTTTGTCCTAGACATGAATTAACAACAAGTCATCATCTAATAATTAATTTATCCTTTCGGTACAATTAAATCATTTGCATAATCATTTCGTTATTCTACAAAATAATTGTATGACTTAACAAAAAATCAAATAAGTACAGATTAGATCTCGTCCGATTTAAATTATAATCATGGAAGATTCGAGTATTATTCTGAAGACCAAAATAAAGTGCTTATCAACATCAGCATTCGCATACTAAAAGCCATTCAACTGATGCTCCAGGGTTATTAACATGATCACTTGATCAGTCACAGTTAGAACATACTAAATTAAAATTCCAATGAACTTTTGCAATAAACTATAACGACACATAATCTCTTCCAAAGGGCGGGATCGTAAATTGGCAATGTCAAGACAACAAGGGTTTCATAAACACCCTTTCAACAACCACCGAAAGAATTTAAACTTTAAATCGAAGAAATTAAGATCCAATATCAAGAAATGATAAATTCGCATGTCGTCGAAGGAAAGTGGACTCGTGATACGGGGAAACCCGAGCCGTGGCACGCGAATCTACCGAGACAGGTTCGTTTGTATTTCTGTCTCTTTCTTTTGATGGAGGTTTATGTGGAAGTGCGAGAGGGATGGAGGAGGCACGAGTAACGGAACTTATCAGTCTCTATTTATAATTGGTCCGATGCGATACCGAAGTAATAACAGGACCGCGAATGTGTCATTTAGGTTACCGCTTGCGGGCCGATAAGCAAGCTCTTTTAATGGGAGAAATGCAGGACGATGGACTGAAGACCTGGGGTAATCGCACTGGAAATTGTCTAAAACTTCAATAGTAATAAAATAACAGCAAATCATACAACTCCAACATTACTGTAGAGTGTACGTAGAGAGGCCAAGAACTATTGAGGAATATTCACTTATAAAATTTTACGACCCATAAAAAAGCTGTCAATTCTTTTAAAGACTATTACAGATGAACTCAACTATTGTGCAACAAAACTCATAGATGAATTTGAGATCAGAAGTTCAATAACAGTGGTAAGCCAACAAGAGCAACTAAACTTTATAAAGAAGTCGTTTAGATAGTAGCGCAACATTTTGAAGCTCAACGAATTCGAAATTGGACCCTAGCCGGAACTGAAACCGGAAGTTTTAGACCGTACAATGAATGTTCTAGGCTCCGTCACATAAAGAGCAAAAACTGACAGTGAAAGTACTATGTATCAAAACCTCTTACTGACAATCAAAATTTAAAATTGGAACACGCTGACCTCATTCTGCACGAATCTTTGGGAGAGAGCGGATGACCGGGTGGTAGTGCAAAAATAAATCAATTTAAAATTAGCTGCAATAATAATATTCATTCATTGCATCTTCGAGAGGACATGACAGTGCTAGGCGTTTTGTCAATGAAGTACATGACGAAAAGCGTTCCGCTCTGATAAGCGTATTATTTGGTCGGCTTTCACTTCTCTTGGAAAGGAATTCGCGAACCGTTGTGAGCTGAGACCCAATAGACTTGTTTTGTAACAGTATATAAAATATACATCATTAGTTGGTACGTTGGGCAACTGAATAATATAATGAAATGATAAATAATGCAGTTGAAGTACCAAACGAGTTGTTTACGTGCAATTATTTTGTTTAAACGTAATACGAACTGCGTTTTGGTAAAACCGAATTGGGACATTCCTAGTGAATGATTGATTTTCATTGTTTGACAAACATACGAGTGGTGAGCTATAAAACAACGCTGTTGAACATGCCTATTAAAAGAATTGTACTGGGGAAATGGAGTTGAGAATTTTTGCCCGCAATTTCGCATGCATGGCTTACGGAACTGAAAAAGTGAATTGGAAAAGTAGATTAATGTAATGAATGGTATATTTCAAGAAAGTTTGTATTTACAATGGAAATTAATGTTAATAAAATATCAGCTCAAGACTTTGCTGCTGTACACGAAGCCGCAATTATTGTAGAAACAGACTAATTTGGAAGAGATAATGCTAAAACGAATACATTTGGCAACAGTTGAAGCCAAGTAGTAAGCTCCTTTAAAATAAATCTGATCGCTCCAAAGCATACCAAAATAACATAACAAACCATAATCCACCATCTAATTAATCAAGATGATCATAAAATGGCCAAACCGGCCCAGAGTTGTGTAAACAGAGATGATGTGCGATGTGCAAATGCATGCACTTTCGCTCTCAAATACATGGAAGCTGTTAAAATTCAAGCTAACATTGAACTGTAGGTTTATGATGATTAAATAAGTTTGCGAGATCGACACGAAGACACATCTAACATTCATTTATTTGGATCACTTAGAGTTAGACCATCCGATTTAGTATGCCTAGAAGTTACTAAAACAAAGTTTATGATTTACTGGAGAATTTCTATATTTTAATTCAGACATTAATTCTAAAAAACCGGCTACTAAAATAGGAATTATAAGGTATCCGAAACAGATAGCATTTGGCTATATGAAAGACGAGAATTCTCATACTCAATAAATATATCCTCGCCAACATAAAAATGAGTCACGTTGGGCTCTCTCCTGTTATTATGAAAATATGTTTTAAAGGCCCTAAACATAATTTATTTTCATTCTCTGCAGAAAATAAACAATCCCATTTAATTAAATGTTTTTATTGCTACGAAAATAGCTGTACACGAAAATGGTTGGACGAAAAGATACAAAGGATTTGAGGAAAATAAAGTGAAAAGATGCAGAATGTAGCTTGATGAGTCACTAATGATCGTTTTCCCCTGAAAGTAAAGTTATAAAAAGATAATGCAAAAATATATTGAATTATAAAGAAGAAATTGTTCTCGTGTTACTTAGGCAAAACTATTAAATTTGACATTGACTGCACTTTGGTCTCGCTAAAATTTCAGAAAGAATATTCTAATTTCCATTAAACTACTTATCTCTCTGAAATGTCAGATCATAAAAATCTAATAATGATTACAGTAATCTACAAGGCATAGATTGTTTCGCAGCTCCAAAACCGGCGAGTCATGATGACTGATTTCTCAGCGATCGAGAATTACAGCAAAAGACTAAAGTCCGCGGAACTGTAACCTCAAATGACAATGAACTTAATGCTAAAATATTCTTATTTGTTTAAAATGTATTAATAGCTTCACTGAGGGACATAGATACTTCATTATCGTTTGAAGCTTCATCATAATCATTGTCATCAGCATGCAGCATCCACTGCTGGACTGTATCTTGATCTGACATAAATGATAAGTTTCTAAGACACCTGTTTTATCTCTGGAACTTTTAAGGCCACCAGATTTTTTTGGTTATGGTGGTGTTATGGGATCATCATCATTGACTAATGCTGCTGCCTATTCCTTCTCAAACCTTGTTGCATCTCCAAATGACACGAGGATGATAAAGTCTACTTTTATTTCTGGATCACAACTAAATAGTGAGTAGTAGTAGTGGAACACACTCATATATCAATTTCGAATATTCTTGGCACTAGTAATATTCACGTTAGTAGTAGATCACACCCAAAGAGACAGGTGGTACATCCCACTGACGTAAATGTTGTAGTAAGTACCTGCTAGTGTAGGACCCTCTAGTGGTGTAAATGTCCCTATCCCGGTTCCATAAGGACTATAGCTGAATGATGGTCAAAAATAATCCTGCGTCTTTTTGCACGACTCAAAGCTCATTAGAACTCGTTTGTGGCACAAATTATGGTTTACCCGTTACTTTTCCACATTTCTCCGATTACGTTACATAATGTCCTTTCCAAACACAATGCTGTTATACTCAAATATTTTACCTAGATACATTTCAAATGCTCCGTTATGTTTTTATACATTTATCTTAAGTCAAGGCCGCGTTTTTATACAAGGATATGACATTGAAACTATAATTACGATAAACGGTGACTGGCTAACTTTATAGCAGTTTTTCCACCAATATTTCTGAGAAGGCCTCAAATTGTTTGTTAATTTAAAGATTAATTTAGTCGAAATTACCGTTATTCTTGGCCTTGATGAAGAATTTCCAACACCTATAGTAAAACAAATATTAATTATGTTGATTTAAAAAAAAATAAACACAAAACTAAGTAAAACATTGCAAACTTAAGTCAAATTGGTTTCGGGTTTAAAAAATTCGTAAGAGCAGCCACCGAGGCACCGATTGCCGTGACCTACATACAGCGGCAGCCATTTTGGATATTGCGCTCGCGCCGGTTTTGGTGGCACATTTCACATGATACCCGGCTTATCTGCGTCGTGTTTTCTTTTTTTTTCTTGTATATTTAATAAGATTCATTATTCCTTTCGAATGTACCTTTAAACGATGTGAGGTTATTTAAGATAATTCGCAGTAATGCCTTTTGGCGTTAAAATATGATCTGATTCATACGGGTCATGATGTTGTTGTGTTAAGTAAATTAAGCCTACTTTGGATTGTTAAATTCGGATTACTGTAGAATTTAGGTCAAGTAACGAGTAACTGTTGATCGAATAGAGCGATAGTTCAAATTATAGCATTATTAATGTGCCATAACAAATATTATAATTTGGTATGACTAATAGCTTGCCCCGAATCAAATATTTAGGTTGCGTACCGAAAACCGTTGATTCAACAAATAATACTGATTTCATTCAGCAAAAATTTTCCTTACATTGGCATATATGAATGGAATTACTTATCTGCCTTTTGAATTTGATTTGAGAGATGTAAGCCTATCATTAGGAGGTACTTCTTCTATCTAATCAACTCTACCAAGCATCAATGACATACTTTCTTTTAGATTCAAATTATTATCAATTCTAAGTACATATTTCTCTTCTTTGCTATCAAGCTTTAATTTCAAAGCACTATTTAATAATTCGTTGAAGACTTACTTCTTGAAATCTATAGATCCGTTACCATTCTACCTATGTATGACATTGATTATATTTCAATTACCAACAAATATTGCATATACCAGCCCATCACCATTGTTTCGTCTTGTTTACATACGAATTACGTGATGGCCAATGATTACGCTAATTGGAAATTGTGAATCATACTTTGAGTGAAATGTTGTGCAAGTGCACTTCTCTGAAGTAGATTGTTGTTATGAAAACCACCAATTAGGGTTTGTCGTTTTTGTGGGTTATCGAGAATTTTAGATCAGATAACAGTAATCCAGAGGGCATCAACATCAAAGAGGGAATATAATGTAGAAAGAAGGAAATACGTTTTGTTGAAAGTCGAAGAATAACCTACCGTACCTGGGGGCCTACTCGCTAAGTTTGTCAACGAAGATACGAGCCCGTGCGAAAGCAGTATGAAACTTTGGAGTGAACCCTACACCCGATTAATTAACTTTTTCGGACAGGTTAAAACATCGGGAGTAGGGACAACTATCACATCGTGTTATCATTCATTCTTAGGTCGAGCTCCGAACTAATCTTATGTCCGTAGGTAATACGGAGAAGGACGCGCGTAACGTCGGCCGAAACTATGGATTTCGTGCTTAGAGAGTAGTCCCCCTGATTACTTGGTGTATGAAACAGTTTAAAAAAAAAGGCTACCTAGATTTTTGTATTTGGGCGTACTTATACACATAACAGAAAAATTAAAGAAGTCCTAGAGCCCATATAGACATACGATTACAGGCAAAAGTCGAAATTAATAGCGGTATGCAGGACAAACCCATTATCTCTTTCATATTTTTGAAAGGCTCACATCAAGTCCACCAAGCCTTACTAAACGGGAACAAACATTATCATATAATCAAGGTCCTTATCAAAATATATGGGCATAACTTAAGACGAATTTAGACTAAAGTATGCAAACACAGAGTAAAAATAACCTTACGGTGGAAACAAGGACGCATGAATATTTTGATTGATTTACTGCTAGCATTTCTCTTCGTCTCTTTCACAAGATGAAATTTTTGAGGAATGTGGGACATTTTTATTAATTTTCTTTATTTTCGTACGTGTTGAATAAATAGTGTTTTCTAACAAGATTATTTCAGTCTTCAGAATAAGTTTTTGTGCTTAACATGTTCTGGTATAGTTTTATGAACATGTCCATCAAGCAATGGCCCCCCTTTCAATCGTCTGCTCTATTTGATTACCGCCATTAGTAATAATCCTTTTCAGCTCAATTTAATGTCTTTTAAGAACGCTACTTACCAAAAGTTTAATAACTCAAGCAAGTAGAACGTAAAACAATTAATTGCCATAAGGAAGCTATTACATTGAGTTAACTTGAATTACGCAACAGATTTGAGAAAGCCTTCGGCTTGGCTTCGGCTGATTCCGGAACTCACGGAGATAACCGAACTGGCGCCATTTTCCTGTTTCTGGAGGTCTTCAGTTTGGCAGTGCGAACTCTTTTAGATGACGGAAATTAAAATGAAATATTAGAAAAGTTACAACGAGGGATAAGCTTTGTTTATGTATTTGAAGATTATTTTGATGAAAACCAAGATAAAATAAAACGTGATTTTAATGAAAATCACAATTTTGGTGAATTAAATACTTCTAATATAACTAACCTAAACAGTTGTTTTCAATTTCTTTGTAGAACATAGGAAGAATTTCAATGGAAATAGGCCATACGTATTCCATGACCGCCGTAATCCAGTACATTCAGCCAGACATCAATAACAAAGATAAATAGAAAACAATCGGCTACATGCCATTCCGGCAGACACTGATAATATGTACGTCTGTCTCTTTCACACAGTTATGCGCTAATAATAGCGTCCCGCTCTATTTTAACGTGCGCAAGAGTCCCGAAGGTGACACATTAATAAACTTGAAAATTTACGTGGGTACGCGTAAGGTGTAGCGGCTGGAGGCTCATTGATGGGAGTTTAATAGCTATTAGTCTTTGTTCCTGTGTTTCTGGAACTAATAACAAGGCTCTTTTAGGTCTAATCGAAGGTAACAGAAGAGAATTTCCGGACGAAACCAGCTCTTATATCTGAGGTAGAGATATAGCTTCTTAATTTATTCGGAGCATCGGCTGTTTGCTTGTTGGAACCTTATGCGGCCTACCGTACAAGGTTCCAACAAGCAAACAGCCGACAGACTTAACACTAGCTTATAGACGGATATTAGAGCTGCCTTAGGATTAGTAATCCTTCAATATTTTCCAAACAGATACTTAAAGGTTGTTTGTTCTATATTAGATGGAAAACATTATTCAGTTATTTCCATCTTTTAGTATTGTCTTTTAAATATTTTATTAGTTGATTCAGTAACAATTATTTCCAGTTTTGGAAAAGCTAAGCTTTCCTTCGTTATTTTGGCTGTATCGCAAATCACTTTGTGGGCGTGGCGCTCATGCCAAATTCCTCTGATTATACCGTTAGCCTATTCATATATTTTCTAAACTTATCTCCATTGCTTCTATTGAGTATCATAAGTATGATAATTATTTTCTCTTTTAAATTATATTCAACATAAGATTTTACTACTAGGTAAGAAGATGGTTCCCAATGGAGTGGAATTATTTTCCCCTCGTAAGAAAACGTGTTCAAGTGGTTCTATATTTAACTTATTTTCCTCAGTAACTTTTCCATAATATTAAAAGATGTGGTGTCGAAGTATAGATTCGTTTCATTTCATTCAAATCAAGTCTAAATTGCATCAAAATTACTTGCAGAATCCCAAGTTAATTCCCCAGTTGTACTTGGTATAAAACACTAACTCACTTCAACAAAAGAATCATAAGTTATATTAATTGTATTTTTATCACGAACCAAATTATATTTGTATCAAAATAGGACTTCATGCTCAAATATTGAGGTTCATTTTCGTTTGATAGTTACATTTCGGCATTGTTACCTTCTTTTCGACACCGTTTTTTAAATGCTCTATATCTTGAAATCGATCGATTTTGAACTCTACGTCTTTAACAATAGGTTGTGGTGTACTTTTTCTAGCTATTTTAGCATCAACACCGTAGGATCGGTCAATGACGTTTCCTTACGGTTGAATCGCATGCCTTCTGTATTTGTCATGCGTGCCTTCTTAGGACCATCGCAGAAAAAAATATACTTCGTCTCTACAATAACAAAGCATTGTACTTCGCCATTTAAGTACATGTTTCGAGATTTAGAGTCGCGAAGATTGGATTATATTTCTTATCTTTTTGTTTAAGTGAGAAAGATATGAGATAATACTGAAATAAGATGATAGCAATTTCACTTATGTTGCCAAGTAATATGACTTATCTTTTTTTATGTATCCGACAACCGGTGTTATCTTACGATATCTGTATCCACCTGTAGTTGTCTTGCGAAGATCAAAGTAACAAGTACTTAAGGACTAAAAGTGCATTCCAAAATAATTGCTAAGATTGCCGAGTACGCAAAAGCAAAAGATACACAAGTCTTTGTTTGTGAATACCCAGGAAAACACAAACAGATACTTAAACGTAGATGGGGTTTTAAAAAGCCTTGATCATTCTAGAAATAATAAGGTACTCGGAAATTCCGAGCAGAGCTTTTAGTCCTACAAGTTTTCCTCGATACATACCAAGACTGAAATATTGCAAATATCGAGATGAAACTCTTCAGTTTTCTCTATTCATCTTGAAACAATTTCGAATTCTAAATTGTTGGATGATTATTGCTGATTTCAGGTTCTTTCTGACCATTGGTCTCTTCTTTTACTGACCTTAGGACTTCATCAGCATTACAGGAAACTTTTCCGCCACCTCTTTTAGGTGATACATTCATATGAACAAAAGTACTGGCAGGGTTAAATTAACATCACACGATAATACACAACTATTATTAATTCTAAACAGTCAGTGCATGGAGCAGTTTCCCATAGGCCGTGCACAGGCAGCCTTGGTGACTAACTCATAATGTTATTGTGTAACGATATACTTAGAGATTGTAATTAGTTCATATATCGCTTTGTGATTGAACATGAACGAGTATACAGCGTGGCATGGACATCGACGTGCAACCTGTTACCGTGGATTCAGTACATGATTCTGAAACCGCTGCGTTGAAATTATTCGTCCATTAATAAAAATAAATACTCTTCTATACCGCGTAGGTATTGCACTTTTCTATGAAACAGCAGATTTATTATTATTTTGATAACCTACGTAAGATTTCTACGCTAGGGGGGGGGGGTCTAGAATCATGTGCTGAATTCATGGTTTCAGAATGTGTGTCATGTACCTACCAGCCTGTATGTTAATGTTACGGTATGGTAGTAGGAACTACTAGGAAGTTTAGTTTATGGCAATGCCAGGCTAGAAAGATAATAGCAGGGACAATAGCTAGAACAGGATTCTGATACTACTCTCTAAATGGTTTAAAGATTGGGACCCCATAATTATTCCTAAACAATCACACCATAATTATGGAAAAAAAGAGGTTAAAGGACTCTAAATGATGTAGCAAACATGCCATAACGCAAAACCCAGGAAGATAGATCTTATTCTAACAAAATAACCAAATTTCCCTAACCATCGCATTGCCATTGCATGCCGGCTAAAATTAAACTAACTATGCAACCTAACGAGGTGAAAACTTTCATTCCCATAATCTAAAAAATGCTTTTTTATCATTTTGCACGATAACTAAATAGGTCAACAAAAATAATCATAAATAGGTCAGTTATGTCTCCTGCATTTGATCGCTCCGTTAAGTACTTTTTTTTAGATAAGTTGTTGATAATAATAAACTAATAGATGATAATTTGTGTATACATAACGATTTTGCAATTCTAAAGTATTAAACTAAGACCAGTATTGCCGATGATAATACTATGCTTAATACAAAAGAGCTTAAAACTAGAGTTGCCGCGAATAGTGTTTATAGCGAATAATCGAATACCGATTAATCGCCATTCACTTTGGCGAATAGTCGAATAACTCGACATTACTATTCGACATAAAAAAAAACATTAAACACATTAAAAATATTTCTAATTTCTTCTAAGGTTGTGAGAAAAGAAAACAATAAAGTTAAAGAAATCTGTTTCATGTTATACATACCTACATATATGTAGTAAATTTAATTTTCCATTTTTAAATGCTGGCAACCCTTTTCTTGTACAAGTCTTTCTTTACGTTCTAAGTTTAGTTTACGTTACGGGGAATACCCCGTTTTGTATAACCCAGCGATTATTATTGTAGGGGATTTCCCGCTCAATCAATACGCTTGTGTTTAGGATAGGCGGCACGCATTTGTTAATTGATTTTCGACATCGGTTGACGTTTTTTTATTTTTTATTTCTATACTTATTTTAAAATTGCTATTGAATTAAAGACTTGATGAATACTTAATTAGTTAAAGTGTTACTTAATAAAAAAGAACAATCATGCCAAACCCAGGAAAAAAATCTCATGTTTGGCTACATTTTGAAGAGGAAGAGAACAGTGCAAAATGTGTTTTGTGTGGTGTAAAAATAAGTAGAGCAGCAAAAAAAGCAGGAACAACGGCTTTGCAGAATCATTTGAAATTCAAACACCCAGGTTAGTTTTTTTTACCTATATTATTTATTTTACCGTTACTAAGTAATGATAAAATAAGAACGTTATTTAATATAATATTTGTTTCAAAAGTTATTTTCATTTATGAAGTATATAATTGTACTATTGTGAGTTTTGTAGCACATTATTTAAATAATTGCCGCTACCTAAGTTCCTGATTAAAGGTTCTTTTCTTTGTTCGCAGATGAGTATTGTAAAATGTATGGAAGCTCAAGTAGTCATGCTCAATATAATGCTCCCGCAGGAGCATCTTCAAGTACCTCCTCATCCACCCAGTTGCCCAGTCAGCCTTTGGTGCAACAGTCACTGCAACAACTACTTGAAAAAAAAAAGCTTTGGGACATCAACGATAGCCGAGCAAAAAGATATCACTACTTGATTGGTGAAATGATCGCTGTTGACAACGAGCCACTTTCCATCGTCGATCATCATGTAGGCTTTAAACGTCTTCTTAATAATGCTTTGCCGCAATACACCATTCCTGGCAGGACATATTTTACCGAGAAAATAATTCCAGACATGTATGAGAGAGTGGTTAGCAAACTAAAAAACGAGTTAGAAAAGGCTGAAGCTATAGCATTCACTAGCGATCTTTGGACTTCTTCTGTAAATAATGCTGCATTTCTGAGTTTCACCGGACACTGGATATCAGAAAACTTTAAACTGAATCATGCCGTTCTAAACATGGCGCATTTTCCTGAATCACACACATCAGAAAATATCAAAAGAGAACTGTTACAGTGTGTAACGAAATGGGACATACCCATCACTAAAATTGAAGCGATTGTTCACGATAATGGGGCGAATATGGTTAAAGGAGTTAAGGAAACTCTACTTCCTTCACAGCGTTGCTTCATACATACTCTCCAGCTGGTGATAAATAATGCATTAGATAACAGTTCTCCAATAAAATAAATTCTTACTAGTGCCCGCCGCATAGTGACACATTTTAATCATTCAGGATATACAAAACTTGAAAGTATTCAATCTGAGCTCGGACTTCCTAACCATAAACTGATTCAAGATATTCAAACTCGCTGGAACTCAACATATTACTTACTGGAGCGTCTATCTGAACAAAAAAGAGCAATTTCGGTGTATATTTCAGAATCAAGGAGCGTGAATTTTGAAAATTTGACCAGTGATCAGTGGGAGGTTATAGAACATCTGTTAAAGCTCTTAAAACCTTTCGAAGAGATAACAAAAATCACGAGTTCCACATATGCACCCATATCAGATGTGATACCTAGCACTGTTTCATTAATCAGATACCTAATGAAAGATGCGCTGATTCAACAAACTGCACACGTTGATGATTTTAGAAAGGCGTTGATAGAAAATATGGAAGCCCGTTTTAACTTGGATGATCTATGCTTTACGAAGACATATTACTTGTCGACATTTTTAGACCCCCGCTACAAGAACTTTTACTTTGACGCTACCCAAGTTGAACGGATCCGTAGAGCTGCGCTCAGAGAAGGTCTTAGGCTTTCTTTAGATGACGAAAATGATGATTCGGATCCAGAAACGGCATCCAAAAGGTCTCGTTTAGACAATGTAAATGAGCATGATTCGGAAACTCATAAACTATTTTGGGCATGTTTTGAAGAATCACCTATAGAGCAACCTACTGAAGAGCAACCCAAGAATGCCACTGCTGAAGAAATCGCCAACTACATCGCATTAGCAAAGGCTGACAGAAAAATAAACCCATATGAATGGTGGGCTTTGAGTACCAATAAGAATAGATTTCCTATTTTAAGTAAGCTTGCTAAACGATACTTAATCACACCAGCAAGCTCTGTTTATTCAGAAAGACTATTTTCCGAGGCAGGTTTAATTTACGAGGAAAAACGAAACCGACTTGCTCCAGAACGTGCAGAAAAAATTGTTTTTTTGCACCACAATCTGCCTCTGTTGGATTTTAAATATTAATTAAAAAGCCTTACTAATTTAATTTCATGAATATGATAGGCACAGGCACATATTACAGATAATAATTGATATTGTGTATTGTTTTATTAAGTAAAATAATTTAAAAAATGATTATTTTTTACTCATTAGTTCTTTTGTTCGTTAAAAGTTTATTTTCGACGACTATTCGCCGAATGCCGAATAATACTAGCTATTATTCGGTATTCGACGAATATCAAAAAAATGACGAGTAATGCCGAATACCGAATAATAGCGAGTATTCGCGGCAACTCTACTTAAAACAGAGAACAGACATAATTATAAGATCTAATAAGCTGTTGGCACTTCTGGATCTTAAAAAAACCCACTGATGCCGAGATTGGCGTGGCCACCTACTAGGCCCAAATCATTAAACATAATACATTTATTTTGGTTTTACCATCGAATGGAAAAGAAGATGTTGGAGAGAGAATAGCAACATTAAGAAAGACAACAAAGCTTGGCGGTTCGAATAAGGCCGTGATTTTTTAACAATGAAGCATTCATGAGGAAGAATACCATAATAATTGTTGTAGATGATAAACTGAATTGAATGCTACCATAATCACTAGTACCTATTTCGTATACTTTCGCTCTTTCTACAATTGAATTTCTAACAGAAGAACCAATTTAATTTTCATTTAACTTTCTATTACTCCAACAAAACTCCAGCAAGTGAATTTCATTTTCTAGTTAAAATATAAACGAGTCTGAATCCTAGGAGAATTTTCTAGTTCCAACTTCTCGGTCAAGGTCATATAGTTAAGTTTCTATAAGTAAGTATACTAGATCTTAGAAAATGTTGTGTTGCTACGATGTTAGGTCGGAGAATTATAACTGTATTTTCTTGGAAAATATTGATGTCAAATAGAAATGAGTTATTTTGAGAAGCAAATGAAAACATTTGTCAATGATATTTATAGGGAAATAGAACTTTCATAACCCTTAAGATTAACCGATTGTACGGAAGGTACTCTCATATGCTAGATTGATAACTGAGTATATGTCAGATATATTTTTTATAGTTCTATATCCAAAACCAGTATTACGGTCTTTCTACGCCTGTCTTTAGCCTCTAAAGGAACTTACATTTCTTGCAATTCATATTTGACTTCCGTTGCGTCTTCCACGAGCTCTCTACCTTCAGCTACAGCACCAAACACCACTATAATGGACTCCCACCCAACCCAGTCCATAACTATAACATCATATTTCATGAAACCATCACCCCTCACACTACGCAGTACATATTTACCCGACGCGACATTGAAAGCGAGGACAGAGTTTCTAGACGGCACTCTTCCTTGTTACGGTGAATTCATTGCGCTTTTACTACTAATGACCTTTGTTTGTTAGTAATTATTGTGTTGTAGGATAGAAGCAGATTTAAAGCGTAATTTTAGTAACGCCATTGAGATCGCGAGATTGAATACTGAAAGGAGAGCAGGAAGCTCTTTGCCCAGAAGTGGAACAACAATTCCAAAAAAAAAAAATATTTTGTTATTTTTATATGTGATGCTCTAGCTAGCTAGAGTGATAATTACCTCGAATATTCTTTCTACATATATGTGATAGCTTAGATAGTTTTCTAGCTTTGACTAGGTTGACGGCTTAAAGAGGTATTTTACGTAGTCTCTTGAGGGTTTTGATTGATGTGTGAATGCGTAAGAAAACTATATACATGTTAATATTGATGAACGTGATTCTCTGTATTTTAGGCTTACCTAGTACCTAGGGGTAAGAAAACATGGATCTATATATCAAAGTAACACGTTTCCTATATCCATCACTAAGGTATGAGATTTCAATGTTAGAGCAAGCCTATCGCTTGGGCACAGTTCCAAAACCAGACCTGGAAAATTTATGATTCAAATTCAATTTCACGTTGGCTTAACTGTGTGAACCCAAGACCGTACAGTTGGATAAGCTACCTAACTATGGATGGACTGCGTGAAAGATTATATGGCTAGAAAGGGAGTAACTACCGAGATGACGATTAATAGAAATGTATGGAAGAAAATGTTGGGATAAGGGCAGGTGGGTGATGATTATGAAACACAGACGTCGTCTTGGTAGTTACTGCTTTTCTAGCCATATCATTTTTCACACAGTCCATCCATCGTTTCTTTGCGTCTTCCCGTGCCTTTCTTTTTATATGAGTAAAAAAGAGTGTTGAATTGAATAGTCAATTATGCAGATACTAGATTTACCTTTGTCTCTTCCCTAAAGTTAGGTCGACTTCTCTATCCAGATTATCATGTTCCTGCCCTTGCCCCATGTTACTTGGGCTCGGCGCAAGACGTCTTCTTCTTCCATTCTCCCCTGTCAACCGTCACGCTATCATTCACTACCTTCTCTTTCATTCATCCACCATTCATTTGGCCTTCCTCTCCCTCTCCATCCATCAACCTACCCAGATGAGTCCTATTATTAAACAATTTTTGTTTTATGACATTAGAAACAAGTCTGTCTTTATTTACTACACTGTACAGAAAAGAAATTATTAAAACTATTTCAACCAAGTTCAATTTTTCCTGTGCCAAAATTATTTTCAGTTGTAAACAAAACGAAGTTTGCTAATAATATATCCTCGTGACTAGACAACGTTTAACAGAAAACTTATGCTTTAAGCTGTTTTAAGAGAATACGAGGCTACAGTGTAGAAAGATGAATTAAATATTAATGTTTATAATGTAGACCTTAATGAGACTCGCAGAGTCCAGGGAAGCATGGCACAAAAAAGAGGAGGCCTATACTCGGCAGTGGGTGTAAAAAGGCTAACAATGATGCTAATTATGAATAACACAATCCATAAGACAAGTGTATTAAAGGACATGAGTCCATGAATGACTATGTGCACTTATCAAGGCTTTGTTGACAGCCGAGTAAAAAGACTATGGTAGAAATTAATATTGTTACTATAACATTTAACGATCTAATTGGTAAGACAACATTAACTATAAAAAAATCTTCATGGTTTATTACATATAGAAAATCATCTCATAAAGGTCGATAAGTGTTCGTTGAATAAGGTGCACTATTGAATGCAGGTGATTAGCGAAAGAAAAAAAACCGTCCTTTCACATTGATCGCTTTATTTGTACTAAACATACCGCCCTCCAAAAACAACAGTTTTTTACTAATTTAGTAATTAAATGACAGTATACTAACCATTTCATATTTAGTTCTTAACAAAAATAAAAATAAAAACAAGTGTGGGAAATACATCGCAAACAACTTACCTACACTATTTGCTCAATGAGCATAGGAAACTACTATCATTATATAATCGATACCGTTACATTGTATCGTCTAAAGAAACATCCGCGCATAACTCAGTAAACCTAACCACTAACAAATTACACACTTATTATTAGGAAGATTGTTCAAAGTATACAAATAGATAACAATAATAGCAAATGCATACCTTACATTCATAAAGCTAAGTACGCGTCATTTTAGATTGCTTATAATGAACAAACAACGGGTACCTATCAATAATCTTTATCAGGTAATACCTACGACAAACTAAAGTAATAACACCATAAACTTGTATTCATTTAGGTACCTAATAGCTAAGTGGACTGTATGTTATATAATATTAAACGTTAATCGTCATATAGGAAATAACAAGTAAAAATGAACATTAACACTAAAGGATTAGAGTTCAATTTCATTAATTTAATACAAAAGTTGACGACAACAATGATCATTATCTTGTACCTAAATAAGTACGTCAATACAAGTAAATTAAAATTAACTTAGAATACACATATTCAAAGACCTTTTTAGCTTAACTCATTTACTGTGACTGGCATATAGTGCTTTTTTGTGCAATAAAGTATTAAAGTAAATATCGTAAGTTTACGAGTAGGTATCTATACTACACATAATTAAAATAAACAAAAACTAAAAAACATGACATTAACTGACCACCACGTTAACTATTTATTTACCATCTGGTGCCCTGGGCAGTAATACTAACTTAGATAATGGTCTCTTAAGGATGTTATCTCCTTTGCATTGTACGGTTACCACTCGAACTAGTTGATCAGTACCGGGATGTAAGTTAATGATTTTTCCTAACAACCACCTTGCAGGTGGTAGATCCTCTTCTTTAATGATAACTATATCTCCAACACGCGGAGATGGCACGCTGTTTTGCCACTTATGACGTTGCTGCAAGGTGTTAAGATATTCGGATTTCCATCTTCGCCAAAACTCTTGTATCCTATTTTGTAGAAATTGCCATCTAGACAGTATACTTATATTTTTGTGTTCGTAGTTTATATCAGGTACATTGATTAATGGCTCACCAATTAAAAAATGACCCGGGGTAAGTGGGTCCAATGTTTCCTTTGTGTTATCTGTGTGGCAGATAGGTCTCGAATTAAGACAGGCTTCTATCTGTGCTAACAGCGTAGCCATCTCTTCATAAGTCAACTTTGTGGACCCGTTTACTCTAATTAAATGTTTCTTTACTGACCGGACGCCAGCCTCCCATATGCCACCGAAATTTGGGGCTTTCGGGGGTATAAAGTGCCAGGTAGTGCCATCATTTGCTAGAAGTTTAGCTACCTCTGCAGCCAGATTAGCCTTTCCCCTTTCAAACATATTCCTTAACTCTTTGTCGGCTCCCACAAAGTTCGTGCCGTTGTCACTCCACAAGTGACAACAGTGTCCTCTTCTTGCAACGAATCGTCTGAATGCTGCAATGAAGGCCTGTGACGTTAAATCTGTAACCGCTTCTAAGTGTATGGCTCGGGTAGACATACAGACAAAGACACAAATATAGCCCTTTGTAGACTTATGCCCACGCCCTTTAGATGTTCGCAGCTGTACGGGTCCGGCATAATCCACCCCACTGTTGAAAAAAGGACGATTTGGAGTCACCCTTGGCGCTGGTAACTCACCCATCAGCTGCTGTCTGGTTTTCGCCCTATAAATGATGCATACTTTACAATTACGAATACATTCTCTAACAGCTGATTTGAGACCAATTACCCAATACTTGCTGCGGATGTATGTCAACATCTGAAGGGAACCTCCATGCAAAGTTCTTGTGTGGGCTTCATTTATTATAAGTCGAGTAACATGTTGTTTACAAGGTATAATAATCGGATGTTTCGCATCTTCTGGAATATCGGCTTTACCCAGTCGCCCTCCAACTCTCAGCAGCTCTTTCTTATCCAAGAAAGGTGTAAAACTAATTATAGAACTTCTATTCTTAACCTTTCCGTTCATCTTCAGATCCTTTATTTCGTTTTCATATATTAAGTATTGGTAATATTTTACACATCTTTCTTCAACTTCATTAATTTCCATTACTGTTAAATATTTCCCTTTTTCTTCCTTAGGTTTTAAAAATCTTAAACATTGTGCTAAAACTCTCTTCATTCTGGACATGGATGAAAACCTTTCCCAAACAGGTGTTTCTTCTAATGTAACATTAAATGATCTCTTTGCCTCTAAAACTGTTTGCGGAATAGAAGTTTTAGTAAAATCTATTTGTTTATTTTTCAGCCACTTGGGTCCAGCCCACCACATTTCATTATTTGCCAACTCACTTGGCGCTATTCCTCTTGACGCAAGATCAGCAGGATTGTCGGCTGATTGAACATGGTTCCACCTGTCATTGTCTATTAATTGAATTATATTAGACACTCGGTTGCCAACAAACACTTGCCATCGACTTGGTTGAGCCTGTAACCAGGACAGAACCACCATGGAATCTGTCCAAGCATACACTTGATGCATATTTATATCCCATAAGCCAGATATCTCGTGCAATAGCTTTGCCAACAACACCGCAGCGCAAAGCTCTAATCTTGGTATTGTCAGTTGTTTCAGTGGCGCAACCTTGGTCTTAGATGCTACTATTGTGATATGAACAATATCATTTTCATCTATCACCTTTATATAAACTACTGCTGCATATGCAACAGACGAGGCATCTGCAAACCCGTGTAACTGAACTTCTTTACAGTGCGATGTCATCCTTACCCAACGTGGGATTTCAATGGTGTGTAACTTTTTAAGTTCCTCTCTGTAGTTAAGCCATTCGGCTACTAGATCTGAGGGCAATTCATCATCCCAGCCGAGATTGTTAAGCCACAATCTCTGTATCATAATCTTGGCTGTGATAACTACTGGAGAGAGCCAACCGAACGGGTCAAAGAGACTCGCCACATCAGATAATATTATCCTTTTTGTAACAGGGATCTTGGTTTCCTGTAAATTGACAGTAACTTGGAAAGTGTCATTTTTCCTGTCCCAGGTAAGTCCAAGTATCTTTATGAACTTATCTAGTTTAATTTCTATTTTGTTCACAGATTCCGGAGTTTCCTTGCCTCCCTGTAAAAACGTCAAGACTTCATCACAGTTACTGGACCACTTCTGCATTTGAAACCCACCCGCCTTCAACAGATTATTTACCTCTTCACAAACTTGTTTTATTTCAGATAGGTCTTCATGTCCGGTCATCAGATCATCCATGTAGAACGAACTCTTAACGACAGCAGCTCCACGAGGGTATCTCTCCACTTCATCATCAGCTAGTTGGTTCAAAGACCTTACCGCAAGATAAGGCGCCGATGCTGTCCCAAACGTCACGGTAAGTAGTTGATAACTTTCTATGTTTTCACAGGTATTATCTCGCCAAACAATGCGTTGTAAATCTGTGTGTTTGTTTGTCATTCTTACTTGACGATACATTTTTATAATATCACCGACAACACAGATTTTGTGAGATCTCCAGCGAATGATAAGAACACGAAGATCAGGTTGTAGCGTAGGGCCAACCATCATGGTGCCATTTAAGGAGTGCCCATTAGATCCTTTGGCTGATGCATCGAAAACAACTCTTACCTTTGTTGTATCCTTATCCTCCCTTATGACAGCATGATGTGCTAAATAAATTGTTTCACTACTATCCTCTATTTCAACCTTCTTCATATGACCCATCTTCAAGTACTCATGTATGACCTTCTTGTATTCTAATCTCATATCTTCATGTTTTGCAAATTTCCTTTCCAGTTGCTTAAATCTTATTGTAGCTTGATGTTTAGTCTCACCGCACGCCTTCACAGTCTCTTCAATACTTTGTTTCAAAGGTAAGTGTACTACATACCTTCCTGATGCATCTCTTGTTGTTGTCTTTATGTAGTGTTCTTCACATTTTTCTTCTTCCTTTGTCCATACTTTCTTGGTTGTGTAGTCTTCTGTTTCTATTTCCCAGAATTTTCTCAAAAGGTTGTTGTCTTCTTCAACGAGCCTGGTAACATGTAAACTAATAATGTTTTGTGCACAAGTAGAATTTGAGTACATATCCCCTGACAATATCCAACCTAGGTGTGTACGCTGAGCAATTATACTGCCCGGCCCTCTTAACAAACCAGATGCTATTATTGTGCCAAAAACATCAGCTCCGAGAAGGATATCGATCCTACCCGGAACATTAAAAGTAGGGTCAGCCAATTTCATATTTTTCAGTTGAGGCCAGTCGTAACCTCTTATTTCTCTAGAAGGTAGCCTACCAGTCAATGACTTTAATACATACGCCTTAACATCAATAAAGAAATTACTTTCATACCTCGACTGAATATGTAACCCTACTAAATGATTAATACAAAGTTTGTTACCTTCACCAACACCAGAGACCTCACCGCTGATTTGAGTCTTCTTCAGACCCAATAACTCGACTACTCTCGCAGTCACAAACGAAGCCTCTGATCCCTGATCAATCAGAGCACGGAAGACGTGTGATTGTCCAGTCCTCGATGTCACGTCTACCAATGCTGTTGCTAATAAGATCTGTTGACCAGGTTGTTCTCCTCTTGAAACATGTGCTGTTATCTTGCTAACCTCTTGCTTATTTGTTGTAGTTTCTTCTTTAGTTGACATTATGTCACCTGCTTGTTTCGTAAACTCTCGATGTAATAAGGAATGATGGCGCCTTTTGCATATTTTACATGTATTGGGTTGTCTACATTTAAATACGGAATGATTTGGAATGAGACAGTTGAAGCACAAGTTGTTTTTCTGTACGAAGCTGTATCTTTCTTCTATTGGTTGTTTTGCGAATTCTTTACAGTTAAAAATATAATGGTTTTCTTTGCAGAAGGGACAGTGCTTCTCTCCACTAGTAGCAGCCGCGTGATATGTCTTCGGTTTAATTGGTTTGTTAACTTTATTTTCAGGTTCTACCATTTCTAATGTACGAAACCGAGTCTCCAGGAAGGACTTCAGCCTTTCAAAACCAGGTAAGTTATCAGAAGTATCTTCACTAATAATAATCTCCCACTGTTTATGTGTTACAGGATCCAGCTTTGAAACAACCACATAGTTCACAATTGCATCCCATTGCGCTGTCGGTAAGCCAAGGTTTTTCATAGAATTCATACACTCGACCGACGTATCTAACAAGTTTTTCAAGGAGAAAGCTGACTCTTGAGATATTGTTTTTTGACCAAAAAACTTTTTAAATATACAATTAGCAATGTACCTTTTGTTATCATACCGTTTTTTCAAAATAGACCACGCATCCGCATAATTTTCACCCGTGATGGCAAACTGGCGCAGAAGAACCTCTGCGTCTCCTTTCAAGCTGCTCTTAAGGTAATGAAGTTTTTGTACATCTTCCAATGACTCATTTCTGTGTATCAATGCCATAAACAGGTCGTGAAACGATCTCCATTCCGTATAATTCCCTTCGAAAATAGGGATTGAAATTCGTGGTAATTGAATATCCCTACTGGAAGCAGTTGGTCTCGACTCGTCTAATTTTTCCGGTTTATCCGATTTTTTCATGTCGGACACCAACTTGTTTAATGCAGTTTTCATTTCTCCTTTATATGTAAAATACAACTCTTCAAAATTATCACACCTATCTTCTGCAAAATACGCTAACTGCCGTCTGTCTTTCTTAGAAACATCCGTTACCAATTCCTCGTGAACACTCTTAAACTCTTTCCAATACGTTTCTAAAGTATCCATCCTAGTTTGTACATAACCCTCGGTTATTCTGTCCTTGGGCGACTTTTTATAATTCGAGTAGGCTTTCTGCACTTTGTCAAACACATCAGCTTGAAGCAACATTCGCTTTTCTATGTTCTCCATCCTTTATACTTTGTGTTTTTTCAATAAAAAATGTATAAAAAACGTAAATAGCAAACTACGACGAAACTTTTTACTTTTTTTTTTATCACGTAGGTAGATTGAGATTTGTGCATCCACACGTTCAAAGTTCGCAAAAAAACAGCAGCTCGAAATTTTAAACACACTATTTATTAGTGTCCGCAGAATCACTTTTCGTCACAATCCGCGAAATATTTTAAAGTTATTTCACTGTTCACTTTTGTTTACAACTTGTCCGTATTTCTTCGCTTCCAATATTACATCTTACGAGTAGTTACAAATATTCACGTAATTAAAATAGGTCGGGGCTATGCTAATCCGCTCGAAGGACCATATGTTCGTTGAATAAGGTGCACTATTGAATGCAGGTGATTAGCGAAAGAAAAAAAACCGTCCTTTCACATTGATCGCTTTATTTGTACTAAACAATAAGTACTTCCGACAAAACGAGTAAGTCATTACGCTTCAAAAGCAGTGAAAGTTGCTCATCTCCCTTCGACATTCAAAGAAACCTTTCACAATAGATAACGATAATGTTTTTTATATTAGCAAAAAAACTGTTCCGTAACTTATAGACACAAAGTTCAGCCTAAATCATTGAGCTCCCTTAAGTTCTGAGTTGAGCTGCACGATTGCTGACAACTGCACTGACCGGACATGTCCACTCAATCCGTGCGGTTCTTTCCTCAAAAGACCATTTCAGACACCAATCTAAATGGTCTTCACATGATCTAACCATGATTATGTATGGACTTAAAAAGAGACTGTGACCTCTGAGTTTGTTTCGGCCTTTATTCTCAGAGTGGTCAGATAAGAAACGCCGACCTCATCGAGTTTAAAAAATATGATTGACGTGTAAACGTAAATAAAATCATTTATCATTTAGCCACCGAAGATTACATTACATTAAGAAGATGCTCATGAACGAAGGATTTTGAAAGATGCGTGCGTAGAACGAAAGATTTTTCAAAGTCAACCCTTGAGGGTTCGAGTGTAGTAGATGGCGAGACGAACTTGGCACTTCCCCCTTAAGGTCGTCGGTCGATTTATGCACCCAAGCGCGTATCAAATCGGGATTCAATTGTTTTTTAGCAAATGGCGTCGTAAATACAGCTATAGTCTTTGTATATTAGCAATATGTACTCAGCGACAGTACCCGAATTAGCGCCACATCGCAGCGACCATGTAGGTCACGGTCCAAGCGGAAAAGAGACAAAAGATGCGAAATTGTACCAAGTTGGACAAGGATAGATGACGGGTACAGGTTTCTATCATGCGAAAATTTTACCTGTTTTAATTTATGACAAAGTAATTGAACTTATATTTTTGTGAGTCATGATTTAAGGTTGAATAACAAAAATAACTCGAAAAAATCAGGTCAAAATACCTGTATATGGCTTCGTCGATAAAAAAAGGTCGTTTTTCTAAAATTGGTCGTAGAAAAGAGGTTATATTTCCGAGTGAGACACCTAGGCTTCAATAAACTAGCTTAAGTAGCACATAGGTATTACAACATTACAATACTGGCAACTAAGTCAGCTTCGTAAGTGGGTTACTAGTGTTTGTAGACGATAGGGCTCTTAAACAGGGTTGCCAAGTTTAAAACTTTACAGTGAACGATTTTTTATGAAGGCTTGGGTGAAAAGTTGCTATAAAATTAATGTCGTCATTCAAAACTGATTGTAAATATGTCAAGTTATCAGAAAACTGTTTTAAACATTCACTTTTGTATCAGGAAGGATAACTGATTTACCTTGATAATATCAAATTGATATAACACACCTTGCAAATTGAATTTAACGTAATACCTACTAGATAAGAGAATATTTCTGCCGAAAACCTGACCACAGACAACCCTGAGCAACTTAAGTCTATTTATTGTCATCTTGGTATACACTAACCTTAATAGCTTATTATATTCCTTATTGGGTACTTTGTGCTCTCTAATTTATAATCTGTAGCAAGATTTTGTAACCCTACAAAATCTCTCTTCTACTTAAATTAAGTCCAAATCAATAAATAAAATAACCTCCACGAATTACAGTACCTACATTACCTACCTACTTAACGGGACAGTCAGGGGGTCTACTCCTTAAGCACGAAATCCGTAGTTCCGGCCGAAATTACAGGCGTTCCCGACTCCGTATCTATTACGGACATGAATAATTCGGGGCCCGAATTAAAAATGAATGTCAACAAGACTTGACAGTTGTCCCTACTCACGTTGTGTTTTTGGCGGCCCTTAAATTTTATTTGACAATTGTTTTGACGGATCAACTACTTTCTGACGTGACCGTATCTTCGTTGACGTGACTGACCCTAGACCCGCTACTATCTTGTTGATTGGTTTATATTTTTACCATGACCTGAGCTATTTTCATAAAGTCCCTGCCAATTTAAGAATCAAAAACTTTTCAAATAAGAACCAAATTTTTTCACAGTATTTAGTACTTGAAACAGCAGTTCAAAACCGTACACAAAACCCCAACCGTGAAAGAAACACATAATTGTAAGCAATCAAGCAATTCACACGTACGCATCTGCACGATAAACCATCTTTGATTAAAAATATACAAGCTAAACCAACCTCTTTTGTAGAATACACATAGAGATGATAATACTGTGGGATATTCAGACAGGTGCTATGAAGAATGTGTCAGCGTTGTATACTTTCTACCGTCTATTCGTTTTCGTTGTAAAGAACAGCTGATTCGAATTTATTGTTGACAACGGTAGTAATTGGCCGCGAAAGTTTTGATTGTAATCGGAATGAGCTGATTAATTTACTTTTTCTTATGAGCTGGCGTTATTTTATCATTTACCCCCATTGAATCATCATTTACATTTACAAATGCTGTTTTCTGATTTAAGAAGGGGAAAACTCTTCGGTCCTTTAAGGAGCAATGTGTGTACGTTGTATACATATAAAAACATTGTTATACGAATCATAATATTCATTCATCCAACCATAAACAACTACATAATTATGTAAATAATCATCCTCTTAATTTTATCTCAATAATAATACTCAGTAATTGGTCTCTCAAACAAAGAACATACTTCAAAATATTTCAGGACATTTCACAACATCTAATCAGAGAAATTTCACAATATTCTACGAATTAATAAATAGCTTTCTTCTTCTATTTTTTTTAAATTGATCAATATCAAGCTAAGTGTAGAGATCACGAAAACATTGCAATATTCCTTTATTTTCCAAAAATATTTTCATAATAATAATTAAATGATGAATTGATTCAGAAAGCGGTACATCTGGACACGGCTCCGTATTGCTAGGAGATTCCTCTCTCTGGAGCTCTGACCGCCGCCGGTAGGTTGGATCCTACCTATTCCTGATACCGGGGCGCTACTATTTTTTATATTTTGAAAATTAAATTTATATGTGAGTACTAGCTTTTGCCTGCGGCTTCGCCCGCGTGGATCTCGGAAATTATCCCACGGGAACGTACTCCCGGGATAATAAGTATCCTACGTGTTAATCCAGGAACTATCTGTTCCAAATTCCATCCAAATCCGTTCAGTAGTTTTTGCGTGAAAGAGTAACAAACATCCATCCATCCATCCTCACAAACTTTCACATTTATAATATTAGTAGGATTTAAAATGTTATAAAGGAAATCAAATTTATCTTAACATTTTCTATCTACAAATCTAGTTGCATCTATAAAGCCTCCAACATCAGATAATCGGATGAGTCACAAATCCATATCTGCATTGGTTTGTCAATATATTGCAAAGAGCTTGTGCAATCCTGTGCCCTTATTATAGCAAGTCTTTGTTATGGGCTTCAGGTAAATGTAACGATACCTTATTTGTATAAAACCTTCTATATAGCGAGCTTTTGGAGACCCCTGCTGAACATAGAAGGACAAAGAATGAAATTACTCGAAGATAAACAGTACGCGGACAATTAGCAATATAATTTCTGATAGCAATACTGCAGTGGATATTTGTCTGCATTTTGCAATGGGTAAATACCAAAGGCCATTGGCCATAATGTATAGTCCAAAAGTATAATAACCAACCAGTCTGATCCATATTTCATCGTCTTTGATAACCAAACATCACTTCTGCTGTCAGAAAGGGTATCGATTCGTCCTTAGAATTGCGTCATTCTCCTGAATAATGAGAATCACGTCTACAAAAACATTTTTTTTGGTAAATCAATTTACGTAGACAGAGTTGAGAGAGATCCGATGGAGTTAGATTGGTATTGGCTGAATGGTGACCAAGATATTCATGCCCTATTGATAATAGTAACAGGTAACACCTGGACGAGGGACGCACAAAACCGTGAAGACTGTCAGAAGCAGAAACAAAACAAGACCTATTCCAAGCAGTGGGAAATTCTGAGCTTGAAATGATGGATGATGATAATTCATCAAATCTATCAAGTCCTTCTTTTCCAAATCTTTCGAGCACCATACACATTCAATTTACCTTTCAAAACAGCATACGTGAGTGTGACACATTACTATAAGTATAAAGAATACCGTCAAAGTGTTACGTAACTGATGTCCCCGTTACCCCCTCCAACTAAGCTAATTATGCCCGTGGAGTCGCTACGATAACTCAACTGGGTTATATGCTCAATTTTATGACAACTCCAGACTTTGCTTTTGTGTTATTCTTTTGAATGGAAGATGATTATTGCAGTTAGTTCCTTGGACATCATTCCATACCGACTTAACAAAGGTACCTATGTAATTATGGCGAAGGAACAGACAGGTTTATCGTTTATTTAATTTCCTGTGGGTAATGGTTATCGATCTACGTAAAACCCATGACAGCAACATTGTTTTTATACTAATAAGAGTCTTAAATAAATTACTTCGTAATTTTAAGCAATGTATCGTTTGACATAATGTCGTCTTTCAAATATCTAAGATATCTTCAGGAAAGTTCCCGTGCAAATAATTTGAAACACGAATCTTTAAACCAATTACGTAAATCATGGCTTACGAAGCCATCAAACACACTTCATATCTTCTCTAAGGTACCGATTTGAAATTTTACTTTCCTTCTGAAATAAAATTCCCTAATTAAGCTCCTATAAAATATAAAGCTGGTACTTACAATATCATGCCCCTGACTGCCACTCCTGACGACCTCAGGTGCCATATACTCGATAGTACCGCAGAAGGAGTACGCCCTGCTTTCTCCGCCACAGAACTCCTTGGACAGGCCGAAGTCTGTCAACACGATGTGGCCTTCTGCATCCAGGAGAATGTTTTCGAGCTTGATGTCACGGTAGATTATGCCGAGCTGATGGAGAAATTGATGATTAGAGGTTAGACATGGCTTAAAAGTCATGGGGTTGGTAAATGGCCCAGTTTCGCCCCAGAGAGACATCCGCTTTTACAACTAAAATATCCATGAAAAGACACATGCCAACTGAAATACCTAAGAAAAAGCACATGCACGGTTTTAAAATTAACTGCAGGCTCTACTAAATTGTAACACATCGGGCATCATATAGACCAGCTACACGTGTTGCTGAACTTACTTTTCTCTCAGTACTCAAAACAAAAACATAAACAGACGGACCTTGACTTCTCATTAAACTTTACATAAATGAAGTACAATTCAAAATAAATACCATAATTGTTTTAAAATAAACATACAGAACTATTTCTACTAGAAATCCAAACAAAAGTGTTTCACAAAGCGACTTTAATTAAGTAAATATCAATACATACCATAAAAAGAGGTCTAGGTGTTGATTTTATGGTCAAACAATGCATTTGACCTATGCAACCTGACTTGTTATGATTAAGTCTAAGTCTGTTGCTATTAAAAGACATTTACCCAGGTGTTCGTTCTATGGCATATTTCTTTGCTAAATCAACAAAAAGCCGTTGGGAGCAATGATTAATGTGATAAGTATGAATGATATTTTAAAACTTGCAATGACAAAAAAATAACTTGAAACTTGTGGAAAAGTTGCTGGTAAAAAGTTTGTTTAAATGGATTTGCGACTTCTGATTTGTAAATATAATGATTTTGTATCACTGCAGGTAAATGACCTTCTATTCAAGGAAAGGACGAGCTTTTCAGATCATGTTTTCCTCTCAATTTTTATCTTTCACAGAAAGTCATTAGTCAATTATTTATTAAAGACGGCTGTTCGATATTTATGGCTTTTTCATTTCCGACGTGAATTTTTCAGAAGCGTTATATTATAGGATGTTTAAAAACCTCTACCATATCCGTGTACCGGTACCAGGCTATCAGGAAACTTTGGATATGGAGATAAGAGTCTCCAGCTTACCTTATGCAGTTGCTCGAGGGCCAGTATAATTTCAGCTATGTATATCCTGACTTCGTTCTCGTTGAAATGCTCTCTCTGGTAGAGATGGGTGAAGAGCTCACCACCAGCCACATAGTCTGTGAAAGAAAAACACAACTGATTAAAAAAACATGGTCTAAAATTACATTTAACTTAAAGACTGCATGTTTGTCATACTATTTCCTTATGGAAGACCGCAGCTTGGGAGAAAAATAAATTCAGCGGTAGGCTAAGATATACTAAGTTGGAAACCATCAACTTAGTACCGTGACAGCAAAACTTTTGGTAAACACGTAGTATATCCAGTAAGGATTAACGTGATAGTTTACTCACGTAATCTCACGTCAGGTAAACGAACAACGAATCTAATGTACCACTACATAACATCCAATAGAAGTATAGGATGTTTGTGTTACATGGAATGGGAATAAAAATTTACCGTATCAAATTCCACTCACTTTTCTGAACAATGTTGGGTTCGGCTTCCAGTCTAACCGGATACAGCTTAATACCAGTATTTTACATGGAGCGACTGCCTATCTGACTTCCATAACCCAGTTACTGGGTAATACGGTACTTCTTGGTAAGACCGGTTGTCAAGACTTTCGGGCTCCTGTCAACCCGTAAGGACTGTCAAAGCACCACTTACTACAATAGAAGTAAAACTTGAATAATTGACCCGATAAAACAAAAATCAAACTCAACTAATTTCTCTTACTATTGAGTAAGTATGCCAGCAATAATTCTTCCTAGCGTGGGTGTTCATTTGCAACCGTGCAAATAGTCGGTTTCAACTGTATTATGAGACTATGAATTACTTGAAAATCGTGACTAATATCAGTTTAATCAGAAGCTCAAATAAATCAGAAAACGGTAAACTGGCTCATTAGACTCGGATTGATGATGATATTAATGATGTTATTTGTCATCTTGTGTAAATTCACCATGTTTTATTAGATATAACTGGATATATATTAGTCAATAGAGTGGAAGATGCAGATGCTCTTATTAAAATCATCACGATACTTACTTTTTCAAGCCCAAGATGGAAACATCCCTTAACATGTTTCCATCTTGGACTTGAAAAAGCAAATTGCCATAATCACTATTCTGCTAAACGGGTTGTTGATTGCAGTAGGAATATGACAGGTTATATTATAGACCCTAGATATCTAGGTGAAGAAATAGATACTTTAAACGGCCTATTTCCAACTGTCACTGCTACCTATGATTTCTAAGATTTCAGAGCTGTCAATATTGATGCTGCAAAATAAAACTAGTAAGGAAGATGAATGCACAGTAACACCAATTATGACTGAAGTTATAATTGAACTTCAAACAGATTTGAAACAAAGGGGCGCGGTAGTTTGTACACGATCTAGTATATCTAGGTCAAAATACGAAGTCTTTGGCCTATATCTTCTGCATACTATAATAAAAGTACTCAAGATGAATGAATGCGAACCAGTATTTTTTATATTAATACTATCGGCGAATTACTATGCTTTCATGCCCTGCCTCTTTACCCAAGTATGTTAGGATCGGTTACTGGTCTAACAAGATGCATATAGCGTCAGAAAGATTGTGATTTCATCTGGTCAAATTTAACTAAATCTGTACTATACTACTATATTTATTCCTGTTCTTTGACTACCTGCACCGTCAACCGACACCCTTTCTTCCAAAAGGTTCATAGTTTTTCAGTGCATTAAAAACAAAATGCGATCACCAAACCGTCTTCTGCTAAAGGTGTTTGTAAAAGCGAAACTTGTCAGTACATAGGGTCACATAATGGTTATGCCAAACATGAGTCTAAAGAGGAACGAGGTCTTATTTGGAACAAATAGCATCTCTTAACCATGTTTGGTACAAAATTTTATTATGA
Source organism: Dryobotodes eremita (assembly GCA_917490735.1). Classification (NCBI taxonomy): domain Eukaryota; kingdom Metazoa; phylum Arthropoda; class Insecta; order Lepidoptera; family Noctuidae; genus Dryobotodes; species Dryobotodes eremita. The sequence continues at coordinate 10,389,762 of OU823267.1, forward strand.
GTGAGCATTTGTTAATGTTTTTTATTACCCAAAGTGAAAGTGTTCAAGTGCGGGTAATGTGTTTGGACTGCTTTTTATTGTGCGCAGTTTGTTTTAGATTAGCAGCTTTAAAACTGCAAACAAGATTTTGATTTTAAGATCCTTAGCCAAAGATTACATTAGCTCGACCGAAAAACATTGTCCATGGTAATTTCAAATAAATTTAATTTGCGAAGAAATAATGGATAAAGATATTGATGAAGATGACTCGTTGCTATGTTGACCAGACTCTCACTCTATCATAATTTGACTGGGAATAAACCCATTACATCAGTACATACATTTTTAACTATAAAGCTTCTATCTACGTCCTTAATTATGAAGCTTGAGTTGAATAAATAAATAAAATGGAGTAGTCTGAAGCCATGGATTCACAGTAATCACAGTTCAGACAAAAACACAAAGTCATCTAGATAAACAAGCCGCCTTTTTCATTGTATAGTGGTAATAAATTCACAAATGTAATAATATAGTCTGGCATGTAGGTCATAGAGGCGACCAGAGCTCTATTATGTTAAAACGTTGAATAGATAAATGATATTGTCCTTAAGTAAGTTCAAGTACATTGCTGGGGAATTTCATGGAGTATATGAATCTAGGAATTAAGAAGATCTGTTTAATGATGAATGGAAGTAGATACTGTTAAAGCGCTTGAAGAATTGAGAGAAGACAAATCCTTAGGTAAGTACATGTTCATTGTTGGGGTATGGAATTTCATGGAGTATATGATCTAGGAATGAGTAAGACTTGTTTAATGATGAATGGAAGAAAGATACTGTTAGAACGCTTGAAGAAATGAAAGGCGAATAGCGAGTAAAGGCTTGGAAATCGCTTTTATTTAAATAATTATTTGGAATACTAATAGGCCGCTAAAGCAGCTATGTTAATTTGATTGCCGTAATAAAATACCTGATTATTATATCAAAATGTTTTGTTTGTGCACTCGAGAGGGTAGCCAAACTCTGTCATAATTTGCAGTTTCCGAAATCACTTAAAACTTTTGGAATTTTTGCTAGGCAGTTGCTAGGAATATTATGAACATTGTACAATTATATCAATAAACGTAATTTGCATATTCCCGGGAACTCAACTTATAATCTGACTGATCAAAATTTGTGAAAGGTGATAGGGTGTAATACTCTTAGATTCTCATCAACCAATGAGAGAGCCGATCCCTAAACATGACCTACGTCATATCTTTCATTCACTTTTTAACGTAGTAAGAATAACACAATACGGCGGTGACGTCATGCCTCGTCATCAGTGACGTCACGACTTGTCGAGAAAGCCTTGCTAAGAGTTTTGACATTTACTAGAGGTAGGCCAAGACCTTTTTACATAAGAAAGATTTTTATAAATGTCGGAGTTAATTGCGTTGAAGTATTTGAATTTCTCTTAAGACTGGTTCTGGTAGAGGTGTGTTTAGGAGACATTTGTTCAGCAGAGGCACTTTGCGGACTACTAATATAATAGGATTTCAAAGATACAGAATGGCTCTTAAATGGCCTGAAAACAAGGCTGGTTTTAACTCTAGTGACAACAATCATAACAAACAGGTAATAGGGACTGAAATAGCAATCAATACGAATAAATATTCATAACTCTCGTGGCACTAATCATAACGTCATATTGTAATCAATTTATTGAATGAATTCCAAATAAACATTAACCTAATGACTTTACGTACAATACAATGAAATATACTATTTATTCTAGTATCATAACATCGGTAAGTTTCGGTAGACGTAATCCATTACCCTTTGTAAGCTTGTTGGTGGCGGTTAACAGTCCATAAGCATTTAGGGCATCGGGTAACCTCAATACTGGATATTGATACATTTTCTTTATGTTCCGTTATATTTTTTTGCTGATTTGTTGTAGGTTTTCTTTAGGTTTATTTAAGCTGGTGTTTCTAACTCCATGACAATGGAAATTTTGTCTAATGATCTGGTATAAAGAAATTGTTAAGTTACTTTAGAGGTTTCGAACCCTCAATGAGTTGCTAAATAAGCTAATAATATTTTTTCATTAAAAGACTAATCCAATAGTGCCTTGTTTGGTCACGTCAGTCATTTAAATGAAACCACAAATGATCAACTGATAGCTAAAGACATACAGACATACGTATAGCATAATCAATCTATGATGTTCCCACAGCTGGGACACAGGCCTCCTCTCTTCGAGAGGTAGTGGGCTATAATCTACCACACGGAGCCAGTGCGGGTTGATAGATGTCACAGGTCTTCGATTTTTTGGTTCTAGGCTATGCCGGTTTCCTACAGACTTACATAGCTAAAAATGTGAAAATCGCACGAAGTGATCGGGATTCGGGATGTCAACGGGTGGAAATTCTGACGAAGAAAAATAAAGAAGACATAATACTCCTCCAAACACAAGAAAGCTCATATCAATACAAGAAAGCAAACACAATCATCGCGGCAACCTGACCGTATCGAGTATCAGCTCCATTACGATATTGTATTATGTCGAGCGTTTCCCAATCTCTAGAATTGCTACTGGGTACAAGTTATAAGACATAGAGGGTTAAGAAACCAAGGTTCTGCAACATGGATATGTTCTGATATGATGATATTTATTATGGACCATCAATCAATCTGCCTAACCTTTTCTCAATTATGTTGGGGTCGGCTTCCAGTTTAACCGGATGCAGCTAAATACCAGTATTTTACATAGAACATATCTGACCTCCACAACCTAGTTACTGGGTAACACGATACCCTTGGTAAAACTAGCTGTCAGAGTTTTGGGCTTCTGACTACCCGTAACGACTATCAAAGATCTACGAATGACAGCGTGGACCAACGGCTTAGCGTGCTTTCCGAGGCACGGAGGGGTCTCGATTATTAGGGACCATACGATGGAGAATTGTGACCGTGGAAGTAGGACTGTAGTCAATATGTAAGTCATTGTCTATGTTTTCTTAGAAGCAATAGACTAGAATTTAGATAGTGTAAAGAATTTTAGTTTCCGTAAGGCAGCGAAGGTTAAATGACCTTGCTCTTAATTTCGCAAAGATTGTTTGAAATAATTTCGGATTTCAATCACAAATCGAGAATAAATTCGCACGTATATTGATAATCAAATAGAAATCTATTGTTCAAATGATTCAGCTGATTTATTTCATGCAAAAACATGCATATGAAGCGATCATCAAAATCCAAGACAAAACCAACACCAAATTGAACAAATACTTAAAAAAAAAAAAACCCAGCCACCATCGCTAAAATCTATAGAATTAGAACACCATAGAACAGTAGGTTGTGCACGTGCAACAACTAACAATGGATTACAAACACTTCAGTAGGGGAAAAAGCGCAAACGTCCGCCGGCGTCGGGTCAAGGCAAGAAATGCTACGAAACTGCAGTTATTACTTAAAACTGTATTGATTCTAATAACAAATTACTATTAGTCTAGCTAATTGAATTGTATAATCGATTTATTTATATTAAAGTTGTCTTAAGCGGAGGATGAAAATCAGAAAGGGTGGCAAAATTAGGAGGCGGGGTTTCAAGATTGTTTTGGTAATGAAGACTTGTTAGATAGCGTTCGTGGCGTAATTTGAGACACATTTGCAGACTGCAATGGGCCAATTACGCAACAAATGAGACAAACGAGAAAGATCAAAGATCTAATAAAGAAACTAGACGTTATAAAACAAAATGTATAGTTTTCCAGCCAATCAGCGTAAACAAAGGACCAAACAAAAAACTTCGCAAATCGTTTCTTTTCAAACACCAAGCAAACAACACGTGACGATGAAATTACAAATAATTGATGTTCAATAACTGCAACCCTGAACTTTCGCATAACAACAAAACCTTTTATCATTGGCAAACAATGAACGACACCCAATTTAAAAGTTTGATTGACTCCAGAAGAATCATATTGATGTAACGAGTTAATTTATACAGAGTTTAAAACTTTCAACAATAACAATTCCATTTTGAATTAGGAAAGTTGCCAAATATCAATTAAGACCGATGTCGACGGAGTAATCAATATAGCTGACCTTTTTACAAGTGAAAGTGGTGCAGGTGATAAAGAAGTAAACAATAAACAAATTACTGCATTCTATTGCGCAATTTAAGAGGAAGGAAAAGTTATTTATAACTAAAATTGGTCTAGCAATAAAACAATTCAATGAAGAAGTGTTAAAGCTTGCATTTCTTTAATGAAAGCAATTACTTCAACGACTCCTGAACATAGTTGACTATGCATTCCCTTTGAAGACCGATAGACTACTAAGTAGTTAGACTAAGGTCTTACAGGTATACGAATGTATATACACTATTGTAGCGCTTGAGAATTGGCAGACGGCGAGTTTCATAACTTAATAACATTATATTAACCGGTTTCTAACACCCGACTTACAACATACACGGGATGGTAAGCTACTACTTAATCGAAAATTGAGATCGGAAAGAAAACATATACAAAAGAAGCGTGGTAAAACAATGAAGATGCAAGCCGATATGTCAAGGTGAGAGGTGCAATCAGTGGAACAGAAACTGTTATAGTTCAAAAGATTTATCATTAATTATTAAAGTTTGTGCGGGCGTGAGCTATTAGATTCTATAGAGGGGCAATGGGTCAAGGTGCTGCAAAAGTAGGTCTCCGTACTGTTTGGCAATCACGTTCTCAGGTAAATGCCGTACTTTTTTTTACTTTGAATGTGCAGAAATATTCTCTACACGTAATTATAGTATTGTCCACGGTGATTGAGGTTTTGACACGACTTGGTAAGAACGGATTTAAATGTGTCAGGCTTCGCGTGTCGCCATTTCTATTTCGTAATATCAACTCTGAACTTTGTATCTAAAATATGAACATGTATGGCATTCTCACTTTCTATTGTGAGTTGAATTGAACTTTAAGCAATATGTCGTGATGGGATACTCAGAAGTAACTCTTGTGTGATATTGAGTTCAGATTGAGAAACCAAACGTTTGTATGATTGTGGTTCATGTTAAACAAAATTCGTTTAAAATTTTTAAAAGCTCTTTAAGAAATAGGTAAGATGTAATTCCAGCGCTTCAAGTTATTAATTCCACGAACGACGGACAAAGATATTTTCAGTATATTAAAATCGCTTTACGTGTAGAATCTGTAATTTTTCACTGGTTGACCTTTAAGAAATCCCGAAGTAAAGGAAGGGGACTTCAGAATTACGTCATGCGGAAACTGTCTTGTAGACACTTTTATTAATTTATTACATCAAAGATCTGAAGTAGTAGACGGATTGAATAAAGGCTCCCACAGACAGGCGCGACGCGACAGCACTACACAAAGGCGCCGCTCGTCGCGCGACACGCGGTGCCTTTGTGTCGGGCGTCGCGTCGCGCCAGTGTGTACGAGCCTTAAAGGTAAATGCCGTCATAGAAACATGAAGAGAAAATATGGAAAAATTACAATATGATTTCAATATCAACGATGAAAAAACAATACTAGAGAGAATACATTGACTTCGAGCCGGCTATTGACTGGTAAGGTCGACGTAGGGTAGCATTTGACTTTGAAACATTCGCTCAAGTTAAAATTACTTTAGCCTTCTTTCAATCTAGCTATTTTCCAGGTTGTGTTTTACTTGACTAAGTCATTTATTAGAGTGATAGTTCAATGATCCGTGATTGGCTAGTATCTGCTTTAATGATTTTACTTGGAACGACAGCATGACCACTTTATAGGGATCAGGATTTTTGAAGTGTCGCCGTGTTGTCAATTATCAAGACTTTCCTTTTTACCCCACATTCTAGAAGGATAACCGTATCGTCACCCAAAGGCCAAGTCTACCCCTGCTACTACATGCTATAGAAATTCTCATTTTTTCAAAAAAAAAAGAGTGACAATTACAACGCATTAATGCAAGTTTGAAAACAATGTCAGCTGCAATATGTTAATATTTTTCTTTGTAAATTTTTTGACTGATTTCTATCTCCTCATTGCACTTTAGCCTTGGCGATGCCACTGCGATTTTGCAAGAACATTTTCGCTTGCCAGGGTCGTGGTAAATTTAATGTTAAATAATAGCTAACATACTTTTGCTAGCATTTATTTTTATGAATTTTGCAATATTTCGGTGCTATGCTATTTTTGGTTGGTCTTGCAGTTTATCATTCGAGAAATACGTAGTAGCTTCTAGTTTAATATTCTGCATTTTCTAAGTGGACGTTATGTTGTAATTCTTCAAGTTTTCAATGGCCATGACTTTGCAATTTCAAGGTTAAAGTAAGGATTTCATTAAATTTCGTTGAGACGGGAACGGATGCGGATATTGCAAATGTAATTTTGTTTTATTTCCAGAAACATCATAATAAAAAACATTCATGGCTGCACTGCATCCGTCTAATATATAGAGTTAAGGATAATATTCAATTGATTGGAGTCCGGTTATCACCGGGTTCTACAAAAATATCAAATCTATGTCTTGAATTTGACAGTTTCCTCTAATGTTTTACTTCTTTTAATTGCGTATTATTACGCGATGCAAAGACTTGCTAAGAATAACAAGACGCATAGGAACTGTTTACAATTCTACACTAGTATCGACCTCTGCGAAGTCTTACACTACAAGGGCATACTATTTGCGTGTCTACTCATTCAGTTTTATTTGTTTATCTCTATCTAATTTACCTTAATTTTTCATTCTAGTAAGTTCTAATAATACTTTGTAATTTTGTTTCCTATGATTTAGCCTTTTCACAAATTTATTAAGGTTCCCTTTCTAACCGTCTGTGACCAATTCAGAATTCCACGTGTTGCCATAACTTGCTTCAATTTGAGTAAATAATTCGCTCAAAATAACTGATGCTCTTACAGATATTTACTGGTATCAAAATCAATACTCTATATATCAATCATGGGCGTTTTTACACGAAATAGTGTCCATAGACTATCAATTTCGAATAAAATCACATCTCAAAAGTTGTCAAAAAGTGACCATTATATGAGTCATTCATTAGACAAATAACGATAAGTCATACATTAGCAGCTGTCTTGCTTGACAGCAAATACTTTCTCCGTTCATATACCTACTTTAAGAGATACATCTGAAAAGTTTTATAAAGGTCAAGTGTATTTCAACCCCCATATCTAGACGACCTTTTAAGAGCACAGGAGCCTTTAACGCAGGCGTTCAAGCTCTAAAGTGGGTAGACGGAAAAACAAATCTACATGATCTGCCAAATCGGATCACTATAGCCTAATTGGCAAATATTTTTCAAATACTGTTATAATGATAGCATTTGTTATCTGCTAATTGAATCGTATATACTTATATGTAATTGAATGACAGAATTGCTGTATCATTGGAAACAGTGTAGATATTTTGCATGGGAAATTCTAAGTATGATTGTGGGATATGGTATTAAATAGATTTTTATGTGTTCGGAATGAATGACGATTACTTCTTTAAATACATAGTATGAAAGTAGTAGTCAATAGTTGTTAGTAATATTCCGTGAATTATCAAAAGTTTTACCAAACTTGCATGTTTTTATGGAAGCTCCATAAAATTGTAATTAGCGGCATAACATCAAACATCGTTACGTACGTTTTTATAATGTCAATAACAAACTTTCCTTTTCAAAGTTCATTCATATAACATTTATTTATTTAAAACAAATTGAATAACAATAAAGACCTCTCTCAAATCTTACCTCACTATAATTTGATTCGATTAATAACTAAATAAATCGATACATAACCTCTCGATTTCGCGAGCCGCTGTTCAGATAGGAGTGCAATGGATAGAAGACCCAATTCCTTTTACAACAAGGTTTAAAATAAACAAATGTCGTTCGTTGCGTAAGGAACGCCGGTATCCCCTTGACACGCTTATGTTCGAGTTAGATTCGTACACAGAATCGAGTCAATTAGTCATAGTATTGATGTATGATACTTTAGCAATAAATCCTTCATTAAGGTCGCTATGGTTGTGGAGAAAGTTCTTTTAGATAAGCATCACGGTTGTGGTCCTCAGAGAGGTGAGCAGAGGCGTGTTGACCTACATTCACAATTAGCCCATATTGTTACGTGAAAGGAGATGATCGTATCGCTTTTAACTATTAATTATAAGAATATTTAGAAAAAAAAAAACACAAAGCCAAACTTGCGAATCAAATTAGAACCTACCTGATAAGTTATTTATCTTACTTACCTAGGTAGTAGATACCCTTTAATAATACCGCCTTTCAAGATAATATACTTCACTCTCTACTTTCAACTTCAGAAATATATTCCATTTTGTATTCCCGTAGAGATCTCTGGCACTCTAAGCTAGTTTTCTGAGCACAAAGTTCAACTGTCATTTGATTTGTTCCGATGAAATGGGATAGAGGACAATGTAAATATACTCTATCAATTTAAGATATTGGTAGAAGTGATAGCTGATTTAATTTTGCCTTTGCTTTTTTAGCAAAGGTCTTTAAAATGAAGATAAAAAATATCTAAGAAATGTGACAAGGTCACAAGTGAGTGAACACATAGATAACCGAACACATAGAGCGACCTCAAATGATTTAGGATAAGTGCTGGATGATGATGATGTGACCAATACTTTCCTTTTCAACAAGCTTGTTTGTATACCAGAACTAAACAGATCTACTAGCCTTAAAGCCTAAACGAAAAGTTTGACATGCTTTGGTAACTTCAGCAGATGGCTGCGATAAGATCTTTATAGAAACAAGTCTTAAATATCCCAACCTACCAATACAAGGAGTACTAGAATCAACTGAAATGAACCAAGAAAAAACTAAAGAAGCAGCTTTAAAAGCAGAAACCAGTTGTTACCAGACGAATTAATCCAATCTAATAGAATTTCAAATTGTTCGTCTTATATGTAACGGCATTCGAGCATCGGCAGCCATGGTACATTTACAATTAAAAATACATGCGTTGCATCTTGCATTTGATGGTACAATCAATCGAAAAATGATATTGACAGTGCCTTTATGTCGTAGCAGTAAGGTTGATTTTAGTAGTGCTAGTGTTACCACTGATGTGCGGTTCACTTTACATCTAAGGCTGATCAATGTATGTATTGACTTCTACTGTGGAGATGAAATACTTCAGAAAGAACATTTCAATTTAATTGTAAAGTTAACAGCTAGATCGCATGCATTGTTTGAGATTGATTCTTTGATACTTGCTTCATTGAAAGTTGTTTATTTCTCCACTTTATATCCACACTATTTATAGACGAAGTTAATAGAGAATAAGATATTAAAACGTGGGAATTCGTTGGCCTCAATAACTGTAGCGTTACATAACCAAGCTTATAAGTAGTCCATAAAGTAGACTTTAATAATGATATATCGACAGTAGTAGGACCTCGGAAGCTTATGGAACTTCCGACATAAGACTACAATTTCTTAGCCGCTCCATCAATTTGAGACGCCTACTTTTACCACCATAATACTTAGGTACTCTTTTTCGTTTATCTCAGGTTTAAAGGACCGTCGTTACCTCTAACCTCTCTCTCTAATATTGTACTGTTAGTGCTTTGAATTTCTACAAAATAAACAATTATCTTTCTTTCCTTTATGTCATATTGCTTGAATACATTCCCCACAAGATTACGCAACTTCGACCCATAAGAACTTTAAACCAATAAACGAGGTTGGCATGTCAACCGCGTCCGTCGACCTTACCTTCAGACGTACCCCAGCATTACACAACAGGAGCAGGTTGAAAGACCTTAAGGTCTGCGACTCGGGTGGGGCGAAAGGACTCCATGCCCGGGTGACATTGGGCTATCGATTCAGACTGGAGGGTAGTGTACCGTTTGTTCCTAAGTCTAGAATTTGTCTGTGGGAATTGAGTTGGCACGTGGAAGGTTGGATTTAGATAAGAGTGCTGTGACTTACGATTGTTTAAGTATTTGAAGGGCAGACAGAAACTTAAGCTTTTCTTTTTTACCTTTCTTTAATAATTGTTTACAAAGCAACCGAAATATAGGTTGTCTAGTATAACGATGCTTGGTGATTTGAGTTAAAGCTTGCCATTTAATTGAAAATTAATTTGTATCTATAATTCTACATGCCTATCTATAAAATTGATGATAATATTTTAATTAGCACAATAGTCGATAGGTAGGTACGGAGCAAGCCTCTATGCGGTAAGATAACAATAGTGATAAGTTTCCAACTTGTATGAGCTTGTCGACGGTCGTGAGAAACGAAGCGTGCCACTTAGGACCAAAAATTGTGTCATATTCGAAACTTTTAGACATCAAGTAACATTATTTTGTTTGATTTTAATGTTCCCTTTTATTTGAGCTAATATTGATTTGAAACAAAACTCATTTTTAAAGTTTATCTGACCTACTTAATTAGATTTTGCTGGGATTGATTAAATAAAATAAAATTGAAGGATGAAACTCAAAGCCGACTCGAGCCTTTGTCAATCTGTGTGGAGTCGGGAAAAACCACATTAGTTAACCAAGCGGGTGTCTGGATGTAAAATATAACAATAAACGGTAAAACATTTAACATAACAATATATTTCAAAAGGCACAATTTTTGTATTATAGTAGCGCTTTCGCCATATCCATTACCTTCATTATTTTCAAAGTTTAAAGACAATCAGTAGGAATTAAAAACGAATCAAGTCTAGCCTAATGCTTTATTTAGATTCATATCGTCAAGTCAACATGACTGCAGCCAACCACATCATTTCCGAATCTAACAGTGACTAAGGAATCATTGAATGAATTGTTAGTAGTAATAAAACTGATGTTGCTTTATACACTGGCGTGCAATAAAATCGACCCACTCCGTGCTCTTCGATTGGAAACAATATAATTCAACAAGGTTTACTAACAATAACCTAATATATTGTATACTAAAACCGTCCTGAAAGTATGTAGATTACGTTAGTCAAAGAATTATCAAAACTGATTTACAAGTTTATGAAAAAATCACGAAATTACAAATATGGGGGTTCGAATAAAGAACCTCCTTTTTTAGAAGTCCGTTAAAAAATAAAGTTAAATTTTCATTAAACGAACAGAAATAAACAAAATTATTATTTTGTCAATTTCATTGCCATAAAAAAATCACGCACTTTATCCGAGCAAAAGTAAGCGATGCGGACATCTGAAGAATTGAGTCGATCTTGTCAAGAATTTTGCTTTTATCCAAATATAGTGCATGTGCAAATAGACTGTACCTTACCTACCTTCACACAATATAAATTAATAAATTATATTCATTAAGATTTTTGAGATATCGTCTCTCAAATTAAATGCACGGGGTGGGCTGATATTTTTGCACGTCAGTGTTTTTACTTACACGTGGCGTGCTGCATTTAAATAATGGATAATTATAGTTGTTATGATTATTTCGATGCTAGCTGAACTTTTATTATTAAGTGTAGTAAAACCTTTGCCATTGTCGACTTATATAGTGTCTATTAGAACTGATGGAGCTATAAATAAATCATTAATTGTACCTAATTCAGTCACAATTAGATGGCCTGCGGGGTAATAACGTAAAATTCTAACAATGACATTCATTTAAATAATTCAACAATATTCATTGCGTTATTTACGTTGTCGAGCAAAATTTCTCAAACATAATTATGAAGAAATGGATTATAAATTTCCTTTAAAATCCATCGGATTGTGACTTGTGACAGAAAGTGTGTTACACAATAAGGGTGCTGGAATCTGACCTGGCTTAGATGGATAGAATATCCTTTCTCATCCTAACCATTACAATTTGAAAAGTGAGAGAGCCTAAAAACAGAGACACAGAATATGTACTTCGTGAAATTGTTCCAGCAGACCTACTTCCCAATATGTCATCACTCGTCATCTAGGTAAAGTAAAGGCCACATTTAATCCAATTACTCTGTAGGTAATCTATTCCTAGAGTTCCCATTAAAGCTATGTAGATGATGTATAACGAGCGACCAATGCTGTTAAATCATTGGACTATGATAAAGTATAAATTATTATAATGAAGATATTCAGTGATCTACTCTCATGGTTAGTGGATTGAAAAATGGGAACACAATTGCCTACTTAGAGATTGTATGACGATCATGCTAATCTAATTGATTCACAGGCTAAGAATATCTCTGTATTGATGTACGATACTTTATTATGAAAAACAAACCAATGAATTTAAAATAAAATCCATTCCAAAACTGTGGAATCCGAACCGACAACAGCGAAGCATTTGTTTTCCCATATCCATCCAGATTATCTATTTAAAGCACATAGTATTTCAAAATGAACTCTACTCACCAAGTATAAGGTGTAATTTCGAGTCGGTCTGGAAGGCATAGTGCAGTGTCACAAGGAATGGGCACGCCCTCACAGCCTCCAGGACCTGTTGAATTCGTTCCATTTTACATACATACGAAAGTGATTTCAATTTGCTATTTGATAGAATTCAAATACAAAGAACCTAGACTAGATCCCTAGGGTACGCCGAAATAAAAAATGTTATTATTGAAAGGAATGTCCGGTAGTCCGGTTTGTAATTTTTTCTCTGTGACCTAGATAAGCCCTAGGATATAGATAAAATTAAAAAAAAACGCTCTGAGCATATTTGCTTCTGGATTTTAGATTAAATAACTCAGTTGTGTAGATATTACTCGAATTAAATGCCAGCGAGAATCCTTTTTGTCTAAACACTCGCCGGATTTTTCACAGCAAGCTTAAGCTATATTGCCGAATAATCCAGAAGAGCCATTTCTAACGCTAAGGGGCTTTACCTTTCTTTTGTTATCCAAAAGTTTTACTTTAAGGGTAGAATCTGTGTTTTATACATCTCATACGAGGAATCTTTCGTTAATAATTAAAAAAAAAGAAAGAATGAAATATCATTATTTCTTAAATTACTATTACAAAATGCTTATTTACCTGTCTTTCAGTCCTAGTATGCTCTGCAGTCTTCAATTTCTGTACTATCGATGCCTTTTTCAACACCTTCATGGCATACAACTTGCCTTCGTCGATGCCAACTTTTTTCCTAACTAGAAACACTTTGCCGTATGCTGAAACAAAAGAAATACAAACATTAGTATTTGGATACTTCAAAATACGAAATTATTCCTCGAGATTGGGATATTAGAAATTACAATTACACGCTCTTTGATCGAAACTAACTTTATAAAGAGAAGAGAAGAGATTTTTTGTCTGTTTGTTTGTTTGTTACTCTCTCACGCAAATTTGGCACATGGGTAGACCATGATTTGGGGTTTGGTGATTTGGGTTTGGGATACTGGTTACCTCGGTAGTACGTTCCCTTGGATAATAAAATTTCCAACCTCCACGTGGGCGTAGCCGTTAGCAAAAGCTAGTACATGTACATGGATGTTTGGGAGATGGGTGCAAAGTTTGAAAGGGATGATTTCTTAAATCATTTGGAACATATTAAGCCAAACTTGGCTTAGACGAAGTCTGTTCCTTTCTTTTAAACTTAAATGTTTTGAATAATAAAAGCATTTTTTTTTTCAATTAATTGCTCATGACTCGAAAAGCCGCTTGGACTCTTCCTATAATTTTTTTCTCTGGTTGATATTTGAACGTGTGTGTAGACGAGCTCCTTGGCCGTTACCAATCGCAAAAAATCCACAGGATTTAAATCAGGATATTTCATTCTTTTTTTCCATAAAGATAAAATTATGATGACACAGATGCTTGGAAATTATTTTGTTTGAGTAATCACACTCATGACAAAAATAAAAATAATAACCTATCAAGTTTTACTGGACACTATTAGCAATTAATTTAAAAAAAAATGGGTCTTATTGTTAGTAATCTGAGTTATTTTTTTTTAAGACTTCGCCTAGTCATGTTTAACTTAATATGATCTAAATGCTCCAAGATATCATCCCCTTCAGGCTTTGCACTCGGATATCTATGCTTTGCACCCATCTCCCAAGCACCAATATAAATATGGGATCTAGTCAATAGTGGTTCAAGTTACTGAGTCAACCAACGATACATAGAAAAAAGTACTATCAGGTAGTGAACAGGTACATATTCCTTGATTACAAATACCAAGTATAGTGGCGTGACAGTGCCAAAACAGAGCACTGTCTCTGCTTTGTCTTGGCCCTGTCTCACCACTGCACTCCGTAAGTGTAGTCAAGGCAACTGTATCATCAAGTACATCAGTACCTATGTTTAATTATATTTTCTCGAAAACTTTCTCAGTTACTATTCTTATTGCCTTTACCACAACCCTCTCTATTTCCAACTTCATTGTATCATATACCATTCATAAGCTAGAGAGATTAATTTCGTAGGAAAGCTGGAATCCACATTGAGTCGCACAAGTCACAAACTCACAACCTAATAACGTTAGTATCAAAGTCACGGATACTAGATACATGTTGGATCAGGGATAAAAAAAACCATTATAGTAGCTGGAAACAGAATAACGTATAAGACCCCTGTACTAGGAATCCTTGTAACGTGCGCAATTTAACTAATCTGTTTTTGAATTCTAGATTGGTTGCTTTCGAGTTTCAACCAAATTTTAAGTGAAATTGCTATGTAAGCTGCATTAAGCTTTAGTATCTTTACCTACTTAGACGTTATTTTAGTTGTATCTTTGATAACTTTATGGACAATTTTACTTGATTTAGGTGCACCATGTCTTCTTCCATACATCTCTATCAACCGTCATCGTAGTTTGAACGAACGTATTAAATGAACCTAAATAATATTATATAGTCTTATTGTATTTTCATCATCATTTCTGTCAATAATATCGTTGAAATGTCCACTATTTACTGCAACAACATCTTGAGTAAGCTCTCGTTAAGCCGCGTCATCTACAAGGCCCAGTAAAGTGTAACGACAAAAGGTTATTAATATAATTGTGAACAATAGCGTTTTATGGGTCACTCTCATGTTACTAGTGGGTCACTTACGTAGGAACAAAAGCACGATTAAGATACTCATACTATTTACAGTAATGTAACTTTTTGTCAAGGAGTTTGTTTAGGAAAGTGAATAAGAGTTTTGTTTTAGTAACAAGAATTGATTATAGACAAAGTTGACGGCCGGTCTTGTTCTTTCGAGCCCATTGTTTTGGTCTCAAATAAAGCACTTCTGTAGCTTCGGCATTCATTTTAATCTCTTTGATAATTTGAGAGATGTAATGAGATATGACAAAGTTTTGCAACCCAAAAATGTCAATGAGGTAAGTCAGAGAACTGTTGAAGACTGAATATGAAAAGTAATGGGCATACTACACGAATTGACACAACTTACTACCAAGAACTAACAATGACAAAGAAAACGAAAACAACCATAACCTTGACGGAAAGAAAACTCAACATATGCTACCAACAGACGTGTTTCAAACACAGATCCCATTTGTGTCTACGGTTTACCAAGAACCAAACCGCCATTGTTCCAAAGCTTATTGGTAGAAAAAGAAATGCGTACACGAAGTAGTTTCCTTTCCGTTTTCAACAATGTTGTTATGGGAAGTGGGCAGGCAAGGACTACAATGGCGGCAATGCAAAACAATGATTAGATAGGTGAGCTAAATTGAAAGATAGAGAACGGAAGGACTGTGGATTGCGACATTAGGGGCTGTGGGAATGGCTCCTACAAATGACATGTTTGAAGCATACATAGTAACATATAGAAGTCAATTGCATAACATGGGTATTCCCCCGATAACTAGAATAGACGGAAATAGTACTACCAATCATGTAAATATAAATGCCGCAGACAGAATGATCGCACGGATAGTAAGTAGCATTATGTTGCATGTGGATAGTGATGGCAATAAATATAGAATTGTCACTAGAAATTCGCTAAATTTCGTAATAATACACGTATCGTATCGTTCGTATTTCGTATTTTCGTATTTCGTGTAATTCTTTAGAATTATAGTTGCAGGATGCCTGCAGTATAAGGATAATGCAGTGTAAAAAAATACGATAAATTATCTATAAAAAAATATCTACTTCCTTCCTTTAGTATATTATTTATATTCTCATTAAAACCGATAGATTTTATAATATTCCCTGCATCAAGGCTGTATTGCCAAAATCCGTATTCGCAACAAATATTTATAAATTATAACCAATGCAGGTAATTCTTCCGATGCCGCATTGGAACCGGAAATGCCACCCACACAATTTATGGACGAATTCGTTATTCTGTTGTAACGTTTTGTCTGGTACTTTTCGGTTATCATCATTAAGTATTGAAGTCAGTTTCTTTAATTGTCAACTTATAATGCGTCTTAATGAAGCACAATATCATTATTTGATGGTTTTGTTTAATTATACTACAATTAAAATACCAATTAATTTCGCCTTCTTTAAATTAAAATTTGCATTCATTCTAACCAGAAGCCGTTTACTCAAACTCAAAGCATTTATTTCAAATAAACCATTTACAGGCACTTTTGAACTGTCAAAGAGTCGGTCAGTTAGTCAGAAAGTTGAAGCTAGTCGCCCATTCCAAAACGTAGATCTCTATGGAGAAGAACGGGCAAGAAACTCCAAGGACACTCTTTTTAAATCAAGATATTACAAAATCCTGGGTACATTATTCTTGTTGCTTCTATATGCGAGAACAATGAAAAAAAAAAACTGACATCGAATATATGTATACTGTGCCCAAATTGTACTCCATATAATTTCCATCGAATAAAATTTCCTTGTCGCTATGCGTGGTTTAGTCCCCTCTAATTTGCAAACTAATTACCACGAACTGGTTCGATGTGACCGCAACCATTAAATATACAGGTACAGAAGATCGGCTCCATACAACAAGCGAAAACGCACGCACACATAGACACGCTTCACGTACAGCGAGTAGAACCGCACTCGCGACTGGTATTTGTTTGGAATAGTTCAAGTGTCTACGTTGCTATATGAAAATCCATTACATAGATAGACAAAACCCCTCCGTGCCTCGGAAAGCACGGGTCTCGGCTGTCATTAATAGATATTTGACAGTCGTTACGGGTAGTCAGAAGCCCAAGTCTGAGAACCAGTCTTACTAGGGGTATCGTGTTACCCAGTAACTGGGTTGTGGAGGTCAGATAGGCAATCGCTCCATGTAAAATACTGGCATTCACCTGCATCCGGTTAGACCGGAAGCTAACCCAAACATAGTTGAGAAAAGGCTAGGCAGATAGAGTTCGAAATCTCTGTACGCACGCGTCTGTGTGCATGCGCCTGATTTCGCTCATTGTATGGACTATGGAGCCGACCTTCTGCACCTATCTATTTAGTACCGCGACGATCGTTACACACTTAATTACAACTAGTTGTTAATCTAATCACAATTAAGTTCTATTACGTAAAGTTTAAGCTAAAACTAAAATGGAGGACCGGATTTTTATGATGCAATTTTATGGTAGACTGATTTGATTAATTGACAAGAGAACAACCAAAGCAATGGCAAAAAATGGGTTTGAGGACCAATGCCGTGGCATGGCATGTCGTGAGGATTGTTTTGAGTATGAGTGGCTATAAGAATGGGAAAGAAAAGTGAGATGATATGGCCAGAAGAGGATGACTCACTGAGATGACCGCTAATATAGATGTATCGAAGAAGACATGACGCCAACCCCGACTAAATACTGGTAAGGATAGATTTGAGGACCAATGCTGGAAACGTATCGATGTTTATGAAAAAAACAAAGGCTCTCAATAGCAGCACTATGTCAACCACATTTATTTAGTAAATATATTATAATTTTCAACTTGCTTCGTTAGAATGTTGTCCAACCTGTTATAATAAGCCGAACGCATTCACAAGGCAGTGGCGCCAACATAATGCACCCAACGCACTCCGTCTTAACCAGTTTTTAATGTTTTAATTCAAATTACACACTAATGTTATTTTACTGGATAACGAGAAAATATTGCTGTTCATAAAATAATAATTAGAAAAAGGTGGGATTACAAAAATAGAAGAACTTCAACCAACATCTGCTTATGAATATTATGTTAAACAATACTGAATAATGTAACAAGTACTAACAAACAAATAATAACAATATTAAGCAAGAGGAAAATAATCTATTAGAACTCATTAAAAGTCTGGGAAAAATACCAACAAAAAATATATTTTTCCCGTATATTTATTACGGAATACAATTATGGTAACACAGCTGCATCAAATGGTCAGCTTTGATGATATCCAATTATTTTGTTACAGGAAGACCATACAAAAATAGACTCCCTCTTTTTAGTATAGTACCTACTTCCTTATATTGGCCGTATATTTGGATTTAGGTTTGAATCGACTGAAAGATTTGCTAGGGGTTGGATCTTTTCCACATTTCAACCTTTTACCACCCATTCGAAATTATTGACATTTCTATAACCACTCCTACTTCCCAACCTTTTATTTCCACAAGCGGAAATGTTACCACCATAAGTAAATGCTTGTCCACAACTTTCCCACAATCACCCTAAGCTGTAAGGATCAGGTGTTTCCTACTAAAACGAATGAGTACATACTTCGGACCTTTTGTTAGCGGTAGCTACTAAGCGGCTGGCCACTCGTCACACCGGACGTATTTTGTTACCGGCGGCAGCTGGTATGCTTAGGTTCATGATTTTCTAATATATGGAGACTTGTGTGTAGCGACGTAATGGGTTTTAGTTTATGAAGATTGTGATTGTGTTTGAAGAATGCAAGCTGGAAAAGGCCGCTTCTTTTCAGTGACAGTTAAACTGATATCTACATTCGTTTGTTTCTGACACTTCAACTTATGATGATGTTTTTGATTCCAAAGCCTAATCAATATGGTCAAATCTATTTGTAATATCATTATTATTCCGATAACCATTTTGATACAGCTTCATTAACGTTATTTTCTGCCACACTACAAGTCTTAGACGATGAATACATCGCCGCTGTAATGCTTGCTCGTACAATCCTGTTGTCATCCGCTACCCACTATTTTTATCCACACAATCTTGTCAGTCAAGTCGTCTCATTTCAAAGGTTTGTTGGTCAACCAGTCGCACTGTCCTACTCTCGTTTCATTACTCAACTCGGGTTTAGCAACTATAGAACGATGTTTGTATTTGCACGCTTTAACGTTGATCAAATATGTCTCCAAGATCCACCAACCACCACTGGGTCCGCGTAGTGGATAACGAACCTCTCCCTCTCACGGAGAGGAGGTTTGTGTCTCAGTAGTGGTAACATTATAGGCTGATTATTATTCTAATAATAAAAGTCTTATTATTTGACCCAATTTAGGATAAATTAAATCGAAATGAAGTAGGCGTGATAAGTTGATAACGCTAGGTAGAAAAATAAAATTGACAAACAGAGTATAGTTTTGCATATAAATATATAAATCATGAATACATAAGTAACGAATAGTATATAATATTGTTTTACGAATGTGTTGTATGAGGATGGTTCAACAATAACAAACAATCAAGGAGAGAACCAATTCAATGGGTAAGAGATGATTCTAGTAGATAATGTGGTGAATACTGAACCATATCTGGTTACATATGAATATATGAAACCGCAAAAACACGAAGAAGTCATAAACATCCTGAATGAAGCCGTTTCGCACTTTCCAGCTTTGAATGCACAAACGACCTAGGCCGGTCGATGCTCCCGATAGCAGTCCAAGTAAATAACAGCGTTACTCCAAAAATATAACACCCGTGTTCTCGTGTAGTCTTTGTTATACACACATGAGTAATAGGTAGTTAATCATAAATGGTATAACTTTCATTTTGATTGCCAAATTCCAACACATGTTGAAGGAATCCACTGAGCTTTGATCTCGGTCAATTCTCTTGGCATAAATTCATAAAGGTCGATCAGTGATAATGTTCAGTGAACTGGAATTATCTAGTTTTGTATTCATCTGTGAGATCTTACACCTACGGCGTATTAAGCCGGAAATAGTAACAAAACAAACGACTCGAAACAGACACGGCCTAGTTCGACAGACAGTAAAAAAAAAAACGAATTACCAAATCAAATGAGTAATGAGTGACTGGATGGCAGGTGATTACCGCTGTATTGTTCAGAAGCCATAAAAATAGAATACACATAGGAAACTGGATTGTAACAACAAAGACGCCAAATATTTGAATTTATGAAAGAACTCAGCTGTGTGCTGTATAGGATAGCAAAATGGTAGACTCGGTCTCTGACGACTACTGCCAAACGAAAAAAAAAAGGCTACGATGAAAGGAATTAATATTGGACGCGTCTTGAATTAGCAAACTATGGAAGCTTATCGTGATAATTGCAAAAGTAAACACTATAAAAATATTGCTAATTAGTAAAAGGGTCAGTAGTTGGTACATATGTATATCAGCAAATTATTAACTCCTGAACGTTTCAAGGATGCTGACGATGACGTCAGAATCAGAACCCCACTTGAAAATGAAGAATTAACGGAATCAAATGTTTTTCTTATTATTAGTCAGTAATTTGAGGAACAGCTTCATTATTTCCTCTTCCATGAAACCTGAAAGAATCTATTTCGGGGATTGGCAAATACTACAGAAATAACATCGAGCCAAATATTTGACTAAAATCAATGAATCTGAAACGGTAAGGGAAACATCGTGATGAAAAAAAATTCGAAGACATGTGACATCTACCAACCCGCACTGAGCCAGCGTGGTGGATTACGGCTCAGTCCCTCTCACCGAGAGGAGGCCTGTGTCCCAGGGGAACATTTTAGGCTGATAATGCAATGAATATGTAAATAGACGTGGAAATTGTTAAGAAAAGGTACAAAGCCCATGTAATCGCAGACGTCCTTTGGTGCATTGAACTTGTAAACGAGGCGTGTCAATGTATACGAACTTCGGGCGGTTTGATTTGTTTTCAAAACACATTTATTATTAGATGTTAACGCGAAATTCGCAGGTCAAGTTCACTCGTTGATGGACAAAGAGGCAATTGCGATCGATAATTTATTGAATATTGTGCAAGAGGAAACTGGTGAGTTTATTTTAGAAGTAAATTGTGAGAACATATATGGGCGTTATGAGCATAATTTAGAGACCGACGTTGCCAGAGAAGAATTGCTAATGGATGGCATTGAGAATAGTCCGATAAATCAGTTTAAATGGTAGCAAACGCATAAAACAAAATTGCCTAAACGACATAGTAACAGAACGGGAGAAGCACACAAACAATATGAAACCTGAACACGATGTCTTCACATCTATTAGCACCTACAATGGCCTAGAATTATCTACGATAGACAAACATTACGAACCGATAAAAGTAACGCTAAATCTTCATCACACATGAGCCAAATAGAAAGAATTTCCCAGAAAGAAAGAAGGATATTGAGATATTGGGTAAAATCAGATGAAAAAGATGAACTGTCACAACATTCTAGGAAAGCAATTCCGGCGCCTACTGGCCCGAAAACAAAATATTGCAAAGGCAGATGATCTTGTGAAAGCGTATTTGATAGATATCCGTTTGGTAGAACTTTCTGAAGGATATTATTTAATTCATTGAATTTCCCGGAAGCTTTTAAGGCGCTCGGGGTAGGATTGAAAATATTATAACTTCGTTGCCTTGATTTTTAATTAATTGATTTTTAATCTACATAATTATATATATTGTGGAGATTATTTTTAGATTGTCGTTTCAGACCATTAAAAACAAAGCCACGTGTGATAGTTAATATTTTAATAGTGGGCAATTATATATTTCTGCGACGTCAACAACTTTTGCCTACCTACGCTTTAAACTGGATAAATATATTTTGCTTGACTCATATCCACGAGCTCCACGAAAAGTTGTAAATGGTGGCGCAATGGACGAAAATCTTTGACATTGCCAAAATTAAGAATGTAGCTAAGTCTTCAAGAGTATTAAATTAATCGAAGCGTACTGGTAACTAGTCAAATGATATTGTACTACAAAACCATGTAATTAAAATAGATAAAATTGGTTAAAACATTGTGTCGCCTCCGATCATAACGCTACTCGGGTTCAGAGACCCATGTCAATCGTTTAGCGAATAAAACGGTTCATTGATTCCGTTTTACGTGCAAATAACTTTTAAACAGGCCAACATTTTTTTGTTGAAACTGGTCTGTGTGATTAATACTAAAACGAAGGCTCGACTATCGAATTTGTATGGGTCATTAATTATGAGTTGTTTAGCTTCTGTTACAGACTTTTCATCAGCGTCTTCTTGGTCTTTTCAGCCTTTTAGTAGGACATGTCTTCGCCCTACACCTATCTTCAACTCGGGTCTTTAGAATCTTCTGTATGATCAAATATTACTATACGCATTCTTGCTGCGACAACAGTTTTCTGATTTATGCTGATTAATATCATCTTCTAGCCTTATCCTTTCTTTATACTGGTATATATCTATAATTCTACAATAGTCATCATCTGCCTAGTCTATTCCCAACTATATTGGGGTCGGTTTTCCAGTATAACCGGATGCAGCTAAATACAATAATTTTGACACATGGAGCCACTGCCTATCTAACCTCCACAACATAGTTACTAGGTACACATTATCTCCGTAAGACAGGACATCCTCCACAATAGTGTTACTATTAAAATGAGCAGTAATCCTAAGACTTGTTTTAAGAATCAGCTGCTAATCGTTATCAAGTTACATGAGTTCACTAACTCCTTCTGTAGCTACCAAACTAGTTTTTATTAAGTCTGCTAAATATAGTAGGCATATTAATTTAATAGTTATACAAAAAATTAATCAGCATGATTAGTTTTTAATTTAAGTGTGGATTTTTAAAAAGATCTATTTTAGTATCTAAAAGATGGTATGTTAAGTAAATTGGTAGAAAGATCTAGAAATTATTTACTAAATAACAAACTAATGTTTTAATATCAGTATGGAACCAGGAAATCATTCATGTAATAATAATGATTTATACTGCGGTTGACAACAATATAAATGTTTAACATTTGACATTAATTGACCTTAACATGTACTGATATGAAATCTTTTTGTATGTCACAATTGATACAGAAGTTTATTTGCTGTCAAATGTATGTCAAATAATGCATCTATATATAATGTACCTACTAATCTAATTTTTTCAAAATGTTTTTAGTGTATAATATATATAAGTGTGTAAAATATATATGTATAAGTGTTGGGTTTTGGCCTAGCGAGATCCTAAACAGTTACAATTCCTCTAAATCACTAATAAGCAAGAGTTAGAAGTTACTAAGCAAGAATGTTTGCTTATTTTAGACACTATTATATTTGTTTTAGTGCTAATTTCACCAATGAAACTGCGAGCGATCAGCACATAAAACTGCATTCAATAACTTCAAGACTTCTTAAGACTCACTACGACTTCTTCACTGAGACTTCTTTAAGTGTCAAAATTCCACATCAAAATTACACTGACAGCTTTTGAACGTGGTTTAGATGTCCTGATCGTGTTCAGTTTAATTGGTGAAATCCGCCCTTAATCTAGAGACGAACGATGGACCAAATCTTAATACAAATTACTTAACTTGTACAAAACAGTAATATCCCATGCCTTTACCACTTAAAAGTCGAACATTCAAACGATATCTTAAAACAATTTGCTGAACATTCAGAAGCTTGTGTAACAATACAGTCAGGTCGTTGATAACATGCAAATTTCGCGTATATTAGCAAGGTTGTCGACCCCTGACGTAGTAAGAACAATGAAATTATAACGATGTACTTGGAGACAGAGATGTTTTAATTTAAATCACATAGTGATGTTTATCTATAACAAAAAATAAATATTATACAAAGAGTTTTTAATTATTGCATTTCCCTTTGATTTTATGTTAATATTTTCGGATCATTGAGTGCTATTTCAATTAATGGAATACTTTGTTTGTTTTACAAATTAATAGGAAAAAAAACTATTATATCTACTTATTTTTTTTCCTTAAATACAGCTAGAATTTTCTATTAGAAATCGATGGTCAAAGGTGACAGTTAATTTGAATGTGTAGGTTACTATTTCTTAATAAATGACAAGAATAGGCAAACATGTGCAGAAAAGTAATCTAATTAACATAGAGTATTAACACCTCATTTTATTTTCATAAATATGTAATTTAATTTACCTATTATTTAAATAAAGTTTTCTAGTATCAAAATATAGTAAATAAACCCATATAAAATGTTCTAGAATTATTATTAGAAGCCATTCTGTAATTTATATGGTATGGAGTACATAATAAAACAGTATTCTATTCTGTTCTAGAAGTTCCGTTTCTTTAAGAATGTCAATATATTAAAACATTTGTCACGCTTTTTTTCTTTAACAAACACTAAGAATCCATCAGGAAAGCTTTTTATTCGGACAAAGCTACAAAAAAAGAAAAACTATTTAAACGAGGTCTCATGCTGCTAACAGGAAAAGTTTGACGTTAAATGTTACCAAAAAAAAAAAAGAAAGTTATATTGCATACAGGATATAACAAAACAATTATTATTATTATCTGCATAACATAAACATTCTTTAATCAATCAACGATTCCTGATAAATATAAAATGATAATATTATAGTCCAATTAATAATTTTGAGATTATAATAATATTAACTTAATTTTATGACTTATTATAACTTTAATTTGCCTAAAATATTTTTTATAAAATAATTATAATGTTTACAAGTTATTGATATTTTACTCTAAAAATAGAATACTGACTGACAACACTGAATAAATTTAAGCAAATACCAATGACGCAAATTGAAGCCATGATAACTTTCAAGATTTACTAGATTTAAAGTTTGAATAAAATAATTAATTTGTAATTTCCCAGCTTAAAATTTGAACAGAAGTAACCTTTGGCCATGTAGTGACGTTGGCCGTCAAAATAATTTAAATCGCATGAAGCAAGATTTGTATAGAATCTCCCTCATTAAAATAAAGGGAGTGGGACTAGCGGGGTAATTGCGTAACACACTAACAGTAGGAATGGTTCAACAACATTAATTGCGTTATTTAGGTTGTTGAGCAGACACATTTTTCGAAAATATGAAGCAATGGATTAGCAATAGGTTTAAAAATGATTCAGATTGTGATTGATAGAGTGTTACGCAATTAGGGTGCAGAATTAGTAAAAATCCTATTCTTATTCCGACCGCATGATAAACCAATCAAGCTTGCCTTATCACGTCATAAAACCCGATATAACCTCCAAAAAATGTTCTACAATAAACTTAACGTTTGAAAGTTCATTCAAATCCGCAGACAAACGACCTACGCGTGGACAAAAGGGCCTGTGACCCTGTGCCTACAAAACGAAAATATTTAATTAAAACTCAGTACAGTCAATGGCAAAAATATGTAGCTGTTTCTTGTAACCCAAGGGTCGAATTCACAAAAGCCCTCTTGCGCGTTCATGAGTTATTCGAAAAAAATCGGAAACAGCTACCTCAATCAAATAATTTATCTTGCGCCACTAGAGGTAAGATATTAAACCCACCGATGTGGGAGAGTTAAGTCGCTATACTCTGGGTTAGTGTTAGTAATGTCAAAATAAATTGACTTCGCGTTACCGCTGAAAACTTATTTTGTATTGTTCGTCGTTGTAGTAAGTGAAAATTTGAGACTATATCAGCAGGCAATATATTCAAACTCCTATAAAAACAAATACAAATTAAAAAAAAAACTCAAAGCATATGTTTCCATATCGGAAGTTTTCATCAATCAATAACCTAAATCTCCATGGAAACCATATACAATACGATTAAAATAAAATGTGTCTTTGTAAAATTCAAAGACTAGTATTACGTATCGTAATGTAGTGTAAAAGAGATGGGTATACAATTTCCGTTCATTGTTCGGTTCATTCATTTTTGTTTGGATTACATATCAGGGCATAGACATTGCAATTATATTTTATGTTTCGTCAATTGAACTGCAGTGTTCCCTCCCAACACAAAACTCCTAGTATGTATCAGGTTTACTAACCGGTATTACTTTTTAGTGGCAAAACACGTATTATGAGTTAAAATGTTAATTACTTAACTCCGAGTTTACAAACTCTATATTTATTCATTTAACCCGACTAAACGTGCAAACGGGCCTTAGAATGTGTGCGAAGATGCTATATGCACAAAATCTCGCACTTCCAATCAATAGTTTAAGTGAAAATCGTTGAAGAGTTTGGCTAGGTGTATAATATTTTTGCCCTTGACTGTACGAACGATAGAAGTCTAGTGAGCGTGAGGTAAATGGCCCCCAGAGGTGAAACATCTGCCAGTTGTAGGATAAAAAAAATATGGCACCTGGTTGCGAGTGCTCGACCAATGGAAACGGCTCTTGATGACGCGTTGTGCTTATGATTTTGAAGCTTTTTATGTTGGGGCACATGGTATAAAAGCTTCTTCAGACCATTCTTCTCCATTGGAACTTCTTTTCAGAATGAGCAATTTGGAGAATTGCCCATTCTGAAATACTTTCTTGTTTTTAATGTTTAAAAACAGTGAAATACCTATTTTTGAAAACTGTGCAATGATGGTATAATAAAATTGAAAATATATTAGTCAATTTATCGACTCAAAAGGTTGATAAATGATTTGACATTTCAAGTATTTTCCTGTGTATTTTTTATTTGTAAATCTCTATAATCGTTGACGCAAATCCTTTTTTGCTGTGACAACAATTACTTTTGAAAGGAGAATGGTCCTACGACTTTCAATGTGTGTTGTTAAAATATGAAATGTCAAGTCTGTGATTTCCAAAAATATTAATATCTTTAGGTTCTTTTTGTTCTAGACAATTCCATGAATTTGAATATTAGTCAGTCTGTACGCTTGTCATCTCCTAAAGGTTATTAAAAGATCTATTTTAATAAGTACACCCACAAACAACCCTGAATTAGTCTAATTTCGTGTCGTTTAATAAGAGACGATAGCATACAGTATAGAGCACAGGTTCCCAAATCGGTCAATAAGAATACGTTGATAACATCATTTGTAGTTCAGCGTAAATAAAACATTATTATTTTACCGTTGGTCTAGTGGTTTAAAGCGTTATTGCTAAGTTATCGTCATGGGTTCAATTCCCAGGTCAGGCAGTGGTTTTGGGTTTTTCCATCAGGAATTTCTCAGTAGCTCGGAGCCTGGATTTGTGCCCGGTTGCCGGTAACAGGTTCGCCCCCTATTACATGGGACTTAAATATAACTGGCGAAATGTGGGTGTACTATTAGGTACACCTCTGCTCATCCCGTCGGGAAAACACGCGTGATGATATGTTATGTTTACCGCACCAGATTTCTGTTACCGAATTTCTTTATATTTCTCAAAACATGATCAATAAATTTGCTGTCAAATCTACTGGTAGCTAAAAATCTTACCGTGGTGAAGTGAACTATCATTCTATCTGATGCTAGGAGTCACCCTACTGACAGCTCCACATCAAGCTCAATTCAACAAAGTTTCCACGGTGAGATTTTTACAGAATCGTAGTTTGTTGTGATTAGTTGGCGGAATCAACAGTCAATCAACATACGATTTGAACAACACATTAAATTAAACAGTCTTTCAGTAACCAAGGTAAGGATTTATTTCTACCAGTCAATTAGTTTCCCTTATTTTCAACAAACACTCAATCTTATTTAATGAAGCGTATTTAGAACGCCATCTATCTTGACACCGCGCGTTCCGTGCAAACAAATTACAAGACAGTTTTTGTAAAAAAAATACTACAAATTAGTTGTTGAACAAAAAACGTGACATTTGTTAGGGGAAAAAAGCTGACCTAGAAAAACAAATCAATAAAGGATTTGAAAACAATCTTAAATTAAGAAAGTTTTTTTTTTGTAAAAATTTGGACTAAAAATCAAGAAACCAATCAAGTTCACTATTGATTTGGGCGTTAATTTGACACACCGAGCCTTAGAAAGAGACCCAGATATTATAAGTGACAGAGAAGGCGATCTACTTAACAGAACTTTAAAAAAAAATCGATGTGCCATAATAACGTCAGAAACCTGTAATACATAGCGGTACAGCCTTTAGGAATAAGGTTCACTCAAGTAAAAGTTATTTAATAATCTTGTGTGACATTATTAACTAAAACGGTGCGGTAGGTCAAGCAACGCTGGCTGCGCAAGAGCACAGGTGGTGGCGAGCCCAGCCCGTTGCGTGCATTCCCGACTGAGACACGCAACCGGGCGGATGTGTGAATATGATCGCAATTACCGATTTTTGCACGAAACACATGGTGTGTTTTAAATGACTGAATAGTGACTAAGTCTTTATTCAGTCACGCTAGTCCTTCGAATTAGAAGGACTAGCAAAAAACACTTAACTAATTAGTTAAGTGTTTTTTTTTTTTTCATGTTTTATTGGATAGATCGTGACAGATTGATATGAAGGCTTAACTATTGGTAATTTTATAGGATATTGATTTACATCGACGATTCCGTGGCAGTGGATAAGTTTTATATAATTCCTCATTAACATGAGACCAATTGAGAATTTGCGTGGGAAAGCATTTCGCGAAAAGAAAAGCAATAAAATTGTATACTTTTTAAATCCGGCTTTCACCGCTACATGCCCCACATTTGAATTTTTCCTTTTGCAGATTATGGTGGTTAACAATTTATCAAATTCCTTCTAGCCTTAAAACCGTTTCAATCTGACTATAAATCAAGATTTAAATTTTCTAGAAAAAACATTTAGTGGTTTTGTGGCTAAGTAATAACAGACGCACAGGTCGAACGATTAGGTTAAGCTACGCTTGCCACGGTTGCTCCGTGGATGAGTGACTATCTTATATACCAGGACCCCTCCGTGTCCCGGAAAGCATGTTAAGCCGTTGGTCCCGGCTGTCATTAGTGGATGTGTGATAGTCGTTATGGGTCGTCAGAAGCCCGGAAGTCTGACAACCAGTCTTACCAAGGGGTATCATATTACCCAGTAACTGGGTTGTCCTCAACCCAGTTACTGGTTAATACGATACCCCGTCAGATATGACAGTCGCTCCATGTAAAATACTGGTATTCAGCTGCATTCGGTTAGATTGGAAGCCGACCCCTACATAGTTGGGAAAAGGCTAGGAAGATTGAGTTGAGATATAGAAATTAATGCCGCATGGACATATTGATCATCTTGGGCAGTCAGCTCCCCGATACTACCTTACTGTGCTGGCTAGTTAATATTTTTAACACAGTCCGATGTTTTCCTAATAAGAGGGGTGATGATGAATCTTTATCTACAAATCTACATAACATAACGTAACATAACGCCTGTAATCCCCGAAGGGTTAGGCAGAGGTTTACCTATAGTACACCCACATTTCGCCAGTTATGTTTTAGTCCCATGTAATAGGGGCGAGCCTGTTGCCATCAACCGGGCACAAATCTACATTTACCAACTATTTTGGATTTGGCTACAAGGACATCTTCAACAACCCTGACATTTGATTCCAAAGCTTTAGACACAAAAAATCGCCAGCAAATTTCGTGATTCTGACCCCAAGGCAGCAGACGCGCTTGTCATACATAAAACATTCAAATTGGGCCCCAATACCGTTCCCTCGCGTGCATCCTGTCATTTCACCTGTTTTTGATCACAAAGCTCATTTAAATTCACTGCTTAGGATGTTGCGATTATTTTGGGAGACCCGAAGGTATTTTAAAGCTCTTGAGCTTTCAAATTTCATCGTCCAAAATGGCTGTGAGGACCCCGACCCCGTTAACTTTTGATGACTGAGAGTGCAAATAAGCATCGATCAGGCTTTGAAAGTTGCAATTGCTTAAGGTATTATCATAAAATGTCAAATAAATTAATAGCTAAAGGAAAAGTAGACCTAAAGGGATTGAACCAGCATTTTTAACGCTAACACCTGGCATTTACCACCACGTGGTGGAAAACACACCATATTTAAACTCCACACAGGTTATAAGCAACTAATTTTAACTTTTAACCCCATTCACCTCGTTACAACCATAAGCATCATCTATATTTATGAAGCAAAGATAACAAGTCAAAGTGAAGGGGGGCAGAGACAAAACAAATATATTGAAAGCTTCGTTTGGGGTGAGCCTTATCTCACATATGGGCTTACCGGTGCACGGTGTCAATGATCCGCGCCCCCGATATGGATATGTTATGAGAACTCTTAAGTCATTCATCTATTAATGTGAATTAATAAACAATCGTAGGAGTTTTTGTACGGAAGTTGCGTTGGGTTGCGAAAATGTCGGGATATCCGGATGTCCATCACGATGGATAGTTGTGGTAGGTTCGGTTAGAACCAAATTCGGGGTCATTGACAAATGCGTAAACACGTCCGGTTCCTAAGCCGTTCTTTGGTGAAAGGAAACACTTGCCATGAGAAATCCGAACTTACATTTCGACTTGCAGAGGGCGGAAAGTACCTTAACTAAGTGAAATATATGAATTTTTCGATTAAAGCTCCTCTTCAATTGCTTTGTTGACTTAATATCTCGTATGAATACTGCTCTCAGAGCATTTCATTACGCTGATATTTTATCAATATTAATAACATTGACATATTCGCAACAATTTCGAGAATTAATCACTCTTTTCTTGTGAGCTCAAATAACGTTAACGCTAAAAGAGATATAGCACGTACGGTGTTCCCAAAAATATGTTAGGAGTCCATATTTCATACAACACAGGCACTTGGTTTGCTAGACTAGATTAAAGAACAAAATGGCGGCTAGATGTAATGCAAATATATTCCGTTTTGTGTAGCTTGCTCATTCAGTTTTTATTCTTCTTTTTCCAGTAAGTTTCGATGTAGCCACGTGAAAAGATAGAAATTCTACTCAGTGTTTCTACGACGCCATTTTTTGACACGGACGATAATGAATTCTAGCTATTGTATTTAAACAATTGTATGAATCGTTCAATGTCCTGTACCAGTAGCGAAAATACTCAATTATTTATTAACAGATTGAAAGATAGGCATAATAAGCAAGTCATTTATTAATGATAATGATGATTATTACACAATGAACCGTCACTATGAGTAATAATGGCAGTATTAATTTAATGTATTCTTTAATCCCTATTATCTGTGACAAATAGACTTTAGAAGAGCTTACGTCACAATTGTTGATTTTTAAGGTGTACTATTTCATTTTATGATTTATGGTTTGTTCAAATAGGTTATGGGGTTAATAACCGCCAATTCCGGCGATATCAGATGTGAATAACATCGAAACTTGGCGTGAAGGTCAATTGCTTATCGCTTATTTATGAGGAAAATCAGCTAGGTTTTTAATTTCTTCACAAGTAGAAATTCCAACTGAAGGAAATATTGGTTCTGGTGCTATAATCCAACCACTAAATAATTCAAAAGGCAAAAAAAAGTAATAGAAATCGCGCAGAAACCGCGTTGGATGTACCAGGTTAACATAAGGTCGTGGACTATGTAAGGACGGGCGCCGGGCGGGTAACGACCGGGCACCGCTACGCGCCAGTTTCGGGGGTCGTCGACCCACCGCGACGGACGACGTCCTGGGACGGCCTCTACGTCAAATATGATGCCTTGGTATCTAGTCGGAGAATTTTTTCTCATAGATTCTTTAATTTAGGTGTTTATAGAACATTTTTGGTATGTAACTGGAGGTGGACAGAGAAGATGGTTGGTATTCAATAGATATTTTCTTTCGAATGTGTAATTTTCTTTGCATTTAATAACACACACTAATCAAAATAATCTCTTCCACACGCATCCTCTAATTTCAGTAAATAGGATAACTAATAGAACAATCACATCCAACCAAAATCATAACAGCCTCTTTTGAATGGAACAATTCTACCAACCTAAACGCATTCCGAGACATAGCCCCGCCCCTATTTCACAGTTAGAAACTCTCACCCCACAATGGTAACAAAAAAGTCTCCCTTTGCCAAGGGTAAGGTCGAATGCACCCGTAGTCCCTTACTTAAATATAAGCATCTTTAGAAGAACACTCAATATCACTCCGTATTACACATTAAACAGGATTAGAGTAATGCGTTGGATTGATGCCCGAAGAAAATAATTTTATTAGTGTTTTGACCAAACTTTATTTAAAGTGTTGGGATTCGCACTACGAGTTTATAAGCTTATCGAAAACGGTCGGTCCTAAACTGATTAAGAAACCATCGCACAACATAGATTTTTATCAGTCAAGACAATTTAGTCATAGCTGGATGAACCTTCCCAGTACTTTCTTAATTATTTTTAATGAGCATTTAATTTAATTATGTAAACTTTTATCTTCAACTTATTTATAATAAATATAATCGATCTAATTTATCACTACAAAATTCATAAGCAAATACTTAACCCGAAATGCAGTTCAAAACATTCCCATATATAAACTAATTACAAGAAAAACCAGTAAAATCTTTAATGAAACAATAAGTCTGCACGCCACATCAATGCAGGCAAAGACGGGGGCTAAACGTAGCAATAAAACGAAACAGTCTAGACTAGGTAACTTGCGCGCAATAAAACTATGTGCCAAATTCGTATTAAACCTAACTGCGTATAAAATAAGCTTGAAAATAAAATTATGTGCCTTTGTACATAGATCTGGTAAAGAAATTGGCATAATCCTTAAGTACAAGCACAAACGGAACGAATCCTACTGTCATTTGACAGGTACAAAATATGACAGCTCTGTTGACAGTTTCGCAAAACAAAATGACATAATAATAATCATTGAGATTAGCAGAGTGAAATGCAATAAAGATATTGGTACTGGATTAGGAATGTACCTAAGAAACCTCCTTGAGAATTCCAATGGTGATTTGAGGATCCAAGTCAAGCGTTTGATACGGTTCAGCAAGCTAAATCAGCGTATTTATTATTTATATCCATAGTGGAATTGGAAACA
Source organism: Dryobotodes eremita (assembly GCA_917490735.1). NCBI lineage: Eukaryota > Metazoa > Arthropoda > Insecta > Lepidoptera > Noctuidae > Dryobotodes > Dryobotodes eremita. The sequence goes on from OU823267.1 coordinate 10,422,622, forward strand.
GTAATTTAGATACTGAAAAATATCATTAATGGTCCCAATTTCACTTCAGAGTACAGACGCGGCGTCCCAATTCGCAGAACGGAAACGTGTGAAATTGCGCCAAACGTCCACTGGACACTTTTACAAAAAAAAAAACTTTCATGCAGCTATAAAACTGCGTTGTCTTTCTGACAGACGTACGTGACGACTGCATTTAGACTAATTAACGACGGCAGTAATGACTCGTGTCCTTAAAAAGAACATGATGTATTTCGTGCAGGACAAAGTGACAAAAAGAGAACAATATTCATGTCATTCACGCGTCTCTTACCATGAGTAACAACACAAATTTGCATTGGTAAGATTTGTTCGACAAATATGTTAGTTCTAATGTGTAGATAACGGTTAGGTCCAATTCTGAGTTATATTTGTGTCAGTAACGATATTTTTTTTTCTTATTAAACTGTTTTGTATTTTCTTTTCAACAATGGCTGACGCAATGCAAACCCTATTGACAGTCACTTATCGTCACGTTCAAAGACTACTAGACTAGTATTGAAAACATTACGGTGAAGACTCAAGATCCTATTGGTGTTAATAACATTTCCAAATTCAAACTACGCCAACATTAGCCGACAATGTCGGCGTAGAGTGTTACATCACCGACACGGCCTGCGACCAGCAGCTACATTATACCGAACATGCGTCCACACGATAGAACATCGAGGAATACCGTAGAAAGCATAGGTTACTATAACACGTACAACCAATGACGAAGTACATTCAGATCAAGCAGTTTTGCTACGAGCAACGTACGTCACTAACCACGAGTAACCAGTTTCATTCAACCTCGTAACTTGCGTAGATTGATAAACTTTACAGTAAAATACGGGTAAACGTGATTTGATTGTATAAAATACCTTGTTTATCTCAAGTTGAAATTATATGCAGAATATTATCGATAATACGAACGTCATTATGGACAGTATAGAAGGGAGAGCGTCACGGCGCGGTCGCCGATGTAAATGCAAAAGCATGACGTACGCTTGCGTACAGCGATGTTTTATTAATTGAGTTATTTGCCACCTAATATCTGATTGTGATACCGTCACATACACTTTGTGTTATATAAGAAGCTACGCTGGGTTTTACTTCAAGTCTAATATCATAATTATGACGTAGGAAGCAGTCTGTTGTTGTCAGACCATGTTGACAATGTTAGATAATTTTTGTTAAATGACGTAGGAAATCACCTTCTGAGGTCATTATAGATTACAGCAATATTCTTGTAAAATTTTTAATGCAAATTGTATGGCATGACTATTATTATATTAAAGTTGGTTGTTGGCAGGCAAGTTCAGTTGTACTCAAGGACTGAAAGGTGATACTTGGACAAACCAACCATAATCGTATGACTCATGAAAACAATGATTCATTTATGATTACAAATATGCATTTTTCACAAAACCGAAACAAAGTTATACTTACAACAACAAACAAACTTTAGACAGCCACAGGCCGAAATTATTTAAAAGACAAGGAAATTGCTGTGATTGGCTATCTGAAATAGCACCAATTAAACCAATCACTCAGATGCGCAGAAATCAAGAATAGAGTGATACATTTTTTCTACCCTTACTTACAAATACACATACATAAATTCACGCCTTCATCCCATGGCAGTAGGCAGAAACTACCGAACGCCTCCTGATGCGATCCTTACATACTCCTTTTGCCTCGTCTACGTCCATACATCTGGTCATACGCGCACACCGGTTGCGAGTACTACGCACCTGACCATTCTGAAGAACTGGATGAACATCACCAATAAGGTCACTATAACAATATGTTCTCCTAGGGCTCTTCCCCTCCCGGCGTTTCCAGTCACATCTACCTGCTAAAAATCTTTTGTTAATCGCCTTTCATTCATACTCTCAACATGACCAAACCACCTAAACACATACACACACACTACTCACTTGTGTGTATAAAACATGAAAGTAACAACAAGGTATGTAGGCACAGCACATATTTATTATGTACTTACAGTAGTTATGTAAGTTTTCCTTATCTGCTAAGCACCAATATGAGTGTTCAATTAACAAAGAAAATGGCTATTATTTTTTTAAATACTAGGCTACTACGAGTGCCTTCAAACGTGAAGAATTAATAAACAAGAAGGTTGATAACGAAGGTTTTGGTACAAGTGAAAACTTTACTATAGCTCATAGTTTATTTTGTTCAATTTCTTAAACTTCTTTTGATCAGTCTCCTACTAGCCTTTTTCCAACTAGTTTGAAGTTTACTCCCAGTTAAACCAAATGCCGCCGAATATTATCAATATTTTACATGGATACAATTAAAATAATCGAATAGTTTCCGAGAGATGGTAGAAGTGTTGGCAGACTAACAGCCAGAGGGGTGGATGGACCTACAAAGGGTTGTCGGTAAGACGTGGATGAGACACACAAGTCGCACAGACCAGAAAAGCATGGCACAAAAGGGAGAAGTCCTATACTCAGCAAAAAAAAGGGTGCCGATGATAATGATGTATAAAAATGAAATAACAGATATAATATAAATATAAAACCTTGATAATATAAACCCATAGCATAGAATGGAAACAGAGATAGACAATTTTATTCCTTTTCTGTCACCACTGCATCTTGTAATAAAAATCCTCATAATTATGCGTGATAGCTGATAACAATCATCCAATCGCAGAAATAACAACCAAATGTGTTGGTTGTCATTCAAACCCCATTCTAAACTTTATCGTACCCTAGGGATGTGGTCACAATCACTTTTTTTATCAATTTTGCATCGTGTAACTAAATTAACTTATCAGTAGTTTACCTAACACTCGTGGTGGTTGACATTTATTTTAAATTCCTAAAACAATATATTTTTTGTATTGGATTTCTAATTATTTGGGGCTGTCGTAAAACAAATGTTTGTAAGTGAAAATATTCCGAGAACTAACAAGGATAATTATTATTTAATAGATACTCGATATTTTTTTGCAATGAAGTCAATTATTCAACTGATTATTACAACGTCTATAAATATAAAATATGTACTACATCTATGTAAGATAATATAAGGATATCCATCCATACATGTTACAGACTGAAAACAAGCAGAGATATTCCTTCCTCTGTATCTGTATTCTTAATTTTCCTAAATAAATTGCTTCGATTCATCGTATTATTATTAACAATGGTAATGTCTATGACGTTTTCATTTGTTATTGCAGTTGCATGATAAAGAAACAAAATCAACAAACTTAAAATATCCCAAACCCTATAAAATCCCATTCTTTTTCCTCATAACCATTTTTTTCCATCCTAAAATTACAGCTATCTACGATCAGTTGTTTTCAACGCATCGAAAGCGGTACAGCCGAGTGCACGTGCACTTAAAACATGGCCCGGGTCACGTTTGCCACTGGTGTTTAAAGACAATCTTGCTTCTGACATAACTGTATAGCCTCTTTTAACAATTTATTGCTTATTTGTCAAATATCAATGAAAAATCGAATGAAATTCATCAACGGGGGTTCAAATCTATATGCGCCTTGATTTTATATATTATTATATAATTTACGAGAAAAATGTCAGAAATGTAAGATTCACAGAGAGACAATCTTTCGCAAGTCTTCATGATTTTGTAATTTTCACAAAAATTTCAAACTCGAACATTTTATTGCACTCATGTGGTAAGTAGACGTTACTTGGGTCCAGCACCTGACATGAACCCTGTAAGAGGGCACAGCAATTTACAAAGCATTAAACTTAAATTACTTTACATTAACTTTAAGATTAATAAAGAGAAAGTACCTAGGTTATTACCTAGTTTTAAATATTTATAATGAAGACAGTCATCACAGTCACTGACTTTATATAGCATCGCAGAGCCTTCACCTTTACTATAGAGGTATGAGGAACAGGGTGTAAAGTTCACTCAAACCTCGATAGAAAAGGGAGGATCCTCCGACCAGACGGGTGTCGTGTCTGGTGGGCAACTGCCCGACGGTTGATGTCGGGATGTTGTATACAGGGTGTCCCGTAAATAATGGATCAAACGTAACAGGAAGCTAGCTCACTTGATTGCCAACAACTAATTTGAATAGTTTAAAAAAAACCGCAATAATATATTTTTTTTATTGAAGACATAATTTTTCTCGAATTTCACCATTTTTTTTACCAGAATTCCGTTTTTTTTAATGCTATCGCTGCAAATGATAACATTTTTAGGTATGATTTTTGTTAAACATTTCTGAATAGCTTAATAATGTAATAGGATACCATTTTTATAAATAAAGTTTAATTTGCCTTAGAAAAAAAAAACTTAAATTGAAAAGATTTTTTTTCACCGTGAAAAGACCAAAATTGAAAATAATAAAAAACTTTTCAAATTAGTTGTTGGAAATCAGGTGAGCTGACTACCCGTTACGTTTGATCCATTATTTACGGGACACCCTGTATATGCTAGTTGCGCGGTAAACTCTGCTTGCGCGATGCAGGATTTTGCGTGACGTCAGTATGACGCGTAGCTCGCATGTGGCGTTTGTAGATGCCGCTACATTACTAAAGAACAACACCAATATGAGGAATGTTTCTTTATTCAATATCATCATCATTTGCCCTTATCCCAATCCATTGACACGTTTAGTTTAATACATCCCTATCAGCCGACATCTCAGTATTCACCCCCTTTCTAGCCATATCATCTTTCACACAGACTATTCTATTCACGATGCGAAATTTCAACATGTTCAAAACAGTACAGTCAAGTACACGTGTGTTTGAAACATGGTCATAGTCACGTTTGCCATTAGCAAAGCAACTGGTCCTTATAGACGTATAGATAGCAGAATTGCAGCTGTATATGCAAATATAGCTTCTGTTTTAGATACCATAAAGGACATTGTGAAGATTTTGATCATTTGAAGAATATTGAAAGCAGACGAAGCTGAAATTATTTGAAACACTCAACAGCTGGGACTAATATATAAAGGGAAACCTAAATAAACAGTGGAGGATTCATAGTAGATAATAAAGAATGCATCGAAAAACTTAAACGACCAATTAGTTGACGATAAGAATTGAACCAAAATAAAAGACCAATCATTTTAATATCCATAGAGATAGCATTGCCATTTAATCCAAACTTGATCAAAGAAGAATTGAATATTCCAGTTAAATTCTATGGAGAGGAATCAGGGTTGCTAGTATCCACTAGGAGAAATAGAGCAATCCCATTGTAAGGAACAAACCAATCAGTAGATATTAGAAATTCAATTATAGTTCTAGGAATAAGTTGGGATTAATGAAATCAATCACGTCCAACCATTTTTGATATTTCAAAAATCAATGAATTTTAATTAATTTCGGAGTATTGAATCACCTACAAGTATTTTAGCTTCTACTGGGGTAATCTGTATTTCTATGGAAGCCGAAGGATGAAAATAGGCGAATAATTGTTCAACTAGTTGAAATGTTGCTCCCATAAGAAAAATATATTCTGAATTAACCTTTTTATTTCATTTATTATTGTATACGAAATTGTGACCAAATATTATGTATTTGTTTATGTGCGATCTTTATTTATTGACATACTCGTATTATTATTACCTATTAGTGTTTGGCATGAAACTGTGACATGCCTATTGACTTAATTTTTTTGATCATGTGACATTCGGTTACCTAAGCTATTTTGTACGCCTTCTAGCGGGACAGTGTGGACCAACATTTCTTTATATAAAATCTGATCTGTATAATGTTGCTCTATATTTTATATTAAAAAAATTAATACATGAATTTGAACTGATAGATAAATCAAGATCTCCAGTGAGTTTCCTGTCTATAATTTTGACTACGAGGCAAGAGTCAATATTAAAGTTTCCAAATAATGTTCGAATAACCGATTTTACGTTTGATATAAAAGTTAACACTTTCTATAATAATTACGTATTACCGATAAACAACATGAAACAAAACGTTACTGACATGTTTGCTATGCTGCAATAAACAGTTACTCAAAAAAAGGTTACAAGCACTACATAACAGGAAACATAACACCCTAGGGTGTCCATTCCACTGTAAAACGGAATAGCCAAGTACGCACAATAATACAGAAAATAATGTTGTTACATAACGGTTGCAAATGCGATGCAGAAACGCATCGATACACGCGGAAATAGTCACGATACTGGTTCTTTTTTAAAATATTCAACCATAGAGTATGTAACGTTAAAAAAGATAGATAGAAGAGCAACTTGCACAGGTAATAAAAATTCAAGGAGGTTGAAGCAAGGATTAAAGCTAATATGATGTTATTTTGAAAACCCAGGAATCGCCAGTTGAAGTAATACTAGCTGATGCGATGCATCATGATGGTGATTGTCAAAAATATTAAAGAACTAGACCTAACCAGATTGACAGGCACCTGTTGAAGATAATGCAAGACACAATCACTCAAAATTATTTCTGGAAGGTCTTCGTTCAGCATTAACACTCACTCAGTTCATAGATGATGATAAAAGCAAACAAAAAAACATGCGAGAGAGTGCTCAAGGTCTAGAATTGAACCGATGTTAGATTTGAAAGAAAGCACAAAATGAAAACATTGTCGACATAGTTACCGATTTGCTGTCGCTTTCGGCTGTTAAAGTGTACATTGCTTTGCTTTTACGACAAAAAAGAAGAGATCACATGCAGCTGCTTATCTGGTAAAGTCGTAAACCGAGAGAAAGGGGTTATATTATCAAAATATTATGGCTATTATCCGCCACTTCGTACGCGTGGCCCTCACATTTTACGATTACGGGGCAATTTACCGGGACGCCATGGCCAAATCCAGGATGCATACGCATATTATCATTCATTTGGTAGGCATATACCTGTAGGTATAAGAATGAATGATGAAAAGCTCACAGAATAAGCAGGTTATGAGGACAATACCGTATTCATTTGTATATTGGCTAATATACGCCAAGGCTTGAAGAAGCGATGACTGTTGGGGTAGACGTGTTCTGGAGTGGAGACCGCGAATCGGCAAACGTAAGAGAGGACGTCCTAGGTAGCAAGCAGCTGGATGTGAGTTGCCGAGTATCGAGATGGATGGCGTACAATTGGAGGGGCATGTCCAGCAGTGAACTACTGTAGGCTCATGTTGATGAAGATAAATAAGTTGGACGAACGAAGGTAGTGGGAGGAACACTTTGTGACTTTAAATAGTCGGAAAGACTCTTCAAGACGATGCATGAAATCTCATCGATTGACAAACTCAGGCTTACTAAAGAATTTTTACCTTGATTTAAGTCAGTGTCACATAATCTAAACTATTGCGGCCTTTTAACAAAACAAGGTTTTACTGGAACCAGGTTTATAAACCATCAAACCTTTTTTGAATTACGAACTTTACTCCGACTAAGTTAGAATACGAATTACAAAAACTGACGTTAGACAAGTTGTTAATTTTGTATTAAGAATTTTACATTTGTCGGAATAAAGATCAAAACACATTATCTGACTCGAATGTTTGGGCTTGGAATAAAGTTAGAACTCGTTTTGTAATGAGACGATTGTCTTCAGGGGTAAAAAAGTTCCAGAATATTTAGCCGAGAATCCAGCAAGTTTGTTAATAATATCGTGGAAGGTAGCGTTTCAGAACACGTGATTATAATCAGGCTTCTTACAAAAACTCACTATTGAATTTGGAGGACTGCGGTCAATAATTACTAGCCATTAAGTTTTGATACTCAAACCGTTGCCAGGCAGATTTTTGCGGTGGCAGATTTTCTATCAACAGTTCAAATCAAACATAACAGCAAGAGAAACACCTGTTCCAATACAGTTTTCTGTGTAGCTGTCCCATTTTTTAATAATGAATTTATTCCAATAATAAGTGTTAAATAGGCCGAGCTGATTTGGTATTTTAAAAGTGTGCCAATAGAGACTATGGTTGATAAAAGAACTGGCTGTAGGCTTGTCCATAACCAAAGTAGAACAGAGCTTTTAAATATAGTTTCCTATGTTACGAATATACTTAAGTCACTCAAGCGACTTTATTGTCGTAACAGCCTTAAAAGGAATTAAAAGAGCTTCGATACAATTTCTGTAATTGTAACACCGGTAAGTTTATATAATTTATCATTGTGCAGTTTTTTTTTATTTTTACTCAAAAAAGTGAACTGATATAAACAGGAAACGTTTAAATAACAGGTTTTGTTGAGGAAACGCAATGAGGATTGAAAAGGACAAGGAACTGATTTTTATGTTGTGGACGTAGATGAAATGCTTATTTTAACGAGATGTTTGTACTTTTGCCTTCACATTTGGCTTTATATTGAATATTAGTTGTTCTGTTCACCGCCTGCGCTGTGCTGTCAGCCATTTTTGGACAACCATTTGCATATTTTTTAAGTTGACGGTTACGAATTCATAGATAAAAAAACACATACCACAGACAATAAATCTGCACATATTTCTCTTTTTGTAAATTATTGGTATATATTTAATTCAGCTTCTCCACTTTGCAGCCTATAAATAAAAACTATTTTACTACGGTCTTCGGTAGATCTGCAAAAAATTCGTCCGTTTACCGCTACTACTACATTCCTGCGCTCCTGGTAACACGGTATGAGCTGTGGTATGAGTGCACCATGTACGGGGTGAATGACCGGCTATTCACGGGGTGTTGATTGGTTAATTGTTTTAATATTGCATCTGCTATTGTGCCGTTGGTTGGATATACTAGAATTTATTCCGATTCTTGCATATGCGGGTATATTTTCTTTGATATTGGGGTGCCTAGATCTTTGAAAGGCTTTTGATTAGTGACCGTTACAAATAAAGAATCATGATTAAATCATTCAATAAACTACAGGAAAAGGTAAAGATGAAAATACTAATGAAAATAGCCGGAAAGGAACAGCTAAGTAAATTACTTCAAGGAAAGCAAAGCGGATATAAACTATTAACGGAATTCTTGAACCCATTTCCATTTCCCATTTTGACATGAGGTGTAAGAATGCGTACCCTAGCAACATTCATGTATATTAGGACCAAATCTTTTGGAACAGTCGCTAAGACTTAGACCGTTTTATAAGCTTAGATAGACAAGATTAGAAGAGCTTCAATCTTTAGGATTGGTCCTTGTAGTTTTATGATGTTTATCGGTAAACATAGAAGTTGTGTCAAAAAGAGAATCTGTATGACAACTTCTTTTTTATCAATCAAGTAACACTGATGAGGTTGAGGTTGCAAAATCAACAATTATTCCTATATTTTTAGCACTAAAAAATATAAATGACTTAATATTATGGTACTTACCACCAGTGCCAAGTACTTTGAGCAGGTCAAAATGTGATATGTCCACTTTAGCGGGCCCGTTGAGATTAACTGTAACAAAATTAACATTAATTAATATACGAAATACGTGTTGACTTCCCCTTAGAAGTTTTTGCCGTCATAGAATTAAGCAATATTGTATAATTATTAATATGTTTGGAATCTCTGACTGCTAGTAGTCTTTTGATCAAATCAAATCAAATCATTTATTGGTTTGCAAACATGGGTATGTAGTACATAGATGTTGTATCATATAAGAGTCCTCCATGTTCTACCGTCACATGGGCATGCAACTTATTATTTAATTATAATATTTATGCATATTATTATTTAATTTACACAAATTTCAAGATATTATAATTATAAAAATAACAATTAGGAAAACAATACAAAATCAAATTAATGTCAAATATTTGAATTACAGTAAAAATGTCAAATGACAAGGTGTCAGTAAAAAAAAATTTCAAAATAAACCAGACTTAAAAAAACAGCCATGTGCGAGTCGGACTCGCACACGAAGGGTTCCCATACCACCGTACTATATTTAACACAACTTCTTTTTTCAACCCGTTTCTTGTTTGGAGACCCCCTTTAATTTTTAACTTTATTTTATTTTTATAAACGTTGTTATAGCGGCAATAGAAATACACACTGACAATTTCAACTGTCTACCAATTACGGTTCATAAGATACAGCCTGCTGACAGATAGACGCACGGACAGCGGAGGCATAGTAAATTCCTGTGACTTCGTCCTTGTGAAATTTCTGGTTTCCCCGACCCACCCCGTCACATCGCATCGCCTGCCCGCGCTATTACTTCGCTTAGCTTTCTTTGACATTTTTTCTTTTTGGTCGGTTCCTTAGGGTCCTAGCGTGATGTTAAATAGCCTATATCCTTTCTCAAGAATTGGGCTATCAAATCCAAAATGAATTTTTGAAATCCGACTGCTAGTTCTAGAGATTAAAATACAAAACAAATGTTACCTACTTCTTTATAATATTATTGTAGTATATAGTATAGACTAACTCCTGCCAGGGACTTCGTTCGCGTGAAATTTCTTGTTTTAACACAAAATATAAACCTCCTATGACACTCAGCAATACTGTAGCTTCCCATTTGTGAAATAATTTTCGAAATCGGATCATTAGTTCCGAACATTACCCCCTACATACAAACTCACAAAGATGATAGATAGATCATCATAGTGACGATGAGTCACATCTGTTTGGTCTAGAAGCACACCCAAGTGCTCCCAAACCAAACAGATGTGATGTGATGTGATGTGATGTGATGTGATGTGTGATGTGTGTGTGTGTGATGTGTGTGTTATCCACTTTCTTTGGGAGAACACGAGGATGATAATAATCAATTTACGTATATTTGAATCACAGTTACTACGTCATTTGTGCTGAAAATACAGATTACAGTTCCGAAGATTGGGAATAGATTCAGATATTGCGAGTCAAGATTGAAGTTAAATTCTCTATAGTTTTAATTGTTATTGGTTGTGTTGTGAGATTGTTATGATATATTTAGTTTAGATGCAGACAATTTAAGATTAGTTTCGTTGTTGATATAATAAGAAACTTATATCTCTTCAGTGGATCATCTTTCAAAGTAAGGATATTGAAATATGTGTGGAAAACTTATCTGGCGATAACTGTAGACACACAAGTGTGATGGAACTTGCAGTGACGTTGCCTCGAAAAGGGAAGAGGCGTCCCTCTAAAAACGAATTTATCTGGATCGTCCCACAGCAGGGAAAAGGTCTCTCTTTCGTTTTCCGACACATATCTGTTCGCTGCAACCTTTTTTCAAGTACTAAGAATCCTACAATAAGTTTCAGATAGTTTTTAATCAATGGCCATACTCTGCCATTACACACATAAAAATTAACAAAATCTCACTAAAGGTACCAAACTAACTGTTCCAGTACTGTGTTCCGTTATGTACATTAAAACGACAAGCCTACGTGTCACAGAGATTTTCACTTTTACCTCGGATCTGCTTTGAATCCATCATGTCTTACGAATCCGTTCTACTTTTGTTGGAGAATATTCTCACTTATTTATTGTGACATGTTTTCCACATGAATAAAGTAGATCGTTTTTACTGGTGTCGAAACCCTCATATGGAGCAGAAGACTGTGTCAATAGCATTGTGTTATCTTCGCTAATAATTAATAACAATTGATTATTAAATACTATAGCAGAACTAATAACTGAGATCAGCCAAGGGATGGAAAAACGCGCAAAGGACGACAAGCGAAATGTTGGAAAGACGTCAAACGTCAAAAGAGTAAATGGTTCAGACTGGATTCAGAGGGCGAGAGACACAGAGATATGGAAATCTTTACAAGCCTTTGTTTGTTGAAGGACAAGCCGTTCAAAAAACACTGCACCGAACGTAGATATCTAAAGAATATAATTTTAAGCAAGTAAGTAGATTATTTTAAAACAATATAGAACCAGCAATAAAGGTTTATTTTATTTATTACTAACTGCCCGGCGCGACTTCATTCGCGTGGAATCCTACCCCTACCCTACCCCTAAACCATCGCGTACGTATGCAGAAAAGTCACCAGTTTCATCTGAATCGATCCAGCCCTTTCGGAGTCCATAGAGGACAAACAAACAAACATTGATTTTTATTTATATAGATAGAAAATAGATTGATTTACTTAGTAGGTAGTGGGTTGTTTTAAAAGGCATTTTGGTTTTTTATTGTTCTCTGATCTATAGATTTAAATGCCTAAAATGTCCTATCGTGTGTTATTTTATTAATATCAATTTGTACTGAGTTCGTGATGGGGTTTTCCAAGCCAGGTATTGTTCTAAAGTTGAATTGCCTAAACTGGTCCAGGATTCATTTATCAATATTATCACTACAGTTTGTCATTCACATATTAGTTTGGACTTGAAACTATAGTGGAGTATGGACGTTTGCAGGCTGATTATGTAATTTCTTAAGAACCTAGACGTAAGTTCGAATGGCGCAGTAGAATATGTGACAATAGGATTTTTATAACTACAAATTCCTCCCATAGAACAAAAATACTATCTCAACAACAACATCTCTTATCGTATATGTTTAAAGTATATTAAGATAACGATTTACATAAGAATTGGCGATAAACTATAGAGACAATGTTTTTGCTCAACAAAGTCGAAGGTTCATTGACATTCAGCTGTAATTATTTAATCTGTGACATTGGTGGTGCAAAATAGTAGCATTATATACAAAAGGTACATGTTTCATTTTACGTTCGTTTTTGCAGCGTTGTCCGTCCGGGTTTATCGACATTTATCATGGCAATCATAAGATATTTTGGTTTGTTAATGAACCTTTGGGGTCAATGGAATACAAGATGCCTTCTAGGGACTGTATTTCTTGTTTCAATGCAAGTATTGTAGGTCAAATTGGAGGTTAATCAGACTTGCAACAACTTACAAAATATTCATCAAACAAAAACTTGATAGAAAAGAGTCGAAATAATGGTTACGAAATCATTCGACACTTATCCTATCACCCGAGATCAAATTAACAGTCTTAACAATTCTCGACTCGATTCGGCCACCTGTTTCATAGCTCGCTACTATAGGCACGCACTCGCAGGCAGCTATATCAACATCCTACAGACACACGAGTCTTCGCCAAAGTCAATGGTACGTCGACCCAATATTTACTAAATTCATATTAATTTCTCACAGGTCGGTCGCTAGTTACCTAACCGCCGACATTTCTCGATGGCGTTTGAAGGTGATCCGTGCGCATTTAAAACCATAATTACTCAACAATTCAACATAAGTATTTCTTGAAACAAAAATGTCGCAGAAAAATGTTGATTGAAAGTAGAATAAACAGCCCATGTTCTGAGGTTTGGTTTGTGGTTATTTTAATTTCCTCTTTTCTTGGGATTTGTCCGTTGTTTTGTAGTCTATATTTACGTAAAAGGGCAGATATTATGTCAGTGAAATGGTTATGGTTTCCTAGAATTGCGACAACAAAGAAAACATTGTCTAAATTAACTTGGGAAGTCCCTACTGTAGCAGAATTACCAGTTATAGTGCAAAGAAAATTGCCATATCTAATAATAGAATGCTGTGGGAAAAAGAATAATAGGGACCAGATTGATTGAAACTTGTACTGGATTTTCTCTATGATTGCCTATGATTGATATGCAGAAGAGTAGGTATGTTTCTATAATGTGCATTACATACAATACATAGTTGCATAATATGGAGTATATGAATCAGTATGTTTGTGTATGTGATCTGTGTGTATAATGATACTCTGGGAATACTAGTTGGTTGTAAGACTATGATACATTTGAAATTATGAAACAATCAAGAAGAAATTTAAAAAAAAAAACTTCAATCTTGGTATTTTTCTTGTTAGAGTCGATGGCAAGACAGTTATTCAAATTTTGTTGGCCCAAAACTTTGCCAATGTTGGTAAAAGGTCCAAAGGAAAAAAACTTCATGACTATTTTATAAAAATTAATAGCAAAAGGGGGATAGAAATTCTTCATGTTATGCAAGTTAAGAAACACTCTACAATTTCTTATCAAACGAGTCAACAAAAGGAGTATTGGGTTATTCAATATAGTCCAGTGAAGATAAGTTGACCCAGTTTTTATAACTGCTTCACATGGGTACTTAAGAAAGTATGTATAGTAGGTAATTCCCCCAAACAAGTTGAATACACATTTCACTCAATATGGGGTAAGAACTTATTTAAGAAACAACATAATATTCAGTTATGGTAGGTTTTGGTTTGAGATCTGGGCAAGTACAAATGTGACTTTTTTTGGACATCAGCATCACTGATATAGGTGAAAGAACACATTGTAAGAAAAACTGTACTACAGAGTGCAGTGGGACAATAATAGACTGGTATTATTATTGATGGCAACACTAAAAGTAGAAACTACCAACATTTTTTTTTACTCTAGGGATTTTACTTCTTCATGAACAGAACAAATGAATGTCAATAAAATTAATAATAATTAGAATGCCTAATAACAGTACAATTAAATGGCGATTCGGACTTGGGACACCAATAGTGATAAGAAACTATTATTATCGCGGTTTGCGTCAAGGACTGCTGATAATGAGACCTATCAAGTTATTCCCATAGTTGTGTTTGTTTGTTAAAGAGAGATAATAATAGGAAACGTAAAACGACGAAAAAACTTGTTCTTATTATGACAAAAAAAAAAACTTGCTTCTTATTGTACTATTGCTAGTTCTTATTCAGAAAATTATCTGCATTGATTTATTACAGATTTGTTGAAAATTATTAATTAAACAAACTAATTACTTATTTAATATGTTTTTAAAATTTAATTATTATTGCTCCAGTAGATTTAGAGCCTTTTTCTCAAATAAATCTGCTTACACCACCATTAAGATAGATGCTAAAACGAAAAGAGAATGATGTTCATCTTTTCAGGTATCACGAATTCTGATACTTAATAATATATTAAGTTCTTTAGGATCTTTGTTTCTTGGAGACAGTCAGACGGAAATCTGTTTTTTTTTCAACTATCACTTTTTGTAGTACGTAAACTCATGCCTTCGTCCCATGGGGGTAGGCAGAAACTACTGAACACCACCTGTTATGATCCTTACATACTCCTTTTGCTACATTTATGTTCATCATACATCTGGTCATACACACACACTGGTTGCGAGTATGACCAGATGTACACATCTGACCTTTCTAAAGAACATCACCACATACTAAATGTCAAAATCTTTTTAGTAAGAACCTTAACAAGAGAATAATAGGTTACAACTTTCACCAACTTTTAAAGGAACTTTCACTACGAAGACCAGATTAGAATCTAGTCTAGAATTCTAGATTTTATTTTAAGAGCAGTGCTCTCAAGATAGAATGCTGCAAATAGATATTATTATGACAATAAATGTGGGATGCATTCCTGTTAACTCTACTAACTTGTGTTAGGAGTGGGTTTATTTCAATAGTTCAATGGATGGCGTTTCCATTGATGCTTAGAAATTTATAGCATAATCAGCCTATAATGTTGCCACTGCTGGGAACAGTATAGGCACAGGCTTCTCCATGAGAGGAAGTGGGCCATAATCCACCATGCAGGAAATCCAATGAAATGTTTATGGAAAATAAAATAAAGTCAGTCATTGCAGTAGAGCTGTTTATAGAAGTTGTTCAAGAAATACAAGGATAGTAGTCCAGTATGATTTACATATTTTGTTTAAATATATTGTAAAGAAGACTGAATGATATCTTACTTAGTTGTTCATTTTATATTTTAGTCATAATTTGAGTTCTCAGTTATATTTTATACCTAAAATATTCATGACATCATTTTATGTTTCTATAAATTTTCAATAAAATCTATTAAATTCTTACTTGAACTCTGGAGGGTGTTTTAGGGAAGGCAAATTATTGTTTTCAGTATAGTTGCTAATTGATCAATAACATACATTTAGTTACTTCACATTATAATTGATCTATTATTTTATATATATTGATCATGCAACTTCTTCATCAGTAAAAGCATCAACATGGTTGAGTAATGTTACTTAATCCTAACATTTCATAAATAATTTAAGACATTAAAATTAACCAGTCTAATTGTATGCCCAATCTTTCAATTATTGAAAATATTGCCAATTATGTCATGTTATGTTTTTAATTATTTTTTTATGCCCACAAAGTATGGACTACTCAACTTTTGGCAATCAATAAAGTAAATAATGCCTTTTCAAGAGTAAAACTATACATTTCTTATTATTTTATATAAAAATTGTATTTTTTTTATATAGTCTAAGGAGATAGAAAAAGAGATATCATTCAGAGATATGCAAGGAGAAATAGGAGGCCTTTGCCCAGCAGTGGGACGAATGAAGGCAACAAAAAAAAAACATATTGGTAGAAGTTTGTAAGTGCCACCAATGAGAGAAAAGTTAAAAGGAAATGGTCTTTTAGTGTGGGTTTGTGATGAAGTGGGATGAAATGCACGTTAGAGAGGAATGAATTTTAACGTTGAAGTAGGGAAAGAGGGATGAAAGGGAATTGTATCTATTGGTATAGGTACATGTGATAAGGAGAGAAGAGTGATATATTTTAAATGTTGATGGATAGAATGGATATGGGACACTAACGAAAAGACTGATGGATTGTGTGAGGGATCGTATGAAGGAAAACAAAGTAAATGAAATGAAAATTAAGTTATACTTTGTGTAAGAGTCATAAAAGGTCTTATTCCAAAAAAAAACATTTCAATGTTAAAGTGATGTGTGACTTGAAGAATGGTAAATAGAACATTCCTAAACAAAATCTTAGGACAAGGCCAGGCAAAAAGACATGTTTTGAAATTTTACTGAGTGTTATTTGTACATGACATTGAAATCAAACCTAAGCATGCCACACACACTTCAACCTTTGTATATACCTCATGAATATTACATAACAGCCTATGTACTTTGTTTCACAATTACCAGTACTATTATAATAGGGGGGGCAACTGAGTACATTTTTTTATAATCAGTTCTTTATTTATTCTTTAAATAGACAATGAAATGATTTGTGCCTGCTTTTTTTTTGTTTTAATCTTTGTCTAATCATACAGGATGAACAGTTATGTAACTAAATAATGTTTTTATAATAAGTATTTTATGTTTTCTATGTATGAATCATGTATTTCAGTAAACCTAAATTTGGTAATTTTTGGGGGAGGCCTATGTCCAGCAGTGGACTTCTTTAATTGCTAAATGATATAAAGTTGTGGAACATTTCATGCATTCAAGAAATGCACTGGTTTCTTCATACAAATGATGATAATAATCAATGTCAACAGATGAGTCATTTGGTAAAACTGCTTGTAAACAACATGTAAGTTATGTGACTTCATAATAAGATTATAAAAAGAGAAAGCATTTGTTTGTGGTCAGGATACACAGATTCTTGATGAACATTCAATTTTAATTTCATAATGTGTAATTATTCAGAGTGGTTCTTTAAAATATAATTTTATAACATAATTACTGCAGTACTTCTGTAGTGGTTTGTAATAACTTCAACAATTGACGTTGACTGTCCTTTAGGGTGACAAGGACAGTACAGCTGTCCCAGGAGAGGAGGATCTAGTCCTGTACACATAATCAAGCAGTAGTCCACGGTATTCAGTTGAGAATAATTATAACAAACTTACCTTTGCATCTTTTCCTAATTTTACTAGCGTCAACCAAGTTCCAGTCAACAGAGTCCCGAGCAGGTGCAGGCACTGTGCCCCCGATTAGCTCCACAGAGCTGCTCCTCTTTGAGCTGGGCCCCGGCACGGGAATGAGCTCCTCCAGCTTCGTACAGTCCTTCACTGACGACACACTACTTGAGCACTCCACTATTTCCACACTCTTGTCTACATGTCCATTCGCAGTCACACTGCAGCCGTTGACTGGAGGCTCAGTCCTCGCCTTCTTGGTGGGCACCTTCTTGTGTTTGTGCGCACTGTGGCGCCGCTTCAGCTTGGTAGAGTGCGAAGAATTCCGCGAACTGACCGGCGACGGGCACCCGCACTCCATGCTGCCCTCCTGGTCGCTGCCCTCGTAGTAACCCGACTCGTGCTCAGGCTTCTTGTCAGGCAGGCTCATTTCGGCGGTGGCGGTGGCCATGGCTCAGCCGTTGACCAAAACCATGTAGACTCCACCACTTCAGAACCTCATCAAGTTTTTCCACGTAACGCCGCGTTGTGACGCGCAAACTAGCCAGTCCGAGGGCTTGCCCGACCGCAAACCGTTATGAAAACGATAATAAATTATATTGCAACTATTCCTTCAACTTTCAGTGAAAAGTACAAATAACGACACGTAAAGCATTTCGCGAGTAGTTCCACCCGCGATAACTTCACAACTTCACACAGAGCTCTGTCGCAGATGGCGCTGCAATATGCTATAACCCGACCGAATTCGAGACCACCCCACAATAATGCTTGCTCCGCACACCGATATGTCAATGTGATTGGTCGATAGGAATTCCACTTGTAACTAGCTTCGCTGTACTGGAACGTCAAATAATTTAGTTTTGTGTATTCCCTTTTTATTTATTTTGTCTCATTGTATATCAAAATCATAGAATAGCCTCTTTGTCGTCCTGTTACACGGAGTTACAAAATACAAATTCAAAAAAATCCAGGTACTTTTCACTCGTATAAAATTTTCACTTCACTGTCAGCACAGTTCATTTGCACACAGACAACAGTTCGTTAATTTGTTATTCACTAGCACTATGTATAAACCGTCTCTCTTTACAAAACTTGTATGTACACGATATAAATAAATTATAAAATGCACGCGCGAATGAGATACAAACTCACTCAGCGCGCTAAAGTAACTGAATTCGAGAAACGCAAAATAGAAACCGTGCGACGATGTGCGAGCGGTGCGCTCCCCCCACCATTTACGATTTACGAGGCCACATAGTGCATGGAAAACATGCAGACAAATCGATGAGTCGATATTTTTTAATCATAACCCTATGACATTTTAAGTCATTTTAGCAATAAAGAAATGATTTGCTTAATTATGAATAAAATTCAAAATATTCTTGGTACAGTGAAATATGGTTTTATTGCCGACGATGATCTTTAAATCAAGCGTTTACTATACGAGTCCGCGTTTCATGGACGTAAACAAAGAGAGACACGGTTATTGCTTATCTATTATGTAGAGCGAGATGACAAATGTTGGAGGGAGATACACCATATCGCGTCTCTTTCTTGGTTCGCTGCAAAGTGGCCGTGAAGTGGTTGGTGGTTGAGTTATAAACACGGATTGAAACCTATTGGATTGAGAAATTATTTATTTTACTAACAAATATTTTCGCATTTTATTTTTTCTGACAAAAATAACAAAAAATTTTTTCTTTATCAAGAGTGCCTAGCTTTTTAAATAGGTACCAAAATTGAATTTTTCATACAATTAGTTACCCTGGCTTACATCTGCTGACATTTTTACGGTTATTGTTATTCATTTACTGATCAGGATAAATAAATAAAAGTCGATAAAAAATCGTGATATTTTCATGGACTCGTTTTAATTTACGCTTTGGGGGTTGGTGGTGAAATCTATTAAATAGGTACTCGGCTAGAGTAAGGGTCATGCTTTTACATCCCTTAAAATTTAATTTTACGCCTTTGTTCTTGAACTAGTAAGATTTGTTGTATGATACGATAGCAATGAGATAAGGTAAAGTAGGTATAGCTATAGGTAGGTAATGGAGTACTGGGACACTCAATAGCAAGTGCTATGATATCGATAACATCAATTGATTATATCTGCCCATTGTCGTCCAGTGCCATACATAGGCCTCACCCAATTTGCGCTGTGCAACTGCAACGCTGTGTCCTTCACGAATAGTTGGACGAACTGTGCCCAACTTTAGAAGTAAGGGCCCAACTGTCGGGTCAATAATCCCAAAATTGCAAAAAAAAATATAGTCCTTACACTAAGTAAAAGTAAATATTAAAGCAAACAGTATTTTCAACACAACATATTACCAATGTTACAAAAATCATGTAAAAAATTTATTTCTCAAATAAAATTATTTACTTACAGCTTACTTATTTACACAACTTGATCTTGATTTGATTTACTCGAGGTAAAATTTTTGATTTCAGTTTCCGCGATGTTATCGTATAGCGGTCGGATCTTGTTGGTATTGACTTTTTCAAACTGGAAAACGCTTTGTTTATCATCGTATACCTTAGAGCATTTATGTTAAATGCTCTAAGTCGTATACAATATCATCATCTGCGTAGAAGAACCCAACCAAAGAATTTTGGGTCGGCATCCAATCGTTCAGGCCCATCTATAAGCAGGCTGTGGATGAGCCTGAACGTCAGTTTTTTTTTTTTACACAACTTACAACTACTAGGTATAGGTAGGTCAATAAAATTATTCTAAGAAATGCGCGTAATGTTTGATGTTGTTTCCTTAACTTGTTTTTGTAATTAACTCTCGATATAGGAACCAGTAACTAAAGAATCTGCCATAACAATGCAAGTCATTTAAAAGTCCTCTTTTTGTAAACAACGCCTTGATATCGTTCGCAAGCATCTTGTTTTGTTCTATCTCGGCCATGTACCTACCGTTAAGATGTAATTTTGTAATTTGTAAAAAAACCAGGGCTAAGTAAAATGCATCTATCATGGCGCACATATGTATATAATATATATAGGTACTAATGGACGTTCCTTCCGCGGAAGATGTCGCCCTGGCACGGCGACGCGGCTCGATAACTCCATGCATGCTAGCCTTGTCTAAAAAGTACTTAGTTAGTCTAGAGTATAAAACTAATAAGGGGGTCAGTTACACCAAGAAAGAAGAGCCTATTTGCCTAAAGCCAAGCTTCTAGGACTTGATCTGAAGAACGGGTGTCCTAACGTGATTTTCGTACAGCAATATTCTGGTTATTGATAAATAGGTAATGGGTTCAACGCTAATAAGCAATCCGCAACCCAAGCGTGTTACGACAGTATTGTAAGGTTCAAGATCAAGAAGTAGGGTCATGTTTTATGAATTTACCGTTACCAAGCTGGTTTGTCAAAGTATTTAAGCGCCATGAATCTAACAACCTAATAAATTCTAGGGTTGAGCAATATTTTACGATTTAACGGCTATAAAATAATTTATGAAGTAACAAACAATTCAATCAAAATAATCCGGAAGATGTGAGACGTTTTAGACGCGGAAGTGTCGCGACCTTCGTTTTAACATCAGAAACGTTAAAAAATCACGTACTTCGTGTCTGTAGTCTGTTGTGAAAACGTTTGCGATATGAACCGTTATCTTTATGAAGATAATAATTACTTTGTTAATCGTACGGAACAGATACAATCTAGGGTTCTTGACTCCGTTGTAGAGGTGCCGTGTTACTTTACTCTGAGATTGCACTTAAGAACGTCAAAGACATGTCCTCAAAAGCAAATAAAAATATATAAATTAGAAATTGTACTTTCCAGTAACATCATCGTCATTCTGCTGCCCTTATCCCAATTTTTGGGGCCGGCGCAACATGTCTTTTTCTTCCATCCTTCTCTATTAGTCGTCATCTCGGTATTCACCCTCTTTCAAGCCATATCATCTTTCACGCAGTCAATCCACTTTCAGTAACACAAGACATATTAAACATAATTCATGACAAGATTGTCTAGACCTTCCTGAAAAAATGAAACGTGAACTATGAGATAATTTTACCGCATTGCGTAAACTTCCAGCCCTTTAGACCTTATGTTATCCAAAAAACATTCTTTGCAACCCTTTTCGTTATTTGCGCTCATGTACTTATAAATGCTAAGTTCTGGTTAGCAACAAGTCATCCCCTTTGAATATAAAAGCTTAGACTTGTTTTAAGCCGCTTTTATTTTTATTTCAATAACACTCCTGATTAAACTTTTTTGTTAGATCTAAGAAAGGGCGTTTAGAAATAACTATAAGTCTGGCTCACAGTAGTCATTATAGGCTTGGTTTAAGAAGAGCATGGCCCAAAATTCTCAGACTAAGATGGATATAGAAGTAGAGATAGACTTTGTTGTAGTTTGAGTTATAATTACTTGTAATTGATTTATTGGATGGAACAATATAATTAGTAGTCTAGTATTCGACCCCAGTAGTAGGCAGACTAGAGGATGTTGAATAGAGTATTGCGGTAAACTAAGAGACAACGATAGGCTAAATTGATTGATTGATATTTAGATAGTTACACGATGAGTCTTTCTTTTTTGGGAAGTTGACGAAATTTTACCACTTCCTGAGTCCTCCACGCTCAATGGCTTCACCCGACCATGACCAATAAACGTATATCAGTTCAGAATCTCAAATAACCTCATTTCCGATGGATTTTTAATAACAATTAACTATGTTTTCTATAATTACTGTATCAATATAAGCGTGTATATGTCTATGTCGCCGGAAGTGTGTTACAACGATCTTTATCATTACAGATACAAAGTGTTTGTCCATATAAAGGAATTAATTGCCAATCGTACATAGAGGAAGATTTTCGCTGCAAATCAAGTGTAATTTAATTAGTTTGTTGCTAAACAACAAGATACGGACGGATATCGGTATAGTGTTGTCAGTCTCGTTTCCTTGATTGGATTTACTGAATTGCTAACGATATGGTTCGTAAATGGAAAAATAAGTTGTTTACATACATGCATACCTACATAAACTCATGCCTTTTTCCCATGGGGGTAGGCAGAAACTACAGAACGCCACCTGCTACGACATACAAGGAGTATGTAAGGATTGCTGCAAAGAAGTGGTTTATTCTTGTGGAAAATAAAGTTTTAGATGCAAAGCTGTATTCATCAGCCAAGTCATAAGTACCTAGGTATGTGAGGTATCGTCGTGAATGGTTTATAATTTCTCCCCAAATTAAAACACCGAGACAGAATCTCTTTTCTCTCTAAATACGGGATTCACAATAAGCTTATCGTCTACACTCTTTAGTAAACTTTGTATTTCATATCATTAAAGATAACAAGAACTCTTTTTTATCATATCGAACATTGCCGATATAAACATCTGCAGTCGATAGTTGTAATCACTAATATTGAATGCGGTTGGATGTAAACAGGTTGGTTATCACGCCCCCACGGTGTGAAGTGCTAAGGGTCACGATAGTAACAATAAATAACATACCATTATACCAATCACTTCACAATCTCTGTCTTTACAAACATCATTATCCCTGACTTTCCCAAGTACCTACCTTAGAGCTTCCAGCCTAACCAAATTCGGCATATATTAGTAGTTCAGCCACGAATCAAGGGGCCTACTCTCTAAGCACGGAGTCCGTAGTATCAGCTGAAGTTACGGATGTTTCCTACTCCGTATCAGTTACGGACATGGCTCGAACTAAAAATTAATGACAAAATGATTTGACAGTTGTCTTTACTCCCGATGTGATTTCGCCCGTCCGAAAAAGGTTATTAATTGGGAGTAGGGTTCACTTCTTAGTATCGAACTACATTCGGACGAGCCCGTATCTTCGTTGACGGACTTAGAGAGAAGGCTCCAAGATGCGCAAACTCGAATAGAACAAAAAACCTGTAGCTTGTTGAGATTTTTGTCCCAATGCGGCCATCGATTCTGCGACCTGGATGTGGAAAGTGGACTTAGGAGTACTGCGCCATTTCGCTTTAAAATGCTAGAAGATTGTTTTTGAAATGAATAGATATAATAGATTGCATCAAGGGCGACTTACTTAGGAAACTTGATACTTGGGTAGATCGCTTATATGTAAATAGAGACTAGCTTATTCACACAATTGATGAAATCTTGCACAAGTAGTCTTGCACAAGTTGGAAATGTGGCTAAAAAGTTTGTCTTTTTAGGACTGCAGTGATATTTATTTTAACTCACTAAGAGCTGGGATGTTATTTATATTGGTGATGAGTTAATTTAATATAATTATGAGTTATAACAATAATATTTGGAGCTCTTACCTGAGTCCCTTGTTTTCGTCTGCTGCAGAGTTGTAATTTTTCTGGTGAATATACTTACCGTCGGAAATGATGATGTCGTCAACATAATTTGGGAGTCAGCAGTCAGTTTGAATGCCATAATCTTTTGGAGGTATACGGCGGTTACCGTCAGCTAAAAGCTACAAGGACACCCTCTTTAGGAGTTATGCGTGATTCTCAACAGTTTCCTTGTTTGTGAATTCATATCTTTCAATTATCTTAATCACTATTTAATCGATCTATAATAACTTTATTGTTGCTATTAGCAAACCCGTGTATGAATGACCTTATATTTTCTTTTATCGGATGTATGTATAATGTAGGTATAAAAACAAAGAAACATGATCATCAAGTATTAGAAAATAATGAGCGAACCAAAGAGCTCACTTTAAAATTCCATTGGAACCCACAGCTGCGAGTCTTAAACCTTGAAGAAAAGAAAAATAAGATATGATAAAATAGTCAATAATACCTTGCCGATGCTACTTACCGTAACCTATTTCATGCCGGACAGTATCGGCCTTCACTATAACCGGTGTTTCCTTGTACGTGCTGCCATCTCCCGGATCTTCCGTCTCATTATCTTCTTTAAGCTCCGATTCGACGAAATATTTCTCGAAATTGTTTTTACTGAAGAAATTAAAGTCCACGGCTGCCCGTTTCATAGTTGGCGTAGAACTGGTTGCCTCAACTTCAAACTGTAGCATTCTAGCTGGCGACATGAGCTCGGCGACTGGAGACGGTTTAACGAACAAATCGTTGTCGC
Source organism: Dryobotodes eremita (assembly GCA_917490735.1). Classification (NCBI taxonomy): domain Eukaryota; kingdom Metazoa; phylum Arthropoda; class Insecta; order Lepidoptera; family Noctuidae; genus Dryobotodes; species Dryobotodes eremita. Next base: position 10,447,239 of record OU823267.1, read on the forward strand.
TTTTCTTTGATAGCGATAATTTCAGCAATGTTTGTGGTCTGCGTATCTCGGTTTTCATCTCGATTTGTTTTGGTGTTTCTATTATCGGGGGTGATGTATTGTTCTCTGGTGGCGGAGTTTGAACATCAGGCATCTCAATTTCAGGAGTTTGACCATCAGCTGATTCAATGTCGGTGGTTTCAACATCAGGAGTTTCAATGTCAGGGGCTTGGACGTCAGGAACTTGGACTTCAAGAGTTTCAATGTCAGGGGTTTGGACGTCAGGAGCTTGGACTTCAGGAGTTTCAATGTCAGGGGTTTTAACATCAGGCATTTCAATATCCATGGTTTGTATATCAGGCGTTTTAATATTCGGGGTTTGTACATCAGGCGTTTCAATATCCGGGGTTTGTATATCAGGCGTCTCAATATCCGGCGTCTGTATTTCAGGTGTTTCAATATCCGGGGTTTGTAAATTAGGTGTTGGCAACGGTGAAGGTAATTCAATTGTAGGTGTATAGGCATTACCAGCTATGCTGTTGTCTACAGACGCCTCCCTGCCTATAGTCACATTTTCTCCAATCATGGAAAAATTATCTAAACTCATACGGAATGTATCATCAGGAAGCTCAAAGTTGTCTGGGATAAATTGATTTGAACTTGATCTTGTTGGCATATGTATTGTGACCTCAACATTTTTATTATCTATCATCGGTGACTCCATGTTCAAAGTGTTTTTGAAAGTCCAGCTTTCGTTATATTCGGTAACAATAAATCATACATTAGTCTTCACTGATGTCCTTGAAATAATCTTGCCAATCGATAAGCGCATACATAAGAATTTCACATCACTTACACGCACACATGCGCAAAGCGTTCCCGTTTATTTGTGTGTATGCATGAGCTGTCAAACGAGTTTCGCGGCTACGTTTTCCTCAATAGGCTAAACGAAATAAGTCTATTATGAAATGAAAAATGTATTTTTAGGGCGTAAACTATAATTGGAATGTTAATATGACACTGATACACATTTGCAGCATGTAAAACAGCTTTATCGCGCCATAGGTCCGGCTATAAATAGATCGGTAATCGCCACTCTCACACTGATTTTCGCCCGTCTTTTTGTTCCTTTACAATCACAGCGTCGGTCATAAACAATGTCCAGGAATGTCCATTAGTTCACAATATATCATTCACAGTTTATGTCATGTATTAGCACAGGGAAGAATTTGTTTACTTCGCGCTATAAATGCAAGATACGGCGCGATGGCGCGTTCCACAACACAACTACATGATGTAGTAATGTCAACAAACAAGAGTTCCGTGACTGTCTGCAATCTGTTCTATACATTGCGCGGATACCAAGTTTTAGCATGAATTGTGTCAAATTCGTAGTTTTATCATCTTTAAATAAATAATTATTATAGTTATTTTATTTTACTGCCATAAAATATAAATTTTTGATAAAGAATCTGTTGCGTAGAATTAAAAGTTAGAGCTATATTTTTGTTATCTGTTGAACGGAAACGCAGCACGCATTGTAAATACTGTACCTGTCAACTTCGAAACAAGTGGTTTTTTGATTTTATTGTAGTAGACCGGTTAGTCTAAGAAATACATTATGCGTCATTTATACTAATTAGACAAAGAACTTATCTAAAATTGGAGGTCATCTCTGCAGATTACATACATGGCCATGTAACAGTTTGCCTTTTATCACAACATTCTAGACTACACACTAATGTGATTCTATTGTTTTGATTCTTTCTGACTGTTTCACCTGGTGACCTCTTTACTGTTAATATTTAAATAGCGTTTTTGTTATTTACATTTGTTTTACTGTGAATAGATTGATGGCAAATCCCAATGGATAATAATTGTGTGTGTAAAAATATAATGGTTTTCAAGATCATGTTTTGATGTGTAAAGTTTAAAATTATTTTGTTTGACCATTCCTCTTAGAAAATTAATTTAAATTAAATATAGCAACATTTATTGAAAAACAAAAACCTTTAATGATAGGTAGGCGGTCGGTTTCTTTTTATTTCAATAAAATGTTTCAAAATCACAATCGAGAATGTCGATCAAGAAATGCGATCACATCACTATAAAATTTGACTTCTGGGCAACATAAAAAAACAACAAAACTAGGATGCATTCAAAATTATAATCATAAAATTATGCATTCTATAGTCAAGCATACTATTTACCAAAAAGGTAAGAACCATCTCGATTCATTTAGATTTTCTGTAAATTATTGTGTCATGTAGGTACTAATAATTCAATATGCCCAATTGTTTGTTGCCTTTTGAATGGATAGATGTTTATTTTATTGTATGAAAATGTACTTAATGAAAATCTTGTACATGTAGAGATTTGCTTATTTTTCTTGGGTTCGCGTTATGTAAGAATTGTTGCTACTATGTCTAGCCATCTGTCCCCAATACTTATACAGACTTAGGCTCAGGTTGTGGGTGTTAGGCCCTCCAATGACTATTTACATGATTCATGATGCTTTATTATTGAAACAATTTATTGCTATAACGACTTCACAGCAGTTCACTGGAGGCTCACGTTCAGCTGCTGATTCAAAAAAACAATAAAACAACCATTAAAAAAAACAAGATTATATTTTACAAGTTGTAGATCACTTCATTTTTTTCTTCTTTCCGCCAGCCCCATCGGCTTTCCCGCCTTTTCGCTTACCGCCCTTGTCGGCCATCTTGTTAAAACTTTTCTTGTCTGATTTGAAACCTTTTTTGTCGGATTTGTTGAAGTTTCCCTTTTTATTTTTGAACTTTTTGTTATTTCCTTTGTTTCCTAGTATTTTTCTGTTGTAGCCTTTGATCCATCGATCTCTGTTATCTTCCCAGGCTAGTTGTTTTGTGCTGGCATTGTCTGTGTTGGCTACTGCTTGACTTGAACCTTGTTGTTTGTTAGTTGCTGTATCTTCTAGGAGAGTTGAGAATTCTTCTGCTGAGGCGAATAGGGAGCCGAGGTTGTCTGTGCCTGGTAGTATAAAAGATTTAAGTAAGGTTTAGGTCTAATATTTTGTTATTCGAGAGGAGATGGAGCATGGAGTAACAAAACGATGGTGTTATAAAAACTGGCATCTAAGACGTTTAATATTTCATAAGAAGATTACAAAAGAAATAAAGAAAAACGAAGAAAGAAAGAAAAAAAATAACGGAACAGTTAGCAAGAAGGCATTGCTCTAGTTTCCTTAGGACTATCAAATTCAGAAATCGTAACAAACTTTCTCATTGCGGAAATTCTTTTTACTCTCAGCAGGAATTAGTACAAGAAAAGATACCTTTTAGTTTGAATTTGCCTTTTCCTTTCTTTGATTTAGCGCCAGGGACATCAATTTTGTCATCCTCGTCGTCACTGTCTTCAAGTAGCAGTTCTGGAATTACAAAGATCAAGATTAATATTTGACAACTACCTACATACTATGTAGGAATACAGGTGTGATCATATGTTGTTTATGTACATAGATAACAAACCACCACGCCTGCGTAGTAGTCAAAGAGGGCAGTTTGACTAAAAACTATTGCTGGGTGAAATGTCTTCAGATATTTAATTTTAAAAGTTAGTTTTAGAATAAAGTTTATGTTGATATCTTACCATCTTCCTCTCCAGAAAGTGCTGGTTCATCATCATCTCCAGATATATTCAGTTCTCCGTCACTGTCTGTAAATATGGAAAAACATACTAAATAGTAACCTGAGCCAGTTCGGAGGCAATTTGTAAATACAAATGACAATACATCAGAAATTCCGATGCAGAGAAAGAGAACCTATCTTTGAAGTAGCAGTAGAGCTTTTGGAAATGGTATTCTTTCAGGCCACCACCATATCTGTTATTGGTGCAAAGCAGCGTCGCTGTGCTTTAGTTCGAGAATATGTGTCGGTTTAATTACAAGCACCTGAGACATTTCAGCTTTGTTGCTGGACTGACAATGTATACCTGGTAATGCAGATGTCCATAGAATTTCACTTACGATCAGGTGGAGCCGTCTGCTCAGGGCCGTTTTTAACTAGTATACTGGGGCCCTATGGAGAATCTAGGATGCAAGAGCGAATTGAGCTCGAAAGTAGCACCCTGCCAATGCAATAGCCCCTAGCTCCGACGGTGGCATGAAATAGGGGGCCTCATGAATCGAGGGGCCCTGGGCACTTGCCCAGAGTGACCAATGGAAAAGAAGGCCCTGCGCCTGACAGTTTGCCACCCAATTAATTACTTTAAAAAAACATGTATAGTTCACACGCGATGGAAGAAAAATTTAAAAAATGTCAACTTCAAGACTGTATAATGTATTCTATCTCATTCTCTTGCACATTAAATCTTATAGATGTATGTGTTTGTCTCTTTTTAATGTCGCCTTTTCGTTTCATCGAGTTTCAAATCACAACAGGGCTTCAGAAGTTTTCGCTTCAAAAAGCAATCAACCTGCACAGGACACGTCCAAATACGAATTGGTTGTTTTGGTAACAACCCACGCCTTGTCACAAAGAGAAGGCCTGAGTCCCAGCAGTGGGAACAATAAGCAGATTAAGTACAACGAAAAAAAAAATTGCAGTACCTCCATCATCTTCACCCACATCACCAGTCTCATCACCAGCTTCTTCATCGTCATCATCGCTGCCCAACTGATCATCATCATCATCTTGTTTCTTTGTCCCTCGCTTCTGTTTTGTTGCTGTCATGTCTGCTAAGTAGTCTAGTTCATCGTCTGATTCGGCGGCTGTGAATGAGAAAATTAACGTATCTTTTTTTGTCCTACTTTTGCGGAACATTTAGACAGGGACATGCCAGTCTATCTATATCTAATTATTCCAATTAAACAATGTTAGTAATATTGTAGAGAAAAGTGTCGAGTTTGGTTAAGGCATTTTTTAGGGTTCCGTACGTCCGTATGAAAAAACTCACACTCACTCGTGTCTGTCTGTCAGTCTGTCACAGCCATTTTACTCCGAATCTAATGGACTGATTAAGTTGAAAATTGGGAAACATATGAAGTTCTGTGACCCAAACACGGACGTGTAAAGTAAATAAATTATGTTTGAATGTAGGGATCACTTTAGGGAGGCAAATAAGAAAATTAAAAAAATATGCAAATTGCACCGTGTGACATCAAATGAAATACTTTGAGGGTCTCAATATATATATTTTTATAATTTTAAAATAAATAGTTCTAAAGCTAGTTAAGCAAGTAGATGAAAATTGACCATCCCCCCGCCTATTTCTGAAACTATTGAGTCCAAAATTTTGAAAAAAGAAATACAGATAATAGTTCTATAGTTATAGATTACAAGGAAACCTATAAGAAGTCTATGGTCTTCAAATAACATGGTAAATCTCTCAATATTGTGCGTACAAAGTTACATTTGCAGTTGGAATGTATAAGAGAATATGTTTTTCAACTACAATGTTAAGTTTGTTCTTGGGATAAATTCATCCCAAATACGGAAACCTTCATTGTGCGTGGTCCGACACCCACTTGGTTAGTTTTTATAAAGTGAGACATGACTGCAGCAGTTTTTAATCTTAAGACTAGCATGTAAGTCGGCAAATGTCCAAAATTGGACCTTTAACACCTATATAATAGGACAATCCTCATGCTTTTGCAGACTGATTGCTAATCAGTATCACACGAAAGTACTGCATCTAATCCCTGATCCCAAGGAAGCGATTTGCAGAGAGTGAGTTGTGGTTCTTGTGGAAATATAACTATGAAACGCCGTCCAACCGACCAAGAGAAACTTGCGAATTTGTATCTAGATGGCTGCTTCATCTTAGGTTAAAGCTAAAAAAAATAATAAAAAAAGAAATATTTTACCTTGCGCCTTAGACCCAGTGACAGTATCCAGGTACTGTTCAAAGTCCTCACTGTTGACAGAATCCGCGTCGCTGTCATCGTCATCTTCATCGTCGACGTTGCGACGCTTTTGTAGGAAACTGGGGGGGTTGAAGAACAATAAATTACTTTATAAAAGAAGAGGGTATTTGAAAAAAGGCATTTTTTTGTATGGAACTTTGCCCAAGCTTTATATCTCTATTTACAAGAAATATGAAAAAATATGGTCCAATCTTCAATGTTGATAGTAGGGCTGACTGCCCATAGTGCTCCATGCGTAGTTAAGTTTCGTCAGTCGTAGACGCTTTGCGAGTGGTTATTGTTATTTTACTCATGGATACTTTTAATAAAAGTCTTCACCATGCCTGTTTCTCCTATCATATAAGTTGTTACTTACTCATATAGAAACCGCTCGTCTACTGGAACTTTGCTGGCATCTTCGTTGAGATAGGATGACGAGGTCACTGGTATACTCTTTAAACCTGAAAAACAATCAAATTAGAAGGAATATGAACGTATTGTTACAAAAAATTTAAAATAATGGACTTGCAAAACATTAACTTCGCATAATTATAATCATTCTAGAAAGTTCATTTAACATTTACTTTAGAAACATTTAACAACTAAAAGGTATTTTTTTAATACACTGTATACTTGACACTAAAATGAAGAAAGCAGGTATTTAAAATGACAAGTATTTTTTTGACAACGTGAGTTCGTCCTCAGGTTAAACTAGATATCAGACTGCTTACGCCAGCCTTTTATTTAAAATATGAGATAAAACGAACCTTTCGCAGTATAATTCTTCCTCACAGCGAACTTAGGATGAGACCCCTTAACTTTCTTCACACCCTCGTCCTGCTGCGCATCAGCACGTTTCTTAGGATTCTTGAACACAAAGCGGTCCAGGAAACGGATGCCCGCGAAGTCCTTTAGGGGATCGCCGCTATATTGGATTATTTGTTCTGGGGAACGAAATATGATTTTTATATCTTAGATGTACATATAGATTATGCAAATCACAAGCGCGCGTCATGTGACTTATGTAATTGTAATAAGGTATAAATCGGAATGATTGGCACGCGTTCGTAGAATGCAACGTCGCTGCCGTAAACATGCCATATTGAGTTTTGGAAAAAGTTCGGCTCTGTAGAACGTCGTTTCTGTCACTCATAGCTATGTGACAATCTCTTTCATAGCTCGATAAGAATTGTTTAAAAAGATCGATGCGTTTTGTAGTTCCTGTATACAGATGAAAAAGTTGTGGGTATGCCCGATTATAGCAAATTCAAAAATAAGGGTTATAAATATCATTGGCTATGCATGTGCTATGCTTTTACCTAAAATGCTAGTTATTTTTTTTTTAAGGTTTTAGTTAATATGACACTCTTTCCAGTATTTTTCTAACTGATTCTGATAGCATAATATGAGTTGTAATAAGGGAAATAAAGTAAATGCGAGTTTTATTTCTTTCTGTGACTGCAAAATCTTAAGTTATTTTCTAACATTAGGCTGAGAACCAGCACTTTTTGAATGTCAAAATTACATAAGACAGTGCCATAACTCGGTTCTTTACCAATATGTCGAATATCAAAACATAGTAAAATTAAAATGTTCAATATGGGCTCTTTTCTTACCGTTGAGTAACTTCTCAGCAAACAACTTGACGGTAGGATGGAAGTGTGTCGCTAGAGGCAGTAGTTCTACGTAGGCGGAGCATTGTGCGCCCGCGAACGATGGGTTGCGAGCTAGTGGGTTGTACTCTGTTATTTCCTGTGAAATTAGGGAAATAAATTATTAATAAGATGCAGGAAATGTACTATGGTTATGGATGGATGGTTAAAGATTGAGAGTAGCCTAAACGATACATTTTAAGTTACGTATCAAGAGAACGCCGTTGTTTGACAGTAATATTAGGGTAATTATGTCATAATCGCTCACAGTGCTCACATCAATCATTCGCGTTCCGATTTAGATATCACGATTATGACAGCTGAGAGCTGTCAACAATTCGGAGCGCTCGTGAATGCGCTCAAGTGCTCGCTCAACCTCAAAACTTATAACATAACCCCAAACCTTGCAAAAGAAAGACCGATTGGATATTTTTTTGAAAATGGAAGTACAACGCATTGGCACTTCTTTTTTGTTGGTTGACTCTATCAACTCTGATAACACAGATTTTGAGTTTGAGAACGACGATTCGTCCAGTGATGAAGAGGATGACGAACTGCTTAGATTAGCGTATTTACCCCGAAGAAAAATACCACGAATTTAATTATTAAATTAAATTATTTAAAAATTTAATTACATAGATGCAACTGTAGCCAGAACCACAATTTCGGAAATGCCAAGTTTGTTTAAAGATATGATGCGACTCAAAACAACTCAACAGCACAACTGTAATTTTTGGTAGCGCTTTTTTTTGGTGATATTAATTTAGGGCATGGTCGGCTTTATCGCAAGATGACGCATGTCATGACGTCATCTATGACGATTCACGGGACATCGTTATCACGCTCACGCTAATTCTTAACGGGATTAAATACGCTCGAATCGATTAAAGCGCAATTCGGAATGTATCCTAAGTTATTTCTTCGGTCATAGCAACGAAAGGACTTTTGCTTTCTTGATAGCAGCCAGAGTTTAAATCCATAAAACAGTTGAAATGTCTTAGGAATTTTATCAGCACTTTTCCAGCCAGAACACATCGATGCAAGCAGCATTTGTGTTGTGGCGAAAATAGGTGTAGTGTATTTTTCGGAGGAACGTTTTTTTTACTTACATCAAAATAGCGTCTAGGCATATTTGTAGGTACATTTGGTGTACTTTTAACAGCACCGCAATTAACTGACTGGCTGGCTAATATTGTTACCACTGCATGAACTATCATTATAAAAGTATGCCGATACGAGAAAAATGAAAAACTCCTTAGGTCTTGGTTAGTAACTTACTTTATCCATATTAACGCTCTTCTTGAGCTGTATTTTGGCGGCTGCGTCCTTCTCTCGATCCTCATCTTCCTTGTTGACCAGAACCTCGGTCTTCACCTTCGCGTGGAACCACCCCGGGATAGCGGTGCTGTGCTTCCGTTTCTTAGGCCTTATATTGCCCTGATCATCGATTTTGAGGTCTACGTAGGATTCTTCTTCGTCGTCATCTGAAAGTAAGGGTTGTTTCTGATATTTGTGAGGTTAAGTAGACATGCCGCTGTAAAAGTTGGATCAAATAAGTTATTATTCGTTGTTAATAAGCAGGAATAAACCTGTTATTTTTTATTGTTTTACTCTTCAGAAGCAGATTTTAATAATATAATAGAACATGCGAGTTTTAGTAAAGTTACGACTTTTTATAACATCTCGCTGTCACACAAACCAGTGTGTTAGTTTCATTCTAAAACTGAATGCGTCATATTTACGTCCGTTCACAGTAATTTCATCTCTAAGTTTGCATCACTGTCAAAATCACTGGTCTTTATTCTCATTGTAATATCGCTGCCACACTATGCTCCTCGCGCTGCCGCGATGTTGCCCTCTCTGGCTACACACTGCTCTACTCGCGCAATTAATCGCGACGCTCCACACGTCGCTCGCCTTTCCAACACAATGGACGTCGAAACTGTGGCAGCGTGAGCGCTATGCATTTATAGTATAGCAAATTATTTAAATGTCATAAAAAGACGTCGTTGTCGAAAGTTGGACTGCGTCCGCGCGATTATGTGACCGGTCACTCGCGCTCGTATCGCCGGTCCTTTGACTCGCGCCAAAAAACCGACGACAAGGAGCATGACGTGCGGCATGACGAGTAACGTGGCCACACTACGTCTCTTCCTCCTTTCCTCGTTACTTCCCATGCCGCTCGAAGAGTGTGTGGCAGCGATATAGTAAGGTCGCTGTTGGGTTGCTGCAACTGACAAGTCTGTCAAAATAATTGTGATCTTTATTCTCATCATAATAAGGTTGCTGTTAGGTTGCTTCTGTCAGCTGGTAAAATAACTGTGACCGGACTGTATACAGGCCTATCTTTATTTTTAACCTTTTGACCGCCAGTCACAAATAGATGGCAAGCCAAAAAAGACTATAGAGGTATGAGGAACAGGGTGTAAAGCTCTCTCATACTCTATTGAAAAGGGAAGATCCTCCGACCAGACGGGTGTTGTGTCTGGTGGGCAACTGCCCTTGCCGGCCGTTGTGAATGCGATGGTCGGCGGCGAGGAGTCCTGGAACGCGGTGGTATCCTTCTGCGAAACAGTCATCTCGCAGAAGGAGGCTGCGGAAAGGGAGCGAGAGATCTCATCCTCTCACCCGGCCCGCAGCAGGCGCACCGGGCGTCGGCGGAGGGCGGACAACGCCCTCTTCCAGCCCCTCTAAATGGGTCCAGGGGCGACGGACTCGGGGACGTCCGTCGCCCCCCATACATCAGGACCCGAGGTGGCGGCGCGTAGTGTTCCACGCGCGCCCCTCTTAGACGTCGCGGGGGGAGTCAAACACCTCACTCCCCCCGCTCGACCGGACGGGGCCCGCAGAGGCGGGCCGGCACCGGCCGGGGGTTGCGGAAGATTTGTACGTTCCCGCGACCCCCGGCGTAGGTGTGAGACGGAACACCGGGGTGGTTTTTAGTCAGTAAGAGTCTGACAGACCCCTCCCCCCCCCAGGGCGGGGGACATCCATGAGGATTTTCCACCCCGGAACAAAAAAAGAAAAAAAAAATGGTGGGCAACTGCCCAACGGTTGATGTCGGGATGTTGTATATATGCTAGTTGCGCGGTAAACTCTGCTTGCGCGATGCAGGATTTTGCGTGACGTCATAGTGACGTGTAGCTCGCATGTGGCGATGTAGATACCGCTACAAGACAAAGACCGCGGCTGGACACAAATTTGTCATCTATTTGTGACCGTGGCGGTCAATGGGTATAGCGAACTTCAAAAATGAAAAAATTATGGATTCGGCGCGTAATCCATCCAAACTAATATTATCAAAATTCGAAAATAACTCTGTTTGTATGTTACCTTTCACGCCTAAACCACTGAGCGGATTTCGACAATATTTGGCAGGGAGATAGATGGCATCCTGAGAAAGGACACGAGCTACTTTATGTCCCGGTACCACGTTACCGTAGGATTATTTCCGACATCCACGCAGAAGCTAGTATTAAATAAGTACACCGATTTCTACGAAATCCGGGGTAAATTTTATTTATTTTTAATTTAGTCTACGATCTGGTTCTACAAAAATGACAGTAACTTACATTGTTTTTTTTTAAATGGGCGTGGAATTTTTAAATGCTCTGTAGACCTCACTTACCTAACAACAGATCTTTTTTATCACCCCTCAGCAGATCAACTTTCTTCTGTTCCACTTTCACTTCATCATCATCTTCTGTAGTATTCAGCGTGTCGTTCACTTCTGTCACCGTATCTTCTGCGTTCTCTTCTTGTTCTCCTTCTTGCTCGGGAGATTCATCTTTTATTTCCTGTAAAAAATTACAATAGATATCAAGAAATCTACACACAGCGATAATTTTCCATATTTTGTTTCCCCAGATTTGATTTCTGGAAAGACAACATCGAAACTAATCGTTAGCTACTAAAAGGGTCTCAAAGAGATGTCAGCACCATTGAAGGGGTCCGATAGGGCCGATGCCTGCCGGGGGTGCGGAATGTTCGAAAGAGTTACCGTGGCCCTGGCGCACAGGCAACTGAAGGAACACGGGTGGGTTTTAGTCAGTAAGAGTCTGACACGCCCTCCCGCTCCACCAAGAGCGGGAGAAGTAAGTTGCTGATTTCCAAACAAAAAAAAAAAAAATTAAAAGGGTGTGTATTTTTTTTATTTTAAACAACAATAAATTAGGAAGTTAATACTTCAGAAACTATTGTTATTAAAATGTAAACAATGTGTGAGTATTTTTTTTTAATTACTTGTTTAAATGTTTGGTAACTAAATTGCAAACACAGGAGGAGGATACTTTATTGGACACTGAAAAGATGAACATCTCACTGTTAATGACCAACAGAATTGAGAATATTAATTGAGAAATGTTTGTCTAATATAAACTACTTTTCAATTTTAAGATTGTATAGACAAATCTCTGCATAGTTTAAAACAAAGTCGCTTCCCGCGTCTGTACGCTTAGATCTTTTAAACTCCGCAACGGATTTTAATGCGGTTGTCATCAATAGACAGAGTGATTCAAGAGGAAGGTTTATAAATGTATAATTATAGTAGAGAAAAGCCGAGAATTTCAAGGATTTGTAATGTGATGTCGTAAAAAACATATTTTTGTGCGCTTACATTGCAAACGCTGGCTAAACCTTACGAGGTAGATCAAAATAATGTACTACGGAATTGTATATCTTAAAAAGATTACAAAAATGTCTGCGATAGTATATGTCTATCTCCTAAAGATAACCCACAGTAACCATTTTTGTCTTTTACATATTACAAAAATATAATGGGTTATTTACGAAGCCATTTTAAACAATACAGTATTATTCCTTATCCAATTAAATACGTTAGATACGTTGTGCATTTATTGTAGATCAAAATTGCTCTTTACTGCATATCATTAAAATAAATATCTTAGAAGACATCACAGATTTAAAAGTGTAGCATATAACAATGGGGGTCGATATAGACCACCTTGGGTATCATTAGGTAGTCATATTTAAGGTACACTACAGCAGCAGCAGGTAAAAACAGCTGTAAACATTGTGTATAGAGATATCCTGTAATATAGTCTAATCATAATAATGATATTATTATTCACTCCCCACTGACACCACATTAGCATCTACATTGCACCCGTGCGAAGCCGGGGCGGGTCGCTAGTATAGTATAAAATGCAGTAAAAATCCCTTACCTCCTTAATCTCCCTCTTTGTCCAAACCAACCTAACAGCCGCCTTCTTCTCTCCATCTTTCAACACTTGAGAGATCAAGAACAGCATCCCACAGGCCTGCGCAGGAGTCATATAGCAACACAGCTGTAGTAACCTCTTGATGAACGACGCAACGCGTGGAATGTTGCTGTCTTGCTTCAACGACTTGTATATGAGCGAGAAGAGAAGAGCTGAGTGTGTTGTGTTGAAGATTTCTGCGCTTGTTAGTTTACGGTAGAGGGCGGTGTAGTAGCTGAAAAGGGAAAGTAAATTAGGTATGTCAAAAAAACGAATAAGAAAAAAAATTTCCGTCTTGTCTCTATTGTGCATGGTATTGCTAAAACATTAAACAGAATTTGATAAAAATTTACACATAACAGAAATTAAAAAGAATCACGCCATTGGAGACGCAACAACAGCTAATCAATTAGCAATTTTAGGATAGACTTTTATTTTCTTCACAATAAAACCTAAGTTTCTATTGTCTCATTTGATCTACTGTCTGTTCTAAAAGTATCTGACGAAAGTGTAAACAAGTCCTGTTCAGGTTAAATCCTTACGCAATCACTGACTAAAACTCAGTAGCTGATCTGTATTGTAAAGATTTCAACTTTATAACTCAACACTTTTTCCAAAAATACTAGGTTATAAAAAATATCTCAATGAATTAAAGGCGACTAGAAAAAGGTATTTACAAGGCAGATGTGTGTGATGTTCATCAGATAGTTTTGAAACAGACCATAAAAAATGATATATTGAGTTTTCCCATTAGGAGTTTGCTGAATTTAGATTCGTGCACGCTTAATGACATCAAGCTCACTCCCTATTACTTGGGACTTAAATATAAATGGCGAAAGGTGGGTGTACTCATGGTCTAAAAAAACAAGGTCTGGCATTCCGGGAGTGACACATGCTTACGTCACTATCCAGTTGCCACTTTATTGCAACAAAACACGAATTATGGAAACATTTTAAGTCACCATTCTGTTAATAAATATATTTATAGCAATTAAATTGTCGTTTCGTTTTTCTAATCAAGTGAAACAATTCAATTTAAACACATACCAACGTAATTGTTAGTTATAACCTCATTGTTTTTCGGATTCGCACAGGTAATAATGGCGGTTAGGGAGTTATTATTACACATCGGTGATGACGTAGGCTTATGTCACCCTGTGTCTCGGAATGCTATATCAGGCCAAGTATATTATTATACCATGGGTGTACTGCACACCTGAGCCTGTTTTCCCTGCCTGAATCTAAAATTAGTATGAAAATAGGCGTTATTTTGTTACTTACCGATCAGCTGTCCCGTTGAAGCATCAGATGTATGGAACAGTAGTGCTAACGCGTGGATAGCGATGTTCATTCCCGCAAGGTGCACGAACCGCTGTATGGCAGCTAGTAACATAAAACACTTACCGATCAGCTGTCCCCTTGGATGCGTCAGATATATGGAACAATAGTGCTAACGCGTGGACAGCGATGTTCTTCCTAGCGAGGCGGATGAGTTGATGTATGGCAGTTAGTAACATAAAACACTTACCGATCAGCTGTCCCCTTGGAAGCATCAGATATATGGAACAGTAGTGCTAACGCGTTGACAGCGATGTTCTTCCTAGCGGGGCGGATGAGTTGATGTATGGCAGTTAGTAACATATAACACTTACCGATCAGCTGTCCCCTTGGAAGCATCAGATATATGGAACAGTAGTGCTAACGCGTGGACAGCGATGTTCTTCCTAGCGAGGCGGATGAGTTGATGTATGGCAGTTAGTAACATATAACACTTACCGATCAGCTGTCCCCTTGGAAGCGTCAGATATATGGAACAGTAGTGCTAACGCGTGGATAGCGATGTTCATCCCAGCGAGGTGCACGAGCCGATGTATGGCGTCGATGTGCGAGGTGCTTTCTGATAGGCGCTCTTTGTTCGCGAAGGGATAGGCGCGTTTTACGCCGGTTAGAATCGCCGACATCAGGCGGGAGTCGATCTCGCCCTGGGGATGGACAATATACAAATTTGAATAGATTAAAGATGAGTGTCATTTCGGAAGGTTTAGTCCAGTTTGTGATTGTCATATGTTGGAGATCCAACTACGAAAGAATAAAACAATGTTATGTGTGTGCACTTTTGGAAGCCGACTTTAATTAAGTTTGATAACATTATTTTAGGCACAAATTTCCGAAATTCTTTTACATGGTGATTGACTGATGGTAACATTTCCTTCTTTCAAAATTTTGGTTTAATTTTCTATTATTTCAGTGGTCTAACTTTTGATATACTACAAATGGACTATACCTATGGGTCAGAAATAAACGTTAATTTTTTTATACCCAATTTGAGTATGACATAGCATAGTGACATTGTGTTTGAGTAACTTAAACACAATACGATTGCACCAATCGCAACTAATTTTGTGTCACACATTTATGAGTGCTACTCCACCACAACTCTTCTCTGAAGATCTTCATTAAATCATAACATTTTTATAGTATCATCAACTACACTACACCATATACCCTCCCAAATAAATAATCATCAAATCCGTTTCCGGTAATAATTATGCGGTAACATATAATCAAAATGTTACATACCTTTTTAATGGAAGCCTTAAAGAACGAGAAGTATATCCTGATGAGGTTCTCCGCGATCGTGGAATCGTCCTTGCCGAGGTAGAACTGGTTCAGGAAGCAGACACCGTAGTACTGAGCTCGGGAAGATATGTTGGACCTGAGTTGATAATATTAGCAGTGAGTCAGGTCTGTCTACTGATAGGCAAAGGAGCCTTTTTGTACACATTACTTTGCTAACGAAGATATAAGGCCTTCAGAATTTGGGACGAGTCAATTCCAATTTTAACGCGAACTGGCCCCGCGTGGTGGATTACAGCCCATTCCCTCTCACCGAGAGGAGGCCTGTGTCCCAGTAGTGGGAACATTATAGGCTGATTATGCTATTACAAATTTAGCTCCAAAATTTAAAAAAAAAACCAAGGAAACCCAGTTAAAATTTCCGCTTATTAACCTGCGTCCGGCCTTGGTAATCTAACGGCCAAATACTCAAACACAACTCAATTAATTCGCCATTATATCAAGCCGTAATATTAAGAAATATGTATTCTAGGGAATACAATAAAAATGGCAAGAAAGACTTTTGTGATGAAAGAGTTTTAAAGTAAAGTAATTTGGGAACTGGGGAGAAAATGAAAAAAATGAAAAGTAAATGTGATTTTGAATCAAGGGGCAAATGTAACAAAAAATAATACAAAATTTTTCTTTAACCTTTTATCATTTCCTATTTATGTTGGGATTTGCATTCAGTCCAACTCGATGCAACTGAATACCAGTATTTTACACTAACTGCGCGTGCGCCCCGCGGTTCACACGCATAAGTCTCGATCCCGCGGGAATATCGAGATAAAAAGTATCCTATGTCTTAATCCAGGACATGAGCTACCCATGTTATAGTATGTGCCAACACCCAAACTGCAAGAGTGCACTAACCTAGATAACAGCCTTACACGCGCATCCCGAAACGCGACGCCGCATAGTGACGCACGTCATACGAAGTTTACCGGATGCTTGTGACCCTTTCCGAAATACGTAAATAATAATGATTTTATTCTGTATCTAACATCGGTCGGAATAGGAATTCTATTCTTTAATATTTAAATATTGTAATTTACTCTAATTAAAGTTAGTTAGAAATCATTTTGGTTTTCTTGGGTATTCCGACAGCGACGTACATATTTCCCATGTGCCAAATTTCATCTAAATTCGTTCAGCCGTTTTAATAATAATAATAAATTCATTTATTTTCAGGTAAGTAAATAACACCCATAGCTAGATATAAATTAACAAATTAATAGTAATGATAAAAATAATGATAAATTAATGAGATCAATTAAAATAAAATCAAAAACGCCAAATAAAAATAAATAAAATAAAATTAAATCAAAATAAATGATCAAAAAAATAAAATTAATACACCCTCTCCGACACTGGTACAGCTACATGTCTGCTGGAACAATGTCGAATGAATGGGCAGTCCAGCCATCCCACTATCATCGCCAGTACGATGTTGGGGCTAACCCGAACCCTGTGCACCAAGGACGCGGCGCGCTTGCGCATGGTCGCGTGAAAGCAATCGGTGCGGGCCTCTGCGAACATACCCGAGGCGCTGCAATATCGGGGTAGCCCCATCACCGCCCTGAACGCGTTATTGTATTGGACGCGGATGGCGCTGTAACTTCTATTAGAGTAGTGAGCCCACAGACTGCACGAGTACAGCGATGTACAGTACGCTCGCGCGCGTTAGCGTAACAGACAAACATACAAAAACTCAAATCTTTTCTCTTTATAATATTAATTTAGATGGAGCGACTGCCTATCTGGTCTCCATCACACACCTCCTGCTCGACAGACTTTCGGGCTTCTGACAACCCGTAACGACTGTCAAAGATCTACGACTGACATCCGAGACCAATGGCTTAACGTGCTTTAAAGGAATGGTCAGCTATCCACGAAGCTCGTCCCGGTAGGAGACCCGTGCGGTTGTTGTTATTTAGCCACGTATGTTAGTACGAGTATAGACGTTAAATAGAAATATTTACCTGAACAGCATCTTCTCAATGTCAGCCAATACAACAGCCTTCATATTAGGATGGTTGTACAACAGCTGACAGAGATGGTAGATGACTTTAGACGCGACGCCCTGGCACGGGTCACCTAGCTTGTTAATTATGTTTGATAGAAGCATCTGCGGAAGATATTAGCATGTTCATACAAATGGTTTGAAGGAAAGTCGAGACTAACTTTCGGTTTTTGAAAACCTGATCACGCTCCTAATCAGATAATGTGTTGTCAAATCATAATATATGTCATATAGCTAAGTAATTCTTTATTTTGGTCAAATAATTATCTGCTGCTATTTTGAGCATAAGATTTGACAGTCATTTAAACTTACGCCCGGGCCACTCCGAGGCGAATTGATTCGAAAACGCATGTCGATTGTTCCAAGCGGAAATTGCCTCAGTTTGGCCACAGCTTAAATGATGGTGAAGAGCGGGCGTTTTTGGGGAATATCTTATGTAATTTTGACGTTCAAAAAGTGCTGATTCTCAGGCTAGTTTGAATAAATGACTTTTGATTTTGATATAAATAGGCTATCTTAATTAATTAGAAAATGAAATACCTTCTCTCTCTCCGGATGGTGCATCAGTAAATAAGACATCGCGCTGACAGCTTTCTCCTTATTAGCTTCTACTGAGTCGTGGGCGAAGTTGTTCAATGACTCCACATATGCTGGTAATGAAACATTATTTGTTATTTTCCATACTTTTGACTGAACTTCAATAAAGGTGTTTTAGTAATGATTACAAAACAGAAAAGTTGAATGTCTATCTGCCTATTTAGATTTGTTGTGCCTATTTAAATGAAACTTATACTACGAGTGTTATTGAGAGTCATTCGCGTTTTATATTATTGTTATATTTTTAAGCACTATCTCGAGACTATAGGGTCCTGGACTTTTGGTAGGCATACGAGGGGCCGAAGCCAACTCGCAGAGGCCCGTTAGACTCTATAAGTAAAGGAAATGAAGTACAAACCGGCGATTATCCCTGTATGCACTTTGCAAGTGCACCCAAGGACAACCCCCGGTTGGTGTTGGACTATTGAAAAAAATTGGTCTATGGGTGTGGGTGGCGAAAGTGGACTAGTTACTAAGAACTTTGGAAGGACTATGACCCCTGCCTGATAAATTTATTATTATTATTATTATTATTTGGTTAGACACAGTAGCAGCTAATTAGCTGATGCACGTGTATCAAATAGCTTGGATATATTTAATTTGTCCAGTCGATTCTTGAAGCAGTGCAGTGTGTGAGCCGTAACAACATTTTCTCGGAGCCTATTCCTGCTACATATAAATAAAGTATATTCCGTCATTGCTTATAGAAGTTGGGTAATGGTACTTTTGACATACATTTTGGGTGTAAGAAAAACGCTTAATGAAGCTGGAGTCACTTGTAATCCCTGTATTCTTATTTTTTTTGTAACGGATCATAACTGGGAACCTTCTAGTTACGGAGATGTTGAAGGTCAAAATTCTAACTTTTTTCACGAAAACAATTTTTCAATGTTATAACTGAACTTTAAATATTGATGATGGGTATTTTTACACGCGTTCTCAACGTGGGCGATAACGCCCCTCGTGAGCATTTTAAATTTTCAGGGGGGCAGTAGTCCAGAGACCCAGAGAAAATCATATCCTATCTTACGACTATATAATATTACACGTTTAAATATAATCGTGGCAATAGCTGTTTCAGATTCGCGACAGAAGGTAAGTAAAAAAAAATGGGGGCAGAAAAAAAATAACAATGTGGGCAAAATAAGGTTGAGAACCTATGACTTAGAGCTTGCTCCTGTCCATTCTTTTGATGATAGTGAATAGGGCCTGACCATTACCCATAGACAATATTAATAATTATTACTCACTTCCATATAACTCCTTCAACTGATCCTCATAAAACCACAGCTTCAGTATATTCCGTCTGGCTTGTTTGTTACCGGATGTCATCTCATCGACATGTCCCAGTGGATGCTGCTCAAATGTGCGCAGTTTGACGTCAGGGACGAGTAGTTCGGATATCAGAAGTTCTGATAATGCATCTGGAAAATGGTAAACATGATATTCAAGTGATCATAGAAATGTAGATATACAGGGTGGCAGGGACATCGACGTGTAATCTGGTATCATGGATTCAGTATATGATTCAGGACACCCTGCGTAGAAATAATTCGTCGCTAATTTAAAAAAAAAAAACATTTGACCGCGTAGGTAGGACACACTTCACTTTTGTAGGAAACAGCAGATTTTTTTCTTATATTTCAACGCAGAGTATCCAGAAGCATGTGCTGAATCCATGGTAACAGGTTTTGCGTCGATATCCACGCCGACCTGTAGATATTTTGCCTATGTGTGAATTGTGCCCTTCGATTTCTGAAAGTTTATTTAAAGACTTCTCTTATCATATATCAGTACAAACTATAATAGCATGGCTCATGCTGTAGTAAAAAAACTTGGCAGCCAACATAGATGGCAGACAGGTGTGCCAGACGTACATAGGTACATTTCAGTATTGCCACTCGAGGCTATTTTATAGCACGCGGCTGAGCACGCATGAGGCTATGTGAAATAATCAAACTATAAAGGGCGTAAATAGATACTTAACGAAGCCGAGATTCACTTGTACTCCCCGTCATTGTATTTTTTTTTGTATTGGACCATACCTGGGAACCTTCTAGGTCAAAAATTTCAAGGTTTCCGATTTTTTTTCGAAAGCAAGGTTTTAATGTTATAACACAACTTTATATACCCCCACAACCCCTGTACCGTTGCATGCACCCATAAGAACAATGTTTTTCGTGTGTTACATTGCGCACTACCGCAAACAGAAAATTTTCACACCAACAATAAAAGTTGTTTCCGAGAAATTATTTTTGTGCAATGTTACTTAGTTTGTTACTATGCATAGTTGACGGCTATGTGATGGGTCTTTTTACACCTGTATAACATGACATTATTGACTTACCTATAATAATGATACCATCTTTCTTTTTAGCTGGTTTCACATTGTTGATTAAATTTCTTAATGCTGTCAAATTATAAATTGGGTTGTCCTGTAAACAGATAAACATAGTAATATTAAAGTAGTTTTTGTTTTATTTTATGCTAAAACAGCACCCAATTTGGGGGCACCAAACAACTTTAACCTTTTTACCGCCACGGACTTTAGAAGTTCAGCTGCCTTGAAATTTTAGTTAGATTTACATGTTCTAATGGCACGTACGCCTTTAAAACAAAATCAATTTCTAAAGGACATATTTCTATATATATATATATATATATATATATATATATATATATCATATTTCTCATATTTTGTCACACTAAAATTTCAAGGCAGCTGAAGTTCTAAAGTCCGTGGCGGTGAAAAGGTTAAAGCAGCGCTGCCTGGTCAAGGCAGAACTGCTTTAAAGTTGTTTGATTAGGTAATTTGCATGCTTGCAAAAGAGAACAAGAATCAAGTAAAGTAATAAAGGATTTTCAGAAGTCAGATAGGTTTTTCACATAATATAAGATGCAAAGTATCAGGGAAAAATCTATAAATCTATAATCTCTATTGGAAAAAAAAATAATAGAGAGAGCCCTGGCACCCATAACATAAGTTTAATCTTAGCTTGGGTGCCAGTGGAGATAGTCAGTGATTTATGTAATTTAAAAACAATAGTGTCACCGTATTGACCTATCGCCTTTATGTTAATTGTAAAATTGGAAATAAAGTTATTATTAAAGTCAAAGTCAAATCATTTATTTCAAATCGGCACATAAAAGGCACTTTTGAATGTCAAAATTTACAAAAATAATTGAATTGATTCTAGTTGCCCCTTCCAAAAGGTAGTTTAGTATACAGAAGAATGGGCAAGAAACTCCACTGTTACTCTTTAAACTATTCTATTATAAAGTAAATATATCAAAGATAAAACAAATAGGTTTTAAAACTAACTTGTATCAATATAGTAGCAGCGGCAACTCTGTCTCCTATAGCACCTTTGTTGAGCAGTGTGCGAGCCCACTGATGGTCTGATGAGCCACTCCTGTTGGCCTCTGAAACATAATAAACATAGTCAAGTACAAAACTTACTTTAATTACCTGATACAATTGAATTGAAATGACGGCACGGTTGGCGCAGTGGTTAAGCGATTGATTGCTGCGCTGCGTGTCGCGGGTTCGATTCCCGCAAGGAATGAATATTTGTATGACCTACAAGTAGTTGTTCTGGGTCTGGCTGTTTGTGTATGTGAGTTTAAATGTTTGTAAACGCACCCACAATACAGGAGAAATTCCTAGTATGAGGAAAGGTTAAAAAAAAAAAATGGATATATAAAATTTGCAGCATGCTTGCCGCTGCATACACTTGTCTTAAATTACCGGCCACAGGAAGCATTCCCCACTGAGAGGACATACAAAGTACAGTAGATTGTTGCTCCAGGTGTGATAGTATGTCATTAGAGTGTATGCAGACAAAATTTTTACATATTATTAATTGAATTGACTATTATGCGCTATTATAAACTATATTGCTACTTTGCAATGAAAAGTTAAAGTTTTCGGAAGCCAGAAGTAAATGAATCGGTCAAAGGCATTCAGTTTCTTAATAAAAAGTATTTAATGTATGTTAATATGTAAAAATTAAGTATTACTTACTTGTCTCGTATGCCATAGTATCCCCATGTAAAGCACTGCTTGCTTCTTTTCTAATTTCATCAAGTTGTTCTCGTGTTAAAATCTTTGATACTGTCGCAGGCTCCTCTGGCATCTATAAAATTAATTGTTGTCATAACAGCATGTTAAAAATTGATAAAATGGCAATGAATCTTAGATCAAATTAGCTAAAATACAGTTTTCATTATTTTGCATACATATTATTCAATTTTGCACCGAATTTAGTCCGAAATTAACTTTATTTACATTACATTTTTTGGTTATGTATGAACACATCATACCAATTTTTGACTGTGTTTTTGACTTACAAAAAATTGTGCAAAACTTCTAAATGAAGAAATTTTTCACTTACAATGTAAATAACTCCTAATTAGTTAGCAAAAAGCTTTCTTACCTGATGATACCACTTCTTTTTATCCTCATAATCCAAGGTTTCAGCGAAATGCTTCGCAATACCTTGTCCTTTCTTTGTGTCGGCATTTTTGTCGGGTCGACTGTAGTTCGTGTAGGCCTCGTCAACTAATATGTTCTCCTCGAACCTTTTGTGCTTCATTTTCACTTATTTATTACGAATTGAATTAATTAAAAATAAGAAAAACACGTGAAAAGTGAGCACTTGCCATGCTACTTTGACTTGACTTTGACATTAATGAAAGTTGACAGATCAACAACGGAAATTTGACATTAATTTTCGCTCTGTTACGCGGTTGTTTTATTTCTTTGCGTTGTTTTACAAAATCCACACGTAAGTTTCTCGATTTTTCGAAGTGTCGAAGTGTTAACGAACAACTAACAAAGGTTTTGGAAGTCCGCTGGATGTTGACAGTACAGTACCAGTCGTTGTAGCGACCCTTGCGGTGGCGGGCGGGGCGGTGGTAATATGTTTAGCATTGGATGCTTTCTGGCTGAGAAGATGACCAAATGTATCTCTATTACCTGTTTCGCCACCTTCAGCACCGTCATCCCATCCCGCTAAAAGAGGTCCACACCTGGACATAGGCCTCCCACAAGGTTCGCCTGCGTCGCCACGACGCTAAAAGACTAGTGCTAAAAGTGCTTAAGCTTAAAGTGTTAAATCCAGTGCTAAAAGACTTGTTTCTATGATGAAATTTTAAAGGCGTGTCAAAATCAGAAATTATATTTTGCTATTAGAATTTGTACCGTAATTCAAGGAAATAAAGTTGTTGTTGTAGTGTACACAAGCCGTCGATTTGTCATTTAATAAAAAAAACTACTTTGATAGCTCAGGGCAGTGCGGGGGGCTACTTCGTCTGTTATTTTCATTAAATATTTCAATAGAAATCTAATTTTAAGTAAAACTAGAATAAATTAAGCAACATGGATGAGAAAGGAAGAAAAGTTATCGTTTGCGACAACGGCACAGGCGTAAGTCCACATAAAAATGTCTATATAAAATGGTGGTTTTGATAAGCGCCTGAATCATCATTTTCCTCATGATATATTGTCGGTTTTAGTTCGTGAAGTGTGGATATGCGGGCAGCAACTTCCCAGCCTTCATATTCCCGTCGATGGTCGGCCGGCCGATCATCAGGGCTGAGAATAAGATCGGAGATATCGATATAAAGGTGAGTGTCGAAACTATGTGAAGTCAAGTGTACAAACGGAACTCGGCCGTATCCTGTCGATTGAAATATGTTGTGTGTAATAGGGTAGGGACAACGTACTTGTAGTAATACAAGATCTTTTTTTTATTGTTTAACTTTATATTTAAACTTGAAGTCTTAAAAAAAATATGATTGTAATCAGGACACTAGTTTAGCTTACCATGATTCAAGGTAAAGATAGTGTTGACAAGCCAAGCTATTCAAGAATTTAATAATTACACTTACAGAGTGTTGAATGTCATTGAATTCTAAAACAATAGACATGTTTATTGTAAGCACATAAGTACCCATTTCCAAATCGAATGAAAGATTCCTAAACAAACAACTTTTGAAGAATTAACATCATCATTAGTTCTGGTACTATCAAATAGCAATGCTAACTTTTATCAGAACAATTATCAAGACTTTTAATTTCAGACATTGGCTATATAAACAAAAACCATCTATTAAAGTACTAAAATTTAAAAAAATCCAAGTTGTTTCAATTCAAATTAAATGTTAGGTACTCGAGATATTGATGTTTCCTACAAATTATAAGTATTTATAGCTAGCAGGCTTAAAATCAGGTCAACCATAATAGAAGACAATAGTATAGTTCACACAGCAATACTTTGGGGACCTAGGAACTGGTCTCACATACCATAGTTACTAGCCAAAATGATCACAACAACTTTAACCATTTTGTTTATTTATTGCTATGTATTTATATTGAGGACATGTTTAAATGTTACAGGATATGTTCATTGGAGTAAGTCAGATTAAGTCTCAGCATGTTTTTGAAATAATTGTGTTATCAAATCTAACAGTAAATTGATGACATTGTGAAAGTGTTGGAAACTAATAAGTGTGTCTGTAAAAAGATGCATGTTTTTGAGTGTTAAATCCAATATTACTGTAATATTGATTTTCCAAGGAGTTAACATATTTATACAATATAATCAGTGTTTCCTTAAATGTATAATATTACAGTACATACTCCAAATTAAAAACTTAGCATCTGTGTAAATGTTCAAGATTAATTTTAAAATAAATTGTGGACAAACACTTATACATTTTTTTTATAAATAGAGGGTCTCAATTTACAGTCTGTGACAATTTTGTGTTACCTTTGGAGAATCCAAAGAAACTTATTTTAAAACAATGTAACATTTCATGCATACCAGTCTTTCAACCATGAGGATGTGGAAGTTTCGGTATGTCTCAGCAGCCGTACTATGCAGTGCTTAGCAGCAGATACTATAATAATGCTTTATTTTGTACCTCTTGGCATATTTTCTTATTAAAAAACTATTAGCTAGCGTGACAACTTTTTTTGCTTGCCTGTAATGGTACTCAAAGTGAAATTATCATAATATTTTTTTATTTGTGTAACATAGGTAGTGAATGTACACAATTACACACACGCAAAATTAATAAAAGATTATAGCAAGCATAATCTTAATATTTATTAGCAATATGAATATATTAACCCCCATTTTCTGGAAGACTTCTTTATATTCAGTTTTCAATATGATGGTTATAAATTTCTTGATCAACCAATCAATTCAGCTCATGTGATGACATAGCAGAAGTCTTCAGGTACTATGAAAGAGGGGGTGTATCTATCTCTTTTCTTCTGCAAAAGAAGAAAAGAAAAGCTGCATAGTATGGGCCTAAGAAATAGTACAGTAGTCATATCTAATTGTATTTAGGTAGATAAAAAACTATATTTATGTATAAGTTGCATTAAAATTTTTTAAGCATTAATTTCTTCAGAAAACTTATTCATTATCTAAAAAGCTAACAGCACTATTTTTGTATTGTTTATGTGCTGTTTTTCAGACTATTTGAATACTAAAAACTGTGTTATATAACCACTTACAGTACGCGTACGTAAATATGACACATCGAGTTCGAGGAAGAGGGCAGTAGTATAGAGAAAGGTGGGCCAGTGGTATCGGCACCAATTTACAAGTTGTACTTCGAGACTTCGAACCCAGACAGGCACTTTAATTTGTGTATTTCATTTCATCACCACTGCTCTCAAAACGGTGAACGAAAACATCGTGAGGAAACCGGCATGGCCTAGAACCAAAAATTCGAAGACATGTGACATCTACCAACCCGCACTGGGCCCGCGTGGTGGATTACGGCCCTCTCCCTCTCACAGAGAAGAGGACTGTGTCCCAGCAGTGTGGGAACATTATAGGCCGATTATGAGTTCTGTTTTATCTCATGTCATGTCTCGCTCATACCTGTGTGACTGTCTCTTTCTAAAGCTCGATGTGTCATGTTAACGCTAGGCTATATAGTTGAGATAGTTATGTAGAGTTTAATGAGGAATAATGTGATGTTTTCAGGATTTGATGGTAGGAGATGAAGCCTCAAAACTCAGGTCTATGCTTGAGGTCAGCTATCCTATGGAGAATGGAGTAAGTATGAGGTCTTTGACTCTCTTCTCCTTTAATCTTTTAGTTAATTTATCTATAAAACTTGTTATCAGCCAGTTAATAAGCAATTTGTAATTCAGGCCAAGGCCTAGTTCACAGTTGGAGCTGGTTGAATCAAAGTGTTTTTGTTGATAATCTTGATTGTAACTCTAAAATTGTTGATACAGGAGATAAAATCGATTTCAGACCCATTTACTCACACCAATTAACAGTTATACAAAAAAAAAACACTTGTGAGTGTTTTGTTGGTAAAAAAAGAGTGTGCGCTTTTAACGTCAATGCGCGCACGCGATTGGTCGCGTCTAGATCATGGGGTGGCACTCAAAGTCGCGCGCAGGTACAGTATTCGTAGAGTACACCTTTGCATGGGACCGTTTTTAGGGTTCTGTACCCATAGGGCGCTAACGGAACCCTATTACTAAGTATCCGCTGTCCGTCTGTCCATTCGCCCGTCTGCCTGTCAGCGGACTGTATCTCCTAGACCGTAATAGGTAGACAGTTCAAATTTTCAGAGTGTGTATTTCTATTGCCGCTATAACAACAAATAATAAAAATAAAATTAAAGGGGGTCTCCATACAAGAAACGCGTTTTTGCCTTGCGGTACGGAACCCTTCGTGTGCGAGTCCGACTCGCACTTGGCTGGATTTTTTGAGCTTGAATTGAGCATTTCTTCACATATTATTCGTAGTATTTTAGCAATAAATAGTCTTATCTCACTTTCTCCTGTCACCAGGTCGTCCGTAACTGGGAGGATATGTGCCACGTATGGGACTACACGTTCGGCGAGAGCAAGATGAACATCGACCCCAAGGAGACAAAGATCCTACTCACGGAACCACCCATGAACCCCACCAAGAATCGGGAGAAGATGATTGAGGTCAGACATTTCGTTTATAGGATTTATAAAGAGGAGTTTGTTACTTACCTCATACCTCACTTCAAAGTTATTTATTACAAAACAACAATTACATTAATTAACATAGAAACAATTACATTAAAAAGAATAAGGTACTCAGGAGTATTGTTAATGCGCCCTGGTATATAAGAAATGACGACCTCCATCGTGACCTAAAAATGGAACCAGTCACCATCATAATCCAAAAATTTGCTGAGGCCCATGAACATCGACTCAACCGACATGTGAACATCGAAGCAATTCAGCTGTTAGACCAAACGAATATAGTGCGGAGACTAAAACGAACAAAACCTTTTGAGTTAGTGTAGTGTAAAAAGTGTAGAAATAATAGTGACAATGACACACATAATAACACATGAACAAAGTGTTTTTATCATTATATCAGACTAAGAAAGTGGAACGGACTTGTAAAGTACAATCAACACTATTCTAAGTTTTAAAATAATTATCACGTAAAAAATTAAGTTAGATTAAAATTGCTTATTAGTCTTATAGGTTAGATTGTAATTAATTATTAAGAACCTGGTTCTTTTTAATAAAGGATAAAAAAAAAAAAAAACAAAACAGAAACAAAATAATATGTTCTGGATGGAATGGAGACAAAATAATCTATCTAGTAGTGATGCACTGATGAGTGGTAATGGATAAAAATACAAGGAAGTCAGTGCAGATAAAAGGAAAAATAATTATATATGATTGTGTGAAATAGTTTGTGTTTTCAATGTTACGCGAAAACTGGCAAAGCATTTTTGTAACAAAACACGTTTCAAGCTTCAATTTTATTTTCACCTTTTAAGGGTTCCGTACCCAAAGGTTGCCAACAGGACTTATTACTAAGGCTCCGTCTGCTGTCCGTCCGTGTGTCACAAGGCTGTATCTTTTAAACTGCAATAGGTGGAGACTTGAAATTTTTTACTGAGTGTGTAGTACCATTGCCGCTATAACAACAAATAATAAAAAATATATAATTGAAATGAAAGGGGGTCTCCATACAATTAATACATTTGCTTTATATTCGTTAATTTATTATTTTACAATGAGTCTCACAAAGACGTTATTTCTCTCCTTTTAATCAACAAGTCTCTAAGGAGTTAGAATTTTCAACAAGAAGGCTGGATATACAATTATACATTATATCAAAAGTAAAAAATTAAAGGCGGTCCCCATACAAGAAACGTGTTAAAGAAAAGTGTAGTGTTAAATATTGTACAGTAGTACGTAACCCTTCGTGTGCAAATCCGACTCGCACTTGGCCATTTTTTTATTTTTCAATTTACCTATTCACGCAATCACTTAAAACAAAACCATTGTATTTCTGCAGGTAATGTTCGAGAAATATGAGTTTGACAGCGCATACATCGCGATCCAAGCGGTGCTGACGTTGTACGCTCAAGGTCTCATCTCTGGAGTCGTAGTTGATTCAGGTAAGGTTCAAAACAGTTTACAGTAATACAAGGATCTTTCCGCGCTTGACTGACGTTGACAGGTTGGCGCTGTTGTGAACATTTGTGAAATTGTTTTGTGTAATGTATTGAAAATAAGGTGGCAACGTTAGTTCCAATTTTAGCCACGCGCAAAACGATTTTTGTACAGCTTTACTGCTGAACATAAGATTCTTTTAACAATTGAGATCTGCAAGGATCACAGTACTAGCTACATCTGCATCGACAGCTGCAGATGCACTCTTTACCCTTCATAGTAAAAAAGATTCAGATGAGTGTGCTAAAGCAAGGCTGCTCAACCCCAGGCCCACGGGCCAGAAAGTGGCCCGCCACCGTATTTGAATTTGCCCGCCAACAGCGGTCAGCTGGTCAGCAAGTTTTTTTAGAACAGATTTGAGGATTGAACCCATTCTCAAGTAGCCAAAATCCGGCTAAAAATTAAAGAAATACAAAACCACAGTTTTTTTAAACATACATTTTATTCAAACAGTTTCTTCACAAATACAGAATGAATAGTTTTTTTTTAATACAATTTTGCAAAATGGTGCCTAAAGAAGACTTTTCTGCAATAGGTGATCTTGCTTTAAAGATTTTAAGCAGTTTTTGCTCTACATATACGTATTCTTTAATTTGAATAGCTGGGTGTCTACCACAACTGTAGGCAAGTGGGATTTACAAACGATGGCCCGCCTGATATCACGAAATCAAATTGTTGGCCTATCTTCAAAATTGGTTGGGCAGCATTGTTAAAGGATATTGGTTAAAAAAAATCACTTAAAAAGACCTCAGGTGAAGAATTGAATGATTGTAACAATTTTTTTTTTTTTTTCTGCTGGATTATAAAAATTAGAAGTACAGGCTGACTTTGAACTTTGATTTATTTATTGAGATGGTGAAAGAAATCATTGATATAAATAACTTTCAATATGATCTCCTGAAAGACTCCAACAGATTTCAGAGATTGTCTGTATAATGTGTAAAACTTTTGTAACTTTTTCTTTTCTGGCTATCAGGTGATGGTGTGACCCATATTTGTCCAGTTTACGAAGAGTTTTCGTTGCCGCATCTGACGCGACGTCTGGATATCGCAGGACGAGATATCACCAGGTATCTTATCAAGGTGAGTGTCATTAACATAGCTGCAATGAGGGTTTTCATGAAAATTCACGCCACCAGTTGGCGCCACTGTGACAACAGCACTTCCATTTGAAAATTTATATAAAATACATATATGATGACGTTCTTCATTCGTTTCATTCATTCGTTCATCATTCAGTTACGAATAAAGAAAATATAGGCGCATTGACACTTGACAGGTGCCCGAACCTGACGTCTTAGCGCTGCCACCTAGTGGTCATTTCAGAAAGCCCTCATTTTTACTACCTACCACTGCTTGGCTACCAATAAAATATAGATTATCATCTTCATGTACCTTCCTACTTGCGGATTTTGATGCGCTTTTCACCATCATCCATACTAATATTATAAATTCGAAAGTAAGTCTGTCTGTATGTTACCTTTTCACGCCTAAACCACTGAACAGATTTTGATAAAATTTGGCAAGGAGATAGATGGCATCCTGGGGAAGGACATACTCGTAGGCTATTTTTTGTTCGGGTAGCACGTTCCCGTGGGATAAATTCCGACATCCACGCGGACCAAGCCGCGGGCAGAAGCTAGTTGTATACAGGATGTCCGGTAAAGAATGGATAACCTTGAAATATCATATAATATACCTTATGGCAGTTCTAAAAAAAAATATAATATACCTTATGGCCGTCCTAAACAAAATACAAAAAATATATCCCAAGTAGTACACAATATAAGGTTTTTTAGAAAAAAAAAATACCCGGCTATTTATAGACACACTATTTAATGCCGCTCTGTCGCCATTGTCAATGTACAATATTATAACAACAAATAACAGAAGGAATTCATTCATTTGTGGTTGTGGTTCAACTTTTTTTTACGTTCTTCTTCAGAAGAACGTAAAAAAAAGTTATAATTTTCTTCAAATAAATCTTACGGTCTTGGGAAATATATATATTTGTAGAACTCTACTCTTTTCTCTCTCTATTATATGCTATTTCAAGGTTATCCATTCTTTACCGCACATCTTGTATAATAAAGAAATCTCGATATTTTGTCAAGTCGTAAATACCGTCCGAAGCAGGGGCAGGTCGCCAGTTTTTGTATAAACGTTAATGGTTGATGTTAGTACTAGGGAATCTTTTCTGAATGCTAAAGACTAATAACTATTTTTTTCTTCGTGCCCAGCTCCTCCTCCTCCGAGGCTACGCCTTCAACCACTCGGCAGACTTCGAGACAGTTCGCATGATGAAGGAGAAGCTCTGCTACATCGGGTACAACATCGAGCAGGAGCAACGCCTTGCCTGGGAGACCACGGTGCTCGTGGAGCCCTATGTGGTGAGTGGAGCCCTCTAGGGTATGATACATAGGACGGGATATGAAGCTGTCAAATCGAAAATGTCGTCAGCTGAATTAGAAGCCCAGCGGGCTTAGACAAATGGCATTCGCTTCGGAGCGATTCTATTTCTACAATCGCTATCGCTTTCGCTAATGTTTCCATCATAAGCATATTACAGTGTAACTGAGTTTTTAACGGACAATTTTTATCAGACCACCTCGAATTTTTAATTAATTAATTATTTCAAACTCAAACTCAAACTCAAAGCATTTATTTCAATTAAACCATTTACAGGCACTTTTGAATTGTCAAAGAGTCAGTCAGTTAGTCAGAAAGTTGAAGCTAGTTGCCCATTCCAAAACGTAGATCTCTATGGAGAAGAACGGGCAAGAAACTCCAAGGACACTCTTTTTAAATCAAGATATTACAAAATCCTGGGTACATTATTCGTGTTGCTTCTATATGCGAGAACAATGAAAAAAATATATATAAAAAAACAATTCAAAATATAAGATTAATAATAAAAATAAGCCGTGGCAGTTAAGAGATGACCAGTCTCAACTGACGGCGCCCGTTCACGAACATGACGCGTGGATCAGCACCATCCAGCTCAACCATTTTGTAGGGAACCGAATGATCCAACACACGCGCCACCAACAGTGAGACATTTAAGTGAGCATGACATAGTCTCTACTGCCATGCTGTCAAGTCAACATAATTATATAATAAACGAATCCATTGTACTCACATTTACAAAATTGCAATATGCTTCTAAATTATACAAAACTATAGTTTGCTATGTATTTGAGCAATGAATAAAATTTTACTACGTTATTGTTTTGCGTATGGAATATTTATGGTGTGTTGTCTATGACCTGGAATTTTGATGTTTGTTTGTTTATTTATCTTCGGACCACGATTTGTATTTCTTGTATATACCTACTGTAACTGACAATTTATTTTTTAATTTTTTTATTAATATTTGAATTTTAATAATTTTATTTAATGAGAATGACATAACTAATTTGTAAAAATTGTTAAAATTTAAACTCTTGTTGGAACATTAAGTTCCAACAAGAGTTTAAATTTTAACAATTTTATATAGGTAACTAGCTGCCCGCCCCGGCTTCGCACGGGTTGCGGTACTTATCTACGGCGTACCCTACCTACCTACCCTACCTACCTACCCTACCTACCTACCTACCCTACCTACCTACCCTACCTACCTACCTACCCTACCTACCTACCCTACCTACCTACCCTACCTACCTACCCTACCTACCTACCTACCCTACCTACCCTACCTACCCTACCTACCTACCTACATACCCTACCTACCCTACCTACCTACCCTACCTACCTACTCTACCTACCTACCTACCCTACCTACCTACCTACCCTACCTACCTACCTACCCTACCTACCTACCTACCTCCCTAACTCCCTACCTCCCTAACTCCCTACCCTACCTACCTCCCTACCATACCTACCTACCGGTATAAAAAATAGATGTTGGCCGATTCTCATAGATACCGGATAAGCACAAAAAATTTCATCAAAATCGGTTAAGCCGTTTCGGAGGAGTATGGCAACGAAAACTGTGACACGAGAATTTTATATATTAGATGAAAATGTTTGCATGCCGAATGGTGAAATATGGCAGAACTCTTATGAAAACCTACTACTACCTACTTATGTATAACCCATATTTGCAAATAAATGCTATTCTATTCTATTCTATTCTATTCTATTCTATCATACGAATTGAAAACTAGCGATAACGCTTGTCAAAAAGTGCCACTTGGCTACGCATCTCTATGGAAGTAATCGTTCGACGCTGTCGATTGGTTTCATAGAATCGAATGCTGTTAACATTGTCTAGTAACTTCTATTCGTTGACCTATGTTCACTTGACATTTCGATAGCTTATGTCAACCACATACATTTTTTGGCTAGTAAGCGTCATCGCTAATCGAATGTTACTTTGAATAGGCCCTCTGTTCCCTTGACGAAGCGCTCGTCAAGAGGCCCCGCCCGATATATACAACTATTAACATGAGCGCGCGTAAAATGGCATACGAAACCACCCTTTGGAAGGGGCAACTAGAATCAATTCTATTTTCTTGTTGTATATGTAAACGTACAAAAGTGCCTTTTATTGACCTACTTGTAATAATTATTCGACTATGAGTTTTTGGCTGTTTTAATACGCTACACCACGCACCACCATATCATACCACCACTACACGCATTGAAAGGCGTTGTTCCATAAAATATTAAAAAAAATAACACAAATAAATCACTAATTTACTAAGCAAGGTTACGGAAATCTGAGCGGAATAACGCGATGTTATTTTCATTCATCGTAATCAGTTCAAAAAACAACGTCTGCGACGCCATCGTTTCGCCTGTGGTTACCTACTAGAAATTAAGCCATTAGAAAGAAAAAAATACGTTTATTTGCGGTAAACATGACGCAAAGAAAAACACACAAACAAAAAAGAACGAGTTGGGGGAAAATATGCGTCACATTCACGCAAAACGGCAATCGGTCAGCATAATGCTACGACCTTATGCGACACAGAGCCCCAGCACTGGCTTTCAGCGATAGCCGGCGTTGACGTGATGTCGTCAACCAGTGCAGCATACGAAAATTAAAAATAAACATAAAGAAAATAAGAAATAAAATAAATGCACTATACCTAGTTAAAAATGTATATAAACATAATATTTATAAAGTGGTAACATTCCGGGCAACGACTCATGCGCCGCCGGGCATAACACACTAAACAAACAAATAATTCAGCCCGTGTTGCTGTCTCTTGAGCTCCTTAAGTTTTGAGTTGAGCTGCACGATTACTGACATTTGCGTGCGCTTACTGGACAGGTCCACTCAATCTGTGTGGTTCTTTAATCTTTCCTCAAAAGACCAGTTCAGACACCAATCTACATGGTCTTCACATGATCTGACCAAGATTATGTCTGGACTTTAAAAGAGACTGTCACCTCTTGAGTTTGATTCGGCCTTTTTTCTCAGAGTAGTCAGATAGGAAACGCCGATTTCATATAGTTTAAAAAATATGATTGACGTGTAAAAGAGTTTGTACAAACCAACTTACACAAATAAAATCATTTAGCATTTGAAAAAAGAAAAGTTTATAATGCGTTTAGTCACGATACCCGTCTTGTGTGTGAAGTTTCGTCAGTAATTTAAAATGTTTAATTCAATTTTATTCTACCTTTTCCTTAGTTACCAGACGGTCGCATCATCAAAGTGGGAGGCGAAAGGTTCGAGGCTCCGGAGGCGCTGTTCCAGCCGCATCTGATCAACGTGGAGGGACAGGGCATCGCTGAGCTCGTGTTTAATACTATACAGGTAAATAATATAAACATACAGGATGTGGAGCGTGAATATACAGGGTGTAACAAGACCCATCACATAGTCGTTACTTACGCATTGTGTAAACTAACTAAGTAGTATTGAACAAAAATTCTTGCTGGAGAACTACTTATTTATTTTTGGTGTGAAAAGTCGCTATTTACAACAGCGCGTAATGTAACACTCGCAAAACATTGTGCTTATTTATGGATGAATGAGTTACGGAGTATTTTTTTTTTTAAATGGTATTGGTTTTCGTGAAAAAACTAAAAAGAATGGAACTTTGACCTTCAACATCTCCGTAACTAGAAGGTCCCCAGTAATGGTCCTTAAAAAAAAAAAAAAAAAGATTACAGGGAATACAAGTGACTCAGCTAAATTAAGCGTTTTTTTACACACAAAATGTATGTCAAAAGTACCATTGCCCAGCTTCGATAAACCAAGCCCAGACCCAGGTATGATCCAGTACCAAAAAAATATCACAATGACGGGGAACACAAGTGACTCTCGGCTTCGTTAAGCGTTTACATCCGTTACATGAAAACACTTTTGGTTTCCTCGTAGAAGGGTAAAAAGACCAGACTCCATTCCAACATTAAAAGATTACGACCGACGGTAGAATAAAATTGATATATTATTTACCACATGTTTTTTTATTTTTTTGTTGTAATATACTTGAGTTAGAAAAACAGAAATCAATAAACGAAACGATTATTTTGAATGAAAATCTTCTAAAACGTAGGATTTATCATAATCAGCCTATAATGTACCCACTGCTGGGATACAGACCTCCTCTCTGTGAGAGGGAGTGGGCCCTAATCCACCACGCGGCACGGTGGATCGAAAATCGGCTGTAGAAGACATAGGATCTCGATTTCTTAAATGTTATTTTTTTTGCTGGAAATGACTTCTGCTGATCATTACTATGTACAAAAATGACACCCGAGTTAATTCTGCCCAAAAACGAAGGAAATATATTTTTTTTACGAAAAATTTGTATGAAGCTAGTATGAAAAATCGAATTATCTCCTAAACGGCATGTTTAACCGTAATATCCTTGGAGGTGGTCATAGTGCTAATTATTTATGATTTTTTGGTTGCCGATTTGACGAAAAATTTAATGCCGTTTTTTTTTAAAAAATCGTCAAAATATTTTTATTTATTTTTACATGTAAAACGATCCCTTTTAGTGTCCAAGTTAAAAAGTTCGATATGTTATTAACCCAAATATTAAGAACACACAAAACAAGAAAAATTAAATAAAAAAATTGCTGTTTTTTGACACATTTTTATTAATTTAAATAAAAAAAGATTATCAAACTCTTATTTAAGTAACATATAAAGTTATATTATATACAAAATAATTTAATTTAAGGAATTAATACTAAGCATTTGTAAAATAAAGTAAAATAAATAAAAAAAAAGACAAAATATCATTAAATATTACAAAAAAAAAACCCAAAGAGACTCAAATACAAATTTACAAATAAGTACATATATAATTTTTTTACAAATTTTCCTTATCACTCTCGTTGTCAGACTCCAATTCTGAGTCAGCATCCAGATTGGATATATCCAAAAACTCGAACTCAGTTTCCTGAAATTGAATTAAGTCGAGAGTTTCAGCAAAAAAGCACTGTTTTTTCTTGGCATCTAACTTAGGCCTTTGTGCACTTAGCAAAGGATCCGAAGAAACAACAAGCATATTTAAAATGTCTTGATTGGAATCCTGCCTGCTTCTTTTCCGCGAATGATGTTCTCGAAACCTCCTAAAATCTTTGTTTCGAGACTCTGAGGCTTCTTCCGAGAGAGTCCCAATCGGCACAATATTATTTTTCTCAATTATGTCAGCCCCATGGATTAATAATTTATGAACGATTGACGACATGTAGTACCAGTCGTATAATAATACGTACTTTTCTGCTGTTTTGCGGGCATAATCTCTAAATTTTATTATATCGACCTGCTCTCCAGATGTAATTGCTTGTAAAATTACGGCAAATCTTTTGATGAGGTCTTCATCCAAACCGGTTATAGCTGCGGTTTTATTAGGAAACTCAAAGAATTTTCTTGCAGTATTCCCGTCATTGGTGGTTCCCGAGCCTTGTTTTACTATATCAATCAACAGATTGAGCTCATCTTTGAATTTATTTTGAATTATTTTCTTCCTTGTCTGTAGCATTTCTTTGTGCTCATCACTTCTCGCTGCCCACCGTTTGAAGTCGAGCCTGTATGCAATGTGTAACAGACATTCCATACAATTTATACGGGCGTGTAGGGATGACAAGCCAAATTCATACAGGTCAGAACACACAATTTTTGATGTTACAGCATCTAAGCGGTTCATTTCTGTAGGCTTTGCTAAGCACAGGTAGCACGATGCATTTGATCTAGCTTCAGAAAGGTAAGTGCAAACTTTAGCGTCGATCATCGTCATCATTGGTTCATGAGTCACCCTATTATTATTATTGCACTCTGTGGGGATAAGGGCCTCAATTTCTTCATCCATTTGTTTTTTCAGCTCAAGGACAACTGCTTCACTCTCCTTTACAAAAGTAAACTGAACTGGACGACAATACAAAACTGAGCATGGTTTTGGGTTCGTCCATAAGATGTTGTCTCCATCTGTCAGTTTAAGTGGCACCAAGGAGGTCATGAAAATGCTCGAGTCATCTTCCTCACCCTCCATTTTCTGCTTGTATCGGCTTTGGTTAGAAGCACCATCAAATCCCCACTTGGATATCAGCTTCAACTGCTTGTTATGCTCTTCCTTAGAAAGGCTTTGAAGGATTCTTGTAACTGTGATATCAAGTAAAGCTTGAAGTGTAATCCTAGCCGATGAATCAGTAACTGTCACTGATTGCTTCGGAGGGTAGCAATCAAGCTTAGTTTGTTGCACTTTATAGTAAGATGGATAAATATCCTTAGCACCTTCCCGAATGGCAGCCTCTCGCAACGTAATATATTGCCACTTTGAGAGTTTTAGCGAAAGAAGCAATCCAAGCGCCTTCTCTGACGTAAATATGATTGTTTTCGCTGGTTTCTTAAGCGTTTCATTTAATTTAGCGGCTGCTTCAGGATTTTTCATCATGTATTCGATGACAGAGTTTTGTCTATTTTTTTATTTATTTTACTTTATTTTACAAATGCTTAGTATTAATTCCTTAAATTAAATTATTTTGTATATAATATAACTTTATATGTTACTTAAATAAGAGTTTGATAATCTTTTTTTATTTAAATTAATAAAAATGTGTCAAAAAACAGCAATTTTTTTAGTTAATTTTTCTTGTTTTGTGTGTTCTTAATATTTGGGTTAATAACATATCGAACTTTTTAACTTGGACACTAAAAGGGATCGTTTTACATGTAAAAATAAATAAAAATATTTTGACGATTTTTTAAAAAAAAACGGCATTAAATTTTTCGTCAAATCGGCAACCAAAAAATCATAAATAATTAGCACTATGACCACCTCCAAGGATATTACGGTTAAACATGCCGTTTAGGAGATAATTCGATTTTTCATACTAGCTTCATACAAATTTTTCGTAAAAAAAATATATTTCCTTCGTTTTTGGGCAGAATTAACTCGGGTGTCATTTTTGTACATAGTAATGATCAGCAGAAGTCATTTCCAGCAAAAAAAATAACATTTAAGAAATCGAGATCCTATGTCTTCTACAGCCGATTTTCGATCCACCGTGCGCGGGCCCGGTGCTGTTCAGTAGATGTCATATGTCTTCGAATTTTTCGGATTTATGTACCGAGGCAACTTCTTCTTATTTAATATTTTTCTTTCTTTCCTTTTTAATTGATATCGATTTGATAGTGAGGTGACACAATTTTTTAATAGGGCAGTGATTTTCGATGTCGAAATAGGTTCTACTTGGTATGGGTATGTACTTTGTTTAAAAAAAACAATGATTTTTATACAAATAATTGTGTATTTCTTCGACAGGCCGCCGACATAGACATGCGTAACGAGCTCTACAAGCACATTGTCCTATCCGGGGGCTCCACAATGTACCCAGGGCTCCCCTCCCGGCTAGAGCGCGAGATCAAGCAGTTGTACTTAGAGAGGGTGCTCAAGAACGATTGTGATAAACTTGCGGTGAGTAATATAACACTAGCAGAAGTAGTTAAACTACTACGTGTACCGGAATACAAAGTATCTTCTACTTGTGGGCCCAATTTCATCTAAACCCTAGCCAGCCCCTGCAGTCTCGACATTAGATAGCGATAAAAATCGGTCGCTAAGTCGTATCGTTGTCAAATTCGTTTAATAGATTTTCAACTTTATCTCGAAAGCATAAGGTTGGAAATCTATTAAAGAAATTTGAAATCGGTTAGACTTAACGACCGATTTTTATCGCTGTCCAATGTCGAGACTGCAAGGCCAGGCCCAAAAAGTGATTGGTAAAATAATACAAACTTTTGAAATGATTAATTAGTGGAATACAACTTACTTACGAATGGCTAGTAAACTAAATAAGGATTTTGAAATGTGACTGTCAGTGAAAAGGATCTTTGTTTTATTCAATCCATTGCTGCTATTATTTTATTGTGTGTGCTGTAGTAGGTAACTTATGAAGAGATCGGATATTCGGATACATATTTACCTAAAGTTAATTTTTGCTATGAAAGTATGGAAGCGACAACTTAAAATAAATTGTTTGGTAAGAAAAATCCCGGTATGCCAGGAACACTGGTAATTTATAACTCGTCGGGTGTATAGCATGGACTTAAAAAAAAAACCTGGAATTCTTGGATTGCATAACTATTCAGATGCATATTTATTTAAAATTAATGTTTAACCCCCGATGCAAATATGTGTATGTAGGATGTAAGAGGAGGGGTGGTATGTGTTAGTTGAAACATTTTTTTTTTCGATACAAATGCTCAGTCCATATTAGCCAATATCTCAACTTTAGGTGAATATGCATCCGAATATCCGATCTCTGCTTATAATTGAGTGTTCATTATGTATTCTTTTCATTTTAACATCGTGTATTATCTTAAAAAGTCGTTAATTA
Organism: Dryobotodes eremita; assembly: GCA_917490735.1. Classification (NCBI taxonomy): domain Eukaryota; kingdom Metazoa; phylum Arthropoda; class Insecta; order Lepidoptera; family Noctuidae; genus Dryobotodes; species Dryobotodes eremita. The sequence continues at coordinate 10,486,504 of OU823267.1, forward strand.
ATGAATAGATGAGTATATTGATATTGTGATAACATTAATATAACTACTTTCTTCCACAGAAATTCAAGATCCGCGTAGAAGACCCGCCTCGCCGTAAGGATATGGTGTTCATCGGAGGCGCCGTGCTGGCTGAGGTGTGCAAGAACAGAGACAACTTTTGGCTGTCACGAAACGAATACTTAGAGCAGGTACGAACATTAATTGTTTCATGGTCCCCGGCGGCGCCACCATCCGGATCCCACAGTGGTGGGGGGGGTTCGAATCGCTGTCGAGCCCACCATGAAGTACCTGGGGTTGGTGCTCGACAGCCGGTGGGATTTCGGCCCCCACTTCCGGCAGCTGGCGCCCAAGTTGTTGGGCGCGGCCGGGGCGCTGTCAACGCTGCTTCCCAATCTGGGGGGCCCGAGCGCCGCTTGTAGGCGGCTCTACGTGGGGATCGTGCGGTCGATGGCCCTTTACGGGGCCCCGATCTGGGCGGCTGACCTGACGGCCGGCAGCATTGCTGTATTGCGAAAGCCGCAGAGAGCAATGGCCGTCAGAGTCATAAGGGGGTACCGCACGATCTCCTACGAGGCGGCTTGTGCACTGGCCGGATCCCCGCCCTGGGACCTGGAGGCGAAGGTGCTCGCGTCACTGTACCGGTGGCGCGAGGAAGCGCGGGCGCGGGGCGAGCGACCGATGCAGCGACAAATGGAGCAGCGTCGGTCGCAGCTCCGCGAGGTCCTGGTGGCGGAATGGCGGGACAGGCTCTCACGCCCTACCGCCGGCCTCGTCACCATCGAGGCGGTCCGGCCGGTGCTCGTCCACTGGCTCGGGAGGAGGCACGGCTCCCTGTCGTTTCGGGTGACGCAGGTGCTCTCGGGGCACGGTTGCTTCGGGAAGTACCTGTGTCGCATAAACAGGGAGCCGGACGCCCGGTGTCACCACTGCGTCGACTGCCGGGAGGACACGGCGCGGCATACGCTGGCAGAGTGTACCGCTTGGGAGGAGCCGCGCCGTGCCTTCATCTCAGGAGTAGGCAGTGACCTCTCGCTGCCGGCCGTTGTGAACGCGATGGTCGGCGGCGAGGAGTCCTGGGACGCGGTGGTATCCTTCTGCGAAACAGTCATCTCGCAGAAGGAGGCTGCGGAAAGGGAGCGAGAGATCTCATCCTCTCACCCGGGTCCGTCGCCCCCCATACATCAGGACCCGAGGTGGCGGCGCGTAGTGTTCCACGCGCGCCCCTCTTAGACGTCGCGGGGGGAGTCAAACACCTCACTCCCCCCGCTCGACCGGACGGGGCCCGCAGAGGCGGCGCAGAGGCGCCGGGGGTTGCGGAAGATTTGTACGTTCCCGCGACCCCCGGCGTAGGTGTGAGACGGAACACCGGGGTGGTTTTAGTCAGTAAGAGTCTGACAGACCCCTCCGCCCCCCCAGGGCGGGGGACATCCATGAGGATTTTCCACCCCGGAACAAAAAAAGAAAAAAAAAAGGTACGAACATTAATTACTTAGAGTGGGTACGAATATTAATCCTATTCTCATCAGATATCTGATGGCCAATTTCCGTTATTCAAAACGTTCAAAATTATGGTCGCAATTATGAAATTGAAGCCCTCGCCGAGATAATTAAGAGAGAGAGGGAGAGAGAGAGTGAGAGGGAGAGAGAGAGTGAGAGGGAGAGAGAGAGAGAAAGAGAGAGAGATAGTGAGAGAGAGAGGGAGAGATAGAGGGAGAGAGAGAGAGAGAGGGAGAGAGAGAGAGAGTGGGAGGGAGAGAGAGAGGGAGAGAGAGAGAGAGGGGGGAGAGAGGGAGAGGGGGAGAGAGAGAGGGAGAGAGAGAGGGAGAGAGAGAGAGAGAGAGGGAGAGAGAGAGGGAGAGGGAGAGAGAGAGAGGGGGAGAGAGATAGAGGGAGAGAGGGGGTGAGAGAGGGAGAGAGAGAGAGAGAGCTCCTGCTCTCTCTCTCTCTCCCGCTCGCTCGCTCGCTCGAGAGAGAGAGGATGTTTGGACAAATTGATACTGGGTTTGAAATTGAATTGATGCGAATGTTATTATTTATTCAAAATACGGGAACTGTCCCCTCTGATATCCAGAGCTTCCTGGGGATTAACCAGAGATTTTGTACCCGTCTCTAATTGGGAGTAGTTTCCTGAACCCTGGACAAAAGCTGAGACAAATACGCGGAGGACAGACTAAAAATATTGTAGTTTCACTAAAAAATGCACGGTTCCTGTAGGTGCCGGTAACTATACATCATCAAATTAGTATAGTTAATCATATTAGTATAGTTTAGTTATAGGTTTTTTTGACTATATTAGTATAGTAAGTATAGTCAAAAAAACCTCTTCAGTTGTCTGAAGAGTTTTTTTTTTGTTTGAACGCGCTAATCTCTGGAACTACCAGTCGGACAATTTTTTTTTGTATTTAATAGGTCAATGCTTGTGGAAGTCTTAGGCTATTTAATATCACGTTACGCCCCTTAGAAGCCGAGCGAGGCGGGAGAAACCGCGGGGCACTGCTGTTTCACTATAACCATGAAAAAGCGTTATATTTTCAATAGGTTCCTTACCTTTTTTTAAGCAACTGGTGCTTAATTGTCAAACATTTTGTTCCAGGGTATCTCCTGCCTAAGGAAGCTGGGCCCCCGCGCCAGTTAATGACTGAAGCACTTACTTAATTACTACTAAATGTATATAGACGGTGCAAAAGGGTTATAAGCGACGGAAAACTAATGCTCGGCTGTAAACATGACACATCGAGTTTTGAGAAAATTTCGGCTCTGTAGAACGACGTCTCTGCTGTGTACAGGAATTGAAATACCGGTATTTTTGGGAACCGGTATCATTGGCCTTGATACCGGTACCAGAGTAGTACCTGTGATATTGGTGCCGGTACCAGACGCAGTTCCTGTACTATTGGTACCGGTACCAGGCGTAGTTCCTGAACTATTGATATTTCTAATCAGTATCGGTACTGTACCGGTACCAAACAAATATTTCCTTAAGTTAGAATGAGAAAACAGATATAGTAAGTAAAAAGGATAGTTAATAGGCATTAGAAAAATAGCTTCAAGGTTGCCAAACGTACGAGGTTCCTCGTACAAATATGAGATTTGTGGTAAACGCCAGGTACCTGAATTTGGCACCGGTGCTTGTTAGATGGAGTACCGGTACCGAAATAGCAAGAACCGCTAAGTACCGATACAGAACTTGTACTTTTGGTACCGGTTCCAAGCCTGTATGACAGACTCTTTTTAATGCTCGGTGTGTCATATTACCCCCGGGTACTCAATTTTCTGTCGCTTACGCCATCGCACTGTCGATACGATTCAAGTATTCCGTTATTTTACTTCGAAATTAAGTTTAGTTTGTATAGAATCAATGATTTTATTATGTTTATAACATTTGTATATCGATTTAATAATTACAGAAGACAGATAATACTGTGCATAGAAAATTTTCATATTTTTCGGTGTGTGTGTGTATTATGTTGGTGATAAAAATAGAAGCTGCCAATACGACGAAAGGGTGTGTGCTGCTCTCTTGATAAGCGAAAATGACATCTAAAAACGTAACTAGGAGGCATCCACAGATTATCCATTATCCGAAAAAAAAAATACCTCTACCAAAATACTATCAAAATCGGTTTGATAATTTAAACAGTGATAAAACTTGCTTTGCATTTACACAAAACTATGGATTATGCTTGTTTGCGCACAAAGTTTCATTATTATACCATAAATAATCGGCAAATGAACGAAGTAAAAGGTCGAGGCGAGGATCTTAGCAGGTGACTTCTGTAGTTTCTGCTTACCCCCATGGAAAGAAGGCGTGAGTTTATGTATGTAATCGGCAAATGTGCAACTACCCGTATATCCATTTTTCATTTCGGTCCGACATAATACGCACTCGTCTTTATAATGCATTTAATTTATTAATTTAAGGCTCTCACAATCTACTTATAATTGACACGGAAGTGTAATCAAGAGATTCTTAATTAGGCCAATTACGATATAGACTTACTTAGCGGACATTTTGTAAGCAAGATCAAAACTTAGTTAGTCATTATAAAAGGTGAACTGGAATATGACACTTCTTACTTTAATATTAACACAGGTACGTTGAGTACAATACGGCCGATGAATAACGGCCGGTCCGAACTTTGCGCAGAAGGCTGCGCAAACATTTTTAAGGAACCAAATGGTGACATGAGACGAGTGAGAGAACGTGTGCCAAAGCTCGGAGAGCCTGTGTTCAGACCGGTCATAATTCATCGCCCGTTAAAATAGCACATCGGGTTTTAGAAAAGTTCGATTTTGTAAAGCGTTGTCTCTGCCACTCATAAAGGTACAGTATTTTTATCTTATGAAGCGACGCGTGCTTTACTTGTGGTAACCATGCTGTGAATTTGTGCGTGAAGACGAGTAGCGTCTAAACCCCCCCCCCCCACACACACACACTTCCGATATCGATATTGTCTCGGACGGTACCGAGAGCTCCTGCGCTTACACACACATTCACAGCGTGTTTGACCACTTGGTAATCACAAGTAAAGCGCGCGTCGCTTCGTGAGATAAAAATACTGTATGGTCTGTGTGACAATTTCTTTCTAAGGCACCTGTACCACCGCCAACGAGTTAGAGAGTAGTTATGAACGATATTCTCGCTCAAGAAACGTACAGAAGATTGTTGGTCCCGTGTAAGTAAAAGAGATACAAATATTAATAATCGATCGCTGACTGTTCAGACCGCCGGCGAGTACTTGTTTGTTGCAGCGACAAGAGCTATCAAAGACAGTGCGAGTGCTCAGCGACGCTCGCTTGGCGGGCAGAAAACTCTCAGAGGCTCACGCATGGTACATACGCATACCAGCGAGTAATGGCTCGTCGCTGCTTGTTGTTCGCTAACTTGATTTTAGTTGCTAGTTCTACCCGCTTCTCGTCTCCCGCGGTAGGACAGGTGCTTAAAACTCGATGTGCCGTATCAACTCTTGCGCACTGTTTCTAGTATAGGGGAGAATCCGAGTCCCCGGGTTTTTATTTAAAAAGGTATATTTAGAAAGGTAACCTGATACCTTGCCTCGTTGGTCTAGTGGTCGCTAGCGCTACTGCTGAGCGTGAGGTCCTGGGTTCGATTCCCGGGTCGGGCAAAGTGTTATTGAGTTTTTCCATCTGGAATTTCTAAGTAGCAGCCCGGAGTTTGAATTTGTGCCCGGTTGATGGCAATAGGCTCGCCCCCTGTTACACGGGACTTAAACATAACTGGCGAAATGTGGGTGTACTATAGGTACACCTCTGCCTAACCCGTCGGAGAATACAGGCGTGATGTTGCGTTATGTATGTAACCTGATATATTTAATTTTTGGGCCTTCACCAATGTAAGGTATTAACTCTTTACCTTTAGTGAATAGTCCGTTCACAGTTATTTTACCTGTGACAGCAGCAACCTAACAGCAACCTTATTGTAACGAGAATAAAGATCACAATGATTTGGACAGACTTGTCAGTGGCAGCAACCCAACAGCAACCTTATTGTAACGAGAATAAAAATCACTGTGGTTTGGACAGTCATAAAAATCAGAGTTAAAATAACTGAACGGACTGTAGGGAGGGATGATAGTATGCAATAAAGAATGTAATGTAATAATTATTGTATGATTTTGTAATTAATTATAATTTAACTGAATCTATGTTTGTTTTATTTAGAAAAAACCTATTTTTCAAGTAAGAAACTAGAAGGAACTTAAGGTTTTTCAAAAACATCTTAAGGCGCTCCCTCACCGGGACAATTCGCCTGTAATATAATCCAAGAGTCCACTGTAACGGCTAGGGCTCTGCAAGTAGACTGCGTAGGCCGTCAACTGCTAGGAGATAATTTAAACCAGCAGGATAGGTTAAGAGCGGCCAACCTGACATAATTCCCATACAAACGCTCGTAAGTGATTATGGCGTTATAACAAATTTTCTTCGAGATGTGTGTACGTTACTCCAGCAGGAAAAGTGTTCCCAGAGTGATATGAGTGGAACGTATAATTAGTGCGTAATCTGCTGTGAATTGCGCAAGTGCGCGAATGTGCGCCACAAAAAAATTGTACGCTTTGTCGTTTTGGACAAATATGAAAAAAACGATTCCTGCTGGAGTAACGTTGTTCCAGCAGGTAAATTCATTAATCTTAAATTACAATAGTATTTACAATTATAATATTATAATAACCTAACCTAACTAAAACTATTAACAGACAAAAAAAAAATGGCGTCAATAAATTCCTCCGCACCGCTGTCGACTGGTAATGTACCCAAGAGAATGGCGGCATTGCCACGTTGTATGGCAATGCTTAGCCTCTGGCCAAGGTAAAAGTCAGTCCTTGGGTCACGGGAAGTGAATAGGAATCAGCAGGAAAATTATAAACGAATGATCGCTCAGAGAAATATTGTGCATGGGCAGAGCTTATATTTGTACAGGAATGTGCGCCGAAAATATAATTTGTGCGTGTTCAGGTTTTCGAGGTATTGCATTTCCTGCTGGAGTAAGTTTTTGCACATTCGTGTACCTACCCCTAAAACCATTGTATGTGCGCCTGTAGAATAAACATACACGAGTAGCCCTTTATTTGTGCGTATTTGTGACAGAATTAGATTTCAGAAAATATTTTTAATTTTCAAGTAATCGCGCTTTTTTGAAAACTCGAAAAAATATCGCAGTGCATATAATATGAGAAAACGTATAAGCTCGCTGAAAACTGTATTCGGTCCTTCTTGACGCTTATAATAACTATAAAAAGTTTCAAAAGCGTAAATGCATGCGTTATTGAATGGTATTGTTAAAAGTCAAAACGACGGTGTCATAAGTTTGACGGCAAAATACAAGTAGGTAACCGGCTCAACCCAAGATGTGTAGGTTTAAACCAAAAATTTGTGCGTTTAGTCAAAAATATACCGTGAAAATATTCAGCTTGGAATGTTTTGCATTAAGTAGCTAAAAACAAAAACAAAACATGTAAACAACGGCTGGTTATCCGACCAAATTCGATTGACTACAAAAAAGCGACAGATTCGTACATATCGCTGACCTTCTTTATTAGACGTATTAAACCTAAGCTGTGGTCCGTACAGTCCAGTGACGTAATTTTGGTACTTGCTACTTGTTAAGTGTAGGTACTTTTAAATAAGTCAAAATACCATCGCAGATCGTGCCATCATCGTAACCCGTTATTAAGTGTCCGAATATGCTAAATTGTTGCGCCACTTTCAACGAACTTCAAAAAAAAATGAAGTATTCAAACAGTAACAGTGCAACCGCGTGTCTCAACGCGTATTTCCTGGAACAAGTTTGTGAAATCTCGGGGCACCAATTTTTGTTCAATGTTATCGCGTTCTCACTCATACCTACTTCTCTTTCAAACATTGCGTTGGATTACACAATAAGCTTTTTAATCATGCTCGCGTTGACAATGGACGGATCGGGAAGGGCCCTCTTAAATATAATTAAATAGGTTGAGGTATCACGGCTAGTTCGAAGGTAAAAGTTACATTACAGACGAATGCTCCCGGTGAGAGGACGCGCTCCCTGCGTTTAAAAAAGGAGTTACGTAAAGCTACGTCACTATTTGTAACACCGAACACACCAACAACTCTCCTAACAAAGTGACCATTATATTGAGCATAATGTGGACGCGGATTTTAACATTTCACCGAGCGAACTTCCAGACGAATTTTATTACTGTCGCTATGTCGATTCTCAAAAGACACTTGTTTAAAGCCTGCATTTATTTCGCCATTCTTCTCAGACGTAGTCAGATAGGAAATGTCGACTCCATACAGTTTTTTTTTTTTTTTAAACGCTTTACAGAATAAACAATAACGTTCATTTTTAACTATAATTGTAGGTAAAAATAGAGGTGTAAAAAAGAATTGAATTGCATTTGTGCAAATTTTTCTTTAACTAGGCTAGCTAGCGAAGCTGCTCATACGTGGTGGATAGAGCACTCTATTATCTAAGCAAAATTAGCAGGCCGCTTTTGCAGACCGTTGGAAGCACAGAGCACGGGGACGCCTCGGTGGCTCAGTGGCGAGAGGCGGCATTCCTAACACTTTCCATACAAAACAGCGTGTCACCGTTTACTCGCACTAAGACACATGTTCATGATGGAAAACAAAAGTTGAGGAACTAGTTCATGATGGAAAAACTAGTTCATGATGCAAAAACTATTTCATGCTGGAAAAAAATATTTGATGAACTAGTACATGATGGAAAAACTAGTTCATGATGCAAAAACTATTTCATGCTGGAAAAAATTATTTGATGAACTAGTACATTATGAAAAAACTAATTCAGAAACTAGTTCATGATGGGAAAAGCTAATTGAAGAACTAGTTTAAAATGATAAAAACTAGTTGTTGATGTCCCTGCCACTCTGTATAAGAACATCCTTATTTGGATACACAAGGAAAAGAATACTCAATAAGAAAACAATATCAGTTATAATTACGTTTATTAAAAATCACAAATGCAAAATTTTCTTTCATTTACAAATTACACAAGTGTTTTATCGATATCGGCAAATACGTTAGCGATATCGATACATATTTATCGACTCGACAAAAATACGTACGTCCTTTAAATAATAATATCTTAGTAAAAATACACAGTAAAGCTAGATTTGTATTAAAAAAACATAAAAGTCAGTCAATATCACATACGTATATGAAAAATAAACTACCGACGATAAATATGACTTTAGCACACTTAACTAACACGTTTATAATAAGTTGAAAGTTCTTGAGACTTGCGAAGTATTAAAACATTAAGCAAATTTTGCTCAAAAAATTTGGAAAATCAGACTACCGGAATAAGTTTATTATGTCCGTTGCGTTTTGATAACTCACCCACTCTTCAAGCTTATTTTAGCTTAGTAGGAGGGCAACTTTTAGGGCGAGATTGATAAAAAATAATTGCCATTAGTTTTTTCCTTTTTTTCGTCTTTACCAACTTTCAGTAAATTAGATTGAAAATGAACTGCACCAGAATGCGGTGTTCTCGAACCATCGAATTTCCAAAAACTTTGGCGACATGTAATAATAAAAATTAAAGCAAATATTAGGTCTTTACCTATGAAATTGCCGTTCTGCAGTACTGGCCATTTCAAATCAAAATAATTTTTGTTTGGCTATGAATTCTAATTTCAAATTAATTTTATTTTAAAAACATGGATTTTTTTTTCTAAAAGTAGTCATTTCTTTATTGATTAGTGTTACATTTTCATCGCATTTCAATCTTTTTCGTCATCATGGATACGTTAAAAATTCGAGTAATTATGGAATATGAGTACCGTCGTGGCAGCAACGCGGCACAAGCGGCACGCAACATCAACGACGTTTACGGAGCTAACTCTACAAACCAACGCACCACCTGTTATTGGTTTGCTCGCTTCCGTTCTGGAAATTTCGACCTGAAAAATGAACCTCGCGGTCGTCCGAAGACTTTGGTCGACAATGACGAATTAAAGGCGATTGTGGAAGCTGATGATACACAATCTACGGCTGAATTAGCAGCAGCTTTCGACGTTAGCGTCAAAACAATATTGGTCCATTTGCGTCAAATTGGCAAGGTAAAAAAGCTTGACAAATGGGTGCCCCACGAACTCAATGATCGCCAGCGCGAAGTACGCGTCGAGACGTGCCTTGCACTGCTCAACAGACACACAAATGAAGGAATTTTGAACCGCATTGTTACCTGCGATGAAAAATGGATTCTGTTTGATAACCGTAAGCGCTCAGCAAGTTGGTTGGATCCTGGTTCAGCACCTAAACAATGCCCTAAACGAAAACTTACCCCTAGAAAAGTGATGGTCACTGTTTGGTGGTCTAGCGCCGGTGTGATTCATCACAGCTTCTTACCAAACGGGGTGAGCATTACTGCAGGTGTGTACTGTGAAGAACTGAACACAATGATGGAGAAGCTGGCGCATCTCCAACCAGCATTGGTCAATCGCTCGTCTCCGCTGCTCCTGCACGACAACGCGCGACCTCATACTGCACAGCAGACGGTCTCCAAGTTGCAAGAACTGGGGTTGGAAGCTCTCCGTCATCCGCCCTACTCACCAGACCTTGCGCCTACAGACTACTACTTTTTCCAGAATTTGGATAACTTCTTGGCGGGAAAAAAATTTAATACCCGAGAGGCAGTACAAAATGCCTTTGAAGAATTTGTTGCCTCCCGTCCAGCTGATTTCTTTAAGAAGGGCATCAATAAACTGCCACTGCGATGGCAAAGATGCATTGATTGCATGGGTGATTACTTCGATTAATACAAATAAAAAATTCAAGAAAAAAATTCGTTTAAATTTTTTCATACAAAACGGCAATTTCATAGGTAAAGACCTATTATAATGTTATATCGACACATCAAGAAACATCGAAAACATTAATTCTCGAACATTTTTTTTTTAAATATTCACAACACCCGTAGTGTATGCTTTTAGGAAGTACATCAAAGTAGGGGTAGACCGAAAGATCAGCACCCTAATTACGTAACACACTATCACAATCTGAATCATTTTGAAGGCTATTGCTAATCCATTGCTTCATATGTTCGAAAAATTTGCGTGCTCAACAACGTAAATAACGCAATGAATGTTGTTGAACTGTCAAAATGAAACCCATTCCTACTGTTAGTGTGTTACGTAATTACCTCGCTGTTCTTATTAAATTTTGATACACAAAATTGACACATACTATACAATACACACCATTGCGATAGGCCCTTTATTTGATTAATTTGAAAATAATGCCATTTTTTTCATTTGCTACGAAAATTATCATTAAAATTCTATTTTTAAGAAGAAAAAAATATATAATAGGAGATCTAAAACCGATATAAAAAGTTACACATTTAAATCTAAATCTGGCACTAAGCTTACAAAACCTACTTCAGTTTTAAACTGTAAATATATACTAGTTATAAAATGCTACATAATAAACATTAATTCTACACATAATTATTTTAATCATAAACTAGTTTCTACGATTTCAAAGACAATATAAAAAAGGAAAAATTAAAACTTAAAATCACTGTGCTACAATTTTTAATTTAAAAAGATGATCTTCATTTTCGCGCTCATATTTTTTCAAGACTTTTCATTGTAGCTTCATTTATTTTAGTAGGGAATTAAGTAAAAAAATTGAAGTGATGACAATATATCTAACATTCAATATTTAAAAGTATAAATAAAAAGACATTAGTTTAAAAATTACACTTACAAATATAAAACTAGACTCATTCTTAAAAGTTACATAGAAATATTACTTAGTTGCCTTTCTCCTAGCACAAAAAATTTGCAAAGCACTGCAAACTGCAATTCGAGACTCTTAAATAAAAAAAACAGTCTTATTATTCACAAAACTAAAACTAAAATGAGATTTTCAATAACTTGCGATTAGCCTTAAACCTAGACTAATACTCTTAACCCTATAAATGCAATGTCTGGTCACTGTTCGCTTAAAAATGTACAAAACAAAAAATCGAGCGAAGCCGATTGGCCAATAAAGTAATTATTTTATATAGACGATTATTGGGAGGAGATTCACCTCATGTTCCGACATCGGAAATACTTATTTTTTACAATATTCCTAATTCTTCGTTTTATTGAAGTTTTCTTACTAGTAATGAATTTAATTTTATATTTTTCCTAATACACTTAAACTATACCTTACTTAAATGTTTGATGGGTAAATAATTATTGTAACTTTTATTTACTTTTAAGGGTTCCGTACCCAAAGGGTGCCAACGGGACCCTATTACTAAGGCTCCGCTGTCCATCCGTCTGTCTGTCACAGGGCTGTATCATTGGAACCGTTATAGATAGAAACTTTAATTTTTTACAGAGTGTGTTCTACTGTAGCCGCTATAACAACAAACAATAAAATGAAGTTAAAAATTAAAGGGGGTCCCCATACAAGGAACGTGTTTTTTAAAAAATATGTAGTATTACATATTGTACGGTGATATGGAACCCTTCGAGTCTGACTCACACTTTTTTATAAAGGCAGTCAAGGTACTATATTATTTACCCTCAAAAATCTAGTCTCACGGCCTGTTTCATTACCCCCGGATGTTTACTAATTTATCGAAGTTCTGTCCCATTCCAGAATTGACCAGCACCTGCAGTCTCGACATTAGACAGCGACAAAAATCGGTCGCTAAGTCGTATCGTTGTCAAATTCCTTTAATAGATTTTCAACTTTATTTCGAAGGCTTAAGGTTGAAAATGTATTAAAGAAACTTGACATCGATTAGACTTAACGACCGATTTTTGTCGCTGTCTATGTCGAGACTGCCGGCCCTGGTAGGCCCGATGTATACACATTTTTGTCGTGAAAAACTACGATTTATTCGCCGTGTGTAGGCACGGTCGCCAGTGTTGTATGGGTCACTAAGGAAGTTTATTGATAGACACGGCGGCACTACGGCAAGGTGCCGTCGCCGTATACCATACGACCGATGGTTTTCCGTGTCATATACAAGCTCACACGATTATTATGCCGTGCGGCTAGCGCGCCACGCCTTAAAGAAACCGTGCCGTGTAGTCGCCAGCAGGTCAAGCTACACGAAACTGTCTTTCTCCAAACGATTTTAAACCTTAAAATGTTTACGTTTAAGTTCATAATCGAATGAGAAAATCAGACAGTTTGATTTTAATGTGCTGGCGATTGCACAACAGGCCGTAGGTTTTGCGGTAACCAGATATAGTGAAACAGGCCCTTTTTATTTAATACCGAGATCATAGTAACGGTACAAGTCATTTAAACCTGATTTACACGGTGCCTGAAGCATACCATAGCTTGAACCAACAATAAAAGTAGCACCGTCTAAACAGTGTTTGGACGATGTTCGCCAGTACTTGCTTCATTTTGCCACAGGCGAGAAATTTACATCGTGTAAATCGGGCTCTAAAGACTCTTTAAATACCTTAACACTAAAATTTCGATTCAATCAGGACGAATTATATCAATTTCGGACGATTAATACATAACTTACAACTTAAAATGGCTACATACGTTTATACTTCAGTCTTAAATTCTAATTTTATTTACAAATGGCAGTATCATTTAGCTTCCGATATCTCTTATAATATAGCCAAGCCCTTGGGCTGGGCTGATCTTGATGGACACAATGTGTTTTTTTGTTTGTAGGTAAATTTGGTTTTGTTTGCGTTGATGGTTCAGTTTGAGAGTTTGTTAGAACATTTTGGCTAAGCGCGCAATACGATTTTAAAACTGCGAAATAAAATCGCAAATGAAAAATTAAAAATGCTGAAAATTATAATGGACAAATGACAATGATTCGGATTGTGCAATGTGTAATTTTGAAGAACCAGAGTTACCGACACAGCTTGCAGAGTAAGCAAGCTGAAGTGGCAGTGGGCTGGCCATGTTTGTCGGAGGACCGATGGCCGGTGGAGCAAAATTGTCCTGGCCCTGCAGTCTCGACAAATATAACGACAAAAATTGGTCGTTAAGTCTAATCGATGTCAAATTTCTTTAATAGATTTTCAACCTTATGCTTTCGAAATAAAGTTGAAAATCTATTACAGGAATTTGACAACGATACGACTTAGCGACAGATTTTTGTCGCTATCTAATGTCGAGACTGCAGGGCCAGGGCTGGCAGTCTCGACATAGATACCGACAAAAATCGGTCGTTAAGTCCAAACGTTGTCAAATTTCTGTAATAGATTTTCAACCTTATGCTTTGGAAATAAGGTTGAAAATCTATTAATGGAATTTGACAACGATACGACTTAGCGACAGATTTTTGTCGCTATCTAATGTCGAGACTGCAGGCCCAGGGCCTGCAGTCTCGACATTAGACAGCGACAAAAATCGGTCGCTAAGTCCTAAGTCGCTAATTCCTTTAATAGATTTTCAACCTTATGCTTTGGAAATAAGGTTGAAAATTTATTAAAGAAATTTGACATCGATACGACTTAGCGACCGATTTTTGTCGCTATCTATGTCGAGACTGCAGGGGCTGGAGTGGAAACCGCGTATCGACAAGCATGGTGTGGGACGCTCCCCAGCTAGATGGACTGACGACCTCAAAAAGGTGGCTGGGACTGGTTGCGGAAGACGGAGGACAGGGTGTTTTGTCCAGCAGTGGACTGAGATGGGCTGAGTTGATTGAATGTTGATTTTTAACAAATACCCACGACATATATAAAAAAATCCTAATTCTTTTTTGTGCGTATTTAGCCGTACTTAACCGATTTTAAAATTACTGATCTAATGTATATTAATTTTCGGTGTCGAGCACTTAGTTAACGATATGGGGCTTTATTTGACTCATCTAAAATCTTCTAAAAATCACATTGTCCACACAAAGATCACTAAAACTACTTAAATTTTAACTTACAACTAAATCTAACCTAACTCGAAATAGTAAATGCATCGAAATGGCTATATATTTTCACTAAATTAAACATAGTTACACTAAAACCTATCTTTTATTCGCCTATTCGTTTTTCATTGCAATGTCCCAGTTATAGACCATTTTTGGGATCGTTAAAAGTGATCGAATTTACGCGTAGAATACGGCCGACCGATGAATTATAACCGGTCTGAACATAGGCTCTCCGAACTTTCGCGCATGTTCTCTCACTCACACTCGCCTCATGTCACCAATTGGTTCCTGAAAAATGTTATTGCGCAGCCTTCTTCGCAAAGCTCGGACCGGCCATGATTCATCGGCCGTATTGTAAAAGCCGATGTTTCTTTTTTACTACACTCCATTTATTATAACATTTGAAAAATAACGGTTATAACCATTACGTTATTTCAATATAACCGTATAATAAACTCCGTTATTTCACAATAAATACAAAGCAATGTAATTTATGTACCATTTACATTTTGAAATAACTCTAAAATCATCATTTCAGCTATATTACAAAACTAGCTTCTGCTCGCGGCTTCACCCACGTGGATGTCGGAAATTATCCCACGGGAACGTGGTACCGGGATATAAAGTAGCCTATGTCCTTCCCCAGGATGCCATCTATCTCCTTGCCAAATTTTATCGAAATCCGTTCAGTGGTTTAGGCGTGAAAAGGTAACATACAGATAGAGTTACTTTTCGAATTTATAATATTACTATGGATAACTGTCGTTATTTGGCTGTTGCGTTTCTAATGTTAATATATGGAGTATAGATGTATAAAATATTGACTAATTTCTTACAATTTCTAGCCATTTTAAAATGCTAATTTATTTAAAACTTTAATAGCATACTTTCGCTTTACAGTTTGAGTAAATCTCGAAATATTGGTAAAAAAACTAAAAATAACTCTAAAATGTCTAGAAATACAAGTTCTTAGCAAAAGTCATGTGTCGACATAGTCAAAATATAATCACTGATGATAGTTATAGCTAAGGGTGGAGGAGGTTAGCAAATATGTATTACAATAGAAATGAAAACTTACGACTGGAGCCGAGTATACGCGATTTAGCGCAGAGTATACGAGATTCACCGTCACCGACCGATTGGAGCTGAGTATACCCGATTCAGCGTCACCGACCCGAGCGTGACGATTCAGTTTCGTTGAATGTTCACTTCAATAACAAAAGTTGGTTTTTGTCATAGATTATTTTGAAACCGAATTAAATATTATTTTTAACCACTCGTACAATTCAAAGAAAACTCCACATAATAATATGAATAAAGTTGAGCGCTACACCTAAGTACGACTTTTGTTCAAAGCTCATTTTTCCACTTTATCAAAATTGTCGAAGGCATGTATTTAATCGACCCTCAAAAAATCCCATTTTATCTTCTAAAAATACTACTGAACATTCTAATAAGATGAATGCACGTCCTTTTGTGAACCTCTAATAATTCCTATTTTGGGACCTTAAAAATAGCCAAGTAACTGCGACCGACTTGGATTAAGCCCAAAAAGTTATTAAAGGTTTATTAATTTAAAAAAGTGTACATAATTAGAAGGTCAATCAATAAGTTTTTGGAGGATCAGTTAAATACTTCCCGTTGCCGAAATCCAAAATAAACAGTCCTTACACACCCCAAAAAATTGTCATCCATGCGTATTCCTTAAATATCTTCGACGACCTACGCCTCTGACAACGCCCTTACTCTTCAGTCTTGTCGTGTGATTTCTGTGAGGTGGTCTCAGAAGTGATGTCTTGCAGTATGTTCTTAATCTCGTCGTATATTTCTGTGAACTGGGGCCGGTCTGATGGCGATTTGCTCCAGCAACGTTTCTGGAGGAATAAGGAATTATGATAAGGTTTTCCTCAACGAAGATTCTTTTTAAGATGTATGCTAGGATTTCTCGCGTACGTAGAGGGTAGGTTGAACGGCACAAATCTCACAATGAAGAATTTAGGAAAAATCGATTACACACTATACGGGTGAGTTTATAAACTTCCGAGTGAAACCGGGATTTATGGGGTATAGAAAGAAAAAACTATTCTAAAAATAAACAGTCTTGTACCGGCATCTACAACGCCACATGCGAGCTACGCGTCACACTGACGTCACGCAAAATCCTGCATCGCGCAAGCAGAGTTTACCGTGCAACTATCATATAGACAACGTCCCGACTTCAATCGTCGGGCAGTTGCCCACCAGACACGACACCCGTCTGGTCGGAGGACCCTTTTTCCATAGAGTATGAGTGAGCTTTACACCCTGTTCCTCATACCTCTATAGTCTTTTGTTTTTCAAACAAACACTATCTCTGCTAGGAACAGAATCCGGTCATTTCTTAAAATAAAACCACCGTGTAATTATCGCACCGACCAAATTATGTAATGTTTATGAGAATACTCATATCATAGTTTAACAATATTAGCCAGTCCGGTATAATTCTGGCATCGTGGCTAAATAATAACGGTCGCTTGTGTCGGTCGAAGGTTAAGCTACGCTTGCCGCGGCCGGTTCGTGGATGGGCAACCATCCATTAAATACCGAGGCCCCGCCATGCCTTGGAAAGCACATTAAGCTGTTGGTCCCGGCTGTCATACGTCGACCTTTGACCTTCGTTACGGGTCGTCAGAAGCCAAAAAATCGGACAATCTGTCTTACCAAGGGGTATTGTGTTACCCAGTAAATGGGTTGTGGAGGTCAGATAGGCAGTCACTTCATGTAAAATATTGGTAGAGGTGGCAGATTGATTGAGGTAGAATTTGGCAAACAATAAGGCTGGGTAGGTAGGGCTGAATGCCCAAGGAGTACCAGACTCTTGGAGGCAATTTTCACGTTATTTTATGTATAAAATAAGAAGGTTTATTGCAGAAACTTGTACAACTTTTACAGTCAATCTTACATAGGGACCTCCTTTTGAGTAAAAGATATACCTGTGCTGTAAAGAAAATAGAATTTAAACAAAAAATTACAAGTACAATCTCAAACTAAACAAGACAAGACTTGAACTTAAATAAAGGAAAAATAAACTTGGAGATATATCCTAAAATAGTGTGTGCGTGTGTGTGTGAACTGTGTGAGAGTGTGTGTGTGAACTGTGTGAGAGTGTGTGTGTGTGTGTGTGTGTGTGTGAACTGTGTGAGTGTGTGTCTGTGTGTGTGAACTGTGTAAGTGTGTGTGTGTGTGTGTGTGTGTGTGTGAACTGTGTGAGTGTGTGTGTGTGCATGAGGGTTTGGGTATGTGTATCTTTTTAACTCATATTGACGACGCTTCCAGCAATAATTCAATGTATACTTACAAGAAGTGCCCCTAAAGCTTCCGGCATTGTATCTGGGATGGTCCACTCCAGTGAACCGGTCTTCACTCGCTCTAAAACCGAGTTGTCGTTCAATTTCGCAAATGGCAACTCGGCTTTGGTGTAGATCTGAAATATGAGATACATTTTAATGAGGGATGCGACTTCACGGATTTATTTGGCCCCTTTTTTTGATGGACGAAAGAAAATGTGCAAGGAAGGAACGTAGCACGTGGCATTCTATAGTTTCTTTCCACTACTTCTTTGGGAATAAGGCATTCGTTTCTGTGTTCTATCGTATTTTTTTAAACGATTGAAAAAAGAGGTGGTTCTCAATTCGTCTGTATTTTTTTTTTTTGTATGTTTGTAACGCGATATCTCCGGCAATTGGATCGATTTCGAATATTCTTTTTTAATGGATAGTGTGGCTCAGGGGTGCTCTCTTATCAATTTTGCAAGTAGGGGTATACGAATTTTTGTGTTAGGTAACACAACTAAAACGTGAAAAATTTAATAATTTTACAAAAAAAAAACAACCTACTTCCAAAAAAATATATTACTACAAAGTGAAAAATAATTTTAATTTCGAAAATCGGTAGCAAAAAACGAAAATACAAAACCAAAGACACCGACTTCCGAAATTAAAGTTATTTTTCACTTGGTAGTGTTTTTTTTAAATCATTTTGCCGTTTCCTGCCGTTCCGTTACCGTTTTATTTACCTATTACTACAGTTTTATTTGAAAATCGAAACTCCAGCATGTATTGCGAGTCTATTTAGTAAACTTATTTCTTTAAACGAATTAACAATAATAAATTAGAAAGTCATAATATACTGCAAACAATGCTTTCGCGTAAAACTTACCTCCCAAACGGTGACAGCAAACATGTAGACATCAGACTTGGTGGAGTAGTCACCTTCCAGCACAGCCTCCGGAGGTAACCAGCGGAGAGGAATGACCTAAAATACATACAAAATAAAGATTACTAATGTACTATGACTTCACGTTCCTATTAATTTACAATGCCAATATAATACATAGCCACGTGAGCGGAGCTACGGGCACAGCTAGTACAAAAAATATAGATAGCGTTGAAACGCTAATTGAAGTGACTGATTTGCAAGATTATGTTGTGCTTGCCGAGGTTACTCCGTGGTTGAGTTACCTTACACATCGGGATCCCTTTGTCCTCATCTTGTAAACAAGTGTCGTTATCAATACCATTAATAAAGCTCAAGCGTTTGTTTGTCTGAACGCGTTAATCTCTAAAACTAGTAGTCGGATATGAAAAAATATTTTTGCATTTGGTTGCCAAATGATTGAAGAAGGCTATTTAACATCACGCTCGAACCATTACTAGCCGAGCAAAAAGAAAAAGTAAGAAAGAACGCTAAGCGAAAACGAAGTAATAGCGCGGGCAGGCGATGCGATGCGACGCGGTGGGTCGGAGGACAAGAAATTTCACGCCGACGAAGTCGCGGTCAGAAGCTAGTGGGTAGATAAAAGTATTGTTGGCAATTGTAAAGTAAGTGCGTATTGGTGGTTGCCATCTGATCCGCCTGTCCGTCTAGTCGCATTTGGATAGACTGGAAGGCACGTTACCCTCAACATTAGAAGTTAGGAGGAAAATAGACTTTATTCTATTAATATTCGCACTATTGACCTGATCATGTAGTTTGTAGTACTCGTGTGAGTCCGGTCCCCGCGTGAGTGCGGGGTATGACAACTTCAGTTGTAGCTTCGACGTGATCACGCAGTTACGAGCCGCAATGTCTCTGTAACAAGAAAATATGTTCATTTTCAATATACAACACACAAGAACACCATCTTTCCACGACGTCATAGTTGCGTAAGTATTTTTTAATTTAATTACATTATAATTAGTACGAGTATTAATATTCTAGTGATATTTATTTTAGAATTATGTATGTACGTATATTCTCATATTATTTGTTTTATTTTGTTTGTTTGATTTGTTTGTTTGATTTGTTTGTTTGATTAAACAAATTAATTTTATTTTCAAATCAATTTATTACTCGTAGTTACACCATTATAATATTAGTTTTATATTGTTTAGGATTAAACTTTATAATTTTGACGTTTCAACTCGGTCGTCTCTTGCGGAGTGGTCGTGCGCGGCGCTCACGTGATGCCGCGCACGACCCTCTCTTCCCCTCGCTCGCCCAAGTGCGGGGAGCGTACATTATTACGTGAATTATTTTTCATTATGTATTTTATTTTCTCTTTTACTCTTACACACGTTGTCTACATCTCTTTTTATCTACTCTCCTATTGCATGTGTGCTGGAAGAGATTTCTTTAGAAATAAGCATCACCCTTGTACTTATTTCTCTATTCTTTTCTTCTTGTCGGTTTATATTTGTGTGTACATAAATGGTTAAATAAGTAAATAAATACAGAACAGTCGTTGTGGAGATACATAAGAAAATACGATATTGATACGGCGGCAGGCTATGATTTCTGCCGATCTATTCAGTAAAAATTCATCGTGGATACTTAGATGAAGTGAATTTGAAGTGAGCTGACAATCCCTAGCGTTAGGTGGGATGATACCAGGTGTATTCTGTAAAATATCACCGTGAAAACTTGGATGAAGTACTCACGCTGCCTGGAGCTGTCAGACTACCTGTAACGGCCCCGCACGGCAGGCCTCACTAGCGCCGCGTGCGCAGCCATAGGTACCCGCGCTTACACTTCGCGCCGCCAGGGGGCATCTTACGTCATGGATTGCCATCCATCGCAACGCGAACGTCGCTCATTTTCTCATCAGACATAATAATCGGATTCAGACTCAGAACTTGTGAACTAAATTATAACAATATAACAGATTTGAACCAGCAACGTCCATCATTTCGAAGCCCATTTCACTGCGGCAGTAGCCGAAACACTACCTAAAGCAAGGGATTTCCACTATAGACATCATACTTGAAGCTCACTTGACCCAAATATACACGGTGCTATTTTTACACAATAGATCTGCAGTTTCAAATTTCAAATAGCCTTTATTAGCAATCTTAAAACTAGTTTAACAATTTATTTAAATGAAAGGGTTTGGACATCAGAAATCTCCAAATTGGTTTGCTTTTTAACATAGCCTTTTCCATAGCTCGCGGTCATGAGTTTTTTACTCCATGTCCCTTCCGTAGTAGTTTTTCCATCTTTGAAATGGTCTTCCCCTTTTCCTCTTTCCTTCTCTGGGATACCACTGTTACTTCTCTGGCCCATTTTCTGTTTTTACTCCTAATGATATGACCTGCCCACTGCCATTTTAGTTTTTTAATCGATTAATTTACGTCTGCTATGTTTGTTTTTCTTCTTAGAAGATTAAGATTTACTTTGTCTTTTTTCTTTATATTTAGTATACTCGGATCGGCAGTTAATAGCAATTAATTTCAAACTCGTTTCACATAAGTTTTTACGGTGAGATTTTTAGTAGCACTGCAGATATAAATATTTTCGGCGGCCGATCCCGATTTTCGAGCTGTAGGTCGTGGGTCCGAACCTAGACAAGTATACACTTGATTTCACGCAATTTATTCCATCACCACACTCTTAAAAACGGTGAAGGAACACATTCACGTTCTAAATAGAAATGAAATTTACAAAAAAAAAAACTTGAAAAATTATGTCATACATAAATTGAGGTAGCCTAGTAAGTTACAATGGTACTTGTGTTGCAGCTGTCTGACTCTTCACTTAAAGATATGTAACTTTCATCATCCCTCAATAGGCCCGTGGACGCTTGTGGTGGGTTGAGGTCCACTTCCTCTCACTGACAGGAGGCCTGTGTCTCAGTAGTGGGCACGTTACAGGCCGGTCATGTCACTCACCTATGTGTAGCTCGTACCGCAGCACACTTGGCCGCTGCAGCAGCCAGGTGCGCAGCGAGCAGCGCTCTGTGCAGCGGCGCCAGTGGCGAGGATGTCACTCACCTATGTGTAGCTCGTACCGCAGCACACTTGGCCTCTGCAGCAGCCAGGTGCGCAGCGAGCAGCGCTCTGTGCAGCGGCGCCAGTGGCGAGGATGTCACTCACCTATGTGTAGCTCGTACCGCAGCACACTTGGCCTCTGCAGCAGCCAGGTGCGCAGCGAGCAGCGCTCTGTGCAGCGGCGCCAGTGGCGAGGATGTCACTCACCTATGTGTAGCTCGTACCGCAGCACACTTGGCCGCTGCAGCAGCCAGGTGCGCAGCGAGCAGCGCTCTGTGCAGCGGCGCCAGTGGCGAGGATGTCACTCACCTATGTGTAGCTCGTACCGCAGCACACTTGGCCGCTGCAGCAGCCAGGTGCGCAGCGAGCAGCGCTCTGTGCAGCGGCGCCAGTGGCGAGGATGTCACTCACCTATGTGTAGCTCGTACCGCAGCACACTTGGCCGCTGCAGCAGCCAGGTGCGCAGCGAGCAGCGCTCTGTGCAGCGGCGCCAGTGGCGAGGATGTCACTCACCTATGTGTAGCTCGTACCGCAGCACACTCGGCCGCTGCAGCAGCCAGGTGCGCAGCGAGCAGCGCTCTGTGCAGCGGCGCCAGTGGCGAGGATGTCACTCACCTATGTGTAGCTCGTACCGCAGCACACTTGGTAGCTGCAGCAGCCAGGTAAGCAGCGAGCAGCGCTCTGTGCAGCGGCGCCAGTGGCGAGGATGTCACTCACCTATGTGTAGCTCGTACCGCAGCACACTTGGCCGCGGCAGCAGCCAGGTGCGCAGCGAGCAGCGCTCTGTGCAGCGGCGCCAGTGGCGAGGATGTCACTCACCTATGTGTAGCTCGTACCGCAGCACACTTGGCCGCGGCAGCAGCCAGGTGCGCAGCGAGCAGCGCTCTGTGCAGCGGCGCCAGTGGCGAGGATGTCACTCACCTATGTGTAGCTCGTACCGCAGCACACTTGGCCGCGGCAGCAGCCAGGTGCGCAGCGAGCAGCGCTCTGTGCAGCGGCGCCAGTGGCGAAGATGTCACTCACCTATGTGTAGCTCGTACCGCAGCACACTTGGCCGCGGCAGCAGCCAGGTGCGCAGCGAGCAGCTCTCTGTGCAGCGGCGCCAGTGGCGAGGATGTCACTCACCTATGTGTAGCTCGTACCGCAGCACACTTGGCCGCGGCAGCAGCCAGGTGCGCAGCGAGCAGCGCTCTGTGCAGCGGCGCCAGTGGCGAGGATGTCACTCACCTATGTGTAGCTCGTACCGCAGCACACTTGGCCGCGGCAGCAGCCAGGTGCGCAGCGAGCAGCGCTCTGTGCAGCGGCGCCAGTGGCGAGGATGTCACTCACCTATGTGTAGCTCGTACCGCAGCACACTTGGCCGCGGCAGCAGCCAGGTGCGCAGCGAGCAGCGCTCTGTGCAGCGGCGCCAGTGGTGAGGATGTCACTCACCTATGTGTAGCTCGTACCGCAGCACACTTGGCCGCGGCAGCAGCCAGGTGCGCAGCGAGCAGCGCTCTGTGCAGCGGCGCCAGTGGCGAGGATGTCACTCACCTATGTGTAGCTCGTACCGCAGCACACTTGGCCGCGGCAGCAGCCAGGTGCGCAGCGAGCAGCGCTCTGTGCAGCGGCGCCAGTGGCGAAGATGTCACTCACCTATGTGTAGCTCGTACCGCAGCACACTTGGCCGCGGCAGCAGCCAGGTGCGCAGCGAGCAGCGCTCTGTGCAGCGGCGCCAGTGGCGAGGATGTCACTCACCTATGTGTAGCTTGTACCGCAGCACACTTGGCCGCGGCAGCAGCCAGGTGCGCAGCGAGCAGCGCTCTGTGCAGCGGCGCCAGTGGCGGGGATGTCACTCACCTATGTGTAGCTCGTACCGCAGCACACTTGGCCGCGGCAGCAGCCAGGTGCGCAGCGAGCAGCGCTCTGTGCAGCGGCGCCAGTGGCGAGGATGTCACTCACCTATGTGTAGCTCGTATCGCAGCACACTTGGCCGCGGCAGCAGCCAGGTGCGCAGCGAGCAGCTCTCTGTGCAGCGGCGCCAGTGGCGAGGATGTCACTCACCTATGTGTAGCTCGTACCGCAGCACACTTGGCCGCGGCAGCAGCCAGGTGCGCAGCGAGCAGCTCTCTGTGCAGCGGCGCCAGTGGCGAGGATGTCACTCACCTATGTGTAGCTCGTACCGCAGCACACTTGGCCGCGGCAGCAGCCAGGTGCGCAGCGAGCAGCGCTCTGTGCAGCGGCGCCAGTGGCGAGGATGTCACTCACCTATGTGTAGCTCGTACCGCAGCACACTTGGCCGCGGCAGCAGCCAGGTGCGCAGCGAGCAGCGCTCTGTGCAGCGGCGCCAGTGGCGAGGATGTCACTCACCTATGTGTAGCTCGTACCGCAGCACACTTGGCCGCGGTAGCAGCCAGGTGCGCAGCGAGCAGCGCTCTGTGCAGCGGCGCCAGTGGCGAGGATGTCACTCACCTATGTGTAGCTCGTACCGCAGCACACTTGGCCGCGGCAGCAGCCAGGTGCGCAGCGAGCAGCGCTCTGTGCAGCGGCGCCAGTGGCGAGGATGTCACTCACCTATGTGTAGCTCGTACCGCAGCACACTTGGCCGCGGCAGCAGCCAGGTGCGCAGCGAGCAGCGCTCTGTGCAGCGGCGCCAGTGGCGAGGATGTCACTCACCTATGTGTAGCTCGTACCGCAGCACACTTGGCCGCGGCAGCAGCCAGGTGCGCAGCGAGCAGCTCTCTGTGCAGCGGCGCCAGTGGCGAGGATGTCACTCACCTATGTGTAGCTCGTACCGCAGCACACTTGGCCGCGGCAGCAGCCAGGTGCGCAGCGAGCAGCGCTCTGTGCAGCGGCGCCAGTGGCGAGGATGTCACTCACCTATGTGTAGCTCGTACCGCAGCACACTTGGCCGCGGCAGCAGCCAGGTGCGCAGCGAGCAGCGCTCTGTGCAGCGGCGCCAGTGGCGAGGATGTCACTCACCTATGTGTAGCTCGTACCGCAGCACACTTGGCCGCGGCAGCAGCCAGGTGCGCAGCGAGCAGCGCTCTGTGCAGCGGCGCCAGTGGCGAGGATGTCACTCACCTATGTGTAGCTCGTACCGCAGCACACTTGGCCGCGGCAGCAGCCAGGTGCGCAGCGAGCAGCGCTCTGTGCAGCGGCGCCAGTGGCGAGGATGTCACTCACCTATGTGTAGCTTGTACCGCAGCACACTTGGCCGCGGCAGCAGCCAGGTGCGCAGCGAGCAGCGCTCTGTGCAGCGGCGCCAGTGGCGGGGATGTCACTCACCTATGTGTAGCTCGTACCGCAGCACACTTGGCCGCGGCAGCAGCCAGGTGCGCAGCGAGCAGCGCTCTGTGCAGCGGCGCCAGTGGCGGGGATGTCACTCACCTATGTGTAGCTCGTACCGCAGCACACTTGGCCGCGGCAGCAGCCAGGTGCGCAGCGAGCAGCGCTCTGTGCAGCGGCGCCAGTGGCGGGGATGTCACTCACCTATGTGTAGCTCGTATCGCAGCACACTTGGCCGCGGCAGCAGCCAGGTGCGCAGCGAGCAGCGCTCTGTGCAGCGGCGCCAGTGGCGAGGATGTCACTCACCTATGTGTAGCTCGTACCGCAGCACACTTGGCCGCGGCAGCAGCCAGGTGCGCAGCGAGCAGCGCTCTGTGCAGCGGCGCCAGTGGCGAGGATGTCACTCACCTATGTGTAGCTCTTACCGCAGCACACTTGGCCGCGGCAGCAGCCAGGTGCGCAGCGAGCAGCGCTCTGTGCAGCGGCGCCAGTGGCGGGGATGTCACTCACCTATGTGTAGCTCGTACCGCAGCACACTTGGCCGCGGCAGCAGCCAGGTGCGCAGCGAGCAGCGCTCTGTGCAGCGGCGCCAGTGGCGGGGATGTCACTCACCTATGTGTAGCTCGTACCGCAGCACACTTGGCCGCGGCAGCAGCCAGGTGCGCAGCGAGCAGCGCTCTGTGCAGCGGCGCCAGTGGCGAGGATGTCACTCACCTATGTGTAGCTCGTACCGCAGCACACTTGGCCGCGGCAGCAGCCAGGTGCGCAGCGAGCAGCGCTCTGTGCAGCGGCGCCAGTGGCGAGGATGTCACTCACCTATGTGTAGCTCGTACCGCAGCACACTTGGCCGCGGCAGCAGCCAGGTGCGCAGCGAGCAGCGCTCTGTGCAGCGGCGCCAGTGGCGAAGATGTCACTCACCTATGTGTAGCTCGTACCGCAGCACACTTGGCCGCGGCAGCAGCCAGATGCGCAGCGAGCAGCTCTCTGTGCAGCGGCGCCAGTGGCGAGGATGTCACTCACCTATGTGTAGCTCGTACCGCAGCACACTTGGCCGCGGCAGCAGCCAGGTGCGCAGCGAGCAGCGCTCTGTGCAGCGGCGCCAGTGGCGTGGATGTCACTCACCTATGTGTAGCTCGTACCGCAGCACACTTGGCCGCGGCAGCAGCCAGGTGCGCAGCGAGCAGCGCTCTGTGCAGCGGCGCCAGTGGCGAGGATGTCACTCACCTATGTGTAGCTCGTACCGCAGCACACTTGGCCGCGGTAGCAGCCAGGTGCGCAGCGAGCAGCGCTCTGTGCAGCGGCGCCAGTGGCGAGGATGTCACTCACCTATGTGTAGCTCGTACCGCAGCACACTTGGCCGCGGCAGCAGCCAGGTGCGCAGCGAGCAGCGATCTGTGCAGCGGCGCCAGTGGCGAGGATGTCACTCACCTATGTGTAGCTCGTACCGCAGCACACTTGGCCGCGGCAGCAGCCAGGTGCGCAGCGAGCAGCGCTCTGTGCAGCGGCGCCAGTGGCGAGGATGTCACTCACCTATGTGTAGCTCGTACCGCAGCACACTTGGCCGCGGCAGCAGCCAGGTGCGCAGCGAGCAGCGCTCTGTGCAGCGGCGCCAGTGGCGAGGATGTCACTCACCTATGTGTAGCTCGTACCGCAGCACACTTGGCCGCGGCAGCAGCCAGGTGCGCAGCGAGCAGCGCTCTGTGCAGCGGCGCCAGTGGCGAGGATGTCACTCACCTATGTGTAGCTCGTACCGCAGCACACTTGGCCGCGGCAGCAGCCAGGTGCGCAGCGAGCAGCGCTCTGTGCAGCGGCGCCAGTGGCGAGGATGTCACTCACCTATGTGTAGCTCGTACCGCAGCACACTTGGCCGCGGCAGCAGCCAGGTGCGCAGCGAGCAGCGCTCTGTGCAGCGGCGCCAGTGGCGAGGATGTCACTCACCTATGTGTAGCTCGTACCGCAGCACACTTGGCCGCGGCAGCAGCCAGGTGCGCAGCGAGCAGCTCTCTGTGCAGCGGCGCCAGTGGCGAGGATGTCACTCACCTATGTGTAGCTCGTACCGCAGCACACTTGGCCGCGGCAGCAGCCAGGTGCGCAGCGAGCAGCGCTCTGTGCAGCGGCGCCAGTGGCGAGGATGTCACTCACCTATGTGTAGCTCGTACCGCAGCACACTTGGCCGCGGCAGCAGCCAGGTGCGCAGCGAGCAGCGCTCTGTGCAGCGGCGCCAGTGGCGGGGATGTCACTCACCTATGTGTAGCTCGTACCGCAGCACACTTGGCCGCGGCAGCAGCCAGGTGCGCAGCGAGCAGCGCTCTGTGCAGCGGCGCCAGTGGCGAGGATGTCACTCACCTATGTGTAGCTCGTACCGCAGCACACTTGGCCGCGGCAGCAGCCAGGTGCGCAGCGAGCAGCGCTCTGTGCAGCGGCGCCAGTGGCGAGGATGTCACTCACCTATGTGTAGCTTGTACCGCAGCACACTTGGCCGCGGCAGCAGCCAGGTGCGCAGCGAGCAGCGCTCTGTGCAGCGGCGCCAGTGGCGGGATGTCACTCACCTATGTGTAGCTCGTACCGCAGCACACTTGGCCGCGGCAGCAGCCAGGTGCGCAGCGAGCAGCGCTCTGTGCAGCGGCGTCAGTGGCGGGATGTCACTCACCTATGTGTAGCTCGTACCGCAGCACACTTGGCCGCGGCAGCAGCCAGGTGCGCAGCGAGCAGCGCTCTGTGCAGCGGCGCCAGTGGCGAGGATGTCACTCACCTATGTGTAGCTCGTACCGCAGCACACTTGGCCGCGGCAGCAGCCAGGTGCGCAGCGAGCAGCGCTCTGTGCAGCGGCGCCAGTGGCGAGGATGTCACTCACCTATGTGTAGCTCGTACCGCAGCACACTTGGCCGCGGCAGCAGCCAGGTGCGCAGCGAGCAGCGCTCTGTGCAGCGGCGCCAGTGGCGAGGATGTCACTCACCTATGTGTAGCTCGTACCGCAGCACACTTGGCCGCGGCAGCAGCCAGGTGCGCAGCGAGCAGCGCTCTGTGCAGCGGCGCCAGTGGCGAGGATGTCACTCACCTATGTGTAGCTCGTACCGCAGCACACTTGGCCGCGGCAGCAGCCAGGTGCGCAGCGAGCAGCGCTCTGTGCAGCGGCGCCAGTGGCGAGGATGTCACTCACCTATGTGTAGCTCGTACCGCAGCACACTTGGCCGCGGCAGCAGCCAGGTGCGCAGCGAGCAGCGCTCTGTGCAGCGGCGCCAGTGGCGAGGATGTCACTCACCTATGTGTAGCTCGTACCGCAGCACACTTGGCCGCGGCAGCAGCCAGGTGCGCAGCGAGCAGCGCTCTGTGCAGCGGCGCCAGTGGCGAGGATGTCACTCACCTATGTGTAGCTCGTACCGCAGCACACTTGGCCGCGGCAGCAGCCAGGTGCGCAGCGAGCAGCGCTCTGTGCAGCGGCGCCAGTGGCGGGGATGTCACTCACCTATGTGTAGCTCGTACCGCAGCACACTTGGCCGCGGCAGCAGCCAGGTGCGCAGCGAGCAGCGCTCTGTGCAGCGGCGCCAGTGGCGAGGATGTCACTCACCTATGTGTAGCTCGTACCGCAGCACACTTGGCCGCGGCAGCAGCCAGGTGCGCAGCGAGCAGCGCTCTGTGCAGCGGCGCCAGTGGCGAGGATGTCACTCACCTATGTGTAGCTCGTACCGCAGCACACTTGGCCGCGGCAGCAGCCAGGTGCGCAGCGAGCAGCGCTCTGTGCAGCGGCGCCAGTGGCGGGGATGTCACTCACCTATGTGTAGCTCGTACCGCAGCACACTTGGCCGCGGCAGCAGCCAGGTGCGCAGCGAGCAGCGCTCTGTGCAGCGGCGCCAGTGGCGGGGATGTCACTCACCTATGTGTAGCTCGTACCGCAGCACACTTGGCCGCGGCAGCAGCCAGGTGCGCAGCGAGCAGCGCTCTGTGCAGCGGCGCCAGTGGCGGGGATGTCACTCACCTATGTGTAGCTCGTACCGCAGCACACTTGGCCGCGGCAGCAGCCAGGTGCGCAGCGAGCAGCGCTCTGTGCAGCGGCGCCAGTGGCGAGGATGTCACTCACCTATGTGTAGCTCGTACCGCAGCACACTTGGCCGCGGCAGCAGCCAGGTGCGCAGCGAGCAGCGCTCTGTGCAGCGGCGCCAGTGGCGAGGATGTCACTCACCTATGTGTAGCTCGTACCGCAGCACACTTGGCCGCGGCAGCAGCCAGGTGCGCAGCGAGCAGCGCTCTGTGCAGCGGCGCCAGTGGCGAGGATGTCACTCACCTATGTGTAGCTCGTACCGCAGCACACTTGGCCGCGGCAGCAGCCAGGTGCGCAGCGAGCAGCGCTCTGTGCAGCGGCGCCAGTGGCGAGGATGTCACTCACCTATGTGTAGCTCGTACCGCAGCACACTTGGCCGCGGCAGCAGCCAGGTGCGCAGCGAGCAGCGCTCTGTGCAGCGGCGCCAGTGGCGAGGATGTCACTCACCTATGTGTAGCTCGTACCGCAGCACACTTGGCCGCGGCAGCAGCCAGGTGCGCAGCGAGCAGCGCTCTGTGCAGCGGCGCCAGTGGCGAGGATGTCACTCACCTATGTGTAGCTCGTACCGCAGCACACTTGGCCGCGGCAGCAGCCAGGTGCGCAGCGAGCAGCGCTCTGTGCAGCGGCGCCAGTGGCGAGGATGTCACTCACCTATGTGTAGCTCGTACCGCAGCACACTTGGCCGCGGCAGCAGCCAGGTGCGCAGCGAGCAGCGCTCTGTGCAGCGGCGCCAGTGGCGAGGATGTCACTCACCTATGTGTAGCTCGTACCGCAGCACACTTGGCCGCGGCAGCAGCCAGGTGCGCAGCGAGCAGCGCTCTGTGCAGCGGCGCCAGTGGCGAGGATGTCACTCACCTATGTGTAGCTCGTACCGCAGCACACTTGGCCGCGGCAGCAGCCAGGTGCGCAGCGAGCAGCGCTCTGTGCAGCGGCGCCAGTGGCGAGGATGTCACTCACCTATGTGTAGCTCGTACCGCAGCACACTTGGCCGCGGCAGCAGCCAGGTGCGCAGCGAGCAGCGCTCTGTGCAGCGGCGCCAGTGGCGAGGATGTCACTCACCTATGTGTAGCTCGTACCGCAGCACACTTGGCCGCGGCAGCAGCCAGGTGCGCAGCGAGCAGCGCTCTGTGCAGCGGCGCCAGTGGCGGGGATGTCACTCACCTATGTGTAGCTCGTACCGCAGCACACTTGGCCGCGGCAGCAGCCAGGTGCGCAGCGAGCAGCGCTCTGTGCAGCGGCGCCAGTGGCGGGGATGTCACTCACCTATGTGTAGCTCGTACCGCAGCACACTTGGCCGCGGCAGCAGCCAGGTGCGCAGCGAGCAGCGCTCTGTGCAGCGGCGCCAGTGGCGGGGATGTCACTCACCTATGTGTAGCTCGTACCGCAGCACACTTGGCCGCGGCAGCAGCCAGGTGCGCAGCGAGCAGCGCTCTGTGCAGCGGCGCCAGTGGCGGGGATGTCACTCACCTATGTGTAGCTCGTACCGCAGCACACTTGGCCGCGGCAGCAGCCAGGTGCGCAGCGAGCAGCGCTCTGTGCAGCGGCGCCAGTGGCGGGGATGTCACTCACCTATGTGTAGCTCGTATCGCAGCACACTTGGCCGCGGCAGCAGCCAGGTGCGCAGCGAGCAGCGCTCTGTGCAGCGGCGCCAGAGGCGAGGATGTCACTCACCTATGTGTAGCTCGTACCGCAGCACACTTGGCCGCGGCAGCAGCCAGGTGCGCAGCGAGCAGCGCTCTGTGCAGCGGCGCCAGTGGCGTGGATGTCACTCACCTATGTGTAGCTCGTACCGCAGCACACTTGGCCGCGGCAGCAGCCAGGTGCGCAGCGAGCAGCTCTCTGTGCAGCGGCGCCAGTGGCGAGGATGTCACTCACCTATGTGTAGCTCGTACCGCAGCACACTTGGCCGCGGCAGCAGCCAGGTGCGCAGCGAGCAGCGCTCTGTGCAGCGGCGCCAGTGGCGAGGATGTCACTCACCTATGTGTAGCTCGTACCGCAGCACACTTGGCCGCGGCAGCAGCCAGGTGCGCAGCGAGCAGCGCTCTGTGCAGCGGCGCCAGTGGCGAGGATGTCACTCACCTATGTGTAGCTCGTACCGCAGCACACTTGGCCGCGGCAGCAGCCAGGTGCGCAGCGAGCAGCGCTCTGTGCAGCGGCGCCAGTGGCGAGGATGTCACTCACCTATGTGTAGCTCGTACCGCAGCACACTTGGCCGCGGCAGCAGCCAGGTGCGCAGCGAGCAGCGCTCTGTGCAGCGGCGCCAGTGGCGAGGATGTCACTCACCTATGTGTAGCTTGTACCGCAGCACACTTGGCCGCGGCAGCAGCCAGGTGCGCAGCGAGCAGCGCTCTGTGCAGCGGCGCCAGTGGCGGGGATGTCACTCACCTATGTGTAGCTCGTACCGCAGCACACTTGGCCGCGGCAGCAGCCAGGTGCGCAGCGAGCAGCGCTCTGTGCAGCGGCGTCAGTGGCGGGGATGTCACTCACCTATGTGTAGCTCGTACCGCAGCACACTTGGCCGCGGCAGCAGCCAGGTGCGCAGCGAGCAGCGCTCTGTGCAGCGGCGCCAGTGGCGGGGATGTCACTCACCTATGTGTAGCTCGTATCGCAGCACACTTGGCCGCGGCAGCAGCCAGGTGCGCAGCGAGCAGCGCTCTGTGCAGCGGCGCCAGTGGCGAGGATGTCACTCACCTATGTGTAGCTCGTACCGCAGCACACTTGGCCGCGGCAGCAGCCAGGTGCGCAGCGAGCAGCGCTCTGTGCAGCGGCGCCAGTGGCGAGGATGTCACTCACCTATGTGTAGCTCGTACCGCAGCACACTTGGCCGCGGCAGCAGCCAGGTGCGCAGCGAGCAGCTCTCTGTGCAGCGGCGCCAGTGGCGGGGATGTCACTCACCTATGTGTAGCTCGTACCGCAGCACACTTGGCCGCGGCAGCAGCCAGGTGCGCAGCGAGCAGCGCTCTGTGCAGCGGCGCCAGTGGCGGGGATGTCACTCACCTATGTGTAGCTCGTACCGCAGCACACTTGGCCGCGGCAGCAGCCAGGTGCGCAGCGAGCAGCGCTCTGTGCAGCGGCGCCAGTGGCGGGGATGTCACTCACCTATGTGTAGCTCGTATCGCAGCACACTTGGCCGCGGCAGCAGCCAGGTGCGCAGCGAGCAGCGCTCTGTGCAGCGGCGCCAGTGGCGAGGATGTCACTCACCTATGTGTAGCTCGTACCGCAGCACACTTGGCCGCGGCAGCAGCCAGGTGCGCAGCGAGCAGCGCTCTGTGCAGCGGCGCCAGTGGCGAGGATGTCACTCACCTATGTGTAGCTCGTACCGCAGCACACTTGGCCGCGGCAGCAGCCAGGTGCGCAGCGAGCAGCGCTCTGTGCAGCGGCGCCAGTGGCGGGGATGTCACTCACCTATGTGTAGCTCGTACCGCAGCACACTTGGCCGCGGCAGCAGCCAGGTGCGCAGCGAGCAGCGCTCTGTGCAGCGGCGCCAGTGGCGGGGATGTCACTCACCTATGTGTAGCTCGTACCGCAGCACACTTGGCCGCGGCAGCAGCCAGGTGCGCAGCGAGCAGCGCTCTGTGCAGCGGCGCCAGTGGCGGGGATGTCACTCACCTATGTGTAGCTCGTATCGCAGCACACTTGGCCGCGGCTGCAGCCAGGTGCGCAGCGAGCAGCGCTCTGTGCAGCGGCGCCAGTGGCGGGGATGTCTTGACGGGCGCGGGGTGCGCGTGCGCAGGTCCCACCCGAGCGATGTACTCGGCGTTCTCTTCCGGGGAGCGGGTCGCAATTAGGAACTTTTTTAGTTCACCCTGTTAGAAGAAATACAAGGTTTTCGGTTTATTAAAGATATATTGGGGCGGTCTTTTGTAACTTTGGATTTGCATAAAATGCAAATACTCTGCATTTGAATAAATAAATTTTAAATTAATAAATGGCTCGAAGATTTCCTCTTTATTAAGACGCTGAAAAGGGCTCAACAGAAAAAGATAACAGCATTGCTTTTACATGAGTGTAAGGGACAGCAATAGAACTAGTTAAAGACAACAATTATTGCTAATAAAAACTTGTTTGTTTTTAATTCAGGGTGTCAGGAACATCGACGCGCAACCTGATACAAGCCCATGCGTTGAAAAATTTCGTCGGTTAGTAAAAAAAAAATTGCTGTTAGACCGCGTAGGTATTGCACTTTTGTATGAAACAGGTGATTTATTTCTAGAATCATGTGCTAAATTAATTGTTACAGTTTGCGCGACGATGTCCCTGCCACCCTGCATAATATGCCCGCGTGGAAGTCGAAAAAACCTTGGCCATGAAAAATACATAAATAATTATATGCCAACTTTCATGGTGATCAGTCAAACGGTGTTGGAGTTTATCAATGTTCTCCTACATACTAGGACACACACACAGACGGCAGGGATAGGGTGTTGTGGCACAGCCTGGGAGAGGTCTATGTCCAGCAGTGGACTGCGATAACCTGAGTTAGTTGATTGATATACCAACATCCATTTTAATATACCTATACAGGATGTAACAAGACATCACATAGGTGTTATCTACGCATTCTGTTCATCAAACTAAGTAATATTGAGCAAAAAATCTTGCTGGGAAATGAATTTTAGTTAAATTTAGTTTTGGTGTGGCTGCTTTCGGCAGCGCGCAATGTAACGTATGCAAAACATTGTACTATTTAATACTTTTAAAACTTGTTTTCATGGAAAAAGGTTGGAAATTTGATCTTCAATATCTCCAGGTATAGGCTAGTGCTAAAAATTAGCACAGTGACGGGTAATGTAAATGACTCCCTTTTACACTTATCATCATGATAATTTATGAAAATAAACGTACCCAGTCTGTATGTTCCAGCAACATGTAGTGAGGGTCAGCTTCATTACACAATCCGATCAA
This sequence comes from Dryobotodes eremita, assembly GCA_917490735.1. Classification (NCBI taxonomy): domain Eukaryota; kingdom Metazoa; phylum Arthropoda; class Insecta; order Lepidoptera; family Noctuidae; genus Dryobotodes; species Dryobotodes eremita. The sequence continues at coordinate 10,520,372 of OU823267.1, forward strand.
TCGCACGATGTTCTCGTGTCGGACTCGCGTGAATAGCTCCAGTTGACGACGAAACTCAGCTAGTTGGACCTGCAGACAAACATGTTAATTTAATTACGTGATATTCAACTTATTAAAGGTTCAAAAGGGCGGAAAAACTAGTATTTTTACAACCAATTTCCAAATAAATATCAAATAAATTAAAAAATGTCAAATAAAATAAAAAAATGGCTACTGTCAAAATACTATATAAAAATCCTTCCTAATAATATTATTGAAGTTTACAAAATAAATAAATCGGAAAACTAAAATAGGGTTTATTGCGGACACAAGTACGAAACGGTGTGCACGGGACATGACAGTTTTCATACGGATAGTGTTCTCGTGACTAGATCCCTTCTTATGGTGGGGATAAGTAAAGATTGTGACGGATCACAATGTTTGGGACTGTCGGCTTGCTTTTCAAAGCTAAAGTTTGAACAGTTACAAAAGAGGAACCTAATAAACTTTCGACTTTCTTTGGCACCCATATAAATAGATGCCAATTATTTTGTCGGTAGAGCCGACTAATGTACCCTAGTTATTTGTTCCGAAATTGGCCTGTTTTTCACAAATGTTTTCGGCGAGGACTTTTTTCTACTCGCGCTCCGCGCAGGATAGGTTTTCATGACACATGCCATTTGCCATCATGCAAAATCCACCATACCAATATAATTTTTTGCTTGGTAACACTGTTGCTAATTGAATTTGCACGATCCTGCAATGCAATATCCACGATATACCATTATATTTTTTTACTTGGTTAACACTGGTTTCCACGAAGACGTCGTGACGTCCAACTTGTACAAGGCCCTAAATAAAATTTGGTTACATTGGAATTTAAACTTTGTCACGCCAGCATTGCGTTTCTAGTTCCAAAACATGACTATGATCTAAGATTCTGAATTCAAGCTTAGCGTATATATATAGTATAGGCAAATTAAACAGATGTTTTACCTACTGAAGAATTTCATTGAAAATAAAGGGAGTGGACAATGGTCATACTTCGTTTAAATATTTTAATTGAAAAACCATTTGAGGTACCTATTAGTGCTGTGAGACCTTGCTTCTTGCCAAAAAATCATGATTCTAGGTCAACGGGATGTATCATATGGATTTTAATTTATTTGCGAATGTTTATTTTCTTATTTTATTGACATTTTTGTTCAATTGATTTCATTTTCTCAAAGTAAAAAAGCAAAAGGTAAGTGATGCGATTATAATTATACGCTTTTAAAATTGTTTTCACCATCATGTAGGTAGTATCATGAGTATGTAGTATTATAGTACTTTGATGGAAGTGCTTTGCTTTTTAGAGTTCGGTACCTCAACAGAAAAAATCGAAACCCTTATGGGATCACTTTGTTATCCATCTATCTGACCGCTTATCTCAGGAATGCGTGGGGGTATCAAGTTGAAATTGATATCAAATACTTAGATAAACGGTCCTTTGGAGCTGTAAAAAAAAACGAGCTTCTAAGACGTTGACTTAGTATCTTGGCATAAATTGCCATTCATTTCGCATATCTTGACACTTGCAAATAAATTAAAACCCATAAGATACATGTCGTTGACCTAGAATCATGAAATTTGACAAGAAGTAAGGTACAGGAATAGGTACAGGAAAGTATCTGAAAATTGTTCAATTGTAGTTATGTTACATAATGTATGAAACAATATTTTTTCAACTACAACGTTAGGTTTGTCTTTCAATTCGGACTCGAAAATTTATAGGCCGTATCTTGAAGTAACATTTAGTCTTTATTTCATTTAAGTCAGTCTAATCTCCAATCTAACATCCCACCAGCATCGGTAACAGATTCACGGACATACATATATTTAACAATATACCTACGTGTACACATAGGTAAATTAAATAAAACAGTTTCATCTGATTATTTTGCGTATACAGACTACACACACGATTCAAATTCAAATGCCTAAATATACGCCGGGCGAAAAGTTTCTGCTGGCGGGAAGGGATTGTGTTTTGTTTTTGTCGTGTTTGATGAGAGGGGGTAGGCAAAGAGGCGCGGGTGAAACTTGATTTTTTTCTGTCTTGCTGCGCCCTCTTAACCCCTGCGCCAACCGTGCCGTCGTCGTCGTGTCGTCGTAGATAGGAAACCGAGATACAATTAAATTAAAAAAATTGTGAACTTACCTCATCTTTAGTAGTAAGTGCCTTCACAAGCACAGGTCTGAGCTTAGGCTCTCCGTCGGCATCTAACGAGTCTTTGTTGCGCAGTTTATTCACTTGGCACATGTCTATCTTGGCTAACATAACTTCGCCGAACTCGCCACGACCTACGAATTACAATAAATTATTATTTAATCTTCATAATAATTAGGAAAGAGTAAGGAAGGATAGAAATCAGTTTTTAATGCATAATGTTTTACGTGGATATGGTGAATTATCAATGGAAGAGCGGTCTTTAAAATATATTTTTTTGACTTATTTATAACACATGGTCGATTAGCTTTATTTGGAACTGTATGCATAATAGTTTTAAAGTATCTATGACTAAAGTTTCTGGGTAAATGCTGAGTGGTAAAATTTTTCAAAACAAAAACCGGTTTTGAATAAACCTTAAATTATTTTACTTACCAAGTGTGATCTGTTCAGTAAGAAGTGTTCGTGATATAGACAGATGTTCAAATTGTCCTGATTTCTTGGAAGCGCGTGAAATGCCCGACACCTCCGAGTTATCAGCTCCTGTATATCGATGACAAAGTAAACAAGTTTAAGTTCTGAGTTGAGCTGCACGACTACTGACAAATGCGTGCACTGACTGGACAGGTCCACTCATTCTGTGTGGTTTTTACCTCAAAAGACTATTTCAGACAAAAATCTACATGGTCTTCACATGATCTGACCAAGATTATATCTGGACTTTAAAAGAGACTGTGAGCTCTGAGTTTGTTTCGGCCTTTCTTCTAAGAGTAGTCAGATAGGAAACGCCGACCTCATCTAGTTTTTAAAATATGATTGACGTGTAAAAGTGTTCGTACAAACCTACTCACAGAAATAAAATCATTTATCTTTTATAATTTATCATTTAAATAATTAAACAGACGTCAATCGTGTGGATACCGCGAGACTAGTATATTTTAGTTACTTTCATAGCATCATGTCTTACGGTATTCTGCTGTGGGGACGGGCTGCGGATATTGATTCTATCTTTATTCTGCAAAAGAGGGCTGTCAGAGCCATCTATAACCTCCGCAAACGCGAATATCTAAGGGAACTGTTTAAAAAAATTAACATCTTGACGGTACCTTGTCAATATACAAGGTGGAGAAGACAATACAACAATAAATTAAACTTCGTATACTTATGCCGTTCCCAGTCTGCATACAAAAATTCAATCAAATATATCCAATAGTTTAGTCACAGGACATTATTATACATTTTTAAGATTTTCTACATGATGTATCTAACAACAAGCCAGCGCCGACAGTTTAACGACATCGGCAATAATGTGCAACGGTAATATCGGTATAAACAAAACATGTTGCCAGCTCGCTACTTCAATAACCGTGGCCAAAATTGTTCTTAAATTTTACTTCCCGATGAGAATTAATGCATATTATACCTTATCTCTGAGGCATAAGAGTCATAAAGCGTGTGAAGAAAATTAGATATGAAAATAATGCATGCGGAAGTTATTACTACTTGTTACGCACTCATGTCAATCGTAAATTAAGTATGTGCGAAAGGGATAGATTAGATAGTTTGTTTATTTCTACTTCGCTTTCTTGCCGAAACCTGCAAAAAATGGTGTAGGTCAGTGTGTCGCCGTGATCCTATGACGTCGTACGCGTCATTGTTTCGTATCGCAAGCGCAGGTGTTCTGGTTTCGCTGCCTTTGAAGCGCCCGCCCGCCCGCCGCTCGTTTGTTTATGAAATTGTGATTATCTTAAGATAATTTAGTGTGAATTGTGCGAAATTAGACGCTTTATTTAATTAGTGACAGGACACAACGTAGTAATAGGTACCTAGTGAAATTGTTAAGTGAATTGTGCGAAATTAGACGCTTTATTTAGTGACAGGACACATACAACGTAGTAATAGGTACCTAGGTAGTTAAATTGTTAAGTGAATTGTGCGAAATTAGACGCTTGTCATTGTGTGTTATCTAATCGTTTGTTTTTTGTAATAACAATGCCTCGTTTTGGTTACACAGCCATGGAGTACACCGACATGATTTTAATTTATGGGGAATGTCACGGAAACGCCGCTTTAGCAATAAGAACATACCGAGAGAGGTATGGGAACACCCGTGTATGTCCTACGGACGGCCGCATTATTGTTCAAGCTGTGCAGAGGATACGGGAAAATGTACCCTTAATCCCGCATTTGGATAGTGCTACTCCAATAGTAACAGTGACCCGAGACGAACGAGTTTTAAATTATTTTGAACGCAATCCTACGTCTAGTCTACGTAGGGCAGCTCGAAATTTTGGTGTAAATCATAAAACCATACACAAAGTTTTAAAACGCGACAAACGGAAGCCTTTTAAATACAAAAAAGTACAGGCGTTGCTACAAAGGGACAAGCCAGTAAGAGAAACCTTCTGTCGTTGGATAGAAATAAAACATTTTGATAACCCCGACTTCCTGTACAATGTGATGTGGACTGATGAAAGTACATTCACAAGGAACGGCTTATGGAACCGACAGAATCTTCGGTACTGGAGCCGCGAGAATCCGCATCTAGTACGGGAGACTTCGCACCAGTACAGATTTGCTATCAATGTGTGGGCTGGCATACACAGGAATACCATAATTGGTCCGGTTTTTATTGAGGGCAATTTAAATGGTGCAAAGTTTTTAGAACTTCTCAACGGACCCGTTTCAGATTACACGGATGATCTTCCGCTAAACGTGCACAGCCAGATGTGGTACCAGTTAGATGGAGCACCAGCTCATTCAGTGACGTCTGCCAGAGAGCGTTTGTCTCAAATGTTTGGACAGCAGTGGATTGGCCGTTATGGACCAACACGGTGGCCAGCGAGGTCACCGGACCTCACGCCATTAGATTTCTTCTTGTGGGGTCATGTCAAAAATGAAGTTTATTCAACAGACGTTGATACCGTTGATGATTTAAGGAGCCGAATTATAATATCTTTTAATAAATTAAAACAAATGGCCGCTAATGGCGACCTCTTATCAAGAGTAAGAAATAATCTTTTAAGACGATGTAATTTGTGTGTTCGGGTTCATGGCGGACATATTGAAAATTTTAAAATTTAATGGATACTAAGTCTGAATATGTACGATAAGTGATTAACTGATTAAACAGTGATTGTAATTAATAATTACTCGTGGGTGACTGTGACTATTCAGTTAATAATTTGTGATTCTGTGTAATTGTTTTTGCATTCATAAAAATAAATATGGCGCAAAAAATCACGTCGTCGGCGCGGGTCGCACGACCCGACGCACCACCGATACATTACCCCGCGCTGTTGCCGCTCTTCTCATAGGTTAGTGAACCAATATTTAAAAATGGTGTTCTGTTTTGTTTACATTTTTATGCTATTTAGTTTGTTTGAAAAGATTTTTTTTTTTAATTTCGGTTCTAGGATTTATTTGATAGTTTCAAAATATTCCTATGAACTAGTATTACCAGTGTTTTCATTTATTGTTGTATCGTCATCTCCACATTGTATATATGAAAACATTATGTATGTTCGAAAAAATCTACATCTTTTTAGTAAGATAAGTGACAGGCATAATTTCAACACTAGAAATAGGAACAAATTAGATCAACCACGTTTCAGGTTATCTAAAGTAGGTACTTCTTTTATGGGGTACTGTGTAAAATGTTATAATAAAATACCACTCGATATTCTTCAACAAAATGAGAAGAAATTTAAAACATGCATTAAACGCACACTATGTAGACAAGCATATTATAAGTTCAATGACTATATTATAGTAGATAAAAAGGCTTGGCTTAATGCTGGTCCTGCTCCACAGCCACTCGGGCGCACTAGTTAAAATTTGAATGTTTGGAAGAGATACTCCTTTCTTATTCCCCCTTTTATTTTTCTGACATTGCGAACTTAATGTTTGTTTATTTTTTATAAAATATGTTTTATTATTGAATAACTCAATAGATATTTTAATGATTATTTTCTTTTATGTAGTAAAATTTTATTCATTGCTCAAATACATAGCAAACTATAGTTTTGTATAATTTAGAAGCATATTGCAATTTTGTAAATGTGACTACAATGGATTCGTTTATTATATAATTATGTTGACTTGACAGCATGGCAGTGGAGACTATGTCATGCTCACTTAAAAGTCTCACTGTTGGTGGTGCGTGTGTTGGATCATTCGGTTCCCTACAGAATGGTTGAGCTGGATGGTGCTGATCCACGCGTCATGTTCGTGAACGGGCGCCGTCTGTTGAGACTGGTCATCTCTTAACTGCCACGGCTCATTTTTATTATTAATCTTATATTTTGAATTGCTTTTTATATATTTTTTTTCATTGTTCTCGCATATAGAAGCAACACGAATAATGTACCCAGGATTTTGTAATATCTTGATTTAAAAAGAGTGTCCTTGGAGTTTCTTGCCCGTTCTTCTCCATAGAGATCTATGTTTTGGAATGGGCAACTAGCTTCAACTTTCTGACTAACTGACCGCCTCTTTGACAATTCAAAAGTGCCTGTAAATGGTTTAATTGAAATAAATGCTTTGAGTTTGAGTTTGAATCAGGTAGTACTGGTATAGAAAAAAAATCAAATCAAGTGAAAAACGACGTTCAAAGAGATAAAGAGATGTATTCTCCTCCACTTCATTGTTGGTTCTCCTCCACTTCATTATTGGTTCGAGTTGGACATTTATCTAATTTTGAGTTCACGTCAGGTGACTTATTAAAAAATATAGGTCGCCAATCTAATACTTTTACCTCCTTCAAATAAACATGTCTGAATGGATCCATCTCTTCCTTTAATTTCTTCGCGTTTACCATTACATATCATTGGATAAGATTATTTCAGGCCAGAAATTAAATCTTCTTTTTAGTAACAACTTTACGTGAAAAAAATACATCAACATACCGCTATCCTTATCATGTGCGAGCAGCCTCCCGTTCTGTAAGGCGGCTCCGTTCACTTTCTGCTTATCTTCCTCTCCTTCTTCTACTAACTTTTCGCGACCTTCTGTCATCTCTAACTCCATCTTCTCTCCTAAAAATAAACATAAAATATTAAGACTAAAATATGTCGTATAAAATTTTCATGGTACATTTCACGCAAAACTTTATGAGCTCTCGGAAGTCGCAGCGAGTGGCTGCGCAGTATGCATAATATAGGTGTCCGAGGGAACTTTCTCACTCTCACTCAACTGTACAATGCGCGGTTTCGTTCTTGGGCCTACGTTCAGAGGGCTCATAAAGTTTTGTGCGAACTGTAATATAATATAAAATGTCCAATAGGTATAATAAACGCCAACATTCGTGGCAGCCGCGGTCAGTAGACGTGCAAGTAGGATAGGGAATATTTTGTAGGTACACTGAATTTCGTGCCATCTCGCTTTCATATTTTGAGGCTGCGCCTGCCATGAGCTTCGGCTACTAATAGCCGAAGCTTATGGCAGGCAGGTACCTAAGTACCTGTCCCACCGACGACGAGGAAGCGATTAGCTATTGAATATTTTCTCGCTCAAGAAACGTACAATAGAGCATGGTATAATAATATACTTCGCCAGGTATAGCATTCCGAAACACAGTGCTCACGTGGGAGACTCAAGCCTACGTCACCACCGCTGTGTTACCAGTAGTGTGTAGTAATAACTCCCCAACCGCCTTTATTACCTGTGCGATTCCGATAAAACAATGAGGTTTTAACTAACAATTACGTTGGTATATGTTTAAATTGAATTGTTTCGTTTGATTAGAACAACGAAACGACAATTTAAATGCTTTATATATATTTTTTATCAGAATGGTGACTGAAAATGTTTCCTTAATTCGTGTTTTTTTGCCATAAAGTGGCAACTGGATAGTGACGTAAGCATGTGTCACTCCCGGAGTGCCAGACCTTGTTTTTTTAGACCATGCATGTAATGGGATTGTTGTGGCCAACTCTAAAAAAAATGTTTTTTTTTGCTACTGCATAAAGAGTAAATTTTCTCGCCGGCAGTGTGAACAGTCAGCGCTCAACTATCAATATATTAGGTCGGGGAAAAGTTCTTTCGTATTTTATATACAAATTCAAGACTAAGGCTCGTATTACAGAACGTCACTCAATACTCAAGCATTACTTAAAACTAGATTACAGCCATTTGATTGGTTGAAACTAGTTTTAAGTAATGCTTGAGCATTGAGTGGCGTTCTGTAATACGGGACTAAGAGCTCGTGTGGCACCCAAATATTGAGCTTTTCTGTATACCGAGACTTTTTCAAATGGGTCAAAACTGTTTTGTGGTCAATCCCTAACTCTTCAGATATGTCGTAACTAGTAATATTAACTTGCTCCACTTTTTCAAAAATGGCTTCGACTCTATCCGTAACAGGGCGACCAGTGCCAACCAACCTTGTGCTACTCTTACTGACACTGCGTTAAGTCCATTAACGTCACATATTTTTTTCGCGGCTTGTGTCGCATTCTTCCGTTTTTTGTAATAAAACTTCGAAATGTATCGAATTTCTTCGTTAGATTCACTCATTTTGGCGGACAGAAAAACAATTGAAAAATGGCGGGCAATCGTTTTTACTTTTTTTTTTTCTAAATGTCATGTTTAGTTTATTAAAACCAGTACAGCCAAAGAGATTTTACTACAACTTTGAACCTATAAAATAGGAAAAGACTTTTTCTCCGACCTATTATGTATCCCTGATCGCTTTGTGCGCGGTGGGACATAATTATGCCTTAGTATAACAAGTTTTATGTGTTCATGTCAATGCAAAAGCGCAAGTTAAAGAATGTTTGCACTGTGCAAGTTGCTTTTATATCTTGTAAAAAAAACAAAATCAAAATCGGTTCATCCGTTCGGGAGCTACGGTGCGACAGACACACAACCACACACACACACACACACACACCCACACACACACACACCCCCACACACACACCCCCACACACACACACCCCCACACACATACACACACCCCGTCGTTTTTGCGTCCGGGTTTAAAAATGGTTGTTTATGCAAAAAAAAAGACATTGACCCTAGGCGTCGTTCTCTCCCTTTTTTTACTTTCTAATGCATGTTAAAGGCAGTCTTCTCACCTCTCTGTCGTCTCCTAAGCCTTCGTCTTCTGCAGTAGACCATCAGAGCCAACACCAGCACCATGTAGGCTCCAGCTACTGATATCGACACCACCACGGCTTTACCAGCCACGCCGCTTGACTCTTGAGGAGGGAGTTCTCCTTCTGTGGTAATAAATATTATTTTTAGTACAGTTTCAACCGAAGGCTAAGTGAAAAATAATCTTCTAATAACTATTTTTAATTGGGATACTTAACCGATAGAATCCCGGTGACCCTCTGTAGGGCCGGTATGTGGCCCATACCGTCAAGCCCCGCTGGCTCTCTAGAGGGTCGCGCGGTCGTGCGGTTAAATAATCATCATTATTGCTTCTAAATGAGGGCTAATATCGTCTTTTGAGCATTTCACTGTATGGGTGTTTTTTTTTTTTGGGCTGACGAACTGTCTTGTTCCACGACATACCGACCTTACAGAGGGCCACCGGGATTCTATCGTTTAAATACAATATGTGTGAACTACCACAGACGCAGACGCAGTGCCTTGTGACAGACGAATAGATGCGGGTCCGAAATTTTTGAGATTCCGTGTTGTACGTCAAATATTGTTGTAATGTTTATAACTTTGCATACTATACAGGTTGGCAGGGACATCCAACCTGTTACCATGGATTCAGTACATGATTCTGAATCCGTTGAAATCCGTGGAGTGTTGAAATTTTTGGTCTGTTATTTAAAAAAAGAAATAGCTCTGCCATACATTTTGCCGCGTAGATATTGCAGTTTTCTATGAAACAGCAGTTTTTTTTTTGATACCCGACGTAATATTTCTACGCTAGGGGGTTTAGAAACATGTGCTGAATTCATGGTTACAGTTTGCGCATCGGTGTGCCTGGCACCCTGTATATCAAATTCTTCTAACTGAACAGACAGCTGTGCGGTTGGGAAGTTTATTTATTGCGCCACTTCTTCCCAGCTAAAGCACTAGGAAGTTGTGCAGGGCGGGCGTTTTGGGGGACTGTCTTATGTAATTTTGACGTTCAAAAAGTGCTGATTCTCAGCCTAATTGAGGAGCGTTTTTACAAAACGATACATCGTAAAATAATTTATTTTTCAATAATGTAATTTATTTATTTATTAGGGTTTAGATATAGTACGTTAAATGAAATTGAGGAGCGTTTTATCAAAACGATACATCATATTTTTTTTTTTTTTGCAATAATGTAAATTATTTATTTATTAGGGTTTAGATAGGGTATGTTAAATGAAATTGCTACTAAATAAAATAAAAAAACGATGTATCGCTTTGTGAAAACGCTCCACAATTGCAATAAATGACTTTTTTTTTGGTTTTAAGAACCACAAAGGCTTGCTAAGGCTTGATTAGGCCACTGAGCAAATGCTACTTAGGGATTTAGCCAAGATTACAATGGGCAGCATTTTTCTGTTATTTCAAAAGATGTAACTTTTTTAATATACCGATTACAGATTCTTTTGCAAATAGTTTATTTGTTTATGTGTAAATATTAAAGAAGATCTGTTGTGGTAATAAGGATTTTGTTATCAAACTTTGGACTAATAAGCATACCCTGATGCACAACAAGTGTGAGCTCGTGCCGCGCCAGTCCGGCGGCGCTGCCAGCGGTGCAGCCGTACCGGTCGGCGTCCGGCGCCCACACCGTGCGGATCAGCAGCGTGCCGTTGTGCAGGAGGACTAGTCTGGTGGTGGGAGTTATACATTATTATAATACACAGGGGTGAAAGGCTATTTGGTTGAAGCGACATCTTGGGCGATATTGAGTTATATACATATTCGGAATAAGCAATTTTTTCTCCGTCGGATGATGCCGGATTCATTTAAATCTGAGCACTTTTTTGGCGCTTCAAACAACTCTATTTTTGGGTTGTTTCCAAAGTGGCAGTGTATTATCTGACGTCGTTTTTGCATTAATTTATTACTAGTGTACTTGAACTATACAATGATTTAAAGAACCGAGACATAAATCAGTAGGCCTTTCTCAGAAAAAAGATTCAATATCGGTTAAAGCGTTTTTCTTGTTTCTATTTTTTATTAACATGTGACTTAAATCATTTTGATATCCACGATTTACATGTCGCGATGTCGCTTAAATCATTTGTCCGTCAACAAAATACGACATGGAGTGTCGCTTAAGCTCTTTCAGCTGCATCTATTTTCTACCTAGGGTGCTTCTTAAACTAAATAGCCGTTTTGTTTTAACTATTTTGCATGTTCGTTAAAACATTTTGGTCCTATTATTTTTTTAAATGAATGACTCTTAAAACAGACGGTAAAATGAACTGATGGAATTTGAAACATTTTTTCAATTTTAATAAAAAGAAAAGTCGACCTTTAAATCATTCAATTCTAATATGATACATTTCATTCATGTCATATAATACCATTATTTATTCTATCACCCGGGAGTTAAAAATCGTGATCATTCAACGACACTGTAGCGCTCAGGCGCTTCAGTCGAACTCCAGAGTGTATCAAGGTGTGACGTGACTCACAGTTGCCGCCAGTGTTTATAAAACAGCGCTCTCCAAAACAAATCGTAAGTGTTGTTTATGTAAGATTTCAAATTGAGATAAAATGTAACACGTTTACTTATTTGTTATTATTATTTATTAGTTTAATTATGTTACTAATTCTATTAAGTATGTAGTTAATTCATTATTTTAAGAGAATTATTGCAATCTTAGGCTAACTGTCTTCATTTAAGTTCGGTATAATTGTATAACAATACATGATTGTTATTATTGATATACACACTGTTTAATATAGTTGTACTTATAATTATTTAATACTCGTATCTTTAGATGCATTTTAGGTACACCTAGTTTGTTTATTACATTAAAATTACCGATAAGCGACATGCAAATTACTTTTTCAGCGATCTATTATGTAATAGATTTGTTGTTTATTTGTAAACTATGTTAAGTACTAACATTTAGCGCCAACTATGAATATGATATAGGTACATACTTGTGGTTGTAAAAGGATCATCTTATGTACTTCCCTTATAATTACTATTTCAGATAAATCTGGAGACAGAAAGACAGAAATTCTACAAACACAAAATCAAACGAATCAGTGTGTCAAAAGAGGATAATACGTCTTCCGTAACTGATAAAAGCGACACCACCAAATCTACAGTAACAATCTTAGGAAGTGCCACCTATCATGAACAAGTCAACGATTTAAGTATTTTTAATTCGAACAGCATAGATCAACAACGGGAATCCTTGATTGATGATCCAATTGATTTAAATGATGAATCGAACTTTTATGCACATTCTGTGGATATAGAAGTAGGTATATGTTTCATATTTGTAATACTTGTAATAGTAGCCATTTGTTATTAACACGTTAAATTTTACTTATTTCAGACAAAAACGACACAATATATACCTGATGATTTGAAAGACGAGGATTTAATTATTAACAAAGTAACGATTGAAGTGGAAAGAGAGGTATTTTTTTATATAGTCACTAGTTACGTAACTTTTTAAAAAGTAGTCTACGTGTTATTTTGATTTATGATCTATGTTACTGTTAAGTTTTATCAAAACCTAATTAATATTTTAAACATAAATGAGCAACAAACATCGTATTATCCATCTACCCTCATAAACTTTCGCGTTTACTATAAAATCTAGTGCGGAGTTTTTTTGCAAATTGGATGGTGAATAATATTTCAATTGTCTTTTAGAATCAAGAAGAAAAGGACAAACCTGAAGTAACAGAAATAGAAAGGACAATTAGTAACGACAGTCTTCAACCAACTATTACTGAAATTATACCTGAAACCGACATGGATATATTAAGGAAATCTTTAGAAGATATTGATACTGATGACAATGTAGAAATACAAACAGAAGGTGATCATCCAATACGGAAGAAAAACAAACGAGTTTTAAAAAAAAGCTATGTTGATTTTTTAAGTGATGATGAAGATTTTGCTTGGGACTGAACGTCGTGGAAAGAAACAGCTGAGTCTTCAAGTGATCAAAGAATAGCGAAGAAAAAGAAAATAAGCATAAAAGATGGAAAAGTAGGAGATGCAGGATTAAAAAAGAAAAGAACAAATAAGAAAAAGGTACGAAAAGATGCTAGATCAAAGGGCGTTCAATATGTTAAGGCAGATGGTTCAATTGTGAACGAAAGAAATATGAAACCGAATCCTTGCTTGGAAAAAAACTGTCCTTATAACTGTAAAGAAATACCCTCAGAAAAGAGAATGGCCATATTTAAACATTTTTGGGAATTATCTACAGAAAGAAAAAAACAGTGGATCATATCTATGTCTTCTAAACAAACCATAAAAAGGAAGAGATCCAAAGACTCTAATTACAGGAATAATACATTCTTTTATTTCATAAATGATGGAGAAGGTCGGCGACAAGTTTGTTTAAAGTTCCTCATGAACACTCTTGATATCAGTCAAAGATACATTTATTATACATTGACGACACAGGAACTTGGTATGGCGAAAGAAGAAGGAAGAGGAAAATGCATTCCCACCAACAAAACATCTAACGCAATCAAAGAATCAGTAAAATCCTTTATCAAAAGGTTACCTGCTATACCATCGCACTACTGCCGAAAGGATAGCACAAAACTATATCTGCCTGTTGAATTCAAAAATATTAAAAATTTATACCGCTGTTATAAAGAAGACCTAATTAGTAAAGGAGTGGATGTTGTAAGTGAAAAAGTATTCCGTCTAATATTCACTACTGATTTTAATATTGGGTTTCACGTACCTAAAAAGGACAAATGCATAAAGTGCCTGCGTTTTGAAGGCCAGAAGCCAGAGGATTGTGCCGAATTGCAAGCTCATTTGGACGAAAAGGAGGCATCGAAGAAGCGGTTGGATTGTCATCGACAATTAGGTAAAGAAAACCCTTCCATTCTGTGCACTTCTTTTGACCTCCAGAAAGTTCTCAATACGCCTCATGGCAATAATATGTTACTGTTTTATTCTAGAAAGTATGCTGTTTTTAATTTATGTTTCTACGAAAGCATCACAAGGAACGGTTTTTGTTTTATCTGGGGAGAATCTGAAGCAAAGAGGGGTGCAAATGAAATTGCCACTATTATACAGAAGTACATACAGAATGTTCATTCTCGGGGCAACATTAAATTTTTGATCTTGTATTCAGATTCTTGCCCTGGACAAAACAAAAATAAAATAGTCCTTGCAGCAATACACAATGCTTTATTGCAATCGACCAATTTAGAAGCAATTCAAATAAATTACCTTTTCCCTGGTCACACGGAAATGTCAGTAGATAGCATACATTCTACAATAGAACAATCCGTTCGAAATATTACTGTATGGGCTCCATTGCAATGGGCTACAATATGCCAGCTAGCATGAAAAGAACCGGCACCTTATAATGTTGAAAATCTGACACATGAGGATTTCTTAAATTTTGATGACATGTCTGATAAATATTTTAAGGGAAACCTTGTAGGTAAGATAAGTAAAATCCGTACAGCAATATTTAAGAAATCTCATACAAATCAGATGAAAGTAAAATTTTCAATGAAAGATAGTGCACCGGAAGATACTATACAAATTATTGCGAAACCTAGAGCTATCAATCGTAGATATAATTCAAGTTTGCCGATTACCAAAGCCAAATACATGGATCTAAAGAAATTATGTGACACAGGGGTTGTACCCAAGATATTTCATAAAGAATATTTAAATCTGCAATACTGCAATTCCAAAGACGTTCTACTCGATACTGATGTAGAGGATACAGTCGAAGAAAATGATAACTAAATACTTTTTCGTTATTTTTTATTGCATTTTATTATCAAGCATTGATTGTATTTTATATAATTGCTAGAAGTTTTGTTGTTTGTACTAAAAGTTAATTATAATTATAGTTGATGTTCCTACATTGAGACTGATTTTACATGATTATTATACTAAGGTAAATTACACCACACACATTATACACCACAGTGTGTAATGTGTGTGGTTTAATTCATAAAAATATTTATACTATAGCTATTTTCTTCTTTGTCACTTTGTCATTGACAGTTCCTGCCAAATGTGTGAAAGTGACTAAGCAGAATATAGCTACAAAAAAACTTGTGATTGTTATCTCATCGTCATAAGGGTGACAAATGTGATGGATAGGATGGTGTTAAAATATGCAGATTTACGCCTAATATTGTTAAATATGAATAAGCGAGTAATACTTATTTTAACTGATGTGGTTGATTAAGACTGAAAGATAATAAATAAAAATATTGATGTTCCTACATTGAGACGTTTCGTACAAGAGTTCTACTTTATTATTATTACGTGACTTAATAAATACTTGAACTGATTCTGTGTATTTCTTTATTTATTCAATATCAGCACCTGAAATTTTCGGTGATAGCGGTATATTCAGGTTGTTTCAACAGCCATTGACTGATTTAGACGCTTAAAATGTTACATCCTACGTCACATTTTCAATACTATTATGTTACTTATGTGAATTAGCCAGTCAGTCAATTTAATCTCAATTGGCAGGTGAGATAAATAGCTTGCTACAGTTAATTTTGGGCTGCGTCACTTCATGCTGTTTGGCTTATTCTGAAAATATACTGCAGAGTCGCTTAGTATTTTTTTCCTGTAGCCAATTGTAGTTATGAAGTCACTTAAATCTTTTTTCCGTTCCCTGAAAAATAGTGGCTTAAGGCAATTCGTATTAAGCGACATTTATCTTCTTAATTAAAGGTCCGTTTTATATGGTATAAGCATCAACACCTTGACGTTTTCAAATTAATTTAAATTAAGTTTACTCCATTCCAATAGCTGAAGAAGTTTTTTTGTTATGATTTTTTTTCGGAAATTTTAAACTTTAAATGGCTCTCCTGTAAAGTTGCAAAAATGTCGCTTAAACCAAATAGCCTTTCACCCCTCGTATTAGTCGCATTATATCCTACTAAGGAGCGGATTCGAAAAGACCGAGTCTTATCCTGCGAATAAAATCACTTTTTCCCTAATCTCCCTACTTTTTTTTTTCTAGAATAGGTATATGTATTCGCCCGTTCTAAAATTTTTAAACTTTTCTGCATAAGTCGACAAAGTAACTCATAGGAGCGAAGTGATTTAAAAAAAAGTCGGGGGACGCGTTAGTTTAAAGGTTGGGAACCCCTGCTCTAGAGTAAAACAGTAATTTTATCCTCAAGAAGTTGGAAAAATCTACGCTTAGAAAAAAAGAAAATACGTTTATTTGCGGTAAACATAACGAAAAGAAAAAACACACAAATGCAAAAAAGAACTAGTTGGGGGAAAATATGCGAAAGATATAATGCGATTTACTATTCAAAGAAACGATTTACCATCGAATACTATTTCCGAATGAATAAATAAGATTATGTTACCTGGCTGTTGTGGCATTAACACCATCTTCCACATCCACACCATCCTCTGAAACATTAAAAACACATTATATTGTAAAAGGGCTATACTTAACTGTTTTTAATTATTATATTGTTGTGTCCATCAGTTTGTACACACTTTATTACAAGTGTGGCTCAAATATGGTGGAGAATTGGAGAATCAAGAGACTTGAGTTACCTCACATAAAGTCGAGTGGTGTTGATTGAAATCCCAGCCAGGATTTCTTGGCCTTTCCGGATTTAGAATAGGCAGGCCATGATGGGAAAACTCTTTCAAAATACTATTTTATCACCTGCAGACTTTTACGGTGGTTATTTTAAAACTGCTGAAGCACCTGTGACGTCGCTTTAGTTGGTAAAAGACGGTGATTGTTAGATTAAATACTTGCAAATCTGTAACCTTGTTTTCCTTTGATTTGAATGTTATTAACTACTCTGTGGTCACTGTCATATAGCTAGTCTCTTTGACGTGTTATCTCGGTCGCCCCTACAAGGAGTAATAGTGTTCTGTGGTCGCCCCTCTTGCACCTTGCACGTCCACCATTGCTAAGTTCTCGTGTGTCGCTCTTGTATTTTTAGTTTTATTAAATACAGGGTGTAAAAAGACCCATCCCATAGCCGTCAACCATTCTGTACATCAAAGTAGCAAAATTGCACAAAAATAATTGCTGGGAAACGACTTATATTTTTGGTGTGAAAATTTACGGTAGTGCGCAATGTAACACATGCAAAACTTGTTTTCGTAAAAAAAAACGTCAGTACTAGTTGGAATTTTGACCTACAATATCTCCGTAACCAGAAGGTTCCCAGGTATGGTCCAGAACAAAAAAAAAAATTACATTGATGGGGAGTACAAGTGACTGTTGGCTTTGTTAAGTGTATTTTAACACCCGTTATACCAATGTTATTTATCAAAAACCTCGTTTAATTTAACGGTGATGAATAGTTTACTCACGCTGCTTCGCCAATATGGCGAGGGTCCTGTCCCAGTGCGTGGTGGGACGCCGGGGCAGCCTGGTAGCCACGCAGTTCTGCACGACCGTCTGACCGGCCGTCACTGACCTGAACACTTCTACTATAAACTAGATGGATACTCACGTTGCTTTCCCAATATGACGAGGTTTCTGTCCCAGTGCGTGGTGGGAGGCGGGTCACCGGTAGCCACGCAGTTCAGAACCACGGTCTGACCGACCGTCACGTGAAGCTGTTCCCCTGCTGGTGGTTCTATCACGCGGGGTGTTACTGCAGAAGAGTTGACAGTTTTTTTAAACACAGACAGAAATCACATACCTGCTATAATATCACGCTTCAAATCTTCGTGGGAAAAGGTGAATAGTCACTTAAATAAATAACTTAAATAAAATATACTTAAATCTAAATAACTTAAATAAATAACTCCTTAATTTCGCCAGTTATCTATATCCATACTAATAATAAAGCTGAAGAGTTTGTTTGTTTGAACGCGCTAATCTCAGGAACTACCATTCGGATTTGAAAAATTATTTTTGCGTTTGATAGCCCAATTCTTGAGGAAGCTTATAGGCTATTTAACAACATTCTACGACCCTTAGGAGCCGAGCAAAAAGAAGAAAAGTCAGAAAACGAAGTAATAATAAAAACGAAGTATAAAAGGCATGCCGAAATTTCACGCTGACGAATACTAATTTAAAACGTGGTGAATCTGTTGCCATTAAACGGGTCAAAAACTTCAGTTTTATTTTTAAATAATGTCTTGTTTTTTGTTTTACTATTGTTGAAGTGGCCTTAAACATTAAGGCAGGTACTATCGCCGGCACGTAGTTTGGCAAGAGTCGTTAGATGCGTTTTTCCTATATTTAACTTTCTTTCTAAACAGATATGTTTAAAAATAAATTATTGCAATAACCATAGAATAATGACAAACAATAAAATTGTTTTTATTTTTTGTTGCTCTAAATATACATGCGCGAACTTATTCCCACTATGCCAAAACCTTGCCAAGTTATGTGCGCCGCGGTTGTAGCGGGTCCACAAAGCACTTTGGTGCGTTTCCGGTTCAATATGAATACCTATGACAAGAGTCACAGGTTTTCACGAGGCCGTAAGTGCTACTAACCCGTTTACCTTATGACATTTCTAGACTAGGAGTCGACCCCGACATAATAATCGAAGAAGAAAAGGCTAGACATATGAGACCACAGAGCCTCTGTTTTTATAATGTGGCTTTCAATGCGGCAGAGTAAATGATGTCGCAGGCTACAGTGGAGGGTAAACATTGCCGAACAGTAATAAGCTTCGTAAGCCAAATGTACTTACAACCGAATGTAGGTAATGTCTGTCCCGTAGAATAACTATAATTACATTGGTACCCAAGTAATCACATATTAACTAGACAGAAAGTGTGATGGGGATAGAAGCCCCTTATTTTTACCGTGGAGTTTGTTGCTGGCTCTTCTTTTCCATAGGAATCAACCAATTGGAACCGTGCACCTAGCTTCTGACGTTTCATATGTGCCCATGTTGGTTTATGTGATTTATTTTTGTTTTTTTTTTTTGATTTTGATACAATAGCTTCAAAAATTTTCAACTTACCCACAACATCCAGATTAATCGTAGACGTGATGGACTTCTCCCCATCTACGGCCTTGCAGGTGTACTGTCCAGAGTGGCGTTTCTCAGCGTCAGCCACCATCAGCGTCCCGTTCGCTGATGTCACGCCTTCCGGTAAGGGAGCCGTGTCGTTCTAGGACATGATAAGTATAGATTAATAAATATGATCAATGGTGTGCCAAGCGGCGTGGACGGTTGGATTTCATATCAGCAAAAATTACGAAGTTCCATCCCCATTTGAACCCCTTTAGGGGGTGAAATTAAAAAATTCCTTGTTTAATGCTCACCTTATATGTATAAGGAACTCTTGCGCAACATATCATGCTTCTAGACCCAGTGATTTAGGCTGTGGTTTGTCTGTCAGCGAATGAATGAATCAATTTAAGATTATTTTTTATTCAGTAGATTAAAACTTTATACTTCAACTTTATCGTTAACGAAAAACTGAAATATTACCAACTTCAATAACATTAATGTTTACTTTAAAATTGAAAAATGTGTGACTACACCAGGAGGGGTAATGACCCACCATTCATGACCACCTCTGACAAGGAGTCGAGGTGGAGAGGGGGAAATCATGAATTTCGTAAATTAACACAAGTGACTTGTGTTAATTTTTTGTTTAACTTGTGGCAAATCGGACGGCTTTAGTCCAGTTCCTATTGTGTTGTGATGGTAGACAGTACCTACCTATTAACTAAGATAGACGGCCCACGAGTGTAAAGAGGGATTTAAACACTATAGATCCCACACTGTATGCTAGGATGCATGTATGACAAGGTAGCTATTTGGTCAGAGCAATGGCTCAGGCCACGGGTTCGAGTCCCACTCGAGTCGATAATGTTTAAATCCCTTTACATAAATATATTTATAACATGCACATTGATGGTATAAAATATCGTGGATGAATTAATTTGGTGTTTCAACACTGGCAGCGCTAGGTTCTAGGTAGATGTTTAAAAAAATGTACCAAGTAGCTTTCAGTTTTTTACTAATTTCAACTTACCATAAACCATTGTACTGTGGGATTAACACCACCAGCAACTTTGCAGTGTATTTTCCCAGATGAATTCAATTCCAATTTCTTGTTGTACGGCTCCGGTTCGAAGCGCAGTTCGCCATCTGTTGGTGAGTAGATGAACTAATTTAGCAAATTGAATCTAACGCCATCTGTTGGTGAGTAGACGAACTAATTTAATATATTGAATCAAACGCCATCTGTTAATGTGTTGACGAACTCGATATAGTATTTTAAGAACAACAACGCCATCTATTGGCCCGTTTGATTGGTTAAAATATTCAATTTACAAAGACTTGATAATAGATGGCATAAAAAATCAAAATATACATAAAACGTAACAATGAAATCATTTAATATTATCAAAGTATTATTTGCTAATCGGATGGGCAAAAAGA
The DNA here is from genome assembly GCA_917490735.1 of Dryobotodes eremita. Taxonomy (NCBI): domain Eukaryota; kingdom Metazoa; phylum Arthropoda; class Insecta; order Lepidoptera; family Noctuidae; genus Dryobotodes; species Dryobotodes eremita. The sequence goes on from OU823267.1 coordinate 10,541,055, forward strand.
ACTTTGCCGGTCGTTTATTTGCCCGACTGCGTTTAAAATATAGTTTTCCTTTTTCATCAGTATTTAGTTTTTCATAGGTCTTAAGCGCACGGGTTTGTGTACCTACGTTGCGTTACGCCTGACTAAGCACCTGACCTTTTCGAAGGACATTACCAGTAAGGTCAGTGTTTGCCCTTCTAAAATCTAGGGCGTCCTTGCGCCGACCGAACCTAGGTTTACGATCGGGCTATAAGTGATTTTGGAAGAATTTTTATGTCTCGCTTCTAATCCCAGCCAGGATAGGTAGAGAAATGGGTACGTATATTTTAGCAACTTATAAAGTAAGGTCCAATTTAAGGTAAAAGAACTTTAGGGCCACATTCTAAACATTTTTGACTCAGCATTTTCCTTCAGCTTATTTCGCGATTACCCATTTTCGTCGAGTAGGTATTGCGTAGCTCAATTTGTGTAAATTCAAATTCCAAATGCGTTGTTTCAGCGACTTGTCTATGGGCGGCGAATGCCAGACAGACCCACACTTGCTGTCACTTGCATGTAGGTTTACCACCCGTCTGGATATGTCCGTCCGGACATTACGGGGATTATTTTAGAAAATATATACGTTTATTACGAAAACTTACTGACAAAAGAAAAATTAGAAGTAATGTTAAATTTCCAGACGTTTTTTCAAAATAGCCGCATTAGGTCAGGGCTTTTCAAATTTTTAAAAGGTAACCCTTTTTGCATGATCAATGATCACAGGAAGGTCCGCGCGTTCGTTTGTTAAAATAATAGTAACATAGCTGTATGTTTTGATAGTAAAATAATAACATTTACCATTGATAGCGCGATGTCGTCTGCTGTTCTTATGAGCACGGATCTTGTGAATTGAATGATGAGTCACATCTGAAAAGATACATAAAATAAGTTTATTACATTATAGCATGAGACAAAGACTTTTTATGCGTTTGACTGAATTAATGATGAAGATCACCACCAGGTGGTTAATAAAAGACGATTAGAGATTGCATCAAGACATCAGCAACCTGAGCAGTAGGTACTGCAACAGCCTGCAACCATCAGCTCCTAGGTTTAACGTGGAAATTTTCGCAATGTGGCTTTGTTGCAGACCGTGCTCTACGTTCGTCCATAATTATTATTACATAAACGGTGTCGTATCTTGCTTGACAAAATGTCTGTAAATTCCATAACTTTGTTTAAGCTTCATATAATCAACCAATAATGTTCCCACTGCTGGGACACAAGCCTCTTCTCTGTGATAAGGAGTGGGCCATAATCCATAACGCCAGCCCAATGCGGGTTGGCGGATGTTACATGTCATCGCATATTTGGTTCTAAGATGAGCCGGTTTCCTCACGATGATTTCCTTCACCGTTTTGAGAGCATTGGTGATGAAATTATTTACACATAGTAAAGTGCCTGCTTGGGTTCGAGACCACGACTCGCAACTCGTAGTCGCGCCCCGGCCGTTACCACTGGGCACTTAGGCCCCTTGCTTTAATAAAAAGACTGCCTACACAAAATATTCATTGCACTACGTACCTACATACCCTACCTATGTTTCTACGTATTATAGCCTTATTGAATCCAATCCGCGATGCAACGCAAGCACTCAACAATGAGATGAATAAACGATCAAGTGGTTTGTTGATACTGGCTGCATGCAACTGGTCATTTGAGTGGAGTACTGGCAGTCTGGAGTTCTGATTGATCTTCTTATTATACCTATGTCGATTTATTTGCTTCCATTTTAAAATTTGAATTTGTATATGGTGCGTTCGCGGATAAGGTTCTTTGATTCGTCTGGATTGGACTATTATGGAAGATTTGGCGTTTTATCCATTATTTTTCGGACCTTCCATGTAGTAAAAATGACAAAAGTATTAAGGCAAAATATTAATAGACTGTTTTATTTTTGCTTTTAATTACGTTTTCTTTTGTTTTGACAAACAAAGAACGGCGTTTTTTGTTGACTTCTGGATTGTTTCGAACATAGCGCCAATCTCAATATGCCCCACGTAGGCGGTAGGCCACGTATGACTAGGGAAGACCTGGATGAGACTCGCACAGCATGGCACAAAAGAGAGGAGGCCTATACTCAATAGTTCCTGGAACAAGGTAGACTTCCAATGATGATGATCCCGAGGAGGAGGCAACGTGTCGTATGGTGTTAAAATTGAAATAAAGTACTTCAGGGGATCAAACTTTTACTAAAGCCGGATACTTCCATCCCTCAACGGGAAAAGGTATATTAAAATGTCACAAAAGACATTAACATAATAAATATACGAAAATAACTTAGACATCAAAAGTCTGCGACACTGCGGTTGGTCCATACTTAGAATGAGAACAAACGTTTTCACGCCACAGTGTTGTAAACATAAACAGACTGGTTTTAGTTAACTTTGACTGTGGTTTAAATATTAACTGTGGGTCTGTACTAATATCAAAAGAGGTATTTAACTATTTATAATTATTTAAATAATAACTACATTAATGAAATGTATGCCTTTTACCACATGTTGGGGTCGGCTTCCAGTCTTACCGGATGCAGCTGAGTATCAGTATTTTACATGGAGCGACTGCCTATCTGACCTCCACAACCCAGTTACTGGGTAATACGATACCACTTGATAAGACTGGTTGTCCGATTTTTAGGTCAAAGATCTACGAATGACAGCCGAGTCCAACTGCCTAACTAACGTGCTTTCCAAGGCACGGAAGAGACTCGGTAAGTAATGAATGGTCACCCATCCACGAACCGACCGCGGCTGTTATTATTTAGCCACGAGCCCCACCAACAAAATCAACACCCCGAAAGTCCTGCAACTCACCGTACATTTTCAACACAGATTTTTCATCTAAAACACAAAACTGACAGCATTCAATTGCGGTCCATAGTTAGAACAAACGGTTTCACACTGAGCGGCGGCGAGTAAACAAACACGCAGCGGCACATCAAACGGACTGCGCGTACGCATTTACATTTGTAGGGTGACCATGTTGGAGAGTGGTTTGGGATAGTCCGCTGAATTTGACAGGAAAAAATAAGTTTGTTATTGGAATTAGAATTCTTTACTTCTCTTGAACCACTATGTAGAACTCTGACATAGCCAGGTGATGCAGCAGACCATAGTGTTGATCATGGTACACATAGTTGGTTGTGTGCCTTGTAATCCGTGCTAAATAAATGTATTTTCTTTCTTTCTTTTTATAGGAAGAGCTGGACAATTGTGCAAGATTAGCTCTGATTGGGGGCCTTTAACCAGCAGTGAGATGATGAAGACTGACGGTTACCAGTTCCTCGGCTTTATGCTTGTAGGTTTTTCTGACCTCAAGACTAATATGAAAGCAAAATAAACTAAACAAAATAAAGAATCCGTAAAAAAAGATTTAAAATCATGAGGTCTTGTTGGTTTTTGTTACCCCATGACAGCTAATGGTCATTCTAAAAATCGGCCATCTTAACCGAAATATGTAATTAATTAGGTTTAATTCTGTTTATTAATATTTATTTTTAGACTATATGTGGTCATCTGTTGCAGTGTGGGCTCGATAACTTATCTCTAGCGTCGAACGACTTTAAGTTATTGTGGTTCTTACCAACAGAATGAACATTGCAAACTTACACACATAATAGTGCTCTTATCTTGTTGCTACAGCTCCATAAAGTTTGTTTAATATTTCATTTCTACAAACAAAACCCTTTTCTTCGTGATATGACACATACTAGTTCAACCTTTTACACACCTTTAATCATCAGCGTGAACATATCAAGTCCTTTGTTGGACATGGGCTTCTCTACTCGTACGCTCATTCAGCTGATACCCGTTATGCTGCGAAGTTCTTCGCTTCATACAACCTGAGGGCGTTCTACCCTAAACCCTACTTTTACCGATCCGCTACCTCCACTAAAGATTACCCTAACGGTCATAGGTTTAAAGGCTAATTTTGCCGACCCATTCCCAGTTCAACTAGCTTAGTCTGTGGGCTATGTTTGACTAATTTGGTTCTCTGTTGGAGTGACTCCAGTAATAGCTCGCTGAACGACTTAATTATGTTAAGCCAGAGCTCTAAGCCTCCTTTATCATGTTCTATATGAAACAAATTATGTCTTTCCAATCAACGACTTTTATAACACTGATACAAAATTTCCCTTGCACCAAATAAACCAATTAGAGGCACTTATGAATTGTCAAGGGGTTAGAAAGATGCTAGTTGCCAATTCCAAAGCGTAGTAGGTAGCTATGGAGAAGAACGGGCAAGAAACTCCACGGATACTCCTTTAAATCAAAATATGGTTACATGTTGGAATTTTGCATGTGAGAACGATGCAGAACGTTAAAAGCGTCCGTAATAAAAAGACAAAAACAATTCAAATATTAAATTAAATTAAAATAAGCCGTGGCAGCTAGATGACCAGTCCCTACTGACGGCGCCCGTTCACGAACATGACCCTCATGCAAACGGGACTATCCCACACCCACCAAACCCACGCCAGCCCTACCAAATCTAAATATACGTCGAAGCAACTGCTGGCCATCACTCGCCATTGAACTCACGCCGCGGGTTCAACCGATCAGTTATCACTTGCCCATTATTGTACAATCGTCGAACACTAATGTGAACGTGGTACTCTTTAGTGCCACCGGAAACGGCACTTAGTAGACTAGGAGTGTTATGATAAATGATTGGAATTGATTGGTGAAAAGGTAAATAGAGGTGCTGATTGATTGCGGCTACGGTGTCTTTGAATGTTGTGTATAGAAAAGAACCAGGTGTATCGAAGGTGGTGGCATTTGGAGATCTGGAATTGGTCTGGATAGGTAAAAGGTGGCGCAAAGGTCATCACCCTATCGGAAGATGCTATAATTTTTGCAAATGGCGGCAAATGTCAATTCTACTTTGACATTTGTGAAGTAAACAGATACAAAATACACGTCAACAAGACATGAATCACTATACTTCTAAAGAACGCGGAAATAATTGGGGTCGGATCGCCTAATCTCTCGTTTTGGCGATTTGCACTGACCGGCACGATCGCCTGACTTAACCGTTCCAGACTTCCTTTTGTGGGGTTTTTTGAAGACACGAGTTTCATGTCAACAAGCCTCAGACTCTTGAAGCCCTCAAAGAGAATATCCGCCAAGAATGTGAGGACCTATCGCCGGAAGTTCTGGCAAGAGTGATGGAAAATGCCATGAATCCATCAATTGTGACGGCACGGCGGCGGCCACTTAGCCGATATAATTTTCTCGACTTAATGAAAAAAAAAATAAGACATCAACTAAACATAATCCAAAAGCAGAACCAAAGTTTTTCATTCATATTCTTTTTATAGCCAACTAACATCGCGTGACTATTTTTGCGTCACCTTGTAGATAGTTTCGATTTCCGACATCTGCATCCGATGGATGCTGGAGTAGTTGAGTCTTTTCCAGTTAGGCGGACCGACGACATTAAAAGGCAGCTGCGACTGGGACAAACTGGACGGGGTAGACGGGGAACTGAGTGTTGTAGCGCTACTATGGAGAGGCCTATGTCCAACAGCGGAATGTAGTTTGTGATAGGCTGAGTTGTCTGATTCATGGACTTCTGCAATACCAGAGACCAGAGGCAAAGCTGAAATGTCTCTTGTGCCCCGGCACCAATATCTTTCAAACCCACTAAGCTGCAAATATAGGTATGGTGGCACATTACTTCTCCGGAGGAGGTGCTTCAGAAGGATCTCTTCTGCATTATTACGCTCACGTCGTGTGTTCTAGAACTAGTTCCAGATTCTATCATGAATAGTAACGCAATACTGACTGATTTGATTCTAATATCGATTTAACTCCAGTTTTTAATCGAGATGTAAAACTGGAGTCCTGGAGTGGAGACCTGACTACAATGTTCACATATGAATGTGAACGTTGTAGTTTAAGGTCTTAAGCTAAATTTCCGTTGTGTTAACTTCACATTTACCTACGACTAAAAGCCTGATAAAGTTTTCATCTGTTAAATTCCAGGGAATTGTGATGTATTTCCTAGCAGCGCTCCACGTTTCACCCTAAGTCTCGATCCCGTGTGAATATCGAAGTAAAAACATCATCCGAATCCGTTCAGCCCACGGAGTATAGAACTCCGTGGTTCAGCCATTTTGAGTGATGGAGTAACAAACATCCAAACATACAAAATTTGACATTTATAATATTATATAGTAGGATTTTGGCCCTGATTCTAAGCGAACTTTATAACTTTACTAGCTGCGCCCCGCGGTTTCACCCGCAGAAATCTCGATCCCGTGGGAATATCGGGATAAAAAGTATCCTATGTCCTAATCCAGGTCATAGTCTACCCATTTGCCAAATTTTATCCAAATCTGTTCAGCCGTTTTAGCGTGATTGAGTAACAAACATCCACACTTTCACATTTATAATATTAGTAGGATAGTAGGATAGTAGGATGAAATTATTAACTTTCAGACCAAATAGGAAATTAGTGTTGTCAGATTAGATTAAACTAAAACTTTTAAACAGATTTAGACGACAAAATACTCTAGACTTTAACATGTAAACAAGCTTTAAATTTTAATATCCTAAACCAATTTCATTAGGTAACGAAGAAAAATACCGCGTCAAATATCACCCCGTTTACGGCAGGGGTTAAAAACAATTTAGGCAAGCGCTCCACAGATCCTAATAAGCACAGACATTTAGAAAATCCAAGATGGCGGCGAGGACCGTTACTTTTTATTTCCCAGTTTCTAACAATCCGTTGTTAGGTTTGGTTTAGTGTTATACGTGTCCGGTGTTTCTAATGAAAACATGTTTTATTATAATTGTCGGTTTGCTATGGTGATTTTTTTTGGAAGATAATGAGCAATATATACTTTTAATCATTAACTTTTTGTCAGTAGCTAGAATAGTACTCCTCTTACTTTTCTCGGAGTGCTGAAAGATCCCAAAAAGCTATCAAAGACCAAAATAAATAACATTTTAAATACCAATACCAGGGTTTTTCCCAAATACAATAACCAAAGGAACGAAAATCAGTTATCACACGCTGCTGGAAAAAAGCATAAAAGTAGTCCAAAACATTGTCTGATTTCCATAACATCTCTCTCTGCATTTACTTTTGAAAGGATTTTACTGTTTCTTAAAACATTGTATTTTAAAAATGTGGCCGTAAACGTAGCAATTTGCTTGAAGATTTTTAAAATCGTCGCTGCATCGCTTGAGAGATTGGAAGGTGTGTCTATGGATAGCTGTAAGCTATGTTTAAGTAGAGAATATCGATTAGATTAGTACTCCTATCCTAAGTAAACTGTTAAACATTATCTGTGGTAGACAGTCGAACTATGCGGTCGTTATTTCATTCACATTCATAGACATCGACCACAATCGATGTTTATGGATATTTGATGTTGTCTATGCTGCCCATATTTAATAGCGGTGTACTCACATAACTATTGTATGAACGGATGAAAGCACAAAACTAAACAGTTTTATTGTAGCTGTAGCTTATTGTTAGCCGTAGGATTATTCACACCATTCGACTGAACTATTTTCAACCATTTTAATTTATTTGGATAAAATAACTAAAGGTCAAAGATTAAAGAACTGTAATAACTTCACTTACGTAGACTTTGAAGAACGTATAACCAACATACTTACTGCTACTAGCCTGCACTATCCACGTTCGGAAAAGTTAAAGTTAAGTTGTCATTAATCAAATATTTCATTTGAATTCAAATGTTTCAAATAAAGCCATTACAAAAGCTCCATTACAGTTGTCTCAATTACAGTCCACAAATAATCAAAACAAAAAAAAAACATTTGAAAATCGAATGCAGCGCCCCTTGCGTCGGGCCCGCGCAACTGCATAATGGCGGCGTTGCCATGGAGACGGCTCGTAAAATTTTATTACTCGCGCCCTACGTCCCGCGCTTTGAAAACGGTTACTTCGCAAAGCCATCCTAGATTAGAGATCATTTCATTCCAACGTGCAAGGCACTTATTCCCTAGTGGTTTCGTTTATCGCCTAGATTTTGTGTGATTTTTCTCTGAGGGATATATACGTTTGATTTTGCAGAAGTGGTTGGGTTATTCTGTATTCGTCGCTTTACGTTTCTGTAAGGGTTGCGAGGGAACGAGTTGAAGTTGGAATCGATTTGGCTTAATATTTTTTAGGTATTCGTGATTTTGTAAATGGTAAAAAGCTTACAGACGATGAAATTGGCCGAGAAAAAGAAGTGAATAGAAATATATTATATTTCAAGATATTACGAGAATTTAATATACGATTTTAATCTTACAAATAAATGAAAGTACTGGAAACTAAAAATAAATAGAAATAGGTTTTACTCACTTATAATCAGGTATTTAGGTTTAAGATCATCTGCATGCATTCTGAATAGGTGTGGCGCCTGGCGCTGTTCTAAGTATTTGAATTTTTAAGCTATTGCATAGCTTTTATCGCGGGCTTTGAGCGCGGCGACCGAATCAAGAAATTCCGTAACGAAAATAAAACCTAACACCCCCCACTCCGCCTACCATGTAGCTCGGCCGAGCGTTCGCTTAATGTGTATGTATATGGTACGACTGTACTTGAATTAATATCAAAGAAAAAAAAATACTGCATAAATAAAAAATACATAAATAATTATAATTACATAAGTTGATAAAAAATGCTATGCAATAGCTTTACCGCGGCAGTCCCCGAGTGCCACACGTGTTTTTTTTTTTTAATCCAGTCTTTCCCCATAACACTAGTCTAGAAATTCACAATCCATAACTATTTAAATTTAGAAACAATAACTTCTAAACAGTGGCGGAAGGGGTGTCAAACTATCTTCAAACTGCTAAAGAATGTATGTATAGATATAATTGTATTTTTTACATTGCGAAACTTACTCTGTTCGAAAAGACATGTAAAGGGTTTTAAAAACTGCTCCCTGTTTTTGAAAGGCTCTTGAATATACAAAAAATGTATTTGCTATATAAGTTTGCTGTAGTACATGGTAAGACCTCACCCCATAATAATATTATTATTATACTCTTTCCCTCAATCCATACTAAAAACGTCAACAGTCTGAAACACACTGAAAGCATGAAAATAATTATAAGTCTATGGCACGCATACTAACAGCCAGCATTAAAATTTACTATCATAAATAATTATACTACCTACAGCCAAGCACATGTGAAATCAAACCTCATTACTTTTATAACGGCTTAGAACTAGTACGCGTTCTTTCTCCATTGCTTGAATAATACCAAAAATATTTCATGAGAGTTAAGTAATCTTCCAATGAACGTCGAAATACAACCAATACCGGCCATTTCACCCACGCAAGTGAAAAACTTACACCTCATTAGTTTTATAATAAACTGCCGCGTCAAATTTTCATCAAGAAGTAGGCACTAAAAACTTCAATTATACAAATAGCACAAACTTAATTAGACAGTGGCACTTTGTTAAATAATTAAACTCACCCCCTCCACCCCCTCTTGCCATAAACAACCCCTAGAAGTCGTAAAATAACACAAGTTTATGGATTTTGGACCCCCAGTATGCTACATTTTACGTCAACCCAGTAGGGCTGGGAAACGCACTATCGATAACCGGGAACCGTAAAAGTATATTGATGATAATCGAATATCGATTTTCAGTAGATATCAAGTTCTGAAACCTGGAGATTTGATGCCGATTTTATGGAATATTTGCACGATTCCGCCTCTTAAAGGTTAAGTAACGGTTTATCGATACTAATCGGTCTTGCATTTAAACCTATCTAATTAAAACGAACGTGTATCGGTTTTAAATGTCGTATTACCAAATAGCTTGGTAGCTTATAAGCATGAAGTTAATCCTAATCGATTTCCCTCAAAGTTTGTCGACTTTAAGAGGCACGATAAACAAGATGTCTGTTTGTTTTGGGTATCTCAAGTGTGGGTGTCTCACTTCGTGGATATTAAAATATTGATATTACGAAATAAGAAGATATATGACCACAAGCAATCCCTTTTTCCTTTCTTATCCTACGCTACGACTACAACCAAACATTGGGTATTCGGAATCTTTCAAAGTTTGAATCCAGGATTTTTAACTTGTGTTGATCTTCGTAGCTATTAACTACTATGTAAGTAAATTAGGTATTTTGTTTATCAAAAATGTACAAAAATAATTCTTCTTATCTTATTTAGCTTGTTGTGTTGAGTAGGTAACCCATTAGTCTTATTGAAAAACGAATATTTTGCTCGATTTATCAAAATGAGATCTAACTTCTCTTTTTACCGATATTTAGCGTTTATCGTAAAAACTAACACACAACCCTACTGTCACACTCATTACCTTTTATCGTAAAAAAACTTAATGGCGAAACGCTAACGAAAAGTTCGTTTAACGTTCACGTGAAGTATATTTTTAAAAGGCTTTCCCATGTGGAAATACTATTTGGGGATTTTTAAAACCTTTTACTGTAATTTATTTTGATATGGACGCGTGGTAAATGTTTGCAATCAACTTTTGGAAGTCCGTATGACGGACATGAATTTTAAAATAGTACTTTGCTGTAGAGAACAAACTTGGAAAATAAAGATAAAACAACATTCCACAATTTCGCCACCATTTTTCCTTATTTTGCGCCAAATTCGATTCCCCTACACGTATATTTTTCTGGCAAACGGCACGAGGCAAACGTATACAACCATACAACCTCTAGTCTACGCTCAAGCATAACAAGACGGGATGGCATTCTCGCCACGTAGACAATAACGTCTTGTCTGTCACTCGGACGGGACTCGTTAATTAATTTTAGATACAGAAGTCGTGTTTAGTTTGGCCAATCACAACTAAAACCTGTGTAGACAGTTGGAAGATAGTCAATGATACTGCTTCGTTTAAGGTACAATTATTGTATAAAGGTTAAAATATAAAAGAGCGAGGGAGCACTCGCGATGACCGCTAATTGTGTACTAATTGCTAAGGTAACATTAATTAGTGAAGTTACGTAAAAATGCTTAGTCGTCGAAAGTGTATGGGTTTACCGGTCAACCTGCTAATACTGACTGTTTTCGAATATTAAAACTAACTATCATAGTTATTGGTTTTCTAGGTTGTAAAATTCATCTTAACTGTTGTGCTTGGCTGACTGATAAATCATTTTATTTTTGTTTATGTAGGTTTGTAAGTACAAACACTTTTACACGCAAACATGTTTAAAAAAAAACTAGTTGAGGTCGGCGTTTCTACTCTGAGAAGAAAGCCCGAAACAAAGTCAGAGGTCACAGTCTATTTTAAAGTCCAGACATAATCTTGGTCAGATCATGTAGATTGGTGTTTGAAATGATCTTTGAGGAAAGAACCACAGATTAAGTGGACCTGTCTAGTCAGTGTACGCATTTGTCAGTAACGATTCGATGAACAATACCAAAGAACATTTGGGTAGGCCGCATAAATTACTCAAACTGCCAGACCATGATTAAAACCAACAGAAAAAAAAAACAAAAATATGACCCACATAGTCTTCACATTCACAATAATTTAAATAATATAATTCTTTACTGAAATAACAGCAGCCAAGCTAATGACTTGAATTGAATTGGTTGGATGCAACATAACATACCTACTAATTCCATGGTTGGATGTATGTTTTTTATATTCTGTGGTTGCAAAAAAGTTATGCCTACCTTACTTTTAATTACCTGTGGTACATAAACTAAAAAAAGATTTATATTCAGTAGCATTTACCATAATAAACTTTTCTTATTTTATCAAGTAACGCAAGAATAAGAGGAAAGTTTCAAAAGGCGAGTTCTGCATAAGTTAGTTTCACGAGAACGCTCGCTATTTTACATGGTTAATTAATTTTTATAGAAAAGTCCTGTGCGTACTTACGTTTATTACATTGGAAAAGTTACTCTTAATTATATTACGAGTACGGTAAACTTCAGGATAAGAAGTTAAGGATAAGTTTTTAAATAAATTCTTAGTTGGTTGACATTCCTGAGTCAGTGATCCCAGAAATCTTTGCCGAAGCTGTCTAGTTTTTTGAACAAGAACCTGGCAATTCGCCAGAAAAGCACTAAGATAAAAATAATACGAAATAATGCATCAACAGAAAGATAATTAAAATTAATTGCAAGCTCTGAGTGCAGTGAACAAGAGTTTAAAACAGTAATAAATGTTTGACAATTCAATTAGTTGGTCTGACTGTCGGATCGGCAAACACGGGCGGGCAATCATACGAATTACTTGTCAATGAAAGCGCTGCCAGTTACTCATTTCGGTGAATTGTTTGCACCGATTTTCCATTTATGTAAATTGATTTGATGGTTATTAATAGTCACAGTTTGACATCTGGTGGTTTTAATATTTACATTGATAAAACGTGGTGGAATCCTCTGAATAAATTAACGGCTAAGTGGGATCTGACTTTCGTATTTTATTAACAAGTCATATCGTCAGCCTGAGTGGATCTATGACTTACTTACTTTAAAGAAAGAAAGAAAGAATAACATTTATTTAGTAACGGTATACATATAATAATAAAATAAAAACAAGTGATTTTTTTAACAACTACAGTGTGAGTAGTACCTGCTTCTCATGTAAATTAATGAGGTCCGGTAAAACTGACTACAACATGGGAAGACTTTGCGAGATCTCTCATTTCCACCACCTTGTAACAGCATTACCGTTATTAGACGGAATTCAGAGGAGCATAATATACGGAGAAAGAAAAAATGTGTTTAGGAAAACCTGCCCAGGTGAAGATTTATACACGACTAGCTTCTACCTTTGACTTCATCCTCGTGAAATTTCTTGTTTCGACGACCCACCCTGACGCATCGCAACGCAAGTCGGCGCTATTACTACGTTTTCGCTTAACGTTCTTTCCGACTTTCGTCTTAGCGTGATGTTAAATATCCTATAGCCTTAATCGAGAATTGGGCTATCAAATGCAAAAAGAATGCTCCAAATCCGGCTGGTAGTTCCAGAGATAAGCGCGTTTAAAGAAATAAACTCTTCAGCTTTATTATTAGTAGTAGAGATATAGATTCCAGCTTGGAATGTAAATGTGGTGCTGTTTCACAAACGATAAGAGACCTGATTAGTGTCCTGTGTGCCCTGGTGCCTGCACGCTACAGGAATAAGGGCTATCGCGCTTGAGTTCGCCGCTAGAGGCGCTAGTGTAGAGTGAGGTATCTAGATGTCAAAATATGTACTGAACGTTCACTGTTTGCGGGTTTTTTAACACGGATTTTAACGAATGATTCATAATAGCTGTAATGGTTGTGCCATTCTTGATTAATTATGGCTTAAGATTTTAAGTAAAAAGTTAGGATCTAATTTGGTAGCACTTGAAGGAAGAATAAGATTTGTCTGTTTCATGCTTGCCAATTTTAGGAACATTATAATCTAAATATTCAATTGAAGTTTTCAAATATAATAAAATAAACATACTATGTATATAAGGGTACTTAAACATATCCAAAACATCAAATAAAAGTACAGCAACAGGACCTTACTCGACAGTGGCGCCAACTGGTGAGCACAAAAACGATAGCCCCCATTGATGGACGCTACTGATGACTCTAAACTCGTAATTAAGTACTGGCTCGGAAACTCTTGGCATCGAGTCGAATTCGTGTTGAATTTTCCATTGACAACTTGACGCGATTAGAAGAAGCTTTAATTTTTTTTTCTTTCTTTCTTACCATTATATTTAAAATCATAAAGCACAGATGAATCAAATTGACCGCCTCATGTGTTGGTCACGGGCGACCATCAATCATGATGCAAAGCTCATCTGTCCCTGCAAGATCCCAAACCGGTTTGCAAATGCGAGCTGCACTGCAGATTTTAATCTGCCGATACAGATTACAAAGCGTACATCTACTTTATAAATCTTTGTCTGTGAGTTACAGATGTGTGCTTGCAGGTTTTCTCGTCTTTTAGATTGTGTGCTGTTGGTTGCACTAGAAGTGAGGTTTGCATGTTGTGCAGTTACGGTACCTATAGTCTGTTCCAAAAGTATCTGATGAAAGTGTAAACAAACCGTGTTCAGGTTAAATTCTTACGCAATTACTCACTAACGGCAATAAGTAACACATTCATATGTATTTAGAAAGTTTCAACTTTATATCTAACCAATTTTGTCCAATAATTATTGTTTGAATCACATTGTAATTGAAAAATCATAGACATAAATTGAAGTTATAAAATTGTACCCTCAAATGTCAAATGGAAAACATCTTAAGGTGATTTAAAATTAGAATTTCGGGTTTATGTATTCAAATACCTATTCAAACCAGAGCATTCAATTTATAAGTGGAACTACAAATTGGCATTCACAGTTACGTTTTCTGATCCATTTGCTTACATTTTCATCAGATAGTTTTGAAACAGACCACATTTTTAATTTTATTGTGGACTAGATGTTGCCCACGACTTCGTATGCGATCCAGAATGAAAAATAGCCTATGTCCTTAGCCAGGTCATGGTCTATCTGTGTGCCAAATTTCATCCAAATCCGTCCAGCCGTTTTTGCGTCATTGAGTAATATACACACAAATAAATTCACTTACGCATTTATAATGTTAGGATTAAAATTTACGCCAGTAGTCATGCGGGAGGAGTTTAAAAAGCCATGTCTCTCCACATCAACAGTTGACTACTTAATAGTTGGTTAGATTTTTAAATAACATTCCGAAGTTACTAAAATCTTTATTATTATACCATGACTTAAATGACTGTTTCGTCCTTAGTCAAAAGTGTTGCTAGTGCAAAAATTTAGAAAGAAACTACTACACACCCGTTAATTTTCAGTTATTTAAAAGCTTGAAAGACCCTAAAATATCTCACAATTGTACTTAAGCCAAATACGCAAAATAACACCACAAGACAAAACATCTTCCTGCAAACTCAATATTTTTCATAAGGGCGGGTACACATTGAATTCCAGGCACGTGCACGACCCAAATACAGGGCGCAGACGCCTTGCCACCTCACGATCATTGCGTTCAGAACAACGTCTGTTTTATATTGAAGCTTCTAACTTAATTGACAAGGATCAAGAATGTTTGAGGATCGTTTTTTTTTTTTTTTTTTTTTCTTTTGGCTTCGCACGGTTTGTGCATTCAGCCAATGTCACGTTTGAAAAAACTTCTTCTAAATGATAAAAACAAAGTTAGGGAAACGAAAATATTACTAGTAAAAATTATAACCGGATTTAGGATAGGACGGTTAAATCTATAGGATCAGTATTCATTACAGTGATATCATATTGAATAATGAACTAAATACAATGACGAAAAATTACAACTTAATACTATTTAAAATAATGAATGAGACTATGCATTTATATACAGGAAAGCTATTTGTACAAAGTAAAGAGAGTATTGAGGTAGGAAAAGGAGTACGGAGAGACAAGAGGTCACTGAGAAAGGATGAACGGTCATATAAACGACAGGAGAAAAATATGTGATTTAAGTCGCCAACGTCTGCGCCACATAGGCAAATGGGGTCGTCGATAATATGAAGTTTGGCAAGATGGGCTGGAGAGCAGACATGTCCCAGTCTCATCCGTATTAGAATGGAGGTCTCCATCTTGCCGAACTTTGCCCTGCCAAACCACGGTTTTTCCGGAACGTCGGGTTGAATAAGTGAAAAATAACGACCCTTCGATTTGCTTTCGATATCCCAAGCTACCTTCCAGGTGTCCCGAAGAAAAGTCTTTGGTAACGTCACGAGATCACAGCAAAAATTTGTATACGGAACTAAGTCCCCACACTGCACCGCATCACCGGCGAGTGTATCAGCCACTTCATTGCCATGGATTCCAGCATGCGCCGGGATCCACGCAAATTGCAGTGTATTACCCTCAGATATGGTTCTGAACGCAAATTCTCTTATTAAATAAATTATACGCAACTGCGATTTGTGTTCGAAAGGGGATTTGTTGATGGCTAGAAGAGCACTTTGAGAATCAGTAAAAATAATGGATTTTTTAAGCTTTAAAACACGAATATATTCTATGGCTTTTAAAATGCCGAAACATTCCCCCGTAAAAACAGAAGTCTCCGGAGGCAGTTTTATTTTTTGTACGATGTTGTATTGAGAATGGTAAGTACCTATTCCAACACAACCCGTCGGAGAACGCTTGGCAGCATCCGTAAATATATGGTGGTACTCTAAGTGTTCAGCTAAAAAGTGATTAAAACTTAAATGGCAATCGGCATCTGTTTTACTTACACAGTTATATTTAATGATAGGACTGAATTGTAAACTCTCATAACTACTGCTAAATAGGGGAAGTTTATTGGAACGGTGAATAGGAGAAGAAAGTGAAAGGAATTTTTTATAGCTGACGACTAAACAGGGAGTACATTTATGGAACCAGTAATTAGAAGATTCAATGTGCAACACTAAAGAGTCCAGTTTAGGAATGAGAGGATGAGTTGAGATCTGAATAATCCGGAACAAATATTTGTCAGAAAGGAATTGTCTTCTAAGATATAAAGGAGCTTCCCCGCATTCAACTTGGAGTGCATTAATGGGACTAGACTTCATGGCACCCGAAATAATGCGTAATGCCTTAGACTGGATCCGATCCAATTTTTTAAAAGCCATAACACTAGCAGGTTCCAGAACGAACAATCCATAATCCAGAGTGCTTCTGATGATTGCGTTGTAAACGAGTTTCAAAGAAAAGGGGTGTGCACCCCACCACACACCGGAGAGGCATCTAAGCATGTTAAGGTGATTTTCACATTTGTTAACAATATAATCGCAATGAGGAACACTACTTAATTTACAATCGATTATTATACCTAAGTATCTGAATTTATCTTTAACTGGAATAGGTATTTCCTTATAAAAGAGATTTAATAGGGGAATATTTCTCTTCCGGGTGAATAAAACAGCTGCACTTTTAGACGTGGATACATCCAAACCGTTTAGATGTAACCATGACTCCAAAGTAGATAAAGCAGAATTGATAGCAAAGGTAGCTTGTTCAACAGATTGGCTTGAAGAATACAGTAATAAATCGTCGGCATATTGAATAACCTTAACATGGTTAGTTAAGGACGAGTCTAAATCAAAAGTGTAAATATTGTATAGAAGGGGACTCAGCACGGAACCCTGTGGGAGACCTCCCCATACAAGACGAGTTACCTCATGATCTCCTATTAACATGTTAACAGAGCGTTCACTCAGGATATTAATAATGAAATTTGACAAAATCAATGGGACTTGTAAGGCTATTAATTTATTTTGTAAAACTGATAATACAACATTATCATAAGCTGCAGTAATATCAAGGAAAACTGCAACGGTGGATTGGTTATTAGAGAAGGATAACCGAATATCGGACGTGAAAATACTTAAACAGTCAGTTGTACTTTTACCTTTTCTAAAACCATATTGTGTTTCTGCCAACAGACCCTTACTTTCAACATACCATTCTAAGCGGTTTTTAATTAAGTGTTCCGCTAATTTCATCAGAATTGAAGACAAAACTATGGGACGGTATGAAGAAACATCAGATGTAATTTTATTTGGTTTAAGGAATGGTAACACCATTTGACGTTTCCATTCAATAGGGATGTTTCCCGTATTCATAATAGAATTAATAAGCTCCAAATAATAACTGAGGACGTCATCATTTAAGTTAGCAAAAAAGGAATACGGGATGCCATCAATGCCTGGTGCAGAATCCATAGTTTTATGAATAACACCTTTTAATTCAGTGAGAGTGAATGGAAGATCTAGCGTTGTACGGGTGTCTTGGATAGTGGATACAAGAGACAGGTTAAGGTTAATACCCTCAGGAACAAAAGGAGGAGCTAATTTATCTAAAAACTCACTGGCTAAAGAATCGGGTATTGGAGAAGGGTTGTTATAAATGGACCTAAATCTACGAATATTGCGCCAGACTATCGTAGGGTGAGTATTCGGTGAAATTGATGAGCAAAATGTACGCCAAGATTCAAATTTTTTCTTCTTAAAAACTTTATAAGTTTCGCTTATTAAGTTAGTAACGATTTCAAAATTAACATCAGACATATTAAGATTATAATTGTGTTCAGCCTCTTTACGTTTGTTAATCAATTCTGTGCACTCTGAGTCCCACCATGGAGGCGAGGGAATTTTAGTAATATTGTTATTTTTTACAGGAAAAACTTCATCTGCCGCTGCTATTAAGATGAGTGCTAAAGCTTCAGCACAACTATTTTCATTGCCATCAGAAATAACAGGCAAGGAGCAAAGGTTTCTGTCGACAATGTTTCTAAATTTGTCCCAGTTATTACTATTTCTATTAGGAAGTTTATGTTTTAAGCATGATCTCCTTAATGGTGTATTTGATTTGGATAGAGGATAAGAAATAACTATTGGAAAATGGTCACTACCATAAGTAGAGGTTAGAGTATGCCAAGTTAATGAAGAGGCTAAGTTTGGAGAACAGATAGAAAGGTCGATTGCGCTTTGGTTCTGATTTGGATCTGAACGGCGTGTGGCAGCTCCCGAGTTCAAGATGCATAAGTTATGTAAGTCTATTATATCTAGTAATTCATCCCCATAACAATTAGAAGTGGAACAACCCCATGATTGGTGATGGCAATTAAAGTCCCCCAATATTAAGAATGGCTTTGGAAAAAAGGAAAAGAGATTATTCATTTCTTGAAGAACAGAAGAAGAAGGGTGAGGAATGTAAATAGAAATAAGACAAGTATGATGCACCTGAATAGCTACAATTGAAATTTCCTCACTATGAGGAGGTAAGGTAATGATAGAGAAAAGGATAGAATTCTTGATAAGTATAGCTACTCCACCATACCCATCAGATCTATCCTCTCTAATGGTTAAATAACCGTTAATTTTAAAAATATGATTAGATTTGAGCCAAGTCTCTGCTAAAGCAAAGGCAAATGGCTCATGTTTGTTTAAAAGATATATAACATCACTCTTTTTGTTTATTAGACTGCGGCAGTTCCACTGGATTATTTTGGATGTGTTGTCCATTATGGATGGAGTGAGAAACATTAAAAGAAGGGGCAGCGTTGGACGGTGAAATGTTGAACTGAGAGAGAAGATTGTGTAATGCGGAAAGAAAATCGTTTATGGAAAAATTTGTGTCTTTTGTTTCATTAATATGATTATTAGAAAAAGCACAACCATTAGATGGTTGGGGAATGTCAAAATCTTTAATAATGGCATTGTGAGCCTCTTTATTATAACCTTGTATAGATTTGGGAGGAGAGCGTGGTTTGAGAAAGACAGTCTTTTTATAACTACTTGAAGCAGGCATTCTATTAGCTAAAGGGATAGATGGAGAATCTGCAAAATTTTTGGAAGGAGAGGATAAAAGTGTATCAGCATATGATTTAGTTACTGGCGGATATACTTTTGTCGCTTCAGCGTAAGATACAGAACTTTGTGCCATGTATGTTTTAATTAATTTTTGTCTAGAAAATTCTGGGCAAGACTTACTAGTAGCATAGTGAAAACCAGAGCAAAGGCAGCAAGATGCACTTTCCTGTTCTCTTTCACAACTGTCTCCAGTGTGGCCTTGGCCACATTTATAACAACGAGGTTTCGACCTGCATTGAATTTTAGTGTGACCAAAACGACAGCAACTGAAGCACTGTACAGTAGGGAAAATATATAAATCTACAGGTAATGCATTATAGCACATGAAAATTCTTTTTGGTAGAACCTGCCCGTCAAACGTAACAACTACGGATTGGGATGGTTTCCAAAGAGTTGTACCATCAACAATGGTTTTAAAATTGAGGCGTCTGACTTTTAAAATTGGGCCGCAACCAATTGGTGCTGTTGTATTATCAATAACTTCCTCCGGAGACCATTCCACAGGAACACCACGCACTAAACCCATTCTAGTAATATTAAAAGTAGGTATAAAAGCTTTGTAATTATAGGTTTCAAGACTATTGTTAGTAATAAATGAATTTGCGTCAAGGAAATTGGAAAAAGATAAAGATATTTTATTGCGTCCGATTTTTTTGACGCTACCGTTTATTATGTTTTGGAAGGCGTTGAGCTTTAAGAACTTGCCAAATGTGATTGGGTGCAATGTCGTTCCATCATCTGGTGAAATAGTTTTTTTTTGGACATGAATAACAAAAGGCGCGCTGTCAGTTTTTTCATAAGATTTTCTACCTATCTGAGTGGGAACAACTACGGACGGTGCAGGAACATCAGGTATTTTATTAATAGGCACATCGGTGGAAACAATTATTTCGGGGCAGTTAGGCTCCAATGCATTAGCTTGTGTTGATTCCGTACAACCACAACCCGAAGACACTGAACCGTGGTTTTTACGGGTACGGCGGCGTTTATTGCAGTGTTTGCAAACATGCACACGACTTCTTTTTAAATGACGAGCCGAAGACGACCCATCGGTATCCATGCCCGATTCGTTGGATATTGTAACAAAATTACCTGCCGGGGGCACAAAGTCCCCCGGGTCAGGCGGTTCATTCATCTCGCGCTAACTGAATAAAATTAATAAAAACTTACCACTACCGAAGAAACTAACCAAAACTAAAATGAAATTACAAATAAAAGAACATAAAACACTAAAACTACGACTACTGATCTTATATTACAGTTTTTTTTTATATTTTAAAGTTTATCTCAAAAAGACCGCGTCCGCCAAGTTTGCAGTTTCCCGCGCTTTTTTCGAGGATCGTTTATTTCAATGGGAAAAAAAAATATCTATGGTGACTTGTGGAAAGAGCGGGAAAATAAGTGAAAAAAAGAAAAATCTATGGTCTTATCAAAAATGAGGACAAATTAAATTTTGTTTACAGAAGCGGAAGTCATTCAAATTTAACTTGCCGTAATCTCTATTGTAAACTTGTTTGATTGGTTGGGTGTTGCTATTTTCGACATGAGCTTTAACAGTGAATTAAGTGATCAAGAGATTCCTTCAGGATGTTCCTACCAATATTTTGCCTACATTCCTTAGTAGCAAGCTGAAGTGGCAGTGGATATTAGGCGTAGAACCGATGACCGTTAGGATAGACGTGTTCCTGAGTGGATACCGCGAACCGGACGCCCTCAGGCTAGGTGGAGCGACGATCTTCGGAGGGTGGCTGGTAGCTGCTGCATGAGAGTTGCCGAAAATCGAGCTGATTTGCGTGCAATTGGAGAAGCATATGTCCCGCAGTGAACTGCTGTAGGCAAATTATAGTAGTAAAATTCCTTAGTCAATTTACATTTTGCTGCCGAAATTTTGCTCCCATTTGTGGGATTATTCTTAGAGCTGTCGAAGTAAAACTTCAAAATATAAAACATGAATGAGTGGCAGATGATCAAAATAGGCCTTATGGGGGAAGCGCCAGGGTAACCCGCGAAATTCAAGACTTGCGTTTTTTTGCAGTTTGCAGGTCAGTGTCAGGTGACAATTTCATGAAAAAGTCATTCAATAGGATTATATTATGAACTTGGATGTATTGATTTTAATGATTATAATTCCGTAAATACATACTTATTACGGTCGCGAATCATATTTTGTTCAACATACAACCTGACACACCTGAAAATTGCAAAAAAACTTAAGAAAATTAGAATTTCGCGAGCTACCCTGGCGCTTCCCTCTTAACAGCTGCCGAAGAGGAAAATTTTCGCTGCTACGTTTTAGCATAAGTTACCAAAACCGAATAACACATCACCTTTGCCATAAAAAAATAAAACCAACGGCAAAAAAAGAAACTGGCCTATCTCTGCCGCATTATATTTCTGGGCACATTATGTAAACATCTCCTGGGAACAGCATAATAGAGTTTTGATCACCATTTCTTCGCGCGCGGGTCGCAACCTAATCATATTGTTTGTTTATATTAAGTTTGTCATGTTGGTAGTATGTCGAATTATGTTACTGGAAATTGTGTAAAATACATTTCCACTGCTGGGACTCAGGCCTCCTCCCTGTGAGACTGTATCCTTCACACGGGGCCAGTGCGGGTCGGTGAATGTCAAAATTGAGATAGGATGTTGTTACCTTTATGGAAATTAGATAAAGCTTTTCTATATTGCGTTGATATCTTTCTTTATTATGTAATATAGGTATCGAAGCTTTTTAGTAGACTCTATAATTAATTAAGCTGACAGCAGGTAAGTCCTTTATACCGTTAGGTGCCAATTCCCTTTTTCACACAAAGGCAGCTGAAAATTCAATCCCAACGCAGTACAAGCTGAAAATAACTCCGAACGCGAACAAAAGTTTCGACAAAATTTCACACAAAAACTATGAAAAAGCTAGACGGGAAAACAAACAAGCCTGGCGAATTTCAAGCCGAACAATTCAGACGAGTTAGTCAAATAAAAAAAAAATCTAATCCCTAACGATTCAACATCGAAACAAAAAAAAGATTGCATAGCAGACTTATCAATTATTCGACGCCAGGAATTTTTGCGAATGGCAACACAATGGTCCATCAATCCTTTGGGGACAAAAAACTAGCAACACTAACATACCGTTTGAACAAAAGGCACGGAAAAAGCGCGCCAATACGATGCCGTGTGCAAGTAGGAATTTTGGAGAATTTATGACGATTTAAAAAATATTTCTTGCTAACCGTTTCGAAATGAGAGCAAGTTTGGGCGAAACTTGGAGCAACAAAAAATGTTGGCGTTTTCTCGGACCCCGGAGAGTTTTACTTGCGTTTTTCAGTGCTAAATCTGGATGGACGCTACTGATGGCGCCAAACATGTAGCTGAATTCTGAGCCGAGTCCATTTAGATTGCCATCAAACGCTAAGAAGAAAAAGTGCAAAATCTAAAAACCTGTGTCTACATTATGTAGTTTCCGAACCGAGCAAATTTTAGCAGGGATCAATAAAGGAGCAAGATTTAGATATCCCTAAGTTAGCTTAAGCCAGAAAAACTAAATCCCGAGCCCCAGGCGGTACGTAAGCTAGTCACTTGTAAAATATAACCTAGCAAGACTCCAGTAAAACAGTATCTGCGGTTTAATTTCCCAATGCAAAAATAAAAAAAATAAACTTCCATTAATTCTAACATACATTTGTATCAACGCCACGCAAAGAGAATCATGAATATATTCAAGAGACGTCCCTCTATCTACGCGAAAGAAGTCAGTAACGGCGGCAAAAAAAAAAAAACATTATACAGTCAGGCAGAGGAAGTAAGGAGTGCAGCCTAACGTAAATAATGCGTGTGTACGCGAAACTATGAATAAATTATGATGAATTTGTGTGGGAATAAGATTATGGGCGAAAATATGAAGCATTAATCTTGTCATGCTACGCTGCCGTCGAAATTATTGCAGGACGAGGAATCGTTTTGGAAAGTAATAAAGCGCGTCTAGGGACCGATCGGATAGACAGTATTGTCGTTTATTTAACTTTAGAAAAGTCTATTTAGATGACAAACAATACAGGCGAAAGGCTTTTTTTCCTTTCCTTGCTTCGAGTGCCTTTTCTTGGCCAATAATAATACCAGCCTATAATTGTCCCACTGCAGGGCAAAAGCCTCTTCATGAGAAGAGGTCTTCCCTGTATGAACAGGGAAGACACGGACATTAAATCAACACGCTTGCTCAAGACGGGTTGGCGATCTATATCTAAGTCCAAAAATTATTTTTGCATTTGATAGCCTAATTCTTGAGAAAGGCTATTTAACATCATGCTAGGATCCTTAGGGGCCGAGCAAAAAGGAAAAAAAAGTCAGAAAGAACGCTAAGTGAAAACGAAGTAAACGGGCAGGCGATGCGATGCGACTGGGTAGGTTGGGGGAACCAGAAATTTCACGCGGACGAAGTCGCGGGCAGAAGCTAGTATAATAATATTTCGTTTGTTGCAGTTTAATGGGGGTAATTGTATCAGCAGTCACTCTCGTTTACAACCTTGTTGTCTCTAATATTTCCACGACGCCTTGATTTGATCTCGCGATAAGAGAAACAGAGAAGAGGTTTCTAAGTCATCATTATCATCATTGGCAGCCGTGTTCCACGCTCTGCTGAGTTTAGGCCTCTCCCTGTTGTCCGTGCGAGATTTTAAATATTTCCTGCAAACCCTCATTAATATAATATCCTCCTTTCAAGAAACACATATCATAGAAAGATCCCCCAGCCCCAATCAAAACATTTCAATCATTAAGATACTAGAGCATCCGCGCCATTGTGAGGAGGAGCGTAGACACAAAAGAATGCTCCGACATTCATGGGTAGGCGACGAAGCGTGCACTACACTAGTCGATGACGATGACTTAGGGGTGTGAAGGGTGTCGATATCGATAAGATTGTGGAATAGAAACACTAAATACACGCTTGGTTTATAGAAATGAGCGATAAATAGTTTACAAAATATTCGGTGTTTTGGAGAGTCTCGGTCCGATCATGGACGAACAAGAAAAAAACGGACAGATTCTCGCTAACAAAAAACTGTGTTATTATTAGTACTCGTATTACTCAAGTCGGCCAGCTCGGCTTAGTCGGTCAGCCATTACGCGCAACACTCACACATAAACGGCACTTTAATTGCGTAACACACTATCAATCACAACCTGAATAATTTTGAAGCCTATTGCTAATCCATTGCTTCATATGTTCGAAAAATTTGTCTGTTCAAGAACGTAAATAACGCAATGAATGGTGTTGAACTGTCAAAATGAAAGCCATTCCTACTGTTAGTGTGTTACGCAATTACCCCGCGGGACTCAGTTTTGTCATAGCGGTATTCGGTCCGACTTTTTTTTGTTCGTCCATGGGTTCGATGATAAAGATTTATGAACGGAAGAAAAAGACACTACAATTTGAAAGAAAGTAAAATGACTACAGTTATTACTGTTACTGCGGCTGGGAGAATGTTTTCAGAACTGAATTCAAAACCTACGGCTCATGTTTGGTATTGGCAATTGTACACGGCTAAACCAAACTGATTCACTTTGATTGAAAGACGCAAAAATGAAGGGTCAAAAGAATGTCCAACCCTTTGACAGTAAAATTCCGATGGTTCAGTTTTATGTTTGACTGGTCCAATATACTATACTGCACCATAATTGCGTAAAACACTATCAATCACAATCTAAATCATTTTGAAGTCTTTTGCTAATCCATAGCTTCATTTACGTTCCAAAAAGTTGGCTGCTGAACAACGACGTAAAGAACGCAATGAATGTGGTTGAGCTGTCAAAATAAGAGCCATTCCTCCTGCTAGTGTTACGCAATTAGGGTGCTGGTCCAATAAAGTTGTTTTATACAAATTGAAAAGTGAACATATAATTATAGCGTAGGTAGTGAAAAATTAATTACAACCAACAAACTGAAAACCTACTAGTATATGTATTCAAAAGTATATTCCTATGTAACTAAAATAAATGAGGGCTATTGCTCTTGAGTTCGCCGCTAGAGGCGCTTGTGTAGAGTGAGGTCTCTAGATGTCAGAATATGTACTAAACGTTCACTGTTTGCGGAATTTTTTATCACGGATTTTATCGAATGATTCATAATAGCTGTAATGGTTGTGCCAGTCTTGATTAATTATGGCTTAAGATTTTAAGTAAAAAGTTAGGATCTAATTTGGTAGCACTTGAAGGAAGAATAAGATTTGTCTGCTTCATGCTCTCCAATTTTAGGAACATTATAATCTAAATATATATTTGAAGTTTATAAATGTAAAAAAATAAACATAATATGAATATAAGGGTACTTAAACATATCCAAAACATCAAATAAAAGTACTGCAACAGGACCTTACTCGACAGTGGCGCCAACTGGTGAGCACAAAAACGATAGCCCCCATTGCTTCGACTTTCCTGCGACACAAATAGATTTTGATACAATTGTTTTCTTTGTTCAGTTGCGTTCGCGCATCGAAAACCGTTGACTAATAAGTGTTTGAATGACGTCTTTATTAAACGAATACTCGGTAAACTGTCATTTGAAACTTAAAGAATGCTCAACAGTAAGAGTATAAGGTTCGGATATTGCAGGAACGTATCAGTATTATAACTGTTGACCAATTGATTGTAGGAGTTGCATTAGGTACTTGTAATGCATCTTTTGTTCACGGACTTTTTAAAGTGGTTGTTTGACATTTCCCACGACTAGGGGGCCCGTTCTTCGTTTGGTCATTGGAATAGCCATCCAAAACTTGCAATGCTGCCAATAATTTGGGCAGCCTATCAGTCAACAGCGAAGAAATAGTTGAATATTTGATACTTATTTTGGCCCGATTGCACCACAGTTCTCTACATACGTTTACCGCTAAATATGTTTAAAACCTCGCTCTTGCTGTCAGTCTTTTAAAAATTATAGAAACTGAATGATGTTTTAAATATCTTTAGCGCTAAACGTGTTTCGGATCGACGGAGTCATTTGTGGTGCAAGCGGGCCTTAGTTTATTATGTAGGTACTTACCTTCTTCAATATATTTTTTTTTTTCTATTGAAATACGTGGCATTTTTTAAACTTTTGTAAATGAGTCAGCCAGCACTCTAACATACGAAGATGTAAAGTTACCTATTTAAACGATTTTACAAAACAAAAAAAGAGTTTTTAAGTGAGTAGTGTCCCATCCCTAGTTTCGAAATAGACATGCCACTTGATGACTCCTCCACTACCTAGCATTGAAACTCAAAACAACACTACAGGACTGCGTTCTACATAGAAATACAGTTTCTTGAAAAATATACGCACGAATGAATGTCTTGACTTTTATTTTAGAGTGTGAGTTTGCCAGTAAGAAAAATGTGTCAATTCACTCGATGTTAAATAAGCTTATGAACTCAAATATTTTATAGTAACTTGGGACTAGCTTTTGCTCTGTAACGAGCACTGACATATAGATTTTGTTAAACTAGCCTATTTATAGCCGCATACTTAGCTACGATACGATGCGATGTAAGAAGAGGTCGTGAAATAAAACTTTTCAAACCATATTTGGAAACTTCGGGGCTAATTTACATTTACACTATGCAAAATGCATTAACAAAATTGAAGCAACAGAATATGACTTGCATCGTCTCTAAACACTGTTTAGACAGTGCTACTTTAATGTTGTTGCTTCAACATGGTATTCCGCAAGCAATTCAACAGCATAGTGTAAGTCAGTCTTAAGAATTCCATCTGTTCCGAGGATTATGTTCATAATATTAAGTCAATCTGTTCAATATATACTTTCATATGCATTTAGTGTAAAGCTGTTATTTTGACATTACAAACAGACACTTTAAGGGCTCATTCAAACAGGCGCGACACGTGATGCGAATCGCACGCGACACAAAGGTACCGCCTGTCGCGCGACTAGCGGTGCTTTTTTGTCGCGTGCAATTCACGTTGCGTGTCGCGCCTGTTTGAAGGAGTCTTAATTTAATTTATTTGTATAGATTAGGTGTTACTTGTTATTTATGTTCATTTCATTTTAATTCTGAATGAATATCAATACAAGTATCTAGTACAAATATGTACTTATTTAAATATTTACTCATTACAAGTAAACCCTTTGGTATTTGTATAGAAGATCTTTGTCTAAGGCACTCCTAAGATTGCTATCTCAATTTGAACAATCAGCGAATTATCTTTACATTGCTATCTAGATGGCAAACTAAGTTATTTTACTTATATCCTGCTATACTGCCTGCTAATGAATGTTATATATATATTGATGGCAACACCAGTCCCGCAAAAATTTTGTTTTGACAGCTGTCTAACTAATGTCCGGTATTGTTAGACACCTAGGGGTTTATTTATAAACGTTGCTTAAAGTTAAGAGGCGTTTAAACATCAAAAATGTATGGTTAAACAGTCGCTAATCACTACTTAACTTTAAGCAACGTTTATAAATAAAGGGGCTACTCTAAAGAAATAAATTAATAAAACAAATATTCTCAGCAGTACATTGAGTGGTTTAACTAAAATAATTATATTAATAAAAAGGACGTATAATACATGGAAACTCCTATAAAAACGGGCTTTTAAACAAGCACGGCAGTATAGCTCTTTACATATAGCTAGTCGTGTAGACTACAATTTACCGTAAATTGTAAAAATTTGCCATTTTAAAGTACTTATTGGAGAAAAAATTGTTTTTTATGAACAAACGTCTCATCTTTATTAATAAGGAAGGGATAAGGAAAATTGTCTGTTTGGGAAACAAAATCTGATAATTCTTATAAACTAACTTATCTTCGTAACTTTCACTACAGGGAACCCAAATCTAACATTACTAACATCCATCAGTGCCTGCCTCTATATAGTACATACTAATTCCATGCTGCCTGTACAATCCGTTTAGTAAAACAACCGAGCCAATAAAATAAAAAATATAAAACCAGCGACAATCCAAAAGATAAAGCTGCCTATAAACATTTTTGAATATTTATAACGCGTCCCATTCAATGGCTGAATAAAAAAACGACAAAGGCTAGATTTCGCGGGCCAGGCCAAACACAGATTTTCGTTTCCGCTCACAATGTGGCGAATCTTTTCACCGGTATCCGTTGTTTCCAATTGTTGAAAGGTTTTCACTGCAGGTGCAGTTTGTATTAAAATAGGATAGAATGTTTTTTATTGAGAATCGCTCAACTGTGTTTTGCATAATGATGGTGTAATGAGAAAGTATTTCCTGTGGCAACCTAATTTTTAAGAAAAAAAGTTGTGGTGGATCGACCAAGGGCCCTGATTGGGTGTAATATTCGTTAACCAATCATAACAGCAAAATCTGACAGCAGATTCTGATCGATCAGAAACCGGAGTGTCTCTCTCTCATATTATGTATTTTTAGTGCAACGAGGTCTAGTGGTCGACTGGACATGAGGTCCTGGTTTCGATTCCCAGGTCGGGCAAAGTGTTATTTGGTTTTGCCATCAGGAATTTCTCAGCTACAGTAGCCCAGAATCTGGGTTTGTCGCAATAGGCTCGCCCCCTTGACATTGGGACTTCCGACTAAAACATAACTGCGAAATGTGGATGTATTATGGGTAGGTAGACTTCTGTCTAACCCTATACTATTTACTTCAGCATCTATATCTCAGGTAATGACAACCAGTTTTAACGTACGTATCTACGTGTGCCTTCGGTGGACCCATCAGGAAAGAAGTTCCTCACGCGATACTCGCACGCACGCACACACTCGTAATAATAGAAAGAGATAGAGAGAGGGAGAAAGTCGCATGGAGGGGGCATAAAGCTTTTTCCTTACGTGACGATTTCTACCAGTCAACTCCTACGGCCAGCCGCGTAAAGAACTTCGTTTCAAAATCCTTAAAAAGGCCTTAAAAAAAAAACTTCTAAAACCTTTTCACCAACATCAGACATTCATGACTAAGTATCTATTACCTAAAGTGTGAAGCATTTAGAAGCAGCAGTAACACAAAGGTCGCCGCCGGTCGCCGGTTCGCTCCCGGGACGGTACGTACCGTACTAGAGGTTACACGATAACGTCTAGTGACGTAGGTTGGTGTAAGGTTCAAGAAATTATAAGGCTTTTTTGAGTAGTGAATTTCGGTTAAAGTCTTGTCTGCAGTATACATTTTGAAAAGTTTAATCACTTCAGGAGGATCCCTCGATAAAATAAAATCATTAGCTGATCTACGGAATAATTTCGATAGTAGCCCGGAATTGCCTGTGCCATGTTATCGGTAATGTTTGGGTAACCACTGAAAATCAGCGCTGTGCTGTGGGTCCCCCATGGCACAGCATCATGCTGAGTGGAAGCCTTCTTGTCACAGTCATGACGTGCAGCTGTCGACTATTTCTTTTTTGTGGTCGTGATTATAGATCTATTTTGTTTTATTTTTCTTTATTATTAGAGCTAATTATCTTTTTTGTATGCACGTGTTTCTGTGACAAATAAACCTATTTTTAACCGACTTCAAAAAAAGGAGGAGGTTCTCAATTCAACTGCATTTTTTTTTTAAATGTGTTAGTTCAGAACTTTTTTCTGGGTAAACCGATTTGGATGTTTTTTTTTTATTTGAAAGCTGGTGCTTCACATGTGGTCCCATTTAAATTTGATCAAGTACTGACCAGTAGTTTTTGAGTTATCCCTAATAATGCGTATTTTTTCCACTTGGTTTATATTGATGATGTTATAATAATTTCCTGTCACGGTTATTTACATATCAAGTAGTGGTATATGAATATATGTGGGGTATGTACCACAACTAAAAAGTGAGAAATAAAACCTTTAAAAAAGAAAACAACCGACTTCCAAAAAGAAAACACTAAAAAACGTGAAAAATAACTTTAATTTCGGAAGTCGGTGGCCAAAAACGAAAATACACAACCAAAGACACGAATAGAAAAATGTAGTTGTCTTAACTCAAATCAGCTAAAAAATGAGATAGGACTTTTAGTCCTGCGAGCGACGATATAATTATTTGGTAAGCATATATTATCACATCATAATCCACAGCCTAAGTAACATTTTATAGCCCTTTTCATATGCTATTAGTATTATAAGGAGGTCGTATAATGCCCTGAGCGACTGCTAATGGATGTATTTTACGACCTACGTCATTTTTACGACTTACGCCATTTTATTTAGACCTATGACAATTTTAAGGGTTTGTACCTACTTTTGAGATCTGAAAAATGTTTTTGATAGGTCATAGTAAATGTGAGTTTTCTTACCTTCTGATCCAAATGAGTGCTCGAAATCTGAAACAAACAATATTGTATTAGAATTTTAACCGACTTGATATTAATGAGGACGTTTTTATTAAGCTTTATTTTGCATGCAAGAGAGATATGTCACAGAAAGTAGGTATATTAGCAATTTTCTCAGCAGCAGACCCTTCCAATTCGTTTAAACAATCAAATTCAAAAATTTATTTCACATAAACCAACATGGACACGTATGAAACGTCAGAAGCTAGGTGCACGGTTCCAATTGGTCGTTTACTATGAATACTTCCTAAGATATAAAGAGATGGCTGAGTAAGTATATCAATTTCTTTGAATTTGTTTGTTTCTATAAAAGCCAACCCATTTTATAGATCGCGCGAATTGCCCTCTTTCATAAAATGAAAATTTAATCTACGTCAGCTGCCGATCCCCACAGCAGAACGCCATAAGACATAATATTGTGGAAATCAGCAAAATATACTAACCTAGCTGTGGCTATATCAGTCAACTGCCTTATTTTTCTTACTGCATATGCAGCTGAACTTAATCTACCTGAAAGAACTCTAATGTGGGCACCCCATTGCAATTTAGAATTTAAAGTAATTGCTAGAAATACAGTTTCCGTAATAGCATCTAGTTTCTTGCTATCAAGTTTTAAATTTAGACACACTTGGTAGTTTTGTTCGCATTAAGTAAAAGATTATTAGCTGCAGACCATTTCGAAAACAGAGCCAGACTATCGTTGACATGTAAAACATCCGTATCTATTCTATCTATTTAAAAAATAAGATAAGTGTCATCAGCGAATAAATTTATATCTGATAAGTTAGCCATCATGTAAGAAAGGTCATTAATATAAACTAGAAATAGAAAAGGGCCAAGAATTGAACCTTGAGGCACGCCCATCTTAATTAGGGACCCCGAGTATGTCGCTCCGGTAACGTTTACGCAATGATGAAGAACGACTTCGTTCCAAGTAATCAGAAACTCATTACAAGGCTGTCAAAAAAAAAAAACATCGGTCAATTAACTATTAAAATATTTCATCACAGTAAGTATTTAGCAAACCATATTTTTCCTAAAAAAAAATACCAGTGCACGAAATAATTTTCTAACGCCCGAGTTCACACGACACTCAACATGAAGTGTCGCGGTGCGATTCGTTAGCGTGGACGCTGCATTTTAATTGCGTTTTGCCAACTTGACGTGTGGCCACTGCGGTTGGACTAGTTTTGAAGTTTTAATACAAGTTGACACTTGACAGCTGTCAAGTTGTGTGTATGATTATGCGACGTTATAATGAGAGCGTTGGGCTACTGACGTATTAATTTATACTGTGGTATTGGTATTATGTTGGGTATTTTTTACCTCCTACACTTATTTTTATATAGATGACCTTTTCATTAGGTCTGAAACGTATACCTTTGCAAGTTATCATCATGCTGTTAAGTTTAACTTACCATCAAGAAAAGGTAATAAATATGCTAGTTAAACTTAATTGTAACTTGTTTCTGCGTAAACACACAGAAGATAATTAACATTTATTACACTTAATGAACGGATTACTACTGAGACTATACATACGGCCGCGACGTAGTCCCTAGTGATATACTGAACGTATTATGGCATAGATAGTGGTACAATAGTGGTGTGGAAACCCAGAGGGTATAGGTTCAGAACCTAACATAAACCTGACAATGTTATAACTGTTATGTTCCTAAGATTAAACTTTGTACTGACTTATTAGTTACGATGAAGGAAATTATCGTTGAATTGCTGTAAGTACAGTCAGCAAAGGAGATAAGTATCCAGGGTCGCCGGATATAGTTGAAGTTTAGTAAAAACCGATGAATATTTTCGAATGAAATTTAATTTGATAAATTACTAGTTTGTTTTCTATTAATTAAATTTTGTTTTATTCGTAATCATTCATCGGTTTCTTACTGAACTTCAACTATATCCGGCGACCCTGGATACTTATCTCTTTTGGTGACTGTACATGTAATTTTGTAATTTCCTACTGCAGGGTAAAGGCCTTTTCTCGTATAGAGAAGTAACGTTTAGAATTTATATACGAGGGTCAAATTAAATTACATGGCGAAACTTCACGGAAGTGATGGGTATCGATATTTAATGATTATAAAACAATTATACAACAGTTATATATAAAAACGTTATATTTTCGGATAAAATCTATTTTCCGTAGTATTTGTTATATAACAGGGTTGCATTTAACATAATCGAATCATATTTTGTTCAACATACAACCTGACACTGACCTCCAAATTGCAAAAAAACATAAGAAAGTACGGGGCGACAACCTCGCTAGTAAAGATATTTCTGAAGCTTTAAGGCTCCTACAAACAGGCGCGACACGCGACGCGAATCGCGCTAGTCACAAAGGCACCGCTCGTCGTGCGACCAGCGGCGCCTTTGTATCGCGCTGTCGTGTCGCGCCTGGCTGTGGGAGCCTTTATAGTTTATTGAAGCTTATCACAACGAGGCGATGCCCTATGTTGTAAAATACAAAGCAATGACGGATCCATTTCATAAGTTTCTGTTTGAAGTTCATGTAGAAATCACGTCGCACCTCTAGAATGGTGGATGTCATTGAAAATTAAATTAATGGCAAAACAATGGACTTAGTGACACAGCTTCACACTGCTGTTGCTTCAAGTGACGGAATTGAAAGACTGTTTTCAACATTTGGATTGATTAAATGATAAATTATTTCTGTGGCCTGGTGCTAGTCCGTTTTTGTGAGAAGTGTGATTTTACTGCCTACATTTTGTTTTCCTATGATATCACTACACTTATTACTGTTTTACTACATTGGCCTTTTTGAAATAGTTATTTTTTTTATAATTATTTTCATTACACTTAAGCCCTCTTAGCACACATAATATCATACATAGGAAAACAAAATTTTGGCAACAAAATCACACTTCTCACAAAAACGGAATTTGGCCCTTTCAGCACCAGGCCACAGATTTCATTTCTGTAAGTTGATTTGTACAAACACTTTTACACGTCAATCATATTTTTTAACTTAAATGAGGTCGGCGTTTCTTATCTGACTACTCTGAGAAGAAAGGCCGAAACAAACTCAGAGGTCACAGTCTCTTTTAAAGTCCAAATATAATCTTGGTCAGATCATGTGAAGACCATGTAGTTTGATGTCTGATATGGTCCTTTGAGGAAAGAACCACACAGATTGAGTGGAGCTGTCCAGTCGGTGTACGCATTTGTCAGTAATCGTGCAGTACAACTCAGAACTTAAGGAGCTCAACGATTCGACGAACAATACCAAAGAAAGGACATTTGGGTAGGCCGAATAAATTACTCAAACTGCCATCAATTCCGATGTCCGAAATAAACTCGGTACCGAGAAAGCTGGAAAACTTGTAACACTTTTTAAATACCTAAATAAGAAAAAATAAGTGTTGTCTTCTCCCATTGTCTGACAATTTTGATTGTTAATTAGTAATACCTAGTCATTTTATAATTAAAACTAGCTTCTGCCCGCGACTTCGTCCGCGTGGAATAGTTACTTTGGGCTAACGCTAACTTTAACCCGCGACTTCGTTTACGTAGAGGGTGAAAATATATTTAAATAATATGTACGTTAAGGAGCTCTTTTAGGTACCTACATCACGCTTTTATCAGTACACGGGGAAAGATTTCTTAAAATATTCCTGGGGAGTTTATTTTGCTGAGGCGCGGACCGATGATTTTAAGCGGAGCGCTTCACTATAAGTCGCCTACGAAGCAGCTCGAACAGTCTCTGAGGGTGTTGTCCGAGTGGTGGGACCTGTCCCTGATACAGAGGTGGAAGCAGCTTCATGTTAGCGCTTCTCCTCGCATTATTTGACAGTTTTTTATAATTATAATTGTGTATGTCTAATTTTATTATCTGATTGTTTCAATGTGCTTTTCATTCAATTCTAATGTGTATGTGTAATTTTGTTAAATTTGTTTTTGGTTATTTTAATGTAATGTGTTTTTATCATTTTATTTTTATAATTAATGTATGGACTATGTCTGAATTAAATGAATTATTATTTATGATTTTTACTGGGGCTCTGCATAACGCGGGACCATATGCGCAAACCCAAGAAAATTTACCGAGTTACCCAGTACAAATTCTGGGGCAAAAAAAAATAAGGTCTTAGAAACTTTACTGGGTTAGGTATCGATTAAATTTTTACTGGGGTACTGAACGTCATTTTTGTATATTTTTCCATCAACAAAACGGTGCTCGTGCTAAGCCTGCTGGAATATTTCAAGAAATCTTTTCTCCGTGTAAGAGTGGAACTTTAAAACGTTAGGTAAAAAGTACTGGGTCTTATAATCTTATATCATGTAGATTGTCAAAACTAATGTTATTTTAAAGTACTTCTGCGTACACTATATTTTTAGTTTTGTTTCCATCCGGAAGGTATCTCGCAGAGATAAGTGGGGCTACCGCCCTTCCCCCTCATGACCGCCCGCCGGCCTAGCAACATTATTTTGCTGTGATGTTATTTTAAAACTGCTATATCTCCTAAAATATTCATTGAAATCAAATGATGTAAAGGGCAATTTTGTTTTAAATTAAATACTTGTGATGAATAACGTATTTATATGGATAAGGATTAATATCATGTTTATTATAAAAACACTTCACAAATAATGCATTATTTTAGAACAAATTTGGTTAGCATAAAAAAGCTTATAGTGAGCCAACCTTAAAAGATAGACATAAGCTGTCGCAGACTTTTTTTAGAACTTTTAAAGGGGAACAATTCTGTAATACATGATTTTTGCGAAACTTTAACCGTTTACGCAGCGCACGCAGCAGAAGCTCCCAAAAGGAAAAAACCCCACGATTTTGAAACATTGCTCATTGGTGCTCCGTCCCTATTGGTTTTAGCGTGATGATATATAGCCTATAGCCTTCCTCGATAAATGAGCTATCTAACACTGAAATATTTTTTCAAATCGGACCAGCAGTTCCTGAGATTAGCGCGTTCAAGCAAACAAACAAACAAACAAACAAACTCTTCAGCTTTATTATTAGTATAGATATAGATTGCTACCGTTTAAGTTTGATAAAATAAATTGAATAATAAAAAAAGATGTTGAAAAATAACTGTTATCTCTTGTATGACACAAATACACAAAATCGATCGTTAATTAATGATACCTACCTTCAGTTATGAACATACATATAATTAGGAACGACAGATAACGAAGTCACTTTTGGAGAAACAAGTTGCTTTTACTTTTGTATCAACTTACAGATAACAACTTTGATTCACATAAAATAATAGCTTTATTAGTAGGTTTTAATAATTCATACTCAATTATTTTATCAAATTAATTTTACTTCCCTAAAAACATAAATTGATCGTAAATTCACTGTCTTTCAAAAGTACTGGCCGCTGGACAAATAATTAAGAACGCAAAAAAAATACGTTCTCAATTTTGAATTTCGAAAACAAATAGCACATTTTTTGATTTCCCGCCTATCCTATAGTTACTTTGTCGTACTATTTTGCGGTCGAAAGTGCATAATTATTTCAAAATCATGGGTTAAAGTGATCCATCAACCCGGAAAACGATTATAGCACTGTATGAACGTGATTGGCCGTATAAAAAGATTGCTGATCATATGGAGTGCTCGAAAACCAAGGTTAATAATAACGCTGTAAATCACGTCAAGAAATTCAAACCCAAATCCAGAAAAACGACACCGCGTGAAGATCCGCGTGAATACCTACCTATGCTTTGATTGTTCGTTCAGTGAAGACTGATCCATTTAAGGGTTCTAAAATTATAAGAAGTGAAATTTTGGCAATGGAGGAGTATCAGCGCGTACAGTACGAAGACGCTTAACGGATGAGAAGTTATTTGGAACAATCGCCTGGAGAGTACCACATCTCAAGAAAAAATCATGATTAGATTTCGCTAGAAACTATGGCGACTGGACAGCAAGTCAATGGAAAAATATAATTGCTGCGTGTCGCGGGTTCGATTCCCGCACGGAGCAAATATTTGTATGACCTACAAGTAGTTGTTCCGGGTCTGGCTGTTTGTGTATGTGAGTTTATGTTTGTAAAGCACCCACGATACAGGAGAAATTCCTAGCGTGGGGCAACGTTTTTTAAAAAAAAAAAAAAAAATTATGTTCTGACGAAATGAAGATAAATAGACTAGGTTCTGACGGTCAACAGTATGTGCGTCAACCGGCTAAGCAGGCATTAGGTACATCCTAAGTTCACGAAAAAATAATTATTAATAGAAGTCCAACTATTTTGGGTATTTTGTATGTAGTATTAAAGCCTATAAAAAAATGATGTTTAACCATGTTGTTAAAAGTTATTATCAGTAAATTGATACAAAAATAACAGCAACTTGTATAGCCAAAAGGGACTTTGGTATGTATCAGTCGTGCCTAATTAAGGGGGATGCGCCAACCTAAGCGCTGCTACCTAAGCGCCACTCCCTTAAGGCTCCTGCAAACAGACGCGACACGCGACGCGAATCACATGCGAAAAAAGCCACCACTCGTCGCGCGACAGGCGGTGCCTTTGTGTTGCGTGCGATTCACGTCGCGGGTCGCGTCTGTTTGAAGGAGCCTTTATATGTCCACAACTGTACCTATCTAGTCATTATATAATTAAAATTCTTAGATTATTACTGTTTGTGTTTGATTTAATAAATTAAGTAATAAAAAAATGTATCTTTTAATTCCAAGGACAAAGTTTTCTTTATAATTCCTGATTAAAATTAATGACAAATACTTACAACATAGATTCACCTTTTTAATTTATTCCGAGCTATTTTGAGTTCTAAATATTCATTATTTTTCATTGATTTCCATTCATTCGCAATTAAAACTTGTTTTAAACCCTGTTTTTTTCAAACTGTTTTAAACACTGTTTAAAACAAATGTTTTAAAAACAACTTGATTTAATCATGCCAACCCTGACTTATAGTTATACTACAAATACGAGTTGGACTACAATTATTTTTAAATACTTAAAAAAAAAACACGTTTCTTGTATGGGTACCCCCCTAATATTTTACTTTATTTTATTTCTTGCTATAGGGGCCATACAAGTATAC
The DNA here is from genome assembly GCA_917490735.1 of Dryobotodes eremita. NCBI lineage: Eukaryota > Metazoa > Arthropoda > Insecta > Lepidoptera > Noctuidae > Dryobotodes > Dryobotodes eremita. The sequence continues at coordinate 10,578,766 of OU823267.1, forward strand.
ACTGTGAAAATCTCCAGTGTCTACCTATTACGGTTCCAGAGATACAGCCCTGTGAAAGGCGGACGTACGGAGGGACCCGTTGGTCCCCTTTGGGTACGGAACCCTAAAATTGGTCACATTGGTACTAGCCATTGGAACTCGCAACCTAATACATGAAAAGGCGGGTCTTTCAATTCAAGTTTGGAACCATCGCTACGTAAAAGGCCCACCTATAAACTGTCATAGACAGCAAATCATAACTCCTCGCAAGCTATGTGCGAGGGGAGGCAATGTTCTTGAGTTGTAACCACGGACCGGAACAACTATTGAGGGAAAGAGCCATGAATGATGTGGCATGGAAACATAAGCTATACAGGCGGGGAGGGAACTTAAAAATCCCCGAAAGGAGACTGACTATCTTTAAGCTTTAAAACCAAGGTATACCAATTCGAAAAAAGTTTTCAGTTATCAAATCATGTATTTAATTAAGACGATCCAGAGTTCTCTTAAAAAATCTCCTATCAAGGCGCCATGTTAAGGTTGATTATAATAATTTAATTAAGTTTGGCTTAAAAATAATTTTCTTTTATTAATCTGTTTTCACGCATAAACATGGCTACATAATAAAGCTGCTAAAACGTGGCCACCATGGGCCATAGTGTGCAGCTCTAACGAACCGTAAAAGCTCGAAAACTAGTCCACATATTTTTTAAATATTTTCACAACACAGTATTTAGCATTCCGCACTACCTGGCATCAAATAAAATTTAAAAATATTCATTTCGAACACAGAAAAAAAAATCAACCGTGGCGCACCATTTTTGAAAACTTACCGATGTATCAAATGTGGAGGCATTCGAATATCAACTTTAGCTCGCAAATTATACAGTCGTATTTAAACTAGCGAGGCAGCGACTTTACTATGGTTTTATTCGCGGCTCAAATAATAAGCGGAGCGAGAATTGCTTTTATTCGAATTTTCCTATGCATTTAAAATGGTTATTGGCGAGAATATTATGATAAGTCGGAGGCGAGAATTTACTTATTATAGAAGACCGCAGTGATTATTCAGAAAATTGTAGGTTATTATTCTGATATAAAAAGTCTAGATAGATATAAATGAACTCTACTTTTGAACTGATTTATTTATCTTCGTGGATTTAACTGGCAAGTTCTGGTCGTCCTAATTTCGCGTTTTCGTGCACATTTTTTGCCATCGATAGTTAAAACAAGGTTTTTGTAAGAAGATGATAGAGGAGAAGAAGATGGATGTGTTTTTATGGAGCCATAAAAAATTATAAAGGTATGCTGATTGTAATTAGCAGGGTTTTTCGTCGCAATAAAAGTTATGGGTCGCTAGGCCGGAAGCTCCAACTAATGCCCGATTTCACTAACAATACGCGACACCTAATAAAAGCGCAGTGTTGGATTTTCAACGCTCGGCTTAGTGCCGAGAGTTGAAAATACAACCGTGCGCGAAAACAGGCATATTCTCTATTTTCTGACTCAAAGTTTTTAAGGATTCAAGTAACTAGTGTGCTCATAATTATTATATTTAATTAAAAGGGAACTGACGGTTACGCAGAAGTGGTCATAATATTATTGAACAGCTGTACTAAGTAATTAAGCTTGCTTTGGCCTGAAGTGACAGTAAAAGTGATAGTGAAAATATACAATGGAGGGCTTGTGGGTTTAGTCAGCTGTTTCGTCTGAAAGAACACTAAATTTTACATTTCCAGGAAGTAGTTTAGGATCATTGTATTTTCGAACCGGTAAAAATGTGTTGTTTATACTTTTTTTTTAAACAGTTGACGTACTGTCAACCGTACTAAATACTGTTTGTTGATTTAAGAAATAAAGGTTATCATAGCTATTATTTTTTTGAATTGTGCGTAGAATACCCTCTGTATTTTTCCCTTCTTTCTAAATGAAGAATTGTTAATACAAATGAGCTTCATTTCACACCAATAATAAACAGTTGCAAAAAGAGTCAGCATTTCAGCATTTAATCTTTATATATATAAAAAATACGTGTCACGTTGTTTGCCCCCCAATGGACTCCTAAACTACTAAACCGATTACAAATTTGATTTGCACACCGTGTGCAATTTGATCCAACTTGAAAGATAGCTTACATCTCAATTTATATTCGCAATATTATTTTATTGCAAATTATTTGTCTATTATTTGACAGTCACAATTATCTGTTAGCTCCAAACGATTCTAACAGATGGCAATATCTGTTTACTGGATTGAATAAGTATTCAATAGAAATAAAAACGTTTCATATAAGCTACAATTTAATAGCATAACCACCACGTGTTGCTGAGGCTAAGGTATAACCTAAATTTATTTTGTAATAAACGAAATACAGTGAAATAATATTATAAAGAGAAAAGATATGATTGTTTGTTTGTATTGAATAGGATCCGAAACTACTGAACCGATTTCAAAAATTCTTTCACTGTTCGGAAGCTACACTATCTCCGGGTGACATAGGCTATATTATATTATGCTTTGCTACCCGGGCGAAGCCAGGGCGGGTCGCTAGTTTAATTTATAGAAAATAAAGGCATGTTGGTGCTATTAAATTGATAAGATTTCGGAACAACTCTAGTACAACTCTAGTCAACTCTAGTAGACTCTCTTTTTTTTTAAACCAAGCCATTGAGAAAAGGCAGTTATTCCATTTTAAAGCCTTGGAAAAAAAACGCGCGTCTTTTCTTTTCACAAACATTCGCAGATTCTTTTAATTTAAACCACAGACAAACTAGAGTGGGGGGAGACAAAACTCGTAAATATGTCGGGTTTTATAGTAGCGCGCCCCTGGTAGGGGCGTTCAGTACGACAGGGGTGGTGCAACCCTGAGTTTTTACTTGTTTTCTACAATCACAGTTTGTTAGTTCCATGATTTCTTGATTGCTTATCCGTATTAGGGATGTGTCTTGAGTTGGTAATCTGTCTAATTTGGTTGGGATTATCCTTTGTTTTTCTTGAAAATTGGAAGAAGCCAAAATAATGCTTCTTAAAATGTTAGTAACACTGTGTTTTGGACGCATTTCTGAAACTTAATGCTGCAACGAATCGAGACTGAAACGACTATTTTTTTTCAAAATAAGTATTATTAAAGTTGCTATACTTCGTGAAAATTATTGTACTCTCTGTATAATTGTACTCCGTATAATTATTTTACTCTGTGGAAGCCTAAATAATACAAATATCCATATTTTATCCCTAATCATAACGATTTCCGAAAATTATGAGTCAATTGCGGCCGGCGAGGACTATTAAAAAGGGGTAAATGACCATTTATAGCTTTATTCACATTATAAACGAGAATAAAACGAGTAATTAAGCTAGACCTGAGAAAAAAGCCTTCGTGAAGATAAAAATACCGGGTATTAAGTCAGGTTTAAAGCAGGAAAAACGGGTTTTCCTTAATTATCCATTCAAGTTCGCCAAGCCGATGAAACGTAACAAGTTGAAAAAAAAATGCTTGTAGATGAATAGTAAGTATTGTAATTACAAACATTGCTCAATTAGCTCTGAATCTTTAGTATTTAAGTTTTATAAAATGCGAGTTTAACATTTTAATACCTAGATAAGGCTAAGTACTTGGTATTTCAGCGTAGTTTTAAGATTTTGAAATAAGAATGAAGATGGACAGTAAACATTCACAGCAGTATTTTCAAACGCAGAGCATTTATTTTAATTAAACCATTTACAGGCACTTTTGAATTGTCAAGGAGCAGGTCAGTTAGGAATTTGAAGCTAGAAGCCCTGTCCAGTCCAAAACGTAGATCTCTTCATCATTATTATCAGCCTGTAGTAGTCTCATGCTAGATATAAGCCTCTTCAATCGCACGCCAATTAACTTGATCCTCGGCTACTACTCAAAGCATTTAATTGAATGAAACCATTTACAGGCACTTTTGAATTGTCAAGGACTGGTCAGCCAAAAAGATGAAGCTAGTTGCCCTTTCCAAAATGTACATCTTTTCAGCCTGTAGCAGTCCACTGTTGGACATAGGCCTCTCCATTCGCACGCCATTTATTCGATATTGAACTAGATACCGAACTGTTACTAGTAGTAGCAGTTGGATGAGAGAAGCCCAGGATTAGGAGACTAGTAGCATACCAGTCACCCTGCGAGGATCTCCGTTCCACTTAACTTCAGAATCAGAATTCATTTATTTCTCTAGTTTTAATATAGCATGTCACTGAAATAAGTCTCATTTTACAAAAAGGTACGTGCTTCACTTTGTCCGCAGAGTGGGAGCTTTTAAAACATATCCTGGTTGTTTCCTCGTATTAGTCGTGTTTATATAAATCTAGGTGAGGATAATGAAGCAATGGGGATTAGCCCCACCTAACTTGTTGGCGTCCTACGCTGCAGAATTTTAGCAAATTGTTGGTGATGAATGTGAAAATGGCTTAGCTAGACGTGGTGATGGCAGGTGGACCAGAGCCTTAAAGGAATGGTTGCCGAGAAGCGGTAGAAGGAGCGTAGGCAGAACAATAGCCAGGTTGGTGGACGACCTACAGAAGATTGCGGGAAAGACCTGGATGGGACTCGCGTATACCAGGGAAGCATGGCACAAAAGGGAGAAGGCCTATACTTAGCAGAGGGTGGAACAAGGCTGCCAATGATGATGATGATGGCAATGTGCAATTGTTTACGAAGCCTTTGTTAAGTAGCTAAGGTTTTCTTTCTTATCGTATAGTCGTATCGGTTTAAACTATTTAAAAATAACTCACGCCATGATAAATATATAAGCCAGACAGCAAGGTGGTACTGAGGCTGAGTTCCCCGTACGCCGGACGTACATTTAAGTATCACCTCTGGTGGAGGCCATTTTAATGCACCCCAGTGGCTAAGATTAATAGTCGAGAAGGTACTGCCTACTGGATAGAGGCAGATGTATATGATATCGGCAGTTAGCTTGTAGCGTTTATGCAGTTTTTCATAGCATAAATATATGTCAAAATTATACATTTTGGGCGTCTAAACGCACTCATCCACCATGGGGGCAGTACTAATACCAATATTTAAAAAAAAAACAAAGAAATAAATACATCGTCTACGTTAAACGTAATTAAAACATAATTAAATAGAGAACAAGGGCTGAGTGCCATAAATCATTGCCCTATGGTGATAGTTATAATTGGTTTCGTCTCCCGTGGATATGATTAAACCACTATGCAGGGGCACAAGGCAGAAAGATGGCAGAAAAACACGCAATTCGCGTAAAGAAACTGTCATGAATATCGAGAATCTCTAAATTTGACTAGCTACTTTTTGGAATACGGATCTTGAGTGACTTAAACGTTGCTTAGGGATTCAGGTAGATATCCCAACAGGAAAATTGCGGACGTTTATGCATAGTTCGCTGTAAATACTTGGTAAGCCCTTTGCGAGCGTATTCTGTAAAAGCTGTGGCAGGTTTTAAATTATGACAGCCTTTTCGAGCATGCACATATACATCCCTAACTACATTTTAGACGAACTGGGCCTTCTCCATGTATCTGTTTAGTGTCTCAGGCGCCGTGGGCGGAGCATTAAGGGTCGCTACCTGATCCGTCGTGGACAAAAAATAAAAAATATTGTAATTAAACAAATATTTGCTAAAACGATTCCTGTATATGGGCCGGAATCTTCAATAATGATCGCATTTTTAAATGATAATGTGAATCATACAAAAAGTTAAAGATCTCTGACTTTTTGTTTTTTTCGTGTTGGTAGTTAAGTAAGATAAAATCTTGTTGAAATGTTATTTAAAAAAACAGAGATAACACTAATGTTAGTTTATGTTCATTTAAATATGTGGGTAGTTTAGATAATAGAATATAATACCTTGACATTCTCACCAATCACACATGGGTGTAGGCAGAACGCATAAACAGCCCATTTAGCAACTATTGTTGCAATTGAGTAGCTTATAATTGTAGATATAGATAGGCAGATAGAACAGGGTATTATGATTTTTTGTACAACAAATTTGACAGATTGATTTAAACCATACAAGGTATTTTGCAAAAAGTATACATCTGTGAAGCTATGTTTCCTCATGAACTGCACATTAATTTGGGCTAAAATAATACGAATGAGACTGTATTAATAACTTTTACAAATAGAGACATGCTTTACTTGAGCTTAAACAAAAGTGTTTGATAAAATATCTTCCAAGTTAGTAGGAACCTACGAGTTACATTTATAGATTGGTAGATAAGTTTTCTGTAACTATCTTTCGGGTTTATCATAATAGATAATGATACCTATTACAAAAACCCACTCAGTTACAACAATAAATACTTTCTACATTATCATCATTACTTACAATAACAAACGGGACTTAATTAAGTCATAAATAGTTACAATAAACTGATTGTGTTGATAGAATTCCTTTCAACTTGTAATACAAGATATTCTTAATATTCTCACTGAAGACAATATTCTCAATATGTCCACTGAATGGTCTCAATGTTTTGTGTTTCATGTTTGTCTGTTGTGATGGACTTAACTCATAACGTTATTGAATTACAAACATGTTACAGAATCCTCTTATCCTGTTGATTGTATGCAAAAATGTGGATTAATTTTGAACAATTTTGATGTCTGATAGTCTTAAGTCAATACCTGTTGGCAATGAGCCTGTTGGTAACACTTTAATTTAATTTAAAAAGAAAATCTTTTATTTCAGTTTCAACTTTGAAACTGAAATAAAAGATTTTCTGGAATGGACTTCCATTAAAAAAAAGATGATATTTATATGACAATAATTATCTTTGGTTTTTTGGGGAAAAAATGTCAAAAGTTTTTGGGTTTTTATTTCTGTTTTGAGATATCACAATGATAATTACTATTTTAAATTGATTTTATGTTAGTGATAGAATCTACCTACCGGTTATATTACCAAAATGATGGATCTTATCATGAACATCTAAGATAAATTAAATAGATACAAGTGGGGATCAGATAGGTAGGTACAGTAGGTAGTTATTAACTTAATTATTTTGATCACAGAGTCGTTTTCGAAGAACAAATACCATGAGAATATGAAACATGACATTGACCATGCCATGGCCATAGCCATTATTGCCAAACCAACTACTGGTAATCTAATCAATGCTGGCAAAAACTAAATAAGACAAAAGACAACCGACAATAGGAGGCATTAAAACTAAACTATCAGCATTCTAAATTCAAAACGAGCCATAAAAACACGCGTCTCCGTTCATAATAACATCAAACGAAGCAAAGGCATTCTTGGAACGTCCGCATACTGTCAACATCAAAGAGTTTCGACTTCTACAGAAACGTGCAGTGCAACAAATTATGTATTCTAACAAATTCCCATTAATATCTGCACGGAATGACCGTAAGGACCTATAAATAGCCCACCAAAGGGCTCAAAGGATGCGACTTACCGGATAGAAGGAGCATAACTAGCAAAAACGGACGCATCACGCACATTTTAACGCACTTTATCACATAAAATTGCAACACTTGCTAATAAAATTCGTTTTCTAACTTGCACACGTCCATTTTTTGTTTAAATTATGTTAGGCAGGCATGTTTGGTGGTGAGAATGTGGATGTAAACAATATACAAGGCGTACGACCGGCCGGGTGGCGCCGTCGAATACGATGAACAAAGTTGGGCAAACGAACTCGGAGGACGGAGCTTCAAAGCCGCTTTCACAGACAGCACACATTATAACAAAAGCTGTTCATGGACGCACACTAATACAATTGAGAGATTTCAGACAGCGGCTAACTTCATTGCATATTTGACAGTTCATTCACACCGTCTTGCTTGGAAATCGTTTTTAATTACTGTGGGTGAAATATTTATCTAGAATCGAATATACAGAAGAAGCAATTAAATACACTTAAAAATTATTTTATTACCTATCTACAAAAATATATTGATAATCATTCTTCAAAACTGATAGGATATAAGTCGTTATTATCGCATCAACGAAGTTTCACTATTTGCCGATAGATAGCAGTATTGTACATAATATTTTACTTTTGCTACTCTCCGACAGATGGCGGAATTAGTATTATAATCCGCTAGTAGATTGCCTAGTTTCAAACAATTTTTTGCGGTGTTTGTAAACAGAAAATGGTTCCGATATCGCTAAAAAACCAAGAAAATATCAAATGGATTTCTCCCACTTTATGTGATGCCGTTATTTTCATTCTTCCTATTTAAAGTGCAGTGGGTTTAATAGCCGCATAAAATAACAAATTGCGACATAAAATCTTATCAGCCGATCTCATTACAGATAACATTATTTCTTTGTTATGATGCTTGAATATTGCTTTTTGATGTGAAACATCTATAGCCGCGGGTAAAACCGATTGTTGGCGAGGCGACGAATGCCATGGCAACGCGTACTCACGCTATATTTTCTATTCAAAATAGTTTCGATGTTTCATATCTGCCAGGCGTCCCGCGATGGCTCAATTTTTATTTTTGTTTTTTGCATTGCAGATAAGAGATAGTAGGTACCTAATCATAGTTTTGACATTGTTTATGTGCCTTATGGACCATAGGTATTAGATCCCTAGCAAATACAGGTATTAGGTTGACAGGCTAAAATAACACAAATATAAAATTTAAACATTCTTTTTATTGCTAAAATGATGCTTTGCAAACGTCTGACCAACAATTAGTGGGAACACCAATGTTGCATCTGCATACAGTTTTACCGGTGTTGCGTTTGGCCTAATCTTTCCCCAAGAGACTGCTTCATCAGGCCTTGCACCGGCATCACTGCCGTCAAACTCACTTGCAGTATTTATGTATACAGAGAAATCAGCCCCATTTCTCATCAAATTAGCATTACAAATATGGTGTTTTATCACACCACCTCCTAATATTATCATACCCGTATTATTGGCTTTCACAGCCATAGTATTCAACCTCCTTAAGTCACTTAAAATGTCTATGATAAGTCCTGGCCGCTTGTATGAGTGGAAGTACATCATATCTCCTAAAGAACCATCAGTTAATGCAGGACTGAAGATTGGAATATTGTTTCTCCAAGCCCAGTAGCATACTGAGCTTTCGTCATTGATTTTCTCACCTAATTTTGCGATAATTCTTGAAGGAGTCCAAACAGTGCCATTTGCAATCTGCTCATCAAGCATTTCGTCGAGTAATGGTGTCACCCACTCTTCAAATCGGCAATAATTATCATTTGGAACCAACAAGTTACCAATTCTGTTAATGCCGCGAGTTCTCAACATTTTCCCGCTTAAATTAAAGTCTCCGACGTACGTAGGAGCGAGGCATTTAATGAAATCTTCTTCAACACCTCCGGCAGTGGTCACAATACAGTCTACCAGCTTGTTTTTCACCAAAAACCGCAGTGTATCACGTAGTCCAGACGATATCATGTTAGAAGTGTATCCCAAAAATATAGTGCAGTTAGTCTTCTTCTTAATAAATACGTCTTCTTCATAAGGGTCACTTGTTTCTTCAGTCAATGGAACGGACCGACATTTCAGCATTTTGTTGATTTCTTGGACTGCGTTACCAAAGTTGGTGGCTTGGAAACCTGATCGGGCGTAACTCTCGAGGATTTTGTTGAAATCAGTGCCATTTTCCCAATCGTAACCCGATACGATAGGTGTTTCAGCAGGCAGCTCTTGACTTGGCAGCAAAACAGCGTTTACGGCGACGTTTGGAGCGAGGTTGCTCGGTTTAGTGGCAGTAGTAGTAATTTCCATAATTTTAATAGTTAATTCAAACTAAACTAGCATAATAATTTGATATAAATGATCGGAAAAATAGATTTTCTCTTCAGTGTTTTTACGACTAATTGAACTAATTCAATTTGACAGATCGAAATCATGGCAGGAGCTGTCATATGGTTTCGTTTTGTTATTTCTGTAAATATGGCTCCCGCGTCAATGCGTTTTATTTTTAACTAAGTTATGTTTTAAACTTTTATTTTATTATACCAAATAATAAAGATATCATAAAGATTCGGCAACTGTTTCATCTTAATATTTTTTTTAGTTGTGTTACTTTATGCCTAGATTTTGTTAAATCAATAGAGTTAGTAGGACGGAAGCAGAGGAAGGATACCAATCCACTACGAGTTGAGATGCATACATACAACTTGTATTCATAACTTACTGAACATTGCTATCTGTAAATGTAATTTACACATCAACACATCCCAGTGGGACTATTTGAGTTTTTGTGATATGAGTCCGGTTCTCCGCGTGACACCATAAATCGCACTCGATTACATAAAAGTAAAAAATAATACGTATTTATAAAGCTTTACCCATCTACACTCACTTTCTTGGTACATTGTGTTTACTAGCGCTTGTCTGAGTATGATCGATCATCAACGGTCTAGCATGCATTAATACAAATTGCGTAACAAGCAGGAACACATTACTTAAGTTACGTTATAAAATAAGTAAGTACCTACTCTCGGAAACTTGAATCCAATCAATATTATCATTGCCATCACTCAAATAGTTTTATAATCATGAATTTATCTGGTTTCTGTACAATCTCTATTTAGCTGAGTAATTCCGTTTATCCATCCTAAAACAGCCACCTTGGGTGGAAACGCGTGTTCATCTATCCCCCCAGACGGGGTGAATAATTGAAATTCGTATATTATTCATCTTCCGATTTTCTTCCACGGCTGTGTACAGACATTTATAGAAACATGATAGAAACTGGCCCAAGATAATTAGTAGACATTGGCATATCATACGTTTTTCACTAATACGCCTGTTTTAGAAAATGATTGCAAATGTACATTAAAAGAGACGAATTTATCCAGGATACACTATTACATCTATTCAATAATTAAATTAGTATTGTTCTTTTTCTGCGGGGTAATTGCGTAACACACTAATAGTAGGAATGGCTTTCATTTTGACAGTTCAACAAAATTCTTTGCGTTATTTACGTTGCTGAGCAGACAATTTTTTCGAAAATATGAAGCAGTGGATTAGCAATATCCTATAAAATGATTCAGATTGTGATTGATGATAGCGAGTTACGCAAATAGGATGCTGGGGATAATGCAGAATTTATAAATTACTTATTAATATTATTTGAAACGAGGAAGTTTTGTTAGATTTAAATGCAATACGTATTACGATTTCCGTTTAAGTTTGTGGTTATTAAAAATTTACTAATAATTTATTAAAGTGTTGAGTACTTATATTTACTATTGTACTGTTGATGATGACTATACTTGGGGTAAAAAGTCGGAAGAACAATCATAAGTGAATTCCGATATCAACCCCGTCTACGGTGGATAGATGAACATGCGTTTCCGAATATCCACCCTAGGGGGACCCTTATCCTATTTCGGATGGTTAAACGGAATAACCCGCTGAGCAGCTGATCATGCAAAGGTATGTCTTTACCAATCACAATTTAGCAAATGATGAACTAGTCAGTTTTCGGTACTTACCATTTGTCTTTCATAACACTAAGAGATCGAATTGTTTTTTAGCTTCCTGCCTCCACTGCATAACAATCATTGCTGCATTGATTGCCTTTCAGACATACATCTCCAATGTATCCTATTGATCCTACTCCCACTGAATTAGTGCGCCATTTTGAACAGCGGGGTAGTTACGTAACACACTAACAGTAGGAATGGGTTTCATTTTGACAGTTCGACAACATTCATTGCGTTATTTACGTTGTTGAGCAGACAAATTTTTCGAACGTATGAAGCAATGTATTAGCAATAGGCTTCAAAATGATTCAGATTGTGATAGATAGTGTGTTACGTAATTAGGGTGCTGGTCTCCGCAATATGGCACAATTTTAGAAACTTAAACTTTGACTATTCATTCCATGCTATGCAATCCCTAGAATCCGTTGTATATTTCTTCTGGGTAAAGTAAAATAATATTATGTAATCTCTGACTTTGTTTGGAAATACCTACCGGAAATAAAGTCTAAGTAAGTAAGTACTTATACTGTCTATTGTTAACTGACACAAAATCAAATTCTATTCATGCAGTGGCGGCATAAATTGAATAATTTAATACCTGACTCATATATGACATAACATAACGGACATATACGAAAATAACATAGCAAGTGTTTGTTACTAGTTTTTACTTAATTGTCAATCTACGCAGAATGCATGCAGGAAATAAGTTTGGTATTTTAGAATAAATAGCCGGTAGGAATCTTAATTATCGACGAATAGTCGCACGCGCCTGTTACTGTAACCGCACTTAGTTACAGTAGGGTTGTCACATTTAATATTGAGCACAATTCCGAAAATTATATCGGTCGGCTTATAGAGATGCACTTATGAAAAAAAACATGTTTCGCCGTCCCCTAATTAATTGGAAGGAGGGCTGGAGGCAGGATTCTGACGATTCGGAAAATTAAGTACCTACCGTTTAAGATTGTATCAACACAGTTCCATAATTACATTGCAAACACAAAGAAGAAGAGAAAAAATTAAAGAGAAGAGTGAGAAAGTGGCAGGACGGAAAGCGGAACAGATTAGTATTGGCCCATTGACTCCCTGCCTACAGCTCATCAAATCCTGACTGAGCAATAAAAATTAAAAAATCCTTCATGTCACCGAAAATTTTCTACTAGCATATTGACAACCCTACTATTACTTTCTATGTGTCCGGCGCGCGGCGCGGGCGCAGCAGTGACGTAACTACAGATAATAGCAGATCGAACGCCGGTTCCTAATAACCTGATGTGCAGCTGTATGTAGGCGAGGTTGAGGTATGAGGAGATTAGATGTGGCTTAACATTTAAATAAGAAGGAGAGACACAGGTGATTTATGTGAGACTACGTCGGTTTCGATTCGAGGAAAGGATGTGTAAATTATCTGGGTACTTAAATTCATTATGCACTTCTGTGATGCAGAGTCAACAGTTAGTTGTACTAAAGTAAGGCCAACGAGACGACATAAAATACGTAAACAACCGGACCTTTCCTGAGTTACATTACGATAGCGAGCGATTATTATCTCTGTCCTCATCTCTCGCACACAATAATGACGTCAGTTGGTCGAGGACGGCTGTCGTTGTGTGATTCGTGGTGTACGAAAGCGATGCGGTCGGTAATGCTAACACGGACATCCATCGTCTGTGCTGTAGGCCGAGACAAAAGCTTTCCTGATAGCTTTAATGCCAGACGCTAACGTCAAAATATATGGCAATGACATTACCTGCGGAAAAGATACGTAATGTCACGTGGTAAGCAAATGTCAACTCCATACAATTTGATTTTCCGTTGGCGTTAACGCTTACAGAAAAGGGATTTTGTCTAGGCCCCCTGGACCGCTTGTTGCTCGTTACACTAAAGAGCAAAATGTATTTCAACACAGACATTCTCTGTATTAGTATACATTATGCTCGTCATTTCCAAAGCAAACTACGTATGAGTGCAGAGCAATTTAAAAATAAATGAAAATGGTTCAGAAATGAGTGTTTATAACGGCAAATTATTTTTCAGGCGACAAACAACTTAAAGGGCGACTAACTAATGACATTGCGACTGATATTAAGAGTGGGATAGGATGCAAGAGCGAGCGAAGCGAGCTCGGGACTTGGGGTACCCTGATTCAGACAGGTTAGGTTAGAAAGGGATGGCGTGGTCTGGAAGACCCCGCCATCCCCTTCGTGGTTATTTTTCTTTAACCACCCAGAAGTAGGAGCCCCGCTCAGCGGGGCTCCGTTGACTACGCCTTATTATTATTGCCATTCAGAAATAGCGGGCCTCGCCAAAACAAAAACTCGATGCCAGTTTAAATTAAAACAAAGCTAACAACTGATTATTAAGCTGCTACTTTCTACTTAAAATTATCCTTCGCTGTAGCTGCTAACTTAAGTCATTGTGGCTGTCTGTACTCGTATGTATTTTGCTCCAATATTCTAAACCAAAATGTATTTCAACACAGACATTGTCTGTGCTGGTATGTACTTTGCTCCTCGTTCATTAAAGCAAACTACCTGCGAGCACAGAGCAACCCGCGTCTGTGGTAATATATAATCTGGCATTACGCGGTCGGTACAGCAGCTATCAACATTTGGTCCGCACTTTTTGTGAACAAGTTCATTCCTGCGGGGTAATTGCGTTACACTAACAGTACGAATGGCTTTCATTTTGACAGTTCAACAACTCTTATTGCGTTATTTACGTTGTGGAACAGACAAATTTTTCGAATATATGTATAAAGCAATGGATTAGCAATAGGCTTCAAAATGACCCGGGTTGTGATAGATAGTGTGTTACGTATTTAGGGTGCTAGTCTTGCCCTGTTTAAGAAAAGTTAAGGACCAGTTAAAAATTAGTAAATTAGTTTTTATCGGATAAGACTGAATTACTTAGTGCCTAGTTGCTTTATACTACCCACACACTACAGACTGTCTTAAAATAAATAAGTTACAAGAGCAAAGTGCCACTTCATATCGTCCACATCCCGTCAGCAAAAAAAATGCCACCTCTGCCACTTTCTGAGCCCTGTATTGTGGCTAATCTGGACATTCCATACAATAATTTAACAAATCGCTCCACTTACTTTCGCTTATGGCGATGGCGTCACTTACGTCATATCCAAAGAGTTAAGGGGACTATAGGACCTAAACGTAAGTTTTATAATACCTCGAAGTATATGATCAACTACAGTAAACGAAATCAAAAAATATATGATGTTCTTCAGGATATATGCAAGTTAGATAGTGTGTTGAAAACAACTAGCTTCAACTTTCTGACTAACTGACCGACTCTTTGACAATTGAAAAGTGCCTGTAAATGGTTTAATTGAAATAAATGCTTTGAGTTTTGAGTTTTTTTTTTCATAATACAACTAATTTGATACGATGGAAAAAATTCACGAAAATACCTCAAAAAATGTCTTTTAACGATTAAAAACCATACTAATATACATGCAATCATTCTGAATTTTTGTCAGATTATTCTACAAGCAACATATTAACGTAATAGTGTTTAAATTTTTTTTCCAATCAATAGATTTTTTGTAAATAGATAATTGCTTCATATTTCGCAATAAATTACCAGCGTTGTGTCATCGCGCTTCTCTTTCTTTTCTATGCAGTCCGAAAGTGACCGCGCTTTAGTTGTTGTCAGCCTCTTAACGTTACGACTAATTATCGATATGTACCGTTGGTTGTATGACTTAAAAAAGTAATGTGGAATGCTAGATTGTGTTTTGTTTTTTTGTTATGACACGTGAGCGAAGTTTCAAATAGACATGGAAGTTACAGTCAAAGTCCGACGACGAGACAATGATTGCCACGGATATCTATGATGATTGCTATCTTTGTTCATTTATTGCTGGTGACTGTGTAGCGCCACTTGTTTTTCCCATATTAAATACTGGAAGTGGCGAGTAATGGTCTTCCTTTTTTTTTTAAATGGCAACTTGTAGTTTTGACCACTGAGGTCTTGGCTACTTAACCGAACTGTCCTGTGGGTGCCTTAAGATTTTACTCAAAAAGCCTCCAGCGAAGAGCGGAATTTAATACTAAAACTTATATTTAAATGACCGCACGCTAAGGGCACCCCATGTGGGGCACGGACCTCGGCTTAGGGCGTCACTGAGAGAGGGTAGCAAGTGGGGACAAACTCAAACTCAAACTCAAAGCATTTATTTCAAATAAACCAATTACAGGCACTTTTGAATTGTCAAGGGGTCGGTCAGTCAGAAAGATGAAGCTAGTTGCCCATTCCAAAGCGTAGTAGGTACCTATGGAGAAGAACGGGCAAGAAACTCCATGGACACTCTTTTAAATCAAAATATGGTTACAAATTATTGGTTACATCATTCATGTTGAAATTATGCATGTGAGAACGATGCAGAACGTTAAAAGCGTCCGTAATAAAGAGACGACAACAATTCCAATATTAAATTAAAATAAGCCGTGGCAGCCAAGAGATGACCAGTCCCCACTGACGGCGCCCGTTCACGAACATGACGTATGGATCAGCACCATTTAGCTCAACCATTTTGAAGGGAACTTAATGATCCAACACACACGCCACCACCAGCGAGACATTTGAGTGAGCATGACATACTCTCAGCCGCCAGGGCACATTCAAGTCAATGAAAGACAAACCTAGAAAATGGTAGCTTTATAGTAGGTACATAGTACTCACACATGTGCTATGCAATTATACAATACTAAAAGATTGAATTTATACAATGTAAAGACAGTTTTTACAATCTTCAGTAGTTCCAAATGCTAATCAATTAGTTAATGCGCCCTTGTGGAGCAGGACCAGCGTTGAGCCAAGCATTTTTATCAGCGATGTAATCCCCCAACTTATAATATGCTTGACTGCATAGTGTGCGTTTTATACAGGATTTAAATTTCGTTTCATTCAATTGAAGTATATGGGGAGGTATTTTGTTGTAACATTTTAAACAGTACCCCATGAAAGAAGAGTCTACTTTAGCCAGCCTGAAACCTGGTTGAACTAATTGGTCCCTATTTCTAGTGATATAATTGTGTCTTTCACCTCTTTTACTAAAACTATGTAGATTTTTCCTTACGTACATGATGTTTTCATAAATATATTGACAAGGTACCGTCATGATGTTAATATCTTTAAACCGTTCCCTTAGAGAGTCGCGCCTGCGGAGGCCATATATGGCTCTGATGGCTCTTTTCTGCAGAATAAAAATAGACTCAACGTCTGCAGCCCGTCCCCATAGTAAAATACCGTACGACATAATACTATGAAAGTAACTAAAATAGACTAGCCTCGCGGTACCTACATCAGTAAATTGACGGATTTTTCTCACAGCGTATGCCGCTGAACTGAGCCGTCCTGCAAGGGATGTTAAATGAGGACCCCATTGAAGCCTTGAGTCGAGCGTGATCCCCAGGAAAACAGTTTTATCGACGAATTCTAGTTTCTCTTGATTTATTCCTATCTCACAATTAGTACTGTTGACATTTGGTAAAGAAAATCTTATACATTTAGTTTTTTTCCCATTTAATACTAAATTATTAGCTGTGAACCAATTTTGGATCTGCAGTAGGGCGTTATTTACGTCGTCAAGATTTGATGCACGTCTATTAATTTTAAAAATTAAAGAAGTATCGTCAGCAAATAACACCATTTGTGGTTGGGTCTTCAACAAATGGGGTAGATCATTAATATATACTAAAAAGAGGAAAGGCCCCAATATCGAGCCTTGTGGACAGGACAGGCTGGATCGAAAGGTTAACATTATGATTATTAATAGGGGAATTTAAGGCTACAGGCTCAGCTACGACGAAGGCTGGGGCCTCATCGGACAAGGAATAATGGTCAGCAAAAGGGATTTACTTATATAATGCAATGTACATATAAATATTCCAAAATAATGAAGGTAGTAGTACGCCCACGACAGTTATGAAGATGTGCCATTTTGTAGGGCGAGCCTAATGCCATACAACCTGGCACAACTCCAGTCTCCAGAAACTAACAGTAGAAAAACCCAATATTAACACTTTGCCTCACTCGAGGTTCGAACTCAAGCACTCGATGCTCAGCGGTTACGCTTGCGTCCACTAGACTCAACGAGTTGACGATATTAGTCACGAGCTTCAATTAAGTTGTTTTGAAATAAGACTAACTTTATGCGTGTGCTATAATTAATCAAGTCTTTGGGTATCATCATAAATTATAATCAAAATCGTTATACATGTACCAATAGTTAAGTTACAACATTGAATGTAAATAATATCAACACACACTTGCAGAATCATTTCATCTTATCTGTGAGCACATCATACTGATTGCACATTGCGTGTGCAGTGACCCCTCGCATGAACTCACATTCTCGTTTGCTTAGTTCATTATGTTTTCTGCAAGATATTGCGTTTATCACACTGCAATATTAATACCGATAACTATGAAAATGCTGATATTTGTGTCAGATCTTGAAAGATAAGTAAATAGCTAAAATGTCTATTGCACATTGTAAAATGTCCATTGCTACAGGGGATCCGTTGATATTGCATTGTTAAATGCTGCATTGATTGGGAACGTTTTTATGTTAAAGGGGACTCGGTAAGGTAGCCCGTGAAATTCAAATTTTCTTACGTTTTTCGCAATTTGTAGGTCAGCGGGGTAATTACGTAACACACTATCAGTAGGTATTGGTTTAATTTTGACAGTTCAACAACATTCATTGCGTTATTGACGTTGTTGAGCAGACACATTTTTCGAACTTAAGAAGCAAGGGATTAGCAATAGGCTTCAAAATGATTCAGATTGTGATAATAGTGTATTACGTAATTAGGGTGCTGGTTGTATGTTGATTAAAATACGATTCGCGACCGTAACAAATATGGCTTTACAGAATTACAGTAATTAGAATCACAAATATCGCTTTCGCCTTAATTAGGTGTTAGTTGGCAAACAAAGAAACAGCCCACATGGTAAGTGGCGGTCACCACCACCTATGGCGTCTGTCACCATATGCTGTAAGTACCTACATACTAGAGACATCCCAGATGCATAGCCTACCCAGAGGCACTGCCGGGGTCGCGGATTGTTCGAAAGAGTTACCGTGGCCCTGGCGCACAGGCAACTGAAGGAACACGGGTGGGTTTTAGTCAGTAAGAGTCTGACACGCCGTTCCGCTCCGCCCAGAGTGGGAGAGGTCATTTTATGATTTCCCAACCAAAAAAAAAAAAAAAAGCCTACCCAGAGGCAAAGCTACCCTTCACACTGGAACACAGCAAACACTGCATGTGTATGGACAGCCAGTAGTACTCTCCGGGCGAGCTCCTTCATTAAAAGCTCTATAACCAACTGGGTAAGGCCGTTAAATTGGCTTCATGTAACATAAAAGATGACGAAGAAGAAGAAGACGAAGACGAGACTTGACGCCAAGCAACATGGTAAAGTAGAGAGCACTTAGTAGCTCTACTAAGTGCTCTCTACTTTACCAACTTGCTTGGCGTCAAGTCTAGTAAAAATGTATCTAAGTACTTGACTTTTTGTTTTCATTTGGTAATCAATTCGTAACTTGCGACTTGCGAAGTTGCGCAATAGAATGTGTTAAAACGATCGGATCGGTCGTTTATGTGTGAAGTGAATTTTGGTACTTTATCAATTATTATAGTGAAGTAACATTCTGTGGTTTATTGACTCAAGTGGAATGCCTTCATCTATAGACCACAAACTTAGTAACTTAAAAAAAACACAAAATTGTTTCTGAATTTATTATGCGTAACTTTCCAAATGCGTGGGTGTGACTGACAGTTTTGCCTGTAATGTCCCTGGTATTGGCCTAAGGCCGCTTCTCATAGAGAAAAGGTAGGTACTTATTATAAATCTTTAGCTCAGTAATCAAGAGCTTAGACAAAGGGATTAAAAAAGGGAAAACTGGAAAAATACCTATTTTGCAGCCATTTACTTTACTAAATAGTGATTAAGCAATTGGTACTATGACTTGTTTTAAATATTAAAATTGTCTAACCTCAAACCAGCTTCTCCATCTGTCTAGCGGGACTAATAAGGTGTATCAGACAGGGTTTTCTGACTTAGTTCCTGTTGCTTGTTTTTATAAAGATCCGATTACAAGTTTGTTGTTGAACCCATGTGGCCAGATCAAAACAACCTAAATTGCTAACTCATCTGTAAAAAAAACTCGATTACGACCTCCAAAATGATTTCAATTCAATACCCATCTCACTACCTGACATAATATAATCGTATTACTTTCAAAATTCATTCACAAACCGGTCTCCATTACACACTGGTTTAAAAATATAAAAGTGCCACGACCAATAAGTTCTGACACGCAGCAAAATGAGGAACCCAAGTTTAAATGTATAGAATTTGACAGTTCAGTGACGTCTTCCTTAGCAAGCAGCGCCATTTTGACAGCTCAGAATAAACTGGGTGTACTGTAATTAAAAAGTTACATCAGCAAGTTCACACGCTTGTTTGTAAATAAATGGTTTAGCGAATATTATAAAAGTTATGTCATTCATTTAATTGTTTTTTTACGGTTATAGCCGCCATTTTGATAGCGATCTGCGTAAGAAAGTATAACAATGTGCTAGGTTGTCATTTTGGCGCGTAAATTGAAATTTCTTTTTGGTTACATTCACATTCCCACGTGTTAGGATCACAATCTTGAGATTTTCTTTAAACTAATGTCTAGGAAGCATTTAGAATGTTTGGCCACGGCTATATCTTTCGCTGGTAAATAACTAATCTTGCATTTCGTCAATTACAAAACACAGTTTTGTTACTATGGTTACCCGCCAGATCAATGCACCGGATAAAAACCGGCCAAGTGCGAGTCGGACTCGCACACGAAGCGTTCCGCACCACCGTACAATATTTAACATAATATATTAAAAATAAACACGTTTCTTGTATGGGGGGCCCCTTAAATTTTTTACTTTATGTTATTTTAATTATTTGTTGTTATAGCGGCAATAGAAATACACATTATGAACATTTTAACTGTCTACCTATTACGGTTCATGAGATACAGCCCGCTGACAGACAGACGGAACGTACGGACGGACAGCGGAGGCTTAGTAATAGGGTTCTGTTGGCACCCTTTTGAGTAAGGAACCCTAAAAAGTAGTTCTCGCCACCTATTGAGTAAGTCACCAGCAAAACCCTATTGCTTACAATAAGAGTCATAGTTTCTTCCTAACCTACCTACACCTATACCCATTAAATCCAAAGCATGGCTGCAGAAACTGACAATGTTTGATAGCAGTTCTTCCCGATCAAACTCTTTCACAAGGGAGTTCTACGGTACTACACATTGCATCATAGTATGTAGGAAGATGTATGTATAGTCTAGGACAGGGGTCGGCAACCTGCGGATGTGAAGCTGTGGCTCTTTAGTTCCATACGCAAATATTATTTATTTTTATACCATATATATTATCAATTTTTTTTTGAAAACCTACTACATATATATAAATAAATAGATATTTTTCTTATGAATAAATAGATTTAGTTTTTTTAACAAAAAACTTTATTTATGCAAGTAGTATTTATTGTTGGCAAGAAAAAAAATTGTGGCTCTTTAAAAACTTGAAATTTTGTTAATTGAAATAGGTTGCCGACCCCTGGTCTAGCAGGTCAAACGATACTCATATGATATCACAGATGAGGAAACTGCGCTCATTAGCAATATCTTTGAAACAATACGCGCCCTGGCAGCAGACCGTGAAATTACGCAGTAAACGGAGTTGAAATATTGCAGACGCATTGTGTAGAAACGCAGTATTTAGGATTCTGTTGCTTATGTCATTACATATCTAAGGTTATTGCATTCCATAATCCTTTTTCTTATATTAATTTATTACCTTGTGTTTACTTTACTAGCTACTGTCCGCGACGTCGTCCGAGTGAAACTTGTTTTAACATAAAATATATTCTTTTACGATTAGCGTTCTTTATGTCTTTTTATCTTTTTACTCGGCTCCTAGGGGTTGTAGCGTGATATTAAATAGCTTTTAACCTTCCTCAAGAATTTTTAAAATCCGACAGGTAGTTCCAGAGATTAGCGCGTTCAAACAAAAAAACAAAGTCTTCAGCTTTATTGTATTAGTAGGTACCTACTTATCTATAAGTACCTACTAATATCTATTACAACCTACATTCATCAAAAGTGTCCAGAGATCAAGCACATTTTTGCTCGTTACTCAAAATTTGTTTTTTTAATTATATTTTTCGTTTAATACTCTTTTTTAAATTTCGTCTTTTGAAAAGGGAATAGTTTTTGAATGTATGTCAAAAGATGAAAATCTTCTGTCAAGTCGTATACCAATATAATCTTGCAACGGGTTTGAGGCCAAATCAGTAAAATTTCTGCCATCCTTCTGAGTGGAATCAATACAAAAGAACGTTATTATAGAGAGAAGACGTCATTTGAGCCGAGAAGAAATTATCAGAGCCGTGGGAAAGTTGGAAGTTGGTTCTCGGCAACGTGCTGTGGCAATCGCTCTGGGTAGTACGCAGAGTATTTTAAGCCGACTTTGGACACGTTACCACATTCCTGGAGGCATTGCAGAGAGACAAGGAAGACGAGCTCGCATCACCACACGCAGACAAGTTCGTTATATACAAATTACTGCTCGACGATATCGTACAATGACCGTGATGATGTTGGTTACGGGACTTCATGGTTCTTCAGGGATATTAATAAGCGATCAAACCATAAGAGATCGCTTGCATAAAGTCAATCGCCGTTCCCGAAGGCCTACCTACGTGTACCACCTATTTAGCCTCGTAATCCCAGAGGCCGTTTACAATGGGCTCGTGAATAAAGAAATTGGACAGAAGAAGAGTGGCGTTTTGTGTGTTTTTCTGACTAATCTCGCTTTGGTATGAGGCCAGATACTAGACCTAATCGGTATTGGAGGACCCTGGACGCCAAGAAGGTTTAAAATCATGCCAGAAAGTCCATGCATACAGTGGTGGAACAATCATGATATGGGCGGGATTTGGATCGGCGGAAGAACCGAACTTTTTTGGATCAGAGGCAATCTCAAAGCACAGATTTACGCTGAAACGATTGTCTGATACAATCGTTTCAGCGTAAATCTGTGCTTTAATGACAACATCTGAATGTTGTCATTCCTTTGCGGACCCAATTTGGTACTTCATTTCTGCTTATGCATGATAATGTACGTCTACACACTGCCAGAGTCGTTGCAAACACACTTGCTGCAGCTAATATCAACGTCCTATCATGTCTTGCTCAATCGCCAGACTTGGATCCCATTGAGCAAGCATGGGATATGCTTCAATGAATAGCTCTGCCAAATATGGATGCCCTACATACACCAGAAAATCATTTTCGCCTGTTACAATGGACGTATGGTTGGCCATTCTGCAGCGTGATTTTGATTAACTCATATTGAGTATGCCGAATCGCTACGATTGTGTTATACGCGTTAAACGGAAATACAGACTACTAATTGTTTATTTTACGCAATAAAAACCTTTAAAAACTTTTATTTTTATCTTTTTATCATGTTTTAATGTCAAGATTAACTAAAAAAATCCAGCGTAAGCAAAAATCGCGAAACGTCTTTATTAATGAAAAATCAGAGAGTACCTACCTACTTCGTCAATCTACACATACGACAATATTTTATTTAATCAATCTAAACAGACATTTTTATTTAATTTCAATATGGCTATAAAATATATTTTTGAAATACCGTGTTCCCTAGACACTTGATGTGTGAGCTTTTTCGTTATACATTTATAATACAAAATATTTTTTTTTCTTATATTTCTTATATATATGACTTTTGATCACAAGAAGATTAAATAGTCTCCACGAGTGACGATCTTACAGTCCAGTGACAGTTATTTTACCTCTGACAGCAGCTACCCAATAGCAACCTTATTGTAACAATGATAAAGATCATTGTGAATTTGACAGACTTGTCTATGGCAGCTACCCAACAGCAACCTTAATGCAACGGCAATAAACATCACTGTGATTTTGACAGTGATGTAAACTCAGAGGTAATTTATCTTTGAACGGACTGTACGATACGGTTTCACCAAATCCGACATCAGCCGAAGTATGCTCGGGCGTCGTCGGTCGAACTCGGCCGATCGAAACAAACGTATGTAAAATAATGAGAGCGCGTACACTACCGACGACATCGTCCGACGACGCCCGACAATAACAATGAATCAAATAGTCCGAATAGTTCTGACACGAAATCGGCCGATGATTCCGTCACAATAGGAACAAAAAAAAAATTGTATAAATAATTATAATTGATTCGAAGTGTAATTACTGCCGGCGCACCTTATTCATTCCAGCCTCACTGCCACTGTGTTGATGGACAATTATACGACGACATTCATAATTCGTGTTGATATGAAAGAACACATACTTAATAATCCCTGTTTTCCTCAAAAAGTTAGGCTGAAGTGTATACAGTATCTATACACATATTTTGCCAGTAAGTTCCATATTGTATGGACTACCTTATTGCCATCAAGCCACCGACTCCTGAAAAAAAAACATAATGGAAACTCAATGACTCAGTTACTCAGCCCTACCTGGGGATCTGACGACGGGGATCGTGGCAAGCGTGACCACAAGAGCAATGTGACGAACGCAAATAGAGCCGTCACATTTACCCAAGCTAAAAATAACTGAATCTCCAAGAAAGCAGGCGCTGCGTTTAGTAAGATTATCGTGTGAAAGTGTAATAATATCGGGCGGTCAGTTTTCCTATAATCATCGTAATGTGACCGGCAGGTGGCCTGGATATAGGGCTCATTTCATTAGTTTTATAACTCGGTACAGAGATTTAGCACCTACACTCAAACTCAAAGCATTTATTTCAATTAAACCATTTACACACACTTTTGAACTGTCAAAGAGACGGTCAGTTAGTCAGAAAGTTGAAGCTAGTTGCTCATTCCAAAACGTAGATCTCTATGGAGAAGAACGGGCAAGAAACACTCTTTTTATATCAAGATATTACTTAATCCTGGGTGCATTATTCTTGTTGCTTCTATATGTGAGAAGAATAATAAAAAAAAAAATGAAGAAACAATTCAAAATATAAGATTAATAATAAAAATAAGCCGTGGCAGTTAAGAGATGACCAGTCTCAACTGACGGCGCCCGTTCACGAACATGACACGTGGACCAGCACCATCAAGCTCAACCATTCTGTAGGGAACCGAATGATCCAACACACGCACCACCAACAGTGAGACATAAGTGAGCATGACATAGAGCAGGCATGGCACACATTACACATCTAGATTTCTAAGTAATATATAGAACGTTCTTATTCCCGTTTTCACAAACACTAGAGAACCATAATGTACGCCTAAATATTATTACACTGTTGGATTTTCAACTCTAGTCATTCATTAGGTGTCACCTAGTGTTAGTTAAAATGAGCATTAGTTTCGTTTGAGAAGGCAGAGTTAAAGAATTTGGAGCATAAACGTTTCTTTAGATGTCTGCTTTTTAACATGTTAAGATCTTCATAGTTTTTTTCTGGGAAAGGAGTTTGTGCGTTGAATGCTATGTCGGAATTCTGCTAAGAACTTAGCCCCTCAACCTCAGCATAATTTAAAGGGCGCTTCAGAATTTCCATTAAAACGAATAAGTCCCATATATTCAACATTTTACTGCATTTCTGGCATATCCCGGAATTGGTCGTGCACTATTGGTCTATTGCTAATTGCACAAAGCATTCTAACACATAAACAAGTTGATTTATGGGAATGTGCTCAAAGGGAAGTAGAGTGCATCATTTTATCGCCGCTATTTCCGTGGGTTTCATATAATACTATCTAGAGATTGTGTCTAGACTGAAACGTCACTAATCTGGAACATAACGAGGACTTATTACTGCTTAGCTGCTGAGAGCAAGCTTGAGTTAGTATACGATGACAGGAATCCAGTAATTTGTAGAATCCATTTTAGCCATTCAAAGGACTTATTACTGCTTAGCTGCTGAGAGCAAGCTTGAGTTAGTATACGATGACAGGAATCCAGTAATTTGTAGAATCCATTTTAGCCATTCAATGATTTTAGCCTTGCAATTAGTAATTGATATGCATTTTTCCCCCTTCATTAGTGTGCAAACTACTACTAATTACTAATATTTCTATAGGTACTCCAAAATCTAGATTACCCAATGAAAACGAATCTAGAATGATCTAGATTTTATTATATTTTTTTCAAACCGGGTTATACTGCATGAGAAGCGGGCCGTACTAACCAAACTAGGACTTTCCCTTTTGAATATCATTCTTAATGCGTAAATTTTCATTGATAACTGTCAAAGTGACAGCTGTCAAATGTACAATCATTGTAAAATTATGATGTAAGTTGCGTTAGGTTTGACTATATTTCATTTTTTATGATTTAACTATTGTAACGGTTGTCTAGATTGTCTTGGTAAAGTTTATTACTTAATGATATGCACCATTTATTGTGATCAGCATCATCGCGTGCCAATGCAAAAGTTGGCGCTTTATATTGTTCAGCGCTAAGTCTTGCCTCAAAGAGATGTCAGCATCATTGACGGGGTCCGATAGGGCCGATGCCTGCCGGTGTCGCGGATTGTTCGAAAGAGTTACCGTGGCCCTGGCGCACAGGCAACTGAAGGAACACGGGTGGGTTTTAGTCAGTAAGAGTCTGACACGCCCTTCCGCTCCGCCCAGAGCGGGAGAGGTCATTTGATGATTTACGAATAAAAAAAAAAGCGCTATGTCTTGATTTTTTGTTTGGTCTGAGCTTTTAAGATTTAAAATTGAGATTCATGTATGAAAGTGGACAAGGTAAAAAGTGTATTGAAGGATGAATGCTGAATAGCCCACAGGAAAAGGGGACAGTTCTGCTTGTATTTTGGTTATAAAAAGCTACAGAGCAACATCCGTTGCTATTTATCTCCTATTAATCAGCTTCTAAAACCAATATGAAATGTGTATGTTTTGCTAAAAACCCCGGGAAAGCTTAAAAGTTACTTACGCTCTACGCAGGCCATCCAAGACAAACCACCCAAAGAGAGAAGCAAATTGTGGAAGGACAAGCATTCACCACCACGTTCCAGGCTTCGTCAAACCCCAGGAAAATTTTCTTCGAGGGTGTGATCTGCAGTGTCCTATATGGAAAGTTCTTAGCCAAGTAGGCCGCTGCAAACACAATATGACAAACCGGGGAATTACTGATCCATCCAACATTCAGTGCAAGTGCGGTGCTTCTGATCAGACCATGTTTCACTTGCTGGAGTGTCCAAAGTGCCCGTTCACTTGCATCTTTGAAGATCTAAAGAATGCCACTGATGCCGCAATCAACGTGGCTACCTACTGGGCTCAAAAAATCCACGGTGGCAGGAACATCGACGCGCAACCTGTTACCATGGATTCAGTACATCATTCTGAAACACATAGCGTCGAAATTTTTGGACGGTTTATAAAAAAAAAATGTTGTTCCATACATTTTGACAGCGTAGGTATTGCACTTTTCTTTGAAAAGGCTGTTTCTTTTTTAAATAACCGACGAAATGTTCAACGCAGGGTGTTTCAGAATCATGTACTAAATCCATGTTTACAGTTTGCACGTCGATGTCCCTGCCACCCTCTATAATAATAAAACAAAACACCGTAGACACGACAAGAAGAAGGTTACTACATAGGTCATAGACCTCTTCTTAATTTCTTATATAAGGTTATAAAACCAAGTCTTTTCGTCATACTTAGTGCTAGAACAAATCTTACAACTTAAGTCCACTTTATTACAATACACAGCTAACCTTTTGGTCACGATATTTTCTCTCTTCAATACTAAAATAGAGGTAATGTATGTGTAGTTTAGCCGTAGGAATGTATATACATACTATCATTTGTTTACTTTCATTTCGCTTATTTTGTCGTTTGGCGAGGGTAATGCTCCGGTAGAGGTATAGCAATAATATAAGTATGAAACAATTCACAATTGTGTATATTGTTGTCAAGTGACGGGATACTGAGAAACATTACGGCACTAAATAGACTGTCAGCTGCAGTATGGTTACAATTTTCTTAAAGTTGATTAGATGATTAGAAGTATGAACGTAAACGAAGCAAAAGGGCTAAATAAGTAAGGATCGTAGCAGGTGGCGTTCTGTAGTTTCTGGGAAGAAGGAAGAAGGCGTGAGTTTATGTATGTATGTATGTAGACGTTATTATTTATTTTAGATGAATTTAAAGGAGTATTGCTCGCTAGCATTGTCTCTCAATCGATTCGTGGTTTTTAGCCGATAAATAAACGAAATAAAACAGTCATGGTATAGTGAGGATAGTGCTGAGTTTTTTTTTTCGCCCATTTGCTACTTTACTTTGATCCCAGCCAGCAAATTAACCTTGAATGGAGGAGGAAGAATTTGAAAAATGAGGTGACACGTCCAAAGATACGACTCAGTTTTTAACCTTTTCTAATTATTTTGTGGCACGGACGATACTGCAATATTCCTCTTAAATATTTAAATGCAATATTTAAAAAAAATAACTGTTTCTACTACATGCCGCTAAATTGCATATTGCTGGTTTTTGGGAATATGTTCTGGATATCCGAAATTGAGAAGCCAGTAAACCTTCCACCTTCAATCAATCTGCCTAGCCTTTTCCTACTTATTGGGGTTGGCTTCCAGTCTAACCGGATATAGCTGAATACCAGTATTTTATATGGAGCGACTGCCTATCTGACCTTCACAATCCATTGCAGTTACTGGGTAACACGATACCCCTTGGTAAGACTGGTTGTCAGATTTTAGGGCTTCTGACTACCCGTAACGACTGTCAAAGATCTACGAATGACAGCCGTAAACCTTCCACCTTATGGCCTATAATAATTAGTCCCTCTATTCAAAAATAATGAGCTACTTAACTCGCACCTTCGGTAGGACAAGGGCAAAACTGATAAAAAATCGAAAAATGACTTCAGTATGCCAAAGTGCTTTAAAAAGTCCCTTTTGCCCAGAGGTACAAAGACCCGTATCAATATCAGCTTAATGCCGTCAGAGGGCAACAGTACCTTGTCATATTGGTGCATTTTTTTTACTATCTTGGCGCGACAGGATCTTAAAATGACTCTCCTTTAAAATCACTAAAAGTGCATATGCCGTTGTCCTACCTAAGGTGCGAACTGTTCAACTAGCTTCAAATTTTAGACTAACTGACCGATTCTTTGACAATTCAAAAGTGCCTGTAAATGGTTTAAATGAAATAAATGCTTTGAGTTTGAGTTTGAGTTCTCAATAATAAAGTCAAACATCACCTTAACGTCCCAACTGTCGCATGTCGGAAGTTTGTTATAACATACTAGTTAACTGTTTAATTGTTGAAGTTAAAGAGTTATAGCGATCGCTTCCTACACCCGACATGTTATAGCGATCAGTGTTACGGTTACGACTAATTATGATTTGATTTGTTAGTATTACTTGTGTTCAAGAGTTAAGATTATGAAAAGCAATTATGAATGAAGTCGATTACAACAAGAATTCATTTTTTGACTCGCATTACTGTCAATAAAGATTTAAATAGAAACAGCTGTTGTCTGGGACTTTCAAATAATTATAAAAGAAAAGAAAACGTCAGGAAAAGACGCAAATAATTAGCAAAGACAATTAAGAAGTAAAACAAGGGAAAATATTAACCAACGTCTGCACAAATGGATGATCAGTCGTTTTCGACTGCTGGAAAAATACGAATAGAAAAATTTTGTTTCAAAAAAGTGCATTGGCTGTCAAATTGCTGTCTTATTCAAAGCATTAATTTTATCGGGTGGATCTTTTACACGCTTCTATTATATGCTACATTACGTACATAATAAATGTTCGTTAAATAAATACTACATAACAACAAACATGCGATAATGATTCATTACAATTCGCCTAGCTTCACTAGAGCCGGTTATAAATAACCACTTCAGTATATTTTTAGCTGTTAACTTATTAATTGGATACATTGCTTCTGCTTCATTGGCCTAGACCGTTTGTAGGTGAAACTTATGTGCTAGGTTAGATTACCAGAACGAGCAAAAACTGCAGTAAGGCCTATTTATTTATTTATTTATTTATTTATTTAGGATCTCCAACAAAAGATATACCACAACAAATGACATATAACTAAAGGGCAAAGTATGGACAGGAATTTAAATGGAACTGAAGACAAAATTCTCATTTTGGAAATCAAAAACCTTTTCTTCTGAATATACCACACCTTGGGTCCTATTTTGGAGCCAGAAGATTATTTTGTTCAAGTGAGTATATTGCAATAAAAATAAAGAAAATTAGTTAAATGATATTCATAAAAGTACTTATTCCTAACTGCAAATGATTCGTCAGCTCACTTTATTATTAATTCAACAACAATAAAATTTATTTTCATTCACAATAATAATTTCTCTATCAAATGTCAAAGAAATCGATACCTAGTAATCGAAATAGAGATTAGGCATTATGTTACCTTCACTAGGGTGTAATTTCATTAAAAACTTACCTCCACTACGAGCTCAGAAAGGCGGGAAACGTACCTTCAAGACCAAGGCACGATTGCATTCAACCAGTCACGATAGTGCGTTCAAACGAGATACGTGCCGGCTTTGGCGCGAAAACTTTGACGTTTCTGGCTGAATGAGTTCGTGATCTGTGTCTTTTTTATTTTTATTTGTATGTGACTTTTTTTGTGGTGAATTAGTGTTGTTTTGGAAGAAATAGGTGAGTATGTTTTAATTTAATAGTTTTAATCAAATCAAATTTAAGTAATGTAAACTAAATTATAATTCAAAGTTTTAACGTTTCTATTACACTTTCGATAAAAGTAATTAAGGATAACTATAATAGACGCTACCATAATTTTTTGACGCAATAATGTTTAAAAAAGAAAGTTATTTTGGCGGTAATAATCTTACATTCATAATTAATTAATTCAGCCATTTTATAAGAACATTCTAAACAAAGAAATGGACTGTTATCGTCACTGACAGTTAATTGGACAGCTTTTCTTTCATTTTTATTTTACTTTCTACGGAAAAGTTGGTTTAATTCAACGATAAATATATTCAAGCGTAAAATTAGACAATTTAAAAGAAAAGAAAGACCTACCTAACGTTGCTTAGCATAGACATAAAAACAACATAATAATCACGCTTTTATTCCCCAAAAAGGGATGTGCAGAAATGCAACTAAGGGATGTTGTCAATAGTTTCGTGCAACAGACAACGTTCTGCTGTCTGGTAATAACCATACTGCGTTCACCAACTTGTCAACCAAACATGGTGATTATAACAGTTTGATGAGAAACTAATGAAGTTATCATCATAATTAGCAAAGTTATTAAGCGTTTTTTGTGTTTTCATAGTTTCTCATACAAAAGACATCAACGCACTACCGTTATTTTTTTTCCTCGAATTTGCTTGTCTATTATGATTATAATTATCT
Organism: Dryobotodes eremita; assembly: GCA_917490735.1. Taxonomy (NCBI): domain Eukaryota; kingdom Metazoa; phylum Arthropoda; class Insecta; order Lepidoptera; family Noctuidae; genus Dryobotodes; species Dryobotodes eremita. The sequence goes on from OU823267.1 coordinate 10,609,700, forward strand.
ATTATTATTGTTTTTGTAATCAAGTGATAATAAAAAAATAAGAAATAATAATATGATAATACACCATTATAAAAATAAGAACAAGGATTGTACCCAGGATTTGTATTCCAAAATAATTAATTAAAACGGGGACGAGAGGGAATAATATACTGCATTTTTTTCAGGAGTTTCCGATTACTTTTGGATTCGAACAGATCCTGTTTCTGTAATGTATTAATGATTCCCAAACTTAACTTTGTATTGATCTTAGTATCACATAATATGTAGGTACACATGTAATGTACAGCTTATATGACAAAATAACTTGAATTAAACTATGCTTGTCTCGTCTCGTTATGTGGCTCAAAGTGTGACCATCTGCAATGCTGTAATGATTACATAAGTTAGAACCATGGTTTAATTAACCATGTGTTAATACTTACACTGTAAAACGATTACTTAGATACTAAATAATTGCTATGTTAGAACCATGTTAATATACTTTCCCTGTTTTGTTTTCGTTTTTTTCTGTGGAACGTAGATTATACATATTCTTACTGTTAAGTCACCCCAGTTATTTAACCGTTAATTCAATCGTCCGAAGAGAACTGGATCTGAATATTCTGTGAAGGATCTCATCCGGTAAAGACTGCCACAAATATGTAGTTATAATACCTACAAGGGTATCATACCACTAATAGTCGCTAGGTAATAGGTATGTTATGTCGCTAGGTAGGTTATGGGCTTGTGTCCACAACTCCACGTCAATGCGCGTATTTTGCGTACGGGTGGGAAAATCGATTATTCGAACCAACCCAGCTCCTCGAAGAAGGCCAGCAACGCCTTGGTGTTACTGACAATCTCACGTAGGGTACCTGGGTTATCGAAGTACTTTGCCCTGTGCGTGGCGACCACCAGGCAGTTTAGAAGCACATGAGCTTCTCTGCTGTTTCGTCGTCCTCCATGCAGCCGCGTTTCCGTCGCTAAACAGCATTGTTGTTTTCTGACATTTTAGTTTTGTGTCTGGTCTGGCAATTTGCACCTGCGATGCTTCTGGTACTGCAGATGTCCTTAGGCGGCGGTGATAACTTATCATCAGAAATCGGATATTCGGATGCATATTTAACTAAAGTTATTTTTTAGCTGTGGTTCGAGGAACACCGGGAATGCATAACTAATCGGGTGTATGAAAGAGACTTCTAAAAAAATATTTAAAAAAGAAAAAACCTCGGGTTTCTTGGTTTGCATAACTATTCAGATGCATATTTATTTAAAATTAATGTTTAACCCCCGATGCAAATATTTGTTTGTAAGGTGTAAGAGGAAGGATGGTGTGTGTTAGTTAAAACAAAAAAGAAGCATTTTTTTTTGGTAAAAAGCGCATTCCATATTAACCAACATCCCACACCATACCACATCACATCACATCACACCACATCACACCACACCACAACACCACCACACACACTCACCACTACCACACCACACACCACTTTATTAGCCAACATCTCAACTTTAGGTGAATATGTTATCCGAATAACCGATCTCTGCTTATCATCAATGCCCGCCTGCCTAGTTTGTTACCCTACCCAACATACAAAACAGACCTTTGATATATGCATCAAACAGAAATATTTAGAGTAAACACCTACAATCAATGCCGTCTGCCTAGTTTTTTACACTAGAAGAATATGCAATCAGGACCATATTTAATATAACTGACAATACGACATATTTGTCGAAATATCAGCACCTGTCGTAAAAAGGTGACAATTATGTCTAATTGTCACCTTTTTACGACAGGTGCTGTTGAATAAAGCCGAAAATGTAACAAACAAACTTGAAAATATGTCGGATTGTCGCCTGTCGGTTTTATTAAACAGCACCCTAATTACGCAACACACTATCTATCACAGTCTGAATCATTTTGAAGCCTATTGCTAATCCATTGCTTCGTATGTACGAAAAAAAAATCTGCTCGACAACATAAATAACGCGATGAATGTTGTTGAACTGACAAAATGAAACCCATTCCTACTGTTAGTGTGTTACGCAGGTCCCAGGCCGTTGCTACCGGCCACCGACACATGCTTTATAAAACAAAAAATAACCTTATGAATAAAAAGACGATAAAATTAATGCACAACCACTTAATCACAAACGCCATTGAGATTGAAATCGAGAGTGCAATACGATCGTTAACATCGATATATAATCGTTTTATTAACTCGAATGAGTTGACAACGTGGCGACGTCGCTATTCAACATAATCAATTAGAAGTATCAATGTTTTTCAATAAAACAACAGTAATTATGTGATTTATTTGACAGATTAACTCATCAGTTTTTTTTTCTGAGATGATATACTTAGTGGTAATAAAGATGCTTGTCATGTTAAAACGGTGACAAGTACATAAATGCATTCCAAGTGTTCTAACTAATGCATAGATAGACTGTCCCATCGTCGGTCTAGTGGTCAAAAGCGTTATGGCTCCCGCGACACGCGACGGTAATCGCACGCGACACAAAGGCAACGCTCGTCGCGCGACAGACGGTGCCTTTATGTCGCGTGCGATTTGCATCGCGTGTCGCGCCTGTTTGAAGGAGCCTTGATTGTTTATATAAAGTCAAATAATTTATTTCAAATAGGCATAAAAGGTACTTTTGAACGTTAACATTTACAAGAAAATAGAATTGATTCTAGTTGCCCCTTCCAAAAGGTAGTTTCGTATGGAGAAGAATGGGAAAGAAACTCCACCGTTACTCTTTTAAAATATTTCATAATATTTTGTATACATTCATTACAAAATTAGTAATCTCATTTCCTACGAAATAAACGGGAAAAGTTTTTTTTGCTATTTCTGACTTTTCTAGTACTCAAACCTCAGTTGGTACAATGGAGGTTTTTGATCCTTATATGAGACATGATCGATTGGCATAAAAAAAAGTTTTTGTTAAAACTGCCCATTTTCCTGCTGACTGTAAATTTTTTTCAAAATCTGTGAATGCAAATCAAAATTTCTCAAAAACTTAAGAAATGTCTCCAAAGACCGTTTTCCTGTAGCTGCAACCGTTAAGTTTGCTCCCCTCGCTGCCCCATCTCAAAAAAATGTATATTACATTTTTACTTTTATTTATTGGATCACCAACAGAGGCTCACAATTGCATGCAAGTTTACAAGAACAGGGAAAAATACTAATGTGTGCTTCCAATTATAGGAGACCACATCGTTAACTTATAATCTGGGTGCGATAAGTTTGCTGAGGACGAAAATATTAAAATAAATTAAGACTGTGGAGCTGTGAGGGGATTGAATCTCCGGGTGAGCCGTGTTATAAGATTTTCCATAGGGAAATGCAAAATAGCAGCGGGGAGATTGGATTGAACACAATTGATGGAAATCGGCTCGCCATTAGGGCTTAAAACTAATTGGCAAAAAATGTATGTCCGACGCAACACTGCCTAGCCTTCGCAGAATACAGGTGCCATGTTGAAATTATAAGTTATAATTTCTCATTCTTTTTCTTCATTGTATGCACAAATAACCATTGTTTATCTTATGCTATTACAAGTCTGTCTAGTCCGTTCACCCCTCTAGGATTACGCGTGAAGATAGCTCGTAATAGCCGTCTCAAGTATTTTATCTCAAGTTTTCCATCACTCGTAACTCTTGTGTACCGAGCGTCATTATGTTGTGTTAATACTTTGTAATTGTTATTAGTAACATGCCATGGCATGGTAGTATTAGGTGCTTAGGTGTTCATTATATACAAGACTTATCTAGAATTGTAGTGTTTTTATTAACAATTAAACACCATGGACTTAGGTACGGAAAACCAGGGTTAGTTAAATTGTATAAAGCAATAACACTTAGTGTGTTCTTCAGAAAGGTCAGGTGCGTAGTACGGGGCGTGCGTGTATGACCAGCGTAACACACTATCTATCACAATCTGAATCATTTTGAAGCCTATTGCTAATCCATTGCTTCATATGTTCGAAAGATTTGTCTGCTCCACATCGTAAATAACACAATCAATGTTGTTGAATTGTCAAAATGAAACCCATTCCTACTGTTAGTGTGTTACGTAATTACCCCGCAGGTGTATGAACGTAAACGAGGCAAAAGGACTATGTAAGGATCGTAGCAGGTGGCGTTCTGTAGTTTCTGCCTATCCCCATGGGAAGAAGGTGTGAGTTTATGTATGTGTATGCAGTGAGTGGGCAAGAAACATTTCTATAGGCATTTTCGCTGTAATAGAAAATTATAAAAATTAAAGACTGCTTTATTTTATTACACGTCTTTAAATAACTTTGAGAATAGGTTTTTAGTCGTGTATTACGATAAAAATTACGTCAATAACAAAGTAACAGTTATTTTTTAATCCGTTGCTCCAAGTTTTACCCCTGTATTATCCTGTACCAATACGGATCTGACAAATCCGAGGCTAAAGTATATATTTTTTTTTTTTTACCGAAGTAACTCACATACCTTTCCACGCTAAAGCAATTTAGCAAGCCAGTGATGTCGATTATTCTGTACATCGAACCAAACTATGACTAAAAACTGTCACCAAAGTTTATTATTTTTGGTTCTAAAAATCTTAAAAGCTATTCTGCAAACAAGATCGTCTAAATGTATAAACAATTTTGACACAACTAAAATCGATTTTGACGATTGCTAAGTTGAGTAAACCATAGGCCAAGATTTGCCGGAAATTAAAATAAAGAGTGAATGAAAGTGAACGAAATGACCCGAAGAGCAAAAAAACCTTAGTAAAATCAAATATCTTTAATTGCTTAATTTTATTATTATAAATTTAATAAATTAAGATGCAATAACCTGTATTTGTTTTTATTGTATGTGACCAATGTGATCCTGCTTGGGTTGTTCACCGAAAACGATTTAGAACTTCAGCGATATTTTTTCGGTTTTCAATAAGAAAAAATCAGATTTCTATTCAGATTTCTGAAATTCTATAATTTTTTTTTTGCAGCGTAATCAAGTTTATTTACTAATAAAAATGTGATCTCGAGAAAAGTTAATCCGGTTTTACGTTCAGTTAGTTGGAAATATCCGATATTCTCGTCGCCGCCGTAAGAAAGCCCTATCATGGACATCTTGAATTTATCTGAGTCTCTGTTTCGTAAGTCGTGAATCGATAACAGCTGCAATCACATAAGCTTCCATAATGAGTTCCAACCTCACAAACATCCAGACTTTCAAGAACTAGTAGAGAAATGAATGTGCTTTGTAAATTTTAGTTCATTACAACTAATTTTATTCCGCACCTTTTTAATCGCGATTAAAAATAGTCTGATTTATTTGACAATCAAAGTTTTTGGTGAAAAACGACAAATTCAGAATAGTAAAATTGCTATTTTCAATAAATTGAATGACTAAATGACATTAGTGCTGTCAAACTATATTATGGTTGAAAAGTTGTGTCACATCAGTACCAGTATTAGTGTACAAGTGTATAATTAGTAAGTAATAAATTTCAGAATGCAAAACGTAGTTTGATAAGAATAAACGAAATTTTGGTGATTTTTAGTTTAGTTTAGAGAATTTTGTGACAAGAGAATTACCATTATCTAACAATAATGGTCGAAGGTTCGATTCTACTCATAACTTATAAAGTCACTTAGGCGTCAGGGATCATAGCCCACATTATAAATAAGCCAGTACATACACGAATATTTGCACCGGTGTCCGTTAACCGGATAATTTATGTATTAGCAACACGCTATATGTAGGTATGTACGTACGAAAATATACGGAAACGGTGACTTTATACGATGTTCTATCGATCGTATCGATTTATAATTTTATCAGTTTTGCTGTTATTTTTTTTATACCATGACTCGATTGTCTATGAGAGTCAGAAAATCGTAATATCTCTATTGGAAAAGGTGTTATTCCGACACAGAATTTTAATTCATAAAATCGTAGAGGTAGAAACTCAGTCTTTTAAAAAAAGTTATTTACGAGAATCTGGTAGAAAACGTCAATCTGGTAGAAAGAGTCACTGTCTGGGTCTCAATAAGAAAAAGATTAATATTTAATTTAAGCATAAGTAAAGTCCTTTTCCCAATTCGCTTTAATAAGAATTATAATCTGAAAGTCATTAATAACAAAATAAGTCATAGTTATCTTTCTGTAACAGCTAAACAGAGAAACGGCGAAAAGTCGATTCTGACTACGGAAGCTTTCTAAATACGTACTTATCATCATTTAACAATCGTACTATCGAACCATAAAACAGTTTTTCGTTCATTAGAGTTCAATTATTATGTTTTTTTTTAATCATAGGAGTACTTTATTATTAACAGTAAATTGCTTATCGATATACAATTATTACATAGCTATTTACTTACATTAAGTACTAAATTATCAAACTAACTAAGTATACAAACAAAATAACAATTACTTTTTTTTTGTCAACATATATGTTACTGTTGCTTTGATATACGAGGTAAAAAATGTCTCTTAGTCCGTCTGTATGTTAGCGCGTTTATCGTAACTCGAAAACCATTGGTATTTTTTTTTTTATTCTTATAAATTACTGGTTAATTGTATTATCAGATTAAGTTTGAGTGGAAGTACCTATAGTCCGCACGAGACGAGCTGTGCGTGCGAAAAGCTGTTCACCAACAAATTATTTTAAAGTCGAATAAATTAAGTTCCCATCTCTCTTTTTATGACAATAACAATATTGTCAGACCACAATCGCCAACATTCTTACATCACAACATAACATACAACGATAACTGTGGGACGCCATTACATAAGTCAGAAAGTCCAACCTAAGTCGCTTAAGTTAACTCAAGTTCTTTCTAAACGACATTACGCTTGCAACTAAGTAATTATGTGAACTAATAAAGCATGCGTGAAATGTTAAGTTTATAGCTTTAGTAATGTTTAATTTAATTAATTATTGCTTGTACGGACTTAACTGCCTGGAAAATAACTAAAGTATATTTACTGGTACTAACTATAGTCTGTTGCAAAAAGCATCTGATGAAAGTGTAAACAAACCTTGTGCAGCAACTTAATTGCGTAACACACTATCTATCACAATCTGAATCATTTTGAAGCCTATTGCTAAATCATTGCTTCATATATTAGAAAAATTTGTCTGTTCAACAAAGTAAATAACGTAATGAATGTTGTTGAACTGTCAAAATGAAACGTATTCTTACTGTGACTGTGTTGCGCAATTACCCCGTACGTTAAATTCTTACGCAATCACTCTCTCAAGGGAATTAGTAACACATTTATCTCTATATCATAAAAGGTTTCAACGTTATATCTCACCACTTTTTCAAACAATTATTGGTTGAATAACATTATTAAATTGTATTTGAAAAATCATCAACGAGAATTGTAATTATAAATTTAATTTCAATTGTCAAATTAAACACATCTTAGAGGTGATTTGAAATTTGTGAATTTCGGGCTTAAGTATTCAAGAATCAAATCAAAGCATTCAATTTGTAAGTGGCACTACAAATCAGTTTACTATTTGTTTACATTTTCATCAGATAGGTTTGGAACAGACAGCATGGTTTTTGCATTGTGTTTCAGTGTAATGAATATACAATGAATGGATTTTATGTGTTTTTAATAACAAACTGATTACGTAATTCATAACCACCGGTACTATAATTATAATACACGCACGTATAACATAAGGGGCCCTCACACGTTAAGGGGGAGGGAGGGGGTCAACACATTGCGACATAGTGTGACAAGAGGAGATGAATGATCAACTTCTTGACATCACATGTATAAATCTAAAGTACGAAACGAGAAACATTAATAACTCTACCAATATTATTATAAGGTTTAATTTAAAATTGCAAAATATGTGACGTCTCACCAGGGGTGTGTGGGGGAGTCACACAAATATGACCATTTGTGACAAGGACTGGAGAGGGACTACAAAAATCATGAAATTCGTATACGTAATTTATGGATGGTTCCTAAACAGCCTTTTATGTTCTTACTTCTGGGAATCAGACCTTTTCTCTGTAAGGGCTGATTTTACCAAATTCAGATATCAATTATCCATGGAATAAAATTGACGTCTGACAGTTCTAGTATGGAAAAACTGTAAAAAATTCAAAATTTATTCTCAGGATAAGACTTATTCTAGGTATAAAAGTTTGGTGAAATTCGCTCTTAGAGCGGGTCGTAATCCACGACGCGGACACAATGCGTATTGGTGGATATCACTGATCAATTTTTGGTTCTAGCACACTTGGTTAACGCAATGATTGCACATTGCGTGTTGACAATTCCAAAACATTGAGTGCCAATTTCAGCAATGAATCTGAACGCGATTAGGAAATCTAAACTGCGTTTAAGTACTATCAGTGTCAATGTTCCAATTATGACACTCACAGCTCTTGATCGATGTGCTGATCGCGTTCAGTTTAATTGGTGAAATCCGGCCAAAAGGGTATTTTCGCGATGTTTTAAATGCGAACCCCGGAATGCACGATAAGTCCGACGATGAGTTGGATTTGCTCTTGACTCTAGTCTAGATCAGAGATGACAGAGAAGCGACTAAGTTGGTAAGAAATAGTTATTTGTGCAACAAGAGAGCAAAGTCGTTTTTTGCTGCGAGTGCTGATTTTGAATCCTGAGTGTGGCGAGGGATTCAAAGGCACGAGATGCAAAAAAAAATTGCTCTCGTGTAACACACATAACTTTTCACTTCAGCAGCGAGAACACTTTAGGAGATAAAATAATAAACAGGAATAGATTGAAATAACTATTTATTGTGAATCAAAATAATTAAGATTGTAGGTAGAGGTACCAATTCAATAAAATGGAACATTTTAAAAGTTAAAAGTAAAATTACTGCAATTCTGCAAATTAAAAATAACCCGCTCTTTTATTTAAATTAAAGCGTGGTCGGAAATAGCACCCATGAAATTTTATTATTCAAAATATATTACGTAACATTATTGAAACTAGAAATAAATATGTACATGTTAAATATCAGTTTTATTTGCAGTAAATACTTATTTTCGTTTAAATACAACAATAAGTAAAACATTCAATAAATGACATTAAAAGACATAATTATCTTTTTGAAAAATTTCTTTAGTTAGTACGAAATTCCGAACGTGTTTGTCTTTGAGGTCGAATTAAAAATCGGAACTTCGAAAGGGCTGGTCTTTGTCTCTCTCTCTTTCTAATGGCGGGAAAGAGATAGAGTGTGAATGTTTCGAATTGTATAATTAACCCAAGGATGAATAAGATATTCGCGGCTTTCTGAAAAAAAATAATTAAAAAGTTACTTGGTCTCACTCATTTCAGGCAGCAAAACCTACATGTTTGAGCTACTGAAGTGAAAAGTTAACATCCTAATGACTTCTCCAGCATCAAAACACTACATTTCTTCTCGGCCATTTGCCCATGTCGTGCTAAGCTGCCGTAAAGCCATAACATGACCATAATAAACACTTAAGTCTCACTTACAGACAATGATTTAATGATACGAAATCATCTTAATTCGTGTAATTTATTAATCAAAAGGCGATTTCTTAAAATCATTAATTTGATGTTTGACTTTATTTACTTTTAAAAGTGGTAAGTATCGTGAGCTGTGCACGCTGTTCATGTGTTTTGCCAGAATTTTCCTCAGAGTAATAATTGGATTTTCTTATGTCTATGATGCCCGTTTTCACTAACACTAAGCACCACCTAAATTAATGCCCAGTAATTAGTGAAAATGGACGGTTTAGAGCAGGGATTCCCAAACTATTTTGGGCAAGAGACCCCTTTTCTAAAATGAACTGATACGTCAAACCCCCATAGCCAAATTACTTTAAAAATCCTATCTCTAGTTTTTTTCCTATTGATACAAAATACTTACCAATTTAAAAACTTTGCGGTGGCTTAAGTGAGTAAACTTGAGATCATTTTCTCAACAAAATTTAACAAAATAAATAGACATAAAATTCAGTAAATATCAAGTGTAATTAATAATTATTAATACAAAGTACGTAACCACTTTGGGAATCCCTGGTTTAGACGTTATCAAAAACTATATTTTACACTATGTCGTTTTTCTCATTGGACTCAAAAAGTACCGTTTCCATGAGAAATCAGCATTTACGAAGTCACATTCTGATCAAAAGAATCGTTGCAGTCTTTCTCGTATTCTCAACAAATAGGAAGGGTTGATACCTTTTTTTCAAAATCTAGGATCTATCAACAAAGTCTAGATGTAGAACAGTAACTGGTTCTGTTAGTTTTAGTGTTGTTTATTCACACTGTGCTAATACAAATACTTCGATACTAATCTATGTATAGCCCTTACATAGTAGGTAACATGGTAGTGGCAGTGAATGTGGGTAGCTAAAGCTAACTGTCGCACCTGCGCCAAGAGACGTAGAAGTAAAAGCTTCAGCTTGCGGTACAAGTCATAAGTGATAGAAATAATACTGCTGTTTACTAATCGACACAGCATATTATAGTATACTTAGCAGTTGTGGACAATCGGTATCAGTCGCTGGTAAGACGGGCTGGTGACCACAATTCCACTCCAATATAAATGTCCATAACGTAAAAGACTCACACTTAAAATTGCAAATGGCCGATTCCCCAATCGATGGGCCCACTTTATTACTGAACAGAGTTACGCAAAATGTTTCAGTCCAGCCAAAGCAATATTTGTGGCAAAATTGTTGGCGGTTAAGACATGCGAAGAAGATAGGCATGGCAAAAGAGGCTCTACTCTCTTAGGTAAAAATGGCTATCGTCTATAACGATCAACTTGTGTATGCATCAGTACATACTAATGAGGGCTATCGCACTTGAGTTCGCCGCCAGAGGCGTTAGTGTAGAGTAAGGTTTCTAGATGTCAAAATATGTACTGAACGTTCACTGTTTGCGGGATTTTTTATCACGGATTTTAACGAATGATTCATAATAGCTATAATGGTCCTGCCTTTCTTGATTAATTATGGCTTTTGATTTTAAGTATAAAGTTAGGATCTAATTTGGTTGTACTTGTAGGAAGAATAAGATTTGTCTGCTTCATGCTTGCCAATTTTAGGAACATTATAATCTAAATATTCATTTGATGTTTTAAAATGTAATAAAATAAACATACTATGTATATAATGGTACTTAATCATATCCATAACATCAAATAAAAGTACAGCAACAGGACCTTACTCGACAGTGGCGCCAACTGGTGAGCACAAAAACGATAGCCCCCATTCCATGGCTTATACTCGTACCTATCTTAAAGGCTGTCATCTTTCATTCTTATGCCGTCTGATTATTGTACAGTTGTCAGTCGCGGGCAACATGGAAACTATTAACAACACTTGGAGCTGTTTACTTAAAAACTGCCTATTTTATTTACCTTTCCCTTGCCCGCCTCCACTTTTGACTTGCTCAGCCCTTTCATTGGAAAGTAGTAAGAGCAGAGCTTTAGTCAATTATATCACATTGTTTCTAACATAGTAGTACATAGTAGGTAGGTTCATAGTACACGGTCGATGTAGACTGTGGACAAGCCGAGATTTTATTGTTATGCGTAGGTAAAGTAATAAGTAAAAATGAAGGCTCTTATAACTGATCAGGATGAGAACATTACTTTTCTTCCACTCTTGCGTGACTTGCAAAGTATATACGGCTGACTAATTTCATAAAAACATTGTTATGGCTATAATATCCTTGGTTTAATGACAAGGGAAATGGGTATTAGTTTTATTTTACCTTTCCACTGGGTTCTATGACCATCATCATTAGAGATCGCATATTCGGATGCATATTGACCTAAAGTTGAGATGTTAGCTAATATGGAATGCGCTTTTGTACCGAAAACTTCTTAACTTTAACTAACACACACCACCCCTCCTCTTACACTCTACATACACATATTTGCATCGGGGGTTAAACATTAATTTTAAATAAATATGCACCTGAATAGTTATGCAATCCAAGAAGCCTTTTTTTTTTTTTTTTTTTTTTTTTTTTGGTGGGAAATCATCAAATGACCTCTCCCGCTCTGTCAGACTCTTACTGACTAAAACCCACCCGTGTTCCTTCAGTTGACTGTGCGCCAGGGCCACGGTAACTCTTTCGAACAATCCGCGACCCCGGCAGGCATCGGTCCTATCGGACCCCGTCAATGGTGCTGACATCTCTTTGAGGCGCGCGTGGAACACGACGCGCCGTCGACCCGGGCCTGGTCCTTACCGGACGGCGAGCTGCCCATTGCTCGCCGTCCGCAAGCCCGCAATCCAAGAAGCCTGGGGTGTATTTTTATGAATATTTTTTTATTATAAAATTATATTATATCATACTATACACCCGACTAGTTATGCATTCCCAGTGTACCGGGCATACTCGTTTTTTTTTACAAAATATAAGTTTTAAGAAGCCGCTTCCATACTTTCATAAGGAAAATTTACTTTAGGTAAATATGCATCCGAGTATCCGATCTCTGATCATCATCAACCTCTGCAAGACACACCAAGACATGAGCTTTGTATGAAAATGACGTAAATCTCTCCGTTACACCTCATCATCATCAACATTCTCCTGCTCTTCCCAATTTATTTTGGGCTAGCGCAACCTATCTTTTTAATCGACTTCAAAAAGGAGCCGGTTCTCAATCCGTCTCTATGTGTTTTTTTGTATGTTTGTTACGCGATATCTCCGGCAATTGTGGATCGATTTCGAAAATTCTTTTTTTAATAGATAGGGCATGCCTCAGGGGTGATCCCATATTAGTTTTAGTAACTTTGCTTTGGTAGTTTTTCAGTTATCTTCAATAATACGTATTTTTTCAACAGTGTATATTGATGATAACGTAAATCTCTCCGTTACACCTCATCATCATCAACATTCTCCTGCCCTTCCCAATTTATTTGAGGCCAGCAAAACCTGTCTTTTTAACCGACTTCAAGAAGGTTCTCAATTCGTCTGTTTTTATTTTTTTGTATGTTTTTGCGCGATATCTCCGGCAACTGTGGATCGATTTCGAAAATTCTTTTTTTAATAGATAGGGCATGCCTCAGGGGTGATCCCATATTAGTTTTAGTAACTTTGCTTTGGTAGTTTTTCAGTTATCTTCAATAATACGTATTTTTTCAACAGTGTATATTGATGATATTATAATAACTTCCTGTCACTGTTATTTACATAGCAAGTAGTGGTATCAGAATTTGTGTGGGGTAGGTACCACAACTAAAAAGTGAAGAATAAAAAAGTTATAAAGAAACAACCGACTTCCAGAAAAAACACTACCAAGTGAAAAATAAATTTAATTTCGGAAGTCACTGGCAAAAAAGGAAAACACAAAACCAAAGAACCGACTTCCGAAATTAAAGTATTTTTTCACTTTGTAGTGTTTTTTGTGGAAGTCGGTAATTTTTTTTTTGTGCTGAAGTTTTTTCTTCCATACTTCTCTATTAGTCGTCATTTCGGAAGTCACTCCCTTTCTAGCCGTATCATCTTTCACACAGTCCATCCATCGTTTCTTTCGTCTTCCCCTACTCTTACAGCCCTCCACATTCCTACTCGAAATTACACTCATATTATTTACAAAAGTGACAGTCAAATTACACCTACTGGTTACTAATCTCCCAAGATTACACAATCGTAATTACACTGACATATCTGTAACACTTCATTTGTAGCATTATGCTACAATCACTGTATCATTGTGGTGTAGAGTTGCATATATTATTTAATTATGCACCTGTCACAAACTGGTGTTATTGTACCACTGTTATTATGTAAGTATATGTAGTAATATAACTGAGAAAGTACCTAAAACGGCAATAGAAACAGATGCAGAAGGTACAGTCAGGAAAACGAATTGTTCAGACAAAGTCAAAGTAATTTACATAACATAACATAACATCACGCCTCTATTCCCCGAAGGGTTAGGCAGATCTGTACCTTACTTAGAACACCCACATTTCGCCAGTTATGTTTAAGTCCCATGTAATAGGGGGCGAGGCTATTGCCATCAACCGAGCACTAATCGAAATTCCAGACTGCTACTGAGAAATTCCTGATGGAAAAAAATCGATCCGAATCGAACCGATCTCATGTTCAGCAGAAGCACTAACGACCACTAGTAGTCTAGTGGTCGCAAGCGCCACTTCGAGGCAGTCAAATTTATTTATTTGCCAGAAATACGGTACAAAGGATGAAAAAAAGAATGTATTGTGTGTTAATTCAAATCACAACTGGCATTCGTCGTCTGTCGGTGCCTTTAGTTTTGTATTTTCGTTTTTTGTCACCGACTTCCGAAATTAAAGTTATTTTTCACTTTTTTGTGTTTTTGGAAGTCGGTTGTTTTTTTTTTTGTAAAAAGTTTTATTTTACACTTTTTAGTTGTGGTACCTACCCGACACAATTTCGTATACCACTACTTGATATGTAAATAACAGTGACAGGAAATTATTTAAACATCATCATAAACTAAGCGGAAAAAATACGCATTATTAAGGATAACTCAAAAACTGCTGGTAAGATCCTGACCAAATGTATATGGGACCGCATGAGAAAAAATATCCAAATCGGTTCACCTAGAAAGAAGTTCTGAGCTAAAACACATTTTTTTTAAATACAGTCGAATTGAGAACCTCCTCCTTTTTTTGAAGTCGGTTAAAAATATTAATTGTCCGTTAATTCAAATCACAACTAGCATTCTTTGAAAGTCTTATGAAAAGGTTGTACCAAACATGGCAAATTTACCAATACATTTCCCTGACTGTACATTGAGAATTAAAATTACTGCCTTGTTGATCGAGCTAAGATTATTTTTACGGCATGAATTTAATTTAATATACTTCGTACCGATACAGGAAAATAAAATACTTAGTTCTCTGTCGCAGTATTAGAAACTTCTGCATAATTCTCTACATTTTGTCATCTAATGTTTTTATAAGCTCTTGAGTGTTGACCACAACGAAATCAGTTATTAAACTGTATCCGACGGAAATGTCTTGTTTTATAGCTTTATCTTATTTTGTTGCACATTCTTGTGATAGCCAAGTCAACAGACATTCGCCTGTAAACAGTTACAATAAGGTTATACAGACTTTTCCCTTCAGTCAGCTGTATATTCCCTA
Source organism: Dryobotodes eremita (assembly GCA_917490735.1). Taxonomy (NCBI): domain Eukaryota; kingdom Metazoa; phylum Arthropoda; class Insecta; order Lepidoptera; family Noctuidae; genus Dryobotodes; species Dryobotodes eremita. The sequence goes on from OU823267.1 coordinate 10,624,796, forward strand.
CATTTTGCCGAGTTATGCATGAGTAGGTACATACAAGACAGCCGATGAATCATGGCCAGTCCGAACTTTGCGCAGAAGGCTGCGCAATAACATTTTTTAAGAACCAAATGGTGACATGAGACTAGTGTGAGTTAGGGCTTTCAATCCGGAGTTCCGGAGTTTCGTAACTCCGGAGTTTCGGAGCGATTTTAAGCATTTTTCAAATCCGGAGTTGAAATAGAACACCGGAGTTGAAACCGGTTTTCAAAAACCATGTAAACATTATTTACAAAACGACGAAAAACGCATCTTAATTCTTCAGCGTATCCCGTTGTTTGATTCCTTCTCAAGTCCTTAGCACAACACTTCGGTATTATTCGGAAAATAAAATATTCGGAAAATACCTTTCAGAAGCGTACCACTATCTGCTGTGTGTCTTGCCAACGAGCGTGGAGTCAGAACGAGCATTCTCGGCAGCAGGCTTTTTCTGCACGAAGCTTAGAAGTTCTCTTTCTGACTCATCTTTAAATGCCTTATCGTTTCTCAAAACATATTACCAAGAACTTCGATCTCAAAAAAGTAGATTTTTTAGGTACCTATAAGTTCATGATTAATATTTTATTGTAACTTGCCAAACAAAGGTTTATTTTTTATGATTGTTGATTGTTTTAATATTTATAATGCGTATTAGTTGTCTATTATAACTTCTGTCTGTCAGACAGTAAAATTTTAAACAAAAACACCGATTCCTTAACAAATAAAACTTCTATTGATTAAAATAAAGGGCCTTTTTATTAATCTCTAAAAAAGCTGTCAACTCCGGAGCCAACTCCGGAGTTCCGGATTTGATTGCTCAACATCGTAACTAGCTCCGGAGTTGATAACTATCCGAGTTTGAATGCCCTAGTGTGAGTGAGAGAATATGTGCGAAAGTTCGGACAGCCTATGGTCAGACTGGTCATGATTCATGTAAATGTATGAAGCAATTGTCTTTCGCGATTTTTGTAATGGTCTCTTAAAAATTATTCACAATGATGAGATGTTTGACACTTCCCGTGACCCAAGGGCTGGCTTTTACCTTGGCCAGAGGCTAAGCATTGCCATACAACGTGGCAATGCCGCCAGGCTCTTGGGTACATTACCAGTCGATAGCGATGCGGAGGAATTTTTCGACGCCATATATTTTAGTTTGTTAATAGTTTTAGTCAGGTTAGGTTATTATTATATTAATTGTAAATACTGTAAATTCATATTTGTAAATACGAAGAACACCTTGCAAATAGGTCCACTGCAGTTTACTACAGGGCAAACGCCTCTTCTCAAATAGAGATGGAATGAGCACCATCATTATCTGCCTATTCTTTTCTCAACTATGTTACAGACCAACGGCTTAACGTGCTTTCCGAGGCATGGAGGGGTCTCGGAATGTAATGGATGTTCACCCATCCACGGACCGACCTCGGAAAGTGTTGCTTAACCTTGAAGATCGGCCAGCGGCTGTTATTATTTAGCCACGAGCAATTGTTCAGAAATAGATAGTGGGTTGCAGTATGTTAGTTTGTTGAAGATTAGAGCCATACAGGCGACGAGAAGATGGTTCTACTCGTATATCTTGATAGGGCAACTAAGGTACTACAAGTATAGGTAGCACGTCTTCCTACATCGTTCTCACATGTATAATTTCAATTTGAATGATGTCACCAATTTTTTGTAACATTTTTTTGATTTAAAAGAGTGTCTGTGGAGTTTCTTGCCCCTTCTTCTCCATAGGTGCCTACTACGCTTTGGAATGAGCAACTAGCTTTATCTTTCTGACTGACCGACCCCTTGACAATTCAAAACTGCCTGTAATTGGTTTATTTGAAATAAATGCTTTGAGTTTGAGTTTGTAGGTAGGTACCTACTATGTTAGGGGAACGAAAGGCCTAAAACAAATATGGCACGGTCGGCGCAGTGGCTCAACGATTGTTTTCTGCGTTATGATTCACGATTTCGTTCGATTACATTTATTTTATTAGACTGAAGAGAGTATTTACAAGTAAAGCACTAGGAAATGGTTAAGGGCGGGCGTTTTGAGGGACTGTGTATTATGTAATTTTGAAGTTCAAAAAGTGCTGATAATATGAAGAAATGACTTTAGATTTTTTATTGTCATGTTCTTTTGAGGGTTCGGTACCCAAAGGGTGCCAATGGAACCCTATTACTAAGCCTCCGTTGTCCGTCCCTCCGTCTGTCAGCGGGCTGTATCTCATGAACCGTAATAGGTAGACAGTTGAAATTTTCACAGCGTTTGTATTTCTTTTGCCGCTATGACAACAAATAATAAAAAATAAATAAATTGGAAGATTAAAGGGTCTCCATACAAGAAACGTGTTTTTTTCGGCGTTTGGCGTTTTTTGCCTTATGGTACGGAACCTTTCGTGTGTGTCTCGCACTTGGCCGATTTTTTTTCAAAGACTTTATTATTAGCGTTACGTTATATTGCGAATTGATTGTATGTAAGAATAACGCCCGCGGCAGCCGCCAGAAATGTTATAATAACTTATGTCTGAGAGTTACATAACGTCACATTGTGAGAGGAGTTCTGATCTGTTTTGGTATTCTGGTTACAGACAATATACCTATTGTTTTAAAACAAATGATTAATTATTACTCTTTTCTATTTGTTAATGAAATGTTACTTTATTACTTCCGTATTGGGGGCGCGGGTAAATCTATGATAGAGTTTTGTTTACCTGGACTTCAATGCGTCACTTTATACGTTTTGTTACAGACGTGTTGCTGGGGAAGTGTTGCACCACTGTTTTTTCCAGATCAAACAAATCCATAGTTTAGGAATTTTAGGCGCAATCATTGCGCTGCTGTGCGCGTCAAAAAGTGCTGATTCTCAACCTTGATAATGATTGTTATTTACCTTATTTATCGATTGTATAAACATTTTTTCTATTGTTGCAGTTTCCAAGAGAAGACAAAAAGGACTGAATAAAATTCTACACGGACACTATTTAACACTATGGTAAGCAATATATTTTTAATAATATTTTTTTTTTACTTTTTATTAACACGAATAAATACAAAAAGTACCTTTCTCGACTGGCTCATCGTGTAGTGCTGATCATGGGCACCCGAGTTCTATCCCCGGTTCTAGCAAAGTTTGACCATATTCGTTTCGGCACATATAAAATGTTTTTATCATCATAAAGTGAAATCCGTTTTTTACAATAATTTAAAAACAAAATTTGATTCGCGATCGTAACAAGTAGGCATGTATTTACAAAATTATAATCATTAATATGTATCATCAATAGAATCCTCTAAGTTCATATAATCCCATTGAATGGTAATTTCATGAAATAGTCATATTTTGTTCAACATACAACCTGACACTGACCTGCAAATTGCAAAAAACGTAAGAAAATTTGAATTTACCAGGGCAAATTCAAATTTTCTTACCAAAAAAAAGAAACACCGGGGTGCTTCCCCCTTAACTAAAGATAAATAGGTAGAAATCAAACGGAAATAGTTACACAACATTTTTTTTTTTTTTTTTGCGTGGGAAATCATCAAATGACGTCTCCCGCTCTGGGCGGAGCGGAAGGGCGTGTCAGACTCTTACTGACTAAAACCCACCCGTGTTCCTTCAGTTGCCTGTGCGCCAGGGCCACGGTAACTCTTTCGAACAATCCGCAGCCCCGGTAGGCATCGGTCCTATCGGACCCCGTCAATTTTGCTGACATCTCTTTGAGGCGCGCGTGGAACACGACGCGCCGTCGACCCGGGCCTGGTCCTTACCGGACGGCGAGCTGCCCATTGCCCGCCGTCCGCAAGCCCGCGCCTACGGTGGCCGGGAGTCGGCAATCGACTCCCGACGCCCAGGGTGTCTCCTCCTCCTGCGGCGGCTAGGGGCGCGAGGGCGCAGAGAATGCCTCTCCCTTTTGCGCTCCGCCTCCTCCTTCGCGAGCATTACTGCTTCGCAGAAGGAGGTGACGGCTTCCCATTCCCTCTCGCTCCGTACCATGGCCTGAACCAGGGCCGGACGCGAGAGGTCGCCGCCGCCGATCGCCGCCACGAGGACATGGCGGTGCTCCGCCCAAGCCGGGCAGACCTCCACCGTATGCTCCACCGTGTCCTCCGGTCGATCCACACAATGGTAACACCCGGGCGTTTCCTCCCGCCTTATTCGAAACAGGAACCTCCCGAAACATCCATGTCCGGTGAGGACCTGCGTCAGGCGGAAGGTGAGGACGCCGTGGCGCCTCTCAAGCCACTCCTGAAAGAGGGGTCTTACCGCCGCAATTGTGGCGTGCCCTATAGTTACACAACCTACCACCATGTTCTAAGATGAAGGAAATGTAGTCAACAATAGAATGGGAAGTCATTGGGATGAAAAACTAGATTAAATACGTGAGGTTACGGATTATGTGTACTACTTACGTACCTACGTAAGTATGTGCGTACATAACTTTAATATTAGGTTACCGTTCTGTATATGAAATAGTAAATATCAAGTATTCATCAAAAAGTACTAAAGTAAAATTGGCAACACATGCTCCATTGGTTTAAAAATTATTCCCAATTTTCATCTTAAAAAAAGGAAGTTTTTTTTAAACTGCTTTACTATAACACAAATGCTCCATTGGCTTACAAATTATTCCGAAGATTCATCTCAAAATAGAAGTTTTTTTTTTAACTGCTGTGCCATCAGTAGGTAGCATCTATTTTCTATTGAATGACAGGCTTGCATAATCCGATCCAATTAATTATCATTACTGATCCTAAGGTCAGGTCACATTTTGGTGTCAGTATAGGTACTGACATGATGAGTCATGATGACGGTTAAGGTCTGCAACATCCTAATGTTGCAGACCTCTTACTTGTCATCATCAGTGATAGGAATAGGTAGTGCCTATTTGCCTAAACTTGGAAGAACAGAGACGAGACTTCCGTAGGACTAATTTTTTTCCGGGACATCTGTCCCGAAATTCGGGACAATACTTTTAAATACATTAAAAAAATATGTTATTTGGAATAAGTAATTCGTCTATATTTACCTAAAGTTTGCGACTAGACATAATATTTATAATTTATAACTCCATAATAATAACTTATCCTCTATGGGCTCTAAAGGAAAAAAAAAACACATAGAATATTGTTGTAACAAATATATGTATATTTATATTATTTTTTAAATATGACGTAATTGGAAAGCATGTTTTGACAGACGGAAAAAACTTAAGTTACAAATTTCTGTTTATCTATCTATGTCATATTTATTTTACTGACGTTGAGTGATGCAATTTTAACTCAAATCAAAGTACAAATTAAACTTTGAAGTATAACATTTAAGACAATCAGTTTTAATAGTGAACTACTAACTATTCGGTTTTGATACCGATCTTGACGCATTAAAAATTGCTAGGAATTTGAAAATCTTTATTTGTGTTACAAATACCATAAAAAATAAAGAACGATTTTAATTTAATGATCTTGATTCGATTCAAGTTCAGTATCAGAACCGAAATTTTCTTTGTCAGATGAGTTATCTAAGTTAAAATACACAATCATAATTTTTTCTATATTTTCAACTGTCAGGCGATTTCATTTAATGTTAAGAATCCATTTATAAGTTGAAAACGACCTTTCAACATCGACTGAGGTTAAAGGCGCATACATATAGTATGATCGCTCATCCCTTTCTGCTGTTATCGCGTCACATATGTCTCTAATTTTATCTAGATCGGGATTTCTGTCCATGACATTTACGAGTATATTTTGTATAGGCTCAGACGAACACCAGCTAAGCACAGTTCTCACGTGATCAAATATTTCAATGGATTCCGTTAGAGTTAAATTCGATTTTTGTAATTTCTTTAACCCAATTTGTATATCTTTAAAATATTCCTCAATGTAGTCCAAGTCCGATTTCAAGTTTTCCTTTTGAAGAACATTTTTGGCACACCTAATAGAGAGCGTGTTGGAACTTCTTAAAATATTTACAATTGTTTTAATTTGATCGTAATATTTATCTCATAATATGACACTGCCTCCAACCAAGTACCCCATCTTGTAATAACGGGTTCTGGAGGAAGCGGCATGTGGGGAAAAGTGTTTTTAACAAGCGCACTCTTATAGGTGACTTTAAAAAAAAAATTACGTTTGAAATTAATTCATCTACATCTGAGTATTCGTATCATATTTTTTCTGCCACGAGATTCAGTGCATGTGCTAAGCAAGTGACGTGTATCATGTTGGGCAAATAATTTTTCAGAACACGTCCCGCTTTTAGCATATATGCTACACTATCAGTGCATAATACAGCAACGTCTCCTACTTTGGATTCATACGAATCGCGCCATATATTTTCAAGGCAGTCTGTTACAAATTGGGCAATTGTGTTCCCATTAACAATTTCTAGTACTTTGCAAGCAACTAAAAATGGTTTTTGTGTGATCGCATTTAAAGATTTTACAAGAAAATGTACCATGTATCTGCCTAAAAATCAGTTGTCTAAAGATACCCACAGCTTTTGATTTGCAGTTTGTTCATAAATCGAGTCAATATTTGCTTTAAAAATCTTATCTAAATAAACTTTTCTCAGCAATGATTGCTCAGGAACCTTTTGTCGATTTGTACAATTGCAGCCAATATATTTATGGAAGAATTTTTTGAAAGCGGCGTTGTTTACTTGAATCCAAGGTATATTACATAATATGAGAAATTGTACTAGGTCCAAATAAAATTCTTCATTTGTTTTCTTACTTGTCCCTTTGTGTTTCGGACCTTTAACGTGCCTCTTGACACTACTAAATTTAGCTGTTATACTGCTCTCGCACTTAGAACAGTAAATCAAATTACTGGCCGGGGCGTAATATAATTCAGGATGAAGCTCATCCAACTTTGTACTGTTGCTTCCTTAGGGTTGTTCGCCATCGCCAATCTTAATGGTCTCCAAAAAGAGGTACCTAAAATAAAATAAAATAAAATTTTATAGTTTTCCATACCTCAAAAGGAAAAACAAACCCTTATAGACATGGGGAGGTGGAAGGGAAAGCGGGAGAGGCGCGCGCATTCCACCTAGATGCATCGATTGTATTGATTTGAAGATTTTATTATATCATTTTACGCTCTAATAAAGAAATACGGTTAGAAAATATGAACACGCGTAGCGTCATTGTTATTACAATTGTTTTTTTTCTTCTACAGAGTTACATTTTAGTCAATGCGCAAAGGACATAATCCATTTCGGTACAAATATAAAAAGAGCCGGCCAGAAAAATTATATATTTTGATAGAATTCGTCCGCCTTAGCATTTCTTTATGACACCAAAGATGTAGAATCACTATGCTTGGTAGTATTTAAGTTCACTTTTATATTTGGATCAAAAATTAAATGCGGATGTTGTCCTGTCTTGTACGTAATGGTCATGAAATATTAAAATAACCATATTTTTTTTCTTTAAATACGTTTCATACACAATAATTATCTTAAAAACTCCACTCAAAAATTTCAAGTTCATACAACTGCAGATCAAGCTATACTGTCAAATTGCTAGTTTAAGATAAAATAATATATACATTTATGTTCTACTTTATATCTAACTTACTGTTTGTTTCCCTACAAGAAATAAAATAAATAACTTTAGTCAAAACATTAAAAAGTAATAAATGTTGACTTACCGTATTATTTGATGTAGACAGACAGGAACAATGTTATTGTAGCAAATCGTAATCCATAAATTCAAGCCAAGGTAGTCGTATTAGGAAGATCCAATGAACCAAAAACGTGCGAGGGTCAAAAACAATATTCACAGAAACAATACAGGAAGATGCGCACTTAACAGACCGAAGTACAGGAGTGAAGTGAGGGTAACCTGAGCGCGCCGGCACGCGGGGCGGTAGGGGAAGGTATGTAGACCCACCCCGCGCCACACAGGTTTGCGACCATGGCGGTTTCTTTTTGTAATTTCTAAGAATAGATAACGAAATGCGCTGTCGTAAAAGTCGTATTGTACTTTCGGTGCAATAAAGATTAAATGATGTTTTTAAAGTTTAAGTGTGTTACTAAACAATGTGATAAGGTCATTATTTTAATATCATGCACATTTTTAAATATATTTTAGAAATATATTTCATTAAGATAAAATACAAATACCGTTTGTTTTTGAAATGATAAATTCGTCCTACTATAGAGAATGCTAAAATTATAAAAATTACCGTTTTATTATTTTAAAGACAAAATGTCTTTTTTTTTTTTTCATTTATACATCGGAACTTTAGAAACCTCATTAATCGTAACCGAGAGTGAGCTAGAAAGAAGATATTTACTTTGAAACGTGTACGGCTCCTTATACAAACATTGTGATTCATAGTATTAAGATCAAGAAGTCATTTACAAAATAATCACAAAAAAAAAACAAAACAGTAAATTTTATGGTTGTAACGACTGTGAGTGTTATTTATTATGTTATGTCTAGTCGCAAACTTTAGGTAAATATAGACGAATTACTTATTCCAAATAACATATTTTTTTAATGTATTTAAAAGTGTTGTCCCGAATTTCGGGACTAATGTCCCGGAAAAAATTTAGTCCTAAGGAAGTCTCCGTTTCTTGTCTCTGTTCTTCGAAGTTTAGGCTAATAGGCACTACCTATTCCTATCACTGGTCATCATGACTATCATGTTATGATGACATGCTTGATACTAGATTAGATATGATATAATTTAAAAGAGTGTCCATTGAGTTTCTTGCCCGTTCTTTTCCATAGGAATGGGCAACTAGCTTCATATTTCGGACTGATCGACTCCTTGACAATTCAAAAGTGAGTTTGATAGCTCTGTACAAGAATCTTTTGTCAGGTGGCCAAAATCGGAATTAACCCCGCCATCTTGTTTTTTCAATACATGCACAAAACTTTCATGTTTACCAACAGCGCCCTCAGTTATTAACGTTATACAAGGGCTTCATCCATACTGGTCCCTAGTCCCAACTCGCCCGCGCTTTGTAGCTATCCATATGTACGGCCCGGGCGAGTTGGGACTAGGGATCAGTATGCACGAAGCCTAAACAAGCGCCAAAAGATTTTTGTAGCGCTGTACCTACTTATTTCTACTTATAATATTAAATAGCGCGCGGCGTTTTACTATGGTACCTACCGTCAAACGGGGTGAATAGATATGCAGGGGTGAATCGGGACAAAACTTTACACGGGATTTTAACATTAAAATAATACCTATAGTTTGTTGCCAACAAGGGCACTAAATCGTTAATTATAATACAGTATAAACATATTAGAGTCCTCTTTGGCAACAAAATATATTATTTCAATGTTTAAATCTCTTTTAAAGTTTTGCCTCGATTCACCTTTGCATCCCTATTCTCCCCGTTTGATTGTATTCTATTCCATTCTATTAATGATAGTTGGGATCAACGGTCTGAAGATGTGAAAGATAATGTTGGTACACTCACTGAACGTAAAGGTTAAGCAGTTTTTAATCTATCTTAGTATTACTTTGCTTGCACTATCCACAAAAACCCACAGGTGCTCAACCTTTGCAGTCTGCGACTGTGCACAAAGGTCATGTAAATGAAGATGTTAATTTTAAATATCGTTATGTATTTTTATTAATATTTAGCTTTTGTTTTGTTTCCAGTGGGTCCGGTTGTGGTTAGCGTTCACTGTATCCGCAGTATGGTCGCAGCACACTAATACGGTAAGTAGCTTTATCGGTATACTTACCTAAGTTAGCAACGTAGCCCAACTTACAATTACTAAGTTTTTTCTAAAAATATCATTTCAGTAACCAGCGGGGTAACACACGAACAGTAGGAATAGCTTTCATTTTGACAGTTCAACAACATTCATTGCGTTATTTAAGTTGTTGTGCAGACAAATTTTTCGAACATACGAAGCAGTGGATTAGCAATAGGTTTCAAAATGATTCAGATTCTGATTGATAGTGTGTTACGCAATTAGGATGCTGGTTTAGTGTATGCCTACGTAGTTTTATGTAATTTTTAATTTAGATCGAGACGTAATGATTCATTTTTTGCATCTGTTATATTTTAAACAAATATCTAATCAATTTTATTATTATTTGTTACACGTAGATATCTATTTTTATTTAAATATTTACATATACTATAAAACTGTTTTACATCCGTAAGACGTACTCGTAACATAGGGTCCAGTTGAAAACCATCGTCAGACAATAGTTGTCTGGCGTTTATTATGAACTGTGCGTATTTGGCGCAGCCGTGAGGCACACAATACTGTTTTTAAGTTTTTTACCATTTTTGTTTTGGTTTTGTGCCTTAACCTGGGTCACATAAATTTATTTTCTTTCTTTCTGTTGAATTTAGTTTGACGAATTTTATCAATGAATTCTTTTCTAACACCCATTTGTTGTCACTTATGGCCACAGGCCTAATGCCGTTATAAAAAGACGTAACAACTAAAATTACTACCACATTTTATTCAACAATACAGAATTTACTGTTCACATCATCAAATATGTTCATTACTGTAGAAATGAATGAGAACGAGTTTCATTGTATGAGAGTGAACAATACATTCATTCGTTCGCATGGATAGCCTTCCTGAGAGAAAGTCTAGACCAAAACGTACCTAGGATTATTAGAATATCTTATTTAAGGACTAGTTTCTTAGGTTCATAGATTTAGGTATTGGAAAATGAAGGCTCCCGCAAACAGGCGCGACGCGACAGTGCGACGCGACTCTAGTAGATCAATTTCTATGAAAACTTCATGGAAATTGTTCTACAACTATAGCAGCTGTTGACTGCTTAGGTTGATCCACGGTATAATAATATACTTCGCCAGGTATAGCATTCCGAGACACATTGGTCACGTGGGTGACACAAGCCTACGTCATCACCGCTGTGTTAGCAGTAGTGTGTAATAATAACTCCCCAACCGCGTATATTACCTGTGCGAATCCGATAAAACAATGAGGTTTTAACTAACAATTACGTTGGTATATGTTTAAATTAAATTGTTTCGTGTGATTAGAAAAATGAAACGACCATTTAAATGCTTTATATACATTTTTTAACAGAATGGTGACTGAAAATCTGTACATAATTCGTGTTTTGTTGCAATAAAGTGGCAACTGTATAGTGACGTAAGCATGTGTCACTCCCGGAATGCCAGACCTTGTTTTTTTAGACCACGGGTTGGTCTAAGTTGTTTGACCAATAGTGTTTTAGGTTCGGTCTCCGAGGCGGGAAAGGTGTTTTTGGGTATATCAATTAGAAATTTCTCAGTAGCATCCCAAAGTGTATAAAGTGACTGGTTGGCGACAATTTGCTCGCCCCATTACATGGAACTTAAAATAACTGACGCAATCTCACTACAGGCGATCTTAAAATTATGTTAAACTGTGTTAAACATAGGTACACTAAGGATTATCGAAAAAATATTCAAAAACATTACCTTTTATTAGGGCTTTCAAATACCATACTTATTTCATTTATTTTTATCATTACACATTTTATTACTTTTACATAAACCTCTCAAAATGTAATTCAATTATCTAAAAAGCTAAATGAACATGTAAACAACTTTTACTTTTATATCTTATATGGTATTTATTCTATATCGACATAGCATTATGTAACGTATGGACCCAGTAAACTACTATTTCCGACAGTGAAAGGCTTTCAATTGGCTGCTGTTTCCTGCTGAGAGCTTTAATATAGCTTGAGATAAAGATTATAAAGAAGTTTAACGTATTTAAGTAATTTAAAGTTGACGACAAAAGGAGTAGCGAAGGGAGAGTTATTCAATTAACAGTCTATGATCGATGTTAGATTGTAACTCGAACACTTGAACCAATATGAACAATTATGGTTTCATTTTTTTCGTTCTAAATCTTTCATGGTGTGTTTTATACATAGAATAACTTACCATGGTTCCCGCAAGGTAATTACGTAACACACTAACAGTAGGAATGGCTTTTATTTTGACAGCTCAACAACATTCATTGCGTTATTTACATTGTTGAACGGACAAATTTTTCGAAAATAATAAGCAATCGACTAGCAATAGGCTTCAAAATGATTCAGATTGTGATTACGCAATTAAGGTGCCGATAAAGATTAAACTAGTCCTTACCCAGATCAGAGTTCTTATATTCATAGTATGTGATTCTGATTAAGAAAAGTTTGTAGGGCAAAAGTAAAATAAGCATTTAAATAGGTATCAGAGCAGGTGGCGTTCACTAGTTTATGCCTACCCCCATGGGAAAAACGGGTAAGTTTATGTAAATTACTTTAACTTATTCATAATTCATAATATTCTATTTCATATAAACCTACATGGACACTTATGAAACGTCAGAAGCTGGGTGCAGGGTTCCAATCGGTAATTTCATCGGCTCACTGGACGTGCAAAGTTAAATACTTATTTCATTGTTCTAGAAAAGCCGTATATTTAGGCTATAAGGAAAGTAATAGTCCGATAATAGTGATACACACTCATTAGTGACGATAACTTCCACATACTTACAGCCAATTAATTATGATGGATCGCTGGAAACCGTATGTTATTATTGGTTCACATCGGCTCATTGATTCAGCTGTTAGGCTTATGAGCTACCGCTTCCGACGTGTGGGGTTCTATACTTGGACAAAGCAAGATAGGTGTGGTTTTATTCGGTAGAATTTCGACATAACACTCCATCTTATTAATATGGATTTCCCTGCAATAAAAGATCATTATTTTTTCTCGTTTAGTTTAGTATTAAACAAGGCGGAGAAGACAATCTATTTTTTTAAAGGATTTTTTCGAGTTCTAGGAACGATTCTAATGCCGACAATATATTTTATTGAATTTTTGTCTGTTTGTCTGAATGTCACTAACTAACTAATAGTCGAATCATGCAAAAACTACCGGATAGGTTTTGTTCAAATTTTGCATAAATATTCCCTATAAGTCTGGCCAGTCTGTAGGCTATAAATTATCACGATATTTGCTATGGGGGATGAGCAATATTGCAATTTATTCATACGACGATAACATAGGCAGTTGGGAAAAGGCCATGTAGAAAATGAGGCAAATAGATTTAAAAAAAATGCACCTACCTATTACATACTTAATTCTGTCGTCCATTTAAGTGTGATGGCATACCTGCGTAATCTCTTCAACGCATTTTGCGATGTTCATAAGGAAAACCATTAAGACTATCGTAATCATGTTACCGTAAGAAGTACTTTTATATAAGTGTACATAGTAACATAACATAACATCACGGCTATATTTCCCGAATGGTTAGGCAGAGGTGTATCTATAGTACCTACAACCACGTCCCATGTACTAGGGGCGAGCCTATTACCATCAACCGGGCACAAATTCAGACTCCGGGCTGCTTCTGAGAAATTCTAGATACAAAAATCCAAAAACACTTTGCCCGACCCTAGAATTGAACCCAGGACATGCGTAGCATATGCGACCATTAGATCAATGTCATCATTCATAGTCTGGCAGTTTGAGTAATTAATGCGGCCTACCCAAATGTCCTTTCTTTGGTATTGTTCGTCGAATCGTTGAGCTCCTTAAGTTTTGAGTTGAGCTGCACGATTACTGACAAATTGATTACTGGACAGTTCCACTCATTCTGTGTGGTTTTTTCCTCAAAAGACCTTTTCAAACTCAAATCTACATGGTCTTCACATGATCTGACCAAGATTATGTCTGGACTTTAAAAAAGACTGTGACCTCTGAAATTGTTTCGGCCTTTTTTCTCGGAGTAGTCAGATAGGAAACGCCGACCTCATATAGTTTTAAAATATGATTGACGTGTAAAAGTGTTTGTACAAACCTACTTACAGAAATAAAATCATTTGATATTTATCATTAATGAGGCAGTGCAAGAGTACTCGTATAGTACTTAGTAGGAACTAAATACTGATTCGCTTTACCAAATGTTTTGTTTTCAATACGGAAAACATCTCTGAGGAAATCCATGTATTATAGGAAATGTTGCATTAAAGAACAGACTTCAATAATCCACTCATATCGGTGTCATTTCGTACGTACTCTTCATTTAAATATAAATACCGTTCACTTACGTGCCATCGAATAGTATTTAGTACTTTACATACTGTCAAGTCGGCCTTTCTATTGCACAATACTGATAAAATGTAATAATAAAATATGAAGAGTGTGTACTCTGTGACCTGTTGCAGCATGTTTACGGCCTATTAATTGTCGGTTGCGTAATGCAAGTGAGATGAAATGCGGTCAAGTAAGATGAGATATTACGATAGCATCGCTATCGAGTAGGTAGGTAAAGTAATTGTATAGGGCACATTGATATGTGTTAGGGGCAATGATTGCTTAATATTAACAAAGCCAAAAAGAGTTACATCCGCGTTACCATAATTGCAGTTCATTTAACATATCAGAATTCATAGGTCCACTCTTAAAAATTGGTTCCCCAAAGGCTGTTCATTCATCAATGTATCTAACATCTCGAATTTTCTCAATGCAGTTAAGGCCACAGTTTAATTAACACTTCATCGAATGTGGTACCTTCAGTAACACTAACAATGAGTTAGGCATTTGGCTAACATTTATTTTGTCCACTTTTTTTAAGTTTCATACAAATCGGTGTCCACAGATTTCGCTAAAGATCGATTACCTATAATTTCTTAACAAAAAACTTAAAAATATACAAGTCCTACAATATACAAGTAAAACTCCACCTCTATATGAATTAATACGTCTAATAAAAACCGAGGCGCGACCACTTTCGATCGCCGTCGTTTTTTCCATTTTCCAGCCGAGCCACTTTTACCCAACAGTCCAGTTCTTAAGATTTTACACACATATATGGACATGTACCTTCGAGAGTGTGCACTTGCTTCCGCGGTCCATTGAAATTGTGGATAGTACATAGAAAGGTATGCTGTGAAAGAGATAAGGAAGGAATATCTTACGTGACGTTTTGTGAGTCCGATGGACTGCGGAAATTGGCTTGGGGAAATACTTTCTTGTGATTGGCTTTTAGCATGTAAAAAACACATTAAGCGAGGAAACAGCTTAAATAGTAGGTTAGTAGGCAGCAATCGTAGGACTGATATATCTGCCTGCCGAGCTCGCGGATTGTTCGAAAGAGTTACCTTGGCCCTGGCGCACAGGCAACTGAAGGAACACGTGTGGGTTTTAGTCAGTAAGAGTCAGACACGCCCTCCCGCTCCACCCAGAGCGGGAGAAGTTATTTGATAGTTTCCAACAAAAAATAAAAGTGCTGATATACCTATCTGAAAAATATATAATAGAGTCGTTTATGGGTAGGTACCTATAATAGCATCAAATAGGTTTGTGGATAAAATGGTCATGTTTTAAATCAGTCTAGTACCTACCTCCGAAGTGCAAAATCCACTGCGTGACGCAATTCTTGGTCAGGGATATCAATGTAGCTCGGCTAACTTTCGCGGTTTTGCCTGCCTGTAGCGACTGTCGACAGATAGTTATAAAGTAGGCACCTACTCATGGGCCTTTTATTTTTTTCGTTTTCACGGCTGAACTGAAATGAAAGTTCAAGTGAGTTTGAAACACAAATGTTTTGAAAGGATGCAGAATTCAATAACTTGACAGCGCAGAGGTCGCATCTTAGTTCTTCTAATATATAAGTATATCTATACACAGTGTGACCGCTTCATACGATTTTCACCATCATTTAGGGCATTTAAGTATTCCGAAAGGTTTATGTGAATCTGTAATTTAGATAATTATAGCACAGAAACCGTGATATTTGGACACATCGCCTTGCACCTGGCAGGTAGCTATAAAAATGTTTTAAACACAAATCCGAATCGCCAATTAGATACACCAAAAATAATAACAAATTCATGTATGTCCAATGTATGATCGACATTATAATAACCCCGCTCTATCGCCCGCGGCAGGCACTTAATTATCATTGATAGGTGACTATTAATTATAGCTATTACCTACATAAAGCTTTCTTCCGTTATGTCAGAGGAACTCTTACGTCACATCCGGTTAACATGGTTTAGTGATTTAGATGAATGAATGTGGATCATGAAGGTTGTTATTATTTTGCATTGTATTAGATTCTTTTGTTTTGAATGTGTCTCTGTGCTTTGAAGGAGAAAGTAGGCATCTCATTGTTTTTAATTATCGTTCAGCTGCAATAAATGAAAAACATAGGAAGGCCTATGCTAAAGAACAAAGCAATCTGGAGATTTATGATGTCTAAACGTTTCATTTGAAATTTTAATTACCTACACTGTAGAACTTGTTTTTAAGATTGCTAATAAAGGCTTTTTGAAACTAAATTTGAAATTGAAGCTACATTAAAGGTTTAAAACACTTTCCGCTGAAGTCTCAACATACACAATCACAACAATCTCTTTGATTCCATAATTCTCCTCACATGTCGCTTTGGTAACAATAAAATTAATATTAAACAATAGGACTTTTCTAAGTTACTTTTCATGATTAACGTAAAATATGTATAAAAAGAATTCTGCTTTGTCATTGATATTAAGCGTAGACTAACTTGATTTTCACTAACGGTCTATTTATTTTATTTTTTATTATTAATTAGATGAATGGGTACCTCATATCTGGGTACCTCATAATTAAATCATCAATAAATTACATGATTTCATGAAATAAAATAAATTTCTGAATTTGTAGTGGAGATCATGTCAAACTCTAATAAGGCATTAGGTATTTAAGGTGACGCCCGCGAAATTCAACATTTCTTTGCAAATAACGCAAGAAAATTTGAATTTGGCGGGCTACAGCTGGGGATTCACCGGGGGATGCGTCAAGGTATCCCGCTAAATTAAAATGTTGATACTTCTTTGCAATTGACTATGTACCTTGCTTACAATTTTTTTAAACATCCGTTTGTACTTACGTGCTAAAGGGAAGGAAAGGTCAGGCATAATTTTAACGGTACACAGATCAAGCCATAGAAATAATAATATTAAGAAATAAGCAGTACCTTTGTACTTAATACTAATATGCCGTATCTGTATCTATTTTACTGTGTGTACATAAATAATAAAATAAATAAAAATAAATAAATAAATAATTTACAATATTTTTTTCAGAAAAAACACATTTACGGTTCACAAAAACCGATAAACCGATACCAACCGATATACCGTTATTGATTTCATGGACACACGTTTAGTATAACACGGTATACAAGTAGATTTTTCAAAACCTTGGACTTTATGTAGGTACCTAAATCTGGATTTTCCCTTTTTTCAGCAGGTGTCACAAGATGGCGCTGCGTTCGGTTGGGGATGGCAGCTATCACCGCTGGGGCCTGCCAGTACCGTAGGACACTATTATGTCAAGCTACCACAGGTAAGACCACTAACAAACCGTACCTGTAGGTATTATACTACTAGGTTTATGGGCAACTTAGCCCATAGATAGGTTGGGCACACCACAATTGCGGCGGTAAGTCCCCTCTTTGAGGAGTGGCTTGAAAGGCACCATGGCGTCCTCACCTTCCGCCTGACGCAGGTCCTCACCGGACATGGTTGTTTTAGGAGGTTCCTGTTTCGTATAAGGCGGGAGGAAACGCCCGGGTGTTACCCCTGTATGGATCGCCCGGAGGACACGGTGTAGCATTCGGTAGCCGGCCGGTCTGCTCGGCTTCGGTGGATCACCGCCGTGTCCTCGTGGGGGCGATCGGCGGCGGCGATCTCTCGCGTCCGGCCCTGGTCCAGGCCATGGTACGGAGCGAGAGGGAATGGGAAGCCGTCACCTCCTTCTGCGAAGCAGTAATGCTTGCGAAGGAGGAGGCGGAGCGCGTGAGGGTGAGGCAATCGTTGCGCCCTCACGCCCCTAGTCGCCGCAGGAGGAGACGCCCTGGGCGTCGGGAGTCGATAGCCGATTCCTGGCCACCGAAGGCGCGGGCTTGCGGACGGCAAGCAATGGGTAGCTCTCCGTGTCCGGTAAGGACTTGGCCCAGGTCGACGGTGCGTTGTGTTTCACGCGCGCCTCAAAGATATGTCAGCAATAATTGACGGGGTCTGATAAGACCGATGCCTGCCGGGGTCGCGGATTGTTCGAAAGAGTTGCCGTGGCCCTGGCGCACAGGCATCTCAAGGAACACGGGTGGGTTTTAGTCAGTAAAAGTCTGACACGAAGAGCGGGAGAAGCTATTTAATGATTCCCCACCCAAAAAAAGGCCAAAGATAGGTACATAGATGGGATCTACCTAAGGTCACCAAATGTGATAAGTAACCAGGGTCGTCGGAAATAGTTGAAGTTTAGTAAGAAACCGATGGATTTTTCGAATGAAATTTAATTTGATAAATGACCTGTTTGGTTTCTATTAATTAAATTAAATTTTATTCGAAAACATTCATCGGTTTCTTACTAAACTTCTACTGTAGCGACGAACCTAGCTACTTATCTCTTTTGGTGACTGGTAGGCTCTATGAGAACCGCCTATGTCCGTGTAAAAGAAGTTGACGGTTTGTTTTGCATTTACCTAATTAAGCAATTTATAATAAGGAATTTCCTGGATAGTGAAATCAAGCATCACAAATCAGTTCGTGAGTGGTTAGAGTAATCAATCTGCCGTCATTCTCCTGTCATGTCACGAGAGTCATTCCCGCTCGTCCACACCCCGTCGTCCACACTGCGGACGACTGGGAATGTTGCGTTCTGTTCGTCTACACTATAATATATCTAACAAATCATTCCTGTCCCTAATCTAATTCTACCACGCCTCTATCGTCACATTTTCCTTCTGGTTTCCAGTCTGAGCAACAAGTCCGGTACGCGGCAGATGGCAGCGGGAACCACGGCGCCGTGAGCGTCAACACTAACAGCGACCATCACGAACATACCGCTAACGTGGCGGTGGGACAGAAGGCTGTAGAGCTTAGTCATAAGGTGAGGATTACAGTTCTTTTCTTTCTCCATAAAATCGTCAATCAGTGACGATACAAAAATACATTAGCGCTTTATAATTTGCTACCGCGGGGCTGCAGTAACCATCAAATCAAATCCAAAGTGATTTATTCAAACTAGGTTGAGAATAAGCCAATTTTTTTACCTTAGAATTACATGGGAATTACAAGAAGGGCGGGCGTTGGGGTCTGCCCCTAACGCCCGCTCTTCACCACTTTCTAGTGCTTTAGCTGGGCAGAAGTAGCGCAACAAACTGTCCAGCAGCACCTAACACGGTTGTTAGCGACCAACTACTAATTGGATCCATTCCCAACCGTCGTAGAAGATTTTCTTGTAAAGCTTGTGGCGACAAGAAAGAAGAGTTTCAAGTTATTCAGATTATTAAAATAAAAAGCACTTTATTTAGCAAAGTGGGTACGAGCAGTTACTTACGGTTTATGGGCTTCATCGATTTTAGTTCTAGGGAGTAGGTACCTACCTATATGGCATTGCAAATGTTATGTTAGTAATCTCTTAAGCGAGACAAAGAAAAGTACAATTTTAAGCGAGACTATTCCCATTTCCTAATTATTGTATATCATTTAATTTCAGGCACAAAACTTCTACGACAACGCGCAAACACAGAACATAACTCAGTTGCAAGCGCCGCCATCGAACAGCCAGCAACCGGTCGATATATACCTGCTGCAGCAGCAGTACCAACCATACCAGTCCAACCCAGACCTGCAGCTGCCACCCCAAGGCCAGTCCACCCCCAACTATAATGGGTACAATAACCAAGTCCAGTACAACCCCAATGAACCCTTAAGGGACCATTCGAGCCCTCTTCAGCAAGAGGACCCCAACGAGTACCGTCCCGAAGTCCTACAGGTCTTCAAAAACCACAATTGCTCAAATGAAGATACTTCCAAAGATATTCAAAATGATCTGAATAAATCCAAGGAATTGTTCGCTGAAATTCCGTCTTATGATATTCATGATATCAATAATTTTGGAGCGACGACTAATCCTTATTTTAGAGGTGCTGTTAAGTTTAGAGTTGAAGCCCCAAGGGCTAATGCTCGTAACGAAAGATTTTATTATACTACTATTGAAACGCCTACTACAGCGTATACAGAAAATGCGACTCAAGTTGGTATTGATAAACTAGTAGCTTCTACCCAGGACCTTATATCAAATGAAGATTTGTTAATCATCAATCATGCGGCTGAAAAGCATGTGAATGACCAATCAGATGACATTATAAAACCTCGTCCGAGATATGTTTTCAGGAATAATAATAATAATGATCATACCGGACAAGATAGTAGATCGAACCATATAACTGTTACAGCTAAAATAGGAAATATCGTCAAAAGCGATGTCGAACATTTAGAAAGCGACCGATTTAAAGAAGAAATTTTACATTCTAATTCAAACCAATATGACTTCGCGAGACCTATCGTAGTTCAAGATAATTCGTATAACAATTTCAAAGAACAAATAGTAGATAATCTTGTGTCTACAATGGTTCCATACATGGCGAATGGCTACCAAATAGTAGGAGTTAGAGATAATGTAGAAGAGAATAACACAAACAATAACTATAATTCAAACGAGAACAGCGAAGGATTAGTTAACGTTACTCCTAGACCAGTTAATCAGAATTATCTTGCCCCTATCACAGTAGCGTTGAGACTACTCAATGCAAACGATACAGACTCTTTCAACACAATAGATGATCACGAAGCATCAGACAGTGAACTAATTTCTGATACAGTACACAGTCCACCAAAAGAAAAGACGATTGTTGAAGTACAACAATCGATACCAGTTGAAATCACCCACATAAATGACGTAGAAGTCCACGAGTATATAGATTTTGATGAAGGACGCAGCAATAACAAAGGACCTTTCGATGTAGCGAAGTCTTTGTATAACAAATACGTCGAAGCTTTGAAATCGTCGAAAAAGATTCAAGATAATATGAATAAGCTTTTGTATAAGTATGGTGCACAGAAAGAAGACAACGAGAATGGAAATTATGATAATCAAGATTATGAGCAGAAGGACCAGCTAGAACCAAGTGAGAATATACAATCTGCAGTCGAAGTAAGTCCGAATCTAGAAGATACAGACACTCAGAAAAGCGAACAAGTTAGTTATTACAATTACGCTAATGAAAATCAGAAGATAATCCAACCAATTATCATAGAAAAGGAAGTACCTATAACTAAATTCGTTGACAGATTCATTGAGAAAAAGGTACCATACCCACAACGAGTAGAGGTGCAAGTACCTGTTGATAGGCCTGTACGTGTAGAAGTACCATATGAGAAGATTGTAGAAAAACCAGTAGAAGTAACAAAATACGTTGATAAACCTTACCCAGTTGAGATTCCTAGACCTTATCCCGTAGAAGTTAAAGTCCCTTATCCTGTACAACAGAGAGTGTATGTTGACCGTCCGATACATATTCCCTACCCAGTTGATAGGATAGTGGAGAAGCATATATCTCACCCGGTTCCTATCCCAACTCCCGTTGGAATACCTTATGAAGTCCAAGTTCCAGTAGAACACAAAATACTATACCCGGTTCCCGTTGACAGACCGGTACCAGTCAGAGTAGAAATAGAGAAACCAGTTGAAAGGATAGTTAATAAAGAAGTGGCCGTACCTTATGCCGTTGAAAAAAGAGTTCCTTACCCCGTACACTACGAAACCAGAGTTCCTGTACCCTACCCCGTTGAGAAAAGAATACCTGTACAGGTTGAAAAGATTGTAGAAAAACCTGTGACGATTACTAAGTATGTTGATAAGCCTGTACATATACAGGTACCCGTACCTCACCCCGTTGCAGTCCCAGTACATGTTCCCCAACCGTATCCAGTGGATAGGATTGTTGAAAGAAAAGTTCCTTACCCGGTTCATGTAGACAGAATAGTTGAAAAAAAAGTCCCCGTCCAGGTTCCTTACCCAGTCGAAAAAGTCGTTGAGAAAATTGTTGAAAAACCTGTAGTTGTCACCAAATATATTGACAAACCATATCCTGTCGAGAAAAAAGTACCTTATCCCGTAGAAAAAATTGTTGAGAAGAAGGTTCCGTACCCAGTGCAAGTACCAGTAGAGGTTAAAGTCCCTTATCCCGTAGAAAAAATCGTTGAAAAACAAGTACATGTGCCAATACCAGTATATAGATACGGTCATCACGAACATAATTCTGAAACCAGGAATAACGCGCAATACCAGAATTATAAAGATGAAAGACTTAAGAGGCTGCAGAATCAGCAGCAAATATACATAGGGCAGTATTATCAGTTGTTAAAAGAGAGGCAAAGACAGCCAGTTCAATCAACTCCATGGGGTAATCAATATGCGTCTTCTTACCAATATATAAACAATACATCAGGAAGCAAGCCAGAGGAGAGGAAACCAAGCAATTTAGCGAATTACTTGACTTATCTAACCAATGGTCAAAGTAAATCTAACCACAATCAGTACTACGGGCCAGTACCAACTCAGAACCAAGATGATTGGTGGAAGAACAATAAGAATTATGTGGTCGAGGTTAAAATGAGGAGGGCAGATAGGGAACCGAAAGTTAGCAACTTGAGGATCGAGTATGGGGGGTTTAGGCCTCCATTAATACCTAGCACTGAAGTTGATTTGGATGGGATGCCGATTCATAAAGAGGCGTGAGTGAAGGACGACATTTTTGTGG
This sequence comes from Dryobotodes eremita, assembly GCA_917490735.1. NCBI lineage: Eukaryota > Metazoa > Arthropoda > Insecta > Lepidoptera > Noctuidae > Dryobotodes > Dryobotodes eremita. The sequence goes on from OU823267.1 coordinate 10,647,409, forward strand.
CTTAAAATTGTCCTAAAATTGGTCACTAGGTTAACTCCTAAGATCCCGTGTTTTGAAACAAGAGCTGAAATAAAAGATAGCAGTAGGCCTTCAAGCCCCGTTTCGACATTTTGTTCGATATTTTATTTTGAAATAATTTCAAAACATGATATCTAAACCAGTTTGCCATCTTCTTAATACATTGCTCTAGGTGTTGTAAAAAGTGAATATAAGAAACGATAAAAAGATGAAATCGAAAAAAATACATTGTTTACTGTTACTAGAAAGTGTAGGGTTTTTGTAAGAAATGCTCTAATTTAATTTATAGTTATTTGGTATTTCAGTATTTCTTTAGATAAATGTGTCATAATTTTAGTTACTATGCTTGCTCTTATTGTTCTTGCGAAAATTAAGTAGTTTTAATACTAAATACTAATTATCTAGAGGATAAAGGCTACAATATTCGAAATATTTCAAAGTAAAAATTGTTTTTACTCTGAAAAAATTGTGATGTGTAAACAATCTTCAAATTCATTGTTGAAATTATTTATTGTACTTTTTAGTGTGTAAGAAATGTAAATATTGCGGAATAGAATTGTTGATGGTTTGAAAAATAAAAATATTATTAATTAAACTGAATTTTAATTCGATCACATATTCCCAAACAGAATGTATGTTAATGTACGCTATGTGTAGCTACGGGTAAATTAAGGATTTTCAAGTAAACAACAGGTGTGGAATTAAAAATAAAATTTATTTTTCATTTTGAATATCTCACAAATTCTTCGACACACGTCCACCTCGCAGGCAAAATGTACTACACTAAATTATTATAAAACAAAGCTCATATATATATAAATATATAACTACATTTAAAACAGTATTATGTATTTCGGGACAACTGATCGCATCGTCGTAAGTATTTCAACAACAGTCGAATATTGCGAGAAATAGAAATTATTATATGGTTTTTGCATAAATATTGCACTATTTGTTGAAAGATAGAATAATCTTGATTATTCACGATTTCTTATTTCTGATGTCAAAGAAAAGGAAATTATTTTTAAAATGTAGCTTTGTTGTCTGGTATAAATTATATTAATATGTTGTTGTTGCTATAATAAAAATAAAATTAACTGCATGTTTTCATAATTTATTTTATGCAGTTTTAATTTAATGACACATTACTAATAAAGGAAAATAACATATGCGTTTGTTAAAAAATCCACTTGATTTGTATGTTAAGTTCTATTTCACATAGGGTTTAACTTCTTATTGTTACCACCCCATAATTATAGGACATAATTTGTATTTGAGCAAAAGAAACTTCTACTGTATTTCAAATAATGAACAATAAAATAGTGCGTACTATATTCCATGGCGCCTAGCTTCTCACATTTGGCATAGACAACACGACAGTCGTCGCCGACACGTCAGAATTTGTGATTCCATGTAAAAGTTATAACACTACACTTAATTATATAATAGAAAAGTGATCCGCGATCGCCCCGCCGCACACACACACACATACCTATTTATTATAATAATATTTATCACCTAAAGTATGCGACAGTCCACACACGAAAGAAAATATGACAAAAAAAAAACAAAGCTCACACAAATCGAAAAAGAAAGGTTTTAGTGAATCACAATATCGAAAGGCTGATTACATCGAGTAGACAGGAGTGACACGACCATAATGAACGATTATTGCTATAACTACAAGTCCGTAATACTTTGATCACAATACACGTCTAACGATTTAAGTGAAGTATACTATAACGCGCCTAAACTCAGTGTGTACCGAGCGTACAGTTACATCATGAACCTTTGACACTTTCTAATTCAGCCTTATAATTAGAAAGAGCAACCGGCGAGGGCGAGCGCGCCGTCGTGCGACCGACACGACACGACCATACACACCGGCCGCACGACCACACAATCACATTATAAACAGTTTATCGCTATTCAGAGACAGCCATATTTTGTATTTATATTTTGTTATATTGGAAAATGAAAAAAAAAATATCATTAACACTAAGCTAGATTGTATCTGTTGAGCTCAAACTCACTTTGTACATTATTACAACGATTAAAATACATAATGTAATAGTATATAAGCGATAGCACAATAACACTGTCTGGTCGGGTGTGCCGTCCACAGTATTAAATAATGTCTTTTAAAAAAACACGATTTGATAAAACAGAATTCCAAATATAAATTAAATAAAAAGTGCACAGCACACCCGGCCAGGCAGACAACTTATCTACAGAAAAAAAAAAACAATAATGTAATAATAAAATTGATGACACGAGTAAAATTATTTATACAAAGATGCGCTGACTGAGAGCGTGAATAACTATGTTTTTTTGAAGATCATTTCACTGCGACACTCGATGATAACCACTTGGCACATTTATACGCTCCATACATTGTCCAACACTACATCACAAATAAAACTCTTAAGTCACGATCAATGAATTTATTTCCATACAATCGTGGATAGAGCGAATGCTGAAACTCGTGTCCGCCGCGCAAAGAGCAAATGATAACGATACGATAACAATCGAATACAATGATCGAGTAACAATCGATCAGCTGACAACACTGTTTCATTTATAAATCGAATAATAATACAAATTCGAGTTGGGTGGACGTTCTGTTTTCAAACTTGATTTAAAAGAGTGAAAAAATTTCATAGACAGAGGATTTTTTTTACATTTCATTTCTTTTTCTTCGTTCAAATTAACACCCTACTTTCGTTATAGCGAACAGTTTTTGTTCTTTTATAAAGAAGAAACACTACAGACTTGTTAAACCACTAGTCGATATAGTTACAAATAGCGAACTTGACGAGCAAATTACATTATTACATCATATCCGCACGATATCAATCAGTTTTCAAAAATCTAATTTGAAAACGGAACGGCTCACTATTTTTTACAAAATTCGAATGTTCAGTTGTTTAGAAGTCGAAGAGTTCCGGCGGCGGGATGGGCTCGGACGGCAGGCAGTCGCAGCTCAGCTCGAACGTGGGCGGCGAGGGGGGGGAGCGTGCGCGGCCCTGGCGTCGCAGTGTGTGCACGCTGTACGAGTGCGCGTGCGGAACGTGCCGAGTCCTACTAGGGCGAGGAATATCCTCACTGTCCACCCTTAAAGATAACGACGAACGTGGCTGTACCGGAGTCCCTCTCGCCGGAGATACAGGGGGCCGGAGGTAGTCGGACCGTGCTAACGCCAACTCAGCTGGCGTATAAGCCGCTAAGAAATGAGCCAGCGCCCCGGAAGGCGTCCTTGCTCCACCGTTGGCAACCAAAACCATGTCTTCAGCTGATAGGCGCAAAGAATCTGAACGAGGGGGCGGTGGCGGCGGTGGAGGGGGCGTGCCTCTCTCGGATGAGGAGGAACGCTCCCTGCGGCGCGGCCGGGGCGCGCGGGGCGTGCGCGCGCGCGCCTCGGGCGGGGAGGGCGGCGACGGCGGGGAGGGGGACGGCGAGCCGGGGGAGGGGGAGGGGGGCGTGGCGGTGCGCCGGCGCCGCCGCCGCCGGGGAGGGTTCTGGGGCAGTCACAGCTTGAGCTCGTTCGCGATCTTAGACGCAATGTTCTTGAAACCGATGCTGGTGCCTGCGGATGAAGGATTACGTTGTTCAAACTGTACTACACGGACTTTTTGACATTTGAAATAACAGTACAAGATTGAATGGCTGACTAAATTATGAATGACTATTCAAACACCGCAACATTATCATTTTTATTTATTCAAAAACTCGTTGCTTCCTGAACAGAATTTGTAAAGGGCAATTTCATATTTAAATTGGCATTGAAATTGATTACACGACAGAGTTCGGTTTACAAAATTAAAGATGGTGGCTAATATAGCGGCTTTAAAATGGCATTTTTTGACATGACTGTCATTTTCATGGTTTTCAGGGGTGATGATGAAGAAAATCGAAATTTAAGACAGCGGCCAGAAAACTTCTGTGGGAAATTACTCTAAATTATCCTAAAATCGAAGTTTCTTACCGGATATCCGCTTGAACCGCACGCCATTGAGCGAGAGTCGTGGCAGCTTGCACACTTCAATCTCCCACTGTACCAGGGAGTCGGCGTTAGGGTCACCGTGAACGCACAGCAGGAGGAATCGCTCACGCTGTTCGTAGTCACAGTTATTTGCATCAAGCACCTGTAGAAAAAGTTGTAGTCGTGAGATCAAAGTAAATGTGAGACACTAAAAGGTGAAATTGAAATAAGTCAACACTCCAGTGGGGTAATTACGTAACACACTAACAGTAGGAATGGGTTTCATTTTGACAGTTCAACAACATTCATAGCGTTATTAACGTTGACGAGCAGATAAATTTTTCGAACATATTGAGCAATGGATTAGCAATAGGTTTCAAAATGATTCAGATTGTGATAGATAGTCCGTTACGTAATTAGGGTGTTTGGTCCCATAATAAAAGTTTCTGATAATGATAAGTTCAATTATCCCTTTTAAATTTTTCGGTTATTTCAATTACTCCTTGTATAATCCGTAGGTTGTGTATTGTGTAATATGTTATCCGCATCCAATGTTCCAGAATGTTACTCAACTCAGGCATTCGACAGTTCACTTTTTTTTTTTACTTACTCTCTAACTACAGACCAACAGCATAATGGCATTACTGTCGAAGTCAGGATGTAGTCCGTCTATTTTTGTGTAAAAATAATAATTTATGTAGTTCGTTGCTGATTCAACAATACTTAGTAATTAAGCCATTTTAGAACGACATACATTGAAATTTTTTGTGGCATCGAAAAGCCCTATTTGGGTAATTTTCAAAGATTATCACTAGGTACATACCTTGCGGATCTCAGCCATGATCTCGTTGGGGTCCCGTGAGGAGGTGGTCTTCATGCTCCACGTGAACCGAAGAACGCGGGGCTTCACTTGCTCCTCATTTCCACCTCCGCCGCCGCCTTGTCTGAACATGTCATAGCATTATGTTAGAACAGGCAGAATTAAGGCTCAGATCTAGAAGCGTTATATACGGATATGAACCTTATATATTTTTAAATACATAAATGCTCATATTCCTATATGTGAAGGAGAGCAAACGTTTCATACCAATATGAAATTTATTTTTTTACAAATAATGTTCATTTTCGTGTGAAACGCTTATTTAACCAAGTAAAGACTCAGTACGCCTTTTAGATCTCAGCCAAAGACCAGTACATAGTGCCACAATCTAATCTGACCCGGTGGCTGAGAGAACTAACAAAATCACTGTGAAAAGTGACAAGGTCTGTTATCTGTCACCAGCGGGGTAGTTGCGTAACACACTAACAGTAGGAGTAGCTTTCATGTTGACAGTTCAACAACATTCATTGCGTTATTTACGTTGTTGAGCAGACAAATTTTTCGAACATATGAAGCAATGGATTAGCAATAGGCTTCAACAATTTGACACAATCTGAATCAATATTCAGATTGTGATAGATAGTGGGTTACGCAATTAGGGGCAGGCCAGATGTCACAGTGGGACTGTAATGACCCTCAAAACCACAAAACAAATGACCATAGGTTAATACGAGGTTAGACAGCTGGGCTTATCGCAATCTGAGTATTGGACTCAGGACGTGACTATCGGCAGCTGCTCTTTTGACCAGATCCAAGTCATGAAGTGAGCAGCGCCATACCTTTTTTAAATTCTCCGAGTTGCACGTAGTTGATATTCAGTGGTTGTATGTAAAAGGATTAAAGGTTACGAGTATTTATGTAATGTAGAACCGAAGCACTCTTGAATGCAAGAATTTAATTCATTGCTAAAATTATTAAGTACAGGTGAGAATGCATACAAAAAGATATCTTTGGAAAAAATAAACAAAAAACTGCTCGTGCACCCGTGACAGAAGTGAAATTTCTTAAAATAAAGAATTAGAGAGATTTAGTGTGAGGGACAGAGAGAGATAGCATATTTCTTCTCTCTCATATAAAGAAATGTGCCTAAACGTAACACGTCCTTGAAATTTCACTCTCAATTCTCGTTCAAATACCGAATCGCCGCCAAAGAAATTTCACTTCAAAATACACGGAAAATATAACCGAAAACCCACTTCATCAAGGTTGCTCAGGTTCGTTTTTATACCAATATGGATAGTTAAATTGATCAGTTAGGTACTAGTGATTACAAGGGAATATTTTGAAGTACAATAACAGGTTGGTACAACTTAAAAACTATTTTATCATTTTCGCTTCTGCGTAAATCGACGATTTGTTGCAAAAGGTTGTAAGTCAAAAATGTCGTACTAAAATAAAATAAATGGAATTAAAGCGCTATTAGTAGACGTGCAAGCGCGTCCCAACTCGATTGTTTAAATAATGATGTGAAAAGTCCAGTTAGTTGTTGTAGTAAATACAAATTCGTTGCTTTTGAAACGATAGTTTCTAGAAGCTATTTTAAAATTCTTAATTTGTGTTCATTATTGCTAATACCGAGCTTTGCATTTTTTTACGCTCATTTTTTTGAATCTCTAGTATTTTTTTCGTCTGACTTGCGAGTCTTGCGAATTAATTATCTATTCTTGGGCGACCCCCGGGAGCCACATGTGCAGAAATAGGTTAATTTACTTAAGTATTTATTTAAACAATCGAGCCAACAAATCGCAACACATGTTATAACACTAAATATACTCAAAAACTAAGGTGGCTAATGAACGGACGAGCAAGTACGAGTGCGACTTACCCCGACGACCTTTTTTCGGATGTTTCATTGAAAAAGTTTGTGTCCTTAGTAAGGTAACACATGGGCGAAAAAACAACGACGAGCCATAGGTTAGTTTGCGTACTTGCTGATGCGTTTATCACCCACTTAAGAGAAAACAATCACTTAATGTTTCATCAGCATCAATTAAACGTCAAAAAAACGAAGGATTATACATAAACAACGCAAATCGGTGGGACAGTCAACAGGGGATAAAAATATGACGAAAAAACTAGGATAATTACCCAAGCATGGTTTGTGGACTAGCGCCTACCGCATGCTTCGGGGTGGTACCGTCCAATGGCCTAAAAACAGAAAAACATAAAACTAACGCTAAACACTAGGGGCACGGGGTGTGGCGACGAATACATTACATACATTGACGATTTGTTATACGCTGGTGTGAGGAATTATTTCGAAAATGATTCGAAAAAATTGATGTTGAAAATTGCAGACGGCGGCGAAGCTCAAAAAAAAAGTTCAAGTATAGTAAAATTATTTTTTGGGAAACACCGTACAAAGATATAAAATAATTGAAAAGAATAGCAAATACACTTTTATAAAACTTTTAAGAATGCTAATCACGTTCACGACACAAAACTGTCTAAAATATACTACAATTAAAAAGAAAATAATTATAAAAAAATCTAATTTTTTTATATCCAGCGTATCACAAAAATAACCAATGTTAAGGAAGTGCAAATATAAATAGAAAACAAAAGATAGTTATATCTAAAACAAGCACACTTGCAAGCAACACAAGGCACAAAATCAAAAGCATGCCTGCAATATACTTATTTCCAAAAGATTTAAATCGTAAGACCGCGTCAAAAGATGGGTCACGTTTATGTTTAGTTGATAATGACTTTTGAATAGTATTGTCTTGCTCACTCATACTGAAAATCGTATCTATCGTTTCAAGCGGAATGTGTGAATACCTTTTTGCACGACCTAAGTACGGCGAGGGCAAATCTAACGATTTATATCTTTGATTATTTCAGAATTTACCTAACTTTACTTACCGTGGTGTCACTAAAAAACTTAAAAATATAAAAAAAAAACATGCCTCAAACAGAACTTTGTTTCTAGAAAGTTCTAAAATGGTTTAAATGCGGCAAAATGAATGTAATGTTTCCAGAATATGATAAATTGTAGAAATGTCTATCAAAAAGATTGTTATATTCTAAAATATCATGCAATACCTATTATTCTTTATTATTTTATGGAAAAATGTATGTCCTAACCAAATAAAACAATATATTTTAGGGGAAATTCAAATGCAACACATGACTGGTTAATAGCAAAAAATTTGGGTCAAATTGTCAGTAAAGAAAAATAAAAACAAAATCAAGTTAAATTTTGTTATTCACGAAAAACGAGTAATCCATCCAATTTAGTACTTGTAGCAATATTATTCTTAAATAAAGTACTTATAAGTTAAAATGTACGCACGAGTACATTAACAAGCTACTTATACATTTCCAGTATAAGCTGAATTCTCATTACACGAACAGCAATGCGAGGTCAGCTAAAACTGGAAATGTATAGCTTGATTATGTCGCCGTGAGTACATATAAATTGAATATTAAGTTGTATTTAATATATAGAAAAAATATGTAATATGCATTTTTATGACGCTGGCTGCCATGCAATGTTTAAATTTACTAAAATTGAATTTAAAGATAATTATATTTTTGGGGTTAAATCATGCTTTTTGTTTTGTAATAAGAATAAAAAGTACAAATCGGCTGGACTACATATTAAAAATACACACACAAACGCTTTTTATTAAACCCTTCGCAGAACGATGCAGGAAAGTTGGTGGAGGCGCGAAAAATGACAAAATGAAAGTGAATTAATGTCATAGAGTAGTCTTATTTCTATGAACATTATTTAAAACTCTGAAAACCAAATTACTAGAATCATGAATTTAGTAAAATTGTTTAGATAAAATATTTGATAATTTTTCCAGATGAATAGAACCATTTTTTTTTTGTTTTAACTATTTTGACGTTTTTCTTGTAACATGTGTGAACATATGTATTTTAGCTAAAAAAAAAAAGTTTATAGATTATGGAACGCGTTATTAAAAGAGCGTTTTAATTTCTGCTCAACTATAATTAATTCTTGCTTCTTTTGAAGAACTCATATTTTTTCATTATATATTTGAAGACTTTACATTTTCATCGCCCCCACCAATAAAACCTTAAACATCGCCCCCGAACCACCACAACTTTGGAATAAAAACTTCAAAATAAAAGGTTGTTGCTGATGCCTTGCGGCCTACCTCCGTTGGATGTCCAGGGAGGAAAATATACGCGGTTTGGCACGCCCGGTCGACTCGCCCAGTACCGACAGTCTGACGGGATAATACTCACCATGTTATTATATATTTTTAGTAATCAGGATCATTTTTTAATCACCATCCAATATTTTTCTAGGTATTAGGTATTATACAGACTTTTGAAAAAAAAAAATAGGCAACATTGTGGCAGTAAAATATTTGTAAAATAATGAACAATTCAGCGTGGTTACTAAGTCAAACGTGAATAAATACTATGCTTGCCGCGTATACCATGCTGAGTAAAAGAAAGGGATGTGTATCCCCGGGTCGTATCCACAAACGTAGACTTTTTTAGACAACGTTGTGATGTCATATCTCAATATTTTAGTACTGAGTGATACTAAAAGAAAAAACACGTATTTTATTATTTTCACCAAAGATCTTATCATTTAAATTTGGATTGTGATTAAAAATTCTTCCTGTATATTCACCATTACTTATGGGCGTCTACCTCTTTAGTTGAAGATCCCTATCATTATAATTGATTTTTCTTATTAAAATATCCAGTAAAAATGTTCTTCTTTAAGTAAATTTAATTGTATGTTCTAGCAATAGATACGAACAAAACATACAGTAAGAATATGCATACAAATTAAATATTTAAATAGCAGATCTAAATCGCTAACATTTTAAAGTCTACAATATAACAATTTTAAAACCAAATATAACCAAGAGATGTGACGGAAATTGGTGTTTTCTGAAAAAGATACATACTGAACTTCAAATTATTTAATTTAACAAAGGGAGTTGTTTTCAATGTAGTGATTGTGTTCTAAAATAAAGGTGTTTTCTTACAAAAAATATTCAGTAATTTAAAAAGGAAATGTCGAGTGAAATAAAACGCAACTTGTTATTAAAAACTTGATTATTTGGAGAAGCGTAACACATCCATTTATTGCGTACTGTCAAAACAAAATAGGTATTCATACTTCAATACACATAGGTCAACTTAATTCTCTTATTTAGCAAAGTTTTCAGTGGCAGTAATATTCAAAAACATTTTTGTTTTTTAATTTTTTTACTAAGATTTTACTAGAAAATATTCTTGAATTTTACTAAACCCCAAAATATATAAGATCACATTATATAAATGCATCTTAAAACAATGCCCATGATTTAGAAGACTATGTATTATAATCCCAATTAAAATTATAATTTTTTTAAATTTAAATATACTGGGAAAATAAAGCGAAAATAAAATATGGACGGCTGATAAAATATTAATACATAAATTCACTACAGTCCCCTATGGGGTGAGCAAAGCTCTAAGAAACAGTCAAAATAATTTTAACTGTTTTAGAGTACAAACTAAAGTACTCCATCGTAAAAATAAGTAAACTATATTTTTTTTCTAATAATTATCATTTGTCGTGCTTTTTTCCCAGTGAATTTAAACTTCTAACACTTCAGAGAAACAATGTCGCCTGAAAAACGCAAAAAAAGGATGAAAAATAGAAAAAAAAATCTCGGCTGTAAAGTATTAAAATTAAATATCTAACTACGCTTAGCGAACTAAGTTAGAATGTATTGCATTGTTCCTAAATCGTGTAATAGTTACAGAATAATCATATTGCTTAAAGATAAAAAAATGCTCGCAGAAAAAAAAGGCACTATTTATGTGCGTAAAAATTATAGATTGTTTGATATATTATCTAAACCCAATTTTTATTTATTAAATGAAATGTCAAAATATTATGTCGTACTCAAAAATATTATTTTCATAAAAGGCTTGTCTTGGGTTATTTTGAGGGACCTTTAAACCTTTTTTTTTACGTTAATCTACCTGTAAGTGTGTTTAAGGTCGAAAACCTCTGTGACACAGTTTAAGGACTCTATGTAGTGGTATGTAACGCCAAAATGTTGAATTATAATACATATTTTTGAGTATTACACATGACTGAGGACGTCATTTTCCCATATTTTTTAATTAATAACAGCAAATAAATACAAGTTTTTACACGGGTATTCCTTACAACAGCACCTAAGTTTTGACATAAAATTTGTTCAGTACTCTATCTAATGTTCAACGGAAAATACTGGACAGACGACCATAGATAAATAAATAAATAATACAATATTATCCATTTTTTGAATATTTTGATAGAATTATTCGTCTCTTTCTCTCGATTTTGAAAGACAAGAACGGTAAAACTTTTATTTATCCAAAAATGTATCACATTGCAGAATATTATTACATTAAGAAATATATAAGGACCTCGTAAATAAATTTAAAAGAAAACAATTTTTTCCATAGTGGCAAAACAGAACAATTATCATATTTGACGATATTTTGTAGGAAGAATTTTAAAAGGCCCTCAAAGAATATAATAAATAAAATATGAAGAAAGTACACTTATTACACCATCCAACGCAATAATAAATTTCCCTATAACGCTTCACAACTATATAGAACACTAATATACAGTGTAAAACGTTAAAATACTCAAGTACCCCATATATGATTGAAAAAAAATAAAAAAAATGTTAATATATATATATTAAATATGCTTATATTTATGATATTATAATGGACTTTTCACGAACAATAGAAAAGTTTTTAGAAAAAGTCAAACGCGACATTCTCGCACTCTTGTTATATTTACAATTTATTTAAAGATCCTACATGACATAACATTCTAATGAGTCAAAGTATGGGAAGTATATGGGACATGTATAGTATTTTTATATCACAAAGCGACACGCGCTTTACTTGTGGTAACCAAGTGTACAAACACTATGTGTGTGCGTGAAGACGAGCAGCGTCAGCACAACACACACGCACACACTTCCGACTTCGCCATTGTCTTTGATGGTACCAAGAGCTCCTGCGCTTACACACACTTCCACAGCGTATTTGTATACCTGGTAAACACAAGTAAAGCGCGCGTCCCTTCGTGCGATAAAAATACTGCAAATCATTTATAAATGTTTTTTTCTTTTCTAGTAAAATTGATAGCTCTTTTAGAATTGGACATTTAGAAAGTGCAGTATCAAAATATTGATTTGTTATACAAGGTGTTTGATTGATGTAGATTCGTTTGAAGAGGCGTTGCTATATTTTTCTCATCTAAGATGGATTCAAACATTGATAGAGTTCATGACAGTTTTGTCGAGTCTATGTGAACAATATTTTTAAGAATATTTTGTTTAATGGCGTTCGAGCATGGTTTAAATATTAAGATAGTAAATTAAGCAGCATTGCATTTTTTTTAAAGGTCGTTACTTTTTTCAGACATGTTATTCGTATGTCGTTTGTTATTTGTTTTCGTGTTTGTGTCCTTACTAACAATACTAATACAGATTATATAAGGACTTTCTGTTGCTAACCCATCACTAAACGAATGTACATGTATATGTTCATGTCTGAAATAAAGATTTATTATTATTATTATTCTTTTTTCTAATAAATTGACACAAATCTACATAATCTTAATTACACCTTGTATAAAAAATGTTTTTAACAACACGACGTAGACACATTCCCTAACTCGATAGGGTACAGTTGAGGACAAAAATATCTTATTTTTTGGCCCTTAATTAATTTGTTTTTTTATTAAAATACAGCTGCCTAAACGTGTTAGTCCGTTTATGTGGTAACATCTACTGAGTATTTGTACCAAAGCCATAGGTTCGTCTGAATCTTAATTGCTAAAAAAATACTATTTTTATGCATGTATAATAATATAAATTGATAATTATCTCACTCACGCCTTAACTATAATCATAATTGCGTTGTGGACCATATGAGTTGGTTTAAGATAAAAATTTAACAATGTAGGTACACGGTAGTAGGTGCTTGACAGTAAAGGTTATCATTTTAAACATGGCTAAGAAAACTTAATAGATTCTTTCGTTTTAACTGAAATAAAAATCGTATATTTGACGATTCAGAAATTTTAATATAGGTACATTTTTATAACATGGTCCACATCAAAAAACCCAACAATGAGATTTTTACTACAGAAAACTTTTACTTACACAGTAAAATATGCAATACAAATATACAAAATATTGTTTCAGTCGATGACATCTTTAACGATTTAGGCAGAGTTCAGAATTTAGATACAAGTTAAATTATTTAAACAAAAAACAAGATTTGTGCTTTTTTGTGAACTTAAATATAAAATACATACGGAACCCTGGAATGTTGAAAATTCGCTCGAAAATAGAACTCTATACTTCTTATGAGCTAGTGATAAAATGCAACTCACGACGGGACTAGTTATCCGCTACATATTATTTTAAGAAAATAATTAAATTAACTGTAACACTTCATAACCCGAGTGTACTATTTGCTAATAATATACGATAACTCGTACAAGAAAGAATTTATTTTTATTTATTTATTTGAAAAAGGAACATTAATTTCAATAAAATAACATGTAGACAGAAGTCGTCGCGATTCTTTATAATGACAATAATGATTACAAATCGAATTTTTAATCGTATGTTAACTAAAAATGGATCTTCAAAGTTACGCCAATTATAAAAAAAATGATTAACACTTATGAACAACATCTTGTTATAATACATTCAGTGTATTAAAAATTCTGGTTGAACATACATTCCCGACAGTCTTACATTGATCATCATGACATTTATTGGCAATTAAAACTATAATTTTCATAAAAAAATATGCTTTTATCGTGCTTGATAAAGTAAAGAAAAAAAAAAACTAAAATATAATATTTAATGTAATATTAGATACATTTCTTGAATCAAAAGATAGAATAAATCATTTTCCTAAGACTATTGTTTCGTCGTATAATATTTTAATACACTGAACATTTTTGTTATAAGCTCCGTCGATTAACAAAAAAAATCTCAACCGACGGAGTGTCCGTACTGTATACAATTCCCTATAATTTATTAATAATATTTAATTATAATCTTCTCAGCACGTCCGCAGTCGGCGACGATTCAAGGATTCTGATTCAACCTGCGTACAACGGAACGGGTAAGCGAATCGACCAAAAAGGTGTCGAATCGCCCCCCTCTTCTGGACCCGGCTCGCCTTTTTCAGGCACAAGTATTTGATTATCTGCCACTGGTTAGGATTGCCATATAGGTGTTTTATTTACACTTCAAGCAAAGCATTTGGCATATAAAAATGATCTTTTCACTCACTTTTTGCAATAAAACCATAAAAACAATCGCATAAAACATAATTTTCATATTCTGTGACAGGAAAACCAAAACGTCAAAGTGTACGGTTAACCCCTAAAATTATTATTTTTTGTTATGTTTAAACACAATGAATGTTATTTTAATTTATGGCAATCCTATTGTAATAATAAGTCTCGCGCCGCAACACAAGATGCACAATACTAAACGCAACTCCCTCCGTTAAATAAAAGATATAAAAATCAAAAATATTTCAAAAAAAAGTCCGTCACGTCGCTTTTAAAGGGTTGTGGAATAGACTAGAAAGCGAAAATGTAAAACCGGTAGAGGTCGCGACCGTCGACGTTCGTTAGTAGAAGCGTACGGTTAGGTAAGAAATATCGTCACACGGGGGATGCACGAGAGATGTTTTTATTATTATTATTAATATTATTTTTTGGGTTATTTCTTTCTTTTTTTTTGCTTTCCGTACACCTCTCAAGGTCGACGAGGCACGAACCGAATACTTACACATTTTTTTTCTATAGATAAAGCACTACTGACAACACTCAAAGCATGTAGGCATGTCTGTAGCCTTAGCACACACTTTTGTTTAGCAAAAAAAACTAATAAAAAAATTAGAAAAATTAGGGGAGTACATCATGCTTTGGTACTAAAACTACTTAGTAATTTGAGGGGGACTTGAGCGCGTTTGCCGGTAGAACTGAGTGCGATACGAGACGATACGGGAGGTAGGTAGCATCGTGCATCCCCTGCGTAGACGCGAGATTCAAATAAAAAAATAAAGAGCTCGGAATCTTTAGAGGGAGACAATTTGATCTTAAGAAATAATAATAAAAAAAATGAATAAATAAACACACATAATGATTCACACATAACGAGACATACGAATAGGTTAATAGTGACAAGTTAAAGACAGGTAGTGTGTCTATGGTGTATTATAATATTATTTACAACAAAATAATAAATAAAAGACGTAGGTTCGTGAACGGATTACATGGAGCTCGTCTGAAAGTGTTTTTTGTATTATTTTTTTTTATTAGTTAATAAAGCGTTAGATAAAGATAGAATAATTATATAATCGTGTTATTTTAAATCAAAGAGTGGTTGCAAATTGTGTTAAAAAATTACGAAGAAAAGAATGTGTGTCAAAACCCTAATAACCTACATACGATCTACAAGTCTCAAAGTAAGAAACAGAAATAAAAAAATATGTTTCTAAAATAAAATCCCAATGAACTGAAAAACATTAACAAACAGAGCTCCTTTATAACCATTCAAATGCTCAAGTTCCTTAAAAAAAAAAAACAATTTATCCAAAATATCACGAGTCTTAACTCCACAACCCTTTTTTTACAAAAAATATCGAAAGAAAAGTTTGGTCCCATTTGGGCGCCAATATCTAAGGTAACTATTTTTATAAACTATAGTAAATTATATGAAATGAAAGTGGGGTGATTAGACAAAGATGTTCGTGGAAGCTGTGATCGCTAACATCGATGCTTAGCAGTGATTTGTAGCTGTATGAGGCAGTAAGTTAAAAGGCTTTTTGTGTATTTTTGTTTAAATAGTGTATATTAGAGAGAAAACTAAAAAATATTTGTGTTTACAATAATACTTTCAAGTGCATTTAATGTTTTTAGTATTTTATCATATATTTTACGATAAACTGTAATATATTATTCAACAAAAATATTAAAAACTCAGTTTTTTTCTGCTTATAACCGACTTAACAGCGTTAAGTGGGTTGTAATTAGAAAAACTGCCACAAAACGCCTTAAAAACTTCAAAAAGAAAGTCTACTTGCGAGCCAGCATCAAGCTATAGCTTATGGGGGCTATAATATAACGAAAAAATATAACAAGACACCACCGAAATAATATGTGTAACGTTAATTGTCGGGTTAGTTACGAGATGGAAATCGTGTATGTTAACAGTGTATGTATTAATGACAAATGTGATCGTCGAGGATTGAGGCAGTTGGGATAATCTCAAATGTGACTGTTTGTATCAGTTGTAACGTTTCGCTAAGAATTTATAATCAAACCTAATTTGAACGCAAAAATTATCAAAAATCTTTTAATAAAAATTGTAAACTTTTTTCTGGAAATGTATACAAGTTATGATTATGATTTTAAACAATATTCAAATTAATAACTTCAACTACCAGCAGCCATTTAATTTGAGATGAGGAGTTCAGAAAACCATATTTTTATATTCATTAGATCAGGGCCCTATACCACAAAACTTTACTATACCTTGACCTTTTTTTTTTTTTTTTTTTTTTGGGTGGGAAATCGTCAAATGACCTCTCCCGCTCTGGGCGGAACGGAAGGGCGTGTCAGACTCTTACTGACTAAAACCCACCCGTGTTCCTTCAGTTGCCTGTGCGCCAGGGCCACGGTAACTCTTTCGAACAATCCGCGACCCCGGCAGTCACCCAGCATACCTAAGGCGCGGTACAGCGGTATCGGTCAAGCTGTAGTCTACAATTGTACAAAAAATTGCGTATCACAGAAATTACAGATATACGAGGGTCATTCAATAAATACTTAGCCTACAAAAAGTAAACGAAAATTTTGGAAAAGTGGCAATTTATTTTTCAACATAGTCTCCTTTTAGTTCGATACACTTAGCCCAGCGATGCTCCAACTTTTTTAACCCGTCCGAAAAATAGTTTTTGTCAAACTCTGCAAAATAGGCCTCCGTGGCGGCGATGACCTCCTCATTCGATCCATATCTATTCCCGGCGAGTGATTTTTTCAGATTAGGAAACAGAAAGAAGTCACAAGGGGCCAAATCTGGAGAATACGGTGGATGGGGCAGCAATTCGTAGCGTAATTCGACCAATTTGGCCATGGCAACGGCAGACGTGTGAACCGGTGCGTTGTCGTGGTGAAACAGCACTTTTTTCTTCGCCAGATGGGGTCGTGTTTTATTTAATTCGGCGTCGAATCGGCCTAATAAATCGGCATAGTAAAGCCCTGTAATTGTTTTACCCTTCTCGAGGTAATCGATGTAGATCACACCTTGTGAATCCCAGAAAACGGTGGCCATAACTTTTCCGGCCGATTTTACAGTTTTCGCCTTCTTTGGAGCACGTTCCCCGGTCTGGATCCATTGTTTTGATTGCTCCTTGGTCTCTGGTGTGTACCAGTGGATCCAGGTTTCATCGACGGTCACAAAACGACGCAAAAACTCCGCTGGATTCATCTTAAACAGCGCCAAACACGTCTCCGATGTGGTCTCACGGTTGCGCTTGTTTTCTGGTGTGAGTAAACGCGGCACCCATCGCGCCGACAGCTTTCTCATGCCGAGTTCCTCGTGAAGAATATGATGCACTGTTCCTTCTGAAATGCCTACAGTCTCAGCTAGCTCCCGAACCTTCAATCGGCGATCTGCCAATACGAGATCATGGATTTTTTTAATGTTTTCCTCCGTAGCAGCTGTTTTCGGTGCACCTGGACGTGGTTCATCAAAAACCGACGTACGGCCACGTGCAAACTCGTTGAACCAATTCTTGACGGTGGCCATCGATGGAGAAGAGTCACCGTACACAGCATCCAAGCGCTCTTTGATTTCGATGCGCGTTTTCCCTTCCAAAAATAGGAATCGAATCACCGAACGATATTGCTCTTTTTCCATTTTTGTAAAACCGATCGACACGTTCGCTTCCATAAGTTGTCAAATTAAAACAAATGAAGGGATTGGAATGAAAATTTGAAAAAAGAATTAAAAAAGAATGTGCTACACTGTGGTAAAACTCTTTTGAAACTACAGCGCCCTCTGGCGATGAGGCTAGGTACTTATTGAATGCACCTCGTATATGAGTTACAATTTACAATCTACAAGCCACAACGCTTTACATATTTGTAGGGTTTTCCGTTACAATTATGTGCCTTAGAGTTTTGTGGTATAGACACTTGTAAGATTTATAAAGTTTTGTGATATAAGGCCCAGATATCGATCCTTATACAAACAAAATTTGTTGAAAAAAAAACCTCCTGGTTGAAAGAAACCGTAAATACGGTTTTTTTTCAATTGCGTTTTACCATGTCGAAACGTCACAACGAACACAAACAGTTCTCAATCGTATCCCCAGTGCGTATAATGTATATTTTACAGTGCATCACATAATAAGACTCACCGTTTGGAGAACCGCGAGGACAGCTTGGAGAAGAAGGAAGGTCGCGCCTGGTGCGGGGAGCCGCCGTCGCCGTACGCGCCGCCTGACGAGCCGCGCGATCTGGTTTGACCTGCAAAGGGCGTTATGTATTTAGTTTAGAATAACGACATATCTGTATATGGTCTGTTCCAAAAGTTTCTGATTAAAATGTAAACAAATGGATCAGAAAACGTACAAGTGCATGACAATTCGTAGCGCCACAGAAAAATTTAATGCTTTGATTTGATTACCTACTTGAATTCTTAAACCCGAAATTCTAAATTTGAATCACCTTGAAGATGCTTGTCATTGGATAATTGAAGTTAATTTTATAACCTCAACAATAACGCAAACAAACAAAAAAATTGAGCGCCCATTGTTGTTTACAACCTTGGTGGTAGAAACGCCAGGGTTTAATTCCCTTTAGACAGTGATTTCGTAAGAATTTAACCTGAACAGTGTTTGTTTACATTTTCATTACATACTTTTGGAACAGACATTACTAGTCAATGTTTGTGTGACAGCGGCACCGGTTACTAAAACAAGTGAACAGTGCGAGCTCGCGCACGTAACAGACATGCATGATGTACGTACGTGAATTGCAAGACCTATATCAGACTTTCTTATTGTAAGGTTAACTTAATAGGGTTTCTGATGGTCGGTTTAGTTTCTTCGCTTGTCCAAGTTTTGTTATTTAGGTCATCCAATCCAAACTAATGCAAAATCAATTACAGTTCAGAAACTTGATGTACGCCTGTATTAACCGGGGCAGGCAGAGGTGGTACACGCATATTTCGACAGTTTAGTAAGTCTCATACAATAGGAGACGAACCTATTGCTATTAACAAGAAACAAATATATAAATGTTAATACATATACAAACATACATACAAACAGCAACATTTACAAATTACTACGATCATTCATCCAGGATTTGGCACTGACACACAACAATTTTAACATCGTTGACATAAAGCAGACTTAATAATATGCCGTTTAATTTCAATGCTTTACTTTGAGTCGAGTTGAAGTCGAGTTCTTCAGGTGCGCGACGGCTTAACTTCACTATAATGAAATATCTAATTTTATGACCATTTGTTCTACAAAATATATAATTGCGGCGATATACGATACGATCTACCGGTCTACATACCGACAGGTCTACTTGTGCAGGTGCCTGCTTAGGTAGACCTGCCAAAGTGCCGAGCGTGTATTGAAATAGCCCTGTGCAGTTTTTGAACCTGCGAAAGCGAACGGCGCAAAATAAATTTCTTTTTATTTATTTACCTCGCCGGCATACCGTATCGTCTCATACACTTTACGAAATGTGGGTCTACTTGCGCAGGCGCACCTGCACAGTTTCTGTTCAGGTCCTGCGATAGACCGTAGCGTGTATGGCCGCCATAATATGGTGATGAATTTAATAATGATAATGTTACCTGAGTGGAAGGTGGACCTCGAAGGTACATTCCTGGGGAACACAAGCGGGTTAGGGAACTCCCTCCGCGCACCGGTCGCGCCGCCGCCCGCTGACACGGTAGAGTTCAGGCTGCAACCAAACAATAAATCTAATTATAATATATACTTAAATCACGCCATTTTGTGTACTGACGGACTACGGCTACGACAGTGAGGTCACAAAAACGCAAAAATACTGTGCCAGATATAAGAAAATAAAAATAATATTGGATTGGAAAATATATTATAAATTAATTATATTACAGATGTATTTTTGAAAGGTTATAATTAAATAAATAATGAAAAATAAACATAAAAGGAAATATTTACAAGATAATAAATTATAAGTATTATTATATACCTCTACCACTACTTGTACTAAAAATAAGTCTAGTATTAAAATAAATATTAGTAACACAAAACCAATCTGAAAAAGAAAAACGAAAACCCACTAAAAATATATATAAAAAACATTTGTGCGTAAAATAAAAAATATTAACAATTTCCCAATCTGCGATAGCTCATTAGTATTGTGTTTAAGCCAATTAAAAAGTAAAAATAAAAATGCTTCTTGAGATCAACCATAATGACTGATGCTGTAAATACTGCAAAGCAACATATCTGTGAAAACAAGCAGATTGTCACTGCAACTGCGAATCCTTTTCAGCAAAACTAAACGACGAACATCATCAAGAAAAAAAACCTTTCAACGAACATAAAACTACACTACAGTACCAGAACGTTAAAATGACACAGCGAGTTTAAAAAAAAGACTGACACAAAAAATGTTAGTGAAATAGCAGAAAACTCGAAAAGGACTCTTTGAACTCATCATTAAAAATGTTCACTAAAAGCGGAATAAAAATCTGCTACATTTATGTGCACATAACTCGATAAAATGTATGGAACAGCAGATTCTTTTTTTATCGCGGTTTCAGGGTTGGTACCTTAGAAAAAGTTATTTATGTCCAGGGTTGGTAACCTTAGTAGTTTGTTTATGACCCCTTTTCGTGTTTTCTGTTATTTCAATTACATCTTGTATATGAATGACAGAGCAGACGCTATACAAAGCCGTTTTTTTTCTGAAACTCGATGTCATATTTACCGGGTACTGTACTAGGTGCAAGCCGAACCAAACAAACCCTCGTAGTAACCAAAGCTTTAAAAAACCAGCACGAAGCATCTACCGCCAAGCGTACGGTACTTTTCAGTACCGGTACCGGTATTGGTATTGGTACCTCGGGCGCGGCTGTGCGAGGTCCCGGGCTGAGGCGTTGTGTGGCTGCGAGTCTGCGCCGAGGGGCGGGGCGCCACTAGCAGACGAAATCGAGGCACTTTTGACGTGCGTCTTCGCCCCGGCTGTGGTCCCGGTACCAGTCGACCCGTTGCTGGTACTTCCGGTGCCATTTTTAGTGTCGGCCGCCGGGGCGCTGTTTAGTGCGTCGGTCAAGCATGCTGTTAGTCCCTTCTCATGCGTATATAAATATATATTCGGATATATATACAGTGTAAGTTAAAGGTTACATATATATTTTAAAATATAGATAGTATTTAATTTTTATTGTATTTATGGGGAGTTTCTTTAAATATTCTTATAACATAACACAAATATAGACATAGACAAATGTTTTAACACATTGTGACATAAAATTACCACATAATGACGACCAGACGAGGGCACACATTTTTATAATTTTATTTTAAAGTATAAAATACACATTATGAAAGATAGTAAAAAAAAAACGAAAGAAATATGACCCAGATTAGCACTTCCTTCAAACTTTTTCTACCCCCGGCTTCTGAAAACCTATTTAACTTAATCTTCGTCTACTTATTTTTGATCGACCAATCGTAAAAGCTAAAAGCATTTGAAAGCGCATTTACTGTTCAGAAATTTGAATTTTCAGACACCGGAAGTAATTTTTCGACATGTACGAGCACTAATATGTCAACACTTGGCAACTTTCAGTTGCGACTTTTTCGTGAAATAACGAATGCATCGTTGAAATGCGACATATTACATAAACCTATGGGTTCGAAAATACTATGTTCGTAACAACATAACATTTCATTCAAAAATTAAGGAGAAAATAGCTTTTGAATTTAGCCAAGTGTATACATATTTTTGCTCATGACTGTAAGAGAATGATTTTTGTCTGTTGGAACTCAGGCTTTCCACTTCCACATCTTGGAAAAGGTGATGTGAGTGCGAGACCACGGCTCATATTTGTCCTAATACTTACGGTCTCAAAAAGCATGATAAGTCGTTGGTCCCCGTTGTCATTTGTAGATCTTTGACAGTCGTCACGGGTAGTCCGAAAAGTCTGACAGTCAGTCTTACAAACGGGTATCGTAATACCCAGTATCTAAGTTGTGGAGGTCAGTCAGGTAGTTGCTCCGTGTAAAATACAGGTATTCAGCTGTTTCCGTCTAGGCAGATGAATAAAAAGTGTTATAAGTATTTGTCTATTTACCTGGGCGCGTCATGTGGCGGGGACAGCTTGGGAGGCTGCGGGGGCGGCGGCTCGTAGGTCTGCGTGCGGCGCGCGCCGCCCGTCAGCGTGCGCGAGCGCGGCTCCAGCTTGGGGGCCGCGCTCGACGGCCGGGTCGTGCTTTGAACCTGATCGCAAAGGGGGGAGGTGTTTTCAAATACTGGGCTTTTAGAGGGTGAAAAGCGTCCAACTATGTTCATATTTCTTCAAAATAAATGACAGGTTTTTTTTTTTGTCACATCTATTTCTGGTACAAAGTTGGATCCCAGAATATCTGTTGGGCAGGTAATAATAATAATAATCATAGTTTGTTATGGCAAAAAGAAACACGTAGCTTTATTTGTTCAATCAGTGCTTACATGTAAACGCAACCGCTAAAGGGCCCCATTGTTATCGCTATAAAGATTCAAGAGGCGATATAAAATTTAATCCTTGCTAAAATTAAGTGCTGAAAACGTTGGTATGTTTAGTACAAGACAGAGTTCAGCACCCTAATTGCGTAACACACTATCAATCACAATCTGAATCATTTTTAATGATATTTTTAATCCATTGCTTCATATGTTCGAAAAATTTGTCTGCTCAATAACGTAATTAACGGAATGAATGTTGTTGAACTGTCAAAATGAAAGCCATTCCTACTGTTAGTGAGTTACTCAATTACCCCGCGGGTGATAAACATTGAAGCCAATTAAGCGCGCGGCGCGACGCAACGCGATGGTAAGCTGTATGTAGCGGCACACAAAAAGCGTCACGAACCTCTACGCATGGTCTCCGCATGTACCCAAACCACCTAAAAACTTTTACGGAAATATGTATCTTATTTTATGTGAAATAAGTACGATATCAGACTGTTTACAGCGCGACAAGACGAGCATATACAATGTAATCATCCACTAACTAATATCTACGGAAATATGCATTTAATTTTCTACGACATAAGTTCTATATTCCATTGTAGCTAACTACTACAACTACTTATCAATCCTAGTTCTACATATGCTTAAGAAATCTTTGTCCATCTGTGTCTATATATTTATTTTTCTATTTTTCCACAAAAAGTACATCTATCTATCTGTTTATTATTATTCTCTTTATCTATCGTTGATATAAAGCTAGCAATAACAATAAATATTACCTACGTTTGCAATTTTTTTTTTTTCCTGTATACCAAATTATTCTGCTAACTATAAATAAAGTGTCTCGTCACGACGCGCCATCTTAAGCTGCGTCTAGATATATTCTGTTCGTACCGTTCCTCCGTTTCGTATCGACAAACTATGGGCGCACTGAAAATAGCCCGTATCTCCGTAGCGTTGCCGCGATCATCGCATCGCATTATCGTTCAGTCGTGCGCCAAGTACCGCCCAATCATAACAGAAGAGATCCATACAAATTGATTCAAAATTCGACTCAACCAATTTTGATCACCTCTATACATCAAGAATCAACCACTTTTTAGATTATCTGAAGTACATACATCTTTTACGGGGTACTGTGTTATTTGTTACAACAAAATACTTGTGATATATTGCAATTAAATAAAAGAAAATTTAAAACTCATATAAAAAGTACACTTTGTAAACTAGCATATTACAAATTCGAGGATTATATCCTAGATAAAAATGCTTGGAAACATGCTGGTCCTGCTCCATAGGACAATCTAGAGTCTAGACAAAATCGAACTGGTTGCTCATTTAATTCCATAATTTATATTTTTTATGACATTGATTTTTACATTATGTAATTGCTTAACTACTTTAACTCACACACTTTATTATTACTTATTAAAATTTTGGAAAAATCATCTACTTTTCAATATTTGTAAATATGTGAGCACCATGTATCACTATCTATCACTTTATATTATATTTAATTCATTATATTTAATTATTTTTACCTATTGTGGTATAGTAATTTTATTCTAGGTGCATCGTCTTCACATATAATTATATAATTAATGTGTACCTATATAATATTATAAAACATTTTAATAGAGTAGCGGTGGAGTTTCTTGCCCATTCTTCTCCATACGAAACTACCATTTGGAAGGGGCAACTAGAATAAATACAATTTTTTTGTAAATGTTGACGTTCAAAAGTGCCTTTTATGTGCCTATTTGAAATAAATGATTTGACTTTGACTTTACGAAAATGCGATGCGATGTTGGCGGCAACGGTACGGAGATACGGGCTATTTTCAGCGAGTCCGTAGTTTGTCGATACGGAACGGAGGAACGGTACGGACAAAAGAACATACCTGGACGCAGCTTTACAATACACAACTATATCTAATATAAATACCCACAACCTGTTACATTACACCAACACTAAGGGACAGTAAAATGAAGAACAGCTTTGTATACCTTTCGTACCTGCATTTGAGCAATCCGCGCTGTGTTCTCCTTGATAGACGCCGAGTCAATTGTATTCTGGAACAAAAAACAAAATATTTTATGAGTTCAATTCAAGACAAAACTACAATAGTATATACCCCGGACCCCAATGGAAATATTTCAAATCAACTTTTCGATAGTACTGTTTAAGTCCCATGTACTAGGGGGCAAGCTTCTTGTCATCAACCGGGCACAAATGCATAGTCCGAGCTGCTGCTAAGAATTTTCTCCACTTTAGCCCGACCCAGGAATCGAACCCAGGACCCTAAGCTCAGAAGTCGTCCTTACCACCACTAGACTAACGAGGCAGTCGTGGCATTTTCATCCTTACAAAGTAGTTTAAACGTCTCACATTATGCCTGTAATTTCATCATTCCTCATACATTTCTAACGAGTTTTAAGGCAGAAAGAGATAAAAATAATAGGATAATAGGACAGAAAAAGACGGAAATAGAAGAAAAATAACGCACCTGTCTTTTAAAATTGGAGGTCGTTGTAGTAGCCGTGGATGTGGTGTTGTTGGCGGCAGTCGTAGTTGTACCTACTAGAAGAGTACCCTCTTATTACATACAAAACATAACAACTCGCGATTTCTGAAAGTACTTTCAACAAAAGAGATAGTCAGCCTATTAGCCATAGACTATGTAAGGAATATACATTCTTTTTCTGTGCGTCATCATAACTGATTAAGGCGAAAGCGTCAGGGTAACCCGCGAAATTCAAAATTTTCATATGGTTTTTGCAATTTGCAGGTCAGTATCAGATTGTATGTTGATCTAATAAGATTCGCGGCCGTAACAAATATTTATTTATAGAATAAAAATCATCAATACAACTTTCTAAGTTCATATTACACTATTGAATGACTATTTCATGAAATCATGACGTTTGAGGCCAATTCTAACGTAAAGAATTGTATTGCTGATTCTAATGATTGTAATTAGGTAAAGCCATATTTGTTACGGTCGTGAATCATATTTTAATCAACATACAACCTGACACTGACCTGCAAATTGCAAAAAACGTAAGAAAATTTTAATTTCGAGGGCTCCCTTAGCGATTCCCCTTAAGGGCTTATTTACAACATCAGATATCTTTTATACGTGGAATAAAATTGACGTCTGACAGTTTTTGTATGGAAAGACTGCAAAAAATTCAATATTATTTCCCGGATAAAGATATCTGACGTTGGTACAATCAACCCTTAATGAACTATGGGAAAGATTTGACAACGAAAAGGTTTAAAAGGTATAATTAAGTTTCCTGGTTATTTATCTCTTTTGTTGTCTATACATTTCAGATAAGAGCTGAATCACTATTTGCTAAACGTCGTACTGACAGAATGTTTAGTACAGCGACATCTGTTGAGTGCAAAGCGTAGGTGCGTTGTCAGTTCTGTGATGACAATCGTGTTTCACAATCAACATTTCACCAACTTTTCATGCAAATTAACTTTTAAACTATTCCCGACATTTGAAGTTTGATTCGATTCGAATCATTGTCAATTTGACACCAATCAAACCAACCAACCAACCAATTCGAATCAAATTCGATTCGATTTAGCACTTGAGTTAGCCCTTTGGTTCTTACGTGTTTTAAATGTGATCAATTTTATACCTTCTACACTTACATTTTAATTATTTTGATCATAGAATTATCAAATGGAATCCACACAAAAAAGTAAGTATAGTATCATTTTGTTAATTTTGAATTTGATTTAAAATATCTATGATCTAAGCGTTAATGTTATTACTCGGTGAAAAATATGCCAATCACCCATGATATTTCTTTATTTCGATTGTGATGAAAAAGATAATAACAAGAACAGCAACATATTTTCTGCTGAAATATTTCAATTCAGATATTTGCTTGGTTTTTAATTACAATCGTTTTCATAACAGTGTGGTGATATTCAAAAGAAAATGTGGTTGAAATTAGTTACGGAAGCTCACGCTATACAATAAGCGACACCAATTAAGAACTACTTTAACAACACTTTTTCAACGTCAAAATAAGTTTATTTTTATGTTATTGGAGTGTTCAAAAACCCATGGCCCGTTTGAGGCATCACAGAATTCACAGATGCGTAATTCAGCACTTAAATTTTAAAATCTTTATTTTCATGATGTCAGTGACGTGGAAAAAGTAGCTGTACAAAATTATAACTATATTATTACAATTATTGTAAGTATTATTTTGTTTTTTGAGGTGTGGAGTGTTGAAAAGTAATTTAATTCTTTGTAAAGGTTGTAAGAAATAATCCTTTCTCTTTCTGGTATCTTTGGACTATGTCAGATGTGTTTTCGCATCTCTAGCGTTATCCTACTCGTCGATGTGTGTCGGGACGTATGCAAGCATACAGGTGTGGCTATGGGTAGGGCGGTGTGTAGGTGTGGTGTTACCTTGCGTGCGCAACACCTCTGCGCCGGAGGAGGCGCGGCGCGAGGCGGCGGGGCGCGCGGAGGCGGAGATGGAGCGCTGCACGCCGCGGTGGCCGGGCGAGCCGCCCGCGCCGCCGCCCGCGCCTGCCGTCACACTGTTACACGCGCTCCCAGGCAAGCCGACCACAACCGAATCATACCCTAACTTAGCACCCCGATGTGCCCTAACTGTGCAAACGCATTATACCGTAACTCGGAACCTCACTATACCCTAAATTGACACTCCATTGTATATTAACCTGGCACCCTATTGTATCCTAATTTAACGCCATATTGTACCATAACTTGGCACCCCATTGTACCCAAACCTGAAAGTCCCTTGAACCCTAGCTTGACACTCCATTATGATTTAACTTGGCAACCCATATTAAACTAATTTAGCACACCATTGTAGCCAACTAAGCACGTCATTATACCCTAACTAGACATCCCATTATATCCAAATCTTAGACCCAATTGTACCATAACTTAGTACAGCGTTATACCCAAGCCTAGTGCCCCATTTTACCCTAATATGCCATCCTATTGTATCATATTGACACCCCATCGTATCATAACTTGACACCCCGTTGTACCCTAATTGACACCCAATTGTACCATAACTGGACATCCTAATGTACTATATGATGGCCATTACCTTAAATGGCCATCTTTTTGTGCCTTAACTTGGCACCTCATTGCATGCTTCGAAACACGATATTTCCTAGCAAAACGCGAATGTGCAAATGCGAATGAGAGCCGTAAAAAAATGATACCCAGTGATTTTGATCTTCAAAAAGGAGAAGCGAATCCAAAGTTAATAAATGGTTTTCCCAAAAAATGACATAATGCACTAAATATTACTAGATTCTTAGTTTACTCTCGGTTGTGATCGGTTTGCGGTACGTAAAAGCACACGATACACAAAAATAATAAGAAGCAATAGTATCATAGTATATGAACCTTATTTATTTTTCGGGCAAAAATATTTTGACGCATTTTTACTGTATTTATAAAAATATTCAACAATAATATTTACTTGATATTAAAATACAGCAATTTGTGGTTTTTATGAAATGAAATATTTATTTCTATAAGATCTTCTAAGACAGTTTAACACGTCAATATTTTGTTGGTCAATATTTTAAAACTAGATGGTGCAATTCCTAGCGGACTGATCCCTGAGAAAAAAAAAATCGATATAAACTCAGAGGTCATGGTCTCTTTTAAAGTCCTACCTTTATACTATTAGGATTTTATGTGAGTCTAACAATGCAGGGCCATGTTTGGAAGGACCTTTTGAAGAAAGAGCTATTGTAGCTTTGAGTTGACTTGTCCCAACAGATGGCATACATGCATCAGTCATCGTGTAGCTCAAACCTATTTTAGGGAGCTCAACGACCCGTCACACGAGGCTACCAGATCTGCATGACATTTGCGTAGGCCATATACAAAAATATTCAAAACCGCCAGACAGTTATAAAGTCATGTATTAAATCTAAACTGCATTGTACTCACATTCAGTCAGTTCTTTTTTTAAATGTCATCAAAAATATCATAAGTTATGTCAGGTAAATCAATAAAAATAAAAATTACATTATTAATTCTAAACACAGTATAAAATGGTTTGTTGCTTGGGGGTACATTGGAGTAGCTTAATCCCAAGCGTTTTTGTCATCAAAGTAATCTTTAACTTTATGGAAACTGTTATGACGGAGTTTCTCTTTAATAAATTATTTTTAATTTATTGAGGCTCAGTTTTTTAACATGACTTGGGAGTTGTAAAAACGTATACTTTGGCACTTAAATTAATTAGGTCCTAATTTTTTGGAGCCTAGTCTTGGGTAAAATAAGTAAATCTTATGTTATGAATGTCGCTGTGTTTAGAATATAGATTAAAGGGTAACCGCTAGGTTGCCCGCGAAATTCAAATTTTCTTACGTTTTATGCAATTTCAAGGTCAGCATCAGGTTGTATGTTGAATAAAATATGATTCGCGACCGTAACAAGTATGTATTTACAGAATTATAACCATCCAAATCATCAATACAACCCTTTAAGTTCATATAATCCTATTGTATGACAATTTCATAAAATATCAATTATAAAAATCTATCATTTACTTTAAGTCAAACCTCACATCCCAAAGTTTTAAATCGCTAGATTTGCTCTCACCACACTTAGTCACGAGAATAAGTGTCCATACTGAAAAGAGCGAGGTCACACATTATTGAATAGCGTTTCCATGACAATCAAGTCACTGCGTCATTGTGTGTCTATATCTTTTGACGCGGTAGGGCGAATCTAACAATTTAAATCTTTGTCGCTGTCATAATTTTTATGACATCCGTCACTACGGACGTTAAATGCGGCCACCGCTATTCCAAGACACCGTAGCTTTAACAAATCTATGGTCACTGTGTGGCATATTTGTGTTAAAATAATGCCAGATTGAAAAGTTTCCTAGGTAAAGGTTACATAAGTAAAATGGTGTCATAATATTTTTGCCCAGACAATACAAATGATAAATAAAGACGCGCTCGTAAATAATGTAGAATAATGACAGTGAATAAACCCAGTTAGAATTAAGCTAAGCTGAATCAGTATGGTCTAAGCACTTGAGACGAATGCTCTTAAGGCCGAGAACTAAAAACGTTACCTAGCTCGCACTTTGAATTAGGGTGCGTTTCCACTGAAGCGGAGCTGGGCGGAGCGGAGCGGAGACGTGCAGGAATTGACCAATCACAATGGTTGAAATCCTCATCGCGTCTCTCGTCTCGTCTGTGATTGGACGATTCCTGCACGTCTTAGCTCCGCTCCGCCCAGCTCCGCTTCAGTGGAAACGCACCGTTAGACATGTTCCCGTCTCTGTCTTGCACTTGTAGTTTCAGTTATGCGACAGTGATAGGAATAAAGCTTGGATTAAATCCAATGTGCGTGCTCAGTAACGTTTTTTACATCCCGGCTTCAGGCAGCCCGCGAAATTCAAATAATCTTACGTTTTTTGCAAATCGCAACTCTGGAATGCAAAAATCGTTAGAATTTGAATTTGGCGGTCTACCATGGAGCATCATCTTAAAAGCATCGTCAACCTTTCCGTGGCCCGCTTCCGGTCTAACCGGATATAGCTGAATAAGCGGTTTACGTAACCCTGTACTTTTGACGACGAAAATAGGTAGTAATCCAAGTTTTGCCGACAGTACTTTTCGTGTTATATTTAAAAAAAAAAAACAATTTATAAATAAATAGCCCCCAATCGTAAAAATATTATATGCAGAATTTTAGAGCGCTTCATAATGTTATATTTAAGCAATAATATTGCTTATGTACGCAGCCTAATATTTAAAATTTCGTAGATTCCTATTTCATTTGCTGATATTTTTAGGAAAATACGCGATATGCCTTCGTGTTTCAAAATCAGTTAAGCCGATATCAGACCGTTAGCTTTTTGTTTATTTTTGCCTTCCATTCGGCGTCTTTCACTCGAAGTGAAACGTCTGAACATAAAATGAATTAAAAGTGAATAACGAACTCTGATGAACCAATCCAACTATCTTGGATTTCGGTACTCGCCATCTTTCACTAGAACAATCGAAAAATATCGGTGTCGTTTGAACGTGAAAGGAAACACAAATGTACCTTCACTCGAGTGAACTATTCACTAGTGAACTGTTCACTCGAGGCGTCTGATATCGGCTTTAAAGCAATTTTACACGACTCAACTATGCCTTTTAATTTGGATGAATCAACCAAATTAAATGGTGTAAACAACCAACTTAGTTTATAACTTCCTATCATAATAAATGAATATTACCTTACAAATAAAATGAATATGTTACCTGAGTGCGCGTTGGAGGTGGCGGTGCTGCCGGGCGCCTGGTTGCCGGCCGCCGCCGTGCGCAGCGACAGCGACGAGCCGGACCGGCTGCCGTCCGACTCAGGCTGGAACCGGGAACGGGGCTTTTTTTATATCGGTAGGGTAGTCGTTGTATGGCCGAAAGGGTGTTAAGTAGAGAAGCGAAAGTAAACAATTTTTGTTCTACAAGTTTTATTTTAAAACCCGTTGCACAAATAATTAAAACATATAGCCCTAAACGTATTTATGTCTGTCAGTCTTTTTAAGTTAACAGAGACAGATCACAGAATAATGTTTTAAATAGATACATACACATAACATAACGCCTTGTTTCCCCGAAGGATTCGGCAGAGGTGTACCTATTGTACACCCACATTTCGCCAGTTATGTTTAAGTCCCATGTAATAGGGGGCGTGCCTATTGCCATCAACCGGGCACAAATCCAGACTCCAAGCTGCTAATAAGTAATGTCAGATAGAAAAATCCAATAACACGTATTCGAACACGTACACGTTAAATACATACATAAACTCATGCCTTTTTCTCATGGGGTAGGCAGAAACTAAAAAACGCCACCTGCTACGATCCTTTCATACTCCTTTTGCCTCGTTTACGTTAATACATCTGGTCATACACGCACGCCGGTTGCGAGTACTAGGCACCTGACCTTGCTGAAGAACATCACCAATAAGGTCACTATATGTCTTCCTAGAGCGTCCCCTACCGGTGTTTCCACTCACTTCTGCCTTGTTGCTCTCATATCAGTCAGTTAAATACGTTTAGCACTAAACACATTTAGTAATTAGTGGTGCAAGCGAACCGAAGTCAATAGTTCTGGAGAAAGTGTTGAACAATGACTCATACTCTTACACCCTTTCGGCTAACCTAATGTAGATGGGTAGGAATTTCATTCCTTCCCATTGGGAATCACAATATGGGTACAAACACTTAAAATGAAAAATAATGACTTGAAAATAAACATTCAAGAAACATCCGTCACAAGGATTCCTTCTATCATTGGTAGGTTTATAAACACAATTTAAACATAACAACAAAACATGCACAAACAAAACACCCAGACCCGGAACAACTATCTGTTCACACACTCAAATAATCGTCCCGTGCAGGAATCGAACCCGCGACCCGCAGCACAGATGTCTCTGCGCTAATCGAGCCGTCATATTGTAACGTTTGTTGTTACCATGTTCACATTTTAATGATGTTACAAAAGGCCTGTATGTACTCTTTACCTTAAAAATCTTGCGATTTGAAACACAGAGAAAGACTGGTTTTTAAATGAAGTAGCATAAAACTGTTTTTAGAAACATCACCTTCCAGAACATGCATAAAAAAATGTATTTGTTTAATTAAAAATAATCGTTTTCATGGCTTTGAAACTTGATCTAGTTTTAGTCTGCAAAACAAAATAACATCACGCCTGTATTTCTCGAGGGGTTAGGCAGAGGTGTACTTATATTACATCGACATTCCGCCCGTAAAGTTATGTTTAAGACCAATGTGATGGGGCGAGCCCATTGCCGACAATCGGGCACAAATCTCATCACGATATAACTGTTAGATTTTACCAAATATTAAATTGATGTATCTTGTGAGGATATTTATTTTTGAAACACTATTTATTACAAATAAATATCCCGAGGTCATGGCTAACTTTAGCCCACACCTCACTTAAACTATGTACATTCAAAGCCAAAAGAAAAACACAAACGTTTCATAACTTCACATCAATATGTCCCGGGGAGGCAGAGTTGTATACACTGCACACCCATATTTCGCCAGTTATAATATTGCTACCATAAAATGGGTAGCAAGTGCATTATCATTATTTATTTAAACTTTATGCAAAAAACAAGAACACACAGGAACTTAATGACATATTCATTCAGAAGGGGGTGAGTGACACACCAAAAAAAGAAAAAAACACATTAATAATAACTACACATCCAGAGCACATACAGCCAAATGTAAGCTCATTAAAAAGTAAGTAATAATAACCTTTGTACTCACGTCCGTACTTTTCCTACCGAGTAGCAGGTAGGTCGCGAACACGTCGTCGTACTTGGCCTCCGCTAGCGAGTACTCGATCTCTTGTCGGTTGTAGCCAACACAAACGAGTGCCTCTGTGGTGGTTGGAAAAGAATCTGTCAGTATTTTATAACTGGGTCGAGGAAGGGAGATTTTGATATGTATAACTTACGTATTTTTCACAGAAATTCGGTCAAAATAAGACAATTTATTGCTTAGTGAGAATAAATATACGAGCGATTTAATAAAAACGGGCCATAGGCAACATTTAAAAAAATTGCAGAAACACTGAGTAGGGACAGAAAAAAGAGAAATATAATATTGTTAAAAGAATTTCTATAAGTTGAGATTAATTAGATGGAAAACACATTTTTACTAGATTACACCTTACATGCAACACTTATTGAATACATTTTAGGTATATTCTCCTCAACGTCGAAAACACGATCATGCACAACAAATCTTCTAAAACATTTATTTCTAAAACATATTTTCTTTAGTTTTTACTATCTAAGAACACCAAACAATTTTTTTTACACAATTATACCTAGTTGCTTAATACTTACTTGGAAAGTCATTTTATTATTTGATACCTACTCCTTTAATACTATATTCATATCAATAACAACAATAATACACACAAAACAACGTTATTGCCTCTAATATTACTTAAATTAAATTCACATGACAGGAAGCTCAGAAATAAAAATATCTTCGTAAATTAAACAAGCGGTATATAAATGCTAGCTTAAAGAAGTACTACATGCTTTCACTTGCGTGCATTTAAGCATTATTAATAAATAAAAAAATACTGGACATAAATATGCAAAATAATAATAGAATAATAATTGTGTCTCGTTGTAAAACCTTATTCTGTTAATATTATTGTACACACGGCTACATATCAAGCTATAAATTTCTAGTTTTAGTTGACCTCACATTGTATAGGCTTTTCGTACAATGATAAGTCTGCTTATACTGAAAATGTATAGCTTGATATGGCGTCGTGCGTACTAAGGATGCTTTAAATTTGAAGTAGTTGAAAATATTTCTGTTGCTATTTTAGTCAACAATTAACGGAAGCTTTATCGATTAGGCTTGCAGCGTTGGCGTCTATGCGCTTTGCAAACTGCATTTAATGCTTTGGCTCATGCAGTGTCGGATGTCCGCCATTTTAAATTTAGACGATTCCGTGATGGTAATAAATCTGTGTGTCCTACTATTTTTTTTAGCACAGTGTTGCCACAGTTCGTTCAAAGAAATGTACCTTTATAGATTCTGTTTCACAAAAGTGATACAACAAGACATAATATTTTTCACCTTTCCCCTATTTAAAACATATAACACACATCCCCTTGCGAACACGTACCAATTTGCGCTGTGCCGAAAGTACGCATGGAATAATAAGAAATGTAAATTTTTATACGGGTTAGCAGAAATCAATATTAGTAGCTCATTTTAACTTTTGATAAACAGTATGTAAAGTAAAGAAGAGCGTTTACTGTATGTCTTTTAACAAGGGCACAAGTCTATCATCTGCCTGCCTGTTGGGGTCAGCTTCCAGTCTAACCGGATGCAGCTGAATACCAGTATTTTACATGGAGCGACTGCCTGTCTTACCTCCACAACCCAGTTACTGAGTAACACGAAGTTTTTGTTACTTATTTTCAAGTTTGTTGTTTTTTTGCGTTTCTCTAATATAACCTCAAAAAATGGCTGGCAAATGGCAAATACTTAGTAATAGTGTGCAGCCTGGTTAGTCAGCCCCGCTACCACCTTGCTAATGGGAGCTATCGTTTTTGTGCTCACCAGTAGGCGCCACTAGCGAGTAAGGTCCTGTTGCTGTACTTTTATTTGATGTTTTGTATATGTTTAAGTAGCCATAAATTCATATTATGTTTATTTTATTACATTTTAAAACTCTTCAAATGAATATTTAGATTATAATGTTCCTGAAATTGGCAAGCATTAAGCAGACAAATCTTATTCTTCCTTCAAATGCTGCGAAATTAGATCCTAACTTTTTACTCAAAATCTTAAGTCATAATTAATCA
Organism: Dryobotodes eremita; assembly: GCA_917490735.1. Lineage (NCBI taxonomy): Eukaryota > Metazoa > Arthropoda > Insecta > Lepidoptera > Noctuidae > Dryobotodes > Dryobotodes eremita. The sequence continues at coordinate 10,682,486 of OU823267.1, forward strand.
GGAATGGCACAACCATTACAAAAATTATGAATCATTCGTTAAAATCCCGCAAACAGTGAACGTTCAGTACATATTTTGACATCTAGAGACCTTACTCTACACTAGCGCCTCTAGCGGCGAACACAAGCGCGGTAGCCCTCATTCCACGACAGCATGAACTATTCTCCTATAGATCTTGTCCATACGACATAATGAGTTATTTTTAGATGTAATAATGCTTTTAATTATTTCACATACTGTATCCAGTGCTTATAGCATGCTATGGGCATGTTATTTGGGTGAGATTTTACCATTAGTAAAGTTAGTAATAAGCTTTGTTAACAGGAAGTACTCAAAGACAAAGCATTAGAAATTGTTAATTTACTTAAGTTTTACTGTAAAATATGGTGATTGTGAATGAAGGTAAAGTGCTGAAGTATTTTGTGAATATAATGGTCCAATCCATAAAAAAGTGGTTTGAGTGAAAGCTAATGTTAATTTACTTCATTATCAAGCTTTGTATTTTTGCATTTTCATTTTAAGTTATAAAAAAACTATTTTTTTTGCTAATACGCCAACGCCATTTGCTTATTTTGCGTGCTAAGCTTGGATAGCTTATGAATTATAGGTGTAAATACTTAGCTTATAGTTTCATGTGATTTATAATACCACCTAATTTAATTTATAAATTTTCAATAATTTAACTTCCAATTTAACTTAGACATCTTTGAAAATTATTTTATAATCTTCTGAACTGGACCAATTAAAAAACATATTTTTACTTATAATGAGTCCACACTGCAGCTAACAACATTTAATTACAATATCAAGAAAAATCTTACTTTTATTTGAATTAATAAACTCAAGTTATCTCATTACAATCCAGTTAAAAGCTGCAGCGCGGAACTTAAAACTAAATGACCATGAACGAAGATTCCCGAAGTTTCCCGACAATTCCCGAGCATAGTCTCACATAACAAGAGGTCGGAAGTATACCTATGGTATCCTCACCTATCCGATTATGGTCTTTGAAGTCCTGCTGGGGCTCTACGTAGGGCCTTAGCTCGTCATCTTCGTAGCCTGTGTTCATCCATTTGTCTCGCATAATGCTCTCCAGAGAAGCTCTTTTTGCGGGGTTGAGCACCAAGAATTTCTTGAGTAGGTTTTCACAGTCCGTTGACATGTAGAAGGGTATTCTGGGAACGAAGATATAAAGGGGTTTATTTTCGAAAATGTCTTTGGGTTTTAAACCAAGGCTTACTGGGCTTTATTGAATGTTTTGAGGTCGGCATTCAGAGTCATCAGATGCTGTTAAACATCAATATTTCATACGGGAAATATCTGATCGTCTGCCATCAGATCAGAATCCAAATTGTGGGGGCAATATGCAATATGGTTCTCATAAAAACTGGGACCGACTATTTTACGGGAAATGTAATTGGCGAACGTCAGTCTTGTACCAACCCACTAGTCTTAAGATAACTTTAGCCTGACTAATTGGGGTTTCCCGCAATAATACGCATCTTGGCCGATATTGGCTTCGTCAACAAAAGCCCGATGATAAATGATTTTATTTCTGTAAGTAGGTTTGTACAAACACTTTTACACGTCAATCATATTTTAAAACTAGATGAGGTCGGCGTTTGCTATCCGACTACTCTGAGAAGAATGGCCAAAACAAACTCAGAGGTCACAGTCTCTTTTAAAGTCCAGACATAATCTTGGTCAGTTCATGTGAACACATAGATTTGTGTCTAAAATGGTCTTTTGAGGAGAAACCACACAGATTGATGATCCCCCATCCACTGCATAGCTCCGCAAATTCATCCGTGCGGTTCTTATTAGTATATCACGTCGTAATTGTCGTACGTCGCAGTACTTGTTCATGAACACACCTGTACTTTCCGCGCAACACTCTCTCCCTCAGCTCGCGGAGCGTGGAGCCGTCGAAGGGCAGCGAGCCCGACACCAGCGTGTACAGGATCACGCCCAGCGACCACACGTCCACCTCGGGACCGTCGTACTTCTTGCCTGTAGAACAAATAAGAGAAGATTTAGAAGGTTTTTATATTGAATAAGAACTTGTTGAACAAGTCATTTTTGCGACTAGCCAAACGGGGAGCAAGCGATAAACACGATGCTCGTGATAATTATACACATAATGTCCCAAATTTTGGCCCTTTGGGTTTGAAAATGACCTCCGCAAAACATTTGCGAACCGTCCCTAAAGTCCATTAACTAAAATAAGCCACATAAGCCTCGACTTAAAATTAACCAGAAACATCGGTTTTCAGGCCAAGGCTTTTCCTTTTTATTTGTCCTTCACTTGTATACCAATTAATTATTTTTTATTTTGGTCAACAACTAACAACTATGCCACCAGATTTACTAATCGCAGCCTTCATTTACGGTTGCTCTCTGTAACCGAGGATTTAAGGATATCCATAAAAGAAGTATAAGAAGACATACCTTGGAACAGTTCAGGCGCGGCATAGGGCGGACTGCCGCAGAACGTGTCGAGCTTAGCGCCCGGAGTGAACTCGTTGGAGAAGCCAAAGTCCGCTATCTTAATGTTCATCTCGCCGTCCAACAGGAGATTCTCCGCCTGGAACACGAATATTATCATGATACAATTATGAGTTTTGGAACGAGCCAATATCACGTTTGGATCGTAACTCTTCATAAAACCACCTATATGAGTGTAATAAAACTTCTGCTATGACTCGCAAAATTTTAACATCGTGCTGTTCAGCATTTTTAAGCTGTAGATATTTAACTTCCAACTTACCACGAAGCGAGAAAAGTTTATAGTTGAAATTTAGGAGCATACGTCGTCGGCTGTTAAAATGCTTCTGGAAATGTGAACAAACAATTGCTTGGTTGATTAGGGCTGGAGCCCATCGGCGAAAAGGCAAAGCCTTAGGCAGAAACACTGATGCCAAAGAGTATAAAGTTTGATACTACACTCAGGGCCGTTTTTAACCTATTGGATGTCCTAGGCACTTTAAGCTCTTTGGAGAATCTAGGATGCAAGAGCGCTCGAAGTGAGCTGGAAATTTGTGGCACCCTGTCTCTGATAGCCCCTAATTCTGACGCTGTCATGAAATAGGGGGCCCCATGAATCGAGGTGCCCTGGGCACTTGCCTAGAGTGGCCAATGGAAAAGAAGGCCTTGACTACAATCCAAAAATATAGAACAAAATATAATGACAATAATAAGATAGACCAAGAGCTACAAAGCATTCGAGAGCTGGGCAAAAGTCTGCGTAACGAGGTTGCTCAATAAAAGATAAAGTTAGCGTTAATTCCGAGCTATCTGAATTAAAACTGTAATTTTGTAACTGTAATCCCACTTACCATTAAGAAATGTCCCATCTAAAATCACATTATTATAAACATACCTTGAGATCCCTGTGTATGATCCTCTTCTGATGGCAATACTGTACAGCGGATACGATCTGTCGGAACTTGGCGCGCGCCTCCTTCTCCTTCATGCGGCCGTGGAGGACCAGGTAATCAAACACCTGGAACATTCAACCACATCCATTAGTATTACATCCTTTATTTTAATGAAATTGAAAGGTAAGGTGAATTTTGGGTTGATAATGTTGACTCGAAAGACTTGTATCACCAAAGGGCTAAATTTAGAGACAGTTGAGTATTCTACTAAATGTTGGCTCCTGAAATACAGGTACTTTACCTAGTCTGGAGCCAGGGTCTCATATTTTTCTATAACCTGTTTTTATGGCAAAAATTTTATTATTATTTCCGTTTATTAATCTTATTACATATTAAATAATTTTTTAAATATTTTTATACAAGAAATACAAAAAACATAAAAAATATTGGCCCATCGGCATAACAAACAGGGTCCAAGCTGCCGGTGGTCAGGGCTCTAGGGAGAGAAACCTCCTCACTATGCGTGCCGTGTCCAGGAATACTGCTTTCTGAATCAAGTCCTTGACCCAGCCGCGCAATGAGAGCTTCCTGAGGTTGTTGGTCGAGGCTGTCCGCTATTAGGCCATTTACTGTTTATTATTATAATTCAGTTAGGCTAAAAGCCGATTTCGTCTTTTTTAATTTTTGTTTGTCATTTTAGTCATCATTTGATTAGGAACAAAACTCATATACTCAATAAGCTTGGTATTTCACCAGAACACACCCTTATCAAACTACAACCCGGACGTGCATCTTCGCTTGCTGCTTAGCGACGAAACTAGCTATGACTGTAGCACTTCATTGAATACCTCCTACACATAGAGCTCCGCTACAACAATACACTCTAACGCCGACGCGACGTCTAAACGGTTTGCTGGTCCTTTCAAGTCTATCCACCGTTATCAAGGTCTGACCTCGTCCTTGTTCCTTCAGGGACGGATAATCTCGTTCACATATATTATCTGACTTTAGAGCCATTCGAGCCCGCAGTGTTACTATCACGTTCCATACACTGATGGTATGAAGCCCGGAAGCTCTTGACCTGTTCGAATATGCTTTTTTCGGACTGTTAGTATGTCTGTGTACGTACCTCCCCGCCTGACGCGTACTCCATGACGAGGTACAGCGTCTTCTCAGTCTCTATGACCTGGAACAGCTTCACGATGTTCGGATGGTCCAGCATCTTCATTATCCGGACCTGGATATATCAATGTTATACTGTTAAAAAGAATGACGAAGTGATATTTTGCCTTAGGCGAGATGATGATGATAAATGATCATGTTAAAGGTTTTGTAGGGAAGAAAAGGACGTTATTTTAACAAACAGGTAAAAAAAATTCGAATAGTTTACTGTTTGGTGTACATTTTAAGAACCACCTCAAGTTCTAGTTTACATCAGGTCATTTTCGGTTCTGAATAAGGCATAGAAGTGACTTCCTAATAGATTAAGACATACTTAATCTAAGGTCACCTGAGAATTTTAATTGCAGACCGTTGCAGATGGAGTTTATTTTCGTCACCTAATAAGAATTTGTTTTATTGGTTAAGCAATCAAACTAGTACGCCGATCAAAAAACTATAAAAAAAGATTTATTTCTCAAAATGTTGACTTTTAGAAACCTTCACATATCTCCATTTTTTGATAGTATTTACTCCTTACCTCTCTGAACAACTTTTGCAACGATCCAGGGTTGAGTTGCGTCTTATCTATGATCTTGATGGCGACCTCCTTGCCGGTGGGCACATGCTTTGCTAGCTTCACCTTAGCGAAGTTGCCCTTGCCGATTGTCTTTAGAAGCTTGTACTTTCCTGGAAAAGTAGAAAAAGAAAACTTAATTTATGAAATACGAGATGAGAACGAAGAGTGAGGACGTCAATTTCGGGAAACATAATTTCTATAAACAGCTGACTCCTTGGTCTAGTTGCTATTGCTGAGTTTAGTGTCTAAGATGTGATCCCAGCGTCGATCTAATTATTGTTGCGTTTTCCATTAGGAAGTTCTCAGCAGTGCAAAGCTAATCGCAATAAGTTCATGCTAAATCATCACGGCGAAGTCTCCGGCCACCTCGGGAAATACAACTCACACAAGTGTCATGATAGTACTACAGTTCGCGCAAAATGTTGTGAGCTCTCGGAAGTTGCAGCGAGTCGCTGCGCAGTATGCATAATATTGGTGTTCGAGAGAACTCTCACACTGTCATTCAACGTTACCATGCGCAGTTTCGTTCTTGGGCCTACGTTCAGAGGGCTTATAAGTTTTGCGCGAACTGTAATTAGGCATATTATTCTTTGCTCATAGTTCGATGATAATTTCTATTAATTTGCAACTGATACGAAAGTTTTCTCCATCTGTTACAGGACCAATCTTGAGACTATCTCGCTCCAAAACTTAACGAGTAACTTCGACTTTCTGAACAGACAGTAATTTGATATTATAAGTTTAAAAGCTTATCTTATATTGGAAAATCTCTTTTTTCTTTCTTTATACTAATAAAGTACGTGAATACAAAAGTTCCAGTATCTCATTGAACATAAGTAGTGGTTCTAAGAAAAAGGTAACTTCAGTTTTTCTTTTTTAAGAGGTTTGTTTTCTCGAGCAAGTTCGCTTGAGTCGACTTTAGAAGCTTTTTAAGTACACAGAGTACTTTCTTGAACAAGATTTAATAATACCTACGTTTATTAAATTCTCTACTTGTTTTTATAGGATAATTTGCTATGTTTAAGAATATTTATATTGAGGGTAGTAACAAGCATCTACGAGTTCCCATACCTATAAACTTTAGGTCGTCCGAAAACCCTGGTCAGTCAGCGTCGCTAGCTACTTTTCTGACTGGCCAATCTTTTGACCACGGCGTAAGCTTCCATAAATCGTACCGACACGAGAAAACTAAGTATAGTTAAGATTATTTTGAAATAATCATGATAATCGAGCATGATCATCATCTATTTAAAAACACATTGCAGCATGATAGATCATCCTCTGCCTAACCTCTTCCCAACTATGTAGGGTCGGCTTCAAGTCTAACCGGATGCCGCTGAGTACCAGTATTTTATAAGGAGCGATTGACTAACTGTCCTCCACAAGCCAGTTACTTGGTAACACGATAACCCTTGGTAAGACTGGTCGTCCGACTTTCGGGTTCCGACTACCCGTAACAACTGTCAAAGATCTATGCAGCATGCTAGATAACCTCACAAAACAAACGGAAATAGAACGCCATAATGTTCAGTAGCATATTACTACTGCCTGCATATAAAAATATACGATAGAACAGGAACTAAAGAGTACACGACGATGAACTGGAACAATAAGCGTCATACAAACGATTTGCGTCGAGAAACCACTGACAAGATAAATCTCGTTGTGAAAGCGGAAAATAGTGTTTCTTTTTCCCTAAGGTTTCTAGTTAGTAGCTAGTACCAAAGATGGCAACGCCGGTGATAATAGTGGATTTGAAGAATGAAAACAAACAGCACACACACACACAGCACACAGCTATCTGTGAACGTCTGTGAGTGTAAGAGACTTAAAATAGCAAATCGCTTTTGAAAGGATACAACAGAAAATGTGGTAAAAGAAATGTAATCAATATGTAGCAGAAGTAGAATAGAATAGTAGTCCGAAGTAGTTAGGTTGGTAGAGGCAAGGCTCTTTAATGCTACTTTTTGTACGAGTCTATTAACACGTGTCCAAGCTTAGGGCATGTGCGAACACTTCGGCCCGTAACTACAGAACCTCACTCAAGACTCGAGCATTACTTAAGCTAGTTAAAAGATTGGCTGAAACTAGGAGTCTTGAGTAAGGTTTTACTGTGTTATTGTTTCAGAACATGCTCTGACCTACACGAACCCTGAGGCCGGTCTGGACGGCCCTGAGCCTTGTAGGTTCTAACAATAAACTGTGTGATAAAGCTTATAAGTGAGTAATACTAACCAATGTGTGGTTCCTCAGACGCCCGCGAGCGCGACGAGACTCGGGCGCTGCCACCCGACGTGCCCCCGCCGCCCGCGCCCGCCGACGACTCCGACGCACTCTGGAATAACAGAAAATTACATTTTAATACAAAGACAAAGATATAAAAGGCAGACTGCAGAATGGGACTGTCTTGGCTATAAAACCATGCGTCTTCTCAAAGCACTGCATAATCTGATCCAGCCTGTCTCTTGCTGCCCTTCTCCCAGCGACGCCCTAAGCCTAATCCGTACCCCACAGGGGGTGCCCTTAGTATGTAGTCTCTTAGTTTTGTAACTAGTTTATACCCAGGCTGGAGACCTTCCATTATTAAGGAACGTGCGCCTAAGCATCTCATAGACTGACCTGCGAGATGCTCTACCTAAAAAAAAAGCTAAAGTACTAACAGCATGGGCCTGCATGCAGGAACCCGGTTTTAATTCTAGTACTAAGCAAGCGTGTTTGAGAAGGCCGTTATCCGAAGGCATCTTAAGAAAAATTGAAGAGTTAAGAGAAGCTAAAAGTTAAGATAAATTGAGAGAGTAAAATCAGACGACGATCTAATTGGAGAAAAGGGCACTTGAGAAGATACTCTTTAGAAAATACTTCAAAAACTAGGTAAGTGTAGTGTTAAACTTACTCCCCGAGGGAAAGCAAGGCAGCCCCACTTAGTGTTTGAGAAACAAAGCTTTTATTCCAAGTTGATTTAAAAAAACAGTTTCATAACTTAAAAATCAGTAACGAAAAGCTTTAATTTCATTGTGTCAACTAAGGAATATGTTATATAAATTCAAACAAGACTCAATTAAACATTTGGAAGCACGACCCAGATGTTTCTGCACACATTTGCGACAAATTGGCAAACACAATGTTTGTTCTACAATAGTAATAACTTATGATTGAAAGTAATACATATTTTATGTGTAAGTAATTTATTTCAGAGTCGTATTACGTTATCGTAATTTTAATCTCGGTTGCGGTAGTAAAGTTACTATTTGTAGTAAATAATGTTAGGTACGCCATTATTAGAGATTTTCGCTCTAAAGTCTGCTGTGCAACGCTTTTATCAGGCTAATAATTTAGAGCTTGTACGTAAGTGGAATATTTACAGCCATTTTTCTAACACCAGGGCAAAAATAAAGAGGGAAGAGAAATGCTAACTGAACGTTCCAGACTGAGAACTTACACTCCGGCAGTAGCTTTGAAGTAGGCGGTAATTTAAGTAGAATAATGAGATAATCGAATGATGTTGTTACTTAATTTTGTCCAATTTACTGCTTTACTAAAATAGCCTTATTTACTTCAAACCAGAAAGATATAGATAAAGAAACAGTAAGTAATGTAAAACTACACGATACAGAATCAACAAAAGATACTGTTCTAGCATAACCTACATTATCTAAAATGATGGAATCTCTCACACAGCTGGTGGCATCAGAACTAGTGACCACGTTAAACAATCTTACATTCCCCATACGATCATTTACTTCTATTTCTCAGTACCTACGCCACCGTCTATCACACTAACTAAACCCTAGTCGCGACATCGCGGTCGTTCACCTCTCGCTCCGTGCTTACCCGACCATGGCTCTGTACTGCCAGTGGCAGGGAATTCCTTTATGTTGACGCCCTTTATCTCTGATAGGTAGGGATAATAACAGGTGATATCAATGATAGGAACTATTGTATGGTTGCGTCACCCCCATTTTCACTTGTGTCTTTAGTTTGTTATATTTTTGGCGAATTTCATGTCCAATGATTTGATTGGGTGTTATTATTTCAGTCAATCAATTACAACAGCATATTTAACTTTTGATAGCAGAATTTCTGATCAGTAAAATTTTCAGGCTTTCAGAAACAGGAATTAACTTAAAAGAAAATTATTTAATTAAGAAAAATAAACAATATTTGTTTAGTTAATAACCAAGAGACGTTACTAAAGTGAGAAAATGTTTACAAATTCACTTTAGGTTCGAAAAAATATAATAAATCGACTAGGCTCCAAAGAAGAAGACAAATGTTGCGTTATCCCAATGTTGTAACATTGGAATAAGAGCAGGATCATGATGTTAATGACACCGAATTATTATAATATTTCGTAATTCTAAGAACCACTTAAGTATCTAAGTCAGAAACTACATTTATTTTCTCGTATTAAATTATGCCTCCTTGAAATATGGGCAAACGTGAGGAGCGTAACCAAAGATAGCTAGATGAATGAAGTCTGTTTACGTGGTACAACGTGACCTTTCCCTCGTCCTGGTACTGACATAATGATAATTTGTTGAAGTATCAAGATTTGTTATTAGGAACACCAAGTTAAGTAGGTAAATATGGGTATCAGTCCATTGGAAATGTTCAAATCTTAAAACTAAAAGGCATCAGGCAGTCTAATAATATCAATAAAGATGTAAAAGACGTTATGCAAACATGAATGTAGCTAGAAATCAAGAACTAACATTACATTTACGAGTACATGTCAGGAATAGTAGCCACAAACCCGACTACAAATAGGGCTCTAAGATGTCTATCGTAACTTAGTTAAGACAGATAGGTAACTAAATCTCCGTCGCTGCCGAATCTAACTTCAAGATTCGACATGGCATGGTACTGGCCGAAAATTTGGGTCAACGGTTTACAAGATTAAACTTGGAACAAGAACAGGGCACTTGGGACAAGTCGGGACAAACCGATAGATAGATGTCCAAGACGGTAGTTGGATTATGTCATGAAACTCTAGTAGTATGTAAAATAGACTGAACGAGGAACAATGCTACAGAGGGTACAACAAAAGTAATTCTGGAGAACATGGAGGTCACAATACCAGAAACTGCCTAAAAGGTAGAAATACGCTACAGAGGAAAAAGTAATGTACAACATTACCAATGCATTTAAATTGGCCATTTCACAAGATATATTAATGCTGAAGAACATGCTGAAATATGGCTTATGAAGCGACTCAGTGATGCGTAGAATAACGTGTTCAATTGTCCAGTCAGTAATTTCTCATCCATACTCTTGGCGCAGATAGGTATACTGTTTTACATTTTCGAACCATCTGCAGGACTTCATGTAGACATGCATATGAACCTTATTTGCAGTGTGTGAATGAGGCTAGAAAGGACGTGGATATTGATAAGGCGGTTAAAAGAGATGAATGGAAGAAGTAGACATGATGCACCTCAAATAAATTAAGATAATGGCAGGAGACCGATAATATGCCGTACATAAGTTAATGTCTTCCAGACCCAAAAGAAAAAGCTAGAAATAATAGCAGCCTGAAAATGAAACCATTTCCTCACATAATATCGTCTTCATAACGTGCCTCTACTGACTAAGTATAAGACTGTAGGTCACGACTACAGGTTTTATTTTCTTTACGTAAGCATCACTTTGTTAGGCTTCCCGTGTGTTTGCCTCTGCCTTAGGCACCTCGTTACAGGGAAACTCAGGCAGTTTTTAAAGTCCCTTTTCTTAAGAGTCTTTTGTTCAGCTTAGCTTGAATTTGTATGATGATTTTGAAAAGATTTAACTGCTTAGAGCTCTAACATTTTTGCTTACTGATGGATTTTGCTGCTTTGTATTGTCCAAGTTTTATTTTGTGCATTATTATTTAACTGTGCTTGTGTGTGTTGTATTTTTTCTTGCACTAAATAAATGCTTTATCTAGAGTCCTAGTCCCGTATTCGTTTAGATAAAAAACGAAATTTGAGTATAGATTAATACGAATCTGTTAGAATTGAATCGAGATTCATGCTAGAGCAGCGTTCTGAAATGCGGGTCCTAATCTGGGACTGCCCCTATATAGGTATTAGGATGAAAAAGGAATTAGTGATTTAAAAAAAACCTTTTTGCTGTAACTTATTTATTTAAAAGCCAGTCCTGCATTGACTGGTATTAATACTGGTGTAAGAAAAACCTGTTCCACCTTTGCCATAATAACGTTTGATCAAAAATCCGAGTCAAGAACTAAGTCTTGATTCAGCAATAACTTTTATAAATAACAAAACGTTTCATTCATGAATTGAAAGACATCTTTCTAACATTCCTCAATATCGAGGTTCACAATTTAGTCTTGGCGAAAGCGATGTTAATCTATGATGTCTTAACGCTAGTTTTAGTAACAGGAAAATCTTTTATGGCCACTTTCCAAACTGCCGGATAGGTCACAGACAAGCTGCAATTAAAATAAAAGCGAAGAGTTTTGACTAATGCTAATGAAATTAAGAATTTGTTTCGCTTCTACAGTGGCCATTTTGGATTCCAGGGATTGTTAAAGCTTCGTATTTCCAATTAGCTTGCCTGATAGTCTCAATTCGATTTGTATTAGTGTTCATGCAGATCTAAAAATAACCTGAACCCTATCATAACTGTCTGATGGTCTCCCGATCCCACCATCGAATCTGATATATTCGGAATTAATAACATGTTCATTCATACAAGTAGGTATGAACAAAATACATTTAACAAGCTTCAAAATCCACAATCAGATTAATGCTTCCTGTGATGTTAGCGATAAATTCTGTGAAACTTTAAATTCCCTTTTACGAATGACTTAACTAAGAGAAGTCTGCCTTTAACATTCCCTGTTTCCAAGAATCAGATCCGACATTTCACAGAGTTGAAATAAAAAGATTTTACTGAAAATATTGTCCATAATTGTCTGAAGCGCGCAAAAAAGAGCATCTTTCGAGCCAAATGGTTCTGGTTCAAGAGTGGCAGAGTCCAAGGTTGGTATCCGGTATTACGTAAGTGAGATAATTTATCACACGGGTTAATACTTTCAGTCGGTTGAGGAGAGAATACTAATAAACTTTGTGAATACATTGTTATCATCTTCCGTTGGGGTTAAAATGATGTACCACTTATTTTAATAGCCTGCAATTTCTTTTTATTAATTCTTAGCTAGTATTTTAAAATAAAATATAGAAAGCTGCATTATTTAGTGGAAAAGTGTTTGATTTCAAAAGCATGAGTTCATTTCTGTGAGCGTGGTAATGTTCCTCACAATTCTATGATTTCGAAAAGTTGACGAGGTAGGGTTGCATTTGTCTAGACTTAAGAAAACAGAAGTTGAAAATATTGAAATATTACATTACTCCTGCTTAACGTTATAATGCCTGTAGTCGGATCGGAGCTTATTCTGACCCCGCGTTAACACCCACAAGGTGTGATACTTGCGTTCACGAAATGATGGTATCATACATGTAATGACGTTGGCTCAGACATGTATTGTTAACTATTTTGTTCCCTTTTTAACGATAAAATGTAAACGATAAATGAAAACAGTTGAAACAACATGTAGAATACATGTTTATACCTGGGTGTAAACTCAGGGTGAGTAAGAAGATATAAAGTGAGTCTACAAAACTAGTTTTGCATCGTCTCAGTCTTAAATTTTAATATGATGCGGGTCTAAGGCAGTGGTGGGCAAACTTTTCCTACGAGGAGCCAGAAAAATAAAATAAATTTCGCGGGGGGCCAGCTGGAGTGAATCACAGCTAAAAATTCTTTTTTACTCGCCATTGAGAGGTAGAAAACCTCCCCCGCGCCCCGTGCTGGGCAAACTTTTCCTACGAGGGGCCAGAAAAATAAAATAAATTTCGCGGGGGGCCAGCTGGAGTGAATCACAGCTAAAAATTATTTTTTACTCGCCATTGAGAGGTAGAAAACCTCCCCCGCGCCCCGTGCTACTACTCGCAAAGAACGACGAGCAGAAACAGACTTGCTTGCATGCACATTTTATCCGGCTACTTTCTACGTATTTCGTTATATCAAATTTAATTCCGAACACCATAAATAATACTCATACTATAAAAGAGTTGTTGCTGGCCGGGCGGATGAGAGCCCGTCGCGGGCCTGACCTGGCCCGCGTGCCGTACTTTGCCCATCGCTGGTCTAAGGTATATTTCTGGTCTTGCATGGAATTTTCTGGGTTCCTGATCTGCCTAGCCTTTTTCCAACTATGTTGGGGTCGGCTTCCAGTCTAACCGAATGCAGCTGAATACCAGTATTTTATATGAAGCGACTGCCTATCTGACCTCTACAACCTAATTACTGGGTAATACGATACCCCTTGTTAAGACTGGTTGTCAGACTTTTGGGCTTCTGACGACCCGTAGCGACTGTCACCCACGAACGACAGCCGGGACCAACGGCTTATCGTGCTTTCCAAGGCACGCAGGGGTCTTGATATGTAAAGATCTTCTCGATCTTAAACTGATCGATCGACCAGTGCAGCTGTTATTACTTATTTCTGGGTTCTATATTAATATTTACCCCATGAAACTTCTCGATGGCCTTGGCACGTCTGCGTCTCCTCCATAGCTTAGACAAGAACACCGGTGCCAGTATCGGCAGCACCCGGTGTCGCATCGTTTGAGGATTTATCTTGACTGAGTTCCGTTTACTGCTTGGTTGAAGGTACGGTCTAGCTTGGGAGCTAGACCAGGGTAGACTGAGTTTGGTTTTGGTTTTATTTGGTCGCTTTTTATTCACTTCAGAGGCTGGTTGGTTTAATCACTTTTTAGAATTTATCGTCTTGGTCTTCTTTGTTTTGGAGCAGAGACTAATAAAGTCAATTAAACAGTTTTTTTTACATTATTCATTGTATCACGTTTGACTAATTCTCACTTGATAGTAAGTGAAGATGCGGTCGACTATGGTGCAAGTTATTTAAGAAGAGACAATAAAAGCTGTTTCCGTTCCTATATTAATATTTCGTTCAACATAATCCAGATTAACTGATGACATAATTGTAAATTAATCATAATTCCTAATCAAACTGGTATTTCTGATCTGACCCCAAATCTGCAATCCCGTAATAATAATTGTGTTTGAATCACAACGATTAATAACCGCATCAATACTAATGACGGATGGAAATCAAAACAGACGGTTATTTTGTTGGCATAATGACGATATTGTGAATTCGGTACCAAAACGGATAACCCGCACTGACCTCGTTGAATATTAAACAAGAGCAGTGATTTTGTGATTAATTACGTTGAACTTATAAACTTGTTGTCACTTTTAGATAATGGCTAGTCACTTCATAATATATTATGATTTGTGTTACGTAATTAAGACGTTGATAAAGATGTTTTTATAATTGGTTCAGAGAACGAAAACATGTCTATTACGTTCTTCAAAGCGAAAGGCAAATATATAAGTCTCGAACGCCTGTAAACAGTGTTGCCACAAAAAACACAGACATGCCTTAAAGCTCGTACACACTGGCGCGACGCGACGCCCGACACAATGGCACCGCGTGTCGCGCGACGAGCGGCGCCATTGTGTAGCGCTGTCGCGTCGCGCCTGTCTGTGGGAGCCTTTAGACACATGTACATATTAGTCACAATTAATATGTTTCTAGCTAAAAGTTTAGATGAAAATGAAAAAATATGACACTTATACATCAAACTGGAAAAATCCTAGTGAATTATTGCAAATTCACTTCATGGCAACTTCAAAACATAAGTGAGATGAAAAAGCATTTATACAAGTGGTTTTTAAATATAATGCTCCAATACAATGTAACGTTGGAGGCATTTTGTAATTAAAAGAACTAGAAGTAACTAACCTTTCAAACAACCACAAACTTAATCAACGAAAATTCAGTTCTTAGAAAACTTCAATACAAAGAGCGCTGGATTTGGTCGTAAAAGGAAAAAGAAAAGACCAAATTAATACAACACCTAGAACCAACACAATTGACGTTAATGACGTCAGTAAAGACGATAACAGTACATTCCGTGACGATAAGTTAATTGCACTTTAAAACAATGTAAAGGTAATATTATATTTTGGAGCTTGGGACAAATTTGTAATAGAGAAAGTCATTTAAAAGACAATTTGTGTTAATAAGCGAGTAAGACGAACTAGCCATCAGTACCTAATTAGATCATGCAGCATAGATGGAGGTTAGTGCTGAAACCTCCTCATAGGCGAATATATCAAAAATATTGGTAACAGCTCTGTAATTGACTTGATTATGACAGAATCTGTTGTTCATACTACAGACGAAATCTCTTAGTTTAGTGTTTATTCTTGGGGGAATAATTAAACGCCTTATTTCATTGCTCATTATGAGTTGAATGCAGGACTTTTAATTCCAAACTTGGCTAGTCCTCCCGAACTCAAAGTAGAAGTTCAAACTAAATGGAATGATGTGTTTACAAAAGTCAATTCTGAAGATGCGATTCCTAATCAGTAAATCAGAGTTATACTTGGTGCCAAAACACTAATTGATGAAATTAATTTTGGCAAAGCAAGAGCAGTAAAAAAGAAAAATCTGTTTTTTGTTGAACTTAAAAATAATATCTGATTTATCTTTGTAATTAGGAAACCGTAATAAATAAAGACTTCCATGTTTTATAAAAACCTGTCGATCAACAAAAACCGATCGCAAAAGATTTACGGGCCAACGTTTTTATGTCATAATTGAATCACTTTGATTTATTATATCATTTATAACTGGAGTTTTAATCAAAAATCTTTTTGTGACAAATTGCAAATTAATACTATAGATTAGAATTCAATTATGATAGATTAGAGAGCATTACCGTTTTAGGCCCACAATCATCCTTTAGCTAGTAGGATATATGTATCATATCGTTAACAACTCTATCGATTTCCAATTGAACTGTATCGAATACACAATCAAACTCAGCCGCTAACATACTCAAAATCGCATCAAAACTCATACTGTTACCCAAGCACCGTCCAATTTCTTCTCTACCGAAACAATATAAGCTAACTACCCTAAAAACAATACAATATATCAAGCACATCACTTCAATGAATGACGCTAGTGTGTCGTTGACCTGAGTCGAGCACTTATGTCCCAACCCTATTGTTTCGCCGCACTGCACCACCATCGGACCATTCGATTCAGAAGAACTCCAATCGATTATGAGAATCGATTGGTTAGGCAACTGTTTTGAATATGTTCAGATTTCATGAGCGTTCACTGGGAAGTCAAGGCTAAAGAAGAAAATCAATGGAAAGATGATGCCCAGATCAGTTGTGGGATATCACTGACCAACGTATCGCATCAGCCAATACATATCAACTGCTGAATTAATTTCTACCAATGACAGCGTTCAAAGGGGTATACTAGATCATAATCACCACGCTTGGCAAAAGGATTGGTCATCACAGTAAAGACATGAAGAAAATACTAGAAATCTTCTTGCTTGAGGTAAACCCAAGTCATCTTTTACAGAATCAAATCTTGATGAAAGGGTAACCCAAGCCTTTCTGGAAAGCACAGTAAAAGTTAATTTAACTTTTCAACGTATAATACTACTTAGCTACGAAAATCAGTGATAGGCAAAGAAAACTAGGAATACTAAAGAAAGACGTTAATAAATAAAGAGACGCTTGGAAATGTCGGTCTCAATCGCTGTAGTCGTTCGTTTTATTGAAAAAATATGCTATAATAATAGCTCGAGGCAAAAGCAAATTGATGTGACATTCTCAGTTATTGAAACCTAGGCTTCGGTAACAAAGCTTAATTTTCAAAAGGATTTAATTTGTTTGTGGTCTAAGCCTCTAATAACTGCAATAGGTCCTATTTCTACGTAATAATGCTAGGTGAAATGTTTATGATAATGATACTCAGGTGATAACGTGATATCACTGACTCACAGCAACAGGTAATCAAAAGCATCACTGATTCCAAACAGTTTGATAAGGAATAATGGTTTAGATATTTTGTTGTAGAAATTATTTGAGTGACCGTATAAGTTATGACGTGGGAACAGTTACAAATGCCAGTTGTCCAACGATGAAAAATCGTCACTACCTAGTGGGGGCGGTACTTAACGCAAAATCAAGCCAACCCTTGGACAAAGGAGTGGGGAAACAGCGATCATGACGTATTTCTACGAACTCGATTAATAAATCTGAAGTGGAGATTAGTATCCAGAAATAGAAACACTATAGAAACGACAGCAAAACAATGAAAGAGCCCAAGGACATGGCGTGCCACTGAAATATTTAGTAGCACGCTATCCTAATCAATACTAGTGATATTAATATGGACGTATGACTTGAATGTCCTATTGATGTAACAGTTAATGGCAGTGGAACTGGAATTAAACAGAGAGAGAAAGAAGACATTCGACATTAGTTTTAAGTTAAAGAAGAAGTTATTTGATGTATATTATCAGTGTTCAGAAGTGAAGAAGTTTAATAAACTGTAGGTAGTTCTTTTCGTGAAGGTAAATAATTGAAACAAGTGGATAACATCGTCAGGTGGCTGTTAAGAGGCTCCCCGCATGAGGTGTTACTAAATCCGATGCCTAATTTATCTTTGTACTCGTACCAGCCTGAGAAGTAAGCCTACAATTGCAATTCTGGACACGAGCGAAATTAGATTTTCAAATGGAGATTCATTTTCATGATAAATTTAGAAATGTGTCACCAAATGGCGATAGACACGCCCAATCCATGAGTAAGTTATTGAGCAAGCAGACATGAACGAAAATGCCAATAATTCTGAACAAAACGGCGGATTTTCGTGTCTTATTGATGAGGATAAATAGTAAATACAATAATGATAAATGTCTGCTGTCCGAAACAGTAAAAATTATCCTAGTGTTAATCGATTTGGCACTATATTAATCAAGATTATAAATGTCGGATTAACAGGTGAATCTAATAAAAATATGTTTTGCATCGATGGATGACAGCAGATGATTGTGAACAAACCCGATTGATGTTGATGCTGAATGATTTGATATGTGTGTGGAAATTAATAAGCTATAATTATTAAGGTAAATGTTTGGTCAAATAATTAAATGGAATAAAACTATTATCAAACTTGTACCTAACACCTAATAACAACCTACGTCGTAGTACGTGTTATCAAAGTTACAAAATGGATTAATCGAAGTTTTAATGAATCCAGGAGGGCTCTGACGAAATCTGTTGATTACTTTCATGCTATTAATTTGGATAGAGCCATGAAAACGCTTTTAACTTCGAAGGCTATTCTAATTTTTATATAAGGAGTTATTTTTTTTTAAGAATTTATTTTAGGAAACTTTTTCATTAGAACTTGTTAATTGATTGAAGCTTCAAACATTTTATATCAATTTCTGTTAATTAAATTTTTATAAACTAAGTACGTAATTAACTTATTAAATTAGCTTTTATTGTAATGAGAAATCCTTGAAAATCTAATTTTAATATTTCAATTTCATCAACGCTACACTTGAAGCACAGATAAAATAATCAAATAGGCTGAATGCAAAAGACACATCACCGCACTCGAGTGTGTCTCCGAATTAGTATTTTCGCGCCTACGGTTCCACAATATGGTGTCCGATAATAGGTAATTGAGTTATTCGGTTTGCAATATCGATATGTATCGATGTGTTGGCTCCCGACGGTACACTGGCTGGCTGAGGGTCGACAGGCCGATGCTATTAAAAGCATGGGACTAGTGAGGCTTAAAACCTTCGTCACAATGCAGCCTAACCGTGAAAAAAGGTCTGATGGGCGTAATAACCCAGATACCTATTATGTACTAGCTTTTGTCCGTGGCTTCGCTTGCGTCGAGGTCGGAAATTATCCCATGGGAACGTACAACCGAGACAAAAAAGTTAAAAAAATATCCTATGTCCTAACCCAGTGGGGTACTAGCGTAACACACATAAACTGACCACATTTTCTTTCATTTTGACAGTTCGGCCACGTTCATTGCGTTATTAACGTAGCTGAGCAGCCGAATTTATTAAACTTATGAAGCAATGGATTGGAAATATCCTTCAAAACTCATGGATTGTGACTGAAATTGTGTTACGCAATTAAGGTGCAGATAATGGTCTAACTGTCATCGATATCCGTTCAGCCGTCAAAAGTTAATAGACAGACAGATAGACAGACCAGACTACCAGACAGACAGACAGATTTAGTTTCGCACTTATAAAATTACTGTGGAAGTTTGGATATTGACGTTGATATAATTATAATGCGCAGCTTTGGCTGTTTGTTTACGCAATGAGAATATTTTATGTTAAATCTGTGTTAAATTATAGGCTGTATTGATCTAAGTTATGTGTCTGAAGAATTTTAAGTAGGTTTCAAGAAATGGGACTGGAAGAAAGAGGAGTTTTTGGGTTTTTCAGGTCGCACTATCTGAATACTTGGATAGGTAATTTGCATGTGCTTAAATAACTTACACAACGCTGCATGTTAAGTAAGTTACTTATCAGGAGATAAGTATCGTAACTACTTATACTTACCCATACCTACTCTCAAATTAACACCCATAACTGCTTCATTTACTGGTTATGTGATGCTTACCTGCAAAGACAGAAACATATTATAAGTAAGATGCAATGACGTAAATACATTTTCTTTTTAATAATAAGCTTTTATTTAATAATAATAATAATAAAACATTTACTTCAGGCAAAATGGCCCATAGACACATACCTTACAAACTAACATATATAAAGTATAAACAAAATTTGTGTTAAAAAAAATAGCTTTAAACTATGTTAGTAGCATACACAACGAACGAGTACATAAAGCTTATACCAAACCTAGGGGTTTGTCCGGGTGCTTATTTTTGTAGGCAAAATTGGCTAAAATTGTTAATTCGAAATGTAAAACTGTACTAATATTAAAATAAATGTGTCTCCACATAACACCAAATATCAAAGCACGTCCACGAAAACATTGAACCCTTCAAAGCCTATCCCTTTTAATTTCATCACGGGTTTTCGCAATAAACCGGGCCACGCCAATCATAAAGGTCCCATCACACCGCGGCACCCGGATTTATCTCGGGATATCCGGTTCCACGTCCGTTGGGAAATAACTTTGAAGCGGGACGCGACCGCGGTTTTTCTCCTTTGGGTACAAACTATGTAGCTTTCCTTTTCAAAACGGTGGGTGTGCTATTATGCAGGATTTGTGTGATCATTTGAAAGTGTTAAAAAAGGGACGCATACATAATGGAGTATTTTGGGATTTTGGTTTAAGATAAATGAATAATTATTCTGGCGTTAATCTTGTTTTGGTCACTCATATAATTACGAGGTGATACTCTCTTCTTCAGTTACAAACGAAACAAATATCAACAAAACTGATATTTTAAAGCTGAACTATAAATTATTCAAATAACCAAAACAAAAGTTCAACTCAACATTCGTTCTAAAACATTAATGTTAATAGTTTAACTACACGCTTTTCTGAAACATTCACAGGCGAACAATGACCCTTTTAGTTACGCATTGACACCGTTAGTGATGCGAGTACTAAAGGTCGCCTTCTACTAATACGTAACATTTGGAATATTAAATTAATATTAAAATAGAGAAAGAAAGAGATCTCTGAGAAGTGTCTAAAGTAAAATATACAACTGAATGCGCTTCGCTCATAATGTGCTGATAGACGGTTTATTCAATACCAATTTCATTTAAAATATTTTAAACTGGGTTAAGCGCCTCTTCCTCAGACTAATTGCAAGTAAATTGGCTTTCTAAGAGCAATCTACAGTGTATTACGAAGCCACGAGATGACCATAGCTAGGAAATCACTAGCGTAAATTTCGCACGATGGTCGCGTTTCTGTTTAGTTTTGACCCATCTGTCACATACAATGTCGCAGAGACTTGACTTGATAATAATAAAAAATAATTTATTTGCGTAACACAGGGTATACAATGGTGTTAAGCATAGGCCAGAGTGGCACAAACATGATGATTGTCTTGGAAACGCCATTATTTTCGTGTGAGCTCACTCTTTTCAGAATGGAAACATTTTCACGCGACTTAGTACGGTGAGAGCACATCTAACGATTAAAACCTTTGTCTAAAGGCTTTTATAGGTTAAACTTTAACACTATCAATGCATTAATTGCATTGGGTGGATGGAAAATCCTCCATGAGAGTTGATACAAAAATGTGCGTTTGGCGCATCCTGTACAGTCAGTCCCGCTACCACCTAGTTAATATTTTTACTATGGCATGATCTATTCTCATATAGGGTGGCATGACAACGAGGCACAACCGGGTACCATGGACTCAGTACAAGACGCGGGCAGACAGTGCGTTGAAAAAAAAAAACTGCTGTTTCCTACAAAAGTGCAATACCTACATGGTCAAAATGTATGGAAATGCATTTTTTTTTTTTATAACTAACGTATAATTTCAACGCAGTGGCCGTTCAGAATCTTGTACTGAATCCATGGTAACAGGTAGCGCGTCGATGTCCCTGCCACCCTGTATATTACAGCCGATACGAGATAAGAAATGCAGTATATTGATGTCTTTGCAACAATAACATCAGAAAAGTTCTATTCCTTTGTCGTGGACTCGTGGTCGAGACGCTTCACCAATTTATTTTTAATTAAATTTTTCGCGTTAAAGAAAGTGTGACGGACGGACGAATTTTACAGTTTCCGGTAAAGCAAGACAACCGATATGCTTCGTTTCGATTACGACTCGATTCTATTGTTTCGATTTAATTACACAGTCCCAGTTAAATGAGCTTCGAGACCATTGTTTGTTTAGTGATACCGATTTCAGTAGCGAGTACTGTTGCCAGAACTGTTTGCATAGTAAAGTATATTAAAATTTGTGCAGTATTGGTACTTTTTAAGCGAATTTTTGAAAGAATTATCAATGAAATGTTCCTATTGACTAAAATCGGCCCTTTGTAAAAAGATGTCGCAGACCCTTTATTTAACATTGGTCTAGCCCAGTATTGTTTTGTAAAAATCGTTAACATACGAAAATACATACAAAACCTTTTTTTCACACTCCTTTAGGACGCAACATTATGTGGTCCATTGACGGTTGTGTCAATAAACATTTCGACCGTTTCGTTCAAAATGTTTGAACGAAAACGACGAACTGTTTTTATAACAACAACACTGGTTTCGTTTTCAGCTATTGTAGGACCACTATCAATATATTGGAAAGGAAACCGTTTTGTTTATTTGTTAAAGAGCTATCTCGATAACATGAAACATCCATTACCAAATAAATTGTTATAGCGGTCGATTTCGGTGACAGCTTTGGCTTTTATCAAATATGGATGCGGAGTTTACGAACTATTTTCTTGATGACACAAATCCAGCGATGCTGTTCTTTTTGTTACCTTCCTATAGGGATGGTTTTACTAAGTGCCAACAAACCAAAAAAAAAAATAACTGACCCTCATATAACACCAACATATTTAGCTACAAGATGAACTAATGTTCGATTTCTAAGGTCCTCAGATATACTTTCAATAGCTATTGATTGGCAAAGTTTCTATTCTACAAAATGTACTTCGTTAACGGTTTGTTCGGAAACGTAATGTGTTAAAATATCGGATTAAAAGTCCTCGAATAGTTAAAGCTTTCGAATAGATAAAGACCGGTTAGAATGCCTCAGAAACTGGGCTTACAATGGCGGCACTGTATGGCTTGTGACGTTTACATGTTTTAAAGAATTTTATTGATTGACAAATGTAAGGAAACAGATGCCATACTGCATTGTTGTATGGGCCGCAATTAAATCGTTCCACAGGAAATCATATTATCGAATCGATAAGCTGAACTTGTATAATTGTGTCGGTAAAATTGCCGCGTATCCACGTATCTCGTTGTTGAAAGTTTCCTTTAAAAACGCGACGTAAGAACCATCTCATTTGGGTCTCCCAGCCTCAAAACGTCCTAACCTAAATCCCTTTAAAAGAATCTGGGATATGCTTTCATGTTGTAAGGAATGAAGCCTCAGGCACTGACCTGTTCCAGTTCGGATATGGCTCAAGATGGAGCCTCGTTGATGCCTTGCAGGTTTTTGGAACAGCTTGATAAAAGATTCTATGCTTTAGGATTTCGGAACATTTTTATAATTGAAGATTTGAATTTTAGGCGGTAAGTGGCAGTGGGTCGATACTTTTAGCAATAGGGATTCTTTCCTTAGAAAATATGGTAAAAATGAGGGCAATTTTATTGAAAACATAATAGCTTGCTTGCCGAGAAATTGTTCTGCTTCTTCGAGGAATATCTTACTAAATAGACTAGGGAATTCTCGGAAGAGAAAATTAAGTTTGTGGTGTTTATAGGTTTTATAGTTTTCCAAATAACTAACTACGCGTAAAGCAAACCTCCTAATCCACTGTGTCGAATATGTCTTACTAAAACTATGTAGGATTGGACGTCTTTCGGCTGAAATGGTCATGATCATGATGGAAAAACATTGCAAGCCCACTTTTTATGTTTCCCTGTCACATCGAAAAGCAAGCACACATAATGCCAGCAAATACTCCAGTCAATATTAATAACCAGGGCACAAAATGCGCAATGTCTCGACATCGTCTCCCTTGAGCCTTAGCTATTACGTTGAATAATATACCTTGGAGGGTAGGCTCACATTATTAGTCTCCAATGCAATGTGAATTTAGATCGAGGTGTAAACAATTTAGGGGTCGGTGGAGGTTTTTATGATTACTGTTTTGTAGGGAAGGGGAATTATATTTTTAAAGTGAAAACTTCTTTACGAGCACTTTGTGCTCTTTCTGAACAGTCAACGAAACTGAACCGTCACGCTCGGGTCGGTGACGCTGAATCGGGTATACTCGGCTCCAGTCGGTCGGTGACAGTGAATTGCGTATGAGTCGGCTTCAGACGTAAGTTTTCACTTCTATAATGTCGCTCATTTGGAGAAACAACGATGTAAATGTAATTTTCCCCAAATTGAGTCGTCGATATATATTATGCTCGAAAAAAATTTCAGAGGAGCAGAGGCGTGAAATATTTTATATAGTTTTGGGATTTATCAACATTTCAAAACGAGACGGTAACAGATTTAAAAAAAAAACGACTTTAAATCACTCTCCTGTAAAATTTTAAACCAGTAGTTACGTCGATGTTTCTCCAAATGAGCGATGTGATCATAATTTTATGTTTACTTGGTCTCGTGTTTTGAGAACAATGCTCTAGTGTGGACCATTATCATCTGTCTAGGCTTTTCCCGACAAGGTTGGGGTCAGCTTCCAGTGAAAAAAAAAAATCTAGTATGAAGCTCGATTCAAATATACATAGAATGACAGTGGCAGTTTTATACTTAACTTAAATCAAGATACATGCTTGAGCAACGTTCTAAAATACGGTCCTATGATAGTTTGGTTTTTGGCCCGATCCAGAGAAAATTTGGTGCGCAGAGAAACCTAGCTAGAAATATAATATGGGAATCGATTCTGACCTGCGGTTACAAGCCACAGATAGTTCGGAACTTCGGGCAACGCCTTTATTAGGTCAACCTATATACTCGTATATGGTATAGTTAAAGAAATAAAGGATAGATTTAAGAGCCATTTTGCACACCCTGAATATTAATGGTTAGGTATATGTAAATGAGCTTTGTTTAATTTTGGTGAACAATAAAGCGTATCCTTTCCGTCTATCTATACGAATTAAGTATGTCCGGAATTACCGTATTACCGAATAAAGGCTTCTTTTCTACAGGCGCGACACGCGCCGCAAATCGCACGCTACACAACGGCACCGATCGTCACGCGACAGGCGGTGCCTGTGTCAAATGCGACTCCCGTCGCTTATCGCGCTTGTTTAAAGGAGCCTTAAATATCCGCTAAAAAAAGACGAAATACCCCGAAAAATAACTTACGGTAAATACCGAAACCAAAAACGAAATGAGCTATAATACGGAACCACGTAAAAACGTCAATAATTTTCTTTATATTCCCTCATTCTCATAATGTAATCCTTTAAGAGGAAGTTACAAAGGCATTATTTGCGAGGCAGGTGAACGCTTCACGTTTTTACTCGATTACAGAAGGAGTATAATGTGTTTCGATGGTATGGACAGGTTAATGACTTTGTGGAGCCTGTTTATCCTGTATAAGTGATGGAGCAGGATTCTTTTTTGGATTTATGTGTGAAAATTGGTTGGAGACCGCAAATAATCAGGATTTTTTGATTTGATTACTTTTGGTACTGTCTGTTCAGAAATTTTAAAAGGCTCGCATCTCTGATCCAAAACAATAATCTCAAGAAGTCAAGTATTTTGATAACAATACCATTTTATTGATAACCACAATCGCATATGACTCACTATTAAAGTAACACGAAGTAACAAAATCAACTAATGAAAGGATACCTCTAGTTTAAGAACAGAACATAAACAGTTACAGAATATAAACTAATACATAAATAGGTACAAAGATACACAAGCCCTCACTTAGCTTCGTGTAGTAGACAACAAGGGGTAAAAGGTAAAAATTCCTTACCTTTTAGATGCCCGACCCTCTCGGGTAAAAAGGAATTCTTATAAGACCGCCAAGTGTACCTACGCATTGGAATCTAAATCCTATGTAAGTAAATACCTGTACGTTGTATGTTTAGTACCTAACTATCTTTTTATGTAGGGAATGTATTTGAGTCTTTTTGTTTCGTTTTTACGATTGGACTATCACACATATTGAATTACTTTTGCCAGAGGTAACGTGATATGGTTAAGGCTCACACAGGCAGGCGCGACGCGACTCTAGTCAAAGAATTACTATGAAAACTTCATGGAAGCTGTTCGACTGGAGACGCGTCGAGCCTGTCTGCGGGAGCCTTTACTGCTAGAAATGTAAAACGCTTTCCATTCCAAGGTTGCCTGGAAGAGATCGCAGAAAGCGATAAGGCCGCCCATATTTTGAAGTGTTTGAGTTATTTTTTGTTATGTACATATTTTGTGGGGTACAATAAAGAATATATAAATAAATAACTAACGTTATCGTAGATCAATTAGGTAAAGCGTAGATATGAACATACTTTATGCTGATGGACTATCTACACGTATTTTAATTAATAATTTTAAAAAAAAATTAAAGTCGCTATTCGTTCTGTCTGTGTGGACGCGTTGTTCTTCTACACTAGGTACGCAACGATTTTGATGCGTTTTTATCATCATTTAAAGAATTTATTCAGTAAGGTTTACGTGTATAATCCTAACTTCCTAACTAATATTATAAATGCGAAAGTAAGTTTGTTTGTTTGTTTGTTTCCTTTTCACGCCTAAACCACTGAACCGATCATCCTGAAATTTTGCATATACGTTGTCAGGTGTACAGAAACGGGCATAGCGTACTTTTCATCCCGAAAAAAAGGACTGTTTCCGAGGAAAACAACAATAACGTTCTTATGATAATAGATGGCGCCACGTCTCGTACGAATCATGATTGAATTATATTATTATAGAAACTTTAGTATTATGGTAAGGGTTTAAAAAATTTCAAGAACCTAATTTATTTTGTGAGTCTATAGTGTCGATAGACCGGTTTTTCATCCTCCTAACTATAATTCCCCGAACAACCCGAACTGATTCTCAAATTCTAAATTAACGCGAGCGAAGCCGCGGGAAAAAGCTAGTACATTCATATTAATGTAAAAACAAGGAATCTCGGTGTTTATTTAAACTGTAAAAACCGTGCAAAGCAGGGTCGGGTCGCTAGTTTGGTATAAGAAGGTATGGAGTTCGCTAGAGGCTGATCAATAATTAAATTAACCAAAACTATCAAATGTCATGCTAACTGTTTCTAAATAATTAAATAAACTGCTTTTGGTTGATCGTAATAACAAAAGATAATCAAATCACCTGAATTGAGATTTGTCATCGGATAAACTCAATATAGTAAAGTAGTCCATCCAGAAATACAGAACCTCTCACTCTTTGAAAATCCAAGACATTTTCACCTAACACTCATTGCTACACTCACAACACAAAGCACAGAAGTAGTCTTAAAGTGTCCTGAAGACATGGACAGACTTCGCTTCAAGTCTTCAAGATGACACTATACAAAGTTTAAACTACCCACCTGCCAACATTTCTCGGGAGTGTTCGCCACTGAGCTAGTGTGGAACATATGCTCATATGTTCAAATGTGTGGTGTCTACTGTAGCGGGGCGATAAGCTTGTAGCGGCATCTACATCGCCACATGCGAGCTACGCGTTCCACTGACGTCACGCAAAATCCTGCATCGCGCAAGCAGAATTTACCGCGCAACTAGCATATATACAACGTCCCGACATTAATCGTCGGGCAGTTGCCCACCAGACAAAACACCCGTCTGGTCGGAGGATCCTGCCTTTTCCATCCTAACTAATATTATAAATGCGAAAGTAAGTTTGTTTGTTTGTTTGTTACCATTTCACGCCTAAACCACTGAACCGAACATCCTGAAATTTTGCATATACGTTGTCAGGTGTACAGAAACGGACATAGGGTACCTTTCATCCCGAAAAAAGTATTGTTCCCGAGGATATCAACAATAACGTTCTTATGATAATAGATGGCGCCACGTGTCTTCCGATCATGATTGAATTATAACCCGAATTGATAGTCAAAGTCCAATTTAACGCGAGCGAAGCCGCGGGCAAAAGCTAGTAGAGTATAAGTGAACTTTACACCCTGTTCCTCATACCACTATTAAGCTGATGCATGAGCGCTTCAGTTTGCATTTGAGGTTGATTTGAAACAGCTAAGACTGTTAGTGTAAACTGGCTAAGATGTTGAATTAGATCGGGTTAATCTATACTAATATTGAAAAGAAGTAAAATTTGTTTGTATTTAGGGGGTAATCTTCGAAACTACTGATCCGATTCCGAAAATTCTTTCACTAATGGGGAGCTACAGTATGGACGAGAGTCGTAAGATATATTTTATGTTAAAACAAGAAATTTCACGCGGACGCAGTCGCAGGCAGAAGCTAGTGATTGATATAGACAGCGATATAACGACCAATTCGATTGGAAGCTTTACAGTGACTGATACATGCGTGTCAAAGGTCTATTCACATCTACAAGGCTTTTTGACATTCATCGATTCTATAAAAAAACATCTGGACTTGAAAAGAAGGTATGACTATTGATTTGATTTCGATATTTCTTGTTAGAGGTTATCTAAATTGAACTAGTCGAGTCAAAGAACCGGCCGGCCTCAACTAGATTAAAAAGTATATCGGACGACTGGACACTTGCGTTTACCGATAGCTGATTTTTATGTTCCAAATGACTTTTATTATTATTTTATTGACTGCCTCGTTGTTCTAGTGGCCGCAAATGCTGCTGCTGAGCCTGAGGTCCAGGGTTCGATTCCCAGGTCCGGCAAAGTGTTATTGCGTTTTCAATCAGGAATTTGTCACAAATCCAAACTCCGGGGGGCTAAGCCCAGAGGTTGGATTAGTACCCGGTTGATGGCAATACGCTCGCCCCCTGTTACATGGGACTTAGACATAACTGGTGAAACGTGGGTGTCACTATAGGTACACTTCTGCCCACCCACGGGGATTACAGGCATGAGTGATGTTATGTTGTTATGTTTTATTATATTATACAATTTTCTTTCAACTCGCCGTTACTAGGACTACACTCCAACTAGTCCAAGATTTGTCGCCCCCTCTTTATTAAAGTTTGTCTAGCCCCACACCCGTCGCCGGACAAACTGTCCGGTTCGTACTCGAGCACGATTCATT
The DNA here is from genome assembly GCA_917490735.1 of Dryobotodes eremita. Taxonomy (NCBI): domain Eukaryota; kingdom Metazoa; phylum Arthropoda; class Insecta; order Lepidoptera; family Noctuidae; genus Dryobotodes; species Dryobotodes eremita. Next base: position 10,711,343 of record OU823267.1, read on the forward strand.
TATTTACACAACCGGACAGTGTGGAATCTGGAACATTGAAATCCTAGACGAAGGTGGGATATAAAATGCTCGAGGAATTTTCATTTAAGAGTGTATTTGTCTGCGGTTTTAAACGAAATTGCATGCGAAGTTTGTGAAAGGTATTTTCGTGTCTTTTAAAGGTAAAAAATGGTATATATGTATACCTTTATATTTAAATAAATATTTATTCCTCAATTTTCGTGACTGCACCTACCACTGTTTGTCTGTGCATCACCCGAAGGTTGACTGGTACAAAATGCCCATGGCATTAAGTCCGCCTCAGTACAGTTTCGTGCTTATAGAATTAAATAAATAAATAAAATCATTTCTGTTTTCGGTAAACAGAAGACAGTTTTTACAACGACTTATTTACGTTAGGTATCAAGACATCCAGGTTGACGGCGCATCGTGTTCTACGCGCGCCTCAAAGAGATGTCAGCAACATTGACGTGGTCCGATAGGGCCGAAGCCTGCCGGGCACGGATTGTTCGAAAGAGTTACCGTGGCCCTGGCGCACAGGCAACTGAAGGAACACGGGTAGCTTTTAGTCAGTAAAATTCTGACACGCCCTCCCGCTCCATCCAGAGCGAGAGAAGTCATCTGATAACTCACCACCCAAAAATAAAAAGTTTTAAAGACATTTTAAAAAAAGTGGAAAAATAACGAAACACTAAGTAGGTACTAATAAAACAGAAACAAAACTACACAACTAAGAAATCTACTTCACTACAAAACTCTTCTACGAGTACTAAGAACAGCCGTCTACTGGAAACTACAGTCTTTAGCAGAATTCGAGTCCATATTTATTTACAAAACTTTGTCATTTGAAACGTGAAAACTACACTTGCAACGAGTTAGTCTAGTATTCACGTTTTAACTAACGAAATCATTACCACTAAAGACCAGCACTACTTGCAGCTAAAGACGTGTAAACGGGGCTAAATTATCTACAGCACTACATAATAAAACAAACTATTCACCAGGAACTGCCTGCCCTTGACTCCCATCCTGGTGATGTCTTCAAGTGACCAAACACATGATTAAGTCCATGCTCACACACTTAAATTCACTCATTTTGTTTATAAGCACTAATTATTAGGATTCACTCACATTTTCTATAAAACTAGAAACTTTGAAGGAGTGATAACTTATTATATACCTAATCAACCACGTTAAAATGTTTTTGGTTAGAAACGAGAAACTGAAAAAAAGGAAGTTCAAATAAATCAAAACCTTCAAGGGTGTCAAAAAGGTATTGGAAATAATTTTACAATAGTGAAAAACAATCAGCTATCATATACTGACTTTCATGAGTTTAGCCCAAAATGGAATGCTGTGCACTAAATTTTCGACCTGCCGTAATACGCGTAGCAACTAGAAGCCAAAGCTTTAACAAAATTCTGGGCGGCAATAATATTATTACTTAAATGTGTTAACAACATTATAAATACTTCGAACAAAAATAGAAATTGATTACATATCAACGAGAATGAGTCTGTGAAACGATTACACAAATAAACCAAAAAAATCAATAATCATAGTAAATGCCTAAAACCCCAAGTAATAACGGGCGATTTTTTAACGCGACGATTTTTTATGACGCACTGGATTTTCAACTTTCGGTATTGAGCAGAGTGTTAAGAATCCAACAGAGCGCATCCCAGCGCATCAAAGAAACACACTGTTGGATTTTCAGCTCTCGGCGCTAAGCAGTGCGTTAAAAATCCAGTGCACGACAAAAAATCGCGTGTGCGAACCTGGGCTAAATCATAGCCAAATTCGAAAATCCAAATGAATACCTTCGACTTCTAACATCAGAAATTTCACGGTAAAGAAAAAACCAACAATACTATTGTTAGATAAGCGAATCCTCCGTAACCGATGGGCCACATCCATATATGATAAAATCTATAAGGATTACTAAATAACCCCCTGTTGGATAGACAAGGGGCAGCAATCTATTAACTGATAATATCACGATACGTCCATCGTCGGTCAAGCAGCACAGTGGATATTTGTATCGAATTCTTTCAATAGATAAGTTTTTTTATCATGGTGCCGAAACCAGGGAAGGGGATGAAGTTATTGAGGCTGACGAATCCTCCTAACGGATAATTGTATAAAAAAAGTTTCTCACAAAGATGAGTACAATAATCCCTTCAGAGGTTTTCACTTAATTGAATTATACCTCGTATATCAAACACTTACGGAAAGTAAAGGATTGAATGTTGTGACATAACTTGAAAGCCTTTATCCAGCAGTAGATTGCGATAAACTTAGTACAGATTATGGTACAGTAATTCTACTCAGTAGCTATAGAGATTATTGTAAATACTAATCAAACGATTGGCCCATCGCTTGCGAATATTACAAATATCATTTTCCCACGGTCTCTAGAATATCCATGTTCATAATTTGTAGTGTTTAGGCAATTAATTTTGTTCCTAGGTAATGAATAAATGGGCTTGACCAGCGCGCAATTAAGGATAACTGGGCAGTTTTGAAACATAATTCAGATCAAATTTATCTAATCATCGATTTATTGTTCGACCCGGCTTGCAGGACTAAAATATATCAGTAGTAAATAAATGCTAAAACACAAGCTAAATTATGTATAATCTAGGAACTCGTTTAAGCAATTTACGTTTTAGATTCAAAGGAATTATTCCGAAGAAGTTGATGTGGTTAATGTTATTAGTAGGTACGGATGCACTCAAAGGAAATAATACAGCCAATCCATATTATAGCTTTTCATCACCCTCACCGACTTGGCTCAGGTATAAAATCAATCGATTGAATACTAAACTAAGAACAGCCTTTATACCTCATTTATTATTCACCCCCAAACAAAAGTTGATTGAATCAATAAAAAATTCAATCATGTTACATTTGATATTCAAAACAAAGGGTGTATAGAACAGAACGAATTGCTATTACAATTAATTTTACCACAATATGGAAGGCCAATCTCATTAATTTGGCTATTACAATGAATTTAAGGAAGTACACGATTGTGCCGGAGGTTTTATTTTGACAAATCACGATATCATTTGAGGCCAACCTTTAGAAAATCCAACTATTTCCACCGACGATGAATATTTTTTCGTGACTGAAAAAGTTACTGCCAAAGCTAATGGCAATGAAATTACTATAGACATTTTCTAAAAGCCGATAAACGAGCTGGCAGAGAAAATATAGGAAGACTTTGAAGGCGAATTCTTGAAATACGATGGGACAGCGCCAGACAGAAGGGGATTAAGTGAACTAGATGGGAAAACTGTGGAGCAGTTATTTTTGATAAAGGGGGATTTATAAGGCCTGACTGTAGAAGAGGCTTTGACCGCCGAGTTCGTTTCGGTGTTTCGAATCATAGGGATTGAAAATGCCAACGATTAACTTGTTAAAAACCTTTAAAAATATACTCTCATACAAAAATCTGAATATTGATTATTCTGAAATGCAAAGATCTAAGTTGAATATGATGAAAATATGTCTACATATTTCAGAATAATATAATGGACCCTAAGTGCAAAACTTTTTGAATTTCAACCCCGTGAACATATTAGAACTTCATTATAATATCGTACAATATTTGTGACCCTTCCAGAGTTGCGTGAAAACCACTTTGAGTTCGTGCGAATTTTGTGGCCCAATAACTATTTGTGGATAATAATATAAAGGGCTTTATATTTATAACCTCCAATTTCTAAAAAATTCATTAACAACTTAGTAAAGAGATGAATATGATGGATGATAAAAGTAATGAAATTACTGAATTTTTTAAATCTATTTCTTATGGTCATTATCGCCTCCAAAGACATATTGAATGATTACCTTTATATCAAGATTTTAGCACATCAGTCAAGTTCCAGTAAAGTACTTACTAATTTTTATAGTAATTTTATCACCAAAAGTCACTGACTGAACTATATTGCCACAATCGTGACGCTTTGCAGACGTATTGCTGTCTGCTGGTCGTTGATCCTTTCCACCTTTCCTACTTTTTTAAAACCTACAGGTGCAATAGTTTATTCTACAAACATACTCAACCACTAACCCAACCTAACAATACCATAACCCATATTTCCCATCAAACCAACATTAAAATCACTTCAAAAGTCAAATACCTCACTCCCATCATCACTGAATTCTGAACTATATGACTGACCAAATAAGGCAGCAAGTTCAACGTAATGCGTGTATCAATGTATGTTAGTGACGTATTTCCACGAGTTCGGTTGTAGCGGAGTTGCGGCGTCAGCTCGATCGATAGTCTGCATAAAGCGGGTTCCATTTCTGTGTAGCGCGAAAGTTGTGGGAATGTGTGATTGTTATAATCCTTTGAGCATGCATTGTTGGATTAGGAGAATCGAATAAGTGGCTACAATTTTGGCCCTAATTTAAAAGTTTTCCGGGATTGTTGACCAGGTATTATATTTCTTTGTGTGTAGTTCTTCATGCCATTCTTCAGTGATCGCCGTTGCCTACCAGCGAGTTGATACATGCTGAAATTAACGAGATTTTTTCTAAGCCACACTAAGTGTTTTTATGTAACTTATTTTTGAATTCTTGGCTGTTTTTACCGTGTTATACGAGGTACAAAAGTTTGGCCGAATTCGCCTGTAGTATAAAATTGCCGTGTGCGTTTTTGTTCCCTACCCATTACGACACGAATTATAAAGTGAATTTTAAAATAGCAGTTCTTTTCCCTACTTTTATTACTAGTAGGGAAAAAAATTGCAGCACGTGTAAGGAAAAATACATATTTCTGAAAACCTTGTCTTTCTATTCGTGATCCCGTGCTTACTCGAGAATATTAAAACGTGCAAATTCCAATTCCTTCGCATCTCTTTGATATCTCAAAGATATCTGTTGCAATTAGGAGAAACTACTTTCAATCTTTTAAAGGTATTGTAGATTTTTTTTTAATATCATATACTTCTTTCTATAGCTCTTGTTTCTTGTCATAAACTTCTACAATTTTTCACACATAGGCAAGATTAGCGCTACCTACACGAACTTTATAAACATTTAAGTATTTTCCCTAGAAATAAGTAAATAGTGTTATATTCTATTCTATTCTATTCTTAGTATTTCCAGTGGCACTCGGAAACTACTCGCAGAGGAAATAACTGTTGTCGTTCGGTATTATTGTGTTCGATCGACACACGTGGAGGCTTGGTTCAACAATAACCGATATAGGCGAATGGAAATATGAGAATAGTAGAAAAACTTGTTTATTTTAAGCTTTAGTATTTATAATATGTACTATCTATAGACCACAAAACTGCAGACTATTGTATTAGACCTCAAAGAACCAGCATAATAATTGAATTCAATGAAGATGCAAACTTTCTTGATAAAATTCACGAAGAAAGAACATGGTCCTTTAGTCCACCTCATTGCGTATATATGAACTTCTAATTAGAAATCGAGCACTATACGATCTAAATCACTTAGCAACAGACTAAAATCTTCATCAGCCATTGATTGGTTAAATATCTCACCAATCTAATCAGGTTTATCCATTTCGAATTTACCTTTGACAATTGAATTTCTTTTACTCCTCCTAGAATATCGTCCATTTTGCAAAAGCTTTATACCTGATAACAATTAATTAGTTGTACAAATATTTGTAACTATCGATATCTTGTCAACCGCAGTACTGAAGTCAAGATAACTCAAGATACAATGCCTCCGCAGTTACGGATCGTCTTGTCTTTCATTAATTTAGAGTATTGAGTGGCTTCTAACTAAATTATATTTACCCTTTTGCCTGTGAACCAAGTCAATTAGGTTATAATAATCTGAAATAACCATCTACTTACGCAGCTAGAGCTTTTTAAGAAATACTGTAGAGGATTTCCTATTAGTTTCTTCTGAGTCTCCAACTTTTACTGTCCTACTGTTGTGTAGATGTCCCCTATAACCTTCTATTTATGTGTTACCTTCTTTCGTAATCACTCATCATTGCTTCCATTACCAACACTATAGTTTCCTAGGCCTGCCTGTTAGCCCCATTGGCTTACTTTATTTGCCTTCACCAGTTATCTACAATGCACCTTCTAATGTTTAGGTTTTCTTCCTTCGATAATCTACGCTACCTCCCCAATTCATATCAACCAGCTCTTCAAAACCCGATTTAATCCAAGCTTAGCTTTACCCAAGAATTACATTCGTAACTCGAATCAAAAATGCATTGTGAAATTTTCTGTATTCGGAAGACTATCCCGACCAGCGGCGGAATGGAAGAAAGGAAAAAATGGAAGAAATCATAGTAATCCGCGTTGAAAGAGGATTGGGAGCGTTTCAGATGAAACTCGGTAAATGTGCCTGTTTCCTAAATCTGAGGAATGAAGGCTTAAGTACACGTAAATAACGAGACTGTTCGTTGTAATTCTTTCGGAGATTCCGTTACTTGGGCCATTTTGTGTGGAAATATTTCGTAATGGAAATTATTTTTATTATGCTAAAAATGTTTTGTTGTCATGTTATACGTTTGTAAGTGGAACGACTATATGGTGTAAAGCGGTAACCGACTCATATAGACACCTGTAATGCCGAGATGTTTACCGAGATGATACCGTTTAGTCAACAATAGTGATTTACTTCTAAGATATTGTAATTTTACCTAAAAAAGAGCCGAATGACCCCACCAACATAGCATTTAAGGATAAATGTAAGGGTAATAGACCCACGTGCTAGGGGTAGATTGCGTAACGTAGGGGTTGCGTCGTTGACTATAGGGGTAGCGTGCACATTGGACAAATTTATTAATAGTCGACCTTCGCATGTGTTTGTATTTGTGTTTACTCCTAGGGTGGTGCCAGTCCCAAATTGTTTGAAGACGCATATCGGTATTATCAATTCAGGATTAGGTATTTGTTCAGCTGTAGATTGCTATAGACAAGCACCAGCTACTAAGAATCAGCTACTGAGAACAGTGGTGGCCCAATGGTAATAGCCGCGAGTTACGAGTTGTAGGTCGCAGGTTCGAACCCAGACAGATGCTTCACTTTGTGTAATTTATTTCATCACCACTGCTCTCAAAACGGCGAAGGAAAACATTATCGGTGAGGAACCAATAATTCGAAGACATGTGACATCTACCAACCCGCATTGAGCCCGCGTTTTGGATTACGGCTCACTCCCTCTCACCGAGAGGAGGCCTGTGTCCCAGCAGTGGGAACGTTACAGGCTGATTATACACTAAGGACCAGTCTTCATTGAAGGAATATAGCTCATCCCGCCATCTCTGTTTTGGCTAGCCGTAATGTCTTTTGTCTTTTAGACCCATACAATAGAGGAGCCCATTGGGTCATGAGATTATCCCTTGCTCGTCTGACATAGGGCAGACACGTCCACCCCAACTGTCTACTTAGATCTTCGACTAATTTTGAAAAATCCTGTAGATAGATACGAGGGTCATTCAATAAATACTTAGCCTACAAAAAGTAAACGAAAATTTTGGAAAAGTGGCAATTTATTTTTCAACATAGTCTCCTTTTAGTTCGATACACTTAGCCCAGCGATGCTCCAACTTTTTTAACCCGTCCGAAAAATAGTTTTTGTCAAACTCTGCAAAATAGGCCTCCGTGGCGGCGATGACCTCCTCATTCGATCCATATCTATTCCCGGCGAGTGATTTTTTCAGATTAGGAAACAGAAAGAAGTCACAAGGGGCCAAATCTAGAGAATACGGTGGATGGGGCAGCAATTCGTAGCGTAATTCGACCAATTTGGCCATGGCAACGGCAGACGTGTGAACCGGTGCGTTGTCGTGGTGAAACAGCACTTTTTTCTTCGCCAGATGGGGTCGTTTTTTCTTTAATTCGGCGTCGAATCGGCCTAATAAATCGGCATAGTAAAGCCCTGTAATTGTTTTACCCTTCTCGAGGTAATCGATGTAGATCACACCTTGTGAATCCCAGAAAACGGTGGCCATAACTTTTCCGGCCGATTTTACAGTTTTCGCCTTCTTTGGAGCACGTTCCCCGGTCTGGATCCATTGTTTTGATTGCTCCTTGGTCTCTGGTGTGTACCAGTGGATCCAGGTTTCATCGACGGTCACAAAACGACGCAAAAACTCCGCTGGATTCATCTTAAACAGGGCCAAACACGTCTCCGATGTGGTCTCACGGTTGCGCTTGTTTTCTGGTGTGAGTAAACGCGGCACCCATCGCGCCGACAGCTTTCTCATGCCGAGTTCCTCGTGAAGAATATGATGCACTGTTCCTTCTGAAATGCCTACAGTCTCAGCTAGCTCCCGAACCTTCAATCGGCGATCTGCCAATACGAGATCATGGATTTTTTTAATGTTTTCCTCCGTAGCAGCTGTTTTCGGTGCACCTGGACGTGGTTCATCAAAAACCGACGTACGGCCACGTGCAAACTCGTTGAACCAATTCTTGACGGTGGCCATCGATGGAGAAGAGTCACCGTACACAGCATCCAAGCGCTCTTTGATTTCGATGCGCGTTTTCCCTTCCAAAAATAGGAATCGAATCACCGAACGATATTGCTCTTTTTCCATTTTTGTAAAACCGATCGACACGTTCGCTTCCATAAGTTGTCAAATTAAAACAAATGAAGGGATTGGAATGAAAATTTGAAAAAAGAATTAAAAAAGAATGTGCTACACTGTGGTAAAACTCTTTTGAAACTACAGCGCCCTCTGGCGATGAGGCTAGGTACTTATTGAATGCACCTCGTACAATCAGCAATAACTTCCAATAATCGATTAAAACCAACGACCATCATGACAGGTATCGATATCAATCGCTATTGTCTACAAACGGGCACACCTGGGAGTGAGAATGCTTTGTTTACTTCAATGCCAATGTCGACCATCTGATATCCACCATCTATAAGCTAACCAATGGCCCTGGTGCTTTTATTGTTATCTTTTTCTTGCAGATTAAATAAGAAAGAGATGGGGGATAATTGGAGCTGTTCAATTGAGTTCTTAACTAAAACTTCCAAATACCTTCGTTTATATGACTCTACTGTTTGATAGACAGTTCTTAATTTCACTCCTCCCCTTCTAACATTGCCTGTTAGTAAAAGGTAGCACTATTTTTGCGTCAATGAACAAGGAAAAACGAAAATGTATAGGGATGAAAATACCAAAAACGCAATAATTTCCAATATTGGACTGCAAACGTTTGCAAACACATATTTGTGTTTATTGGCTATGAAATTGATGCACACAGCAAAAGGTCAAGGTCACACAAACCTATTGGAATTGAAATCGCAGTCACAATAATCGAGTTTCGTCCAATGTTTGTTTGTATTTCTAGTACCTAACCTACCTATGCATGTATTGAAAAGGTTAAAGATTCGATTTTTTTGTAAGTAAATATTCGGGTTTGAATTTCTTCAGGGGTTGATTGCTCTATTGTTAACACGCAAGGGGCATAAAAATTACTTTTGTGACTTTCTTTTCTTGAACCAAAATGCAAGATTGATTGTTATTATTGTAATTAGGGTTTACAAAAAAAAATGTGGCCCATAAAGAACAATTAGTTGGATCCATTGTAGTTAGAAATGTAAATTATTGTTTAAATAATTTATAGCTATTGGAGAAAGTACTACGAGTACATGTTTTTACATAATAAAATGTGAATGGTGGTTTTTGAATAGTGTTTAAAAAATTATTTTGTCTCTAAAATACCTATTTCGATGTATGATTAAAAATTATTTTGCGAAGCTGCCTTTACGTTTATTTCCATGCTAGTAATAGTGATCAGACGTTAGGATAGTATTGAATTTTCAAAGTTTATTTATTATCTTAAACAAATTGTTTGGTACTTTTCGATCAGACTGATCAGACCACAACTACTAATTTAATCAAAAAAGTTATGAAAATGTTTAAATCAATTAAATGTTTCAACAGATTCTCAATCAGTCTAAGATATTCTCTTACCAAAACATTTCAGATTCAACTTCAAAAACTACCCTTCCAATGAAAGTACATAATACTAAAGTATTATTATTAAAATCTTTTGTTAGGGACGAGTACAATAGACGCTCAAATGAAGGGTCGAACTCACTCGAACAAGTCGTATGCAAGTAATTTTTATTAACAAACGAATTAAAATGTTTCTCGCTGAATAATTAATTATAAGGTTCTTTTTGAACACTTGGGTTATTTATAAAGTGTCGATTTATAGAGGTTATCGTGTTATTCAAATTCTGGAAAGACCTTGAGAAAAATACGTTAAATCTTTGTACTACGTTTTAAGTAAATATTTTATGATTTTATTAAGGCTTCATAAATGCTAATGTGGTGTTTAAGAGCTGTTATTAAAGCTAGAACAGCATACTTAATTAGAACGTATCCTTAATAGGGTACTTTGATGCAATATTGATAAAGCTAATGTGCAATGTTGTGCAATAAATGAAGATTATCTACTTAACTGTAGTATTGCGTAATTCTTTGTTATTGTTTTGCGCCTGAAACACCTTTATAATCTCGCTATATTTACTAACAGCACGCCTGTATTCCCCGAAGAGCAAGGCAGAGGTGCATCTGTAGTACACTCACTTTTAGCCGATTAATATAAGTTGTAATGCGATTCTTCACATCTTGACTTAAATTTTACCACAACAATAACAAATATGTTATTTATCCATTGTTCTTTATTTGTGTGCAATTTCATGCTGTGAATAGGGGAGACAATAAAACAAGAAATTATTGATTTGTTTTTAATGATTGGCGTACAAATATCTCTCGTAATATGATAATTTCTCTCACGCATCTTTAGAATAAATAACAAACATCTTTATAAATATAGAGTCGCAATCCTAACTTACAGAAGAGACGTACCGAATTGCAATGGCGGACTTGAGCGAGTAAACAAATTAAGTTTCAAACTAGGACGCCAGTAAGCACTGTAGGTAATGAAACGAAACTTAAATTTATCAGCCTGTAATCAACCAGTGCTGAGCAAGGACTACCTAATTGCTTGTCAGAATAACTAGGCATGACTTGGCCTTGCGTAGAGCATAATTAAGTAAGAGAAGCAAAAGTAAAGTACACAGTTTTAAAACAGGCTGAGAGCACGTAAATTAAATTTGATACTAAAGTAAAAATGCATTTCACATTTATATGACGTCTACCACTGAAATAAGACTTCCTAATTGATTACCAGAAAATACCATCATAAAGGTAGAAAAATCCAAATCCGTTCTATGATTAGTAGAGTAGCAAGTCCAGCGAGCAGTTATTCTCAATATTTAAACGCAGCATAAAAATAACATTGAATAGTGACTCCAATCGATGACGAGTGTTCAAACGATTTATCCATTCCATTTTAATGGGATTTGGAATGAACGTTTACATTGGCAGATCACAAATACATTGTTATTTGAATTTTGTGGTATGTGAAGCTAGTGTGCATTGCTAATTGTGTTGTGGAATGCGTTTGAAGTCTTAGATAGTATTGTGTTTAATAATGAAGCTACGGTCGCGAGAAAACGTTTTCTTAAGATTTGTCTAAATTAAAAATAGACCTTTAATAAATTAAGTTCGAGTAAAAACTCTTGGTGATTTTGTACACAAAGTGTTTAAGGAATATTATTTTCTAAGTAATCATAGTTAGAAAAAATATTCCAATATTACAAAACCCTAAAATACTACTTTTTGTCAACTCAGTATTCTTACAAAATATAGGGCTTGACCTGACCCAAAAGCATGCATTTATTTTCGTAGTAGAATTTCAATATGAATACTTCATGAAAACACGGTTAAAAATTAGATAAATAAGACCCACAGCACACATTAAAATAAATTATACTTCACACGGTAAAACGAACGACCAAAAAGAGGGCGCAGCTGACAAAAAAAATATCATGAAAACATAATTTATACGTAAATTCTCTAGCGATTAACCTAGCTCATTTTAATTATGTCAAACCACTCCTTACCCGTTTCCTAGCCATGTCACAATCACAAATACTATGAAAACACCATAATCCGCGACGCCACGAACGTGCGTCTCTCACGGCATTCGGAATACGACTGTCGGAAGTACAACTAGATGGGGTGGAGTATCCACCGCCCTACATTTCCAACCAAAAATTGAAACGTCTTATACAACTATGTGTGTTAGGGAAAACTGTACTTTATTTTTAGAAGCAAAAGGTTTGAGATCAGTCATGGGTTGGGGATTTTTATTTGATATGTCATTTGATGGTGGTTATTGCATTTACCTTAGACGTTACGTCAGTTGGGTGCTTGCGTCTCTGAATTATTTGTTTTTTAGTCTTGGGCTTGGGATGGTCAGAGTCTTTATGTTCGACACAATATTAAATCGTGGGGCTTAAAGAAAACATCTTGTTTTTCTCATCACACAGCTTTTACGGCTTTATTTTTAAGCTTATATTAACAAAGACTCTACTCATATCTTCAACCTGTTTCATACGCTACATTCAAAACTTCAAGTGGAACTCAATACTGTCTCCGACTTCGTAAACTTCCGAGTTTCCGACTTCCAAAGTCCTAACATCTTAGCAGTTGTTCTTTGTATCAGTATTTGCTAGTTTGAGTTATTTCCTTGTATATCAGGATCGTCTATTGTTTAAGTTAACTGAGCCAAATATTGATTTGAAATTAACTTTCTCTAATCAGTTATGAGATTATGTTTCTTTGTCAGATCGTAACAATCTGTATGACCATAACAAATATGGTATATTTAACCTTCTGGATAAAAAACATAACTCGGGTTGAGAGAGAGAATCATTCAAATCCGTACGAAAATGCCGGAAATCTGCTGTATCATACACACAAAACAAGTAACAAAAAATCTTGGAAAAAAAGCGAGGGGCCTTATTAAAATCAATCTATAATATAATACACGGTGGCAGGGACATCGAAGTACAACCTGTTACCATGGATTCAGTACATGATTCTCCCCCGCTTGAAATTTCTAGTCGGTTTATAGAGGTATGAGGGACAGGGTGTAAAGTTCACTCATACTCTATAGAAAAGGGAGGATCCTCCGACCAGACAGGTGTCGTGTCTGGTGGGCAACTGCCCAACGGTTGATGTCGGGATGTTGTATATATGCTAGTTGCGCGGTAAACTCTGCTTGCGCGATGCAGGATTTTGCGTGACGTCAGTATAACGCGTAGCTCGCATGTGGCGATTGTAGATGCCGCTACAGGTTTTTTATTTAAATTTTCTGTCATACATTTTGACCGCGTAGGTATTGCACTTTTCTATGAGCCTTTTTTTTTATAAACGTCTAAAAATGTCTACTCTAGGGGTCTAGAATCATGTGCTGAATTCATGGTTCAATTTGCGCGTCGATGTCCCCCTGCCACCCTGTATATTGGCGTACTTATATTTACTTATTCAATAATACAATAATAATGATTGGCTGTTTTCAATTCGTTGAATTTATAACGACTCAAACATATCAAGGATATGAATGCATGAGCCGTTGATATTGATATTGGTAAAAGTGTAGGTCATACATAAAATCATTTTTTCACAGCAGCGCGGGCAGAATTCTGAATAATGTGCACTCAGGCGATGGATATTAATGAGTACTATACCATGTGCAGATAGCATGAAAGATTATGGATTAACCCTTAACGAAGTTAAAGGTAGGGCTAATGGGAAAAATCCAAATATCCCGGTCGACGTTTCAGCATTTATGGCGGCCCTAGACTAGTACCCACTAGGGCGAAGACTACCTAAGAAGGAAAGTGGAAACTGGTAAAAAACAGGCAGATGGCGAAAATATAGGGTACTTCTGTCAAATCTATACACATATTCTATCCTGACCACTGCATTTTTGTTTAAGAACTTATACCAAAAACCCAAAAGGCTTGATACAATAATACACTGTCAAAGACACAAAATTTGCGTCAGTTATACACACAAACATAACATTACAACAGACAAACCTAGCTAAGAATTCGTATGTCTAAAACTGCCTCAATATGCAATGGAGCTAAAATTAGCATGCCTATTTTCTCTATCATTATTCGCTTCTCTGAGCTCTCTTCACATATTCTCAAATCCAGTCAAAGGGTTGCGTCTCTGCCTTCACAAGAGCCTACTGAATTTTATAATAATCTTGGTAATGGCGCCATCTAGTTTTAAAATATTTACCAACAAAATACTGACACGTGTAAAAGTGTTAAAATATCTACTTACAGAAATAAACATTTCATTTCATTTTAATGCAGCAGTGCTCGATCACTTCACGAATTGGTCAGAGATCAAGCCCAATAGTATATATACAGTTTTATCAAAGATAATAAATATGCATCAGTTGTCATGACATTTACCAGCATACCTACCTATCTATTAATGAATTTGTACCTTTGCACTTTTACCTCATTATGGGGTATTGAGTTAAAATTAGTCAACAATATTTTCTACTCTTCACATATTCTCAGATCCTGTCAAAGAGTTGCGTCTCTGCCTTCACAAGAGCCAGCTGAATATAATAATAATCTTGGTAATGCAGCAGCGGTCGGGCTTCGGTCCCGCGGGGCTTCGTTCACGTCATGAGTCGCTGCCGAGAGATTTACATGTGTTTAGCTAGTTAGCGCAATGTGTTTATGTATCTGTCGTATTTATATGGAAGGATTTGTTTTTTGCTATTATTGTATTGCCACTTTTGTGAGAAACGTTCATGAGTGGGTAATTCGTGTGCATATATTTGGGTCGCCTATGCGAGACATGTTCTAGTTGAAATTTTGTAACAATTTCAAAATATGAATGTGAGGATAAATCGAACATTAGATTTAAGTGTGCATTTTTGACGCTAATTTCTACGTTAAGTTTATCTGTTGTAGTTATAGTAGTAGTGGAAGGATTTGTTGTTTGCAATCTTTGAATTTCCACTTTCGTGGGAAATGTTATAGTTTATGAGCGGGTTTTTCACTTCCATATTTTGGGATGCTCGAATATGGGGTTTGCGAGGAGAATTCTACTCGAAATTGTAAAATGCACGTTAGGATAAAAGAGCATAATGCTACTCGTATACATACCAGAGTGTAGTATATGTGACAAATATAACAATGTGGGGTTTTAGAGCCTGGCTCTATACTAAACCTGGGTCACAATTGGGACAAGTTGTGTTACAGATTTTGGGAATCCTAGTTGTAGCGATAATAACGTGAACCTAGAACAGACCTAGCTTTGCAAACTCAATGCTATTATAACTCAAAGAGTCATTAAACAAACGTAGGTAATTAGTAGCTAGCTATATCGAATACAGAGCATGATAAATAACCCGAGAAGTCGTAAAAAGAAAACTTTTCAAAAGAAGCCGCAGTGATAAATATGCACAAGAAGTCTGTCTATTGTCCTCCGGTCCCTCGTTTGGGTCTTAATTAAATAATGAGCCTAAATAATGTCTCTTGGTGTCTCAAAAACTGCGTCCTTGTAATTTAACAGAGCTGCAGAGGTAATGTCTCCTTCCTTGTTAGCAATTATTTCTAATTTAAAATGGTTTGGAGACTGTGCGTAGATTGCAAGTCTTTGATACATAGTTGTAATAGCGAGTCTATTGCCATTACATAAACGAGCACAAATCCAGATAACTAGCTGCTACTGAGAATTACCTAATGTAAAACTCATGACACTGCTCGACCCGAGAATTGAACCAAATACCCCATGCTCAGTAGTCACTCTTGCGGCCAACAAGAAGGTAAAAAGCAAGTAAAGAAAACCATAAGCACCCAATTTCCATCTTAAACAGACTAATACCGATCTAACGATTTCCACACATCGACCTCAAAAGTCGAAAATTCCCGAGGATTCCCGAAGTGGATAATACTAAAACACGTACGGAAACGACTTTCAAGTTTACGATGGAGGCAAGTTCTGTGGCTAAGAGCCAAACGTTTTTCAAACTGTAGCGGAAAAAGACACGTCCTAGTTTTATAGAACACTATGTATACGGCAAAGTTGGAGATATAGTTATCAATGGAGATAGTGTATGAGGCGTGTTATTACACTTGTTTTGTGTTTTTATTTAGCTAGAAAAATAAAAAAAATTAGGCCATAGGAACTGACAAGGATTGAGAAGCGTTATACCGGGTGGTAGGGACTTCGATGCGCAAAGTGTAACCAAGAATTCAGCACATGATTCTAAACCCCCAAGGCGGAGAAATATACCGTCATTTATAAAAAAAAAATGCTGTTCCATACATTTTAACCGCGTAGGTATTGCATTTTTTCTATGAAACAAACATTTCAAAACGCAGTGGGAGGTTCAGAATCATGAACTGAATGTATGGTAACTGGCAGCGCATCGATGTCCCTGCCGCCCTGTACGGATGTCTAATAATGGTCACTATAACAATAAAATTTCACCAAAGGGGAAAAAAGAACAAGAACAGCTTGAAATGACACTTATAAGCTGTTCTTGTAAATTCCATTTTCAGCTAAATCTTTGTTGAATGTTATGATAATAATGAGGCCCTGCTTTCTTCACCCTATATGCCACACAGGAAGAACAAGGATTTAAATTTCATGAACATGAAAAAATTATGTCGTATTCAGCTGAGTGTGACTAACCAGACGCAATTGAACATCATTATCATCAACAGTACAATATATACATTTACAAATCTATATAATAATCCCATTTACCATTAATCCACACTAAAAGCCTTTTAGCTCCATCACAATTATATGAACGTTAACTAATCTATTCTCTTTAGTCCATTTAAGTTTAATTCAGTGCTCTAGAGATAGGTAATAGTGACAATAGACAATCGCGACGTTATCCTGTAGCTACTATCGTATCCGTTATCAAGTCTTTAATGGTTTCCGAGAAACTGGCTGTTGTGAAGAGACTACCTATAGAACTTGAATGTTTGTTAAAACAGGAGAGTCCGATTTAATTCTAGGGAATTTTGTCAATCCTGTACGACTTATCCTCGAGATCCTCTATTACCACACGGATTGACAGAATCCTGGAACCACACCACACGAATTTACAGATGCCAATCTGCCTAGCCTTTTCCTAACTATGTTGGGGTCGGCTTCCAGTCTATCCGGATGCATTTGAATACCAGTATTTCACATGGAGCGACTGCCTATCTGACGTCCACAACCCAGTTACACGATACCCCTAGGAGAAACTAATTTTCTGACTTTTGGGGTTCTGGCTATCCGTAACGACTGTCAAAGATCTACGACTGACAGCCGGGGCCAACCGTTTCATCTGCTTTCCGAGGCACAGAAGATTTTCGATATGTAATGGCTCGTCACCCATACATGAACCGACCGCAGCAAGCGTAGCTTACCTTTCGATGGACCCGTGCTGCTGTTATATGATTTAGTCAGAAGCCCCACAAATTGACATATGCTTTAATTAAAATAGAATCTGCGGATTGATGTGGATTGTGAAATAAGTCACCAATGAGATGGTTCGGTCACAGTGGATATGGCAGGGCGACACAGTATCAAGAGATTATTACGTAGAGGACTAGTACTAACAGTAGCCAAAAAGAAAAGCAGGCTAAAAAGATATTAATAATATGCAAGACCCATTTAGTCCCCATATATACCAATATAATTTAATAACTTGTTATAAAAGTACTTTTAAGTTTGAGATTAGATTTTGAATTTGAAATTCAGACCACATCATGTCTTTTTTCGTATCATAAAATATTTAAGCGCTATACCTATAGAAGAACTTGGCACATTTGCGCCTCCTTCCTCTTACGTCATCATATTAAACTATACAAAAGTAAGAGTAGCTTGTATGCAGTTGTATTTCATGTGGACTGGACACACCCACGCGTAAATGTGGGTGTGACGCCGGTACTTACGTCACGATCGGCTGGTACCCAGATACGATAATTTTTAAATTATTGGTATTTTATGCGACATTCTAATTAAGGGCATTGAATATTCAAATATTTGGAAAGCGAACTGTTCTGATCAAGTAAAAGGTGACTCCAAAATATGCTTAATGACTTAGTGCGACCCCGAGTTGATTTACAGTCACACTACATGAAGATTAATACAGGATAGGAAGACCCTCAGCTAAATAGTGATTTAAAATGAACTTATTTAATTCTTGCTAGTTTTTAAACGGGAAACTGTGAACAGATGAATATCCGATCTTCAATACACTAATCGAGCGAGGTGATGGTGAAGGTGGCTTATGGGGCTAGCACAGACTGTTTCCAAAAGTGTGACAATCAATTCTAATAACAGTGTTCATATATTTTATATGCAATTGAAGCTTAATTAAGGAGAAGCAGGCGCCATCTACGCTATCATTAATGCCGCAGCCGTCGTATATGCAAATGAGAATGTAACTCGTGTAAACTCGCCCACGCTTACATGCGAGTGGGTGTGATGCAGCATCGAAGTCGATAAATTATTTGGATTTACACTAATATTAAATTGCAACTTGATTTCTGACCTAGTTGTATCAGGAAACTTTGTAATAGGGAAACCATATCTGCTGTTATCCGATCAAATTCGGTAAGTATTATCTCCTACCTTCAAGCTTGGAATGCCAGATTCTTAATTCTTGAAAACCAGGCCGTCTAATGCTTTAGTATGCTTGTGAAAATTTGAATTTGTACTAAACATTTTATCAGATATTACCCGGAAACAGATTAAATTGAAAAAATCTCCAAAAATATCGTTATTCGTTAGTCATATTTTGTTTGGGGAAACCTAATCAAGAATCGACATCGTGACCCGCAGTAACAAATGCAGTTGCTTCATGAAAACCGCTGAAAAAATCATCGTGCAAAGCTGATTTGGCTTCTTTGCCTCTACTTAATAAAAATCTTAAATTAATTTATTAATTTACTGACAAACAACGCAAAGCATAAAGCGCTGGGTCTAAAAGCACGAAATTTTGCACAAGAGTTCCTTTAAATAAATATAGTAATAAATCCTTTGTGTAAACCTACATTATAAGGTTTACACAAAGGATTTATGAAAAACATCCCCTAAGGGAATTAAATAGGGGGTGAAAGTTCGTATGGAAGTCATTTTTGAAGTTAGAAGTGTGGAACTTGGTACTTGGGCTTCTGCTAAGTCAAAGATAATCATATCATCGTTTTATAAAAACTCATCCCCAAGGCTCCTTCCTGCACACACAGGGCTTGTCACCACATCATATCCTCTTCACACCCTCCACCACGTTATAAACGAACTCGGAAACTATTTCCTAAGAGCAAAATTACAGCATCATAAATAACGTACACAATCTTGACAATAACATGTATTACAAAATTAAGTAAAGACACAAATTAATAACCGTTGTTTCTGACAGGTTGGTTGGCGAAGGTAGATATTAAACGTTCGGAGGTTTACCTAACCCTTTTGACAAATTACAAATTACAAAGTAAATTAAAGTATTGGCTAGCTTTACGCTCTTACCAAGATTATGTCTGGACTTTAAAAGAGACTGTGACTTCTGAGTTTGTTTCGGCCTTTCTTCTCAGAGTAGTCAGATAGGAAACGCCGACCTCATCTAGTTTTAAAATATGATTGAAGTGTAAAAGTGTTTGTACAAACCTACTTACAGAAATAAAATCATTTATCATTTACGGTTTGAGGACAGCTTTTCTAAAGGATTGGTCAGGAAATGGCAAGAGAAGTAAAAAGATTAGGCCAAGGATTTCCAAAGGAAATTATAATGTTTATATAGGTACCGTCCACGCGAGGAAAGTAGTATTTAGTAGGAGACACAGTATTTTTCCTCGTTGGTCTAGTGGTTGCGAGTGCTAATGCCGAGCACGAGGTCCTGGGTTCGATTTCCAGGTCGGACAGTGTTACTGGGTTTTTCGTGTTTCCATCAGGAATTTCTCAGTAGCAGCCCGGAATCTGGATTTGTGCCCGGTTGATGGCAATAGGCTCGCCCCCTGTTACATGGGATTTAAACGTAACTGTCGAAATATAGGTACTAGGTACACCTCTGCCTATACCTTCGGGGATTACAGACGTGGTGTTATGTATGAACAAAGTATTTACGTTACTAGCGAGTAAAACTACAAAGTGGTCCCTCTTTTCTTGGACTGGGATGGTACAGAAGTATGGAAATACTTTGCTACGCTGTCCTGAAGGGGAAAATGGACTTTGTGTGAATCGTATGCATGAGATACATCCTACCTCTTTCGTTTGATTCAATATTGAAACTACCAAAAGCTGTAGCATCATTGTATAGTAGGTAACTCTATCCTTTCTCTCACTACTGTAAATGACGAATTGTCGCATTTTCATTACGTTATTACTAAATTTATTTACATTTTTGTATAGCTAAAGAACTTGGTAAGCCACAAAATTATTTATGATTTTAACATCGAGAGTATTATCTTTGCGACACCAAATTATCCCACTTTATCTCACAGTATTCAGGGGCTAAAGAATTTAAATACACATTTGAATATAGGTTTTCACGTGCCAATACATTATGTATCAAGTAAAAATAGGTAGTTTATATCAGAATGTAACGATAACTGAAGTAAATTTCGTAATATCGAAAAATTCTTCTTCTTTTCGTTTCGATAAACCTATATCCATGTTGCTTAAAATGTTCGGGCCCACGGTGGCCACGTTTATTGAGGCTTCAGAGGCGTTATTCAGATCGTCTAGGGTGCAGGTTAACGGACATTTGGGACACTAGCATATGGGACATAGTCTGTTCAGGAGCACCACACTCTCATTGGATGTTGTATGAATCGATAATGCCCCATTTCGCCGAAAAAAATAAAATATTATTCGTTTTGTAGAAAGCTGCGATGATTCCAAAAGTTGTTCTCGAAAGCTTCAAAATTCTTCTCGAAATTGTCTAAATACCAAACCCAACGAGGCTTTGGTATTTGGATAATTTCGAGAAGAGAGATTTTTTTTTATTCAATACAGAAATTTTGTTTTGAACTTTGGTTCATTCATCGTTGAAAATGAATAAACCATTTCTGGGAAATTGGCACGGATATTTCGCTGAAATTCGTCGGCGACACACGAGATCTTTCTCGATTGAAAGTTCATTACGTTTAGTTAACTTAAATCGCTGTTTTTGAAACTCTTCGGACATTTTACTAAAATTATTATTATGTTGTGATTTTATTATAGTCTATATACAGGTTGACTGAAAAATTTAAATTTCTCGAATCCCATGAATTTTCGCATTGGCTTTATGAGGTGCTTAATTGCTGCACTATCACGTCCTGGAAGGAATACGTCAAACTATATAAAAGAAGAAACTGACTGACATCAACGCACAGCCGAAACTACTGGGACTAGGAAGGAACGTGAAATTTGGCACACAGAGGGGAGCAATAAGAAGGGGTTTTTGGAAATTCGACCTTTAAGGGGGTGAAACATGGGGGATTGTGTTGGGATGAAAAATCGTATTTCTTGAATTAATAAGCTTGAAACTTGCTAATTTGAAGTTCGGTTCATTGATTTCGATGCTATTGGCTAAAAATATAGCTTCCACGTGAGGCGATAGTTATATTATGTACCTACGCTCGACCCTGGACACTCAGCCCCGTTACCAACTTGCTGACTGCCTAATAAATTAACCTAACCTAACCATTTCATTATGCCACAGTATCATTATGCTAATAAAAATTATGCGAAAACGTTATGCCAAACAATGTTGTCTTAATTTTTTTTTAAACCACGGCAGTTGTACCTGCCGTTCTTATTATACAAGATGAAGAGGACAGTATGAGAATAAAATAACTTCGTATTTCTAATGAAGTTCTGTCTGTATAAAAAAAATCTGTCAACTATATCCAACCGTATGGTCACTATAGCTAGTCGGTTGATCGGGAAAACCCATAGTTGGCCCAACACTTTATATATATTTTTTTTATAAATTCATTTAAATGTTAGGATTTATTTGATAGTTTCAAAAAACTCCTATTCATTAGTATTCCCAATGTTTTCATTTACTGCCATATTTTCGTCTCCACATTGTATAACTCGTGCAAATACGAGAGAAGAAACTCCAACGTTTTATAGTTGTACCATGTTTTCATTATCTTTCTGAATGAAGTCATATGTAAATCTTATCACATAATTTTCCTAACTACGCAGAATACAAAGTAGTAAGTTGCGTCTGCGTCATCAGCTTTTGCATTCTACGCGCGGAAATAAACATTTATACAATCGCCCTTTGACACTTATTACCCTTCAATATGTCGATGTATCGTTTAACTACACTATGTTTTTATATATAATTATATATTATATATATATATATATAACTAGCTTTTGCCCGCGGCTTCGCCCGCGTGAGTTTCAGAAATTATCCCACGAGAACGTACTACCGGAATAAAAAGTATCCTACGTGTTAATCCAGGTTATAAACTATCTGTAACTATCTGTAACGTAATCTGTATATAACTATCTGTAACGCTACGCGAAAACGAAGTAATTCGAAAATTTACAAATAATCCGATTTTTTTTAAATTCCCGCGTGGCTGGTAGGAAACTGCAGGGCACAGTTAATTCATATTATTCATGATTAGGAACACAAAGTGGGCATAATTAATGCATACTAGTCAGTTAGCGTGTCAAGGTTTTCGGATTGATCGGTGCTGTATCGAGCGACCTACATAGATTTTTAGTCTGTCACTATTTATGACAACTGTACTGTTTCTTTTGCTTTGTACTTTAGTTTTATTGAGTAGGTATAGATTTCCATGACAACGGTACAATAATAGGACGTTATAAATACACACTACTGTATAAAAAAACACGAGTATTTTCAGTTCAATGTTACTCATTTGAAAGGAAAACATTCAGATTGTAAACAAATATTAAAAAGCCCGATGCATATTGACAAGCAAAATAAAACTTGTATATCCGCAAAATCAATACCAATTTGCACAAGTGGTAGTGCCCTCGCCAAGTTTGAGCGCATTTTAAACATAATATAAAAAAATTTAAAGGAGCTCAAAGGAATTTGACTTTATTTGCCTCGAAGCGGAGACCGGAATAAATAATGTTAGTGTATTATGCAAAACGATTTATCAAACAGAATACGGAAAGCAGGCGACGGGAATGAACGTAATATTTGTATGCTCCGCCAATCCGCCATCTATGTAGAAACCTAGTAGTTGGATAGCTTCTGTAGAACGCTATTTTCTTTAGATTTTATGAAATACTTGTTACAAATATATCGGTGAAACGTTAGATTCCGTGACAATGGTGACAATTCTTACGTAATTTGATAGTAGATTGATATTGGCAAAGGAAAAAGGTAAATATTTTTCGTTAAGTACCTACGTCTAATTCTTTGTCATTCGAATAGAGAAAAGCTAACTTTGATGTAATACATAATGCTACTAAACTAGACTAGCGAGTATTTTAGAAGATTTCTGCCTGTAACTGTAATATTTACCAGAATGTTTAGGTTTTTATTTCTCAGACTTTCTTTTCTCTCTGTGTATTTAGAACTACCGTAAACTATTATGATTTGTGCAACCCTTCTATGAATAATTAATCATTTACACGGATAATAATACTCACTCTCGCAACACACAAATACAGTTTGTTAGTAAAACCGTGGATCCGGAATTCCGTAAACTGTGAGTTATGCCGCATGCGATTTGCATTCCGCACTCATCATTCGAGCCACGTTGAGTTTCCAAATATTTTGAGCTGACCTTGAAGTAGCTGAGATTTCGACGTTTAAAATCTTAGTAGTGTGGATAAATCTTAGCAAGCTCGTAAAATAGAATGGTTGTCATAAAATATTATAACGTGCTAAATCCATAAAAGGATCCCCTCGTGGTTTGGTAATGTGGATATTAATTTTAAGTGGTTACTGGAACGTATAATGTTGGCAATGCAAATATCCTAGAAAATCGTTACAGGGAGTCCTTCTGACTACTCGTAATAATTTTCTAGAATATTCGTCCTGAAAGTCTGTAGAAGGTAGGTTTTGCCAGGTTATTGGATTTACATTGTATTGTTGAAGTAAAATGTGCCTACTCCAGCCTAGTTGTGAAAAGGCAAGGCGAAGGATAATTGGATACCTTTTTGGATATCTAAACTTCTGCAGAAAGATTATTCCGAGATATGGTCTAGTAATCCCAAATTAGTTTATTTTTACCCTGCCAAATTAACATCTGTAAAAAATTTACTACAACCACATTCCTTAACCGTTCTCTATTCAATTTTAATTTAAAATGCATTGTGCTGAATAATTCTCTCCTTTTCTCTGAAGTTTAAATCTCGCTTCAACGCTAATGGACAGAATTTATCAGAAGGAAATAAAGTGCATACTTTACCTTAAAATAGATTTTTCACTGTAAACAGACAACTTCGCCATTTTATGTGTTTGCTTAGTGCTTACCTGCGAAAAGAATAAAAAGGAATATTTAGTACATTGGTTCCGAAGAATAAAATGTGGAAACAAAGATAGGGTTTTTCGCGCTACATGTATCGGTATCAAAATGTATAAAATAAACTTATTTAGTGTTGCCAGTTGTTGAAACATATCATTTATAGTATTAATAATTTAATTATTATTTAATTGATAGATTTTTTTATTTAATATCTTCACGCAATTATTTTGTTGATCGTAATAAGTTTACGAAAAATAATTTACACAGTAGACAGTTTTACAGCTTTGTGAATATTCATACAGTACTACTTACAGTTACGAAACATAAAATCATATCTAACATCAAACACAATATTTTTTATATTTCGAACACTACTCCGGCTGGTCGTGATATCGTGTGTGTGATGACGTCATATGAGGCCTGCGTCAACGCCACACGCCATGTGCTACAAAATTAACTTTTTCTCAGCAGGTATAGCGAAGGTTGTTCGTGTTTGATAACGTGGACACAGGTACCAAGTAGTATGGTAGACTTTTTTATAAGGATAGATTAGTTTGTCGTTACATAAAATGACTGATTGCTTTTACGCAAGAATTTGTTTAGATGTATCGAATAGACAATTGACAACGAGACGACATAAATAAAAATTACTCATTAGACTTTTAAATAATACTCTTCATTTGACACTACAAATTCCATCATCACCAATAAATATTAAAATTACCAAAATCTCATGACGTATTAAATTCAAATAATCTCACATACACATTCCCTTAACATTTGATTAAACCTAACCGTTTTAGTCATATGTAATATTGAAAAACCTCAACAAATAATCAAGTAGAATGACTGTCTCCTACCTTTTGTAGACATTACGCAAGCAAGTGTGAATGATATTAAGTAACATGATAACCCGTGTTACCCAACACTTAATACGATTTAGGAATATGCGTGTGGGCAGCAGAACACACTTAAAATGTATCAAGACCTGAGACAGTGATTTGTTTGTGTCATAAAAATATTATACCTTCGGGTGATAGATCAAAAGGCTTAAAGTGAACTATTACGGGTCACAGTCCTTTTCCCGATAAAGTTACTTACAACAAACAAGAAAAAGTAGGTATTTTGTGGTAAAAAATATTTTAATTATAACAATATTGATAGATGGGAGAAAACGTAAGTTGCAAGTCAAGTAAACTATAAGTTAAGATTCCGTTTTCTGTAGAGAAACTAAGCAGTCCGCTCGCTCTTCATAAATTTTAATAATAACTTACACACCAAGTAATAAATAGCTCAACGCAACTTGGCTTTGCACACTTCCGTACGGCATGGGTGAAGTTTAATAATCTGCTGTAACATGTTCCGATTATATTCTATTATACACGGTTACGAATGGACATCTACAATACTCAAAAGAATCATTGTTACCTGAGAAGACCTTGTAGTGATAGGGGAAGTAGGCGTCCTCGGAGATGGAGGGTCCACCCTATGCTCAGCTAAAACCCTGTGCTCATTCTTCCCTGTGACAGAATTCTTCACCCTCTCCATCCTAGCTTGAATCGCCTTTCGAGATATAACCTTAGTCTTTTCATCTTTGTTGCCACCGTCAGCCAGTTTTCTCATTAATCTCGCAGTCGCTGCGACTGATTGTTGAGTATCAGAATTCGTTCTGGCTAGTCGAGTAGCTGGTCTCGGCACTGGAGTAGCACCACCAGTACTGCTTCGTGTACTTTCATTTCTATTGAAAGAACTTCTGTCGTCATGTTCTGTATCAGAATCAGCAGGGAGATACCCTCCACCGCCGACTGAGGATACGCCAGTACGTAAAAGGTTTTCGTGTTCGGCGTATCTCACTCTTTCGTCGACTGCTACGGTGCCGTTCTGTGCTCTTTCGAGCCCTCTTTCCATTTCTCCGATTTGCCGCTCCAGTTTGCGTAGAACATCATCTGATGGTGGCATGGGTGCGGTATCGTCGGGTGGTTCGGGGGTTTGGAATGATTTAAGGTGGATGGGATGAGCCCTGTTGATCTCGAGTCGTTTGGGTGCTATCCCCGTGGATGTGACCTCGTACTGGGTTCGTTGTGGCGGCGGGTTTCTCTCTAACATGGCTAAGGACACCGGCGATGGTGGTGGCGCACCGTTTACAGTCGGCTCTTGACCTTCTGGGGCGGGCGAAACCCTCGGTGCACGAAAACTTTTCCTCATGAAATCTTCGCGTGTTAACTTCCTTTCCATTTTAGAAAGAGGACATTTCACTGAGTTTATCACTAGGTTTTAGTGCATACTAAATTTAACGTCTATCACAGTTACTGTATCACTTTAAGTACTATTTATAATTTTGTAGATGTGTAATAATATCTGAAATGAAGGAAGAGAATAAAACATGATTGCCACCTAAATATAGACGCCCTTAGAACATATCAGATTAGATAAGAGCCATATGAAATCTAGTCAACGACATCCAGACATGACATCTGAATTCGGCCTAAATACCAGTATTGAACGCTTAATACAGAACGGTATGTAGATAAAGGCAGACGTTATAGAATGAGTAAAAAACTATCGATAATCTAGCTCTGACGTCAATTAAACAATCACATATAAAATTTGGTAACCGACGCATACCGATTGACCGATTACTGAATACTGACGTAGAAGACATACAATCGAATATAGAATACTTAATTTTATGAATAGAACAGGCCGAAAGAAAACAAGACTCACTAAACAACGTAATTGTGTGGAAAAATGAACGGAATGGAAAATTCTAGGGCCTAAATTGTATACTAGAACTTTCCATTCCATTCAATATTCAAAAAAGAAAAGTAACCGTCCTATAAAACCTAGGCTCTATTAAGTTTCTCGAAGGTCTTAACCATAAAAAAACAGAACCTAGCCGAACACTTAACAAAGAAATAAAAGGAATTAGAAAAATAACTAAACGTGATGTAATAATAGGAAAATCTGATGAGCGTAGAAAAAAAGTTAAATCCCTGAACGATCGTTACGAGCCGTAACTCGATAAGAATGGCCCCAAACAAATAATAGCTACCATTTAACCATGATGCAATTTAGACAAAACTGGATCCTAATTCCGAAGCCGTAAAGACGCAGCTAAAAACGCGGAAATTTTCTTCAGACTGTGAAACCGTGTAGATAGATAATGAGACAAAATAATCAGATTGAATATACACAACATCGATTTCGAGACCTACATTTCTTGTTACATTGACAGTCCGATCGAATAATAAATAATTAGGACTCGATTACACACATTTGTTGATTACAAACGAGTGCCGTGTTTTAGTATCATCATCATGCAATGAGTACAAATCGCATGACTTGGTATGAATATTATGGTAGGTACATCATTAGAATACCATTTTATACACCAGATGTACACCCCTGTAGTAACTGGTTTTGGTAGAGGTCAAGACAGTGTTACAAATTCAACCTCCCTTTTCTTTCAAGGACTATGTAAGGCGTATTCTAGAAATCGATTACTATTTTATAAGTATTCCCAGACTGACTAAATTATTGAAGCTATCAAGCTACTATAGAAAATTGGAATTCAAACAAGATACAAGAAATTCCTACTATTTGCTTCACTGAAACGAATTAACAAAGCGCCGTAACTCATAGTTAGCAGAAATTATCTCCAATGCAAATAATATTACTGATCCCATTTCCATTTACGACATAGAAACAGTTTCCGAGAAGCAAGAGGAATGCAAAACACTTCTATGATAGAAACATTCCGTTGTACGGCACGCGCGAGACAGCAACAAAGTCCATCTGGAAAGAGAGAGATGACATATTGTTAGTTAAAGGAACACGGAGAACCGTTCACCATAAACCCTTGTAGCGACACAAAGCTGCGGCGGCGTCTGAAAGAGAGGCAAATACCATCACCTGGACAATTGAATCAACATATAACATGAAGCAATACACGACACAATACGACGAATATCAGTACTAATAAAAGGACGTTCAACTTCGATGATGAATTCTTTCGAGTTGTAAATGTTGTAATTGGATTTTGTTACGATCGCGAGTTATGGGCCTTGAAGGCTTCCTCGTTTAGCACTTTATATCAGGTTATGTTAAATGTGTTTAGTTATTATCCACTTCTTTAATTAAAATTTTCAGTAATAAAGAGTTTAAAATTAATTTGAAGAGTGGTTAATTGAGTAAACGTAAGTAACTTTACGATAAGTGCGACATTAAATATCTGTAAAGTGGTTTTCGCATTTCCACCAATGTATTTGGAAAAGCAATCTGATTGCCTTATTCATACTCTTTTAAATTCTACCTTACTAATATATCTCCTATGTCAACAAACGCTTAAGAATGTTTCTCAAAAGACACCGTGTTATTAGGACTACTATTCAATAAACTCGAGGCCGTGGTCCGGAGTCACGACAGTGCAACATATGGCGACCCAAACACCTATGACTCAATGTTCTCGCACAGAGTTAAATAATATAAACACAGAGAAATCTGTGACAAATATTACACGTTAATAAGTAATTGTGATACAATTATCACTTAAGCAGGAAAACCCAACGTTACATTCGACGAGGAAAAGGGATATAATATTATAATTATCATATCATGATTAATGATAGTCATGCTATGATAATAAAATTCGGATAAATAGATATGGTAGACTGTTGTACTAGTCCACGCATAGATCAAAAGCAACACGATACATTTCGGCCTGGGACGGTTTTTAACATAATAGCAGATTAGAATTTGACATTACTGTGGCCCGGTTATCCAGAAAGGCTCACTTTGTAGTAGATTTTTTTATCAAAGCCTTTTAAAACCCATGCGACAGTACTCTTGAAGTGATTGAGGTTAAAACCATCATTCGAAACGTTCTTAATCGCACTTTAATTCCACAATCACAACATTTTACGATGATTACGAAAGGCAACATAACAGCGCAAGATTTCCAACACATTGTTAACAATAAAACAGCGAGTTCGTATAAAATAGAGGAGTTTCACGTTTACGCAACAGTCAACAGAACAGATTGTGAATCATATCTTTTTATACACTGTGTATTGCTTTAGTTGCGAATATAATTGTCTGTTTTGTAAGGTTCTTGTGAGTCAGCAGTCATTTAAAGCTTACGTGTAAATACAAACAAAAAATCTCTAAAACACGACTGTGTTATGATAGAATTTTTAACTGCAATGATTCAACACAATGCAGTTACTAGCGGCAACCTTGTGTTCGCTAAAATGTCTGTTGATTTAAGAGAAAAGAGCATGACGAAGACAGTGTTTACCGACATTCCTATTGACATGCTCGTCAATAGTTTTGCGTTTGATGTCTTTTATAACATCGGTGACGTACTTGATGACATTGTGCCGTGAAATACATTGCTTAGCTTCTTACTTCCTTGGGATACTACAAGGAAGGATATTGAGGCTATATTGTGCTTAGCAGAAGGATTGCCGATCATAGTATGTGGTATCATTACCCTAACGACAATAACAATATTTGAAGTAATATAATTATTCTTTAAGACTAAGACTAAAAGCGAAACATACGAAAAAATGATCAAGAA
Source organism: Dryobotodes eremita (assembly GCA_917490735.1). Lineage (NCBI taxonomy): Eukaryota > Metazoa > Arthropoda > Insecta > Lepidoptera > Noctuidae > Dryobotodes > Dryobotodes eremita. The sequence continues at coordinate 10,741,248 of OU823267.1, forward strand.
CATATTAATAACAGAAATCGCTTCTGATAAGTATGGAAAATAAAATATTTCATCCTCCATACTACGCACAAACTGCAAAATATTACGCGAAAGCAGAATATTCCATTCCGCCAATATGTTTATTAGTTGCATATATTTATCGCTGAAACCGAAAATAGTTCAAACGTTGCTAAAAATGTTGGGTATTCATATAATCTGTTTATAAGGCTATGTTGAACTTGGCCGCACCACTACTGTTATGTAATATGGAAGTTTTTAGGCTTAGCTTGGAGACCTTGAAGAGTATTTTCGTCTTCGTAAATAAGGTTAATTAATGATGGTATCATCAGCTGCAACCTGTATTTCGTCTGGAGCAATTATGGGGTTAAAAGTTATAAGTACCTAATGCCCATTTCAGGCTTTCTTAACTAAATGCCATTCAACAACAAAAAAAAAAAAAACTGGTTACCCAAAGAAATAATTAGGATCATGATTTTCTGAATTAGTATTCGTTTTTCACATTCTTAGTACCTATGAATTATCCAAATGTTCAAGACACTAGCTTAATAAGTTCTCAAATACTTAATTAATTCCTCAGCTTACAAAGACTTTCCTGCTCGAAGAGTTCTAGGAATAATAAATTCTACAATTTATAAGTATAACGTATGAAATTCCTTAAGTATTTCCTCAACTCTCAAAATTTCATAAACTTTATGAAGTAATTAGTGCTTCGAATGTGCCAGAACTTGTGTAACATAATCAACATGCCTGGAATACCAGAATCGACTAAAATCTTAACAGACTTCCCTAATAATTTGAGATTGTTAAGAGCTGAAGTATTCTTAAAACATGTTACGTTATAATCATTCTTCGAAATACTCAATATTCTCTCATGAAATTGCTCTTTTGCATTATTAATAAGTTATAAAACTCTGCAACCAATACATAGCACCTTAGTACTTCAAGTCCGACCATCTCAGGTTCCCTAGCTTGAAATAACTGTACGTAATTCAACTCTTTGTGAGCTGAAGCAAAATTAACGTTTGCAGTGTGTTTAGCTTCTACGGTATTGTTATTAAGAGTGGTTTTAGCTGATGCATGGATGGTGGTATCTTTGTTTGCATGGACCGCAAGCTTCCGCCATTGTGCTCGTATCTGCTTGCATGGAACTGTAGGATTCTATTCTTATGTGTGGGGTTGAACAATTGCGGCTTGTCTGTTTTGATTTTTGCATTAGATTGTCAGGTGCTTTGAGAGTTGGGGAAAACGATTTTGTTAGGGCACGAATTGAATTTAATAAGAAAATAAATGTCATTTAGTTTTAGAATAACGTGGTCATTAAATTACTTTCAAGGACTAAATTTACAATTGGTTTACTGTAAAACTTCAATATACAGTTTGGTGTAAATATTTGTCAGATCCTAGACCCTAAACATTTTCATTTACATTACCTTTCAAAATAACCTCTTCATTTACGACCTGTTTACTCAAACCATTCACATTTCCCACATACATTATAAACTTAGCATGAACATGAAAAAAAATCTCACACTTCAAACTAAACCAAGTGTAATATTCCAACGAAGTCCTTAAATTATAACTTGAGAGCCTTTCAAAAAGCCTAGTGGGTAACTTCCACCAAGCCGAGGTCACAATTGGCATATGCTAATGAATGCATTGTGAGACAACGCAAAAACATCGGGACAAAGTTATGGCAGTTGGTAGACAGTTGCAAACTGGTAAAGTTGCTTTTTATTCTGTTCCGAGTTGGAACGCTGTTATTTTCCGCGTTTTTTTAATGCTTTTAAATGTTTGTGCTACATCTGTTAGTGGACAATTCTAGTTGGAATGAATATTCTAGTAGAAAATTTTACATTTCATTGTCTGCTCTAAGAATTGGGTCAGTTCATATAAAATTGTTCTAACACAATTTGGTCAAGTACGTTTAATATTAGATTTTTATGCTAATATCAAGTGATCTAATAAAGAGGTATATTGATTACCAAAATAATCAATAAAACTGTCGTAATTCATCAGCCTTAATCCAAATTAAGTCGTAACAACAGCACTAAACCGAAACTATTAGTTAAACACGCATTAGCCACCGAGCCTAACCATACTAAGTTCTATAACTGAGATTAACGTTGTAAATCCAACCTACGCAAATTAGAAGCCGTTTAAGGCAGCTATTTAAAAAAATAGTTTCAGCTTCTTTTCTCAAGACCAACTTTAAATAATAACTATCCAGGTACACTTTTCACCTATTATTTTTAAAGTTTCTTCTAAAATTCAACTGGTAAATATTAAAAATATTATAACGATAGAGAATGATAGAGCTGGTTTCGGAGCTATGAAAATAATGAAGGCTGTATTTCGAAGTAACTATTTAGAAAAGAAGAAGTAAATCACTCTTGCCTACACTGCACGTAATAGCCTTCGTAATATTTACGTCACACATAACGTACAGGCTCCAAACGATGTGGGTGTGTATAAGCCAAAAAGGCTTTCTCATAGATAGTAGAATCTTTATTATCAATGATAAACTGATAATAAAATGGACAGAGGAAGCTAGATAAAGTGCTTTCCCAGTTTATTCACACAAACGATACATTCCCGAGCTATTTCCTTGAGCATGCATTATTAATGGCGTGCAGTTCTTGATCGTCGTACTAAAGAGACTTTTAAAAATATATTTTCAAAGCAATTTTTGTTATAGAAGTTAAAACAACTAAAGCTATTTGCATGTCAGCCGAACCAATCAGCGATGAATCATGCCAAGATTGTTTTATCCGAGCTCCCACGAACGTAATTGAACATAACGATGCAAAAAATATATTGCGTGTGCATGAAAATAAAGTTAGCAATGATTGAATTACATTAACGGTTCCCATAACGATACTGTAACAATGAAAATTCGTGATAAAGTCAGAACCTCCATTTGTAGAAGAAACTGCTGCAGTCAAAAACTTGGTTAGTTTCTGAACTGGAAATAAGAATTCGAAGATTTTTTCACCAAAACAAGCTGAAACACTTTTGGCGCAAAAAGTTATGCACAATGCACTTCATCCATTTGAGGAAGACAATCTTGATGGCTTAAATGGATGATTAAATCTCGACAATATGAAACATTGTCAACAGGATCTTAATGCGGTTAGTAAGCTTGAAAAAAAGGTTGAAAAAACCATCACGGCTGTAACAAAAACGAGTACAAACCGGTCTGTAGCGTTTAAACTAAATAGTCGAGCGTCGGTGAGTCATAGCGAGGCAAATTTGCGAGACGATCTGCCAGCAGAACATGTTTCATACGTATTTGGATGAAGTTTTGAAACTCACTCATGTAACTCGAACAATTCGTACGAACATGGAGTTGGTACCATAAGGATTTGATTTTAAACTGTTACATGTGTTACTGTAATGACTTTTGTCGATTGATTTCAGAATTTAGTGCTGATTCTACCTTCTACAACCTAAGGACTGTTAAAACTACCTCTGAATTGAAACTGCTAGTAGATACAGAGGTACTTTTAACACCACACAATCATCATATGTTTAAAAAAAGGCATATGTAATGTAGCAGATGTTGGAACAAAAACTCCGTAATCCATAGACAACCAGCAGATGTAACCAGACAAAAAATTAAAGATACATTAAAGAGTCAATGAAATCCTGGATCAATTACCAACCACATGTTACAGACAATGTTGGGGAAACTACATATTTTGACAAATGAAGTACAACTTCTGAATTTGGCACAAGTATGGGCGATGGGATATTGACAGATGTTTTTCCACCTGGCCAGTTGGCCAATGACGACCGACGGATGCAAGAGGTAATACTTTAACACAGTCGCTTGACGACCCCGTCACAGCGGTCGACGCTTTCGTCACAGCAGTGGAACAAGCTATAAGATGTATTGGGGAGATATGAAATGTGTAGTTGATTCATTAGGTGTCAATACAGACGTAATGTATGAGACTGATTTAAAAAAATGATTGTGTGTTGTAATGGAGAACATTTGTATTGGTTTAAAATTTTACTGGTATATCTGAGCCGATTTGTTCTCAAACATTGATACTGAGACGATAGACATAAAACGATTACTTCAATAAGTTTGTGTGCGTGATCATTTTGAGTCGAACTAGATTTGCTTGGAGGACAAGCTACCAGATTAATAATAAAATAATTAATACGACTATTTCATAACTAGATTTAACCCCAATATGAGCTTAACAAAAAAACACAAATCGTCCATAATTATAAAAATAAACGAAACCGCTATATTCTGTGATTATAGAGCACAATACTAGTCGGTGTATGCGCCCGAGCATGACTCACGAACGTCGAACCGAGAGTCGTTTTCCCTCTCTTTCTAAACCTGTATTTCGTTAACGCCATCTCTTTCTACCACTACAAAAGCCTCGTCAAGTAATATGTGAATTTGGTCGATTAGATAAAACTAGTTTGCAGGTTTATCGATGGCTATTGCAACGATTTTAACGAATAAGGAATTTAATGGTTAAACCATTGTAATATTGAAGGTAAATAAGGTAATATTTTACAAGGAAGTGATCGTTGGCTGTTTGTAGATAGTTCCTCGGACAGGAAATACAGTTTCTACTGTTTCCATTAAAAATGATAAATTGCTTGAAAAGGTTAAAGCTGCAGATTATAGTAAGATTATACTTGTTAATCAAGCTTAGTAGTTGTACTTAAAACAGAAGGACGTAATGCTAAATCACGTAAATCTTAATAATGATATGAATGCAGCAGTTTTCAACAGTAATACTTAGACGGAGGTATAATCTGTTTTACCTCGATTGCAAGCGGAACAATTCCAAAACTATGATAATGACAGGAAATTATATACGGCGCGTACATCCCCTAATTAAGCGTATTTAGCCTACATTGACGACAATGCGTTTGACCCCACTGCGGGCTAATTGGATTGTGCCGGGGGCAACATCATTTCTACACACGGTTTCACTTTCATACATTTCTAATTTTGGAGGTAGAAATGGATAATTTAAATATAAGTTTAGTATAGTAAACTATACAGATATGGGTAAAGTCGTGCAGGTTTGTAGGAGTAATTTATCTTTAAGATCAATTCAATGAAATAATATGATTTGCATCTCGCTAACTCACAAGAAGAGAGAGAAGAAGATGGTGTTCTGGCGCGACCACGTAATATTGATAAAGCAAAACAAAATGACTTGCAGCATTACAACATTTGTCAAAGCGAAATCTCTACGTTTGAAATGTTTGTTGCTATACAGACGACGCATATTTCCGTTGCTTTACGCAACGAAAAAAAGCGCAACTCACTCGATAACAGAAGTAATAGAAACCCCGAAAAGTACCCATCATGGCTGTTCCGTGCAGATAGCCTTGTTAATCTGTTATGCACTCAATTTCCTCCATGACTGAGCATTATTTCCCCTAAACTCGTGTTTAGGCCCGGCATATAATGATACGATTTTTGAAAATACACCAACGATCAACACAAGATGCGCGTCTCGCAATTCGTATCACGTACTGCATTGTGTATTCCATGAACAATTTAACGTCATCAGGGCAAACAGAAAAATGCATCAATTTTATGATTCTTGTGTAAATTATATCACGTAACACTTAGCATTTCGTTGTAATATTTGAATGTCATTTCATAAAAAAGAGCAACGAACTGACTGGAGCATTCAATACGTTCAGTATGGCATGTCAAATGTGATTACAATAACCTTTTCATAACAACAATAGTCGCGTAATTCGTTCAGGGTTAGATGTACTAGATAAATACCTAACTAAAGTTCTATTAAACACGCATTTGCGATACTTCTTGTGAGGTCTTCATGCAAGGTTTTATTGTAAGGTTAAGGTACTTTATCAGAGTGTAAATGGACGTTTAGTCGCTCATAAAAACGAGAAGTAATGATTCGTGAGACCGCTTGTCTCCATAAAGAAAGCTGTCAAAACCGTAGAGAAAACGGCTTGTATGAAGAAAAAGGTACATTTTGAATGGAATTGTGACGCAACTTAATGTGGGACGAATGGTGAAAGTTTGATGACATTGTTTTTGAGATTTCAAGCATTAAACAGTACAAAAGGCAATTATTTTTAAGTGTTGATCTTCGTAACATGTGATGCTGTATCGCTGTTGCGCAAAACCAGAAATATTACGTTTATTTTCTTTTTTGCCTAATTAGCTCTTTGAGGAAATATAGCTCTTGAAATGCATATTTGGTCCAAGTTTTTCTCTACGTAAAACACTGTGCAGACTGCAATGTCGAGTAGGTACGAAGCTACGTCGACTGTTAAAATGATTTCCTCTCATTACCGAGACAACCGTTGTTACTTTAATTGCCGTGATTAAAGGCTCCTGCAGACAGGCGCGACGCCGCTCTAGTAGAACAATTTCTTTCATGGAAATTGTTCTACCAGAATCGCGTCGCACCCTCATGTCTCGGAAGCCTTAAAGCCACTCAGCCAGGTTTTCAGAGAATGTAGTACGTAACAAATAGATACCTATAGAAATAGTCTATTTCTATTCTATTTCAAATATAATACGATCGAAATTCCTTGATAGGCAGAATCGCAATATTGAATTTCCAATTCTCGGTACATAATACTTCAAATAAATTATAAGCTAATTAGAACACGTTTATTTTCTTTGAAAACCTTGTGAAACTTAATATTTCTTTTAAAAATATATCGAAAACTTCAACCTTTGGAGTACAACGAGATATCGTAGGTGTACTAAAAGCGTGGGCACCTATCTTACACTAACTTAATAACGACTTTTAAAACAGAAAATAGAGTTCAAAATCGATTGACAAGGCTAGGTAATATCATTATTTTTTATCGCAAGCCTAGTGAGCAATTTTTTTCTCAGAAATAGCACCATTGATATTCTTCTTAATGTCAACGAATGTGTATTAAGATATGGGATAACCATATAAGGAACAAAACTTTAGGTATGTCGTTTATTAGGTTTGAATCTATTAGTTCACCTACCGTTTCTTCATGTATTTCATTTAAGGATATAGAGACAGGTGACTCTTACCTGTTAAGATAAATATATGACTACTAATTAGTCTGTGACCAGATGTATGAACGTAAACGAGGCAAAAAGGGTATATTAGGATCGTAGCAGGTGGCGTTCTGTAGTTTCTGCCTACCCCAATGGGAAGAAAGCGTGAGTTTATGTAAGTAATTAGTCTGTTTGTAACTCAATGACGCTTTAACGGCTGAACCGTTTTGGACGCACACAAATAGACTATGATCTGCATTAAAACATAGGATACTTTTTATCCAGGTACGTAAAGAAGTTTCCCTAGGAAGCGAGTAAAACCGCGAGCAACAGTTAAAAGTAAAAAAAATCGTTTGATACGGATGGAGGAATTACAGTAATACACATTTTACCTTGAAGAATTTGTAATAGCGCAAATGTTAGTAGTGAAACTAGCTATAGCCTGGTACCGTAATAACTCCTTTCCTAGTAAACTAAGGAAGACTGTGTACCTACCTATGATACGTGCATATCAAGCTGGCTGACCCGGTGAACTAGTAAAGCCTAGCTGAGGCTAACCAGAAAGGTAAAACTCATTTGGAAAAAAGACAGCTGGATAGTCCGATGGCAGTTTATTTCAGAGAGACATACGGTTGTGTTCATTGATGTAAGATTGGTTAGCCACCGTTCCGTTTCTAGTATTCTATCAGACATTGTTTTTCTTAAAACACTGAGATAATAATATTAAACATAGGTACCTTACATCAAAAAATATTTCGAGCGATAGGAGCTTACAGCGTTCCAATATTTGAGAAAGACTTGAAAAGATTCAATTCTCCGAACAGTAACAATATTGATTAAGTCATAAACATTAGAGACTCTTGTCGATTTAAGTAGTCGATAATAGGAAATAATATCATACTTAAAAAGCTATATTAAGAAGGCACATATTGTCAAATTCCGTCACCTAATTTGACCATACGCAGCTAAAAGATAAAGTGAATCATTGAACCATATAAGGAATTAAGAATTTTATCGTGTAAAATCTGACAACTTTATACAATACAACGTATTTTTGTTACTTAATTGGGATATAAATGACAAATATGGGTATATTTATAGTCAATTAAATGAAGTTCTTTAACATTTTGTAGTGAGTAGTCCTTGCAAAGATGTTTATACCGATCAGACTCTTAATAATGGGTCCATAAGCAGTAAAACCTTGTTGAAAGAGAAAATCAGAAAATGCTTATATTATATTATGATGAGATACTAATTTGTTAGATTACCAATGAGTTAATTAACAAAACACTGATATTTACACTGCAGTTTTACACTAGGTAATGACAACAGGCAAACTATGGGTACCAACTCTTAGTGGCACCTGCTTACTCCCCTTGCTAAGCTTAAGTATTAAAGTCTTGATTTTTAATCCAAAAGACATCTCGAAAACCAAAACCAGTTAGCACAATAACAGCTACAATGTAAATAAAATATCACAAATATCGGAACAGTATCAATGATCTGACCGGATTAAAAAGTCTCTTGAGACTCAACTAGGCAATTATAAAAAGCAATTTCCTGGAAACTGAGAAGTAAATGAGACTATTCTGACGTCAGCTAGAAAGCTTGGCTAGACCTGACATTACTGTTTACCGGTTTTATTTAACGTTGAGCTAAAGGCACATTATTTTAAATGTATTAGGAGATAATGCTAGCATTGCTGTGTTATACAATAGAATAGAATAGAATACTCTTTGTTATGTACACCATAAAAAATATCAATAAACTATACAAAAATCGAAATATAATAGATGAACGATTTCGTCAAGACATGGCAGTAGGCTCACCCTCTATTTCTATTACATAGGACTTAAACATAACTAGCGAAATGTGGGTGTGCTAAAGGTACACATTATGACGTTAGTCAGAAGTGTACCTTCGAGTATTACAGGCGTGATGTTGTATATGTTATACGAGGCTCATTGCAGAACAAGATTACAAAAACTCTCGTCTTTTTCCATACTACAATTATCACATCTATCCTCCTATCCTTTTGATTCATCAAGCACCCAACTTGCGTAACACACTATCTACCACAATCTGAATCATTTTGAAGCCTAATTCATTGCTTCATACGTTCGAAAAATTTGTCTGCTCAACAACGTAAATAACGCAATGAATGTTTTTGAACTGTCAAAATGAAAGCTATTCTTACGGTTAGTGTGCTACGTAATTACCCTGCAGGTTCTAACATCCTTTCATCCATAGTATAATATTATAAATTCGAAAGTATGTAACTGTGTCTGTATGTTACCTTTTCACGCCTACACTAATGAACGGATTCCGATAAAATTTGGCAAGGTGATAGACGGCATCCTGGGGACGGACATAGGCTACTTTTTGTCCCGGTAGCACGTTCCCGTGGGACAATTTCCAACATCAACGCGGACAGTAAGCTATATTTAACGTGTTGCAATTTTTTTGTTGTTGTCTACTTGGTAATGTAGCATATGTCATGGTAATGCACGCTAGGCTGCCTAATCGAGTCTTAATGATAATTGCCATGAATTTGCATCCTGGATTTACATTATTCATTGTTTAGAAAATTTAATCATGTATAATAGAAATCCACTAAGTTTTAAGCTGAAAAACGCAGGCTCATGTGAAACTCATGTACATCAATTTGTCATCTAATGGAAATTAAAATCATTATATTTACGGCGACAGCCATTATGATTATGTAACATTAAATAACACGTCTGTAGTGAAACTTTATTCAAATTCAACTGAACGGACCTAATAAACATTAGATTAACATCAAAGTTTAATAGTAACAAAACTACACTAACTATAAATAAACTTAGTAACTGGTTCCCAGTGTGTTGAAAAAAGATTTACAATTTACACCAAACACGTTTTGGTGACTATGTAAAAATATGTAAATAGTATTTAAACTGTAGGTACATTTAAAGTTTGCAATGGTACCTAAATAAATCATGTGATTAGTAGTTTAGTAGAATTTTGTAGTTCTTTGACGCTACATTACTTCGTTTACTCGGAAAAAAAAAATGTTAATTATATTACAGACTATTATTTTGAAACCGGATTTGTGTCCGGTTGATGGCAAAGGCTCGCCATAACTGGCGAAATGTGGTTGTAGGTACTATAGCTACACCCCTGCCTTGTCCTTCGGGGATTACAGGCGTGAAGTGAAATTTTCCGGTGGTTTTAAGGCAACTAGAGGATATCGACAAGTAATCATCATGTAAGCATCAATCAACCTACAGACTGTGCAGATTGTTATAGCTATTAATTAATAAATACCCCATGGAGAATTCCTTGTTTGAATTGGTATTGGAGACATTTACAAGCCAAGTATAATGGTGATGACGACTCGTCTTTTCTTAACATCCCGGCGCTGAAAACCAGCGCTGTGGCTCTGTCTCGCATAGGATCACAGCATTATGCTGAGTGATGGTCGTTTTGCGTGGATGTGATGCAAATCCCCCTACCCCCATTTTGTTAAATTTTTGTGTTTTGTGATTTTTCTTTGCGTCAAGTTTTACCGCAAAAAAAAAACGTATTTTCTTTCTTTTCGTTATAATTTTTTTTATCAATTGAGCTTGGTTGATACGTTCGTCGCCGTCACCACATTAAGACTCCTTGAAACAGGCGCGACACGCAACGCGACACAAAGGCTCCGCTCGTCGCGCGACAGGCGGTGCCTTTATGTCGCGTGCGATTCGCGTCGCGTGTCGCGCCGGTTTGAAGGAGCCTTTATAAGTGTTCAGTAGACTATATTAACATTATCTAACACTTATTACTTGACATGACATCCCACTGCCCCACCGTGGACTCTATCGTCAAACTTTTAAACAAACACACTCCTACCGAGATCAGTTGCTCAATGCTCAAGTAAATCGCTCAATTCACTTAGCCAACACCTACGGAACCTCTCATTAATGCTTTTAGATCACCTGTGGGCGCGACACGGTTAAACTTGTTTTGTCAGGGTTCCGTAATAGAAGTTAGAAAACCATATCTCTGTGTAGAAGAACCAAAGACTTTCTTAAGTATCCACCCATAGAAACGTTCAGTTTCTGTTTCTTAAACTTCTTTTTGTATAAAATAATATGCTACCAAGAAAAGAAGGTACTTTATATGTTAACGACTCCTAACTTCGTAGCAAAGGCTAGTATGAAAGTACTTTAAATAACCATCGGTGAAATGAACCATGAAACATTTTAATTGTATGGTTCGGTACCGCAATTAAGCCTTAATTGAGAGCATATGATCATTAAACTTTATAACTGAATAAGCACAGTTTGTTATTCAGTTTACTGTTACATTTTATAAACTTTGTGGTGTTATAAAATTATTATTATAATGAAGTTACTATTGTAGGCATCATTCAATTTGGAGTGATCAATCACAGAGTTCCGTTATTTTTTTTAATGACTCTATACGGCGGATGAGATTAAGCCGCATCAGTAGGCCTAGACAAAAACTTTTCGGATAGCGTTAACGCCAGACGCTAACGTCAAAATGTATGGCAATGACATTACCTGCGGAAAAGATACGTAATGTCACGTGGTAAGCAAATGTCAACTCAATACAATTAGATTTTTCCGTTGGCGTTAACGCTTACAGAAAAGGGATTTTGGCTAGGCCCCCAGGTAAGACTGAAATACGACTAGGTAAGGCAAGACAAGCACATGATGATGACATAATGAAGAATACCATAGACTATCATAGGCTAGGTAAGATATGACTAGGTACTAGCTGCATCCCGGTAGAGCAGAATTCTAGCGAGCCAGCCGTTTGCACCGCACTCGCTAGACCTAACCGCGAAGCAAACCCAGACAGATCAAGAGAAAAAGAGAGAAGTCAGTGCACCTAGCTTCTAGCTTTAATTATCCAAAAAAGATATAGAATAATTCTAACAGTCACTATGCTCAGTAAGCCTAGCCTACAGATCCGCGACCTTCACAGTAACTAATGCAGCAATTCCGTTCATCTTAATGTATTCCATTACAAGCTGTCTATACAATTCTATATCCATTTATATCATATCTAGTTTAATTGCCTTATCCGTCAACTAGACCATGTGGTAATTATTGTCTGTCTGTTTGTCATTCCACATGTGTGAATGTAGAATATTATATATTATATATGTGGTATTGAAACACACTAAACTGTCCTCCTATCAATATAAACACTGTCATTTGAAAACATTGTAAAAGCCAATTATTATAAAAGAGTAACCGTGAGTTTCTTGCCGGCACTTCTCCATAGGAAACGACCAATTGGAACCGTGCACCTAGCTTCTGACGTTTCTTAAGTGCCCATGTAGGTTTATGTAAAATAACATATTTTGATTTTAATAAAAATGTTAGCTGTGTATAACTATTGATGGTAAACAGCGATTGAAAATAATAGATTAGCTTTTGAAGGTTCTACTCCACTTTAACCTCACTCAAGTATTTGTGAAATACAAGTGAAATACTTTTTCTGTAAATCATCATCTGCAGAGCTGTTTTCCGAACTATGAGGTAGCTTCCAATCTAACCGGATGCAACTGAATACCAGTATTTTACATGGAGCGACTGCCTATCTGATCTCCACAGGAATACTTTCCATATCTTCTACAAAAGTTATAACATCAGAAGGATGTCCTAAAACATCGCGTACTCTCACTAAGAACAAAAATGTACTCGAAAATCTTGTGAGAGAGACACAGTATACATCTTATTTCGGCCACAATTAATCCGGGCCGGCCGCGAGAGCATACCGTTACGAGTACCGTTAACAGACGAAGTGGATGCTGCGGTTGACGAGCCACGAGAGGGTTCCGTCAGGTATTTTGATGGCACGTGGTTGGTATGTGGAAGGTTGGAAGTTAAGTTGTGGAGAGCAAAAGGACAACATTTGTAGGTATCTCCAAATATAAATTCAACATTTTTCAGTCGGCACATCGTTTTTTTGTATCCAAGTTTTTGTTCAATACAAATTCCTTGATGAAGTTTTGCTAAACACGTATTGCCGGATGGTTAATTCTTAAATATAAGTTAAGCTAGGATACCTACTTGACTAGACTAATGAGAATACCACGTCTGAAGTCCTCGCAAGCAAATGTGTAAGCAATGTGTAGTAAACTTACAATTCATCAGTTTGATTAGGTATAAGACCGATGTTACATAACCGGAACTTTTTCTAACATATGCAGATCATTTGCTTTCGTAAACCTAACGTGAAAATCACACAAATCAGTGCCAACTCAACCAATCTATGTATCTACCTATCAGATCATAACAGATACAATAAATCACATAGACGCTTTCCATCATAAAATAGTATAACAATAGAAAACACTAATAATCTTCGCGTACCACTTTTTTCATGAGTCATTGTTTCTGCAAGACGATGGATAGACAGTGGGTCAGTAGGGTCAGCATAAAACTGGCGTAAAAACTGAACTAAAAACAATCTTAATATCATAGCAGTCAAGTTTTAAAATAAACAAGTCGTTATAATTCTAGCAAGACCTGTTACATTATCTAATGTGAAAACAGTGCCACAATATTTCCAGTATTCATTCATTTCCACTTGAATAAATAGACCTGTGAATAATATTGTTTCAACTGGAAATAAATTTTCGAACATATTAATTACATTTCCAGTTCAATTAAACATTAACGTTTTCAGAAAGTAGAAATACCCATCGTCCATGAATATCTATAATTTAATATACTTACTTCACCATGTCTTTTTTCGTAAATTATTCCCCATTTTCGAAAGCAAACAGTACCTGTTTTGTTACTGACCTGTGCAAACAATGGCAACACTTTCGCATAAGGTATATCTAAACGGAAGATAAAATAGCAACACACTGAAAGGACAATGCACGCTCTTTGCTCTCGGTCAAAGTCATGCCCTTAGTGAAGAATGCTAGTATAGCTGAGCTTGCCAACCATCCGGGTGCCGATTGAATTGAAAATGCCGATTGACGTTTCATGGGATGGGTATGACCTTTGGTGTTTTGTAAACAATTTTGAATTAGGAACTACAGAAGCGTAGTCTTCTAAGAAGAAATGCATCCTACAAGTTGAATTAGATATACCTAATGTCGATTTCATCTTGAGGTTATACTTAAATCTTGGCAAACTCTGAACTTTTAGTTTTCCATGGAAAATTCTTGTGTTTGTTAATTGTATAAGCATTGTTCTAAACTATAATCATTATGGAAAATAACACATTCATGAAGTTAAGCAAGAACACGAAGCAAATACTATTAATTTAATAGATCTGTCTAAGGCTTTCGAATTTGTCAAGCAGAATTTGGAAAAACCTTCCACACCTACAATTTCTAAACTATTTTTATCATATTCCGCCTATGTAACTACGTGCGTTTTATCAGATAACAATTGCAGAATTTCCTTGTAGATAATTCGCGACACTATTTCTTGAGTCAACAGTCAACGCTGATAGTGGCTTTGACTCAGGCTAAACTTGGAAATGAGAATGAGGAGTGTTCGTGTTACTTCATATGTACATACACATACTTAACATCATGCTTGTTTTCCCCAGGTTAGGCAGAGGTGTACCTATACTGGTGCAATTCATAAGTTTAAAATAAAAACCTATGTTCTCCATTGTAGATAAACTTTTTATCCTCAGCAAGTTTCAAATGAATTGCTGTTTTCTACATCGCTGGCAATATATTTAACCTTTACGATCCGTGGAAAAGTTAGACAAAAGTTTCTGTTAACATTTCAAATTTATTAAGAAAGGTGAAATAATATCCTGCGCCAGCATAGTGTACCTAAGGTGGATCCTGGCAACGAACTGGTAAACATTCTACTCGTAGAGGGTACCAGAACCAGCTGGTAAAGAAACTGCGTGTAAAGAGTTACTGCTACTAATTATATGGCACAATTTCAGTTTTACATTGTTTGGTGGTTGCTATGCTGTGGTCTGTGTAAGTAATCCTTATTGCCTTACAGACAAATTAGTGCGTATTTTTATATTTTCTGATACAAAGAAAACAGTGAATGTATTCGTCTTAAACATAGTAATGGTCATAATTAGTGAAAGACTGCTAGATTCTCACCTACGCAAACGGTTTGCGTATGTTGATTCATACGGCTTTCCGTATGAATCAACATAGGTAGTATATATAAAAATAAAATATATCTGTTCATTTCTCTTTAGAACAGATATATATTATTATCCGTTAAATTTTTAAGGAATACTATTGGTTACTACTACTATCGGTCATCATTGGATTGATAGAATTAGAAATTTATTGATGTCCCAAAAATCTTGCGAACAGAACCTACAAAAAAAACGGTACAGACAATATTTGTATGATAATTAAGGCCTTATATTATAATAAGTAGGTATAGCTTAATAACGTCACGTAATTATAGAGAAATCAATTTGCCTGTTATCACACCATCGTGCGAGCGGTTATCACACGAGATAAGAGACCAATAAGCAATGGGCCTGTTTATCTTATAAACTATCAATAGCTATTATCAGCCATTGTATACATAGAGGCACGACTATTATTATGTATTAAAGATCGTTATAAATAATATTGTAGCTAAGGTTTAATCTGAAATATGGAAATGAGTGCAAAATGTGACATCACCTTAAATACAAAACTTCTGATAACAATGATTATATTGATTGATATCAAGTAATGTTGCAATTGTACTAAATACGGCTCCGTAGATAATTAATTTTACTTATGCCACAGATGTATGAATGTAAACGAAGCAAAAGGAATATGCAAGAATCGTAGAAGGTGGCGTTGTGTAGTTTCTGCCTACCCCCATTGGAAGAAGGCGTGAGTTTATATTCTCATTTCCTATAGGCATAATATAATTAAATGTCAATCGATACCATAGTGGGAAAATATTTTAAAAAAAATCGGGGCGACACTTAAAATATTATGAATGCCTCCAAATATGGGTCGCAAATGTGCCCCGTGGGCGAGACCTAATTAAAATAGCTCTACAATCTGTTTTATATGACAGTTATTATAATAACATATCAATTCCAATATTAAACTTATTAATTTATTATCTAACATTGTTTAAAATAGAATGTTGCTAGTCCAAGATCCAGTGTCCAACTAATAAATTTTCATGAAATATGATCACATTATAAAGATATTAAAACGCCGAAAACTATTAATTTCGGCACGCTATCCATAATAAAGACAAAACAATTTAGATATACGATAATGTCGAACTCCGACTACATTTTTGACATTTAACCTTAGCTTGTAGTAATAAATCATTTCCTTACAAAGAAAACATCTATTGTTTTTATAACACTGCCATATAAAGCATTCACTAATAAGCATTATGACAATAGGATCAGAAAAAAAGATACAGAATGTACAAAAGACTAGAGAGAAAAAAAGCAACATATTTTTTCCGATCATTGTTCATATTATAATCCTGCTTAAGCAAGTAGCAGACAAACAATAAACAATACACTTGATACCTAAGCATTGTGTTGTGTGGACGATCAATTGTAACACGAATCAAGGCTACAATGAACGCCTATCAGTCTGTGGAGACCTAGACCGCATATGTAAGGTAACGTCTGATACTTTCGAGTGTATATAACAATAAACATTCTAAGGAATTATAATATATCACGTGCAAAACATACGACGTGACGTTGAACAACGCTGTAGTTTTTTATAAAACTCGTCTTTAATGTATAAAAAAGTGATCTAATAAACTCAATTTCTCTAATCTAAAACCGTTACTCGTAAAAACTGGTTAAAAAGTTAAAACCTGTTTAGAAAGTCTAAGCTTATAAGGCGAAAATACAATAACTAATAATAAGTTCTAAGACTTGCTTCTTACGAGACATGTTTTAATTACTTATTGAACATTTATTTACTACAAGAAGCCTGTTTTGTAAATTGTCAGAAATAAATCATACTTAAAATATTTCTTATTATTCATAAGTTTCACAAGAACAGAACAAAAGAATAGATCCAGTCAAAGTGAACTACTGTCAAATAAAAACAGTTGAGAAAACTGATTTTAGTCTACCCAATCTGGTTCCGAGTATACCCTTTAAGGGCAGCCGTACTGAAAAAGAAAAAATACAATAATTTTCTCCGCTAATTGTACCCCCAACTTTAAAGCTTTGGCTGTTATGGAATGCAAATGGAAGGCCTAAACATAGGTCAGAGTAATAATGATGTAAGGTTTTCTTTCGAGCAAAATGGAAACGCAAAGAGCACAAGATCGATCAAATAGTCCTAATAAGAACTTGCCTTCAGAGGGAGAATTCCCGTATTTCGAACATTCGCATTCTAATCTCAGTCTCAATCTGTCAATATTTCTTTACCTAAATTTTTGACATTGATGTGACCGAGATGAGAGTTTTAAATACAATGGGTCTTCTCATATTGAAAATGTTCGTAAGAAAAATCCTTGCAGTCTCGACTTATAACAGTAATTTCCTATACTTCATCTTTATAAAACATTAACAAAGAACGTCTTATATCTATAAAATCTGTAAGATTTACGCAATTACAAGTAAATGCGCCGTCACGGCTTACAATGTTAGTTGCCTTGGCCGACCGGCATTAATTTGATGCATTACCTGATGAGATTCCTACCTACCTAATGTTCATTTCGTAAATGAGATCGTCAGTTGCATTACTGTTATGTGCTAAGACTTTGAAACGTAGTGCGAAAATTGTCTGTTGACTTAGTGTTTTTTTATGATTTGACAATATGTGTTTTAGTTGAAATAAATATATCTGGCGGGTGCCTTTCTATTTGAATTTATCAGTTACATTTAAACTAATCTCATTCGTGTTTGAGATATGACCAGACTTTAATTCGCTAGTCTAGTTAAAAATTTGAGCATGAAATGGAACTCTTGGACTACTTTTGGCATCGATAATTCAAAAGACAATGATGCTTCAAATAACATTTAAAGAAACGTGTCTGTAGGACTTTTACTTGGACTACTGTCTGCTGGTACATTTCTACTTTAAGCAGTTACTTATTAAAACAAGGAAGACATAGACGTTCATTTGCTACTCTAATTGAATATTTGAGCATGATTTACAAATCTTGAAATAAAACTCTTGGACAGTGGACTACTTTCGTGCATTAACGAAACAAAAATAATACTTCAAAAGACAATGAAGTTTCAAAATATATCAACGTTAGTAAACTTTCCTTTAATAAAAGGCCAAATATGTCACTCAATAAAAGCAAACAGCCCGTGATATGTTCCGGCATATAAAGCATAAAACAATCTAAATGAACAAGGTCGTTAAAGAACAACGAACATACGAAAGAGTTATATATAGTCCGTATATCCCACTCTCCCTTTTTATTTTAATTAGCGACCCACCCCTGCTTCGCACGCAGTGTTGGAATTGGGCTCTCAGAAAATGATTGTCTATAGAACGTAAAAAGATACTATTTGCCCAAAATTATACTAAGTTTTTTTTTATATCGATTCTGTTACAATTGTTTTCACACTGACGCTTACCGCTGAGGTTCTGCTACAAAACGCGGTAGTTTTTCATACATTTTGATTAGTTTTTGCCAGGTTTTCGCTTACGGCAGTTACAAAACTCAGAACTTACGCCGCAAAAATTATTTCCCCAAATTATTGAAATCGTTTTATCTAGGTGTTGGGTTCAGAGTCACTGAGCTTTGACCTTTTTGGTCTGATTTGACGTTGCTAACATAAATAAACTGCTTACATTGGGTAAGACGTAAGAGTTTGCATAACATATTTGGAAGTAAAATCATAGTATTTTCGCGTACAATCCTGGCATTATAATACACATCATGAAAATATGGTACAAATAGTATAATTATACTACGAAATCTAACACTGTTGGCACGGTTTTTACGACTTGACAAAATATGGACATTTCTTTATTACCTACAATTATTTAAGTTACAGGTACAGAGAAAGACGCGAAAAGAGACTTAAATTTATACTATGTATAGATGCCATCTATTTATATTGTAATGGCTAAAGGCAGTAACAGACTACTGCATGCATGAAGCACACACAATATGCTCGTTCATGCATGTCTGACAAGTATACATGTGCTTGCCGTAGAACACGCTTATGAAGGCTTTGGTTCGGCATAAGCTCAGCGCAGTATAACAGACTAATATGATGATTAATATCTCTGACTGCGTCACGGAATTATGCATATCAGTGTGAGCCAAGGACGAAGTTTATCACTTTGATAATATAAATATAGCTAAAAGTACATGATATTATTTTCGTTAACGTCTGATTATAATATTGCGAGCTCTCGGCTGCCACCTTGATGATTGGCTTATGTTTTAACGACGGTATGAGCTCTTCCCGTATTCGTATCGATACGAGGAGGAAGCTGTCCCATTTCTGGACTATCTGAAATATTGTGACAAACAATCAAAACAGACGCCGTCATAAATTAATCTTCACAATGAACTTATCAGAACCAACGTAGGCTCATTCAAAGACACCGAAAATCTACATAACTATATTCGAGTTAGCAAATACAACAATAGTCATATGGAAATAAGTATGAAGACAAACTGGCACAAGAGCGACCGGTACGTATGTATGTCTGTATGTCTGCGTGCTTCTATGTCTGTTTAATTAATATTGTACGGACGCGAGAGGCATACTAATGCGAGCCGGCTTATTGCTCAGTTTTTGCTAGTGTAAATGGTGTAATATTAATTAAGGAATACGTTGGTTTCCGTGTTTTCGAGTTATGTTAATATTGCGTTACTGTATTGTCCGTTTCATAATCATAATGACTAATATAAAATATGCCACTTTGGAATCAACGTCGAAACAGAAAAGTGAATATAACACTCGTCTTCTGTCTACCATGGCTTCATGTCATTTTGATATTTATTCTTCCAACAGATCTGTCAGCATCACAAACTTTAATTTCTCAAAGTACTCAACCAAAATCGATAACAATTTATCATCGTCCCCTCTCACACACATAACCGATTCAAACTCAATCAACATTCTAGTCATCCATACCATCACTTTAACATCAGCTGATCCTAACTAACACACCACGTTTAGAACACCAACACAGAGACAGTTCGGTTCAAAACGTTTGTACGATAACATACACGTGCCAGATATGAACGGTCGATCCCTCTTAAGCTTTGACCCAAATGACATACGAAAGAGGATATTCGTTCGATGTTAGGACATTAATTTCGGGAATAATATTTCTGTTTGTGGGTGGAATTTTTAGTTTAGAAGCAACATGTTTTTATTAGGAGATAGATGGATTTACTTTGTAGTGTTTATTGGTTTTGACAACACTAGATGTATTTATACATCATCATCTTTCAAAAATTTTCCCAACTATCTTTAAGACAGCATCTGTATTTTAGGTGAAGTTACTTCAATTCCAATGACATTACCACCATTAGCAATATTAACATTACCAAAAAAGGTTTAGTCCAAAATTATAAACTTCGTTGCTAAGCCCGTCTTACTTGGCATTTATTTGTACATTAAGCAAGACTTTAATGACATTAAGAACCTTGAGTCCTGTGCCAATATCAGTACGACAAAAAGTTTCAAGTTTCCGGTAAAGAGTATAAAGAATCCTATAACAGATTTGGAGCTAAAAACATTTTAAGAATGATTTGGTCCCAAGTTGTTTGCTGGTCTACTGGTCAAATAGCATAGTTATCGGTGCTAAGGTCGCCGCGACCTGCGGCTGAGGTCGTGAGGTTGTCAATATATAGTCTTTTATTTATATTTAGTTTATTAAAATAAGCGTGTTCACGAGTTGGTGAACGTGATTGTTTTTGAAGCCGAATATCTGAACTTTGGAAAACAAATTGAAGTACCGTCAAAAGGGTGAATAGGGATGCCGGGGTGAATCGGAACGAAACTTTAAAAGGGATTTTATCATTGAAATAATATAGTTTATTGCCAACAAGGGCACTTAATCGTTAATTATAATAAGTACAGTAAACACATTAGTCTTTTTTGGCAACATACTATATTATTTCAATGTTAAAATCCCTTTTAAAGTTTCGTCTCGATTCACCCCTACATGCCTATTCACCCCGTTTGACGGTACATGATTTTCCCAACTAATATGCAAACAATACTCAATGAATCCTCATTTAGCATAAGCAAGATAGGTTAAAGAAAAAGTTTTGGCCAAACATTTGTTAAGATCAGACGGAATCAAAATTAATGAGAAACAGAAACTCACTTGGAAATATTGGCAACTTCAAAAACCAAAACTATACTCCTAATAAATATTGTTCATGTTCAATACTGTACAGACAATAACATGCAATATGAAGGGAAGATTACCAATCGATACACGGCCATCGAACAAAAAACAGTCAATGACACAACTGCATTGCACCATTTCAAATTACTGTGCACTATAAGTAAATTACTTACTTGTCACGCACATAATAATATAAAATATCATATTTTTTAAACTTTAAATCTTATCGGGTATTCTGTACAGAGAGTCCCGAAAAGGAGATTCTTGTCTAGTTTAGCTTTTTGCTTATCGCTAGGCTTTTTAGCGTTTTCGAAGGGATAAATAAAAGTTAATTATTATACAACAAAATTCTCAGAAGACTTAAAGTTATATGTATGTGGAAGAAACTTGGAATTTCCTAGTTTAAAAAGCAATCATGTATATCCTATTACTGTTGCCCTGATCAAAACCTTGGAATTAAAAAATATTAAATTGGATTATTTTATTGAACAAAACAGTTAATTCATCGATCGATCGATTAGACCAAGCTACTCCTAGTTTCTTCGAACTATAATCGCTATAAGCCTCCACTGGCCGACAATAATCCATCTATAGTACATGAACATTTATTATCTATTAGTATAGATACAGTACGTCAAACACTCTCGAGTCACGTTTGCGTTATCTAGCTCCGAAACAATGGCGGTAATCGAAGCTAACTAGAATTATTATTAGACACGTGGCAGAATTGATGCTAGGACAGTAATATTATGTCTCGTTGTTTCTGCTTCATCTGTTGCAAATACTGTCTTAGTATCAGTAAGGTTATAGTGTCTATGATATACTTCTTGATCTATATTTTCTACCGCTTTACAAAACGTATGTTAAAGTATTCAACTAAAGCCTCTTCTACATGTCTCATAATCTTTTTTATTTATTTCAGGAAATTCAGCCATTTCATTCCCTAGAAACCCTGAATTATCTCACAACATGTTATCAATCGTTTTCTTTATACTAATTAAATAATAGGGACAGAGACTAAATAAAATTTTACGACTTCTATTAGACAGTTTCCTATTTAACATGGAATCGCCTGACCCAAACGGGAAGACACAAACTCTCTAGTAACCAGCATTACCATTTTAACAAGCATTCACTCAACGCTTGCTCAAAACGTTCCAAACACAAGAAAGTTTAGCCAACCTGTCCCTCCACGTTTTTAAAAATTATCCACGACAAAAACACAATGACATCACCGCAACACATTTTCAAGTTATTATCTCCAGTTATCAGTACTAATCTGATAGCGTGTTCCTTAACTGCGTGATAACAGGCAGTGTTTTCACACCCGATGATAGTGGTGTGAAATGGTTTGCCTGAAAAATAGCTAGCCTATAAGCGAGCTCAATATATTATCTGGTAGAAACGATAATTTGGGTAATGAATCTGGTTATGGAATTTCCACGTGGACAAAATCAGAATAGGTTGTTTCAGGTTTATTTATAAAGATACGAGTACAGTGCCGACTGCAGGCAGCAACAGCAGGCGACGAGTCACCACGACACTACTGGTTTCTATGTCTTTCTATGAAAACGACGTGTCGCTAGCTACGGAAGGTATTTCATAGAAATACATAGAAACCAATAGGGTCGCGGCGACATGTCGCCTGCTGCTGCTGCCTGCAGTCGGCTACGGACTTGTAACTCTACAATGTTCATTATTACTCATAATCAAAGCACTTAACCGTCATTCGATTAAGGTACTTAAGTACTTCTAATTTTAAACCTGCTACTCAATGAATTAATTACAGTGCAAACAAGCCGCACCTTATTAATAAACCTTAAGATGCAATAAATAACTAATAATACAACAAAAGAATGTAAAACATTGTAAATTAACATACAAGTTGTGACTTACAATATCATTTGAAACAGCAGCTACGTAAGAAAAACAACTAAATGACTAAATCCCTATAAAGTATAGCAACTTTATTACTAAAACAAATGAATATTGTGCTTGAAACAATGTAAGGAGCAAAAATAATGCTCGAGTTAACAAGAGTGCATTTAAGAAAATCTGTTTCAAACCTTGACAACATAAAAGTCAATATCTAAGAGTTAAAGCGAGAGCGGGACAGAATAATATTGATAGTGAAGATACAATTAATGTTGAAACTAAACAGGAATATCAGATAAAAGATGATAATAGAGAATGAGACTATATCTATGCTTAAAGATTCTCTCAGTCACTTTAAAGACGACTGCCTTGTCATGATAGTTAACACAACACAGATAATTTTGACAAAAGCCTTGTGAAGCATTAAGATGTTGCCAAAGAAGATTAAGAGGATGGAGATGGCAATACAGGACGCATTACTATTAATATTCTATTATATTATAAAATGTGTGTAAACAACAATCCACTAGCCTACATTAAAGTCCCCTTCATTGTAGCACATAGTTGCAAACAAATCTATTCACTCAACTGCCGTTTACCCCATAAAGAACCCAACCATGACGATTAGCCTTGAAAAACACAAAAACCGGACAACGACCCGAATCATTAGGACTTCCAGAATCATTCACTTTTAGTGTCATTAGTAAGTGGTTAGCCAAAAATCTAGGTCGCTGTAATTTCACAAATGTAGCGAGCGTGACTGCCGAGTTTACGTCTGCAGTCAAAATACCAAGTTTTTGAACAAATAGTGCTCTAGTTAAAGGCTCTTTCCTGATTGGTTAGTTGGTTACAAGTTTGCGTTTGCATGTGAACAGATAAGAATGTCACGGAGGCTTAAATTATGTATGTCTTCCTCTTGGATACTAAGTTTCATGTTAATTACTGCATACAATGCTTCACAATGCATGTGGATTTCAAAGAATGGTTGGGCTCAAAATATGTCAGTAGAAATGTACTGGTTTGAGAGGTCGTTATTGAATCTGACTAAAGCATTAAACGTAGGTCCGGAACAGAATGTAAACGACTTTCAAACCATGTCCATGACTTAAAATTTCGATGTCACAGCCAATGTTGTGTTAAGTGAATCAGATTTTTGAGTTACTGTTAATCTTAGAATAGGCCCAAAAGGCTTGCAAAGCACGAAATTGCTCAAAAACGTCTTCAATTGTAGATTATAGATGTATCGTTTTACCTGGAACATTTCTTTTAATGGAACAATGGTTTAAACATGTTAAATACGTGTCCAAAAACCGGACTAATATAGGCAATAAGTTCCAACCAAGTCATTACAGTATAAAACCCACAAGTCCCCAACTTGCGCCGTACACCCAAAGCCGTACAAACCAATAATTGTGTTCTGTTGCAACTGCGGATATCAAGGTCCAATTGCCGCCGTTTCACTCCGACGAAACAAAAACCCGCTCCAGCCAACCAACAGTCTATGAAGCGTAAAAATAATGAGAGAAAGAACCTATCGTCTTTATCACACAAAACACAAATGAAAGTTTATTATTTTTGTGATCGTCGAAACTGGGACAGTGTCTCGCATCTTCTATCCTTTCACATCTAAGCTTTAGTAGAAACAAAAGACTTTAATCTGTGTCAATCGTGCTTAAAAAGTATTAAATGATATATAGAATTGCCGTATTAAGTTAAGATTCTCGTAGAAACCTTCACTTTACGAGTAGTGACTCACTACGACAGACTTGACCAAAACTAGTTTTAGTGACAAACGAAAAAGAAAACTTGAAAAACCACGACAGAAAAACGAACTAGACACATGACAACCTGTTTGGAAACCAAATCCAAAGCAAAAACGACCAATATTAAAATTGACATCTAGACCTAAAATATGAGAACTTTTTTCAATGTCCGATCAAGGTAAGTGACCTTTTCACGACGTTAAATCTTAGCAAAGCCACTATAACACAGGCACTGTAGATCCACGAGTTATTAACCGAATCACCGAAGCGCGACGCAACGGTATCGGCTCGATCCGGGCACAGATAAGAACTCCACCTTATATCACATTAGCCAAACTGAAAATGTTATCAGTTTGAAATAATAAATCACTATCACTAACACATTCCACGTTCATATGTCACATCACTGAGATTTTTATAATTTATAAAAACAGGTTGGTGCGATACGTCCGCTCCGTGCGGCTGCCGAGAGGAGACTGAGGTGGCAGTGCTGCGCAGGCGCCGCTCCGCTTGGTTATCAGCCTTCGGTGGGGCAAAGGGGGTGCAATAAAGAAAAGTCCGCACGTGATACAAAAGATAAGACGTTTGAAATTGTGCATTCGACACTGTTTGTTTAGTTTCAGATGTTATACTTTGTGACCACTCACTTTCAATTCAGTGGTTAAATATTTGTGGCAATCTGTCATTTTTTAAACAAGTCTTAGTAATTTTTTTCACAATTTGAACATCTTGTTCTACAATATTTTAAGGCTTAGTTACAGAGGCCCTCACAAAATTCGCCGCAGATTTTTTATTTGTATTGTATCGGCAGATGGTGTCTGGCGCGAGAGGCTTCGAAACCGGCTTTTTGGGAATAGTTTCCGTTGTTTTTTAGGTTCTTTTTAACACTCCATGTATTTGAGTTGAGCTTATTTATTTGACCCTTTAATGCGAGGTTGCAGTACTTTTTAACTTTAAACCTCTGTAAATCTAGCCAAAGGTAAATGTCGCGTATTTTTTTATATTTTTTGGAAAATTGAACATGCGGTCAAGCGCTGTGTTAAGATAGAAACGTGAATTATAATAATTGGCTCGATAAAAAAATATCATAGAGAAGACACTAAATGGCTATTTAAAACGTGTACCTTGAATAGATTCCATCATGAAACCATGTAAAAGTTATATCTAAATATGAGGCTTATTGTTTTTTAGGGTATGTTGAGAACACATTTTGTAATTTCGTTATTATTTTTAAAATATATACAAAATCTAGCAGTTCAAGCGCTGGCACCGGCCGGCCAATGCTCGCCGAGACGCACTGCAAGAGGGCCTTAAGAGGTGGCAGCACAGCAGTTTCAAACCGACCTGACTTTGTTATTTCTTACTTTCTGTTGAAAGTTCAGATCAGTGATAGCAGTCTATATTCCTTAAAACAGATCTCTTACCTTGACGATTAATAACGTAAAAGTAATCATCTATCTGCCTATATCTCAATAACAATAATACAAATTATCATCTTATAAACCTGCTGAACGTTGTGACTGGCGTTACCTTTCTACTATCACTGTACCGGTGAACTAAGTAATGGAAAAGCCCAAGATGAACACTGAAGACACGGATGATATTAATGACGAATAGCATAAATCTCATAATAAATTCACTATAGAACATCTTAAACAAGATACTGAACATATATTCAAAGATACAAAATATATGGACAAGCATATAACCGGCCTCGTGTAAAGAGTAAACAGATTTATGAGTCATATGACATTAAAGCGGATCACGTTTCCCCAAGACGTGTGTTTCACGCAGTTTATGTAGTTACGATAGCAAATATAACATATTTCGCGGGTAAATAATGTTTGGCGGTTAGATTAAACAATCCGCAGCAAATCTATATCTATACGTATATCTAATAAAATTGTTACGAAGTCAAAACTGTACATTGTTTTTTTTTTTTAATGTTATTGCCACGAGGTGTGGAAACGAGTCTGATGCCGATATATAATTTTTAAATTTTTTGTCCGGTTGTCTGCTTGTTTGGATGTGTTCCGGATTGGCGGAAAATGGTTGAACGGATTTGGATGAAATTGGGCACACAGATAGTTTATAACACATTTGGTACTTTTAATTCTGGTAGTACGTTCCCGTGGGATATTTTCCGACATCCACGCGGGCGAAGCCGTGGGCAAAAGCAAGTTGATAATAACGAAGGTTAACTGTATGCTTTTAATTAACAAACGGGTTCGTTAAATAACTTTTTAATTGAAAAGTATAATTAATTAGGTAATTTCTTTTCCATTGTAAAAAAGCTGTCGCTGTCGTTACTCATTTATTTTTCTCCATTTCTAGGAGAACTCTTTTGCAATTATCTTTGAATCAATACGAAACGTAGGCGTAAAGCTGTACAATTTTGTTACATTTTCAAGCTTCATTCCGAGGAATGTTTACTGAAAAGAATTTCTACAACGAGCTTTCATCCACGTTATTTCTCTCTGCAACAGATTAATTAGTTTGTAAAACTGCAGTTTTCAGGTACTCGTAAATAGTTGAAGAGTACGATTTATAGCAGTTTCAACAGGTTTAACTCAACCTGCAGGTTAGATGTACACATACTTCAGAACTTTTGGCAAACATAGTTGATAAGTGATTGCAAATTTGTATTAGTTTCTACATTTTGTTATTGCGAAGCTCGGGTGGACTAGAATTTCAATAGTACACATTCACTTTGCTTTAGATGGGAAGTTCATAATGGTTTTTTACCATCAACTAATAAATGCTGGATTAATTTCCCTTCTGGGCCTCTCTCCCGAAAAGCCAATAAAAGGATTATGTTAAAGGGGTCACTAATTTGTTTAGTCCGCGTGGTAATTTTGGTCCTACGACTGTTATAGTGACGATTTCAGGTGGATGTCTACGCGTCAGGGAAAAGATAGGTCAGTTCCCATGAGATTTTAAATCAAAGCGTTACATAAACAGTTCTATGACCAGCACTTTCCTTCTGATATGGTTTAATTTGAACAACCTCGCATTTTTAATGCCAAAATTCAGTACGAAAAGTGAAACGAAACTAGTTTGGTCATGCGCACTGCAAAAAGGATGATTCACCGCTGCGCTAGCGAATATGTTCGTTTGCATTTTAAGCGCCAACTATATACGTCAAATTAGAATGGTTTTAGAGCTGTAAGTGATCCAGTGGTCTATTGCATGAATAATTTATTGGATTAGGATAATCTTACTCACAACGTTGATCATTAGATAGATCTTTTGAATCATCACAATTCACGACGTGACGCCGATGAAGGTGTTGGAAGTGTAAAGAACACTTACATTTCGCCAGTTATGTTACAAGTCCCATGTAATAGGCCTTTTGCCAATAACCAAGTCTAAACTGGACTCTGGATATTTGAAATGACCTTTTATATTGATGATTGAAAGCTGAGCAACATCATTATCATCAATCATGACCTAAACCTCCACCCCGTTTACCAAACCAATCAATACAATAACCACCACGTTTGCCAGACCGAAGAGTCCATCATCATTATTCATAACCCTTTTTAACCGACTTGAAAAAGGAGGAGGTTCTCATTCGACTGTATGATTATGTCGCGATATTTACGGCAATTGCAATTCTTTTTTTAATAGATCGGGTATGCCTCAGGGGTGGTGCCATATAAATTTTATAAAATTTGGTTGGGTAGTTTTTCAGTTAGCTTCAATAATACGTTTTTTTTCCACAAAAATTGAAACGTTTTTTACAAAAACAAAACACCGACACCGAATTCCGAAATTAAAGTAATTTTTCACTTCGTAGTGGTTTTTTTGGAAGTAGGTTGTTTTTTTTTTTTGTAAAATAAGTTTTTTTACAACAATGCTTCACCAGTTAACTGTCCTGTAACAAGTTTGCAGTAACCATTGATCTCGTCGCAGTTTGTAGAGGCAGTGACTCACCTCCGGTAGAGCGTATAATTGTTAGCGGTATGCTCCAGTGGTGTCGGAGAAATCTGTACTACTGTTGGTGCAGGCAGCCCTCCTCTTGGACAACAAGAACTGTCTATTGAGAACCTTGTTAGAAGTTGGTGGTTTTTTCTTTAGATACTCATAAATAGTGAGATTTATTGTCATGTCACACTACATCTATCTTCACAGGTATCATGACCTAATATAAAAACAAAGTTTTCATTTGTTATACCATACCTTTTACGAAGAGGGACTGAATCTGCCTAAGAGCACAGGCCCAGTCGATGTGACCATGCCTGGGAGAGGCCTATATATAGCAGTTGACGTCTTTCGATTGATTGATAATAATGATGACTATACATTTTAGTGTTAACTAGGCCAATTTTATAAAGTGACTATATAATTAGATACATAGTTTTGCCAGGTTCGCAGCAACCGATTTGTGTACAAAACCGTATCTTTCTCGCAATAGTGGCAGAGCTCGGGTTTCCACAACCAAGCCAATAGCTGCACGCTCTAGTAGCTATGAGTCACTGGCAGTGGCGTTCAACAAACTAGCAGAGTTTATTGTTATCGTTTTGTCGAACATCGGATTCATTAACTATGTTTGTGAAAGGTACAAAGTTGGATTAAAAAAGAATTGGTTATTACAGTATCAGCGTTAAATGGTTAAAGTTTATGGACAGGACAACAGATACGGGAGTAAACTAAACGTCCTAGCATATCAAGTGTTGATAGTTTAGAAAAGATTTGACTTAAGGCATTCAACAGTGGCTTGAAGAAGACACTCCTACGTTATGTGAGGCGGCTGGGATAATTAAAATTTGATATTAACTATGATTATTATAAGTCAACCATCAAGTCTGTAGGACAAAGCACCTACTAGACTGGCTACGGAAGACACGCAACCGATCGATGAACGTCAAGTGAACGCCGGCTGTAATTGAAAAACGGTTCATTTCCGCGCGGCGACTGCACTCGCATGTTTGTACCATTGCATGTATTACTACAGTTATCAATAGTTGTAACTAGTAACGCGATATTGTGGAGTTTCACTTTTCAATATCTTTCACCTCTTTACTGGACTGTTTGAAAATAGTTAAAAGGATGATAGCTTTGACAGCTTCCGGAGACGTTGACGTTCCGATATTTGGATCTGTGTTATGAATCCACGTTGCGTGAACAATATTTTGGTCTGACTACGGCAAAGCGAAAGGAGGGTTTATGTATGTATGTTCATCGGTCTCCTCATAACTCTTAAACTACCTACTCGTCGTATTTTGACAAACGAGGTATTCTATTTTTAGCATTCCAACTTAAGATTCAGACCCTGCTTTGATTAGACTAATTAAACATTTATTGAGATTAAATAAATATTACCAAAACAAGATCAACACAAACGTATGTCAATCATAATGAAATAAGGCGTAAAGGCGTTCAAGTTATCAAACAAGGAATCTTAATTAATTAGTGCTGCTATATATAGCAGTTATATAGAGCATATATAGAGTAGTGCTACATAGAGCAGTTGACCTTATAATGTATGGTCCTAGCCACTCTGAGTGAGTTTCGCTAATTTGTTGGTGAACTAAAGTGGAAATCGTTACGCTTTTGATCTGATTTATTTTTATTGTTATGTCTTCTATTTTTTTAGTGTCAATAGTGTTGTTATACTATATCTATCTGTAAGGTTTGGTTACATCACTTTTTTTTGGTTGGTAAATTATCAAGTGACTTCTCCCGCTCTGGGCGGAGCGGAAGGGCGTGTCAGACTTTTACTGGTTAAATCCCACCCGTATTCCTTCAGTTGCCTGTGCGCAGGGCCACGGTACCTCTTTCGAACAATCCGCGACCCCGGCAGCTGGTTACATTACTGGATTATCATAACTAACGATTTTATTAATATTGTTTTCAGTGTTACCAGGTTGCAAATTAGATAAAAACAGCTCGACATGACATATTCATTTTTATCATCGTACAACCTTATGGATTGACCAAATTGAGTACCGTTTCAGAGAAGAGGTTTTTTCGTTTAAATGGAACACGGTGAAAGGCAGTAAATACCTCAACCTACTAAATATCATTTCAAGTCGAAGTCATAAAGGTTACATGCCACGTAATGTATTACGTTCCTTTTTTGATGAATTATTTTAAGTACATTTGGTTCAGACATACAGACGCTTCCTTGGCTTAAAATGTTCAATCAAATGTAAACTTTATGTCCATATCAATAAGAGACAGATGTTTCACCATTTAGAGTACATAATGAAGGTCAATAACCTTATAGGTACGTGGGCTGTCTAAATAGGACCAGTACAAAAACTAGATATGCAGGCTCGCCTACAAATGTACTTATTATCCATATTTGTCTATTCGAGCAATTTGGGTTACTACTGACAATGATCATTAGATTTTAAATGTAATCCAGAATATCACAAAGAAAAAGAGTGCATTGAATATGAATATAGTACTTAAACGTAACTACTTCAGCCTTGTACCCATTTTCACAAGAAAACTATAAGACAGGAGCACACAAATGGAAAATTCGGAAACCTGCTTGACCAGCGGGGTGATTGCTAACACACTAGCACTAGGAATAGCTTTTATTATGATTGTTAAACAACATTCATTGCGTTATTTACGTTGGTGATCAGACAAAATTTTCGAACATATGAAGCAATTAATTAGCAATAGGCTTCAAAATGATTCAGATTGTGATAAATAGTGTGGTACGAAATTAGGGTGGTGTTCAGAAATGATTTCTACCTCGATGGACAATAAAAAAAAAGCTAGAATAATTTACGTAACAACATTGTCACACCATAAAATAGAGGAAGAGGAAGAAATAAGTTTAAACATTAATCTTTTAGGCCAATCAAATCTTTATCTACATAATTTTAAACCCTCTCCAGCACCAAGGCATTTCAATAAAAAGCCTTTTTAATAACCCTATATTTAATTCGTCGGAAGTACAGAACATACTTGAGAAAATTAACAGGCCGTAATTTTCTACGTTGTCACCTCCATCAGTTAGGAAAAAAAATCTGACAATGTCAATGGAAGTGCCCGAAGTTAGTACAAAAAAATATTATTTAATAAGTCCGTTGTTGGTAGTTGATCTGTGACTTGTAGTGACTGTACCGAGGTCGATGGCCATTTGGCCAATCGTGTTACGTCATACGGTATTACTGTAATAATAGGTTTCGGAAGGAATACCATGTGAATCACTAGCAGGCATATGGATACCGCCTATAGTTGTAAGACAACGAATGAAAATTTATTAAAATACCGACCTGAGCGTGACGGTTCAGTGTTATTCACTGTTCAAAAAGAGCGCAATGCGCCTTCAGATGTTTTCACTTCAAAAACCAAATTTATTCAGTTGCGAAATATGAATTAGAAGATACATTTGAATATGGTTAAATTTAACTACGGTTAAGATCACTTCTCCCAATAATAATATGGTTTAAGCAATACCTAAATACACATAATAGTTTATTATTTCGTAATTCTTGTTACGAAAAGACAACATTGTTCTAATTTAGTTTAGCCGGCGTCTTACAGAATCGACACCAATATGTCAATCAGTGACAAAACGGTTCCAGCAATCAAGTTTGACTTAATAATAAAGCTAAAAGAAAAGCCAATAGACTGGGAATATTATAGCTATAATATTCTACGTTGCCTCATAATTACTCCATTCGTAGACAACTCTTTTCTAATTTTATTCATGAATCTAACAATCAACTGTAATTATAAACCGACAACAGTGAGTCCTACGTTAACAATATAAATCAATACACCGAGAGACGAAGCTACAATACAGGGGAGCCGCGGTTAGCAAGTTAGCTACTGGCAGCGCCATCTAGTATGTAGTAGCGACAATATACAGCGCCACCACTCCCGAACATTGCCTTGAAAATACTCACTAACAATAAATTTAATATTTCCTGAAAAACCTATGAATTTGCTCAAAAACATTTCTTGTGGTACAGAAAAAGGTTTATTACAGTTATTAATTTATTCAACGTTAGTTTTTTCAAAGTGAATAGTTCAGCTATTCGCCACTAGGTGGCGTTACGTATCCGTACATGAAACAAGTTTGATTCCAATTTACTAACGTATCCCAAATTTTTTATTATTATTTGGTCTCTGTTGAGATAA
This sequence comes from Dryobotodes eremita, assembly GCA_917490735.1. Lineage (NCBI taxonomy): Eukaryota > Metazoa > Arthropoda > Insecta > Lepidoptera > Noctuidae > Dryobotodes > Dryobotodes eremita. The sequence goes on from OU823267.1 coordinate 10,774,273, forward strand.
TCAATAAAACATACTACTACAGAAAATGGAAAAAAGAATAATAAGATAGATATGCCGTGAAAATTCGATGCGCAATTTTTTTCTCCTTTATTCAGCGGCGACGAAGCGACTCTCTTGAACCACGAAACGTTTTCTGCATGTTTTTTCGTCATCCGTCACTTTCTAATCAATTGTGATCTATGTGCAATAAGAACAAAAATCGTCTAAGATTGCGAACAACCAGGTGAAAATATGGTTAGTCAAGCGTTTTATGTAATTTTCGTGTAGTTTGACGAAACGCCTTCATTACACTTGGTTTTGAGAAAGAATGTGACTTTGATGTTTGATACAATCATAGATCGTATCTTGTCGCTAATTTCTAATATGATCTTAGCAGATCAGATCACTTAAGAATTAGACGCTTTCTGGCTGCAATAAGGCTGCCTCTGAGAAGGCCATTTTGCAACCTGTGAGGCGATAAATCAAGTGATCAATCAATCCGAACTGACCTACAAACGCAGGCCTCTAACAAATCACCCCTGCAGCTGGGGTGTGAAACAAGGACGTTGCTACAAGGGCAATTAATTGGCTTTAAATTTTAGACGCACTTACTGGGATCTCAGATTTAATCCGACCAAAGATAGCTCATCCACATAATTCGAAAATGCCAGTACTTATCACGCTAATTAAACCATAATTTCCCCTACTATCCCACTGCAGAGTAAGGTTTATCTCCGTCAGTACCTTTGATAGGGTGAAACTCAACCCGTCCTTTTTATTTCGCCATTTTGTAACAGACAGCGCGTTTATTTTTTTCGCAATTTCGAGATATGTCCTTGCGAAAACATTGTTCTTTTCATAAATACTTTCAACCCCCTAGAAGAATGCTAATGATTTCAATTTCGACCTGTATACCAGAGAGAGACATGCTTGGTACTTTTGTACGCCTACGTCCCATACTAAATCAAGTCCTCATAATACCGCATCTTTGGATCAATTCTGGTGGGCGTTTGCGTGCATTGTGCTCATTACTAAGTGGTGTCGTGCAACTATGACAGACAGTCTACGTCTGTCGTGTCGTTTGTCTACGATGTGGATAAAAATGTCTGGCGTAGGATGGAAGTATCAGTAATTTGGTTTTTGAACTTGGGAATTTAAATCGTAAAGGAAAATGATCAATGTGTCTCACGAAAATTGTTTGTGCGATGGTCACCCAGTAAGTAAACATTGCAAAGAGAGAGGTAGAAGGATAGTATCCCGAGGCCTTTGCACAACCGGGGGACAACACGGGCTTATAAAAAATATACTACTGCACAAAGGCGACTCTATAAAGACTGCAGAGTTTTTACAGACCCAATTAATGCACTGTGTTTGCTTATGGATGAAGATAGCTGACCGATCAATTGATTTATTACTTCTTTATCGACACCCACAGCTACGTGTGAAGCAAATGAATTGGATTAATTTATAGATTATAATAACCCAGTTTGTGATAGATTGGTTTCACTGAATAAGTTTTCACTGATGATGTCAAAGAAGGTTAGGTAAAAGGACGACGAACTAAATCTAGAATACATACAACGTGCTAATTTTAAAAACAGGTGGGTGTCATCGCGTGCAGTTAATTAATAACAGAATACGTCGCACGGACCTATGACAGTATCAGACGGTCTGAGTTGAGTACTAGGCTAGGTAGGAGAACTAGGCAAGAGCAGGCAGCAATTTTGAAAATATTTGACGAGTTAAAGAGTACGACAGTTTATGCAAATCTATATCCATAGCTATGGAAAATCATATCCCTGCATGCAATATCCGTATGCAAATCTGACAGAATCGTTTGAAGTTTAAGTCATAAATAATGAAATATTTTCCCGACTTTCGATCCTACATTTCGGTATTGTATTTAAAGATAGCATTTCTCAGAATCCACGAAGCGATTTCAAAGCATGAGAAGTATATTACGAGTATATTATTCTCTAAGCGCTGTGAATAATAGAAGAAAAATGTTAAAATACTTCATTTATGTTAAAGAGAGTGCTAAATTGCATACGGACGTTACCCTCAATCGACTGTATGATGACCTAACTTAGAAACGTTAAGTTTAATTCAAGTTTACGCATAAATTCGGAGCTCCTCGTCTAAGAAAACCAGCGCACATACTAGCATATGAATAAATTTCGATAATTTATTACTTTTTCAGTTTTGCCCCTTCGGTTTCCAACTTTTGGGAAGTATCAGATCGAAGTTCGATTTTGATTGAAGATTACAGGAGTTAGGAGGGTGGCTAACGAAGGTAAATTGTATCGGGAAGTTGGGATTAGGATATCGGACGGTGTAGCAAGTCTTGGGGGAAGGTTATGCCTGAAGCGCACTTCTCACGTAGAGAACTAATGGGATAAGGGTGGAGAGACGGGGCCCAATAGGAGAAAGCAAGTCTCCATCTGACTAAGTAGATGACGACTTCATAAAGTATACCCAGATCTTTCAAATCAGATCGATGAAGGAAAACTTTGGAGATCAGAGGTCGCTTGAAACCCTTCGCCATTTTCAAGAACAAAGGCATGTCTCCAGCATACACGAAAACGTCTAGAGGTGAAGGTGATTCGAATCATATATCGGTCTGATTTACCACAATTCAATGAATAAACCATTGACATAACATATTCAAATGATAAACGTTCGTCTTGACATAATTTGGAACTGATTACTCAAACATTTTGGTTGAATATTTGTGAAAGCGTAACTGAATTTATGATTGTCGTGATAAACTGACATTAGGACACATTATGGATATGTAACTCTAATATTTGAAGCAGGGAGAGCTTTTAAAGACTGAATCGTTTAGTGTATGCATATGATAAATTATTTTTTTCTTAGATCTAGGTGAGCTTGGACTTGTAATGATCTGAAATCTACAACAGCAGTGAGCAAGCATGTTGATTTGTCAATACTGGTTCCTTCTCTGTATGGAAAGAAGCTGTTGCCCTGCAGTGGGTACAATTTCACAATTTTAGGCTAGTATTCTATAAAAAGAGCAGTGGTGGCGCAGTGGTAAGGCCCCGACTTATGAGTTGTAGGTCGTGGGTCCGAACCCAGGCAGGCGCTTTACTTTGTGTTAAAAAACGGTGAAGGAAAACATCGTGAGGAAACCGGCATGTCCTAGAACCAAAAATTCGAAGATATGTGACATCTACCAACCCGCACTGGGCCCGCGTGGTAGATTATAGCTCATTCCCTCTCTCAGAGAGTAGGCCTGAGCCCCAACAGTGGGAACATCATAGGCTGATTATGCTTATGCTCTATAAAAACCTATGTTATACATGAACTGAAAGGTACCTATGTGAGAGCCTTCAGCGACCTCCTTCCATATTATAACAATGACACTGAGAAGACTTTCAAAGACAAAAACTTTATACATTTATCTTCATTATTTTCAGGATCAAGTTCTGTGAAAATGTTACGTTATTATTATATAATTTTCTTTCTAAGCACACACGCCTGTGAAAATATACAGGACCCAAGGGTTTTCTGTAACATTCGATATGTAGTATCGTATCCTTTGAAATCTTGGCTGGTAAGTCTTAAACTGTTCTAGGTTTCGTAAATACCTAGTACCTACGCGAGAACAAAGAAAAAGGATATGATTTACGTGATATTCATACTTTGAAACTCGATGTCTTTTGTTCCGCGAAATATTTGAGGTATGCCAAGACATATCAGAATATTTACTTGAGTACTTGTTTATAACGTGAGTGAAGGCTCCTACAAACAGGCACGAAACGCGCGCGACGCAAAGGTAGGTACCGCACGTCGCGCGACGAGGGACGCCTTTGAGTCGCGCTGTCGCGTCGCGCCTGTCTGGGGAGCCTTTAATACGTAGTCAACTATAAGAAAAGAGATTACAAGTATTCTATAAAAATTAATGCCTCTAACATTATTAAAAATACTTTGAAAAGCAAAAGAAAAGGGTTCTATGATCAATCAAACACATTATGACAGTAAACAGCGCAACAAATAATTTCGTCGCAATTATCAAACGTTAACATAATTTATGTCAAATGCTACCAAATCATACGGAAACTTACATCATATTATAACGAATTATAGGTCATTATCATTTGAATAAGATAAAACGTCACATACAAGTAAACAAATGTAATATAACAGTTATCTTGCCACGTGTCTCATCTAAAGCTGTAAAAAATACAGTCGCTCTATTCTGTAAAATCTCATGGTGAAAATTAAAGTGAAGTGAGCTTCAAGTTAACTGTCATTCTATCTGACGCTAGGAATTGGCACTACTTAAAACTCACTTCACCCATGTTTTCACGATTAGATTTTTATACTTTAGCAGCATATCACTACCTACTGATCTCAGATTCGTCAGTGTCAAAGATAAAACGCGTTATCAAAACGTGAAATAACTGAACTTGAAAATGCTACGTTTACAAATGTCGTCTATTTTTGTATTCAGTATTTACTTATTTACTTTTAGACGCCAGAGTTATTTGTTTTACAGTTTGCGTAAGGAAACAAGATCTCGTGGTGTGAATACGAAATACTTTCCGATGGCGTATGAAATACTGGTGTTGAATGAAATATTCAGGAAGAGGAAAGTTTTAATAATAAATACATACCTAACTGTGATTAACATCTTGCTTTCTCTGAAATTTTAAAACATTTGAGGACTTAACGATATTTCTAGTTTGAACGTGTCGATATTGGGCAATTGATTTAAAAAACCAAAATGACAAAACACAACATGTGGCAAAAGACTCACAAATACATAGGTGCAAACATAAACTCACGCCTTCTTCCAATGGGGGTAGACAGAAACTACAGAACGCCACCTGCTACGATGCTAACATGCTCCTCACAAATACACAAGTTTAATGACTCCGCTCGTAGTAACTTCATGAAAATCTAAAATTGTAACTTTTTCTCACAGTTTAATAAACATCCACATCAATTCCAATGTAATAAAAGTCTTAAAAACGTATCCTTGTTTAAAAGTAACAAATTTAACCACGACCAAAAATATTCTGGAAAATTCTCTGAAAATCTGTTGCAAACATATTATTCAACATTATCCTTTTCCATCATATAAATGTGGGACGTATAATTTAGCAGTTTGCTTACAAATTATGTTAAATAACTGTATAATTTGAAATTGGCTGTGGGAACCAGACAACAGTGGCAGAAACAAACTAATTACGCTTAAGTCTAGCAAACATGCAAAACTGTAATACAAACTTGCGATGTTTTAGTATCAAGAGGTTTTAGGTTGACAGCTGAGAATCTGGTAACAGATTAAATAATTATTTTAGATGTAGTTAAACTAGTTCCACACTGAATAGAATAGAATACCACACTGATTATTAATTTTAGGTAAACTTAGTTGTCCTGCCTCGTTAGTCTAGTGATCCCAAGAGCTACTGCTGAGCATGAGGTACTGGGTTCATTCCCAGGTCGGGCAAAAAGTGATATTGGGTTTTTCTGTCTGAAATTTCTCAGTAGCAGCCCGGAGTCTGGATTTATGCCCAGTTGATGGCAATAGGCTCGCCCCCTATTACATGGGACTAAAACATAACTGGCGAAACCTGGGTTTACTATAATAGGTACACCTCTGCCCAATCCTACGGGAAAACAAGGCGTGATGTTTATTTTATGGAGTAAAAACATCGAAAAACTTAGTAAAAAAATCCTGTCATAATTTCCAAGGACCAGCTCTACGCCTATATTTCGCAGTTAAATAGTTCTTGAGTCAACTGAGGTTATTGTTGCCTGTTCTTATGCTATGTCAAAAGATTCTTTGTGACAAGTAATTATTTTATGAATACTATGTGCGTACTTGTAATCAAAGACTTCCCACAATTAGTGAAGGACTGACGCAACAACACAAGTTACTGTGTCAACAAGTGTTTTAAATTACATAATATATCCTATGTTTCCTGGTTCTATTAGTAAAATAGTATTGTTCTTTGCGGCCGAATTATTGCCCAATTTTGGGCTATGTTCCCACATAGCCTTCCCACACTTTTCTGTAATTTGCCTTATATGGTCAATACTTCAACGCCTTCAGGCGACGCGACACGACGCGACTCTAGTAAAGTCGCGTAGCACTGTCGCGTCGCGCCTATCTGCAGGAACCTTAAGCGTTGCGAAACGCATTAAATTTTTTCAAAAAGCGGACGTGTTTATTTCCCTTTCAAATATAAATAAAATGGTACACAATAACTCCATTATCTGACTAACATTAACCGACAATTTACCCAATTTGGAAGCCTTTTTCACCCGTTGAAAGGTAATTTCCTATGCTGCGGTTTGACCCTAAAAGCTCGCATTTTAAATCTGTCTGCCACTCATGAAAAACCTTTTCCTAGACCATCTACCTTTACATATATAGGAAGCCTTTTGAAATGCTGAACACACAAGAAATTTTGTTGACAAAATCAATTTCGAAAGCGTCAACTTTGCAAAGTGAAAACTGAATTTCCAATTTTCTTATCTTGGTTTTTGTGGCGAGTTCTTGGGTCAAATCGATTAGCTGTTTCTTTTGTTGTTCCTTTTTTTGGTGAACACCTGGTACCCGGTGTTGCTAGTGGCTGTTGGTACCTGAATGTATGTATGTCACTCCCAAATTCTCTAAGTTTCGTTAAAAGTTGTTTCGACTTTGTTAAAATCGAAGGTAGTCATAAAACCCGACAGAGTCGACATTTTATACAAAGACTCTTCTGCCACTTCTATTAATTAAATCAAACATAACTGTCAGTTTTTCACTTTAATATTTGTTTTTAATGGGTCTTCAAACAATCTAGAATATTTTAAAATTCACTATGCAACTGTCACAATTTCCCTCCCATAACAAACTGCATAATAAATCCTATACATCTCCGAATCGTCCGTATTCCGTATACAGCTAAAAATAATGGGCGGAACACACGTGCGGGTAAATATAGCCGTTCGGTCGCGTTCAAGGAACCCGCGATATTTGTTTACGAACCGGCTGATTGTGTAACTGAATGGTAATGATGGCATGTCAAGCAGTAAATTAAGTTCTTGGAGTTAGCTGTTGTAGCTATAAAGGGTTGTAAAAGACAGTAGTGCGATTCAGAAGAATTAATCGATTTATTCCTCTTTTTAGCCTGTCGATATAGACTATCGATGCATTGGACAAGGGATTTGTTTGGATACCGATGCACTTGGTTAAGTAAGGCTTTATTTTGTAATGAAACACGCTGTCTTTGTCGGTTCTTCTCGATATGCATACGATTTGAATTTACGAAAGTAAATTAATTCACTTTGCAGTAAACCTGGGCGAAAACCGATCTCTTTCAGATTCTAATTGGCATATTAAACTATATTGGAAACTAACCGGTTTAAATCAGTTCTTAATTACTTTCGCTCATCCGCAGTAAGGAACGAAGATCATTAATAACTGCATATTAAACAGCCTCATTAACATACGAGTCAGAAATGGAGATTTAATAACTTTTTCTTTCACATATCCCTGCCAATTGTGATTCGAGGGTAATCAATTTGCCTAGCCTTTGTCCAACTATGTTAGGTCGTCTTCCAGTCTAACCAAATGTAGCTGAATACCAGTATTTTACATGGATCAACTGCCTATCTGACCTCCCCAACCCCGTTACTGGGCAACACGATACCCCTTGGTAAGACTGGTTGTGCGCGGGCTGGTGATCTGGGATCCTGTCGGGCTTCTGACTATCCGTAATGACTGTCAAAGATCCAGAAATGAAAGCCGGGACCAACGGCATAACGTGTTTTCCGAGACACGGAGGGGTCTCCAGGGCAATGGTATTAAAAATATTAAAATCTATTAAACGGATTAGTCATAAACTATCGTTTTTAAATGCGTTAGTTACATTTCGTAATGCATCTAGCATGCAGTCAGTATCTAGGTATGTGTGTCGAACTAAAAAACTCCCGATCGCCTTTTACGAAGTGTGCTAACGACCGACGCACACGATTGACGTACAGTCGGCCGGAGAAGTGAATAGATTATCGAACTTTAAGTTTAAATGTAGGTGTTATTGATACGTAATAGTTCGGTGGGCACGCGATGGTTGAATAACGATTTGCTGATTTATTATATTGCTGTCTTATCTTTGAGTTAAAGTACAGAAAAGCATTTTTTATTCGAAATAAGAAAAAGACTTACAAAATAGCAAGAAAATAGTAAAAGATGTCTCTCGTTGATCTCTAGCGGGAAACACGACCTCAACAACTCTTGTTTTTTTGAAATTTCTTTACATAACTGTTTTCTCGATAAATGTAACAGCGGTATTTATCAATTAATAACGATATCGAATTTTAAATCGGACACTACTGAAAAAGCGTGGCTATTTAAAAGCCTAATTTTCGTTAAAGGCTAACGATGCGTGTCTAAATGGCTACACGATAGTCTACTACCAGTCTTACAATATGGCCGTCAACATACTTTTTAGCTCCCAGTTTTTTTTTTTTTTTGAAAGCTGATTGAAAAGTAAAACTAGTTTTTAATGCACAGTGTGCGCCAACATTGTTTTTTTACAGCGATAATCTTACTAAAGGCCATCTTGAAGTCTGCACACAGCCTACCAATAGAAAAATCACCAAGTGCTTAAAACAACATTGTTGTTATTTTCCATATTCATGAGTAATATTGAACTTGCTGCTATCACATTAATTTTATTTACCTTTTTCCCTATAACAAGCTAGACCGCAATATTTACATGGATGTAACATTAAAATTCCTGGAACTGAATTTATTAGTTTTAGTTACAATAAAGACGTTGCTTTGTTTTTCTGTAACTAGATCTGTTCTCTCGTAGATCATGGAGGTAATTAAGATAACGCACGTATGACGTAAGCCTCATATGTTGAACAAATATGCAAATGTCTTGTATTTCAATAATTGTTTCACATTATATTCGCCACTAACGCATATTTAGGCGAGTACTGCAGCTAAAATAGTTGTTTCAGATAAACGGTTAAAACGTACGTAGTTTATCGATATAAATAAGACACAATTTCCTGTGTTCACAGTAGGTATAGGTAAGGCTTATTAGAACGCATAAATTAATAATTAAAACGCAACTGCGCATATCATTGCACAGATCTTAAAGATCATATCGTTTTCGTAAAATTAATTAAGAAAACAGCAGGAAATCAATATAAATACCAGCCGTTTTCTATTATAACATCGATTATAGAAAACTCACCTTATGTGAATGCCGATGGTGAGGGGTCACCGGTGGCGGATGCTGAGGCGGTTGTGGCACCTGGTTCTGTCCGGTTACTACAACCGGGAGACCGTCCACGATAGTCACCATCACCCTCTTGTCACCACTGCGACGTCGCTCAGCGGAATTCCTCCTGCGGCGCTGTTCATCAACCACGGGCCTCGCGAATACCGTTCTGCGATCAAAGTTTCGTGGATCGTTTTGATTTTCTGCGGCCCTGGTAGCAGGCGTGTGGCTTTTGGATCGTTTGAGGAGTCTCATGACATGAGATTTTAGAGCGTCAGGCTTGCTGACAGGAGGTGGTAATTCTGGTTGCTTGTGTTTGTATGATTGCGAGTGCGCATGGTGACGCTGCACGGACACCGTGTGCCCCATGCCTGGTGGTATCACGTTCGACAGGCTCTTGACTGCGTAAGCAGCATCAACTTTGTTCCCGGCGACGCACGATACCTCGTACATTCCGACACTACCGTTCCCGGCGGCTCTTCCTTACACTTCCACTTATACAACCATGTTTTATCAACTTATCCTATGACACTGCAATCCTTTTGTACTATACAGTTTACGCTTTCCGACAAAGCATCGTATAACACGCACTTTACACGGAATTGTTAACTTCGAAGAGTTCGTTGCTTATACTTGAAAGATTGTTCGTTATGAATGTCGCACGTAATCGAAGGAAAATAACTTTAACAGGTCGGACCGGTTGTGAAGAATTTTCGCGTGAACTGTGTGCGATGAAGTGTATTTATTAATTGGGCGGGACGACGCAGATACGTCTTAACCGCGCGCGAGTCGCCAACTAACTGAGCAAGCACGCACGGGGCGCGCGGCAGAGGCCGTATGATAGTGATAACAAATGATGCGTTCAGTCGCCGAGGTCCTTATAATCCGCGAAAAGGTCAATGTTTCGATGAAGTCAGCAGCAATTGCTGTAATTGACGGATAATGTAACGTGAATTGGATAATATGTGTGCTTGACGAAATACAGCGGGATACAACGCCCCCTTGTGTTTGTGGTGTATTGTATTTCTGTGCACAAATCTGAATTATTCAGGAGCGTTTGTAAACATTAAAGCTTTAATAAGCTTTCGGCAGAAAACTTTTCAGAAATGACTGGCGATTTTTACACCAGTTAGTAACCGACAAAATAAATACGTTATTTATATTCTGTTGTAACACGGGTAATATTCAAAACAAAAGTTCAGCCAAATACACTCAAAATATTGAGGCCAACAAACTTCTAACTTGTTGCCATACTCTAAAACTGCACCGGACAGTGTTGCCAGTTTTATTGAATTCAAAACTATTTCGCTCATTCCGCTTCAAGTTGTACTGGTCTGAATATCTGCAACACGTATACGAGACCGGAAACGGAGACGTGGGTAGAATTGACATTGGCTTTTATTAAAATTGGAACGATCGCCGCTAAAAAGTGACGATATCTATGATGGTTTGACAGTTATGTTTTGAAATGCGAAATTTCATTTTGGAATTTAGTTTTTGTGAAAAACAATATATTTATCATGGCGATCGTATTAAGTAATATGGGAATTATTCCTGGAAAATCTAAATAATACCTACTGAAGAATAAGCTTTGATTTACAATTTAATGTTCCCACACTAAACCGAAAACCATTTCAGGATTCGCTTCACCGCTAAAGGCTCCCACAAACAGGCGCGACGCGACAGTGTGCACGAGCCTTAAAACAACTAACTATTTCAAAGAGGATTTTCAAACATCACAACCATTTTCATTTTGCGAAACAGCCATTTATAAATTTTAAACAACGTAATTGGTTGTTCGACTACCAAAGGTTTCTCTGGTCCTTCGGCAGCTAAACGAATACCTCGTTATAGGTACTTAAGCTATGGAATTTCCTTTGTGAGATAAGAGCTCGCTTTGAAATGTGTTTCTTAACTACAAAGTAGCTTTACAATTACTTTGGTTTAATTTTATGGTTGTTAGTGTTTAGAGTTTGTAATTAACTGAAAGATTAGATATCGACAGCAGTGTTTTTATATCATTGCAATTTTTTTTAGCTTAGACTTACGATTCTGAGCCTCGTGTCTCGAAGGACCAGTTTTTTTTTTTTGAGTGGACACACTTAACGCGTAAATGAGGACCAAATGCGCAATGCTGTTTTATAAACCGCAGTAACATCTAGATACCGTCGTTATTTCATATTAGTACCAGATTACTCGCAGAACTCATTTAATAGTGTAAGAAAATTCTTGAAACGAAAGCTTTCTTCTGTTCACAGCAGATCATATTATAAGCAAATGGAATCATAGAGGCAAAGAACAAAACAATAAGGCTCCAGCAAGATTGTGCAATCGCAGGCAAGGAGTATTTTTAACAAAGCTAGCCCTGAATCCGATCTCAATCAGCAGCTTGCGAAACTATAGTCAATAGTCATAACTGTTGAGTAATTTTACTATAGTGACCTCAAAACTGAATAGTTATTTGTTATACCTAGTAATAAACTCAATACGTTATGATTGTGAAGGTAGGTCATAATTTATCTACTGCAGAATACACATTTAAAAATCGTCACGTCTTTATAATCGGTACTCATCTTTCATATTTAGCCAGTTATGTTTTGAATTTTCATGTAGGAAATAAGGGCTGAGCCAATTTCCATTAACCAGACACACAAAGAAAGACACCTTGGTGCTACTGAGCAATTCCAGATGGTAAAACCCAGTAACACTTTACCAGACTTCGGAATCAATCCCAGGACTCCCAAGATCAGTAGTAACGCTGGCAATCATAATGACCAACGAAACTGTAACTGTTAGGTAATCTGTGGCAGAGTGACCTTAGTGTTCGATAGTTATTTATTATAGTATCAAATACGTACATTGTGATTGTGAAGTAATATTACAACAAAACACTTTTTTTTTTGGCTGGGAAATCATCAAATGACCTCTCCCGCTCTGGGCGGAGTGGAAGGGCGTGTCAGACTCTTACTGACTAAAACCCACCCGTGTTCCTTCAGTTGCCTGTGCGCCAGGGCCACGGTAACTCTTTCGAACAATCCGTGACCACACTTGTATTCCCTAAGGGTTAGGCATGGAGTAAGCCACATGTCGCCAGCAATGTTTAAGTCCCAAGAAATATGTAGGTGGATTGCCATCAGCCGAGCACAAATCCAGACTCCAGACCCTCTACCCGGGTTCGCGGATTGTCCGAAAGAGTTACCGTGGCCCTGGCGCACAGGCAACTGATCGAACACGGGTGGGTTTTAGTCAGTAAGAGTCTGACACGCCCTTCCGCTCCGCCCAGAGCGGGAGAAGTCATTTGAGGATTCCCAGCCAAAAAAAAAAACCGTTCGGCTGTTCAGCAATGTTGAGTAGAGTACAAGTTTTTAATCTTGAGTTTTTGGGTAATTTTAGTGACCTTAGTATGAACATGACTGGTTATTTGTTGAAGAATTCAATACGTGGTGATTGTGAAGGTAAGCCTTAATATTAGTAATTTAGTACGTTTGTACGATATGCTTCATTGAACTCAAGCGCAGCTGCGAATGTTAGATCTTGATTGGATTCTGAGGTCGGATAGTGTTGTTGAGATTTTCGTTAAGGAAATACTCGGTAGCAGTTCGCGGTTTTAAATTATGACCAAGTGATAGCATGCAATAATAAATAACTGTGTACAGCAGAATTTGACCGGTCAAGAAAAACATCGTGACGAAACCTGAAATCGGTGATCAATGCTCTTGCCTTCTCTGTATAAGAAGCCTTTGCCCTGCAGTGGGACAATAATAGGCTGGTATTATTATTTTATTCGCCCAAATAAAATAACGCACCATCCATTTATAATGACATAATAATTAATTGTTTACTTATTTTTAGTCACGAAAGCGAAAGCCACAGATGAACCCATCAATTATATATGTATTGTTCTTTCATTCAGAAAATGGTAAACAGAGATTTAATTTTCTACCAATATATAAACATCAAAAGATGGCAGCTCCTTACCTATAATAATATTTTTTTTTTTTTTTTTAAAACGTGGCCCCACACTAGGAATTTCTCCTGTATTGCGGGTGCGTTTACAAACATTTTAAAACTCACATACACAAACAGCCAGACCCGGAACAACTACTTGTAGGTCATACAAATATTTGTTCCGTGCGGGAATCGAACCCGCGACACGCAGCGCAGCAGTCAATCGCTTAACCACTGCGCCAACCGTGCCGTCAATATGTTCAATTATTTCTGAACTCTTGCGTGCAATATTTATTTCTGAACTTTATTTGCGAGTAATTAACGTATACTGATTGATACCTTTCTATAATATGACTGTCATAAACATAACAACGTGCCTATAAAACAAATTACGTCCGTGCATTAATTCATTTTCCTGATTCAAACTATTTATTTCCACTATTGCCGCCTATAGAGTAACAAAATTAACCTATTAAAAGTACAACTAGTGGCAGGTAATTGTATTTTTATTGTTAGACATAAAACAGGGCTAGTAACCAGATACACAGAATAGACCGATACAGAAGGTGATCTCCATACAACGAGCGCAAACGCACGCACACACACGCTTCACGTACAGCGATTGCAAGCGCACTCGCAACTGGCATTTGTTTGAGATCGCCGTACTTAGGTACGCGTCTATGTGTGCGTGCGCTTATTTTTCGGTCGTGGAGATTACCTTCTGTATCTATCTATTTTGTGCTACTGTAAGTCTTATGAGTCACTAGTTCAAGTTAACACCAGTCAATATTGTGAGAGCGAGTGAAAGTCCATGACGCACCTTTGTTGATTGATACTTAGACCCTACCCAAGTGTATGAAACTATGAAGTAAGGTAACGATGAAGTGGAATTTCTTCCTTCATAAATTAGGTACTTGGAAATCTATTTTTAGATTTTCGTGGTAAAAATACTTAGCTAATTAATAAGGTTGAATTTCCGGAAGTGCAAGTGGCCGAGGACAGGTTAAATATGAAGGCATAGGGAAACGTCACGAAAAAGTGTGGGTAGACACAGAAAAAAGCAAAATAAGGGGGCATTAAAGAACCGCAACGATGAACCTCAAACCTATAGGGAAATCATGGATGAGGACACATCTATACATATTATAAATTAAACTTGCTTTTAGGGTCTGTCTGTGTGACCGCGTTGTTGTTCTTAAGTACACAACAGATTTTGAAGCGGTTTTCACCGAATCATAATTTATAGCATTCATTCCGGAAGGTTAGTGTTAAACTTACGTCGTAAAAACCGTGCGAAGCAGGGGCGGGTCGCTAGTATCTTTATAATGCCAGCCCCGAAATTAGTATCAGTTCATGCGGATGCCGACCAATCAAGTGATGCCAAAATGATTGGTATCAAATAACTTGATTATCATGTTATTTACTCAATATTAATATACATGATAACGTCACTATGGGAGGTGCAGTGTGTGTTCGGGTTTTTCAACGGGATTAACAAGTTTGCCTTAACTCTCACTAAAACTACAGCTATATCTATTTATTGATATCGTCCTATACTTAAAGCCAATCCCAACAAAATTACGAAAAGTGGCAAATTGACGACGATTTTCCACCTGCGTCGCACATTACACATCTACCAAAATCATTAATGAAGAATTTAAAAATAAATTCCTCTTCATCTAAGACCTCATTTCAACCATGTTTACAATTGCTACACAGTAAGTGAGTAATGTTAATCATCAGGCAGTGCTGTGCGCGAGCGCAATACACATGGTAAATGCTGTTACGATAAGATTTTGTAACGTTACTACTGTGAATGTACTTTGAGTACTGTAGGATACGAGAAAGGTGCGTATTGCAGTATTGCTCCAGATATTTTGTAACAGTTGTAAAGGAATTAAATATAAAAAACGCAAGAACTTTCCCTTGGTGTTGATAATGATAAAATTCATGTTTGATGTTAGTAAGAATAACTAAAGAAGACACAGTTGTCGGTATATGTGTTTAATGTGATTGTTGATGAATGTGGGTATGAGGTAAAATAGTTGGAATAAAGCAGTCTTTGCATGGAGCTTGCGTATCCAGACACACCTTATAAATTTAATAACTGTGTTTAGCATCCAGCAAGTCAAGAGAAGGCATACCATATAAGAGACGATAACAAGACATGCTCTCAAAATCTTTAAGTAGGGCTTGCCTAAATATTGCGTGAAGTATTAGATTTGAAAACAAATTCTTGTTTATGCGAACTCAATTACAGGATTCAACAGATACACAAAGCCAATCTACCGGTTATTCTGAGTCAGACCATTCGTCAACGTCATTTCCAACTTTAACGATTCGTTATCATGTTAAACTGGCTTCTGACTTTTATTTTATGTTTGCTTGCAATACCGGTTTTATTTGTATTCGATAATAACTTTCTTTGAGAATTAAAGAGGTAAAGGCAAAATTATCTAACACTAACATTGAAAGTAAAAAGACAAAATCAGTTCTACAATTTACCAAGAAGATTACGAGGAAATACAACTTCACATTACAGAATAATGTTCAAAAAATGTAAATCCAACTAAAAAGCCATTTATTCAAATTAGGCTGAAAATCAGCACTTTTTAAAGCTCAAAATTACCACCACTTCCTAGTGCTTTAGCTGAAAAGAAGTGGCACAACAAATTCCACAGCTTCAGTTAGTATCGAAGGATCAAAAAACGTTTTCTCCTCAGCTTGTGCTACATTTTCAACACTTCCATTGCGTATCCATTTGTCTATCTTAAACTACAGTTTATTATTCCAACTAATGCACCAAACTCATTAACTAAAATTATCACGCCTGCAATGTGTAAACAAACGATTGCTGTTTTTTCTTACAGCCGTGTGTTTGGACAGAAATGTTTCCGTAAACATGTTTTTGGTACGAGTATTTTTGTTTTGGTGCGCCTGTGTTTTGAATCAAAACACCTAAGTATTTTTTTATGCTAGCAAGAGAACTTAGCTAAATATATGGTTACTGGCTCTCTTCCATGATTTCAGAGGAATATCATTGGCGAGCCGTATGTGCTCAAACCATATCACCCCGTTCCGTTCGTACCCCATACAACCATTTTCGGTCGCAAAATGTAAAAAAAATTGCAGGTTTGTAACAGTGTCGTAACTATTACTAAACTTAATAACTATATGGATTTTGATTGCAGCGTGTAGTAACGGTGTCAATACTTTGCACTGAAAAATGTTACAGTAACTATGTGTGGTCCCTATTTTGACAAGTTCCGACATAAATGTTTCTAAATTAATTCTCGACACATTGTGTTTACTTCGAATTTATGTGTAAATATTAAAATTAAATTGTTGACACATTGTCGAAACTAAGTTGCAATACATTTTGCCATAACACAAGTGTAGTAACGGTAACGACAGTAAAGTGTTGGATTTGACCAAACAGAAAATGCAGACGTGTTTCTCAACATATTTACTCAGTTCTGCTGTGGTTAAGAAAATTATTGTTTTTTCATAACAATGAACCATAAGCAACCCAATCGTTTCCGTCTATCTTCGAGCTTTTAGAGAAAAGTAAAGAGGAGATCGAGTTCAGAAAATAGACATACAATACAGGTAAAGATTTTTCATTGATAAATAGATTTGTTCGTAAAATCATGACAGCCATTGTTTTAAATTTCTTGTAAACTATTCGCTTACACTGCCCTCCACCTCGAGTAATGTAAGTCAAGAACCTTATTCAGAAAATACGCTTCAACTGCCGTCAAACTCAAGTGATGTAAGTCAAGAAACGAATTCGGAAAATATGAAGACTTCTACTTCACGTCAAGAAACTGGAAATATAGATTTTAAATCCACTTCATCTGATTTTATGACAAATCAAGTCAATACCGCAGAACTATTTGACATGTCCCGACATTCGGTTATTGTAGAAGACGACATGGATTCACTTAAACAAATATTATCAAATTCACGATGATAATGAATCATCAAATTCTGATATCGTTGATCTGGATGACGGCATAAAATTTTCTTTTAAATCTAAAATTCAACAATGGGCACTATAGCATCAAATACGCCAAAACGCTTTGAATGAATTACTAGGAATATTAATTAAGAGATATTCCAAATATCAATTTTTTGAAAAAAGATAACAGATGTCTATTACAAACTTCCAGGACAAACAACATTGTCATTATGGGATAAGGAAAGTATTGGTCTTAGAGCATTTAACCTATATATGTATGTAGTTTTGATCCAGGGAGAAATAAAAATCAAAGGTAAAAGTATTAAAAAAATGTTTAATTTCTTTGCGAAACCTTTTCAATCTTACCATATAAATGTTTCTTCAAATGAACAAAGATCACTTAATTTCAGTCTGCATTTAATTTGTCTGGTATGCTGTTTTCGTTGCTTCTCAGTGATTCAATCTCACTTTTTTTAGTATAAATATGTTCCTTCCACCCACCCTTCAGGTACCGCAGATACTTCATCATTTGTCCCATTTTTTGTAAAAACCAATTTTTACGGCATGTTGAGAACCGCTGCAAACTTAAAAATAACAAAACTCCATTTTGTAAAAACTGTCCCACTGTAACCAGTCTCAACACTTGTAAACACAGTTACGAAACATGGTGTTGAGATTTATTGTCCCAAGTAGATAAATATTTTTTCACTTAATTTTGCATAATTACTTAATATATCAGTTTTCTGGAATAAACTTTTGTTAAATTTATATAAACTGTATCAATAAAACCTTCTGCATTGTTCGAAAATACGATTTTTTGTAGATGTTTTTATGGAAAACAACAACAATAATAGAGAACATTTGAATTATTTTATATAATTATAAGGGCGCATCGGTGAATTTGTTTAAATGACATCAAATTGCTCGATGAATTTAATTTTGCAGAGTATTTTCGAACGATTAAGAAGTAAATATCCCAGAACCAAATTTTATACTTACATATTTTTTTGTGATGGCGGCGAAGATTTAATGACATCCACAAAAAATAAATACGAAATACTAATAAAAAATGACAAGTAAAAGAACGGCGACGAATGAATGATTGAATGCGTGGTAGAAGTGAGCACAAATAAGTCGCAATGTGTCGACACGGCGACGGACGCAGTGTGACTGAAAGTTACTGTTACGATTATTCCCCACTTTTCGAAACGGCGTAGAAACACAGGTCGACACGACAACGTAATGCTACGAAACAATGTTACAAAAAAGTTCCGTTACGACACAGTAAGTGTCGAGTTATGTCGTAACCGCTACTTGATATGGCTGTATGGGACATTGTGGCAGCCCTGTCAAAATGTTTGTATTGTAATGTGTCAGGAATTTAATAACTGAGCCTTGTATAAAAACGCGTTGTGAGCACCCAATATTATGAACTTTTAATTTTCATTAATCGTTACTCTGTTTTGATTTTTATTAAAAAGGTCCGATAGGACCAAAACATTTGACTTGCTGACGACTCGGACACAGTGTCCGAATCCGAATTTTTTTCACCGATGATTCGGACACCAATAAAAAAACGGTTTTGTAGTCAGATAAAGAACTCCCAACACTACCTTAACTGTAGAAATCCGTCCTCCGCCCAGCCTGTAGTTGTGAAAAACAGTTTTTAACCGGATTTCAACGAAAGCAGCCGTTTTTAATATTACAAACCCACATACCTAGTACGCGCCTTGGCAGTCGCGTAATAAGGATTTGCTCAAGTGCAGTACCGAGCGAAAAAGCGCTAACAGATTCATAGAAAAGTCCTCTCTCTATCTCTTTTATTCGTATAGGTCTCTCTTGCTCATTTTACTCCGATTTTTTTTCAACATGTATGTAATACGGGCTAATGTAGTGACTTATACACGTCCACAAAGCAATTTATTACCGAAAGATGCCGCCTTAAAGCTACCCTAAAATAGTTTTGGTAACGCTTTTTTTCTACATATTATATTTTAAAACTTTTTAATCTGACTGTACTTCAATAATTTGATGGTGTCCGAATTGTCAGTGAAAAATATATTGAAATTAAAGTGTGTCAATTCGGACACTGTGTCCGAGTCGTCAGCAAGTCAAATATTTTACGTAGCGCTTTAGTATTAAATATTAGCTACTGTATTAATGAACATTTTTATCAGTAGCTTATCAGAGAGAACGGGAAATGGGTTTACTATGATCAAGTGGACTGAGAGCAGTTAATAAGAGCTTATCTACTTTGAGCTCTAATGCAATGTAAACGAGGCTTTAGGTTCGAGCATCCTAAAGCGTCACTTCGGATGGAAGGACCAACATTTTTTTCCCTTTCAATTTAATAGGTATAGATAGTTTATGGCTTCAAACCCTACAAATCACTCCCAACTACATTTCCTCACACCAGCCATATTGTCATTTCACGAACAAAACATCGACAGGCAACGTCAGAATCCCTCTCAGTTTCCGACTCCACAATGGATGCCTTTTGTTCATCTATCAAATGCCACGCTACGCCATTCGCATGCTGCGTTCACACTTCACTGTAAACTCAATTTTTATTTCATATTTCGCAATAAATATTGGGCTTGTTTCATAAAATCTAATTGTGTAAGTGTTATGCGGTAGTTATGAAAGTCTGATATAATCCGTGTAAAATGGTCCCATTTAGATGTGATTGGCGTGAACCGATTATTTTTATACATAAGTTTTTAGTGGCAATTGAGAAAACAAACTCGATTTTGTTTAGTATGCGCTTCTCAATTGGTGGATTGAATGTAACATAACAATCATTATTAGCAATAATCCGTCAACAAATTACCCGTAAAAACCTACATAATATTTCTACTTTATTTCAACACCAACCATATATTCAAATCCTATAAGTTCTTTAAAAAAACATCTGTTTTCAATCACTCTCCGCCAGTACTAGCTGCATTAATGTAAACTTTCTCCAGGAAACTTCGCAGATAAAAGAGTTAGCGTAAAGTAAACAAATCAAAGGATTTACAATTTCTTGTGATGTCTTTATTTACATGGTAATACGTACTGGGTTTCTTCAAAGGCAGTTTTCAATAGACATTTCGTGTTACTCCGCAATTAAAATCGTATTACGGCCAACGTTTTTATCTGAATTTAACATGGTTTAAAAAGATCGGAAATATAATATTATACGGAATCGTAGAGAAAATAGAAAACCCAAAATATACTAGTACTCAACCGAATGTCGTTTTATTTTCTCCCTGATCTATGTACACCTACTACCCTTGTAACATGTGCTCTCACATAAAACATTTCCAAACAAAGGAATAAATTAAGCCTACTTGTTACAACACGCCCTCAAAACTACGTCAAACATAAAATCGGACCGCCTCATAAGTTTCAACTAGACCTGAGCTTCCTAAATACACAAGACGCCTATTCAAGCGAATTTATCAAAGCAAACGAGGCACAACATGGGCGTTACATTTCACTCCATTGTGCTTCGCTCGACACATTCCAAGGTCCCCGAAGACAGATACAGACTGGTAAACTGATAATGTCGGACTGTGGTCTGTTGTGATGGCACTACCCGGACCCAAGAGGTCTCAGATGTCTTTCAAGAAAGGTGTTTGTTGAAACACGTCTCCATTGATGCGCGAGGATACTAAAATTAGACACAATGGTCGACAGGCAGTGTATTGTGATCAAACATCAATAACGTACAGAGCTAATATCCTGAACTGAAAATCAGTGTATGTTATGTATTATAGATACGGTTTACTAACAAAAGGTGAAATTTCCCTGTGAATAATTTGAATCAAAAGATAAGCATCAAATTTCCCCTATAAAACAGTGCCCGTAAAATAAAATACGGGACAGAACTCCGAGAAATAGCTTGCTTGTAAAAGCGCTTTTCAGCGAAAAAAGGAGTTAGAACAAAATTTAAAACCAAGTAATTAACAAGGTAGCGCGTTTAAACGCAAATTTTCGGTAAAAGACCAAAGTCGTACAAAAGGACCAACTTTGCGTCCGATGTCTAATCTGGGCAGAATGCCTCACAATTTAGATAAAACACAAACAACAGCAAGCGAAAGTCCTTCAAAAACAGCCCTCATACCTTCCCCGAACCCTCTGTAATTCAAAATGAATGCGAGGAGATTAAAAAAGATATCACGGACAGAGTTCACGTGTAGTCGCGGCTAAAAATAAAGGGAGGGAAAATGAATAGAATAATGGGAAGGAAGGGAAATGGCAGTTGTGACTATAAGGATGTATCATCACAATACCAGCCATAACAACTAGGATAATTACAGAGTTTTATTTACTTTTTTGTTGAGATGATAGTTCCGCAATTGTGCTTTACATGCCTTGGGCCGGCTCTCAACGAGTAAAAAGAAGGAAAAATCACAAGGAAAAAAAGAAAAAGATCGTAGACTCTTTCTTCTGCTTTAATGAGACCAAAGGAGAAATAATCACTAGTTTTTTTTGCCTCGACCCAAAGGAACCAAATTAAACTCAATTTCAGAAAATAATGAAGCAGAAATATTAAGAAAACAATACTTCAGTTCGCACCAAACCTTGTTATCAAAGTCGAAACTGCACTTCATGGAAACTTCCAACAAGAATTTTTAGAAGAACTATATCGTAGAACTGTACGAAAGAAACATTAATGTGAAAGTAAATTATGCTAATAAATAGTTTATCCCTGAATAACTCGAGGATACTTTATTCTGAAGGTAAATAAAATGGCCTTTCTTAACTTACAAGACCTAAGGCATTTATTTAAGGCTTCACTCTAGAGTAAACAAACTCCCGTAAAAATGTAAATTAAATTTTTTTGCTCATTTATTCACAAGCAAGTTATTAATTGCCTTCGGGCTAGGTCAGGCTTGTTTTACGGGAATTTTCATTATATTAGGTAACAAACAATGTGTTCCACAAATGTAATGTATGATAAAAGGTTAAACTTAATTATCTTCTTATTTTCTCATTCAAATAAATGAACTGTAAAGCCAAGACAAATCTTGTCACACGTTAATTACAAGAAAAAATAAAGGACACGTTACTATAATCACTGTAGACATTGCAGCCGATCTATTAGATACTACAATTAAAGCGTATCTTTTTCTCATTCTAGCTTAAAGTGTTAGAAAGGAAAAGAGCTATATCATTCGATGTAAGCTTGTCATTCACGAGGATCGCACGCGCACCTGCGGTACACACGTTTAAGGTATTTGCATCTGAATTCTGATTACTGTTGCAAGGCGTCGAGTTTGTTGAGATGTATGAATGTATGGAGGTGGCGTTTTGTTGGCATAATACTTAGCAGTGCACAGTCACGTAGTAACAAAGACAATCTGTGGTAGTACCTACCTTAAAACAAGCTACAGCAAACTGACATAAAAAAAGACTAAAAAGAAAATAATACATGGCACAACAAAACAAATTAGTAAAGAACTTGTTTACAGCTAACTTTATAAGGAACAAATCTGCTCAACACAAACCTACTTCAGTCCGTTTGGAACAAGGACCAAATTATTATTCGGCACGTATCCCTTCGGTACGAGACTACGAGCACAATTCAACTACAACAACAAAATTGTTCCACATTTACAGCAACTGAGTTAGTCAGTTTGCGCCTTGTAATTTCATTTGCCACTTATTAAGGAATAATGGAACCTTTGAGCCAAATTGAGGCTCTGTATGCCACATAAAGTACTTAGCGAAACAAAGTTGGTATCTCTTTGTCTAAATAATTGCGAATAGAAAAATATCCTTTAGACATCTTCTTCAATTAACATCGCAGTCAAGAACCCTGTACAAAAACAACAACGTATATCGAAATTATACATGTCCTTTCCACTTTCCTCGCGGCATCAAAGTCCAACGACCTATGTGACAAAATGAACATTTTTCTTTACCACATCCATTTCTTCACATCGTAATTCCAAAATCTAATACATAAACGTTAATGTCGAAGGTAGGTGAACAAGAATCCACACCTAATTCAGTATTCACGCTCGTGTTGGAAGATTTGTCGGTGACCGATGTAGATATTCCAGTTTATTCATTGCTTATTTTTTTAGTTGGTATTGCGAAATAATGCAAGAGGACACTGGATACATACGAAGCAATATATGGAACAGGTGCTGGTATAGATTCTGTTTCCAAAGACGGCATATAAAATTAAAGGTATCCCTAGTCTACACTTTTTAAATCATAAAAAATTGTGTGACGTTACTTAGGGGAGGCCTTCGTCCAGCAGCGAACGTCATTTGGCTGATGAGACGATATAAGTAAATATTTTCGAAATGTCTTTGTCGCTAAAAACGTCAATGATTTTCTCGCTACATAAGTATTGCCATTGCATTTGCCATTGAGAGATAACATTGCGGAAAATGCTTAGAAACTATTGTATTAACATTACATACCCGTATAGTTAATATTTCAACGTCAAGCCTCAATCTACGTAGTACGTAGGCGGCATTAATTAAGGTCATCATTACTTGATAGTCCTACGAGAGATATCCTTAAGATAAACAAGAATGTTGCTTAGATGCAGGAGATAAATTTTGGTCAATGCTTAGCATTGACTGAAACTGTTTATTATCAAATTATTGAAGGACCAATTACCATTATTGCTCGTCCTTAAGTTTTGCATCAATAAACAAGAAACGTAGAATCTTAAGACAACATTTTCATCTAAACAGGAAATTGAGAAAACGCTGATCCGAATGCTTCAACCGCTTTCGCTTAGTTTGCCTTTCAGAAACAATGGGGGCTATCGCTTTTGTGCTCACCAGTTGGCGCCACTGTCGAGTAAGGTCCTGTTGCAGTACTTTTATTTGATGTTTTGGATATGTTTAAGTACCCTTGTATTCATAGTATGTTTATTTTATTATATTTTAAAACTTCAAATGAATATTTAGATTATAATGTTCCTAAAATTGGCAAGCATGAAGCAGACAAATCTTATTCTTCCTTCAAGTGCTACCAAATAAGATCCTAACTTTTTACTTAAAATCTTAAGCCATAATTAATCAAGAATGGCACAACCATTACAGCTATTATGTATCATTCGTTAAAATCCGTGATAAAAATCCCGCAAACAGTGAACGTTCAGTACATATTTTGACATCTAGAGACCTTACTGTACACTAGCGCCTCTAGCGGCGACCTCAAGCGCCATAGCCCTCATTCACTGCCTACATAACCATGGTAACCTTCCAAACGAAATTTAAACAAACTATTTTGCTTCCAGGTAGGTACTTGGTAGATAAAATACAAAACACAAAGTCTCTTAAACAAGTCCGGAGCGTTGCCAAAATGGTAGTTAGAGCGCATAAATTTTCTGCTGGTCTATCCTAGATTTAAGTTTAAATTTTCTGACTTTTTCTAGGGCGCTTGGAGATTAAAACGGACGGGAGTAATGGCTTGGCTGTATATGATTGTACAGCAGAATATGAATTACAGTATAAGTCTGGCGGGCGTGGTTAGCGGCTAGCAAAGTTATATGGTCCTTTGCTCCGCGTTAGGGATCGATCTATTATATTTTGGTCCTAGGATTTTTATATAGTCTATTGACCCTCACGAAATCCTTTTACACCTAACAACTCTTCGGGGTTTACAAAGCCGTGTAATTCGGTGCACTGCATCTTTGCTATATTTTAATAACCTATGTCGACAATATTTTCTTGGATGAAAAAACAACAACTTTTTTTCTTGGCAGGAACACGGGCCAACTAAGCCGAATATACTGACAGGTTTGGATAACTTAACCGGTACTGGACCATTCCAAACATATAGATTTATAGAAATTCTCCTTTAACAATTACGTATTCTATTATAAAGCTAGCAAATCGAAGACCTTGCATTAATCGTTCAATAGGCAGATTCCATTCATATTTCGTCAATGCGAAATCACGTTTCTCCTTGAAATAACAACGATTTTCCTCGCTCGGTAAATTGTAAATATCCAAAAGTTCCTTTTTGAGAAAGGTTTTTTGTGTGACCTTTAGGTGTAACTGTGGATTGAAATAAAAGCTTTTCTGTCTATTTGGTCGTCAAAAACCCGAAAGCCGTCTTTACCACACAACTGACAGAAATGAAACTCAACACAGAAGCCGATTTTGTTATCTTCTTTGAGAAAAAATCCGACTACCCTCAAATTCAAACACCGGATTGTGTACGAAACCCTCCTCAGCCACGATTCCAATCGAATGGAGTGATCAAAGCAGTGTCACGGTGAATGCTTGGCCATATTTAGACAACTTTTTGTTTGTGTGAAGGTCGGCTCTTTTCCGCCACATTGGTTTGTCATGGACCTGACTTGAAACAAATGTTGCGTACAAACAGGATTTCCTTGTAATTATTTTGAGTGGTTGCTAAGGAGCTACTGAGCTGAAAGAACAAAAACACATAAACTGTGATTGTGTTTTGGTCACAAAACTTTTCATTACTTGTATATACGGGCTAACGACCAAGTGTAATTGCGTGTCATGTTAGAGGCGCAGGTTATTTACACTTGGTCGTTAGCCTGCATTTGGGTGCTCGAAAGAATACCCGAATTCGGATACCCACTGCATTAGTTACACTGGTCGTGGCACTGGAAGATGAAGCTGCACTAGATTGTCCGAAGACGGGCGTACTATACCCCGTTCATTTACACTTGGTCGTTTGCCCGAATTCCATAGGCAATCAAATTCGGGAGAACGACCCAAGTGTAATTGCGCGGTCTTTACTACAATCCAATCAAATGCTACAAAATCAGTCTAAAGTATCGTCGTGACAAACTTTCCAACGGTTTTGATTAATACAGCTCAACATTCATAAAACGAGCAGTTATTCTAAGAAACGACTCAAAAGCCTTTGTTTCGGAAAAACAACTGTTGGTTCTGACTACTGGTATAAATAACGGCTGCTTCATGACTGGTTAATCTCTTTGTGGAAAAGAATCTTATGAATCAGAACAAAATAATGTACTTAGCGCTATTACACATGTGCTAAGATAATTGTAACGATCAGTATCATACTGGAACGGAAGAAAATTCCATTGCGCATAGTTTTTTTCCTTTCAGAGGTCTTGGAGAATTCCTAACAGGCTGTGGGCGACATATCAGTAGTCAGATCAATTAAAGAGCCTACGCAATGGATTAATTAATTTGTTTATTGTATCGCAGAGTAACTCAGTATGCAGTCAAAATAATAGTTACTTATGTTTGTTTCGCCAGCAGACAGAATGTGCATCGATTCGTAACTTCATGGTTCAAAACCTACTTAAGATCGTCTGGCGCATCCTTAGCTTGGTAGTCAACCCCGCTATCAATGTTGCTGACCGGCTAACGATTTCAATATACATTTAACATTCGTCCTAAAGAAACCCATCTTCAACTTCCAACATTAAACCCTATTGACGAACAATATTAACGATCAATTAAATTTTTCCATAAACAGCCACTGACCATATAATACGCAACCACGTGTCTACAACTACCAAGGCAACATAATCACACAGAGGTTGGCATACAGCCAGTATTGCAAACATAATTACATTACGTATATAAGTTGAGCCATAATATTACACACAAGACTTCCTATCACCTTGTCTTTATGATATAACTTGATACATCGTTCTCAACCTTGTTTTTTCAAGAATAAAGTTTATATTCAATTGTTGGGGTATTGTAGTTAAAATATGACTCCATGATGTTATTGAAGTGGCTAAATCGAGGGATTATTGCCGGACAATAGACGTCGTCAATGAACTCTCGCCTTTAAGAGTCTAATGAAAACTTAAGCCGTGTGCATATATTGAAGAAGATACTCACCAACTTTACAAGGGACGAAATATTATAAAAGAGTCATTGAACTTTGGGAGGACAGAAAATATTGATATGAAAGTTATTAAATTCCAAGATGATCCTCGTATAATTACTGAAGCCATGAATAATAGGAACAATAGAGATAGGTTTACCTCATATGTAGACGAGGACAACAATAGGTTTATTTGTAGATATGGCACGTATTGTGTTTACTATAAAACATAAAGGATCTCTGCCACGTGAAGTTAAACTTAGATTCAGACAAAAGCGTAAAATTAATCAGGTGGTAACCTTAATCCAAGGTTATAATGACGAAGGAATGTCATGTAGTAAATATTCTACAGGTGTGGCAGGTTATAAGAGTGAAAAACCAGACAAAGTGGAGAGCGAAAACGAAACAGCTTACCCGACAGCATGTGAGACGAAAGCTAGAAAGAGACAGAGATAGCTTTCGCCGCCTATGACAGAAAAGTTAACGAGGATCTAAATCTTCATCAGAATTTTTCTAAAACGCAGTAACATTCAGCAAAAGATGTCCATATTAGTTACTAACATTAAAAATATACAAGCCCTTGTTGTAGAAAGTAGTACAGCAATAAAATATAAAGTACCAGGGAAGCATAAACCAGCAAACGTGTGCTGGCAGAACGCCAATGGGCGCGGTATCGATGTACTACTACAGTACTACCGGTACTACGTCGGTACGAGACGTTCATTCATTGTTATCGAATATGTTGCGTTACGGATTATAAACGGTAATTGAATATGTAGCTATAGTAATAATAATAGTTGTATATTTGTCATTCGAGCTTATCGGCATGTTTTCAGAGATGTCTCGTTGTTTGGTGGGTCCTATTGCTACGCATTATTACAGTTTTTATCTACAGTTCGGTCCACTTATCTTTGCACTGGTCATATCAATAAGATAGTTTTGGATGATTGGTCGCTTAATATCTGGTTTGTACAAATTCTCGTTCTTATTCTTCTAAAAAACAGATTCCTTTGTACAATTTAACATTTGTTGCAAAGTATTTTATTCATCCAAGACAATATCAATAGTCCTCTCACATACGACAAGAACATGAATAAAAACATCCGTGATCACAATAACAGCCACGGAGACGTTTATCCACTACAATGGTAATCCGTCAGTTGCGATTTTGGACAATTTGCGAGTCTAATTGAATAATGCGAGCGATCATGTGACCGTAACACGGTTGACCGTTGACTGTAAATGTTTCAAGATCTAAAACGTCATACAGATATAAACTGACGTCTTTCTTTTTTCATAGGCGTAGGCAGAAACTATAGAACAGCACGCCACATGCTACTCGTTTTGCTTTGTAAGCGATCGTACTTCTTGTAAAACATGTGCTCCTGGTTGTTGACGAGGCGATCCCTCAAGACGATTCTACTGACACCCGTATTATAACTACATCTTAATTTCTTTATCTGTGGATCCTACTTAAGAGCAGGCCACTTCTTATGGATTGGGAAAACGGAAGGTCCGACCTTACATCCTGTAGTTTCGTACATAAGACATGGGAATTCACTTCCTCCCATGGAAGTAAGCGGTTAATTATGATGATCCACGTGGCCATCCATGACCATGACATCATACGGGATCCTTAACAGGGTGATAATAAGATGTAACCCAATATAGGACTCTTAGAAGCATTTCTTGGAATATAATACTGTTTATTGTGTCAAAGCAATTCAGAAGGGGGACTGATAAAACTGAGTGTCGGGACTGCAACATGAGTCAGATAAATAAGCATTTTTTCAACTGAATGTCTAGACTTAATAATGAATCATGTAACTTAATACTTAAATGAGTATTTAATATCAATAGAATAGATATATAGAGTAATAGCTTCTGCCTGTGGCTTCGCCCGCGTGATGTCGGAAAGTATCCCACGGGAACTTGCTACCGGGATAAATAGTATCCTATCATCCAAATTCATACAAAAAGGTAACAGACAGATGTATAATAAAAGCAAATAGCCTTTCTATTAACAGGTTTTTATAATTCTAAAAGTCTAACTTAAAAATAATAATTAATTTTAATATTATCATCATTAATTTGAAATACTTTAGCGCCGTCATTGACCACGTATTACCTACATAGTAGATTCTTCTTAATATCTTCTAAATATAATATCTTTTAAGCGGGTGGACCGAATTAAATAAAATAAACACTAAAATAAATAATACCTAAAGATACGATACGGATTCTGACAATATTTCCAATTCCATAACCGGTTGAATGCCATAATTACAGAAACAATTAAAAAGTCATTGTGTGTCGCGTGGATTCACGTTCCGGCTACGAAGGGTTAAATCTCTTAAGAAGAGGTACACATTAATTTAAAAAATCATGTGAATTTTAAAATCAACCCCTTTTTTACCCCCTTGGGGGTGATTTAACAAAAACTCTGAAACAAATATTTCTTTATTTCTTAACAAAAGCATAAATTTTAATATGCATATCCCTAACTTAATAAATGCTAACTTTCCCCATACAATCCCCTATATCACTCCCTTTTAGGATTATTTTTGAGACAAAAGTAGCCTTCCCCAGGATGCCATCTATCTCTTTGCCAAATTTTTACGAAATCCGTGGTTAGGCGTGAAAAGGTAACATACTTACGCAGGAATTACTTTCGTATTTATAATATTAGTATGGATTGACTTATTACTAGAAGTAAAAAGTTAGTTGAGAGTTAAACTCACATAGCCCACCATTAATTTAAATCCAATTCGAATCTGAAACTCGAAGTGAATAAACCCTCAAATTCAATTACATTAGTTCTCCCAACGTAATGTCACTGACTGTCAATAAAATACACACGTTTTTGCGCAGTGACATCGTGTCGTTTCGAATGAATGCATCCGTACGAGTCACAAAGCTTGCTTGTCCATTTTGAATTTAACCTTTTATTTGTTACATATATTTGTACTTACAATATGCGTAGTATGTTAAGAATAAACGTCTTTTGTTGGTATCAATTAACGTGGGTTTGACAAAAATATAAACAAACAAAATATTGTGGAAGGCTATGAAGTAGGATCAAGTTTGCCATATACAAAAAGGATAGACGTCAAGCAAAAACTTGTAGGAAAATAAAAGACTGCTTTACAAATTGTCAACACAGTTGTTAATGAATTCATAGCAAGATTGCAAGCGTGCCGTTTAAATAAACATGTACTTAATAAGATTCTGAGAACATAACCGCTTTGAGCCAGAAATGGCAACAATACATGACCATCGTCGGCCACGTTAAACCAGTCGCCTTCGCAACGCACAACACAGATGATTAAGTATCCGATATTCTTGTTTTTCTCATTACTAGGTCAGACTATACACAAAAAAGGCTTGTAAAAACACAATTCCAGTTGCTGTATTAAGTTACACTGTGGTAGAAAAAAACATGATAATGAAATCGTTTTCATCCAACTAAGGATTTTTAATTGAAAAGATGTAACTGTTATGAAAGCCGTCGACATTTTTGCAAATATATTTTCTTTTTTTTTGCTGGTTTTTATGCCTATAAAAGAAATAATAAATTTAACGGAACAGTTGTTTTATATCTTTGCAAAGCTCAAAGAATCTAATAATAGTACCAACCGCATGTCTGTGGTTCGGATATCGCTAAAACGTCGTTTCAACAGCGCTTACATTTTTAGAGAATTCATCTTTTATGATTTATTTTGTATGTGAAGCTTCAGCTTGACCTCATCTAGTCTACATATTAACCCTGGCTGACTTTCTGCTTTTTGCATCCCTTTTTACACCATCTTGTTCAGGTTTCTATTCAACTACCTACCAGAGCTCCACCATTTGTCTTTGCTAGCAGGTACCGTCTCAATAATTTAAGTTTACACCATAAACTTGAAATCAGCAATTCCCAAAACGTGCTTTTTGCCACACGAATCTGTTGCACAGTCGTATAGCTTCGATATCCACGTTCGGCGCGACATGGATGCCAAACAGAGCGTTAACGGCCGCACGTCCGATCCGGGCGTATTGTCATCAGATACTTTTGGTACTTGCCGCGTTCTGGGTTCTACAAGCTTGGTAACGAAGTGGGTTTTAAATAAAATTGAAGTCAAATACGTAGAATTGTTGTAAACGACCCCAAGTTAAACAATTAAAGCAAAAACTAAAGAAGAAGAATAAGTAGATTGAATATTTACAGACTTCATGAATACTGCCGCAAATTGTGATTAACTAAAAGACATGACCACAGTCGTAGAAAGGACTTATTTTATTCGTGATCAAAACTTCGTTCCTAAGAGCTATTGTCAAAGGGAGGACGACTCCAATTTGAAATTCAAATTGTGTCAGAGCTCGTTCAAAACAATGATAAACTAGCTCAATTTCTCTTAGGGAAAGCCTAGATTATGTTCGAAATGTTTTGTAAATCACTTGAGGGTCTAATGAAATGTCAATAAGTAATTCGTAAACTAAGATCCCTTAATAAATTGTTTCGTACATCAAATTCTCAGATATCTTTTGAAGTAATTTAATATCAAGTCCTTTAAAACACATTATAAGGTTCGACATTCTTATTTTAAACGTCCTCGATATATTTGATCAAGTAGAGGTTCTTCGATGACAATAAACCAAAACTTAGTATGAATTTATCCAGTTCGTAAATATTATACCCAGACATTTTCGCTTCAATAAATCGCTAAGAATATTCAAAACGAGTTTACTATACGCACATCACTTGATACGTATAAACGGTTCCAATGCTCAGACCTTACGTATATCACAGAAATTTGATCATTCATGTATATTCCTACGATACTTCTTCACAGGATGCGGATGGAAGATCTATTTTAATATAATATCAACATACAATTTTCGTACCATTCTTGTTCGTCATTTCGCAGACGTTTTATCGTTTGGAACGAAAAGATTCAGAACTATGTCCTATAATTTTGCTGTGCTTATATAAAATCGTTTTCATCAAAATAATGTTGAATACCATCTATCTACGTTTGTATTCATCTCGTTTGCTCAACAAACGGTATAACAAATTGAAACAGAACCACTTTTTCACTAGTCTTTAGCGCTAACAATCGTCGCTCGTGTAAAAATACGAGCGAGCGGCAGAACCAATTACTCGTTTAGTATTTCCAAGTTTATTTGGTGCAGCGTCTGTTTTGCGGTGGCAGACAAACTATCGTACATTTGTACCGTCAGTCAGTGGTTTTGTCTTTAGGACACAGTTGTTCTTGTGTTTAATTCGCGAATTGTTGTTTATATCTGTACTTTTAGGTAATTAGGAATATTAGCTAGTAGCAAACTTATCCATTAAAGACGCTAGAAATAGAAAAACGCATCTTAGAACCCGGTATTCCTTAAAATATCCAAAAGGATGCGTCGAAGACAGATGAAACCTCATTTTTCGCAAATTGATTCGAGAATTATTCAAGACCTTTGTCCCTTCAATGAATTCCTTCTAGCTTGTCTGAGGCATTCGTGGAATATTCCTAAACATTAAATTAGTTTGTGGTACCATACTCCAAAGTGAACACAAATTAAGTCTGCCCTTCAAACAGGCGATGGGAAACGTTACAAGACCCGAATCACTCGATATCGACAGCTGTTTGGGTCGCCATTTTCGCTAATGGAGCTGAAAATTTGGTGACTTTACTTTAAACAACAGAACTGTTTCACACTTCCTTGTCAATTTCGTAAATTTCCTACTTCCTAATTTTTTCATCTGATAATAATGTTCCTTGATTTTTCAGACTGTTAGTATTTTATATTGTTATTATTTTGTTTATCTCTATTCCTTGTCATTGTTAAAAAAAAAAACATACCAGCATAATGGAGCGCAGTAACAGAAGCATAGTTGGTAGTTTGCAGAGGTAAAAAGCGTTGAAGTCCGATATACTTAGAAATCCATTAACAACCATATACAATGAACAAAAAACTCAAAAAGAAACTGAAAGTCTTCTAACAGCGCACACAAAATTCGCACTTTGTGGTGACACTTTTTCAGCGTGCACGCTTGACTGGCGTCCTCTACGACGAGGCCAATCTACGGCCGTTTCCTTGATGACGTGACCGCTTGTCACTTCACTCACTTCCTTTGCATTATTAGGAGTGGGCTTAGACCATCGATTTGGTAATAACGGGTCTTTATCTTTTTTTAAGGTTTAAACGGCTCTCAAAACGATGATTATCATCGTGAGGAAATTGGCGTGTCCTAGAAACAAAAATTCGAAAACATTGAGATATCCACCAACCCGCACAGGCCCAGCATAGTCGCAGCAGTGGGAACAATATAGGCTAAATTATGCTATGTTACCGTTTTTATAACGAGAATTTTCAGGAAAGTTGTCTTTTCCTTTCGCTTTAAACTCAAATTGGAGTTAAAATTTGGGAACTTCTGATTGTATACTTTAGGCCCATAATTGCCTTTAACAATGATTCTTTCCCGCAAATTGCGTAAATGGCTCAGTCATCTTGGTGAATGGTCTCAGAATCGAATTAAGCCAACCCAAACCGGCCATTGAGTCTACCATTCTCAGGACACTCGTTCTTAGGGCAAACTAATCAAATCTAAATATAATCCTTTTCTCAACTAGCGTAGGATGTAGGTGTTAGTAAATACGTTCATGTTTTTGCACCAGAATTATAAGCAAGGTCATTGGGTAATCTCGCGACATTTTGCTCTATTTTTAATTTCGCCCTCGTCACCTTCGGGTGTGCTGACTAATATGACGTTTGCTATGATTTGAAATGGATTTTCCTTATTTCAATTGCTTTATTTATAACTTGAAAATTGGGCGGTCTCTATTTAGTCTTACTCTAGTTATAAAATCAATGGCTCGTAATTGTTTTGAGTGATTAGTCAAAAACTTACACTAAACAAAAAACTTATACTAACATTTTATACGCTATAAAGATAATACAAATCAAAAGTTACTTGAAACTAATTAGAATTCTGATTAGTTTGCTAATGAAGCTAAATAAGACGTCAATCTGGATAGACTCAGACTAGAGATACAGCTAGAATTTAGATTACCAAACTAACATTAATTTGTTGATGTTCAAGTCGTGATACAACATTAATTTCACTAACGAACTGTCGCGGGTACTAAATAATTATAAGTTGTGTTTAGAATAAGAATATATCTATTTGGATATGAAAATGAGAAATATACAACAAAAGACAAGACAAATTTTCAGCTAACAGACTTTCGAAGTCCCAAATACCATATATTTTACGATGCCAAAACAATCTACACATACAGATCCCATACAAGGGCAAAAAACTCCGAACATGTTTAATAGAATCCAGCAGCCATTCGCAAAAGTAATAAAACAAACCCCATATGTTACGGCAAACAATTCATATAAAAGTGAGATTTCTCCCATGTTACCCCGTAGCTACTAGTTACGATATACAATCAAATACGGGATTAAAATCTCTCATTGGAGATCCTTCTCCTCTCTCCTCTTTGAGGTTATGTAAGGAGAAAATTTCTCCTTACATAACCTCAAAGAGGAGAGAGGATATATATATATATATATATCCTAAATTCGACATCATTTAATGATGTCGAATTTAGGATATTAACAAAGGCAAAAAGGGCTGGGCTGGGCTGGATTATTATGATGATATTTTAGTTTTAAAAACACAATACAACACAGCTAGTATTTCAATAACATTATAGTGTCGTAGCTCATCTTTAATTTCCTGGCTTTTTCAAATTCCGCCCAAATTCCTGACGATGGAAATTCCTGACATGTTGGAAAACAGTCGTCTGATAACCCTACCTCTACCAATGGCACAATTGTGTAAAGCGTGGGAGGAAATGTCAATACTATAAGCGTTTGCGCTCAGGCTTTGGTTGTATTGGGCAAGTTAGCGGTTGAGTAAAATTGAACATTTTTGGTAATGTGTTTATGCAGAACTAACTGTGTGAACGTGGTTTGCAGTTTATATTGCTAATTGCGATGAAGCCTGCATTATTAAGCGTGCAGATTTGTATAAGTAATAGTTTCTCAATATACAAGGTTGATTCATTTATAAAAGTACGTTGTAATTGAATATACACTCAAGAGTAAGTCTATATTGAATTTAACGAGTAATACTAAAATGTAAGTAACTAAATATGCAAAACATTAGATTCGTAATTCAGTTTACATAGTAAAACAGTACTAAAACCCAAACTGTATTAGTCCAGTAAACACGAAATTTATTTATTCAAATAACTATAAAAAAGTAATGAGTTTTATAGAAGAGAAAAGAGAATGTAATTTTGAATGCAAAATGAAAGTTAAAGCTGAGCTAATCTAAAGTTTTAACGCGAGAGTACGAGTGGCGGTGGTATTGTCACTAGAATGCCGTGCCAGTAAGATAAAGGACGCTTTTGAGACAGCACACTACACATATGCGGCGTAAGCCTTTGTCTTTGAGTTTAAATTGCATGGATATTAGTATTTTATGAGCAAACATTCTGCGGCATACTGTTGTAAGGAGATACCTGGGATACGAAGCTTTCTTGTTTATGTTTTAGCACACTGGTATTCAACAACAAAGCGTAGTAAAAATTCTTGGATCAGCTTTCAACGATACAGTGCCATATAAACTTTATACCGAACAATCTGAAATCGTACATTTCAAGCCTGCTATCCAGTGAATCATTATATTCATTATCATGATCATCGCGCACCCTAATTACGTAGCACACTATCTATCACAATCTGAATCATTTTGAAGTCTATTTCTAATCCATTGCTTCATAGGTTCGAAAAATTTGTCTGTTCAACAACATAAATTACGCAATGAATGTTGTTGAACTATCAAAATGAAACCCATTCCTACTGTTAGTTTGTTACGTAATCACCCCGCTGGCCTTATCTCAATTTACTGGGACTTGAAGCATGTCTTCTTTCTTTCTTTACATCTCCATTACCCACCATTTCAGTTTTCCTTTCCTATCCATATAATTTTTCACACAATCCACCCATCGAACTGAACTTCCCCAACTAATATTTATATCCTAACTAAAATTTTCTTCAACATATTTTTCGCATCCACCTGCATCTGACGTCACAATAAGATTAGTCAAGTGATTAACCACAACTGTACCACACTAGCAACAAACTATACCAACGTGACTTTTGCCTAAGGTCGTCTGCGACATAACTATAAAGATGATTGTTAATAGGGGCTTATGATTACGGAGTACGGTATTCAATTACTATATCTGCCCATGCGTGAAAATTACCCCGATATTAGAGTACACCTAGAGTTCAATTTAAAACCACTATGATGTTTTTTTTTAATTCGACTTTAAAGGTGAAATTAATAAATGTGATTTCTTTGTAATTTTAAGTCATATTGGTTAACCTTTGCATTAATTTGAAGATATCACAATATGGCTGTTTGAAATATTATCTGTTATCTTGTCTGATTGTCTATGCAAATCCCTTTAAAACCCTTAGCGTATTAAAACAATAAACATGCCAGTCTTAAACAAAGTTTTAAGGGTTACCAACATAACTTCTCCTTTCCTTAACCTAACATTTCCTTAAGTGGTAAAATACGCATACATATCTAACCCTTTAGTTATTTACTCGTCTTGCAGGAAATTGCCGACGCCGGTAACTAGACAAATTACGAACGATCCTGAACGCGATTAGGGGGTCTCACCATTCCCCGTTGGAAATTCATTTATTCGATTTAGTACGATCAGACGCAAATTTACTAATTGTGTTTGCTCGTGAGGATTACGTTTTGGAACAGATAATTATAGCGAAGTAGATTCTGGAGTTTAAAGTGATTTTATCGGTTTGCTTCACATATTGATAGATATTTTCTAGAGACAGACCCTCTAGAAAATATCTCATTATTTTTAACTAGATGAGTAAAATTAATAACTTCTTTGAATGCTTAGTATATATCATTCTATCTATTTCATTGCATGAATCAAGTCGATCACCTTCATTCGGAAATACTCAAATCCATCACAAAATTCCTTGAAATCTTCAATAACTTAACAAAGACCATATCTTTTGCCTTACGAACAAAGTAACTATCCTGTTCTTCAAGCCATCTGAACATCGTCAGGTTATCAAGCTTAATATCTCTAACATTGGCTATTGTTGCCCGTCCATTGCCGGCGTCGGCTGTGCCATTGTCATGATTAAGATATGCCGAGCAATATAATGCATATTATTATGTCCTTGTGATATTATCAATTATTATCTCGACTTAGTTGAACTTGAAGGTTGAATCAGAGTTTTGATTAAATTTTTGGTTGAAGCGAGGAATGATGATAGTTTCTTTGGAATTTGAACCAGTAGTTGTATTAAAACCGGTGAAAATAAATTTGCGTCTGGCGAATTCCTGAGAGACATAAAATGCCACTAAAACGTTATGAAAAGTGACAAATCATGTTAAGTAAGCCATAAAATCAAGCATATTACTCTCTCGAGAGAGTAACAAAGAATTTTAATTGAAGTCTCAAATTGTCCTTTCACAGTTTGGAGAATTACGAAATCGAGAGATCAATGAATTTAACACTCGATGAAAACTTTCCCGTAGACAATAAAATTAGTAAGTAATTGAAACTGAAGATTATATATTTGATAATAAAACATTAATGTTTAAACGAACGTAAACAGGAGAACAAAATTGAACTGCACGGAATGAAATCCGTAAAATATGTTGTAGGCGTGTTAGAATCTACAAAATACGATCCGGGTTAGGAATTGTAGATGGAAAATACTGAAATATAAATGCGGAACATTGGAAATGCGCAAATAAAACGTCATTCAGCGGTAGTAAAATACGAAAAGAAGATGTCGCAAGACCAGGCAAATCTATGGGAAGATTTATGACCATACATTTTATATTATTGTACCATGATATCTATTATAAACAAAGATTAAGCAAGACCACTTAACAGATGGAAGCCTTCATATCTTCATTTACCATTTCCTTTATAATAAAAGAAAATATAAGAATCCTGCGCTGTCGCTGATGACAATAGAACGGCCTGTATAGCCCTTAATTCCGCTCCATTTGTTTTTTTCCATTATTGAAGTCTGTGATGCCAAGTCACGGGATAAAAGAACAATTTTCGGCAGTAACATTACGCGAATTACTCTGTGGGGGGGACCACAACAGGATGCGTTGGTCAACTTGCTAAATTCATATTTATGCGTCCGGTCGGAACGCTTCTCATGACCGCTACATTGTTCATTACATTTTGATTATCTAGAAGCATTTTGATGTGGTTTTTAAATGGTTGATGCGGCTCGGAACTTTCCTTGCAATCTGCTGCAATTTTTCATAACCTTTCGTCGTTCTAACGTCCTCCCTCGATATTAGTGATCCATTACATCAATCTATAGCAAAAACTGCAAGCTCTAACATAAAATGAAACAACGAACTTTACTTAGTTCAGTGCACAAGATTTTTCGAAGACAATTTTGCCATAGCCAAAGATCCTTCCCGGAGCCAAAATTCAATTTCAACAAACGCGCTCGTCTCTTCGACTATACCTTATAAATAGCCTGCATTGTCTTACAATAGAATTTGACTCTAATAAATTACGTTTGCGTACTGTCAAGGAAAGAATACATCAACATGGCGCGTGCGTAATTATACTTCGTTAATAGAGTACTACCGTTGATAGGCTAATCGAGTGACATCATCATCGTCTGAAGACGTTGTGACTTGTGAAGTTAGATCTATTAGTGATAAATAATAATAGGCTTAATGTAAGACGGCACGGTTGGCGCAGTGGTTAAGCGATTGACTGCTGCGCTGCGTGTCGCGGTTTCGATT
Organism: Dryobotodes eremita; assembly: GCA_917490735.1. Classification (NCBI taxonomy): domain Eukaryota; kingdom Metazoa; phylum Arthropoda; class Insecta; order Lepidoptera; family Noctuidae; genus Dryobotodes; species Dryobotodes eremita. Next base: position 10,813,049 of record OU823267.1, read on the forward strand.
CCGGCACGGAACAAATATTTGTATAACCTTTCCGAGTCTGGCTGTTTGGGTATGTGAGCTCAAATGTTTGTAAACGCATCCACAATACAGGAGAACAAAAAAAAAAAAACAAAAAAAGATGGGTGTATATACTACTGATTTTATTTCCGTCTAAATCAATCTGCCTCGCCTTTTTCGCAACATGTTGGGGTCAGATTTCAGTCTAACCGGATGCACCTGAATACCAGTATATTTTCATGGATCGACTGCCTGTCTGACCTCCACAACCTAGTTTACTGGGTAAAACGATACCCTTTGGTAAGACTAGTTGTTTGGCTTTTGGGCTTCTGACTACCCGTACCGACTTTCAAAGATCTATGAATGAGTAGCTTGACCTTCGATCGACTCGTGCGACTATTATTGTTCAGTCAAGAGCCTCTTTGACTTTATTCCGTATAATTGATAGTTTATTGTCATCCATTATGAGGAAATTGGCCTCAAATGAGGTATAATTATTGGCGAGCGGGTCGATCATATATTACATGTATATACCTATATATAAGATTACAAATAAGTCTGAAGCACAGCCCAAACATGAAAGTGTAACAGACTAACTCACACACGATAACAAGTTGTCAAATATTGTTGTTGTATAATTTAGTTTATTACTCGTGTGCAGTATTCAGTGAGATTAATTAAATAACAAAGACTACTTACTATATCTCCCGGGACATTACATTACGAACGATTGTATGTAAACAAACATTCAGAACAAAGAAAGGCTCCCGCAGACAGGCTCGACGCGGCGGTGCGACGCGATTCTGGTAGACAACTTCCATGAAGTTTTCATACAAATTATTCCACTAAAGTCGCGTGGCGCCTGTCTGCGGGAGCATTAAGTAAGGAGAGTATCATTTTCATGGTAATAACTCCGAATTGCTTGTCTATTAATAAAAGTATTGATTGACTATTTCTTTTACTGTTTTGTGTTTCAAGTTTGTTAATTACCTATACCTAGTGACTTGTGAATTTAAACTAGATTTGAGGCGAGACTAGAACGAAATAAAAGCTTAATTCATGATTGAACATCGTTAGCCTTAATTATTAATTAATGTAAGCAGTATCACCATGAACATAGCTGTTGATGCAAAAATACATCCATTATCCGACTTTCTGTATTTGATATATAACCCATGCTCTCAACAAGAGCTCCCACCAATTGGATTAAAGTAATAACCAGAGTGTTGCCCTTTTCAATATCTCTAAAAGATTCCGTCCGCCTCATTTCTACCCATTAATAACTGAAGATTAAAAGGGGCTAGAGAAAATACTGACAGAATGACAATGCTAGATAAACCTAGGTACGCACGGACGATTTTTTTCACGCACTGGATTTTCAACGCACTGCTTAGCGCCGAGAGTTGAATATCCAAAAGTGTGAAATTTTTAACGCGCTGGGATGCGCTCTGTTGAATTTTCAACGCTCAGCTTAATACCTAGAGTTGAAAATCCAGTGCACCATAATGACGTGCGAACCTGGACTAAAGGTTTGTAGTTCGTCAATTTATAGCTCGAGACGACAATATGCTAGGTAAAGACTTGTAATTCGTCACAAAAACATAGATTTTGCCTTTTAGTTGTCTACTTTATTGTGTGTAGGTAAATTATGTCGGATTTCATTGATTAGAAGAGCCATTAATTGGTTATCATAATCTGTTTTGTTCTTATCGGTCAGTTTTGTAACTGATAAAGACTTTGCTGTTTTTAGTATCTAATAACTCCTACTTAATCTACAACTCCACTTCATCCTATATTCGCAATCGTATAGAATTAATTTAATTATTACAATCCAAACACTCTTAACAACATTAGAAGAAGCACTTGAAAAAAATCAGAAATAAAATAATTTTCCAAATGTAAAGAAAGAAGACCAAAAAGCTTTAAAATATTACAGGGGGTGTAGGCAGTACCGTAAATAAGGTGTCCGTACACTCTGGGGTGTGGGGCCTCATAAATATGGTTTGTTTATAGGTGAGGTACCGACGCCAGACAGAATCCGGGCCGAAGGACCAAAAATACGGGAACCGCTGTCTGGTCCTGTGTCTTTTGTTGTGATCTCAAATATAAAACAAAAGAGAATGTTTATAAGTGATATGGATCTGTATTGAGGTTAATTAAGTTATCAGCTTAAAGTTATTAGTGTTATTTTGTCGCCATGCAACAATATTAATCAAGTTAATAGTGAAAAATTGTTTGCAAAGCAATTGGAAAACTAACCAAGATTTAAAAAACATAACACAATTAAAAATCCACCACATATTACTTTCATCAAGATAGATATAACATCCGCAAAGACAATCTTTTTGCCATCACTTGCAAAGATTACCAGGAAAAATGTAGCAAAATTCTAAGATCCTACGACAAAGCGGTCAGATATTATAATGAGACTTGTGGTCCGGAATTGTGTTTCTCGAAAATGTCTTTACACTCGTAGAGAAAAAGAAAGAATTAATTTGGAGGGCGTGACTTTGAAGCTAGTAGCTTGATTTTATCGTTATATTCTGCATTTACTGAGAGAAAAAAGAACAGAATTTTACCTATTAATGATGAAATTATTCACGTCATTATTTCAGCAAGAGGCGACCCTTGATTGCCCTAGCGACCGGTCTTGCGCTGCCCGCATCCAGCACATTCCCATGACCTTCACCAGGCCATCGATCCGCCGATAATCATTAATGGAACTTAAGGGTCTCCTAACTAAATACCTAGTATAATCGACTTATAAGACCGAAGCCGACAAATGAAGAACTATTCTAATCTCTTACTAATTGGGTTGTGTAAGTCCTCTAACAAATCCTTTACGTATTCGCACACATTCTTGTTACCACGCAAAAAGTCGATCATTATTCTGTTTCAATACTTCAAATTGTCTCTCATCATTAGTAACATTCCATTATCAAGACTTCAGAATATCAAAGAGCTGACTGTGTACCTATAAGCTATGTCTAGGTTTAAACTCGCCTACACAGGCGTGCGTCTTTCAGATAACGCTGGATATTCGTCTGTCCCGCTCATTACTCGTGCGTTAGACAGAGAGGTTGGATGATAGCCTATGCAAATAGTCGCGGTACTTGAAGCACGCTTTAGTTTCGCTAACGATGTAGGGTGACGGTGTAAATTCGTGGGACATGAATATACATGTAGAAGAATTCAAGTTTTTGCAAAGGGTTATTTATGCGCAAAGGGGTGTGAACATTAGCACAACGCAGGGTCAGTATCTTTTTGAGGGGCTGTATTTTCTGCCAACTACATAGGTATAAGGCAGATGCGAGTGGAGACGCCGGGACGGAAAGCTCTAGAAGGACATATAGTGACCTTATTGGTGATGTCCTTCAGAAAGGTCAAGTGCGTAGTACCCGCAACTGGTGAGCGTGTATGACCACATGTATGAACGTAAACAAAGCAAAAGGAGTATGTAAGGATTCTAGCAGGTGGCGTTCTGTAGTTTCTGTAGCCCCTGCCCCCATGGAAAGAAGGCGTGAGTTTATGTATGTACTAGCTTTTTCCCGCGGCTTTGCCCGCGTGAACGTCGGAAATTATCCCACGGGAACGTACTACCGAGATAAAGGTATCCTACATGTTAATCCAGGTTATGAACTATCTGTGTTCCAAATTCCATCCAAATCCGTTAAGTAGTTTTTGCATGAAAGAGAACAAGCATTCATCCATCCATCCTTCCTCACAAACGTTCACATTTATAATATTAGTAGGATGTATGTATGTGTACATAGGTACAGTATAGATTTTATAAAGCTCTCAAGATAGTTTTATACTTTTACAGTAATGTTTTGTAATTTTTTTTTTAATTGACAATAAAGAGTCTTGTAAGTTTTATTTAAGCAGTACAACTCATTAGTCTGTCAGTTTATCAGTTCTCTGTTTGACATAACTCTCCTAAAAGGGGGTTGGTTGTCTATCCACATTATTATGCACCCTTCTAGTGTTAAACCACTGGACTGATGTTCACAAATGAGTTGTTTAATCGATTGGACAAGTGAGGCGTTATGTCGCGCTTTATTCTAGGTTATAATTTTTAAACTAAGCTTTTGTAAGTATTTGTTATTTTCATGTTGAGAAACTTTATTATGTATTAAACCAGTTTTCTCTTTATCTTTGTTAAATATTTCATAATCAAGTACGATTAAAGTTATGATAACACTTAAACTTAAAACATTCTTATCTCGTCGCACATTACTTGAGTATTTTCAAATCCAGCAACATAGTTTTGTATCACAAAATCATACCATTCCCCTTAACCTTTCATCTTTTAATAAACAAAACCTTTAAATAAAACTCAAAATCATAAAAGCCAGCAGAAACACCGCTTTCTTATTTTAGAATCCTAAAAATGCACATCAAAGCGTGTAAGAGCATTGATAATATTTCGTTAGGCATGTATGTGGGCAGACTGCTGCGTAAAATGATTAACAGGCAAAAGGATTTTTGTACATATTTAAATACTTCAATGCACATGTAGGACGATTAGCGTTTAAGAGGTTTAAGCCAAATGTGGCTTTGATGCAGATAAAAATGGAGGCTAACGTATCAACGTTTGATTGTTTACTTGAAACAAAATGATGGATAAACTGTGTGAAAGATGATATGGCTAGAAAGGAGGTGACTACCGAGATGGACGACTTATACAGAAGTATGAAAGAAAAATACATGTTGGGCCAACTCTAAACAAACTGGGATAAGGGCAATGATGATGACTTGCAATCAGTACACGAAACCATAATAATAATAGTAATAATAAGCTTCTATGAAGGCAATGCCACATTGAAACTCTCTTGTCGTCAACCAATCACAGACTAATGATGGGACCTCATTAGTTTGTGATTGGGGCACATAACCGATATTTGTGATACAATACTTCACTAGACATCTGAATGAGCGGAAACCCGAAGGGACGTGTTCTGGAATATCTGAAAGCACTTGTAAATAGTGGCTAGTAGAGTTGGAGAATGGAATGGCTAAACACCTTTAATTAAACTTTGATTGCACTATGGATATTTTTCCGAACACATACTGAAAAACAAAAGTGCCAAAAAAATAACAAAAAAAAAGTGCTAAGAGGATCTTATGGCGCCTGAATGACATTGACAGGTAGACGTTGTTGGTAAACATTTGTGAAATTGCCACAGAAATTGAATTGACAAAATAAGATGGCGGCGTTAGTGCTTATTTTGCCACGTTCCAAAAGAACCTAGTAGCATTGTAAATGAAAATGACGGTTCGAAAAGGTGTCAGCTAAACATTTGAAAATCACTAACCCTTTTCACTCTGTCAGTGTATTCAGCACGTGTGTAATGTAGGTACGTAGGTTTATGGACGTACCGATGCACTTACTTGATGACAAAACCGTCCATTCATTAGGCAGCCTCAGCACAGGTATTTAGGCTACCCATGCTGGTAGTAATTACTATAATTGATACTCCCAACACATTACCGAGAAACGTACGCTTCATAGGTCGTCTCGAGCATTTTACTGTACTTAGGTACATTAAGTCGTAAGACAAAGACTTTATTGTTAGGAAGATCAATTGATTTCTTCCTTTTATGTAAATACTAGGCAAGGTTTTCGTTTACTTTCAGAATGGCCTTTTTATTCTAAACTCGACGAATGAATAAAATATATATATTTCAATCACGGTTTTTTCCAGACGAGCAAGAATGTTTGTTTTTGTTGTAAAGAAGAATGACAATGGACATTTACTTTGAAAATCAGTGTAAAGAATCAACCAAATATTTCCAACTAAGTAAAACTGCTTGCATAAAACAAATCCATTGACAGTTCGATCACGTCCAAATCACTAATGATCGAAGTAGACCAATGTCACCAAAAAGGTAAAAAACATTTCTATTTCTTGTTTACTTTGAACTAAGTAGTCTACATAAAACAAAAAAAAAATACAAATCAAAGAAACTTCTAAGAAGACGCTTATAAGTCTCATACATTATAAAAATAAATTAGTTCGAAGCAACAAGACGGGATCAAGAATAGATGGTACTTGATAAATCGAAAATATCCAAAAGAGGTCGATACGAGATAAAGGTCGGAGTTGAAAAGTCTACAATAGGCTAAAAAGGGTAAACGTTAAGAATTGAGGAACTAGGGATACCGTCTTTATCATGAAAAAAATTGCGAGAACGTGAATCATCAAGTCTTCAAAGTCGGTACCGTACTGATTCATCAATTCTGATTAAACGCAAGCATAGAATTTACGTGTGGTTTTAAAGTTCATACTATATAAGGTTGCATTGATTATCCTACCCTATATCCTGGCAACCATATCGTCTACATCCTACATTATGCTAATCTTAGCTTACTCATTTAAGACTCGCAAGAACATGTTCTCTCCAAAAACTTCCACAAACATAACCACGATTTCGTATTATATTACTAGATTATAATATGTCAAGATCTGAAAAGCTGTCACTTCAGTGTTAACGCCAAACTTAGTATCAACTATCAAGTTAACAGCAAAAATTTTACGCCTTCCCATCGCATTAGGATCATGAGCATGATACGCAAAATTTTACACCAGCATGCTCCCTTACTTTTCCATACAAAACATCGCAACTTTGTGAATAATTTAGGCTGGGTATGTTGCCAAAAACCTTGCTAATTGCTTGATAATTATTTTGTACATTAGTAGCCTTCTTTGTTATGTGCATGTTTCTACCCACAACCTGTTTTGATAACGGTAGACATATTATAATAAGAGCGCTCCTGTTCTTATCGTCAACCGTGTTTTTAATTTCGTTTCTTTATGCAGAATTTGTTAAATGTGTTGTTACTTCTTCGTCTTTTATTTTTATATTTTGCTCTTGTTTGCTAACTTTGAATTTTCAAAATTGATGTAAAACTTGGATCTGACTACATTTTCGCATTGCACCGCAGGCTATTAAATCCAATGGTCTCATACACGCAATAAGTACACAGTGTAGTAATAAATGCTTGCGACCGTATTATTTACGCGCACCTGAGTCATGTTGCCTCAGAGAACACTTACCGAAGTCTTATCCGGCAAAATTATCTCTGTACACACATGCACTCGATTCTTTAAACAACATGTTTTAAGAACAACCACATTTACATTTTGCAGCGAAACCATCAATATATTCATTTATTAATTTCGGACTACCTATATTACCATGGACTGTTCCAAAGTCGTTGATCTCTTCCATTAGTACCACGTAATCCTCTAACATTCATCTCTAATTTGTAGATATTTAGGTTAAAGCTGGACTCCGTAAACAGCATAAATCACTCCTAGGCAACGAAACTAATGCCAGCAGGAAAAATGGGAACCCCAATGGGTGCTCCCTGTTGAATTAGTTACTTCTGTATATCTTGCTACATCATCAAAACATTTTGTGGTGTGGTTTATAGAGCAGGAATATAACTCTTTATTTTTGGTGATTTATTTACACGTATGACCACGAACTCCGATGACTATGTCGTAAATGGCAAAGCTGAAAGGACAGGAAAAGCCACATGAATACAAGGATGCCTCCTTTCCAAGACGAGATATTACATTACAATTTTAATTAAATTCCATTTAGAGAGCACTTAATTAATGAAAACTAATTTACATTTTTATACAAGACGTCGGCATTACCGAATTCCTTGAATACCAAACGTCCATTTATAGCTAGCTTAGATAGTCCTGCATTACTATTTGGAAAATTAAGTCACAACCCGTTACAGCCGTTACACCATCAATCAATCTCTGCAAGATTGAACGGGAAATTAGTCCGGAATATTATGATAACAAAGCTAATATTATCAACATTCCACCTCAACCACAGCATTCTATTTGCACAATACACGATACATCCGAAAATAGTCCACAAACCGACATACTTAGCAGAACAAGGCAATAATATCATGTCATGACACAGAACAGGTTTCCACAAGGGCGGCGGACGAACGGCCTTGCTACTCCTCACGAGAAACATGAGATTGCTGACGTAACGAGTTCAAATTCATCAGAGCAACCCTAATTTATAAGGATAATATAGGGTTACTAATAAGAAATACGGGGGTAGTATGACTTAAGACAAAGATGGGTTGATGACATAAAGAAAATCGCAGGTCTTTCCTTCAATTTACTTGATCTAATAAGGAAAGGGATAGAAAAGGGTAGCTAGAAAGAACTTAATATCAGTTCAGCAGGTGGTCAAGATGAGCTGTAGACAATGATGACGATATCTTAAAAATAATGTGCCAAAAGTTTATCAAAGGATATATTTCATACATTCGTTGCAAAATTTGATGATTAAAGTGATGACAGTTTACGAGAGGATGATGGCCTACAGTTATTATTTGGCCAGATATTAATGATCCTTCGAAATTGGATTTCGACACTCGTGGTCATGAGTGTCGAAATTCCTTACAAAATCATCTATATGTTGATTAAATTAGAATGGAAATTAATGAATCTGTTGCCATTTCCACGCCTGGCTGGGGCTAAATTGTTCACGTGTCAGTTGGAGTTAGTAGCCTTTATTAATATACACAATTATAAATAAGCTCTGTCACATCTATATGGAATGGAATTGTGCTTGATTTAATTACCAATCCGATTGATACCACGTAGCATAATAGTAATGGTTTCTATTTCAGTAATTTCATTAACTCCGTTGAGTATATTGTGTCATAGGTTCTATATCATTTTGTTTTACACATAATCATTAAGTTCAGTGTATTTTGACTTTGCTAGGGTACATAAATTGTTATGTAACGCAAAATTCTAAAGGCTTTCAGAGTTGACATCAAATTCTAAACAATTCCAAAAATCCAGTGTGTACAAAAGGATGGGTTCGCCCAAAGCATCTAAAGTATTCAGTTTCGCTCTCGAGATATGACGACCTTTGTTCGTTTTAGCATCAACAGAGGCGAGCGAGCCACCAAACCGGTATTTATACTCCTGACATTTAACTGAGCTACATATGAAAATAATTTTGATTCGTAATTGTTTCAAGCGTGTTGGGAATGTTCTACATATTTTAGGTTAGTTTGATTTTGATAGCCCAGTTTTCTCTGTGGTCTTGGTTTCAACTTGATTTGTTCGTGATTTTCCCTTTGACAATCATGTGAAAGCTTTAACGTTGTATTGGTACAGCCTTCAGTTTGTTATTTTACTATCAAGCTGATAGTTTACGTTTCTGCTTTGAATTTCAGTAACATACAGAAAATATTTGTCTAAAATTAAATGGATATATGCAAATACAATTCCATATAGCCTATAACTTTATTATTGGTTAGAATAACTCCACCATTTTCCAGATCAACATCCAAACAAGATATGTAAAATATTATTGTCACCGCCGCAATCCGTATATTTTTGTTAAAAAACTGATTTTTATTTAGAATCATAATGTAAAAATCGAACCCTATCTTATATAGCCTATATTCGATAGGAGTACAATATCAGCCTTATGATATTTGTATTAGACAAATATTTATCCAGAATAGTCTAGACGGCTAGATTTCATAAATTGAGTTAAACTAGAAGTAGTGATCGTCAGACTTAGGATATACGTAGTGGCTAAGAATCTTCATTAAATACTAATTGAATATAAACATTGAAAAGAAAATTTCGTATTTGAGTGTTATTTCTATAAGTACTATTGACTAATTAATACGTTCGTCACCAGTCACATGATTTGTATTATCCTGTCTTATGTATACCACGTGTCTTTTATGTAAAATTATATTAATACGTACACGGATTTTCTACAAAATACGGGCTAATCATATCTTTTTATTTTATAAACATAAATGTTATTTTAGTCAGTAGCTTCCTATTGAGTCAGCATTATGGGACAAAAGTAAACCCATAAATGATTCAACACAAATATTTGAGAGGCTTGCTGTTAATTGCACAAATTGATTAATTCTAAGCCTTTTAAATTTAGTTGACACAACCATTAAAACGTTACTTTAAACATGAGAAGTATTTCAAGCTCACTCATTTTCATCTCACATTTATTACCACAAACGACTTGAATAAAATTACAAAACGTAGCCAAAATGTAAAAGTCACCTGTCAAGTGTTATCACAGAAAATACATTTTCTCCCAAGTTACGTCGAAAAGCTTTTAAATGAATCCGACATTCAAAATGTTGTGACTGATAATAATATAAATGTTGCAGATCTATTTGAAGATGAACGTGAAAAGGCTAGAGATTGTCTGCACCTTTGTCAACGTCAATGCTTTTACAGTTTTCAAATTTGATCACTTTCATTCAATTTTCTAATGTTCAATTCCCTCTCTCTTATATCTTTGGACACTCCTTTGAAGTGTCGCTAGACCATTTAGCTTCTATTTCAGCTCCTACTCAAACCCTGTCAGCATATTCACTCACATAAGTGGAATCAATACACAAAAGCCTTCTCCGAACTACGTTCTAAGTGACAGTTGATATCTGTAGTACGCTTTCAGATTTCGAGAATTGGTCTGACAGATAGATAGACATAGCGACTATGTAATATTCAATGATGTCAGTGAAGCGTTTACGAACAAAACATTAATCACGATTCCAAGCATCGCAGGCTTAAGTCCTACCAAAATTAATAATAGGTCTTTACCTATGAAATTGCCGTTTTGTATGAAAAAATTTAAACGAATTTTTTTAATGAATTTTTTATTTGTATTAATCGAAGTAATCACCCATGCAATCAATGCATCTTTGCCATCGCAGTGGCAGTTTATTGATGCCCTTCTTAAAGAAATCAGCTGGACGGGAGGCAACAAATTCTTCAAAGGCATTTTGTACTGCCTCTCGGGTATTAAATTTTTTTCCCGCCAAGAAGTTATCCAAATTCTGGAAAAAGTAGTAGTCTGTAGGCGCAAGGTCTGGTGAGTAGGGCGGATGACGGAGAGCTTCCAACCCCAGTTCTTGCAACTTGGAGACCGTCTGCTGTGCAGTATGAGGTCGCGCGTTGTCGTGCAGGAGCAGCGGAGACGAGCGATTGACCAATGCTGGTTGGAGATGCGCCAGCTTCTCCATCATTGTGTTCAGTTCTTCACAGTACACATCTGCAGTAATGCTCACCCCGTTTGGTAAGAAGCTGTGATGAATCACACCGGCGCTAGACCACCAAACAGTGACCATCACTTTTCTAGGGGTAAGTTTTCGTTTAGGGCATTGTTTAGGTGCTGAACCAGGATCCAACCAACTTGCTGAGCGCTTACGGTTATCAAACAGAATCCATTTTTCATCGCAGGTAACAATGCGGTTCAAAATTCCTTCATTTGTGTGTCTGTTGAGCAGTGCAAGGCACGTCTCGACGCGTACTTCGCGCTGGCGATCATTGAGTTCGTGGGGCACCCATTTGTCAAGCTTTTTTACCTTGCCAATTTGACGCAAATGGACCAATATTGTTTTGACGCTAACGTCGAAAGCTGCTGCTAATTCAGCCGTAGATTGTGTATCATCAGCTTCCACAATCGCCTTTAATTCGTCATTGTCGACCAAAGTCTTCGGACGACCGCGAGGTTCATTTTTCAGGTCGAAATTTCCAGAACGGAAGCGAGCAAACCAATAACAGGTGGTGCGTTGGTTTGTAGAGTTAGCTCCGTAAACGTCGTTAATGTTGCGTGCCGCTTGTGCCGCGTTGCTGCCACGACGGTACTCATATTCCATAATTACTCGAATTTTTAACGTATCCATGATGACGAAAAAGATTGAAATGCGATGAAAATGTAACACTAATCAATAAAGAAATGACTACTTTTAGAAAACAAAATCCATGTTTTTAAAATAAAATTAATTTGAAATTAGAATTCATAGCCAAACAAAAATTATTTTGATTTGAAATGGCCAGTACTGCAGAACGGCAATTTCATAGGTAAAGACCTAATATCTCGCTTAAAATTTTCCAGTTCAATGTTGGAGTTTTGTTCCAAACTAATTTGCGAGCCTCGAAACGAATTGTTTTTCAATGCCAGTTATTGTTACGGGCTTTTTTCAAACTTGTATGATATATTGCGAATGCTTGCCTTTTTACTGGCAGTTTTTGAGAGCCCTACAGATGGTGAGAGACTATTTGAAGGGTTATTCGGTCCATAAATTATTTTTATACGGTTCAAAGGATAGTCTTTGGGTACGTGAATCATTCCGTGGAAACGTAACGAGCGTTTGATAAAAAACAGACGTATTTATTATATTTGAGTACGCTTTAGGGAATCATCGGCGAATCTTTGGAGCTGAATAACACCTCCTAATATATGTTGCTATTATTGATTTTGATTTCGTAGGAGCAAAAAATAGACCAAGCTGAGAGCTTAGATTTACAAAGCGGTTATGCCAGGAATAAAAATAAAAACATTTTTCAACACAAACACGTTCTACACTTAGGTGTATAATCATCAAGTGATAACCACTCTCATTTTACTTTTCATTCATGCTTCAATCATAAACATATTTCTGTCCCTCTCTCTGAGTGGTCTACCGTCACTTGTGACACTAACTCGTGGGCGTCAAGTCATGAATCACATTGACATCGTGCGTCAGTTGTTAAGAGAGCATTGCTATTATCTCATCTGTGTTTACATTGTTAAAAACCTAAATTATGGGGCAGTCACTGGAGTTTTAAAGAATGAATCTTTCGTGAAGTTTGCGCGAAGATTAAAGGATGTCCGTGTTCAGAGTGCTGGTCCAGTTTGAAGATTTATATTAATTTAAAGTTGTCGTCTGCCACAATGAAAATAAATGATGTTAACGTCCTTGAACTCTGCAGTCTCTAAGCTTCATCATTTGACATCATCCAAATTGATATTGATAATTTTGAATGAAATATTAACGGCCAGACATTTCATAATTTGCATCACAAAACATCTAACAAATTTCAACAAATACCTATCAAAATTAACTCAAATCAAAGAAGAAATTAATTCCTATAAGTAAGAATTCAAACTTGATATTTTAATAAATTTTAATAACAACCTCTAAGGTAACAAAAATAAAATAACACAATGATTGTTTTACGTCAAAAGTCACGTGTGTGAATAAAAAATTTGGATGGACGACAAAAAACTATTTTGCTCTAGTCAAATCGACTGCTTGCGCGTTGATGACGTGATTCAATGATATGACTGATTTGAAGAACAGGGCTATTAAGTAAGAATAAATACAACTGATATTAAAGAAATCGTCATTGGTCTGGCCGTCGGATCCTAGGCAGATCTTCAAGTTGGACAAAGTTTTATTGAAGTTTTCCATTATGAGTTGCATTTACTAGTAGTATTCTGGCTGGATTAATGGCCAGTGTATGGCAATAAGCTCGCCTATGGGACTTTACTAACATAACTGGCGATATGTGGGTTTACATTTTGCAATCTGCCTGCCCCTTTGGAGAGTTCAGGGCTGTCTTCTTCATGTCGCTGGCATCACTTTTCTCTAATTTTGTTGGCCTAAGACTTCGCCACTTCCACGGCGTCATCGGTGGCAGCGCAGAGGTCACTTTGACTGCAAGTTTTGGGACACAGAGTTCAGGGCTGGTGTTCCGAGTTATGATTATGATATTTTACGCATTTAGAAGTTTTGTGACATATTTCATTATGCCATGAAGGTTCAAAAAAATATTAACATGCGACCCGCGCTTGTTTCGCACGGTTTTTATGACTTAACAAAACATCGAGATTTCTTTATTAAAGATAAATTTTATATTATTGTAATACCTACATCAATATTTAATTTCACATAAACCTTCCGAAATAAATTCTCGAAATGATAGCGAAAACTGCATCAAATTCCGTTATGTACACGAAAGCTACTTTAATTTATAATATATAATACTCATAGATATAGATGACCAGGATGAAGGGCAGCTCGTCTCCACGATATCTCTCGTGTAATTAGTCACAATCAAGACATGTAAACAAACTAGGCTGAGAATCGGCACTTTTTGAACGTCAACATTACATAGGACAGTCCACCAAAATGCCCGCCCTTCACCACTTCCTAGTGCTATAGCTGGGAACAAGTGGCGCAACAAACTCCCCAGCAGTACTCATAAGGTCCATACAGTTTCATTCTGTACTTATAGCATCAACGATATTACTTCCATCGTAAACTTCCTACAGACTTAAGATACTCGCGATGAAAAGCCTAAACGTGCCCTGAGCAAAATTCTCATAACAGTTATTTTTTATCTTGTACAAAAAACTAACTTTGAATGAGTTTTCCCACGTATATTATGTGTGTGCCTTGGGGTAGCCGTTTGAGGACTCACCAAAGTGTGCTAGAGATTTTAAACCAATATGCTTTGCCGTAGGCGAAGTTGTAAGAACTAATCAAACATGTTAGCAGGTAGGTAGTCTTCAAATATAGTAATTACAATGATGGACAGGTTTTACGATAGTTAATAGGGTTGTCAATACTGTCTTAAATCATTAATCACTATAGCAAGTCACATATGTATTAGAAATATTATTAATGAATGCTATTATTTTATAATGATTGCCTTAAACACGCGATAAAAACTAAGGTTTTTAAACGCTGTTTTAATATTCTTAAGGTATGAGATAACGAACGCTTACCTTATGTAAATATGGGTAATATCGAGGAAGACATTTTAACAATTTCAGTATATTACGTACGTGATTTAAATTTCTGAGATGGTACCTCAAGCTTGTGTGAAAAATATGACATTCATTATGTAATAAAAGAGGTTTCCAGACAATGTTGAGTTCAAAGAGAGTAATATTGAAAAGACACAAGGAATGGAACAAACACAACACGTAATTAAGTTAATTAGAAAACCCGTTTCCAGTGCTTGCTAAACATTATTTTAAACAACCATAATGTTAGATGAAAGATCACAAGACATTTACACGAAAAGGCGCGGACATTAAGACTGACACCCAGCAGTAAATGGTCACATAAAAAGGAACATTAATCTGGAAATGGACTATCATGCTGGATTAAAATTCAAATATAGTCCAAAATTATAATTAAAACATTACAAAAACACATAAACCCAACAAACGTTTCCTAACTAAAGCTTTTGACCCGAAGAGCAAAGTCGAAAGGCACAAGTGTCGCGGGCATAAAATTACAAAAGGCAGCTTGCCTTTCGGCCCTAAACTAAACTTTTTTACAATCCCATTACATGGATTCACGACAGGAGAGCGATTTCGCGTTATTTACCCTGGGGGGTACAGAAAGTTAGAAAGACCAACACAGAAAAGTTTAAAGTCGCGTAAAATTTATGCGATTTTTTTGGGTACCTGCTGATGATAGAACACTTTATAATCCCATCTATTTATTGGATATATTTATTTTTGTTGTCAAATCATAGTACTTTAGTCCTTTGGTGCAAACGGCAGATTAGAACTCCGCATAAATCTATAATTACTTATGTCAACCCCACAACCACGGGCACTTTGCCTATTTTCTGAGTCTAACTATGAAAAGTAAAGCAAACTTAAAATAGTCTACGCTTTTTTTTGTGTGGGAAATCATCAAATGACCTCTCCCGCTCTGGGCGGAGCGGAAGGGCTAAAACTCTTACTAAAACCCCCCCGTGTTCCTTCAGTTGCCTGTGCGCCAGGGCCACGGTAACTCTTTCGAACAATCTGCGACAAAATAGTCTACCCTAAAGAAGGTACATACTACTTAATAATTTTCTAAAGTCAGCCACCTTTACATAATATTTGAGAAAGTGTCAAAACATGATATTTTGTGTATGCTGATATCACACGATACATTTGGCGTATCGCATTCCGACAACACATAAAAGTTATCGACACTCTCAAAAGGGAAGATCGCTTCCGCAGGGATAACATGTGGCAAGTATGATGCAGAAAGTCTGTAGCATACTTAAAGTGAAACAAGGATCGCTTGGTTCTATAATGACATCGATAGGGAGGCGTTATTAGTAAACATTTGGGTTCTTTTTTTGAAAAATCAATATGGCGGCGTTTGTTTCCGAATTTGACCTCGCGCCAAACGATTCATATATATTCTTCTTTTGCTTCTGTCGTGACAGTAAGAACAATATGAGAACAGAGCAAGGTGGTAGCACCGATAGCAGAGCTGACTGCCCAGAGTGCGGCAGGTTTATATTCGTAGAGGCTGTTTTTAATTAACGGCTTTTTAAAGATTTATCTAGACGCCAGTAGTTGCTTAAATGACTGTGGTCGTCGTTTTTCAGTTAAGTTTGAAGTGGTCCTTTTACACCAAGGTTTGTTCAGTGGGTCTATGACATAAAATATACATGTGTGTTTATTGTTTTCCAATAAAAATTATGCTCGAGTCGCAGCAGTAAGTTTTCGAATTAAAGAAAATGTGTATTGATAAGGACCATGTGAACTCGGAAATTGAAAAATTATGTTTTACAAACTAATCTATCAGGGTGGGTATGTTCAAGTAAATTATAGATAACTAAAATACTACGAGTACATAATTGGCTAATGAACCGTTCCTTTCTATTATAAAAGGATCTTTGCAAACTTCAAAATTGTTCCATTAATTACCTCACAAGAACTAGACGCTCATTGGAGTGTACTCTTATATAATAAAAAATACACACACTTAAGAACCAAGAAGTGTTTCTTATAAGATGGAAACTTCCCCGGTGATGCGAATGTTTACAAATAGGTACATTATAGACAACTACACGGTAGGTATTTATTAATTGAATGGCTTCTCTGCTCACTTGGCTTAGTCATGGATTATTATAGGTTAACAGACACGACTTTGTGATAAAGCTATTAGATCTCGATCGTATTGTGCCTAAAGCTATTAAGAGGGAATTCATAGTTACGTAAAAACGATACTCTATCTATTATAATATATCTATATCTTCAAACGTGGTTTAATTATTAAAACTTAATGCACGACACAAGTAAAAATATCAATACAAAGGAGAGGCATTTTCTACCAGTCAACTTTTGGGTTATGCAGAGGCAAACAGTGGTAACTCAAACTCAATGCATTTATTTCAATTAAACCAGAATTGACATGAAGTCGGTCAGTCAGAAATATGAAGCTAGTTTCCCATCCCAAAGCGTAGTAGGTACCTATGGAGAAGAACGGGCAAGAAACTCCAATAACTATAAAATATGAAGAAGAATAAATACTGATACATACATTCATATAACTTGTATTTTAAAATTAACTTGTATTATGTGATCATTAGAATACAAGTAAAATTTTAATACAATGTTTATTTAATTTATGTAAAATATTGATCCACATCGCAAAAGAGCCGAATCCTACCCTATTTTCAATAAAGGCTCCTGACAAAATCGATCCAGCCGTTTCGGAGATTAGCCGGAACAAACAGACAAGACAGACAACACAATATTTTCTATAATGGATTTTTTGTAATAAGTAAGTACCGTATATATATACTTTTAAATGCATTTAGTAAAAAAATGTTTTTTTGACATTACAAACAGACACTTCTATTTTATTTATTTGTCTAGATGAATCTTAATCGACTAATATAAGAATTAAGGCTCTGGCAGACAGGCGTGACGCGAATCTTGTAGGACAATTTCCATGAAGTTTTCGTGGAAATTGTTCTACTAGAGTCGCGTCGCGCCTGTTTGCGGGAGCCTTAAAGCTGAATCTCTAAAACAAAGCAGCGTTGTTAATAACCCTAATTAGGCCACAAGTTGTGGGACAACAGAAATCCGTGGATTAATCCTTCAATTTAGGATCCCTACCCCGTGATTATTAACAGAGTATGTAATATACGCCTGTATATAAACGGCTCATTTCCTCCTCGTATTTATCCTGGATACTCATTACCAAAGTCTTTAGTTAAGGATCTTAAGTGTATCTTTGTCACAGTCAGGACAGCTCCCGCCGGTTAATATAACTCACTATATACCTTCTGCCTGCGACTTAGCCCGTGTAAAATTCCTTGTTTTAACATAAAATATATCCTATGACACTGGCAATACTGTACCTTCCCATTAGTGAAAAGATTTTCGGAATCGAGAAGCTTCGAAGATTACCCCCTACATACTAAATACAAACTCGCAAATTTTACATCCTTATAATAAATTAGTATAAATTGAGTTTTCGGAAAGAGACTATCACACAGGTATTGAGTGACATATACAGCCAAAAAGCTGAAATTTTTCTAAAATTCACTGTGCAATATTTACGGTCTGCGCTGTACTTATTAATGACGTCATAAACAGCACACTGATGGAAAAGACGAGTATTTCGTGACTAGAGTACTCCTTTCCACCTTTCGAATACCATAAAAATGTCTATTGGCATAAATTCGTTTATTACGCCTCGTCTCGGCGAACTAAAAATGGGATATAAACTAGTACTAAAAAGTAACGATGGTTGCAGTTTTAGAAAAGAAAATGAAGAATATTTGTCAACGTTTCCTTTGTAATTTTGAGATGGTTTCACACAACGGTTTCCCCACATTTCACTGTTAAAACGTTTTCCAAATAGGATTACGTTGGACGTAGATGTATTCTCTTGGAACTGGGGCAGTGAAATGCAAAGTAGGGAAAAGAAATATCAAGCCAGAGAACTTAACTTACAAAGGTAGGTAACGTTTGAATTATGGAAAAGTAAATTCATCGCTCTTTCATAAATGATGTCGGTATAAGATCTGTAAAAAGGAAAATCAAGGAATAGAAAACAGTAGCATAAAGGCTCCAACAACCAGGCGCGACATGCGACGCCAATCGCACGCGACACAAAGTCATCGCCTGTCGCGCAACGAGCGGTGCAAGTGACGCGCGCGATTCGCGTCGCGTGTCGCGCCTGTTTGCAGGAGCCTTAACCATGAAAATCCTGCATTTAGGAGGTTGACGAGAAAATGCATACAAAGATAACTTAGGTACTCTTCCCAGTCGAAGCTACGTAATTGATGATAGTATGATTGACAGATAATAATTATTGTCATTAAATACATAATTGTCTGTATATTTTTAAGTACGTACAAATGACGTCACAAGTCGCGTGCTATAGCCACATCTACGTCATAAATAATCTGCGGTTGATTACAATAATAATTAACTCGAGTGGGACTGAACTGTTATAACATTTAAATAATAATCGTTGAAATATGCATGCTAATACATATTGATTGGTATGCATTGTATCTGTTTATTTATTTTATTGTTGAACTAGCTGCTGACCACGGCTTCACCCGCGTGGATGTCGTAAATTATCACACGGGATCGTGCTACCGAGACAAAAAGTAGCCTATGTTACTCCATATAACATCAGCTATCTGCCAGAGAAAGTCCTGACAAAATCGGTCCAGCCGTTTCGGAGATTACCCGGAACAAACAGACAAGACAGAC
This sequence comes from Dryobotodes eremita, assembly GCA_917490735.1. Taxonomy (NCBI): domain Eukaryota; kingdom Metazoa; phylum Arthropoda; class Insecta; order Lepidoptera; family Noctuidae; genus Dryobotodes; species Dryobotodes eremita. The sequence continues at coordinate 10,832,393 of OU823267.1, forward strand.
AGACAAAATTTTTAATAATGGATTTTTTGTAATAAGTACGAGGTGCATTCAATAAGTACCTAGCCTCATCGCCAGAGGGCGCTGTAGTTTCAAAAGAGTTTTACCACAGTGTAGCACATTCTTTTTTAATTCTTTTTTCAAATTTTCATTCCAATCCCTTCATTTGTTTTAATTTGACAATTTATGGAAGCGAACGTGTCGATCGGTTTTACAAAAATGGAAAAAGAGCAATATCGTTCGGTGATTCGATTCCTATTTTTGGAAGGGAAAACGCGCATCGAAATCAAAGAGCGCTTGGATGCTGTGTACGGTGACTCTTCTCCATCGATGGCCACCGTCAAGAATTGGTTCAACGAGTTTGCACGTGGCCGTACGTCGGTTTTTGATGAACCACGTCCAGGTGCACCGAAAACAGCTGCTACGGAGGAAAACATTAAAAAAATCCATGATCTCGTATTGGCAGATCGCCGATTGAAGGTTCGGGAGCTAGCTGAGACTGTAGGCATTTCAGAAGGAACAGTGCATCATATTCTTCACGAGGAACTCGGCATGAGAAAGCTGTCGGCGCGATGGGTGCCGCGTTTACTCACACCAGAAAACAAGCGCAACCGTGAGACCACATCGGAGACGTGTTTGGCGCTGTTTAAGATGAATCCAGCGGAGTTTTTGCGTCGTTTTGTGACCGTCGATGAAACCTGGATCCACTGGTACACACCAGAGACCAAGGAGCAATCAAAACAATGGATCCAGACCGGGGAACGTGCTCCAAAGAAGGCGAAAACTGTAAAATCGGCCGGAAAAGTTATGGCCACCGTTTTCTGGGATTCACAAGGTGTGATCTACATCGATTACCTCGAGAAGGGTAAAACAATTACAGGGCTTTACTATGCCGATTTATTAGGCCGATTCGACGCCGAATTAAAGAAAACACGACCCCATCTGGCGAAGAAAAAAGTGCTGTTTCACCACGACAACGCACCGGTTCACACGTCTGCCGTTGCCATGGCCAAATTGGTCGAATTACGCTACGAATTGCTGCCCCATCCACCGTATTCTCCAGATTTGGCCCCTTGTGACTTCTTTCTGTTTCCTAATCTGAAAAAATCACTCGCCGGGAATAGATATGGATCGAATGAGGAGGTCATCGCCGCCACGGAGGCCTATTTTGCAGAGTTTGACAAAAACTATTTTTCGGACGGGTTAAAAAAGTTGGAGCATCGCTGGGCTAAGTGTATCGAACTAAAAGGAGACTATGTTGAAAAATAAATTGCCACTTTTCCAAAATTTTCGTTTACTTTTTGTAGGCTAAGTATTTATTGAATGACCCTCGTAAGTACCGTATACATATACTTTCAAATGCATTTAGTAAAAAGCAGTTTTTTTGACATTACAAACAGACACTTCAATTTTATTTATTCGTCTAGATGAATCTTAATCGACTAATATAAGAATTAAGGCTCTCGCAGACAGGCGCGACGCGACTCTTGTAGAACATTTTCCACGAATTTGTCATAGAAATCGTTCTACTAGAATAGCGTAGCGCTGTCGCGTCGCGCCTGTCTGTGGGAGCCTTTACACTCCATTTGAAATAAGATTAGAAATATAAATAAACCTTTTTTACTCTGTTCAACTGATTTGACTTCTATTCCGTAGGCATAAGGATGGCATTAAAAGCAATACCGTGCTTACAATACCAACTGTTTACTGCAGCTGCCATTTGTCATGCCACCAACGCAATAGAAGTCAAAATCGGTTGAATGGACTGTAAAAAGGTATAATTAAACTGCTAATCTTATTTCAAATGGAGTATAGTTCTCCAATTTTGACCACTATCGGCACTATCTCACCTGATGGGAAGGGATGCCGTTGACAATGTTGCCGCTTGCCTATTAGAAACCCATTCACTCCAGATTTAAAGACTAAAGCCACAATCATCTTACTAAATTACTATGAATTCAAAATTCCTGTATTATTTTGTGGTCGAAACAGGTGCGGCTTATCATTATTTAACACAAATGAAAACCCATCCGAATCCGAGCACTGGTCAACAGCGATTACCTAATCCTCCCAAGCTTCCGCGTATCTGCCTGACAGCTGGACAACGCAACGGCTTAACGTATTCTCTAAAGGCACTGAATGTTCTATACAACCCAGATAAATTGATCAACACAACAGCAATTTAGCCAGACGTGATCCAACATAATTAATACAACTCAAAGAACTCAGTCTACGAGTCTTCGGGGTTAAACCAAGCTTAAGCGTAGCTCTAAACTTTGAATCGTATAATACTTTCCAAGTCACGGCAAGACTGAAACCCTCACGTCCAGTTTCAAAGTTAATAAGAGTAAGTATGTAGTTTTGAGACAAAAAATACGACTGACTTTCTTGTAGACTAGGCTACAGACGCCAGAATTTTTCTTGTACGTTATTCTTTGAAGATTTAATATTGAGTTAGAAAAAAATACTGTAGAAAGAAAATGCGTTTATTTAAAAACAAAAAAGCTTAATAAGAAATAAAAAATAAAAAAATAGGAACTTATGCCAAAAGGGCCTCAGCTCGTCATTATTTTAGTTGGCAACACTGGGTACTACCACCTAATGCTCATTGTCAGCTGCAGCCATACGCTCCTACATTTAACAATTTAACAATAATATGAATAAAAGACTGCTGAAAAAACACAATAGCATTAGAAGTCCAAAGATACAGGATGCAGGCCCGTTTTACTAACAATTTATTTCGTATCAACAATAGCTTATACTTACAAAAACATTGTCCGAATCAACAAAAAGTCAATTGATGGGGCCAAAGACCCAACACAATGCAATAATTACAACAATTATAAAGTTGTTTTCTTATAAACTTATAATTCAAGTACTTGTGTACAACAATTATACTACGATTGAGAAGACGCGGTAATTTGAACAAATTATCTAAGTTTTTCGTTATATGCAATTAAAGAGTTACGAAATGTCGGAAAAGAATTTGACAATACGTTTTCTTTTTTGTCAGCGACAGCCATTTGTTTAAAGTCAGCGTAGTTAACAGCGAGAATTTACATTACTGAAGTATCTTTGCCCATTTTTTTTTTTTTTTCATATACTTTAGGCCAAAATCTCAAAAAGAAAATCAGTAACACAGTAATTTTTTTTATTCTGTCACGAAACTAAGAAAAACTTAATGAATATTCCTCATACATATTTTCAAGCTTAGTTATCGTATGCTAAAGAGTCATCCAGATTCGTAATTTGTCTACGCTCATGAATAAACAACGTTTATTTAAAATACCCTCCAAACGCGAATATTCAAAAACTTTAATCCCGAGAACCAATTCGCATGGGATTAATTAGGACTTCTTTTACTTATTTGTTAAAAGCAGGTTCTTTTTGAATTCGTGTTATATATCTTTTGGTGTTAATTAATTAAGTTATTCTGCCTTATATTTTCGAAGATTTTAAAGGAGAAAGCGAGGGATGGGTTATCCGAACTTTGAAAAAGATGTAGTGGTCTCTTGAGTTTCGGCTTGGAATATTCAGACACCCCACACGCATTTTTAGTAAGTACTGAACATGGATGAAGTTAGCATATTGGCTTAGCATTAAGGCTCCTACAAACACGCTCGACACAAAGGCACCGCTCGTCGCGCGACAAGCGGCGCCTTTTGTCGCGCTATCGCGTCGCGCCTGTCTGCGGGACCCTTTAATCGACGTCTTGTGAATAGATCGGTGCAAACACCTTTTACATGTGTCCAATAATATTGATCGTATCGTGCAGACGATACTCTGACTCAGATCATGCTTTGATGCTGAATGTAACCTATGTTCTAGACTGAAGTTTGTCTTTACCACCTACTCTCTCATCTAAATCGCTATAACGTACTACCCAATCCCATTTTCAACTCCTTTAAACCTGACTTTTCCATCTGCCTCCACTTTTAATCTATCCACAACGACCTTTATCATATTTCTAGCCATCTCCATAATATCTTTTAATCTATCCGTCTTCCTGTAACTACGTTACTCACATATTCAAGAGTTGGAGTACATAGAACCTAATATTAATTCTGAAGGCGTAGGTATACTGTGCGTCGGAGTTGGAAGTCAATTCCTTGTATGCCCGAGACGGTACCGTATCGGATACGTTAGTGATTTTAATTTGTAATTGTTAGAAGTGTTGAAGGGGAAAATTATAGTCATAGACAAAGTCTGTAATAACTTTTGTAAAAAGCGATTTTGGCCATTTTTATTCGGGACCTTGAATAAGGAAATTTTCGCTTAAATTATCGCCGAAATGGGCTCCGAATAAGAAGAACGTGAACACTTTTTATTGGCTTTCTGTTATAATATTTATATTTATTAGTAAGTTTTTTTTTTTTCGTTAGATGTCTTCCATGCTCTAAATAAAAAACTTGACGAAAATACGGTAGCCACAAAAAAGAGGCATAACTGGAAACATGGCCTAAACACGATCTTGCTCGTCTTACACTTAAATAATTTATACCACCTGCTAACAAAAGAAATATGCTTCGACACATTCAAAACTTATTTAAATCACAATATCATACATACTTACAATCAAAGCGCCATTATCTATAGTTACTTAGTCACGTCAATGTCATATACTCATAGCCACCATAATGGGAATACTGTTCGGTCATCCATACATATTTATATTCTGCGCCCGCGCATCGTAGGTTCTTCATTTAAACTGTAAAGCCGTTACTATGAACAATGGTGGTCTGAAACGCTTTGGTGTTAATTGCTAAACATACTAGAAAGTTTTAGTTGTTTGATGATCTCAAATCATTTAAGTTTGGTTTGAGGATAAATTAGAAGTTGGATTAGGTTAACAATATATTTATCTTAGTAATTTGATTTGACTGTCAGTATTGATTTTGGGTAAAACTGCTGTGATCAGGATGACTGATATTTGAAATTGGGTTAATAATTAGTTTGAAGAACACGATAAATAAAGTAATTGCTTTCTTTAAAACATGCTACATAAGCGAAGCTGAGGATAAAGTTAAATGGCGTGCGATTCGAAAGGCATATACGTCCAGCTGTAAACTGCTATACTTGTAAAATTTATAGTTGCAGTGGTAAGAATGTTCAAGGTATGCTTCTAATAATTTTAAGGAATACTTCTACATCGCTGTAATACTTTATTGATATCATAAACCTCTTATAAAAGTACAAATACCTACTGCTAAGTAAACTCAACCCGCGTTCCGCTCCACTTAAAACATCTAAAACATACAGTATGACCATAAATCGCTAGAAATATAAATATTTCATACAAAGGCGAATATTCGGCTTACATGCGAAGCTTACACGGCTTCCCTGACGTGACCAGAGTCTAAATTCACAACCCTTTTCTTTCTTGTATATAAATATACTCCAACGGGCTACATGTCCGTCTGAACACGTCCGTCCTTGAAGTATCTAAACATAAGAGCATGTTGAGACTGGATTAGATTCACCAGCTAAAAGTTTTTTGTTTTCAGTGAAAAAGATGTCGAAATTTAGCTTCAAGTATAACATAATAATTTGACAACAGTGGATGTTTATTTTTAATATATATAATGAGGGAATATTTGACTATGTCGGTTATTATGAGGTTCTGTATATTCAATAGATAATCTTATTCATCCATAATTTTTACGTCAATTCCCTACGATACATTCACTCGTTTTATCGTATATCTAAGTTGGAAAAAGAAAATATTAAAGGCCACCTATAAACAAACGAATTACCAACAATCCGGGGATTCCAAAGAATACAAATACTTCGAATTTAGATTCGAGACTTCGAGAGCAGTTCGAAAAGGGGAAATGAAATGAAAAATGTAAGACATCGGGAACTTGTGCTGATTCGAAGCACGTTCGAAGTTTAGAACTTGAGAGAAATCTCGACGACTTAACGCTCCGACGATAAATAATTTGTATATTAACATTTTACAGAACTCGGCAACTACTCTGTTAATTTCGCGAAATTGCTGTGAACCCGTTGGATTACGACCGTTTGTATGAAATAGAAGGTATTGTTAAAATAAATGGCATTTTACAATTTATTTATCCCGTTAATGTTGGCATGAATGACTTTCATACTGTTAACGTAACTGGTACTCATATCGTTGTGTGTGCAAGAACGGGTATGACAGTTAATAATTACCTACTCTAGATAAACAAACTTTTCCTTCACAACAACCACTACTTAATAAATATTTTGTATTTGGTTAATGCAAATGCAGCATGACGCCATTTCATTTGTGAATTCATGAATCAATTGTCGATACGAAAACGTACCCTTCAAAAAAAACACTTGTACGCCAAAATACTTGTATTAATAATATATGTAAATAAAAATAAAATTATACGACACCCGGCCCGACCTTGCCAAAGATGTGACGGTAGCAGAATATTAAAAACAAAAAAAAAACATACAAACAAAAGTACAGGTGATCCGTGCGACACTCAACACAAACTACCCTCAGGAACAATCTTATCAAAAGATTGACCGAGATATTTTCACTGCACAAAAAACTCACAGAAAACTTCACAATTTTCTTTCTTAAAAATTCGTTTTGTTCCTTATTTGGCACAAGAATTCCTCACGACCATGTGAATTATTTATTCGTGACGTGGGTACAGACGTTCGACGCGACGGGAGACCGAATCGCGACTGCCGAGCGGGCCGGCTTACGGCTAATTCACGCGATGTATCTGTGAAGCCACGCCCAAATGTTTTGATGCTGCATTGCCTGATATCAACGTAATGCAGTAAAGCATTTGTAAACAAACACGTAAGAACGCTTGTAATCTGCAGGTGTAGGCAGGGCTGACTAACGTTGCCGTTTAAACGACACGAACAGGCAAAAAAACCTTACATTTTATCCGCAGGACGTATCTTCTGTTTTATTTATTTAATAATATTAAGGCTTGTGTTGTAAATTCATAATATTCTTCAAACTAAGAAAAATATTACCTTTACAAAATGAACCAGATTAAAAAAATAAATACACATACATAACAAAAAGTATTCTATTCTATTGATTAGACATCAGATGGAGCTCCACATTTTCCGGAGGGCCCGCCCCGCCAAAAATATATTTTCGACAAACTAAAGATGGACAACAAGACCTTTAAAAATATTATTAGACCAGCGACATACCTTTACAAGATAGTAACCATAATGTAATGCAGTAAAACATATGTCAACAAACAACTTATGGACACAAAATCATCACATATCGTTCAATGACCATCATGTGGACACAGGTAGGTAGATAGGTATTTACTCTAGAGGTACTTATGTCGACCGTGTGAGCAGGTGCGATAGTAAGAGTAATGACACTGAATAATGAATGGGTGATTTGAATTAATTCTGTGTTTGTAACGGAAATTGTTGGCAGCCTGTGTGGTATGGTTTTTGCATGGGCATTTAAGTTATTTCATAGAATTTTGTTGTTTGAGCTGAGTCATTCAATGACCCCTTATTAAATCATCTGCTGCATTCGTGATATTATAAGTTTCATCACATCACGTTATCCTATCCTAGCTCATCATTACCAGTCTACGGCAGTCCACTGCTGGACATAGGCGTCTCCAATTGCACGCCATTCAACTCGGTTCTTGTCAACTCTCATCTATCTGCTACCAGCCACCTTGCGAAGATCGTTGCTTCCTACCTTACGTTTGCCGATTCGCGGTCTCCAGTCAAGAACACGTCTACCCTAACCTATCTGTTGTTCAGGAAATGTTTCGGAAAATTCGTCAATTTTTTTACGCAAAATATTTTCCGAAGGTGTTCTTGCAGCTATTTCTGCGCATACTTTAGCTTTTCTTCGTCACCTTTTATGAACACAATTTTAGAGTAATATTTTAACATACAACACACCGACGCCTCATTTAGGGCGCATATTAATGCCACGCTGACGAAAATGTACTTCGTACGAGACAACGACCAAAATAAGATACCTCAAATGCATTCGTAAGTTTCACCCAAATATATCCTTCTCCCTAATGCGTAACACACCTGAATCAAATTGTACAACAAAAACGAGAGTGGAATTACATAAATCATCATTTGTTACTTTAACAATAGGCTCTGAAAGTCGGACTACTGAAACATTCGGGTGATAAAGTATCCAGAACGAGCCAGATTTGAATTGAGGGGGTTAAATGATGCCTGTACCAAACAGTGGTGTTAAAATGCCGCTGGAATAATCACAGTTGAAAAAAACCATGCCTTCTCATTTTTACAGCGATTTTCCTATAAGATTACTACCCTACAACCATAAAAAACAGTTCTTCAACCGAAATAGACTAATTACTGCAAGATTGCAAGAGACAATTTTGACAAGTCCAACTTCTGCTGTATCTGAAAACTGTTGTAAAGAAACTTTATCTTCTCTTGTTCTTTCACAATAACCTCGACCAGTGGTTCTGCAAGTTTTGTTCTCGTAAATATTTAATATCCCAAGAGTATCTGGATACTACAAAGCGATGTTTCGTTTGTGAAGGGGGTAGGAATATATGTGTGGTGTAAAGCAGCAATTATGTGTGTGCGGTTCGTGACTGAAAAGGGTTTAGTATCCCTGCTGGGGTAGGCTCGTAAGACAGAGAATCGATGGTTATGGTCTTATTCGAAGGAGGTCAGCATCCTGAAGGAGATTCCCACTAACAATATACATAAAAGTTTGTGCGTTTGCGCTCAGACTATGTCCTAGATTAGCACCACACACATATACTTTTTATCTGGGCATTTGAAGTAATTCATTCCCCATAGGATGCGAATGAAACCGCGGTCAAAAGTAGGTCTATTATTTGAGCGAATGTCTACGATATGACTACCAGTTACAATTCTGGCAAATATCGAGATTGCCTAATATCACATCTGCAAACTTGCGATACCAATACAAATGTGTCCAGGCCTAACTTTAACCACACATTACCGTCACCCAATACCGACTAATGACGTTAATTGGCAGCCATTTGTAATGAAACCAAAGTTAAGTCTACCGAGATGCACAGAGACCAATACACATTAGCACCTGTGCCGCGACCTAATTTCGTTGTGTGCATTGTAGTAATGTGCCATATTGAGCACCGACATGCGAAGTTTTGGTTAAATACAATACTTCGTGTTGGTAGTATGAACTGGTTTCAGTTAAAATATTAGTGTTCAGGTGAAGTCTAAATCTGATATATTAAAGTAATTTTCCCCAAAACTTGTTTTAATTTAAAAAATAAACTGCCTGTAAGTACATTTGTTAATTTAGGATCCAGTTTTTCTATTTATATAATCCTGAGGTTCTTTCTTAACTCTCTTGTTATTTCATTATAGTAAGTTTTTCCCTAAGGAACATCGATTCTAAGGACAGAATCGATTACATAAAAAAACGAGCATACATTTTCATTGCGTGCGTACCCCAATTTTTTCGGACACTAGATTACGCCTCGATAATCGCTCGACAGAACAGCAAGTCGATCCATATTAAAATCTTGACCGGATTTTTCCGTGTACGAACAAACAGCGGAAGACTTAATCGAAATGTTCGGCAGACTGATCGAACCGATTCAAATCGATTCCTTCGTGTATTTGTAGAACGCTTCCGAAATGTTTTTCTATTGAGTGTTAACTCGTACTAAAATTATCACGGTTTGGTGAAGAATATTGTGTAAGTGTGGAACAATTTGATAATGGACATTATAGTTTGTTATGCCTAAGATGTTATACAACATGAAATTCAATGTTATGAGTAAGTTAAAGATCAAAGACGTTATATTGAGTATTTATTGTTAAGAGATCATACCTTGACCCAAAAACAGACAATACAGTTTTTCGGAAAGCGATTTATAAAGAAAACTAATCAGATAAACTCTTTATAAAAACGTTTTCTCCCCGCATTTTTTTAATTAAACCAGATTTCTTTTTTTCCAGGTAACCCTTAATCTAACTTTTCCAACTTTTACCTTACAAAGCAATCTTGGTGGGCTAGCTCGCGGAGATTTACGCCCCCTGTTCCCAAAGGCATTGACCAATAAAAATGGCGGGATTCAATTTGATCAGGGCATCGAACCGGCACCGGTGGCTAGGAACGAGGGTTTACTAATTGAGCAGCCGTTTGTTCACACAGGAGGCAATTTGATTTGTAAATGGCGGTAGACGTGTTTTGATTTGACTTTCATAAATCTAAGCTAACGTTATTCAATAATATGACATTTGCTGTTATAATTCTAAGAACAGATGTTGTTTTATGTGTACAAAAGGTATTATCAAATATGGGAAACGCCTTGAAAAAATTGCTACATCATCTCAAAATGTATTCATTCATTAATTCATTTATTGATTTCGGAAATCCCGAGATGATCATACATTTAAAAACTAATAAATATGCTCACAAAAAATGAGGAAATATTAAGGTTGACCTATTAGCTAGATGAAGATACACGTCATTATGTAGCAATAATCAAAACATTACTTACCCAAAAGATAGTAACTAGATAACAGGTAAAGGCATCATAGGTACCTAGAAACCATAGTTTTGCTTCAAGTATGATCAGATAACAGAATCATATAGGTAAGCATGAACTTAACCACTGACCCGTGCATGTCAATCCACGTGATTCTAAATAATGAGATGGGTAATCTGATACGTAGCAACTTATAAGATGCAGAATCTTATCTCCACGATAATAGATCAGCATGTAAATGTTCATAACTGTATTGAAAAGAACCAGAATGCTTGTAGATATACCGACGAAGTTTGATGAAAATGTCTTCAATTGATTTCACTCCCAAACGTTTTCGAAGAATAGGTGTCACGCTGACGAAAGTGAAATATCATGCTACTACAGAAAATAACGGTAAAGATAATAATTATATAGAACCCATATGGGAAGAATATGGGAAGTAATACGAAGATATGAGCCCAACATTCAATTTAGGAAAACGCGGTGGTATATATATCGTCAAGTCACACACCGAAATATTTGTTTGTGGATCCATGTATAGCTCTAATTTTATTTATATAAGGAGAATCCGATATAATATAGTCATACAGTTCAGTATTAGTATTGCAATCAGTTGCTGCTGTCATCAAAGTAATGGCAAGCGCTGTAGTAGTTTCATACCGTTTTGCGCAAGCCTGTGTTTCGGAGTTAATACCGCTAATTACTCTGTGGTTTCTAAATGGTTTTCAGCATTACGTGGAACGATTTTCGAGAAATATTTTAGTTTATTCATACGATTAAAAGCTACTGGTACACCACTAGATTTATATATGTATATACATATGTTATTTGGATCTTTACCATATCTTGACAATTTTGTATCACTAATATTTTCTAAATCTTCTTTGAACTTTATTTGTACCTACATATGCCCATCGAGTAGATGCGTATATCCTGAACATGGCGCGCTCATCACGAAACTGCCTCGTGAGTCCTCTTCAGTGGATAATTGAGCCTGTCCGGTGCTACTGGCCTTGACAGCAGCTAGTTTAACATCCACAATCCAAGATGGGAGACGGTGGTGACGTAATAGCAAAATTCGCGGTTCGGTCACATTTATTCGGAGTAAGGTTGGATAATTTGGAGAGTAAGTCATGGTTAACTACTGTCTGTGAATCGCAAAAAAAACTTATTTTAGAGATAATGTCACGAAAGACAGGTGGATTATTTTCTTTAATAAAAAGTTATTTGTTGATAGTAATTACGATTCGCGAGAAACTTCAAAGATAAAAGATTTTACCCAATGAAGGTCTTTCAATTTCATCTCCACTCCAATTCTCATCTTATTAAAAATTAATCACATCTATCGAGATTTTATCGAACAATTTAATTTGATCGTGAACTAACTACACTTCGCACTTTACAGACATAAGTAGGAGTGTCTATTCCTAGAGTAGGACCCTCCTAACCTTGATATGTTAGTTGAGAGTGACGTTAGGGCGACGGTAGATCATACGTAACACGACAGGGAACATGTATCAAGTACGTCTGATTTTTTATTATATAACAGAAAATTATTCCACTAAGATGAAACTGGTGATAAATTGAAAAGACAGTTTGATTTGACAAAGTCTTCAATCAATACACCCTCTCTCTTTTCAAGACTTGAAAGATAAAACGAATCGGGATATTCAAATCAAATCTTCTGTTGCCGCTACAAATAAACCGATTGTAACACAAATAAAAAATCTCGCTTTTGAATCAGTGATCTGTGAAACCTAAATCGGAGTGAACACGCAAAGTCTCTGTAAATCTGAGACTGAAGAATCAAAGGAACATTTATAAAAGATTTGCACCGTTTCTGAAAGGTCTGACAGCATTTCAATAATGTAACATCTTAATTTTTTAAGCCCCGTTCATCTCAAAAGAAAATTCGTTGCTAACTTCGTCTGGAAACTTTTACTTTGTCGGCGTTTTTAAATTCTCTTTTACATGTTCTTATACAGTATCAATTTCTTTTTGCATTTGTAATACTGATTCAATTAGATCACATAATGTCTCAGATGATATTTTTATGCTTTATGAAAAGTCATATTTATTTGACTCGTCTGATTCATCTTTTTTGACCATCTTTTACCTTTCTTGCTATTCGACGTCAGGTAACGTTATCCTATCTCGGCCCGTATCTGCGTTTATCTGTAGTTGACAGTCGTCGACTTATGCGTTATGTGTTTACAATAGATAACCGTATTTACTACTTCATTTGTATGGAAATTTCCATGTATATGTTGGGCTCGAACAGTATCCCTGTGGGGGTTTTTCAGTATTTTGGTTTTTCCAAAATATTAGGTAATTACATCATCGTATTTTATAGTAATACCCAAAATGATTTTTTGTCTTGACGTAAATTTATCAAATTATATGTTACGAAAGTATCATACACGTCACTTCTCTCAAAACCAATTACAAAACTTGAATGTTATACCAGAAGGACATAAAAAATTCTCATAAATCACCGAACAAGCGATTAGCTTCGCAAAATCAGACACGACATAAAGTTTGTCGTAATCTTAAATGGCTTTTTCAGAAAAGCTTCGTCCAAAAATACTTCCATGTCCCGTTTCACCCGTATCAGGCTAACTGTCAGTTAAAAAGAAATCTGTGGAGTCCATTAATTCGTTTGTGATGGGATACCAACACGGCCCGTATTCGGGACACTTGGAGTGATGAATGTATCAGTCAATTAGTCTTACATCACTGCTTCACAAGAGAGTTTCGTCCGTAGGATTATGCTTGGAACGTACCCTTAGAATTTAATTGTTGGTTTTTCTGAAGATTTCTATATCAAATGCTTCGAGTTTGATATTTGCAGAAGCTATGTAAAGCCTATACATACTGATTTCTTTCCTTGGCACATTTCTATAGAATGTATTTTTAAATAGTTACACAAGGTACAAACAAAAGACTTCCAATCTTCTAAAGCTTGACTTCAATTCTCGTAACAAAAAACCTTCCATACTCCATATGTTTTCAAATAGCAAATAAAAAAGCGGTTTTAATTATAATCTGTCACTTCTTAAACGACTCATTTCATTAACTTCCGAGTTTTAATCAACTTTGTTAATATTATTTCATTCATAGACTTGATAGAGTGCATTATCAATACAATATTAATCTCGCTGCTATAATGATTTCTTGTCATTAATTATGATGATTATTTCGAATTAATATACCATCATATATTTTATTCGAACTGGCGAACTGTGGGTGTTATACACCTTTGCCTAACCCTTCGGGTAATACAGAATACATTTTATTCGTTTGCTTCTAGGATAACAAAACCTTTCTAGTAATTTGTTTTTACTGTAATATTGAAGTACGTAAATATCTACTTTCACCTCATTCTGCATCAGCTAATAAAATTGAAGAAATATGGGATGACCAGAGAGTTACTGATGTAAAGTCACATCGATTTCACTGCAAAGCTGCTCGAACATTTCAAGTACCTACTATGGATTAAGAAATTAACTATGCTCTCTTGTAGTTTATGAGCTCTTGTTGACGAAATGGACACTAGCAACGATTGTATGTCAACAAATCGATTCTTAACTGGATAAGAATATAAATACACCTTCGGCTTTCACAAAGAGTACTGACTTTGATGGATGTAGTATTGATACTATCAATAGTACAACTTGATGACCGTCCGTTAGTAGCGACGCTTTCGTCCAACGATTTATCATCATATCTGATATAATCTGATAATATGTTGACTATATTCGGAAGTAATGTGACGGGTAAATCCTGTTGCGGTGATTCAATTTAGTATTTTGTCCATGTTGTCATTATTATCAATATTTAACCTAGAAGTTTTCAGATCATAAGCGGATAGGTTACTTCTAGGCAAGCGTAGACTACTATCATTGACTGCATCGCGCGTTGGTGGTCAAACTCTGATGTTCTCAAAAACCAAAAATAATAGTTGTGTTTATGTGTTTTTCTTTGTTCTTTCAAAATATACGAAGCTCGTTTGTCTCAGTCTTATCTCTTCCTCCATATTTCAAGAGCTGGTTCAATTTCTTGGATCATAAAATTGTTTAGTGAAACTTGTATCGTTTTCAATCCCAATGTTGCTTACTCAATTGTAACATTTTATGGGCATATAAATATTCTAGCTAAACCACTATTTCCTGAAACCATATTGTATAACAACAAGATTATGTAACGGCCGTATAATGGCTTATTAATCAAAACGAACCGGATACAAAATTTTCCTGTTTTGCGACAAAATCAAGTTATCGATAACCCGTATCGATGATTTGGTAGTTACCACATACACCAAGTTCAGTGACGTCAAAGACGTCGTAAGCTGACCCGTCACGTACTAATCCAATAAGAAACTCAAGTTTCTGATAATCCAACGTTTAATTCGATTAACCGCTATAATCGATGTTACTGGAGTTTTTTAACTCGAAACTCGATAAGGGAAGGGACTGTCGCTCGATTTCCATGTTCCGATACAACTTTTAAATTGGTAACGAGATTTTACAATATCAGTAGGGTTGGTCGTTTGATAACGATATTTTGCGTTTGAATTTCCGGGAGGCAAAATTAGATTTTTTCCATGCGTCATCGGGGATATCAAAATTTATCATCTCTTTTAAATTTTCAAACCAGTAAATTCTCATAGGAGTTAAGACTTTATTTGTGTTAGAAAAACAAATTAAATTACTAACATTGTTTTTTTTCTATAATAAACCCTTTGTAAAACCAAGCTAGCGTGTCTTGTAATCCAATTAGGTACGCTACTGCTCTTCGCAACACGAAAACAAGCGAACCAAATGATTGAACCTGCCATATTTTCTGTAACTTAACAAGAACGTGGCACATGACATTAAAACCTTTAATTTCAAAACGGTTATATTATATTTTATATCTAAAGCGTAGGCAGAGGTGTACAGTACAGCCTGGTAGGCGGGCGTTTTCGGGGACACTGTTATGTAATTTTGACGTTCAAAAAGTGCTGATTCTCAACCTAATTTTATAAATGACTCGATTTTGAAAAAGAAAATACACATTTCACTTGCACAGTTATGTTTTCGTAATTACCATGTAATGGGGGCGAGCAAATAGCCACCATTAGGGCAAACTCCGGGCTGCTACTGAGAAATTCCTAACGGAAAATTTAAATAACCTTTTTCCCGACCTTGGCAACGAACCCAGATCCCCGCGACCACAAGGACAAGGCAAGGAGGCAGTCAAACCCCTCAAACCCTTTAATCAAATGCAACATAGGTATAATATCAAAATGAAAACCACAAACATTATAATTAGTTCATAAGGGAGTAAATAACAGGGTGACGCTTGAGTACATAAGCTTGAAATTGTAACAAACATTAGCACTGGTTGTGTGTTTAGGCAAGAGAAATATGTATTTAGGTCCACAAACATATATAAGAACTCTGTTTAGACTTCGAAAATTGTAGTTTACCTTTGGAAATGTAACATAGAACTTGGAGCATTGTATTAGGTGTAGTTAAAGGTGGAAAGATAACAAAAATTACTGTAATTTGTATATATTTCATTTAATCCTCCAGGTCTTCGTATTAATGTTTTACTGGTTTGGTTACTGTGGAATAAAGACTACCAGACTTTATACCTCATTTTTAATTACTACCTTTCTCAGATTTCTAACAAAATTGCAAACTACTGGTTACAATAAAGCAAAATATTCGCAATTTACGACACAATTTCAAAAAGAATTCGGCGAACGTTAAAAGAGAAAAGCGCTAGTGTGGCGTGACTAAATTACGTATTAAATTTTCAGAATTCTTCGCACGTTTTCAGATTTTATAAACGTGTACGATTTAGTGCTGAACGATAAGATTTATGGCTTAAAGCTGTTGAAATCGAATGCTTCATTAGTAAGAAAAATCTAAATTGATAATGACTAAGTAAATCCTTGATTATTATGAAGAAAGAAATAGTCTAGTTTATATTGCCCACCAATTTTATTTGCTGGAAATATTATTTTCAATCTGTTCGAATTTACCAAGCACCTGTACATTATTTTAAAAAAACGTACGTTTTTTAATTTGATAATATATGAATAAAAATTAACAGCCACAATCCCACAACATAGAGGATTTATCGTTTATTACAAAACAATGGTCGTCGATACTGTCACCTTGACACGGACGCAACGCGCCGCTCCCGCGCAATCATCCAATTGGTAGGAACCGGACAAGATGGCCGCCGTAGACGTCAACGAGTGCCGTTGCGTTTTGAAACTAGTGTTTTGTTGCATGTCCGATGCAATGACGGGTTCTGGAAGATTTCTATTGTGTCGATGAATAAAGATTGTGAAAAATTGTCTTACATTGTTAAAATTGTGTAATTGATAAAATACTTGAAGTTTTACTTTAACTTTTATAGTCATTAAACGTTGTCTGAATTTTGAATTACACGATCTATTTAATACTTCTGTCAGTAATTTTTCCGCTTGTAACAATATTTTTCTATGGGCATTGTTGATAGATTCTTATATTTCTTATAAATTGATTGCCAACTGTTACCATTTCTCCGTTAGATATAAATACAAAATCTGCCAATTTGTAGGCAACGGTTCATGAAGAGTTTAGCCACAATTATTGTTATTGTAAGCATTATTAAAGCAAAGCAAAAACCTTAACAACAAGGCTCCCGTTACGCCAACGCAATCATAAAAAATTACAAAACCTTTTACATTCTAAATAACAAAACGAAACACTACACAGAGCATATCTGATAAACTTAAACTTACAAGATAAAGATTTTCAGTAAACACTAGTATCGCAAAACAATCAATATTTTATTTGAACGCGGCCAGATACGGGTGAATCAATAACGTGAACCGTTGTGAGCGCGAACGCGACTCCTAGCGCCATCTATTATGCAATAGCGGAACTACGTAGCTTAGCTACTAGATTGCGCCACAAACCGTTAGGGGTCGTTTTGGTAGCTAAAAAATTCAAAAGTTCTCAGTGCTGTACAGTTGCATTAGTAAATTGGAACCAGTTTCATCCCACGCGAAATGAATGGGTTTATTGGCAATATGGCAGACCGGTTTTAAGACCTAGGACTTGGGAACGCTGACGTGTTTTAGTTTGAAGGGATATTAAAATGGTGTATCGCTCAAGTTTGTTACTAAAAGTAAACTAAGCTACTGAGAACCTCATCGTACTTGAAAGCTGGAAGTGGATTTATTACTTTAGCATGAGAAATAATTTACTATAATCATAACCCGACTTTCAAGAAATATTTTAGTTCTATGCTTAAATAGTACTTTAGGGCTTAATCGTCACGAAAAACAGTAATGAGATGGTGATGGTATAGAAATTGACCGCTAATACAATGACAAGCTTTCAGAGAAAAAGACAACGATATATGATACAAATAGAGAAACATAAGTTCAGCTATTGTCCACTAGATGGCGCCACAGTACCTACTAGTTAATAACCTATGAGACATAATCCTCTTATCCTTTTACACTTGATAACATGGGAAAGCTTTTAAACGGACCACTTAATGATTTATGTTAATAGTTATTCCGGATCTTCACAACAATATTCTATAGCGGATAGTGCAGTATTTATCAAGACGAGATTACTTCTAGTTTCCATAATTTTAAGGAGTACTTATTCATAAAAAGCGTTTCTGATGTCGCAGACTACACAGCCATCGTGTTGAATTTTATACAAACATTTTGGCCCACTTCAGAGTCTACCTTTCCTAGAGATATAAAACTCGAACATAAATCTACGTGTGATTCAAGAGCTAGAGTAACGTCGTAACTTTATTTACTACTACTGAGGTGAACTTCACTAGATCCTAGAGACTCTCTAGGGCCTAAGCAAGTTAGTATCTAGAGAGACCTAGGGTATAAAGCTTTGATTTCCTAAGAAAGCGTTGAACGGTCACACAACAACGGCTGTCCAAATACTGAGCGTTTATTGACACCTTAATGCCAAATACTGGTGAAAATTACAGATTTTCATGACGGTCGTTACAAAATGACGGAACTGCTTTCCTAGGAAATCACAAACTCAAACCATTTATTTCAATTAAACCATTTACAGGCACTTTTGAATTGACAAGGAGTCGGTCAGTTAGTCAGAAAGTTGAAGCTAGTTGCCCATTCCAAAACGTAGATCTCTATGGAGAAGAAGACGATCACAAGCTTAAGACGAGGAACTTAATATTTTTCTACCACCACTAATGTTACAAAAACATACACGCACTAATCGCACCCTACATCAACCCGGTTGCTTCAACTCCAGCAACTATTTAAGCAGAATCCTGCTACTTAACTGAAAGGTAATTACAGTAAGTGTACCGTACTATCTAGTACATGCATGTATCTGATACGACTAGTTGCAAGCAGGTAACCGCAACAAGGCCCTTGATAGGTGGAATGCTTGCTTAGAGAACGATTTTGATGTGTACGTAATTGTATGGGTGAAGGAAGAAAGTAAATTTCTATAAGATTGGTCTTATTTTTATTCAATCAATGTTGTTTAAAGAATATCGTCATAAACGAACTCCCCGAGTTGTGTTAACAAACCAATATTTCATTTGTTCAATTCTTAGCCCCATGTAAGTTATCTGAGGGCGAGCCCTTTGCCATTCATCAGACCAAATCAAGACTCCGTTCTGTTACCGTCAATTTGCTAATGAAAATACCCCGCAGATTGAACCCCGAAGAGGACAAACAAAACATTCCTTTAGAATTTCAAATTGAATTTCTTTCTGCTGCTGCCCTTTAAGTATTGTGAGAAAAAGGTTATTGAAAGTGTTTACATACTTTCAATAAAATTTGATGCTTTGCTATCGGTTGCGAAAACTTATTCGGCTTAATGGAAACTGTTCTACGTCATCTTTATTGTTAGAACCGCCTACTCATTGAGAATCATAAATACCATTCATTGATTGAAATCGTTAAAGACGATTTCTTCAGGAAAAGATTTTTTTCAAATTCCAAAAGTGCTGTATTCATTCCTTATTTCCTCGTCAACAAATACAACGTCACCTTCGCGATGTGACGTATTATTGATGTGATCTTTAGGCCACACCCTCAAAAAATTGGCAGACACACCTACAAACATTCCTTTCCTGCCTATATTAGAACAATTAATAATTTAGCTTGCCAATTTACAACACACGCTCTTACTTGCCACACTCGTAAAGTAGCAGTTTGAACGATCAAATTTCGCACACGCGTGCATGGAGTATAAAGCGGAGGTCACACAGTAAGCTAAGCTAGTTTAGCTTACGTAGCTTATCGTGCAATCAACCACGGAGGATTTACTTAAATTACGAAGCTTGACACGGTCGGGGGCTGAGACGAGGCAGAAGTGACATAAAGTTCAGTTAGCTTAGGGCCGATTTTTTAATTGCCTTACTAATAAAATAACTAAGATAACTTTTATCTGAAGACTAAATATGGCGGTTTAACATATTTTCTATACCTGCTGTCAATTCGACATTACTTATTCCTCAGATAAAAGTTAACAGTTAACCGAACCTGCGGTAAAGTGAGTCAACATAGTTTCTATAGTTTTATTACCTCGCTGTGCTTAGCTCTAAGGGGTTTATTTATAAACGTTGCCTAAAGTTAAGAGACATTTAAAAGTCAAAAATGTATGGTTAAACAGTCGCTAATCATTGCTTAACATTAAGCAACGTTTATGAACAATGGGGTAAGTTTACACCATGAACTACAGAGCGTAAACTTCTATGATTTACACTGTAAACCATAGAAGTTTCATGAGCTGACTTAGCTCATCTCGCGGTGTGAACCGTGCTCAACGTTAGCTGATCGCGGCAGTGATAAGACCTCTATGCAGTTAACAAGCGACACTACGACAATGGAGCAACTAGGATCATTCACCTTTATCGTTTACGCTATTGTTCGTCATAGAACTACCATCTAATATGTTAGCTCGTCAGGGGAATATGACCTCTAGGATATGCTAAAGGCCTTTTGCATATGATATACCGTTTTCCGCGAGTGCCTTTGGTTTAATTGTGTGACAAAAGAAACGTGTTTTTGGTCGCCTGTAATTCATATGGAAACAAGGCCATACCTTTGAAATTCTGCTTGTTCATAGGTAAACCTCTCGAGAGCACTGTAGCGTAAAGTTTACGTCTATATTTAGACCAAACGGGTCCCCCTTCCTACGCTTAAAATAAAACCATATAGGTGTCCTTTGTGTCTAGTCTGTTTCATACAGATTAAACCTTTATTTAGGTCAAAATGAACATTCGGAACAACACATTTTCTCATTCGTCTTTGGCAATCGGTCCCGCTTCCATATTGCTGACTAGCTAATATTTTCACCAAGGTATGCAGGCGAATCAAAGCCGTCTATCTATTTTCGTAGTGCCGAAACGAGAGATGAATTCAAAATGAGGTCTCAATAATTGCCTGTGTAACTCACAGACGTCGAATCAACGTAGTCCCACTACCAATACCATTATCTGCCTAGCGTCTTCCCAATATGTTAGGGTCGGCTTCCAGCCTAACCGGATGCAGCTGAATACCTGTATTTTACATGGAGCGACTGCCTAAATGACCTCCAAAACCCAGTTACTGGGTAATACGATACCCCTTGGTAAGACTGGTTGTCAGACTTTTGAGCTTCTTAGTTCCCGTAACGAATGTCAAAGATCTACGAATGACAGCCGGGACCAACGACTAAACGTGTTTTCAAAGGCATGAAGGGGTCTCGATATGTACAGAATGGTCACCCATCTAGGAACCGACCGCGGCAAGCGTAGCTTCCCACTCCCAAATACCATTCAATTAATACCATCGTTGCTAAATGTTTCAGTTCACGAATGTACGTTATTCGTATGTTTATATCTTCTTTGATCCTTTCTAAATGGAGGCTCGGCATACAGCTCCAATTAACCCCTCGGATGGATAGGAGAAATGATACGCGCGTATTCTATTACCTACACAAAACGATACAGTCAGTAGGGATCGCATTGTTACAATTCTGCTGAATTTTCATTTAGTGGGGAATTTAATACGAGGATTTGGAGGTTAAGTAATCTTATTATGTTAAAAGGTGAATGACTGACCGACATATTGATGTCGAAGTATAGAAAGTTTGAATGGCTGATGAAAATGCTAACTAAGCAGACGAAAGTCAGGAGTGATTGTAGATAGGGTTACAACATAAATTCTGGGTAACCAAAAAGGTTTGCAATTTTGTCTATGATGAATTCTAAATATTTAAAAAAATATGATGACCTATTGGAAAGAGGTTACGGCTAATAACATACCAGAGTCGAAAATAAGTCATGATAACTTTAACGTCACAGAAATGGTGCAGTTACCTTTTATATGCTGATCATTTATATTAAACCTCATGTTACAGGAAAAATCAACGAATGACATACATAATTTAGCAATAAAAACACAATTATTTATTTAATTACAATGGTGTTAATGGTGGACTTAATGACAATAGGCATTAAATCTACAAGCCAACTAACCAATGTATAGTGTAGCTTTGCCTTTAATACATTTTGCACTTACTAAGCACAGTGCAATTTTCTCGTAATTAGATATTTCAGATCCCTATCAAATAAAATTACTTACAACTAATCAGCGATTTCCGCTTCGCGTAATGAAACGGCGGCAATAAAATAATATCGATGGATCTATCTGACACCTTTTATTAACACTTAAACTTTGATTAGGAATAATAAGCATAAGCATAATCAGCCTATAATGTTCCTACTGCTGGGACATAGGCTTCGTCTCTTTGAGAGGGAGTGGGCTGTAATCTACGACGCGGGCCCAGTGCGGGTTGGTAGATGTCACATGTCTTTGGAGTTTTGGTTCTACGACATGCCGGTTTCCACGATGTTAGGAATAGTATAATAATTTAAAAGTAAAAAGCGTTCGTAGAAATTGGTTCGTTTTATTCACTAAATTTTATGAAAATAAAAGTTCTAAATTAAGTATCTACATTTATAAAAAAAACTATTTTAATAAGGATCTTAGCGGTCCTTCAGTTGTACCAGTAACATCATACGATGACAATACTGGCAAGAAATAAATAAGAAAGCTTTTAAAAAAAGAACATCAAGTGATTGACAATCAAACATCAGTCACACAGAACGTTCAAAAGATGCGCCCGCGGCGTTCCTGCTCCGTCGCGATGACGTCACCGCGGAAGCTAAGGACGTGTGCGCGCGCAGGTGACTAACCTTACTATTGTCATGTGGGCAGGAATCGTTGCGCGTTTACATACGCGCTGCTATATTTGAACGTTTACCGGTACTGGCGGCGATGGGACATTTCGACTAACGAGCTAGTGGAGCTTAAAATATTACTTCATAGGTACTCAATTTCCAATACATGCTTTGATAACTCAGCGGATTCATTGATGACTCCGCCCTGGAGTGTAAATGTGGTGCTGTTCAACAAATGATGAGACACTTAATATCGTGTCCTGCTTGTCCTGTCGTTACAATAACTGATGGACGGTACTGATGGCGCCAAACACGTAGCCGAATTCTGAGCTGACTCCATTAAGACTGCCATCGACACGCTAAGACGAAGAATACATACTTTAACTATCGAACCAGAGAGATGATGCCGTAATGCTTGTCATGCTTCCCATACGTATATGGTAACCGACCATCATACTAATGGCATCTTCACTTATTGAATACATTCAAACATTGCTAAAGAAATGCAGCATTTTTTTATAACCTGGTGTAACACCATAGAAATAACCTCTAATTTCAAAAGCCAACGTCCAAATGGTAAATATTATAATACAATATTACTAATGTAGCCAAAGATTAGTCACCATTGACATGTAATTACGAATCACCTATAAATAGATGACCAATGTCAAGCATTCTACGGGCTTGACGTACCACGTAGGTACTTAATTTACAACAGATAGAACCAAAGGACGTCGTATGATAATCTTATCTTCTAAGATGATGTCTGTAGTGTATTCCGATGTTTTACTATCAACAGTTAAATAATAAACAGAGGCTTTGCTTTGCTTAACCTTATCTACATAATAAATATGCCTTTCAAAGCTTTCATTTCTCAATCAATCAGTTTTGTAACAATCAATAAAATTGAACAGAAGATTCCTCATCCATCGTTACATTACTCTATCATACTCTACTCAAAGAAACAGAAAAATATATTCACACTACCTCGATTAATACAGGCGTTTCCTAATTTGCTGATGATCTAAGCAGCGCATCTTATTTAATGAATTTCTGATAGCAATAATTATGATAACAGCATAGAAGCTCGATAGTTCCACAAAGGAGTATTTAAGCAGAATTATGTCAGACGAAGCATGCACAAACTTGCTACAGTTCGCAAACTAGACTAGAAGAAACCGCAGAAGTTCTGAACCCTGCCAAACTACTGGCAAATCTTCCAACTAGAGCAGTTCTGTTAGTTTAGGACCTAATGTTGAATTAATAACATTCAATTACGCACGTTTAACTAAGGTATTGTCGGTAGGATAAGGTGTGAAGATATTTGAATAACAATGTGAATCGTAAATGAAATGGTGCAATATATCATGCTTCCGATACTGTGGTCAAAGACAGAGCGAAGTAGAGGAGAAAAATAAGAAATTCCGACGACATGGGATTTCCAATCGGGAAAAGAGAGAGAGCTTTCAAATGTCATATGAATAAACAAGAAGAAATAAAATACACACGTCTCTAATTAAAGTCTTGATTAACTTACAATATTTAAACCTGACAATAAAACTACAATTGAAAACAACTTGACAAGCAATTAAAAGGCCGAAACAGTACTAGTAGTTGGCAAACGGTGCTATAAATATGCATAACGGCCGTCAAGAATCGATCAATTCTGGCAACAGGCTTACCGCCGTCCGGAAGATCATGACATTGGTTGCCTCGGTATTTGCAAGACACCAGCATACAGATTGGCAACTTGCCACACACGCCCAGCGCAATCGTTAAGAGATTTTTATCGTTCGTCGCTGTACAAACACGACAAACTACGATTTGATATGGACGTAAATTTGGTTTGGGTGTTTTGATGGACTATTAAGTGGGTTTACAACAATTTAACATAAACTTTGGGAGTGCATTTCTGTCATTGAAGATAAGTGAGTGGTTGAAGGAAAATATTAGGTTGCTATCTGCGCTAAGACCAGACAATCCCTAATGATACTTCTATCACAAAATATATAGAGTTTTGGGAAGAGAAACGGGAGTCCTATGCCCAGCAGTGGAAGACCACAAATGCGAACAAAATTTTTACTGTAATGTTTCTGTAGACACACATTTATAGTCGGATGTAGCAACAGTGGGAGTAAACAAGCTAAAATTATGACCTGTCAAAAAACAATGTGGAACAAATCAACTAATTTGTTAACTCCAATTATTTCCAGTTCTTATGAGGTTTGTGTTATTATGAACCGATTTAAAGCAGGTACAACGAGACATGAGATTTATTTACAGCCGCGTTATTAATATTGGCATATTACACCAGCTTGAAACTGGTTAAAACAAACGGCGAGTACTGCAAGACAAATGGTCATAAACGTGTGAACTGACAACCTGAATGCAGGCATTGAATGTTCAATACAATAACAATTTATGAAGATTATCATTAAAGCCCTTTACACTCGTAGCGCGAACGCTCGCGAAAGCCGTGAAACGCGAATGTAGATGGTTTCGCGCCTTCGCGTTCGCGCTACGCGCCGTTCCCCAATCGGTGACGGTTTTTTTGTCCCGCGACAAAGAGTTCGCGCTTGGTGCCCGTCGCGTGAACGCGAACGCATCTACACTCGCAGCTCTTCGCAGTACCGCACGAAACGTAATCGGAAGTGGTCCTGCGTAATCTATAAACAAAGCTTTTCAAAAAAATGGGTACGACGTCGTTCGTCATCCACCATCTTCTGTTTCTCTATTTCGTTTTAATTTCTTTGTTCTTTTTAATATAAAGATAATTGTATTACGCTACAGCACACAGCGTCACAGAGCAGCTATAGCCACATCGTCGTCCATTTCCACGAAGATCGCGAACGAAACTGCGAAACTGCGAGGGACACGTTTTAACACGAAGTTCGCGGCGCGAACCGCGATGTGAATTCACAGCAAGATTCGCGCGCGAGTGTAGAGCGGGCATAAGATGGATGCTCCGAAGGCTTGAGAGATGAGAACTATGAATTTCTACCTAGAACTTGTAATATTTTTGTCTTAATATTTGAGACTTTCGTAGTAAATGGTTAAAAATTCAAGACTGTTTCCTTGGAATGTCTAGCAATAAAGTTGTGGATGTTATAAATATTTAAAGACGATGTACATTAACTGTTAGAGTAAAATGCCCATGTTAACTTTATCAATTAATTAAGCCACAGGAGAACCAAACATACATTTAAAAGGCTAAGTAGATGATAGGATAACAGCGGAAGGCAGAGAACCAAAGATGAAGGCGATTGAGAAAGACGAGAAGATTTGCGTAGCAGAACAACGCGATAGGCTTATTTGGCCACTAGATAATACCGTAAGAATTAATTTCACTTCAATAAACTCCATCAAATACAAGAGATTACTAAACCTTGTTACACAAAGTTCTATTACTTCCAACTAGTTCGTCCAAAGAGGATTCTTCAAGTACCAACTAAGGCTATGAATCAGACTCCGTCCTTTGAAAAGTAACTCAATTATACAGGCAGTTGACGAGAACTTTCTTTCTATCACATTTGCAAGTTAACTGACAGCTGTGGTAGTCCAAGAAAGTTTTAAAGGCGTCATTTATTTCCCTATAAATTACGTTTTGAAACGCCTTCTTTAGATTGAAATAACGTTTCACATCTTTTATAACTGTGAAAGAAACCTAGTCATGGATGTCGTAAAAAGTTAACTAATGTTTTTTATAAAGGGAATAAGCAGAAATCAGCCATATTGAATTTATCCTATGTCCATGAATATCCGAGCGTGATGTTGTGTTATACCAAAACAATCCTATTATTAAAATCAGACTTCAAAGTGCCTTAAAAACACCAGCATTCCCTAGTGGACCCATCGTTAATGCTTTTAGAAATATGTCTTGTCATATACCCTGGGGGTACCTTACTCGAAAATATAATCTAAAACTGATTGTTTTTCTTTTCATACTTATCTAATACATTTTTCTTTGGGGACTTAACATGGCTGTGTTTTTACGAAACTCCGCAAAAAAATATTATTAAAGTTTCTCTATAAGGATACCGCTAGTCGATCGTGAAACTTCTGAGATGGCTATAAAGATGTTCAGGCAATTACTTACTTTATAATGGTTCTTCTTTATCATTTAAGGCTCCCAAAGACAGGCGCGACGCGACAGCGCTACATAATGGCGCCGCTCGTCGCTCGACACGCGGTGCCTTTGTGTCGGGCGTCGCGTCGCGACAGTGTGTACGAGTCTTTAAGCGTAGTTATACCTCTTGTATCGGCTTCATTGGCTTTATGTGGTGCTTATTTGAAACCTAAGTTTATGCACGCAAAAAATCCGTGATCCCCAATTCTGTCATTCTCTTCTACTGTCGAATCAATGGTTAGCTTACATATTTCCAGAATGATGTGCAAGTTGGTTTTAAGTTTCATGTCAAAGATAATGGATTAACCAGGGTGCATTAAAAAGACTGGATTACTGGGGAGTTTGTTTGGGCGGGCTTTTTAGGGGGCTGTCTTGTATAATTTTGACGTTCAAAAAGTGTTGATTGTCAGCCTAATTTGAATAAATAATTTTTGGTTTTATACCAGCAATGGCTATATTTAAAGGCGTCAACCTAGACAGAAAGCCCCGTGACCACCTTGTTGACTGGCTAATATATCAAGAACGGTAAGTTTTTTGGATACACCTCAACCAATTGTCATAATTCTGTACCGTGTGTTTCCCCAGTAATGAGTTTCTAACTAGTCCACAACAGTAATTATAACAGCGTTACCATTACGAATGCGTCGCAACGACACCAATGTTTTATGTAATACGGTGCGCCTATTGCGTTTTGCGGTCGCATGGTGCGTTCCATACTAATATGCGCCCGCGGCTTTTTTCGGATGATAATGTATGTAATTTTTACGAGTTCTGACGGGTTAGTGACCTCTTTTCGTCATTGGAAAGGTGTTTTAGTGTCATGTTTTAGTAATCTATGTTTTTGGAAAGTATTGTCACTCCTTCAATTGTGCGTTTGTTAAAACTGAAACTCAAGCATTTATTCCAATTAAACCATTTACAAGCACTTTTTTACTGTAAAGGAGTCGCTCAGAAGGTTGAAGTTACTTGCACATTCCAAAAGGTAAATCTCTATGGAGAAGAACAGGCCAGAAACTCCATGGACACTTTTAAAATTTGTTATAAAGTAGACATTTGTATTTTTCCGTACCTAGATTGCACCAAAATCAATATCGTACTGACAAAAGATGTCAAGACCACGCTCTCCTTGATACAGCAGACTCTATTTATACATGTGCCAAACTTGCCCCAAGTTGTATAATTACAAGCTATTCATACGGACCATGTCTTGGCTCCATTCCATGTTCGTAAGACAGGCCTAGTCTGTCCTTTCCACACCCCCTTATTCTGACCTATTTACACGATCCAAGGTTTCATACAAACCTTCCATTACTTGGAAAGACTTTTCGGTATATCCTCATGCATATGAAGAATCTAAGTATTTATAGAAGACAAAACAATAACATACATTAATAACACTATACATATACTCTTACACACATATTGAAGTATGTATTATTACCAATCACCTTCCGTTGTTTCCTGTTTGTATGAAGTGCGACAGAGTTATGTATGTTGAAAGGATATGTGCTATTCGTAATTATATTCCTTGTTATTGTCTATCAGTCCCTTTCCTTAATGCGGTGCTGTATGAGTACTTGAAGGGTGTCCTAGGGGAACACCCTATAGGTTGCTCGTTACAAGGTTCAAATATGCTGACGAATATCAATATGCGATTTGAATTTCGTTTTCTACGGAATCAGCATAGTATAATTTTGGTTATCATTGCTTGCACTTTAATGAAACCAAAATACACTTAAAAATTGAGAAATCACCACTTCCAAAATACTCTAAATATCCTTATTGCCTGAATTCTTATCTAACTCATTTCAAGTACTGCTAGCTGCTTTTATGTCAAGTCTTGATAGTCTATCTTATTATATATAACATCCATTCCCGTAGTTTTTTTCATAGGAACAGTTTGGCTTTAGGTAGATAAGCTTTCGTTTTGGGTCATTCGCCTTTGCAAGTCCTAAAGCTCTGTTTTTTTTTTGTTTTCGGGGGGAACCCTTCGAAAGGCTCCCAGCTTGGGGATAAGACCGTACCGGGGAGGGTGGAATCCCTAATCCCGATATAACCGGATACGATAATCGCACGTCGATCCCAACTTACTTAACCTAGAAATTATAAAACTACAGTAACAGTATTTACGTGGTATAGATGGAACAGATGCTCGTGATTAAATGATAACAGCCGCACTGGTCGATCGACGGTTAAACTACGTTGGCCGCGGTCAGTTCTTGGATGGGTGACCATCCATTACATATCGAGACCCCTCCGTGCCTCGGAAAGCACGCTAAGCCGTTGGTCCCGGCTGTCATTCGTAGATCTTTAGCAGTCTTACAAAGGGGTTAAAAGTGTGGGGGGGGGGTGTTACCCAGTAACTGGGTTGTGGAGGTCAGATAGGCAGTCGCTTCATGCGGAAGTCGGCCCCAACATTTGTAGTTTGGAAAAGGCTAGATAGGCAAAATTATGGAACAGATGCGAGTGACGGTGTATTGGCTCATCACTTACAACCATCATAGTAATCCGTCGCCCTCTGTTGATTTTATGAGCTTCGCGGAACAATAACTTTTATGGCAACCACAAGATATTTAATGAGTACCCAAGATTCGATTACGTCATTTCTTTCATTAGTCAATAAGCATTAGGAACTGCTATTGATTCGTGTTGAGTCTACATTTTACAATGGGCTTAGACTTTGGTAAATGTTGATTTTACTCAGCACTACTTGGGCTATGAACCTACAGGAAATACGCAAGTAAATCTCCTATTAAAAAGTAAATTTTTCACATCACAAATATGTTTTTACTTTTCGTGCTTAAACCTTATAAATCACATACAGTTTCCTTTTAACAAAATATCAAAGTTAAAGTGCATTTTGTTACGCAGCCCAGCACAGTTTCATTAAAAAATCATAAAGTTGCGAGGGAAAATGCACAGCTGAAGCGTAACAGTGAAATGCATAATTTTATGATATTGAAAAATGGAGACTGAAAAATTGTTAACACGTTGACGTTCAATTAAAATGAGAATATTGTCAAAGCTTGATTTTATTTCAAAGCTCTTTTTTAACAAACTATATTGGGAAAATTTTAGTGTTGCTCTTTTTCAAAAAATTTAAGGAAAGTCAAATATTTTACTGAACATAAAAATATGTTGTATTCAAATCCGAACATTTACCAATGTGACTTTTGCAATTCATACGTACTTATTTATCTTGTACATTACTGACATCAGTGAAGGAAAACATCGGGAGGAAACCTGGAGTTATACCCCTTTATTCATAAACTTCGCTTAAGAGACGTTTAAAGATCAGAAATGTATAGTTAAACAGTCGCTACTCATTACTTAACGTTAAGCAACATTTAAAAATTAACCCCATTATTAATATAAGCCTGAAATCGCCAACCAGTCTTGAGCAAGCGCGGTGATCAATGCTCGTGCCTTTTCAGTATGAGAAGAGGCCAAGGCCTGAAGTGGGACAATAATAGGCTGGTATTATTATAAGATGACGTGATGCGGTGAAATAAGTAGACCTTTTATTATGTTTTCTCAATGCTGATGCTACTGATGCAAACGTTTTACTATGGCTGTTCAAAACGTTGCTGGACCCAAGCTAGACCCAAGAATGATTCAAACACAAATTACAATCAATGAAGAGAGAAAATATAGATTTTTGTTGCATTAATCCTTGTCCATAAATCGGAAACCCAGACCATTATAAATACTGTGTCTCTGGAAATACGCCCAGACTCCCACGTAATGACAGTAGCTCCTTAGTCTATGGTGTATCGATCCTCATTGGTCTTGCCAAGAAGCTGTCCAAGTTTTGACGTATTGAACGGGGAAGATCGCTAATTTCAGTTCGGCTTTTATACAACGCAGTTTGTTTTGGCAGTATTTTTGCACTTTTATGATGGTGGAAGCAAAGCGCCATATTAAGTGCCCTAGATGAAATAGTATACAGAGAAATAACAATTAACAGCCTTCTTTCATTGAATATCCAAGTTTAGTCAGTTTTAAGGACATATTTAAAAGAGTCAAATGGGATTCGAAAATGGGGTTTCGATTGCCTCTAGCAGGCAGGATATGTATGTTTTTATTAATAACTAGCTTCTGCTCGCGACTTTGTCCGCGTGAAATTTCTTGTTCCCCCGACCTACCTCGTCGCATCGCATCACCTGCCCGCGCTATCACTTCGTTTTGGCTTAGCGTTCTTTCTGAACGTTTTTGTTTTTGCTGGGTTCAAATGTTTCGCTGGTGGTGGCATGTGTGTTGGCTCATTAAGTTCCCTTCAAAATGGTTGAGCTGAATGGTGCCAATCCATGCGTCACGTTCGTGAACGGGCGCTGTCAGTAGAGACTGGCCATCTCTTAGCTGCCACAGCTTAATTTAATTTACTTAATATTTGAATTGTTTTTGTCTTTTTATTACAGATGCTTTTAACGTTCTGCTTCGTTCTCACATGCATAATTTCAACATGAATGATGTAACCAATATTTTATAACCATATTTTGATTTAAAAGAGTGTCCGTGCTGTTTCTTGCCCGTTCTTCTTTATCGGTACCTACTACGCTTTGGAATAGGCAACTAGCTTCATCTTTCTGTCTTACCGACCCCTTGACAATTCAAAAGTGCCTGTAATTGGTTTATTTGAAATAAATGCTTTGAGTTTGAATGAGTTTGAGTTGAAGGGTCATAATAGCATAATGTTAAATAGTCTATAGCCTTCCTCAAGAATTGAGCTATAAACTGCAAAAATATTTTTTCTAATCCGACCGACATACAAACTTACAGACAAACAACGTTTACCTCTTTATAATATTAGTATAGATTGATCAGCTGCTTTATATAACTCTGGAAATCATTGCATAATTCATTATCATAACAACTGATCTGAAAAAAATCCCCGAAACGCTTGACGAACACGATCTACAAACAACAATTTCATCAATGAAACTCATTACATTACCTTTTAACGTAATATTTTTAGCGTCCAAACGCTACGTCATAAAGGCCTACGCCCACGATCTCATCGCGCATCTCTGGGACGCGAACTTGACCGAGCCGATGAGTCACCGCGCCGGTTTTGTTAAATCGATTAAATATTCTTAATGATTCGAATACGCAATTTGTTGGACGCTACTCGCAGTACAGGTGTCGTGTATGGCCGCACCTATGTTGAAATAGTCTTAGGAATAGGTGCTTACGTTTCTGCATATCGTTGCATGAAGATTGGAGATATAAGAATGAGGTAGCGATGACGAGTTTGCATTAATTTGTACGAAGATAAGCGTTGTTTTCATTGGTTATGCATGTTGGAAAAGAGAGACGAAGATAACGAAACGAAATGAATACTGTAACCAGTTCTATCTAAATGCACGTTTGATGTATCCAAGATTTTAAGAGAAAATTAGAAATCATGTTACATAATTACTACACACAATTATTGCACTCCACAATAAAATGATTGGTGCAGTAGCAATATCAACATTTTCAAAACTATTACGACTAAAACCCATTTTAAAAACGTTTATATCGAGAAGGTATAAAAAGGGCAAGACGCTTCACAACTTAAAAGAGTCCGTATATGAAACTGTCCTACTTAAGCTGTCAAAGAAGTCTCTGAATTATGAATATCAAAAGCGTGGCCGTTTAAGAGTATGAATGAGAGAGGCTATAAAGTGGCATACGAAGGCATAAACTGTCAACTCAAATGTGAACAAATGGACGTAGTATTTGTATCTTTTCCGCAAAAGTCACGATAGCCATTTCGAGTAGCATTTAAAATAATGGCAAAAAAAATTTTGTATGCAACGTTATATCTAGTACATCAAAATGTCAAGGCGATGACAAACTAAGCGCTACGATAAAAGCTCGTGTGAAAATGTTGCCATAACGTCAACTTTTTGCAAACATTACGCTTATAATTACGCTCTTGGCGCACATTATGATGCTTATGATGCTGTCCGCCATCGCCCTGACGCAGTCTCTTGGAACTTCCTTAAGAGTCGATACCTAAGTTCTTCCGAAGTACGATAGCCAGTTAGCCCCGTTTTAATCGGTCACTAATCACGATATGACACTTGTTGCGAAAACACAAATAAACAGTCTTCTATAACACATTTCTTCTCGCTTAAGTCGTAAAAATGTATGTAAGAATCTTATCATCTTCATACTCTCAGTGAATCTCCGCATACCGTACTGTGTACTTGCACAAGAAGGTAATGATATTAAAACATGCTACCAAATTTAATTTCACGGTGTTTTGCCTCCGTTTACCCCAGCTTTATTAAACGAGGTAATGAAGGTATATCTTTACGAAAAATATACAGTACGCAATAGCGGTCTGTGCTCTGCTCAGAGATGTAGAAAAAATGTCCTGGTTTTTCATTATACGAGGTTTAAAAGAAGTTTTTGTCCAAAAGAGTATGTTTTTCTGTACATAGTATAAAACATAGTAACTTTTCGTGTTTCTGTGTGACCGCTTCGATCTTCTTAATTCCTTTCGGAAGGCACAGAAATCTTGGTTGGACATTTCGCCACTGCACATAATTAATTAATAAACAAACTCTCATCTATCCGAAGCTCGTCAACTTCATTAAAGGTTGACACCGATATCCTAAGTTTATACCAATTAATATTCAATCACGCTATCTGTCAACACTGTGTCTGAAAGCTTAGTCAAATTAATCTGGTGCCAAATCTTGAGTCAACATTTAAGTATATTGTTGGCTGGTTTGCTTTGCTTGTGATATTGGTCAACCTACCACGGTAGATAATATAAAAATCGCGGGATTCCGCTGGATGAGAAAGACAGACAGGACCCTGAAGATTAAAGAACTTGGAGGAGGCCTATGACCAGCAGTGGACGTCTTTTGGTTGAATGATTATGATGAAATACAACAGCTAACATGATATCAGGGACTTGACCAAGGGTCTATGTAATAAAAACCGACAGGCGACAATCCTTCATCCCAGCAATTTTACAAAATTATTTTATAGTTTTCTGCGTTTATAACCAGTACCTGCCGTGAAAATGTGTCAATTTTGTCAGCTTTTGACAAATATGCCACATTGTCAGTTATATTAAATAGGGCCCAGCGTCCAGGCTTTCAGAAAACGGGAATAAGTGGTCAAAAATAAATATGTAAGTAAACCGGTCAACCAATATTTTCATATAATTACTATTTCCTTTTCGCTCCCACCTGGCACTAGGCAGTAAACAGCTGTTTCTATGTTTTTCTAATAGTCTCTGACTAGCTTGTAAGATATATAGTACATAAATACAAATGATCTATATTTATCTATGTCTCGTGTGCAGACATTATGACACCGGGCGTTGCGCGGGCGCATGTGCCAAGTTTTCGCTACAATTGATAAATTAATTAGTTTTCAGAGGATTATTATAATAATAAGGGATACGAGTAAATTGATAATTTCGCTACACTCACCCATTTATTTTAATGCATGTTATATGGTATGTAAATTAAAAGATGACATACTTTATGAAGGAAAACATCGCGGTCTTTATTTATTGGTCGGAAATCGCTAACATGCAGAAAGCATGCGAGGCAGCGATGAGTGCTCGTTCCTCTTCTGAGTAGATCATGAGATTATAATACTACCCAGAGATTTGAGTATTCAGAAAACACCCAATGGAAACATAGCAGTACGCAAAAATTCTGAGCTTTGGACGGATAACACACATCCAAATTTTCTTCAAGTCTTATTTCGATTCAGTCATCGCCCAAAACTTTTTAACACATTAGCTATAGCGACGGAAAACGCTTTACATTTATTTATTTATTACAAATCAGCCTTCAAGGTATCCTATACCGCTAATTGCAGGCCAGCATACCTCTTTCGGTATCAGAGGCGTGCAATTACGTGAGGAATTCATTCAATTGAATGGTATACCAAGTAATAAAGCAGTTTTGGGGCCCGTGTCGGCCGCACAATGCCAATTGACCAATCGATTTACATGTTGATAGAATAGAATAGGCAAAACAATCGTCTGGAGTGTGTTTTGTGAGTAAATACGGCGCCTAGTTTTATTTAGTTAGGTAAACTATGAATTTGGAATCTAAGCCTTTTTAAGGTACTTTACTTATACCCAAGTCTTTAACATTTTGTAGGCTTTTTTAGCCGATTTATTTTTAGTGAAATCGCTCCAAATCCCAGGCTGGGTCAACTTTAGAATTTAGGACCAACGAACGTGTTATACTTGAAGAAGCTTTTTTGACCTTACTTCCAGGTAAAATATACGATTCTAGATAGTACCGATAAAGATAACTACGTTTTGGAATGTACAACTAGCTTCAAATTTCTGACATGCCGATTCCTTGACAATTTAAAAGTACCAGTAAATGATTAAATTAAAATAAATGCTTTGAGTTTGAAAAGTCTGAGGCAAGCTACAAATACAGAGTAGATATAATCCAATCATGTGATGTTATCATGA
Source organism: Dryobotodes eremita (assembly GCA_917490735.1). Classification (NCBI taxonomy): domain Eukaryota; kingdom Metazoa; phylum Arthropoda; class Insecta; order Lepidoptera; family Noctuidae; genus Dryobotodes; species Dryobotodes eremita. Next base: position 10,867,662 of record OU823267.1, read on the forward strand.
CGTCACATAAAAATATAGGAAAGGGTTGCATAAGATACACAACCGACCTTATTGGTGATAAACTCAAGAAAAAGGTCAAATACGTAGTTCTCACAACTGTCGCATGTATGGAAATATGACATGTGTCACACCCACCCACAAGATAAAGAAAAATAAAAAAAGAGAATTAAAGGAGATGACGTATGTTCGGATTGTAGAATTTATAGCACGTGTCCTGAAGGCCACTTCCCGTAATTAAGGCGCGGTAAGACGCAAATTTTAGGATACTGACAATAGCGGATCGCGGCAACAAATGAGGTTCAAAACAGCGATGCGTTTGCTGTTGGTTGAATCGAATGACCAAAATAAAAGTAATTTTGCAGTTTTAATTAAATTAATAAATAAATGCAAGGCTCAGTGGAATAATTTTTAGGTATTTGTTTAGAACATTGAATTTTCTTTACTATCATTACATAAGCTATAATAGTTTACGCGCAACATTTTGAGAATTATGGGACGAAATATATTTTTTGAGCTCTGTTTTACGTTTGTTTTGTCATGATACTATTTTATTTTCCTTTAGTTATGAAATATTTTTGAATAAGTTTTCTTTGAACATTTGACAATACAATTTTTTTTTTCTGCCTGGTAATATGTACCAATACGGCTACTAACTGTGCGACAAAAAACCGAGCGTTTTCGGTGTACTAGGTTTGGGCAGCGCCTTAAAAAACGTTCAAAATCTAGTCACAATCTCGTCACAGAGACAATTAATTTCAGAACTCCATTTTTTTTTACATAATCAATGAATATATTTATTTGCTCTCATGCACGTCACACATTTTACATAGATTAATAAGTGTCGGGTTTTGCACATGAACCTTGTCAGGGCACTGCAAAACAATACGTTGGTTTGCTGTTGAGTTACTGAACATGAACATAAATTGAGTCAATACTCATCAAAATACAGCATGGAATGAATGCAACTGCTCTTTTAACAATACGGGAATAACCCCTGTGCTGTATTTTTGCCTACTTCCACGAAAAAAGCGTGTGGAAATTAGTTAAAATGTATACCTACTATTCAACATATTCCACAATTTCACGAATAAACACATAGTTCAGAACATTAATTGGCATATTTATAGTGGCAGTATAATTGGAGTTATTCGTTCCGCCATGATTAATTAGTGACGTCATGTTAATAGATCGAGATTATGTGGTGTGTGTGTGTGTGTGTGTGTGTTTGTTTTAATGATTATGTTGATGTTAGGAGATGTGGGTTAAATCTATGATTTATAATTAGGATATTATGCTTCTCTCGTGTTTAGTTTTACTACAATAGTTCAGGCTGTGGTGAAATAGCCAGTCAGCAAAATAGGGTTCTTAAAATGACCCTAATATTTATGATGATTTTTGAGTAGTTTAGTACTTTTATGTAAGTGAGTAAAGGGCTTTATAAATCGACTAGACTTCATTTATATATACAAAGTTAGAATGCTACACAACTGGACTGTCAGAATAATTATTAAGAGTTTCTTTTTATTACCTTTGTACGTATTTTTCTGTTCCTTTCTTCTTGTCTGTTTATATATGTGTGTACATAAATGATTAAATAAATAAATAAATACATTTAGAGAAGAAAAAGAAACCCCCCCATGTGTTTTTATTCAACATTTTAACGCTCGTATTTTCAGATGTCACGCTTTCGCAAGGACACTTTTTTAGTACAAATTCCTATATTTTTTTAGTACAACGCGAAATTAATTTGTCCATACGACAGATCTAATTCTGGTACCTAACTATGATCGTATACCACCTTATTGTAATGCTAAAGACGTATTTACAACAACTGTAGCGCCTAGTACACACATGAGCGACAAATTAGTTGAATTTCCTTTTTCCTCCTATGATAAATAAAAACGTAATAATAATTTATTGATCCATGCCAAGGATGTGGCAGGGAGCATTGAAAACTAAACAAAAATATTAGGCAAAACGGATCATGGAAAAATATTACAGCTAATCGGATATTTATAAAAATATAATTATACAAAACCGCCGGGAGGGGTCGCCTAGGAGGACATAGTGTAGTGACCTTATTGGTGATGTTCTTCAGAAAGGTCAGGTGCGTAGTACTCGCAACTGGCGTGCATATATGATCAGATGTATGAACGTAAACGAGGCAAAAGGAGTATGTAATGATCGTAGCAGGTGGCGTTCTGTAGTTTATGCCAACCCCCATGGGAAGAAGGCATGAGTTTATGTATGTATGTGTGTATGTATGTATGTATGTATGTATGTATGTATGTATGTATGTATGTATTTATGTATGTAATTATACAAAACTGATCGTTTCAGGTTATAAATATTCAGTATTGCATATTTATGAAAAGGAGTGGCCATTGGAAATGTCACTTAATAAAGTCGTACGACGTATGCACACTGCACTTGTGAAATAATATAAATTGCATATTGAACTATCATACTTCAGAAGAACAAAAGCATTGTCCTTGTCCTATGCTTTGATAACAACCTACTGTAACCGACAGGTTCCTGCCTAAATGAGGTAATTATGGCAATATACATATTTGCATCTATCCATTGGAGCTGTCTATGACGACACCCTTGTGCCTCACCTAACCTAACTAACTTTGCTTTTCTTACATCAGAGAAGAACTTAACTTTATGAATATAGTTAAAACCTAGGTTATTAACCGGTCAGCAAGATGCTAGCGGAGCTGCCTACCCATTTAAATAACACGATTTGTGAAGACAATTTTCATGCTCCCTTCGGAGGTGACCAACATACTCTATCCTTTAGAAGCCATGTATCTCTGCCACCACTTATATCAAGTGACATTGTACTGCAGAAAGGCGATACATTTACTTACCACTACTAATGGCCGACCTGTCGTTAGTAAAAGCATGCTAATGGAATTATAACGCACTTTATACCGATACTCGGTGGTAATATCTCATTGCAAGATATAAACTAGTCCCTGAGGGCATCCGGTTTTAGATCAAAGTGCCTAGAGTTAGCTTACACGTTATTAAAATGGTAGAAAAGTAATGGTCTTGTTAGGAGCAAAAGTTATGGGCTAAATTAATTAACAAACCTAGCTTTTAGCAATTATTAATAAATATTTACATGACAACTCGGTAAGAGAAACCCTACCAATTAATAATGAAGTGGTCCACGGTCATTAGGTCTAGCCAACTGTGGTACGGGCAGTGACAGAACCTTCTTAGGGCTCTGCCAACCTCTTATGAGACCTCAGGTGTGATGATCACGAAGCATGTTTAATATTCACATCGTTCGTATTTCAGGACACTAAAGTTTACGCTGAAGCTACAGGTCGTTTAAGTGCCAAGTTTCAACTTTTATCCCTGAAGTTTGCAAGATGTTCTACTTACTTACAAACTCAATGTTTTTCCTGTAGCTTATGAAATATAGTAGACTTAAAGTGAATCCATTTATTAAGAACCTAATTAAGTGTTGAAGTGTTTTATGTCCATGAATTTCTGTTATGGTGACTATATTGGATGACGTAATGTCTCCGCCACGCTGTGTTATTAACCCCGAGGATATCAATTACCAAGTTTAATAACATTTAATATTCTGCGTAATAAATTAAAAGCGAAAGTACACCAATTGCTTTTTATTTTACAATCAAATAGCACGCTAAAAGAGCACCCTTTTATAAATAGTGAAATGCAGACGACAAAATTGAAAATAGAAATTAATTAAATTGAACTCTGTGTGTACTACGCTTAATTATTGTGCTGAAAGACGTCATAGTTCCGAAATGAAAATTGTGAAAATATCGAATCAATAAAATTGAATGTCCATTGAATCAAAAAATTGTGTACTCTGCTTAGTGCAAATATGAGAAACGTAGCTCGGATTTGTAATTCTTCTTTTTAAACAATAGTATCGAAAGTTGGAAGTCATAGAATAATGAACATATGTCCTAAGCTAAACTATAGTGGCGATTGGAATGCTGACAGTCGGTGACCGTCGGCAAGTTTACAAGTGTTAATAATAGCGATTGAACAATACAATGTCCTTACAACTTGTACGGTCAACATGTCAGTACTAACACTGTATACACGAAAACCAAACTTACCTCTACGACATAAAGGCGCTGCCAATGTCACCATAGTCGTGCGGTTAACTGTACTACGTTAACTATAGTTTCGTGACCATAGTTAAGGACTTTAATAAGAAGTTATTAAAGGCAGTAGGGCGGACCAATTACTTAAAATTATGTGAGGAATTTGTAATCACGTGCTTTTATGTCAAGCATGTATGGAGGATTAGAAGAATGAGCGTGTATTTGAAAAAATCACATTTAGGTGTCGCGTGGGTTTTAGTGAAAACGGGCATTAGTTCCGACGTTTAGAAGCTGGAGTGCGCAACTCAAAGAAAAAGCAAGAGATACGAACAGCAAATAATCTGGTGTTTGCCCGCTTTGGCATAACTTAGGACGGATTTATTTACATTCAGCAGCAGTGAATCGCAAATTCTGGTTGCTTGATCAATTTCTACGAATTACCGGCTACCTGCAGTCTGCTTTAACACATTACAACTGGTCCAATTTGGAGATATTAACTCTGTTAAGCTAGGTGGAAGCTAAGTAAATTACAGCGAAACTCACTCTGAAATCCCGAACAGTAATTATTTATTTACTCCGTTACAGCCCAACTGTTCCAATCCGGAGGTAAATCAATTATACCATTCAAATTACTAAATACTTTATTCATGGAAATCTAAGAGAATATTTAAAACAATTTTCCGAATGCCTGACTATCCAAAATGATGCCGGATTTATAAGCCGTCACCTCAATAAGCCTTTGTCAATTTGTCTTCGGTGGGTAGTATTAAAATTTGCATAATTTTAGTAGGTTGGCAATACCTGCAAGGACCACTCTTAGTTGGTCGCAGGTGCTGGAAGATAATAGACGTGTCACTTTGATCTATGATGGTGAAATACCGGCGATATCGTTAAAATTCTTCTTCCAATATCTTTACGGGATTCTTCACTTCCATTCATATTACAATCTATTGACAGTTTTCAAATTGAAATAAGAATTTCTTACATATTTGTTACTCTAAAAACGGCGTCTGCAGAAATATTTAGTCTGCTCTCCTAAATACCAAATTCAACCTAAGCTCGTCGATTAAATTAGATTGTTTAAAATTCATGACGTAGTTACGACTAGACAGATTTCATAATAACATTTTTTTGTGAAAAGTTCAGTTTTGGTGTGTTAGAATAAAAATATTTTAGCGATATGCTGTGTTTAATCTAGTTACAAGCGGGTGCTATAATTTTAATGCTTTTGAGAAAGTCTTACGCACATTTCAGTGAGTAAAAAGTATAAACTCGTATGTTGACGTGGCTAGTGGCTATGGCTAATAAGGCAGATACTTCACAACTCTCTCGGCACGCCCTTACATGGCGACTGGGTAAGTACTGGACACATCGCCAGTAGTTTTTGCTCGACGGTACCACGGGAATATAATACGATCCAAAGAGTCACGTTTCGCTGAATCTGTGCTAATATTTATTCGGTTCTGAGTGTAATATTTGTGTGGAAGGCAAAGTCAGTTTGAGCATTCGCAGCAGTTTTCGGATTTGTCCACTCCTTTAGTACACAAATTCGAAAACTGCTACAAAATTGATTTTGACTGTGTCAAGATTTATGATAATTCGGCAAATATAAAAAATCTATGATGCTTTTCCGACCCCTAGGAATGAGTCGCCAGTAACGACTCATTTCATTATTCTTAACTTTCGTAGACAAGTATAACATACTTGGTGCAAAAGATCTGCAGCGCTTCGAACAAAACTTCCAACCAGAAGATCACAGAATCTCACATTATTCTCACCAACATTTCATAGTATCATAAACACGGGTTAAAAAAAACGTCTCGCAAAAAACTTTTGTGCCATCATTACAATTACGAGGACGACTTACGAGTGTTAAATTTTTATTGCTCAGGATTATACCACATTGTAGGTGCCGCGGGAGTGCTTAGGAAATTGAATATGTAACACGATGAATCACCACTATTAAGGTTTTCTTATGCATTTCTTTATAATCTGGAGGAAAAGGACAAGAAAGCTTTTTAATTGTTTGTATTGTGCATTAAAAACATTTCAATAATGCTACTTTTCCTTCAGTCCAGAGCCAAGAAATGTGAGCGGTCAAAAGAAACAGAAAATCTCTCTGTGTAACCACTAGATAAGTAGGTATTGGTTTTTTTACTACTTCTCAAAGAGTTTCTCGCTCACGAGCACGACAGAAATAATTAAGAATTCATTACCTACATGACATCAGCACTAGAAATAGTACAACATAAAACTAACTACACCTGCATTTGAAAAAAAAATACTACTTAAAGATGCAACAACACATCCGTATTAGTATAGTTTCTTCTTCCACTAATATTGTTAGAATTTGAAATTAGCTTACATACACGAACCTACAGGCTGATGATGCCACCCAAAACGACTATATGATTTACTAGCTTCTGCCCGCGACCTCGTCCGCGTTGAAGAAAAATATTATCTTATGGCACCCGGCAATAGTGTGACTTATCAGTAAAAGTATTTTTGTAATGGGATCAGTATTTACAGAGATTTTAAAAACAAACAATTTTACCTCTTTGTAATAATAAGATTATAATAGTTAAGATTTAAGCAACAACGCATCCATATTACTGACTAGTTTCTTCCACAAAAATAGTTGGCGCCCAAAACATAGACCTAGGAAGCCACTATAGCTAATAAACTACGCTTATTTTCGTGAACCAAAAACATCGTATTCAATGAAATACGACCAAAAGCGACAGCGTAAGAGGATACGCATCGGAAAACGAAAAAAGAAAGGTTCTGGCTAAAAATAACTGTCTCTAAATTAAGATTATTTCAGTTAGGTTGAACAACCGAGAATGTTGTGCGTTATGTCAACGAAGAATCGATGAAATAGCTTCGGAATAGATGCCCTTATATTTGATTATATCGGAGTTTTGCCTGTTTAGCGTATGATCGTTTGATTACACAGAGGTTTTACATAGTATGATGCTTTCTGTTTTAGCGAAAATTTATTTGAGCTGACCTTTCTGAATTTCTGCTAACATTTTTATACAATTTGGACGCAATATGCAAATTTCGCTGAGGCAGATATTACGGACGTTTACGTATATTTAACTTGCTGAAAATATTATTCGTCTAATGTTGGTTTCTGTTACATACACATAAACTTATGGCATTTCCGAAAGGTATAGACGGAAAAAATAGACTGCCACGTGCTAGTAGGTTTTCATACTACTCTTGCTTAGTTCACTTTCATGCATCGGATATTAATGCATGTCAGCTACGTGTACTACGCTCCTGGCTCCGACATTATACAGGGTGGCAGGGACATCGATGCGCAAACGTTACCATAGATTCAGTAATGATTCTGAACCCCACTGCATTGAAAATTATAGTCGGTTAATAAAAAAAAATTGCTGTTCCATACATTTTGAGCGCGTAGGTATTGCACTTTTCTATGAAACAGCAGATTTTTTTTTATAAACAACGAAAAGTTTCTACGCTAGGGGGTTTAGAATCATGGGCTGAATCCATGGTTAGTTTGCGCGTCGATGTCCCTGCCACCCTGTATTGTTGGTACCTAATATTTTAATTTTAGCACTAAGCAGTACCTTTTTGTTTCAAATCCTATAACACTAAAAGTTTCTCTACTGTCCCAGGGGAAACGTGAAAGTTCTAAAGAAGACATCATTACAATTTTCAAAGTCTCGTACTCCTAACAAGTTTAGCGGAATTAGAAGCGACACACTCAGGAAGTTTGTCTTGGATTCCTTGCTGCGAGCATTTCAAATTATCGTACGATAGTATTTTCTACGCCTAAGAAGTTCCTTAGCTTTTAAAATTACGTAAATCTCTGTGTTTTTCCTAGGATATTGAGGTCGATTAACAGTGCAACCTGATGAAATAAAATACTATAAATATATTATCACTACTTAACACGGAGCCACCAATACCTGACCTTCGCACCCCAAACTCGAAGAAAATAGTTGTCTCTCCGAGTTTGAGGGAAAAATTAACAACAGTAATGAAATCGAGATTTGAGTGTCGCAGTCCATTGCATCAAAATATCAGGTACATTTCAATTACATAATCGATTACAAATAACAGGAAAATGTATTCTGAATTCACAAATTGGAACTCAAGATATCATATAGGAAGGATCTCGGAGACGCTTGCCAACATCAGCACCACTAAGTTCCTCACAAAACGGACGCTGGCATTACGCCAAGGAAATGATATGATGAAGAAGAGAATTTCTGAATCATTGCAGTTTTAATTAGGTTAGGCTTATTTGTTTATTTTGCTCTCTATTACACATTACACGCCAAGTGAAAACAATAGAATTTTAACAGGTCTTATTACGTTCGTCGAAAAGTATACTGCCATGCGGGACACCTTGGGCTCACATTTTGGAATAAATTGTACTCTTAGGTTGTTTTGGACACAAAGATTGGGAATTTTAATCCTCTTGATCATTTTGGGCCAGCAGAAACTATTGAAACTGCATCAAATTGGAAACTTCCACCTAAAGTTGGATTCAAGACATGTACAGTCCTCATCAACAGCTGGACAAAATGCAGTGCACTTCGGCCCATCTCAAAATATCAAAGTCCACGTTTATATTTACATTATTTAGGTTAGAATTATTGGAATAAACACATTTGCCCTGTTACAAACAATGTTTAAGTCGTAGTTTCTCGCATAGCCCATTTCGACATAGCCAATAAAACGGATTCAGCTAACGTTTACCGTACGTTGCGGAATTAACCACTCCCGTGGAAATCCAATCACTATACCGTATTTGTGAATTATCGATATTCAAAATATAAACCCGGCAATGCCTGTTATTATATATAACTTGAATGATGAATCACTGAGGTGTAAAATCATTCATTTGTAATATATGGGCGTTCATAATTAGCTTGATATATCTAGGGATGCATAGGTTCGAAGATCGTTGGAGAAATAATGTGGGTCTCTTAACTCTTCTGAGGAAAACTGAGGACCCTACAAATAGTCACATGTTACGCAGGACCTGGGCTAAATTGGCGAAGCAGGATTCTTTTACTTCATCGAAGAGTTCTGCATAGATGTCTAAACATGGCTTTGTAGTTTGATGCCCTCTTCATACTAACTTCGAGAGGTCAAAACTTCCTATTGAGATCGCACCTTCGATTCCGACAAAACCACTTCCTTTACATCGTAGTGCGAAGGTGCTAACATCCTCCCTTTGCGTAAGGTTCCTTGCATTTCTGATTGCTCAATATTAACTATAAGGGGGTCCTTGTATATTTGGTATCGTGCTGCCTACTCGCATATTCCAATCCACAACGATTATTCAACCAACCATCACTGTTATTTCAATGTGATTGAACTTGAAGCCACAAAGGCACAACTGCAATATATTACTCAATATTTTTTACTACACAAACGTAATCCGATCCTAAACGCTAGTTTTCACCTTATTTAATATTCGCGTTGCGTGACCTTAGTTTTTTAATCGTAGCTACTTGTGAGCTATGCACGGCTTGTTTGCCTTCGTTGCAGAATTCCCTTATTTACTACATTATTGTTTAGCCTTAGTTATAATGGGTAATAACGTAAACCTTATGCAGTTTAAGCACAAAGTGTTATAGGTGTTTCGTCCTTTCAAAAAGGATTATTATGCCTTTTCTTGGTGTCTGTGTTAATGATAATATGTTGTCAAGAGCATGATTATCTGATGGTAATCTAAAACAGACTATCAGTCGTACTCTCAGAGGTAATTTCCTTAGGCGCCATCTTTACTTTCACACAATTTCACCTTTTACATTTTCTTATAGCCACCCACATTTATGCTTAACACTTTCTTCTCAAATGCTCCTCATTTCTCGGCATCCAATGTCCTCTTCAGCGCATTCACAAGCATTTTACCAACAAAATGTCACCTTTAACTCAGCAGTTTTAGTCCTTGAGTACTTTAAAAGCCGCAGCCAATCAATACGGCCACCTTCCCTAACCGCACAATAGCATGAAAATAGACTATAACCCCTTTGCCTATGAACAACGCAAGTGTAGGCAAGTTTCAGTCTTGTTTTAGAAATGTAAAATCCATTAGGATGTCTAGACGAAGTCACGGCTTGGACTGACAAGGTAGCATGTAAATCAGGATCGTGTGAGGAATCCACTCGGCGGATTATCATTTAGACTAGTTTTAAATGTACGTGGGACAAATTTTTCATGTTTCCTCCTCTATCTTCATCAAAGATATATTTAAGATCACGACTGTATCAGGTAGGAACTAGTTGGTAAGGATGAACAGTACACCCACATTTTGCTAGTTATGCAATCAAGTTCCATGTTATAGGGGGACCAGCCTATAGTCAGTAACCCGAAACGAATCCAGATTTCAGGCGGATCAGAGAATTTCCTAACGTAAAAACTCAATAACACTGCCCAACCAGGGAATCGAGTCGGGCAGTCGCTTACGACCACTAGACCAAACTGGCAATGAAAATGTTGGAAATATGATGTCGTTTAACGCTCACGCGGTCCTATTAAAAATAACGAGCATGTATCTGCAGTAACTCAAAAGTATTAGAAACAGATATGTAGGTATCAATTCCAGTTCGAAGAAACCTACGAATGTTGGGGATAACGATTCTAATGCTCAGTGACTGGTTTTAGACGGGACCAGCGTAGAACCTAGATTAAAGTAAGATGTCACCTAAATGTCACATAAATTACTACTAACTTAAATACATTGCGTGCGGTGTTATCGCTTAGGGTCGCTATCTAAAACTATATCTAGGGAAATTCATCAAAAAGTTCATTAGGAAGTAAATCTTTTTGCATTTACATAAAATATGTTGAAACTTATCTCACGAACTTTAACTAGTCAGGCCCGAGGTGGTCCGCTAGAGGGCCATCACAATAGATTATCAATCATACATTGATTTCTCATTAGCGATGCTATATAATATCCTAGAATCCTAGCACGCCTGTGTGTTGCCGAAAGAGATTTTAAATTCAGGATGTCTGAGTGCAAACAGACTCGCGTCATGGAAATTCCTTTTGGTGGTTCTCTTGTCAACTCGTCAAGTGAAGTTAAACTAAACTGACGAATGACGATACAAAAAAAACTTATTTGGTATGCACGCCAAGGAAACGCTGGCGTGAGGACTTAGAAGCGTTCATGAGATAATGACCAGATAAAGCAACATAATTAGAGAATTGTGGATTGCTAAAGGAAGACCTATGCCCAGCAGTGAGACAGGTACAGTACAGATTGAAAATTTTAATAATATATTTGTTCTACAAAAAAAAAAAAACTACGGACTTCCAAAAATAAAAACACTACAAAGTGAAAAATAATTTTGGAAGTTGGTGTCTTTGGTTTTGTATTTTCGTTTTTGGCCTCCGACTTCCGAAATTAAATTAATTTTTCACTTTGTAGTGTTTTTTTTTGGAAGTCGGTTGTTTTATTTTGTACAAAAGCTTTTTTTTCTTTTTAGTTGTGGTACCTACCCCACACAAATTAGTATACCACTACTTGCTATGTAAATAACAGTGACAGGAAGTTATTATAACATCAATATACACTAAGTGGAAAAAATACGTATTATTGAAGCTAACTGAAAAACTACCCAAGCAAAGTTAATAACATTTGTATGGGACCACCAGTCATCAATTGCCGGAGAAATCGCGTAACATACATGTACCAAAACAAAAAACCTCCCTTTTGAAGTCTGTTAAAAACAGGACTCGTTTGATAAAATAATGATTATCTATGATCTTACGATAATTTCCGCGCTATAACGACGGAAAATATCTTTTATGACGGGATACCCCTGTGTTATGGTAAAATTATTCCGTTATTTTAAACAAACTGAAAGGCTTATTAAATACATTTCTATAGCCTATTAAATGGACCCTTTCATTAACTTTGGAGAGTTCAAACAACATTTTCCCCACGTTCGCTATTCAGCAATTTCGCAACCTGTTTGCCAAAAAACATATCTTTTAAAGTACTTCTTTTTAATTAGGAAGACTGAATGGAATTCTACAAAATCTAGTTCCCTTTTACAGCTGTTATCAGATTACAAAGCAATTGTATCGCATTTTATTCGTTTTAAAACTTCTCTCGTTGCAACCGTATTAAAAGGAATTTCTAAAGACGTCTTATTCACGAAGGACGCAGATTTTCCTCCAGCTTACATTTAACTTTTAAATGCGTCTTCTTGCCTGACACTTTCTTTGTGAATATTTTTAATAAGAAAGAAATCTGATTTAGTCTTCAGAATCAAGACTTGTTTAGCATAACTAAATTATGACCTGTTTGAATACAATATTTTCTTGTTTGTTGCATTTTGTCATTAGTTCGGAAACCTCGAATCTTAGAGATTGAATACATTCTTTGATCATATTTTGATAAAATCATGGAAATAACTGACCCGCAATGGGCCTGCGCCCACTCCTTTTCACAGGGAAGATGCCTTCGTCCTAGCAGTAGGAACATTATTAAATAGACTATAGGTAATGCTATATTCTGCTTTGAAATATGGTAATCTCTCTTGAACATGTATCAGAATCTTGCAATATTATAGACGAAGCTTTCAAGTGGCTTGAAATCCATCTTGGCAGAAGTCTTTAAGTAGAACTATGTCAATCGGTGGACGTTTCAATGATCAAGAAATGAATTCAAAACACTGAAAATCTAAAACTTAAATACCAAACAGCTGTTAAAAGCTGTACTATGAATTTTCATCATCTATTTTTATCTGTTACTAGTCTTAAAAGTAAAACAGAATGATTACAATGAATTAAATAAATATTTTCGTTGTGAGTGCGCCTACGTCGATCCCAGTTTGGTTATATATAGATCTTGCATCTCGTGTGACATAATGGTGGGTTAGGGAAATGCAGATCACTAGTTTGAGAGTAAAATAGCACCGAGAGAAACAGTTCGGCTTTGTAGAGCGCCGTCTCTGTCACTCATTCCTGTGAGAATTTCTTTCTTCGACGAGTCTTATTGACGTGCGGATGCTGTAACTGTGGTGTGTGTTGCAACATGTTGCAAAACTTTGTTACCTACATACTTAAACTGATTAAAGAATAAGGATAATGTTTCTTTATTATTACTAAAGACGTGTTTGATTATTTTTATTCATGAGTTGAGATTCTGAGAGATGATTCATAAAAATCGTGTTTTGATACTTTAGATTATTGCATAATTATGTGTATTTTGGTACCAATATCGGTAAAACTGGTTACTTATGCTCAGTTAATCTATTATGTCTACTTTTCATAAGCAATGATTTATCCATTCAGGTACACTTATATTCATAAATATCGATTATCATAAAGCTAAATAACATACAAGATATGATTTCATAAATTCGTAACATTCGAAATGCAACATTAATTTATAGTGTGAAACAGACAACAATCATTACATAGCAGGTACACAATGATTACATTGGCATAAGTGCACAAATAAAAATAAAAACATTGTTGTTTATACTTTATCGCGTGGTACAAACATGCAGGTGATATTAATCCGGTTGACATAGTGTATGTATGATGATTAGGAAATAAAAACCGGCCAAGTGCGAGTCGAACCCGCGCACGAAGGATTCCGTACCATTATCTATAAAAATGGCAAAAAAAAGCATGTCTGTTGTATGGGAGCCCTCTTAAATATTTATTTTATTGTTTTCCTTTTTTGTATTTGTTGTTATAGCGGCAACAGAAATACATCATCTGTGAAAATTTCAACTGTCTCAACTATCACGGTTCATGAGATACAGCCTGGTGACAGACGGACAGACAGACGGACGGACAGCGGAGTCTTAGTAATAGGGTCCCGTTTTACCCTTTGAGTACGGAACCCTAAAAAGGTGAACTATGTCGTATTAAAACATAAATCGAAGTGTTACCGAAGCCAACAAAATAAACAAAAATCCGATATAAATTCGAACTTTTTATCCGCAACATATTCAATTAAATCACGCACGCTTTGAAAGCGAAAAACCCGTCAACAGTGAATAACTGCTTTACCGAACCGTTAAATTATTCAATGATGCGTAATTTTACGTGGAGCTTACCTCTTTAATAACAATATAGGTAGGTAGTATAGCGTCAAAACTGGGGCAGATAGAAGGCCAGTCATCCCTTACACCCCAGGTCTGATGATTATGCATGAGACGGCACTGACGACGCGTAAACAACTCCAATAATATACTCTTAGATAACAAGATATATTTGAAGTGACATAATACATTAAAATGTGCTTATCGTCTACCATGAAGCGATTGTTTACGACTTTTCCATCGAATTCTAAGACGGAGTTTATTGTATGTTTCAAACTTCGAACACGCCTTTTTATGAAGTAAACCAGAATATCGTTCTAATCGCAATTAGATAGTTTTCCTAGAATTACGTTTTTAGCTAGATTTAATGATCTGTAATATCTCAAACCGAGATAAAAATCAAGTTGTATTATAAAGTCGAAATAATGCAGAGTACGTCAAAATATTTACGTAGTACGCTGACGAATTATCCTGTTATGAAGTAAAACTCTTGGTCGCTTAAAAATAATACCGCAAACAACAATATAAGCTTTATAAGACATTTTTCAACAACATGGCAACAAAAACAATACATTTTATATCACTTTATTTGACGAAACAGGCTCGAAGCTTCACATGGAGCATAAATTATGATTCCCCAGTCATTGGTTGCTTCTTGTACTGCTGAAATATTATTAAACGATGTTTTTTCCGCAAGTGACGTCTGACGTCACTGGACATGAGAGATTTTAAATTATGATAGGGCAATATTATTACGTCAATATTTTGACACATCAAAAGACTATGTAGACTAAAATTGTAGAGCCTATTTTAGTTGAAGCTATATTATTTATTATATATAGGTATTGACAAATGTGTGGTAGTGACGAAATTGAAAATTTTACAATATTGATGTTATATTCTAATTTACAAAGTAACAGGGATAATCCAGACATTCAAAATTATGTTTCTTTTGCTCAATTATGTACAATATTCCTCAATATTTGCCTTCAACAGTTATGAATTATGCAAATTATACTTAACCTGTAGTCATAATGAATTAATAATGTAACTAGTGTAAATATACAAACAGAGAATGCAAGGACTTTGAAAACCATTGCTACATTCACTGTGCTATCAAGATATAACTTGAGGATAATTATACAAATTAGTTGATTCTTCTTTTTTATTAGTTATAACAAGCAAGGTGTTGTTAACAGGTGTTTTTTTTATTACCCACATTGTTATTATGAAAATGTACTTACTGTATTATTATGAAAATGTACTGTATGTATTATATTTTTTATAGCCACTGACAAACTCGACTTTTTTCTTAAGTGGAAGGAGGGGAGGGAGGCATTGCCGTGCAGTGGGACAAAAACGTCTGAAAATAATAAATATAGCCACTAACTGGAAGGTGTAACCTTTGTGCTACTGCTTACATCTTAGTACTGAATTTAAACTTTTGTGACAGACAATCCTTCCTTTTTATTTACAACTTTATTTAGTTTTACAGCTGCCTTAGCTACTTATCATTTTACTTTTTTTCTTACGTTTTATAGCTTAAAGCATGAAATAAATGTGATGATAATAAAAGATTTTCCTATTAATATTGCCTCTACACCTCATTCAGCTATTTAAAAAGCAGTAAATACAACAATGCACATAGTTTAAAGTAAGTACTTTGTATCCAAAATTAACAGTACAGTATGTTAATTAAATATGACTCATCACTTCCATAGCTACTTACTAGGCAGTTTACAGTAATGCAAACAAATTAAATATTATTTTTGTAATGGCGACATATGGGACCAAAAACAGGTGGTTGTTATAATAATTTAGTAAGTTTAATTTATAAAATATTTGCATCATTTTTGTGTTTTCTTTGTATTAATAAAAAGTTGAGTGTTTATTATTATTGATAGGTTGGTTTTGGTATTTGATAATATTTATAAAGCTGAAAATATACTTACCTAAAAGTGAAAAATTCATAATCAAATAGAAAATGTAATAATTAGTGTCTATTCATTTCTTAAGAGAAAAAAAAACAGTTATTAAGAATGTCTCTGCTTTTTTTTCTTTATTGCCTATCCTGGTCAGGCTAAAATGTTAGAATATAGCTACTTCCTAGACTGCAAAACAAGGGCTTAACATATTTTTGTGATTAATTCACGTTTTATTGGAAAGAATCAGACTGTTTTTCGTTTTTCTGCAGGAGATTGAGTAAAATTTCTTATAATTCATTCAGAAAATATATTTTATGTATGTGCCTCCAGTAAGTACTATTATTGTGTAACTGTTTGTCTAAGTATACTCACACTAATAATGATAAGATTGTTTTATAATAGTTGTCTTTGAAAGCAAAGATGTATTCAATCATGTAACAGAAAATAAATGTTTCTACAATTTAACATTATTTATAGAATACAATAATAAGTATAACTTTTCAACCATAACATAGACTACATTTTAAAAAATTGTTAGAGTAATTCCCTCTATTTTTTTGTCTTATCAGCTGCAGTCTGAGTACTGTAACATTCCAACAGTGGTCTTTGTTGCAAGCAAGTTGTGCAATCCTCAACTTTTTTCTATAGATTCTTCTTCAATCCAAATCTTCTGACAACTTATATTTGATTGGCTGCCTTTTGGTATTGGGGGCAACCAGTCACAAGGCTTTGTCCAGCAGTGGACTGTGACAAGCTGTGTTGAATTGAGAATCATAACAGTTTTGTATATTGATTAGGCTTTTAGAAGTTGCAGATTTGTAGTATCTTACTTTACTATATTTTGGTATATAATTAAGTGTTACAGTGAGTCAGTGTATTGCCTAAAGCAGTTTCAAATCAAACAAAAGCCCTGGTTTTTATATAACATTACAATGCAAAGAGATAAGTAACATGAATGAGTAATCCTGCACATTGTTGCTGGTTTGTGCAAGTACTACCCACTTTTTTACTCATTTTAATGACTTCAACTTGTTGCTTGTTGTGTACCAGTTTCATTTATTCTGGTTATTATGTAATGATTGAATGGAAACCATGTTTAAATGTGAGAAAAAGGATCACATTCAAATTGTGATAGAAAGAAAGAAAGAAAAATAGGTTTATTTGTCACAGAAACATGTGCATACAAAAAAGATAACACTAAGCACTAAGCTAGGATAGGCTCTTTGGATTACAGTAATTCTAAGGATAACCACAGTCATTAAACTATTATATTAGAGCTTGCACATTTCTTAGTGGATTCCTAATTAATTTAATTAAAAACTAGACGCTGTTGTAAGCTGTCTAATTGTGCAATGGTCATAGCAGTCATCTCTCTAGTTATTTAATTGGAATATTGATAGTAAAACTTCATATTTATTCATATATCAATAATTACATGCTATCAGAAAAAATAATTAAGAAGAGAAAATGGTAAATATTTTCTCATGTCATATTTTATAGTTTAGAACTTTAGATGCCATGCTACGCTGACCACACTTTCTAGCATATCTAGGCTGCCATTGCAAGTTTACACAATTACTAATTTGTGTGTGTTATACTCAAACACAATCTACAGATTACCTGTGTACTACCATAAATTAATCCAACCTTATCTCCTTCAAATATTGAACCTCTGATAAGAATGTAGCAATACTTGTGTGTATGTAATTAAAAAAACAAAAGGTCCAGTAAGTTTATGCTATCCAAACAATAAATACACAAATGAGTTTTCAGTCAGATTAAACAGTTATGTAAGGCACTTGATGTGTTTGTTATCAGATTTGTTTATCAGCAGTAGTTGAGCAGTATGACTGGGGAATCAAAACAGATGGGAGCACTTACCTTGAACATAGGTCTGGGATGCCTGGGCGCCGAGGGCGCTGCGGTGGCCGTGGTCGCCGCGGGGGCCGGCGCTGGGCTCGTCACGTGGTCAGCCGGCAACGACTCCGGGACAGTCTGAAGAGTAGGCCTCATAGTCGTCGACATTTTCACAATAACACTAGTTCAAACACTTTAACACCTTGCTAGACCACTCTCGCGCTTCGCATCCTCTGCGGCGGCTGCGCGCTCAGCCCGCCCGACCGGCCCAGGCCCTCACCAGGACGCCGACACAGGCCCCGACTTAACTCCACCGATCGTCGACCAACAACGCCCATCTAACCGCATTTTCGACCAGAAAAAAACATCGCGAAGCCCTATAACGAAAACTGTGTAACGATACGCGATACCTATTTCACTTTCACGTATATGTTAACGATCGTCGAGATGGAAAACGGAAATAGACACGCAAAAAACTATTAGAAAGCTTACGGTGTCTTCTCCTGTCACATAAACACTATCAAGGAATTCGGCGTTTAAGCTTTATAACGACGCGCAAAGTGTTTCCGTTAATGGCACCGGCTTGTATAAAGGGTACGAAATCGCGTGATGGACCAATATATATCCATTTAATAATAAAATTACTAAAGAAATTCACTTAACTCCGCTAAAAGTCCTCACATTCTTGAATTCACTCTCAAGATGGCGGATTTTACCTACTCCTCGTAAATGGGCACAAGGCTGACACGAAAACATCAACCGGCTCTCTATCAATCCCTTTCTTTTGGTAGCACATGAAAAGAGATAGTGATATGTGAACGAGTTCAACGAAGTTTTGTGATACGTCACTGAAAAAACTGCCAATGGAGCATGCGCAAAAGTAGCGAGTATTTGAAACTTTGAACGCATCCGTAGCCGTTTCGTTATTGCAAATTATTTGTGAAATGCATCCATTTTTGCATCAAGATTCTCAACAAAAATCACAATAGACCTTTGCTGCCATCTCATTATTAACGATTGTCGATTAATGTTTTTATAAATCTTTTTATTACAAATCTTTGGAAAGATAATGATTTATTTGTGGATATTTTGCTTTTCACAAGACTTGATCCTTTTGGAATATTTTCCATTTCGTTTTTAGTGATGGAAACACCATTGAAAATGTTTTTATTTTATGCTGGCAAGAAATATTAGCGCCATCTTTATCAAAATGGCTGCCTTGTTGTTGGCGACTGTTGGGTGCTTGTTTGGAAATTAATGTTTGTTTCTTTCTTTTATTATGATTTCAAATAACTGCATGTGTAAAATATTGCAGCTTAGGCCGGATGATATAATAAATTGGTGAGTGTGAACTGTTCCATCAAAGATAGAGCACAATAAACTGCTCGGTAACGTAATAACAATCTGCTCAGCCTCAGGGCAACGTGAGCTTTTATAATGCGTATTCCGTTTTCTATAAGTTTTTCATGATAAGTGTTGAGATTATGTATCGTAATGTTTTCTTTGTGAATTCGCATTGAGATTCAAGGTTCAGATACCAGTGAGGGCCATATTTACATAAGTTGTGACCTTAGTTCATACAGACAACAAAAGAATTCTACCACGGCTCTGTTGTTAGCAAGTAACGTTCTTGATGTTTTTTCTTATTTATTACCGTTTGTGCATTCTTTTCAAGTATTGAACGTGCTGGAATATGTTAAGTGCTTGCGTTGTCGCTAAATAAAGACTGTGAAAAAAAGTAGGTGAACGAACCCCAATTTGAGTCCACAAATAGTAGGTATAGTGCTTTCTAAAACTTCGATTTTTGCTTACGCATCACGACCGCTTCTTTGAATTGAATCCATTTATATCGTCGCAAGCATATTCTTAGTAAAGATTAGAGTGATTGACTTACGTCATTATTTATTTACAAGCAAAATATTGAATTCTGAACTGGTCAATGAAACATTTCAGTCACTCAGAAACACACAAAATCTATTGATGTTATGTTACTAAAATGATACAGTTCACAATGTTTACCATTAATTCTTGATTAGGTTTGTCTTAGCAGTACTTATCTATGATTAGAATACTTTGTTTTAATCATTAAAATGTCAATAACCTTCTTGTTATTTGAACATTTTTATTGTTAAGTTTTTTATTCATGGGTATCAAATTTTAACTATAAGACAAGATGTTAAAATTGTGGGGTATTTGCATATTTCCATGTTTTAAATTAATGATACAAAAGTATGTAACTCCACCCTCGTCCCTCCATTTATTTTGCCGCTTTACTTAGTAAAGACCTTGAGTGATAAGTGATAATAGGAATTAGTGTTTGACACACTTATTATGACTCTTTCAAGGGTAACACCTAAAATCCTAACTAATATTATAAATGCTTTAGCAAGTTTTTTTGTTTGTTTTTTACGCTTTCACGCTAAAACGGCTGAATGGATTTGGATGAAATTTTCCACATGGGTAGATCATGACCCGGAGAAGGACATGGCTTCTTTTATCCTGGATCACAGACAAAGTCGTGAGCAACAGCTAGTCTGGCTCATAAAGTCTTTATCAAGCAAAGCTTAGTAGGTACTTAATTTTAACACATTGAATTATTTTAAACCAGTGGTTTTAATTTTTGTCTAAATTGCCTAAAAAGTTACTGACATTCTAATACAGACATTCATAATGTTGTTGCAATCAAAAATTATGTATTCAAATTGGGCTGAGAATCAGCACTTTCTAAACGTGAAAATTACATAAGACAGCCCCAAAATGCTCACCCACCAATTTCTAGTGTTTTAGCTGGAAAGAAGTAGCGCAACAAAACTCCCTAGCATCAGTCAATATGCAATTTATGAAAGTGACATTAAAGTAAAAAATCTTGTTCCAGATTCGCATCCGCTTCATAAGAAACCCAGCAGTTGTCAGAAAGGAGAGCATTTTATATAAATGAGCCCCACCTAGGTCTCTAAGCTAGTAGTTACCGTCAGCGGTTATATTTCATAGCAGAGGAGTTAACGTAGTATGTCCAAGATGTGGCCGGCGTCGCAGTACTCACACAGCAATGCTCCGATACCACCCATAACTGCCTCTAAGGCTAATGAGCACCAGAATCAGCAGAACTTGAAGACTTTGGGCATGACCTCTGCTATTTCTATGGCAGGTGTGTAAACAGTTCTCAAGAAGAACATTCCTCAATATATTTTTTCATCTTTATTGTGTTAATTTATACAGGCTAGCCGGACTGGTTAACGTAGGGCCTTATTAAGGATGGTATTCAGGCTTTGTGTCTCATTCTAAACATGTATAAAAATAGTACCGTAAAACGGGGTTAATAGGAACTCAGGGATGAATCGCAATTAAACTTTATAAGGGATTTTAACATTGAAATAATATAGTTTGTTGCCAAAAAGGACTCTTATATGTTTACTGTATTATAATTAACGATTAAGTGCCCTTGTTGGCAACAAACTATATTATTTCAATGTTAAAATCCCTTTGACAGTTTCGTTCCGATTCACCCCTGCGTTCTTATTCACCCCGTTTTACCCGTACCTCAAGTCTGGTGCATTAGCCTATGCAAGTGCAATTCTATGAAAATCTTATTACAACACTATTTTCTTAAGGACCACTGACCAGGTTTTCTCTGCAACTTATAGGTACTTGACATTTTCTTGTTTTTACTATTATTACATTAGAACATAAATGAGTATGTCCCTCGTTCAACCATATGTTATGTCATACTGTGTTGTAAGAAATACTGAAATCAATACCACATACCTTTGACCTTTGTTCTTGCAGTTGTCATAAATAACCAATATGTAGGTAGTTACTATGTCTAGTGATTGTAGGTTAATATTACACCATAGAACCTTAAAATACTCTTTAATCATCTCTAAAGATTTAAAAACTTGTTCAAAAAAATGAATGATTTGTACTTATTTGGGCATAATAACATCATCCACACTATACCGTGGGTTTATAATCTCTATTCTTTTATACATAAACAACTTTTCACATAGGTCCAAAACCCATTGACATAGAGAAAACCACAGAGCTAAAAGAATCCCTAGCCCCATACGGGGTGTTTGAGACAGAACAAGAGATGCATCATCGTATGGAAGTCTTGGGAGCGCTGCATCGCCTTGTGAGGCAGTGGATCAGGGAAGAGTCTATGCGGAAGAACATGCCGCCTAGTGTTGCTGAGACCGTTGGAGGGAATATTTACACATTTGGATCTTATCGATTAGGGGTAAGTGTGACTAAGGAATGCAATCGCAAGTTGCGTATCAATCTTGAGATCACGCACATCTTGTTTTAAAAAAATTCGAGATCTTAATTCACCTACTTTTTAAAATACTGCGTTTTTAATCAAACATTTTTAAACTTAATTAAATGGAAAACGACACCTATTTAGGGTAATCGTGTTAAGCATTTTTGTAAAGCATTTCAAACCAAAAAATTATTTATAAATTTAAGTAATAGTCATCTGCACTACGCATTCAAAACGCATCAAATCAGTACGCAGTCATCACATCACGCACACTATAAATTCATTAATTATTATATTGTAAACGGCTTCTCAAGAAGCAGAGTGTGCTTAGTCGCGCGCTCTCATTCTCGAAATCTCGTTCGAGATCTCGACCAATATAGTCAAGATTTCAAGAACGAGATTGTATGCCCTAATTATGGAATTGCTTCATAACTGCACCCTAATTGCGTAGCACACTATCAATCACAATCAGAATTATTTTGAAGCCTATTGCTAATCCATTGCTTCATATATATGTTCGAAAAATTTGTATGCTCAACAACGTAAATAACGCAATGAATGTTGTTGAACTGTCAAAATGAAAGCCATTCCTACTGTTAGTGTGTTAGGTACGCCGATTACTTACGTACAAACCTTGTCCTGACTTGATAGAATAAGCATGGATGTTTAGTCAATCCATTGTCAATGAGGTAACCTAAGCGAATAATTAATTAAGTATAGCTTTAATTTTTTATTCCGCTGCGGTGGTTCAACTACCCTGTTTGTTTTCTTTTGCTGGTTATTATAGTCCCGTTGTCGCGAGTACGAGCCATGGCTTGAGCAGTACCTTGAAAGATGATTTCGATTCCAGTTCTCATTATTAGCACCAATCAACACTGATTTTCACTAATAGATTGTCATAAATAGGATGACTTTATGTCGTTGGATATACAGTTGAAAATCCAATGAACAGTCTGTTACAAGACTCTAATTTATTATTAAAGAGGTTTTATTATGAGAAAAAGATATTAAATTGCAATAACATCAAGTTATTATTCTTCACATAAACAGTGTTCACTGCTTTTCAGGTTTACGATTCTAAAATGATACCAATTGTAATACAACAAAATATTATTGATATAGACATTTTAAAATTTTGTTCTTTTGTGCGAACCAAGTTTTCTATAGAAGTAATGTACTTGTTGCTCCGCAACTTCATTCGCGTAAAAACCTTTTATTTGTTGGCGTTAAAACCTATGGTTTGACCTGTTATAATACATTTATAATTACATTTGATAAAAATCTGTCTTAGTTCATTGCTTCATTCAATGTTTTTTCCAATTATCATATTTCTGTCTTCAGTACTTTAAGCTGTTAGTTGCTACGTGAGCCAGACTTGTATATGTAGACATAATCTGTGAATACCTAGATGCATTTGCAAAATATCAGTCGGATCTCATCAATTCATTCATAAAATAAACTTCAGACTGCCCACTATGAAATAATTGAAGGTGCCCTCTAACAGATATGCGCATATTGTGTCGGCCACAAAAAGTTTTATTGCATCGTTAAAATATGCTAAAATGACATGTTTAGGGGCAGGATAAAAAAACTATTAATATTTATTGAGGCATCTTATTATTGATAGGGGACCAAATCGATATACTTGTGAAAAGGGATTCATAAAAGAATCGCTCCTCAAACACATTCAAAGTCTCGACAAGTATATGGAAGGGAATTCTTAAATCGGGAGCATAAATCTAGGGATACCAACTTTGCACTTTAACCCACTGAAACTAACCGAATTTTCAATGTCAACAGAAAATCCTTCGCAACAGTTTAGAAAATTCACTACCCTAAAAATATTTTGTTCCCTTATCTTTTTTCTCTTGTATAGGCACAAACTACATGTGAATAGTTCATGCAGTGTTGAAAACATTAGCCAGTCAGCAAGATGGTATAGTACATTATCTCACGAAACTACGCGCTCTTTACTTGTGGTCACCAAGTGTACAAACACGCTGTGAATGTATGTGTAAGCGCAGGAGCTCTCGGTACCGTCTGAGACAATGGCGAAGTCGGAAGCGTGTGTGTGTTATGTGCTGACGCTACTCGTCTTCACGCACACATTCACAACGTTTTTGTACACTTGGCTACCACAACTGAAGCACGCGTCGCTTCGTGAGACAAAAATACTATAGCAGGACTGACTGCCCAGGGTGCGCTGGACGTACCTACTTTGAAGTAGCCCATTATTATAACACCGTATGTCATTCTTGCAGGTACATCACAGGGGTGCTGACATAGACGCCCTATGCGTGGCGCCGCGCCATATTGACCGGATTGACTACTTCGCTTCTTTCTATGACCTGCTGAAATTGCAGCCGCAGGTTAGTATAGCTAAAGGCTCTTCCTCAATCCTCCTCTATCTGACCAAGATAATGTCTGGACTTCAAAACTAAGAGACAGAGAATGTGACCTCTGAGTTTGTTTCTTCTCAGACTAGTCGGCTGGGTAACCCGAACTCATATACTTTTTCAAATATTATTGACGTGTAAGTGTTTGTTTAAACCTTCTTACAGAAATAAATATTATTCAACATTCAGAGACTGATAATTAACTAGGAACAATCATGGACGAACAAAAAAAATCGGACAGAACTCCGCTGAGACAAAACTGAGTCCCGTTTATGTGTGAGTGTTGCCGTTTGCGCGCGTAATGGCCGACCGTCGGGGCGGCACCGTCGCGTCGCGTCCGTCGACTAATCTGTGAATGTGTGCGTGCCTGTACGTACAGCGAGCTGGCCGACTTGAGTGACACATTTTTTTGTTAGCCAGAATCTGTCCAATATTTTTTGTTCGTCCATGGGTACAAAAAACGTTATGCGAACTTAAACGCTCGCCTTTTCCCTACGGGGAAATGGCGAATCGAAACATGCTACGATGTGTGGTATTTAGATCTTAAAGGCACGTGCACACTGGCGCGATGCGACAGCACGACACAAAGGCACCGCGTGTCGCGCTACGAGCGGCGCCTGTGTCGCGCTGTCGCGTCGCGTCTGTTTGTAGGAGCCTTAAGGTGAACGCGTCAGGGTAGCCCTCGAAATTCAAATTTTTCTTACGTTTTTTTTGCAATTAGCATGTCAGTATCAGGTTGTATGTTGATCTAAGTATGATTCGCTGCGGTAACAAACATTTATTTATAGATTTATAATCATAAAAATCATCGATACAACTCCAAGTGCATATTACTCTATTGAATGGCTGTTTCATGAAATCATAACATTTGAGGCCAATTCTAACTTAGGAGTTGTATTGTTGATACTAATTATTATAATTTTGTAAAACCATATTTGTTACGATCGTGAATCATATTTTAATCAACATCCAACCTGACACTGACACCTATAAATTGCAAAAAACGTAAGAAAATTTGAATCTCGCGGGCTACCTTAGCGCATCCCCTTAAAATCTTACAATCTTATTCTAGCCATTGGCCGTTTTTAAATTAGGGGATAACGATAACGGCACGATATCGTGGGACTGGTAGTTTCATTTATTCGACGATGTCGAGACGACATTAACCAACAGCTTGTTATGAAACTACCAGTCCGACGATATCGTGTAGTTATCGTGTCGTTATCGTTATCGCCTAATGTGAAAACGGCCGTTCTCGGACAAATTTGAATGACGTAAAACCATTAGTAAGGCATTGTAATGTAACTCTTATCGTATTGTTATAAAGTATAAATTAGAATTATTCCCGTAAGTTTTATAAAATTCTCGTCACTCATTGTAACTTTACCGAGATAAGAGTTACACTGCCATTAAAATGTAACCGGAAAACCATAGTTTTACATCAATCTTGAATGTCCTAGCTTACATCTTGTAAGGCAGAATAAAAAGCTAGGGACTAGTGAAATACAAACCTAAACAAAACAACAAAAATAATACATTACTGCAGCGGCCGGCAACAGCGTCACAAACGTGAAAGTGTGAGCTGAGACGAAGCCGAGGCACACATATGTGTGTCCATCAATGCCTGGTTGCGGCCAAGGCTTGTGTAGTACTTTTCTCAAATAATGGGAGGAAAATTAATTAAATAGTTAATTATAAATTCCAGAATCAATGACGAACAACGATAACTTTTCTCGCGCCAATGAGGGCTATCGCGCTTGAGTTCGCCGCTAGAGGCGCTAGTGTAGAGTAAGGTCTCTAGAGGTCAAAATATGTACAAAACGTTCACTGTTTGCGGGATTTTTTATCATGGATTTTAACGAATGATTCATAATAGCTGTAATGGTTGTATAATTCTTGATTAATTATGGTTTAAGATTTTAAGTAAAATGTTAGGATCTAATTTGGTAGCACTTGAAGGAAGAATACGATTTTTCTGCTTCATGCTTGCCAATTTTAGGAACATTATAATCTAAATATTCATTTGAAGTTTTAAAATGGTAATAAAATAAACATATGAATATAAGGGTACTTAAACATCTCCAAAACATCAAATAAAAGTACTGCAACAGGACCTTACTCGACAGTGGCGTCAACTGGTGAGCACAAAAACGATAGCCCCATTTGTTCATTTGTTTATTTTTCACTATAAACAGCTCTATTTGCTAAGGCAGTTTGAAATTTAAATAAAATCTTTGATAAGTTACCTCCTTGGTCCCATCCATGGGCCGAAGTAAAAAGTTCGTTCCATTTTTAAATGACGGACAGATAGGAGTTTTAATGCTAACTTTGCAGGCCGCTGAACACGACATATATGGATTTTCTTACATTGCCGGCCGTTGCTCGCATAATGTATTTGACCAGTACAGCATTTTCAATTTATCTCCAAGAAGGTTGTCAAAATAATGCTCGAATTTCCAAGCATGTTTGAGAAAAAAGTTGTTCTTTACTTAAAAAACATAGTAGCCACAAATGTTTGTAACCATTTCTTTGAATTTCAAAACGAGGTCAAACGAAAACTTAAACTCACATAAAAAACTTTGATCATTGAGCAACAACAACAAATGTTTACCCGACGCTTTTATGTGTTAAATATTATTTTGTTTAATGGAATGAAAGTATTTTGTTTAGGATACAGTCGATTTTACTACTACACTATGTAAAAATATAAACACAACGTGTAACAAAACTTTGAAGGGTTGTTATGAAAATGAAGTCATAATAAACCGTGTCATTTATTAAATATTACGGAACATTTCATTCTAATTATTTCAACCTTGACCTGTACCTGTATTCCCTAAAGGGTCAGGTAGAGGCCAGGTGAGGTCAGGTGTGGTGTACTAGTAACACCCATATTTCGCTAGTTCAAGTCCCATGTAGAAGAGGACAAGCCTATTGCAATTAACCAGGTAAAAATCTAGACTTCGGGCTGTTTCTGAGGAGAATTTCTTCACGGAAAACCTTTTTGTTACTCTTAAGTGTTACCTTTATTTTATTCTATTAATTTATTATAACGGACACCCTGTGTTTATTATTCTAACGTATGGCACTCGTGGGTTGCAGCTGAAAGTCAGCGTCAGGTGGTACACCTTGTGTTGTCTTCTGACATTATGCTGAGCTGAGACCCTTTTGGCATTATAATAATTGTTTTCTGTTTTTTTTTGTTTTAAGGTGATTTTTTTGCTTTAGTGCCAATAAACACATTTTTCTTTCTTTTCTTTCTAATTATAATAATTTCCCATTGCCCTTTGCGTTGCACTCTCACATAGAGGACTGTGTCCCAGCAGCGAGAACGTTATAGGCTGATTAATTATGCTTTGTATTTTCCTGACCAGCGCGGTAATTGCGTAACATACCACTAGCAATGTCTTTCATTTTGACAGTCCAACAACATTCATTGCTGTCGACCAAACACTTCTTTAAAAGTATGAAGTAATGGATTAAGAATTTCTTTCAAAATCCATCAGATTATGATTGAAACGTGTTACGCAATTGGGGTGCTAGAAATCGACCTACCAAAAAATTTACCTTAATCTGTTTTTTGTTGTGCAGGTAAAAGATTTGAGAGCAGTGGAAGACGCATTCGTGCCAGTCATCAAGATGAACTTCGACGGTATTGAGATTGACTTGCTGTTTGCCAGGCTGGCTCTCAAAGAAATACCAGGTAAGGAATTTCTTATACATCATAATAACAGTTGTACGAAGCCGAGTCGCTAATAGTCCCCGTCAATGTGATATTTTTCTTTGTACTGGACCATACCTAGGAGCCACCTGGTTACGGAGATATTGTTCCAATTTGTTTTTACTTTATTTTTTCCCGAAAACTATTTTTAAATTTTATAAGTTATAGCTTATCTTTAAACACCCTCACAACTCCTGTGCCGTTGCATGGACCCAAAAGCACAATGCTTTGTGTGCGTTACATTGCGCACTGCCGTAAACAGTGATTTTGCACAATAGAAAAAAGTAGTTTCCCAGCAATAAGTTTTGCATCTTCTGCCAAGGTCGGTCCAAGAACGGCTGACCATCCATTACATACCGTTTTCATGTATCGTGTTACCCAGTAGCTGATTTGTGGAGTTCAGATAGGCAGTCGCGCCATCTAAAACACCGATATTCAGCTGTATCCGGTTAGACTGGTAGCCGACCCCAACATAGTTAGGAAAAGGCTAGGCAGATCGAGAAGAAAAAACAATTAATAGACACAAAACATTGAAATGTTGGTTGAAAGGGCGAAACATTTACCTATTGGTATTATTAGGTACAATGTGAATTAAATGGATTGTTTTCCTCAAGGAACAAACAAAAATAAACTTTGAAGGTATTACCTGCTAGTTTGTACGCAAGTTTGTGGTTATTTTTATGTAGGTACTTGTTACAACAAGTTTCTGCTAATCTTAGCTTCATTTAATCTAATTCCGGACTATTATCCAGTTATGTTTAGTTGCTATTCAGTTATTGAATAAAAATTACAAACTTTTTTCATTCCTAAACATAATATTGCGCCTGTAATCCCCGCATGGTTAGGCAGAGATGTACCTAATAGGTCCATAGATTGTAGAGGTGTGTATTAGTAACACCCGCATTTCACCAATTCCCATGTAATAGAGAGCGAGCCTATTGTCATCAACCGGACACAAATTCAGACTCCCGGCTGCTACTGGGTTCATTCCTATTACATACATACATACATAAACTCACGCCCTCTTCCCACGGGGTAGTCAGAAACTACAGAACGCCAGCTGCTACGATCCTTAGATACTCCTTTTGCCTCGTTTACGTTCATACATCTGGTCATACACGCACGTCGGTTGCGAGTACTACGCACCTGGCCTTGCTGAAGAATAAACCAATAAGGTCACTATATGTCCTCCTAGGGCGTCCCCTCCCGGCGTTTCCACTCATCATTTTCATACATCTGCCTTGTAAATACCTTTTGTTAGTCGCCTTTCATTCATCCTCGACATGACCAAACCATCTAAGCATACTCTTTTCAATTTTTGTCACTACATCTTCTTTCTTTATCTTATGTTTCTTTTTTCATTCTTATTATTAAAATAATAATACCAATCGAGCCGATGTTTTTAATTTTTTTTTTATCAGACGTCTAAAGGCTCTTACACACTGGCGCGACGCGACGACCGACACAAAGGCACCGCCTGTCGCGCGACGAGCGGCACCTTTGTGTAGCGCTGTCGCGTCGCGCCTGTCTGTGGGAGCCTTTACACGGGGTTTCCCTAAGTAAAATGTTATCAATTTGAGGCTATATTTTTGACCCCTCCAATTTAATTGATTTGTTTCATGCCTATTGCAACATACTTATATACCGGAAAAACTAAAGCTACTAACAATAGGTATTAGTCGCGTCAAAGAATGCGTTGATATGAATACTGATTGAAAGTATTATTTATATGTTAGCCAGTCCGCAAAAATTCTAGCGGGTCTAATTACCCATGGGCACCCTTTTTTTTTTTTTTTTTTTTTTTTTTTTTTTTTTTTTTTTTTTTTTTTTTTTTTTTTTTTTTTTTTTTTTTTTGGGTGGGAAATCATCAAATGACGTCTCCCGCTCTGGGCGGAGCGGAAGGGCGTGTCAGACTCTTATTGACTAAAACCCACCCGTGTTCCTTCAGTTGCCTGTGCGCCAGGGCCACGGTAACTCTTTCGAACAATCCGCAGCCCCGGCAGGCATCGGTCCTATCGGACCCCGTCAATTTTGCTGACATCTCTTTGAGGCGCGCGTGGAACACGACGCGCCGTCGACCCGGGCCTGGTCCTTACCGGACGGCGAGCTGCCCATTGCTCGCCGTCCGCACCCATGGGCACCCTAGTGCAGCGTATGTACGATTAAATATCGCCAATCGTGGAGGTTTTTTTTTAAATCATAAGTATCATAGGTAAATTTAATAATACACTCCACTATACAGGGTCAATTTAAATTAGCTAGAGAAACCCCGCTGAGGTTATGTGTATGGTATGATGACATGATAAAACAAAAAAATATATAAATTTGATGTTTCTTTTTTGTGGGGTCTTTAAAATTCTCAGTTCACAAAGTAAACTTCACAGAAGTGATTAGTTTCGATATCTAATCATGATAAAACCAGCGGTAATTGACCCCTAAAACAAACATCAAATCTTTTTATTTTAACGTGTTGAAATATCAATACTCATCACGCGTGCAGAGTTTCGCGAGCTAATTTAATTCGAACCTATAGTTGTATGACGTCCATAGCAAGTCGTCAGTCGTAAATTGAACGTCATTCATTGTCTGTCGCTCACTGTTTGAAAACACTAATGTCATAATTTCTCTCCTACTGTACCGTGTTGTAGTACAGTCACGAGCAATAATATGTCAACACTTGGCAACTTTCAATATTGATTTTTTCGTGAAATAACGAATGCAACGTTGAAATGCGACATATGGCATAAACCTATGCGTTCGAAAATACTATGTTCGTAACAAGATAAAATTTCATTAAAAAATTAAGGAGAAAATCTCTTTTGAATTTAGCCAAGTGTATACGTATTTATGCTCGTGACTGTACCTTCAGACCGGCCGTGCGTCGAGAGAATGCATTCTTGGGGGCCTACTCTCTAGGGCACGCCACAATTGCGGCGGTAAGACCCCTCTTTGAGGAGTGGCTTGAGAGGCGCCACGGCGTCCTCACCTTCCGCCTGACGCTGGTCCTCACCGGACATGGCTGTTTCGGGAGGTTCCTGTTTCGGATAAGGCGGGAGGAAACGCCCGGGTGTTACCATTGTGTGGATCGACCGGAGGACACGTTGGAGCATACGGTGGAGGTCTGCCCGGCTTGGGCGGGGCACCGCCGTGTCCTCGTGGCGGCGATCGGCGGCGGCGACCTCTCGCGTCCGGCCCTGGTTCAGGCCATGGTACGGAGCGAGAGGGAATGGGAAGCCGTCACCTCCTTCTGCGAAGCAGTAATGCTCGCGAAGGAGGAGGCGGAGCGCGAAAGGGAGAGGCAATCTTTGCGCCCTCGCGCCCCTAGCCGCCGCAGGAGGAGGAGACACCCTGGGCGTCGGGAGTCGCTTGCCGACTCCCGGCCACCGTAGGCGCGGGCTTGCGGACGGTGAGCAATGGGCAGCTCGCCGTCCGGTAAGGACCAGGCCCGGGTCGACGGCGCGTCGTGTTCCACGCGCGCCTCAAAGAGA
This sequence comes from Dryobotodes eremita, assembly GCA_917490735.1. Classification (NCBI taxonomy): domain Eukaryota; kingdom Metazoa; phylum Arthropoda; class Insecta; order Lepidoptera; family Noctuidae; genus Dryobotodes; species Dryobotodes eremita. The sequence continues at coordinate 10,899,462 of OU823267.1, forward strand.
TGTCAGCAAAATAGACGGGGTCCGATAGGACCGATGCCTGCCGGGGCTGCGGATTGTTCGAAAGAGTTACCGTGGCCCTGGCGCTCAGGCAACTGAAGGAACACGGGTGGGTTTTAGTCAGTAAGAGTCTGACACGCCCTTCCGCTCCGCCCAGAGCGGGAGAGGTCATTTGATGATTTCTCACCCAAAAAAAAAAAAAAAAAAAGGGGGCCTACTCTCTATACACGAAGACCGTAATTTTGGCCGAAATTACGAATATATCCTACTTCGTCACACTTTCGGATATAACATTAGTCCATGGGCCGAACTAAAAATGAACGACAAAGCGATTTGACAGTTGTCCTTACTCACGATGTGTTTTTACCCGTCCGAAAATGGTGATTAATCGGGAGTAGAGTTAACTTCTAAGTATCGAACCAGTTTCAAACGGGCCCGTGTCTTCGTTGACGTAGGCCCCCTGACACCTGTCAGTGCGACAATTCTAGTAACTAATAAAGATCAAACTCGCAAAACACGTATTCGTATGTATGAAAATGACGGGTGTCTAGAACGTATTCACTCGATGGCCGGACTGTAATAATAAAGACAAGTTATGTTATAGAGTCATTTCAAAACCTTAAAACTCAAAAACAAGTCGACTAGCCCACGGTGCTACAAACAAACCAAATCTGTTTATTTGCACACAGAGGAAACTAGAACCTTGCTATACCTAAGCCATTGAACAAAATTTAAATTACCTTGGAAAACTACGGACTCTATACTTTTCACAAAAATACGGCTTGTCAAAGTTGCCAAATAAACATATTTTCTTTCTTTCTTTAAAGTTACATTTTTGACAAGACTGTGCTTATTCTGAAACTCTTTGGATGTTTTAAATAGTCCATTCGCTGGCTTCCTGTATTTCACAATGATTTCTTACTGTTGCTTAAGGAATACAAATTTCAAATTGAAATGACTCATGCGTTGCATGATAAGAAACCAAATAGTCAATGTCTCGATCAATCTGAATTAAGTTAAATTATGAAGGTCATTATGACAGTCCATTCTTATAAAGAGATCCCATATTTATTTACGGTACAAAAACACCGGTTCCGCTTTTATAAACCGGCCGCGCTACGTAGCAAGATACTTTATATTGGGAACCCCTGAAAACAAATTCTTAAAGCTTATGGGGCTTAAATTCTCATGAAAAGTAACTCATACCTTCACCTTCCCGCCGCGCACCGTCTTAGTTTGGCGAACCAATCTCTGTTTTTAATATTTTAATCACACTCGAAACCAGGCAGCAATGGCCCCCTAAAACGTTGCCCCTATGGCAGTAACTACGATACGCTCAGCCCACTTCCCCTCTCATGATTGCCCTGCGAAAACGCTTGCGTTGAGCGAGGGAGAGTATAGGTATCCGAGAATGTCACACAGGCTTGAATGAGAGAAACGACGTGAGACAAAGCCGATTTTTTTTGTTTTCTATAGCTCATTGTGCCATATTGTAGTACGAGGGCGGCACTGAAAATTTCGGGAATCAAGGAAGTGACACAACATTACTATTTAAAAATGTATTTATTGCTTTTCGGTAATCGCCGCGAAATTTGACACATTTTTCCATACGATGGAACCAATCATTGAAGCAACCATTCCATTCGGAAGTTGGGGTCTCCAAAATAGCCGTTTTGTAGGCGTCCACAGCTTCTTCAGGTGATGAAAATCTCTGTCCACGCAATTTATTCTTTATTTTAAGGAAAGTATAGAAATCATTATGGCTTAGGTCGGGGCTGTACGGCGGATGGTCTAACAATTCTATGTTTTCTTGCTCTAAAAACTCTTTTGTTCTGTACGCGGTGTGAGAACTCGCATTGTCGTGATGGAGGATGATGCGGCGGTTGCAGTTCTCTTTACGGAGTTCAGAAACGACCTGTGGCAAACAAATGCTAGCATACCATTCTGCATTAACCGTTCTTGGTCCCTCAAGAGGAATAGTCGTAACATGGCCGGTTTTGGAGACAAACGTGGCCACCATTTTTTTTGCAACACTCCGTGAACGAACAATTTTTGTTGGCTTTAACCCATTTTCGAACACCCAAACTCGTGACTGGTTTTTTGTTTCGGGTTCGTACGCGTATATCCAGGATTCGTCACCTGGTAACGCGAGCCGCTTTTTGCTCTTCACAGAGCGAATGCGGTATCCATCGGGAAAACAACTTTTTTACACCTAATTGTTCATGCAAGATTATTTGTATTTGACTCATGCCAATGTCTAAAGTTGCCTGAATTTCGCGGTATGTCACATGTCGATCTTCCTCAATTAGCTTACGCACAGCATCAAAGTTTTCTTGGGTGAATGCAGTTTTTGGACGACCTTGACGGGGATCATCACTGAGCTTGACACGTCCACGTTGAAATTCAGCAAACCAGCGATAAATTGTGGTTTTGGATGGGGCTTCATCACCAAATGCAGAAATCATCCGGTCAACACACTGTTTTTGTGTTAAACCACTTCGAAAGTCATAATAAATCATCGCTCTTGAATTTTCTCGAGTCAATTCCATTTTCTCAACGCCTAAACAAGTTTGACAAAACCTTGTGACAAGACCGAGAATCTTTTTTTAAATAAATAAATAGTATTCGATTTTTAAAACCAAGGAGTTTTCAATTAAAAAGATTTTAATAGACAGGAACAGTGGAAATATTCCATTCCCGATACTTTTAGTGCAGCCCTCGTATAATCTTTACAGATAAACAAAGCTGAAGAGTTGATTAGTTATGTTTGTTTGTTTATTTATTTAAACGCGCTAATTTCTGGAAGTACCAGTCGGATTTGAAAAAATATAAATTAATTAACATCACGCTACGACTCTGCTCCTAAGGGTCGTAACCTCCTTAGGAGCCGTGCAAAAAGAAAAAAAAAACGCTAAGCTAAAACGAAGTAATAGCACGGGTGGGCGATGCGATGCTATAGGACATATTTTATGTTAAAACAAGAAATTTTACGCGGACCAAGTCACTGGCAGAAGCTAATTATTCTTATAATATTTAAAATAATTATGTTCATGCTAGGGGTACCACAAAAAAAAAATAAAAAGAAAAAACAGCAAACACGTTCAATTTACGATTACACAACAAAGTGCAATCAAAAATAAGTCCACAGATGCGTATAACGACGTTTCAAAGATATTTGTTGAAATTAACAATGGAAGTGAACTGGAAATACTCAAATTCTGACCTGGAAGTAATAGTCCTCTTCACCGGCACCCTAATTACGTAACACACTATCTATCACAATCTGAATCATTTTGAAGCCTATTGTTAATCCATTGCTTCATATGTTCGAAAAAATTGTCTGCTCAACTACGTAAATAACGCAATGAATGTTGTTGAACTGTCAAAATGAAACCCATTCCTACTGTTAGTGTGTTACGTAATTACCCCGCTGGTGTGAGACTATTCTATTCTATTTATATATTATATTCCGGCGACAGCGACCCAGACTTCTATATTTTCCTTTCGTGCTTCGCTACTGTTGGAGCCATTGTTGCCAATAAATTAATTATTGGGTAAATAATACTTCAAAGGGAAACGTTTCTTTTATAAACGTACAGTCGCCAGCACATCAATTTACCACAAACTGTCAGATTTTCTCATTCGATTTCGAACTTAACTATCAACATTTTAAGGTTTAAAATCGTTTGGAGAAATTTGACAGTTTCGTGTAGCTTGACCTGCTGGCGACTGTACAACGATAGATTAAGTAAATATCGTATAGGTGTTGCTAGGTTTTGAACTATAAACTGTTCAATAAGGACCCCACAAAATGATGTAATAATAATGGAATTACAGAATACCAATTGATTTATCACTACAGTATCAGCATACCGCCCGTATCCCAACATATTTGGGATCGGCGCAGCCGCTCATCTTCCATATCTCTAACAGCCATTTAAGTATTACCCTCATTTTAAGACTTTTTATTTTTACTCTCCTGTGCTGTCCTACTCCTGGGCGAAGGGCTTCCTCCAATCCTTCCTTCATTTCAGCCTTAATGTGTTTTTCTTTTTTCAATATTATTAATTAATGTATATTCAACCTCGTAATTTCTTTACCACGTGTGACAAAAACTCACAGTAATTAATTGAAACTTCACAAAGGTTGAAACTATCGTAACTGTCACACTGGTCTTAATTAAAAAATATACTTTGCCGTTTTATGACGTGCTAATTTCATTCAAACTTAGGTTGGAAAAACAATTACGAGGTTGACTATACCAGTATAGCATGATCAAAAAATTTACTCAAATTTTGTTCGCAGATTCGTTTGACTTGCGCGACGACATGCTACTAAAGAACCTAGACCAGAAATGCGTGCGTTCCCTCAATGGTTGCCGCGTGACGGACGAGATTCTGCGTCTTGTGCCTAATATCAACAACTTCCGACTGACGCTCCGAGCCATCAAGCTGTGGGCCAAACGTAACTATACCATACAATACTTTTTTTATTGCGGTATGGGCTTGTTCTTGAACTCGAACTCGCCTGGTGGAACGTGATGGATGAAGTCAAAGATGGAACGAGCTGGTCTAGATGATGCGTTCACTCTTGGTTTGAAGGCTCACTGATGGGTAATAGGGAACACAGACGCTGGCAGAGAGTTCCACAATGTTTTGATAGTCTTAATACCAGGTTTCTGAATTATGAGTTTGAAATTGAGAACATATCATACTGTACTTCAGAATTACTTATGGTGACTACTCCAATGTAGCCCACGAAATATAAAATTTCTTACGTTTTTGCAAAGAAATTTTGAATTTCGTCGGCTTTCACCTTAAGTAATGCCGAAGTGAAGTTTGACAAGATCTCAACACCTAATTCTCCATTCAGAAGCCGGTTGTAAATGTATCAAAGCCTACTGTTAGGCATCGGACAAGTTCTGATCTTCGAAGTTAATATGCTAACCAAGCATCGGCCAAAAGCTGATCTTCGAAGTTAATATGCTAGCCAAGCCAGTTTATGACTACTGGGCGTCGCGCACTGATCGTGTGAATACCTATTTGTTACCGCCCTGTCCTATTTGGAGCAGGCAATATAACTCTGTATGTATCAGGAAGACTAGATAATTTCGTTGTATATTATTGGAAATATCTACTAAATCAAAATACACAATCCTAACTAAATATTATAAATGCGAAAGTAAGTTTGTTTGTTTGTTTGTTACCTTTTCACGCTTAAACCACTGAACCGATCATCCTGAAATTTTGCATATACGTCGTCAGGTGTACAGAAACGGACATAGGGTACCTTTCATCCCGCAAAAAAAGTACTGTTCCCGAGGAAAACAACAATAACGTTCTTATGATAATAGATGGCGCCACATGTCTTTCGAATCATGATTGAATTATAACCCGAATTGATAGTCAAAATCTAAATTAACGCGAGCGAAGCCGCGGGCAAAAGCTAGTAAGTTATATAGGAAATTTAAACAATACTGAAACAACACTTGTTTTATGTTTGGTAACAAAGACTGATTTAATGGTATTCAATTACGAATCTTGTTTTTTGAACCTGGCTGAAACACTATTCCTGATAGCAAGTTTAAGAAAATGTGCTGCTGTAATTATTTTTTTGCTCTAGATGATGTTTACTAATCCATTTCATTAGCACCTTTTCTACCCAGTAGCTTTCCATCTCCCACAGGTCATGGCATATACTCCAACACCCTAGGCTACCTAGGCGGTGTGTCCTGGGCCATGCTAGTAGCCCGCACGTGCCAACTGTACCCTAACGCCCTGCCAGCCACGCTGGTGCACAAGTTCTTCCTGGTCTTCAGCCAGTGGAAGTGGCCACAGCCTGTTCTGCTGAAGCAACCTGATTCTGTCAACCTTGGGTTCCCTGTTTGGGATCCTAGAGTGAGTATATTGAGGGAATTTTCTTTTATTGACCATTTTGTTCTATGCAGAGACAAATGTTAAATACATTTTATACAAAAGTAGCGCGCGTATTGTTCGTTACGTTATTTATTCTACTTTTCCGGTGTACCAAATATTATGGTCATGGCTGGGTCAAATTAGTTCATTGTATTTAATCACTTCAAATTAAACCATTTTAATAAGTAACTACTAGTGCAACATTCCTGCTAATATCTGAAAGCAGTGAAGGGATCGACATGTTCAAAACAAAACAATTGAAGTCACGACAAGTGACGTCAACCAAACCGCATTATACCCTCGTAGTAGATTACAGGCTGCGTCCTCTTACAATGGAAAGATTACAAAGGGATTATGTAAGGAACATTGCAAACTGATTATATAAGTTTGCCAAAAATCTAACAGAAATTCACATAATCATAATCAGCCTATAATGTTCCCACTGCTGGGACAGGCCTCCTCTCTGTGAGAGCGAATGGACCATAATCAACCGCGCGGGCCCAGTGCGGGTTGGTTGATGTAACATGTCTCTGAATTTTTGGTTCTAGGACATGCCGGTTTCCGCACGATGTTTTACTTCACCGGTTTGTGAACAGTGGTGATGAAATAATTTACACAAAGTAAAGCACCTATCTGGGTTCGAACCTACGACCTATAACTCGTAAGTCGCGGCAGTTACCACTGGACCACCACTGCTGCCCAGAAACCAGCTGACCAGAAACTGCTGACAGAAATTACTCATGCAATATTAAAATTATGACCAATTTCATTTATCAGTAGTTATATTATGTTATTATTCAATCCCCAGGTAAACATATCGGACCGTTTCCACCTGATGCCGATCATCACGCCGGCGTATCCGCAACAGAATTCCACGTTCAACGTCTGCGCCTCCACCAGGACCGTCATCTGCGAGGAGTTTAGACTAGGTTAGTTTTTACGCATTTACATGATAAAAATAAACCTAATCATCTAAAATCCGTCTGAAAAGCAAGAGTTAAAGCAAGTCCGTCGCAAAACTGACGTCTTAAGGCCATGTAATCGTCCTGCCGGGGTCGCGGATTGTTCGAAAGAGTTACCGTGGCCCTGGCGCACAGCGAACTGAAGGAACACGGGTGGGATTTAGTCAGTAAGAGTCTGACACGTCCTTCCGCTCCACCCAGAGCGAGAGAGGTCATCTGATGATTTCCCACCCAAAAAAAAAGGCCGTGTAATCCTGTGATTTATAGAAATTTCATAAGTTGTTGGAAACAATGTTTATTACAACCATTTGGGGCAACACAGCCATTCAGCACTGACCAGGAACTTATGAATATGCTGCTGCTAGCACGACTGAAACACAAAAACAGACAAAGTTGCGTATCATCTGTTTACCATGACAACTTCGTAACAAGCAAACATCAAGCATATTCATCATAATTGGAGAGATTGATATAAATATTAGAAATAATAATACATTTTCATATGAGGATAAATCTTGGGGAATGAATTGTAGCAAAAATTAATTGTAGTACGTGTATGACCAGATGTATGAACGTAAACGAGGCAAAAAGATTATGTGAGGATCGTAGCAGGTGGCGTTCTGTAGTTTCTGCCTACCGCCGTGGGAAGAAGGCGTGAGTTTATGTATGTATATAATATTCGGACGAAGCCGCGGGTCGATTTGTGCTATTCAGCTCTTGAAAAAGACTTTAGTTGAGTCCGAAAGTAGCCTGCAATCCTGAAGCCTACTGTTAAAGAAACATTAATCGCTTTTCGAATACTTGTTTTACATAATATTTATGTTGTCTACAGGTCTAGCAATAACAGACGAAATAATGCTCGGCAAATGCGGCTGGGAGCGTCTATTCGAAGCCCCCAACTTCTTCTCCCGCTACAAGCACTTCATAGTGCTGCTCGCGTCCTCAGCAACTACCGATGACCAACTGCAGTGGTGCGGCCTCATCGAGAGCAAGATACGGCATCTTATCAGTGAGTTCATTTGCCTAGCCTTTTACCAACTATGTTGGAGTCGGCTTCCCGTCTAACCGGATGCAGCTGAATACCAGTATTTTACATGGAGCGGCTGCCTATCTGACCTCCACAGTCAAGTTACTGGTTATCACGATATCCCTTGTTAAGTTTGGGGGGGTATTACTCCACTGTTTGACATTGTTCATCCAAAGTCAAACATGATATCGTTTTGACTCATTATTAATTTTGTCTGTGCGGAAACAGATTAGTAAAATAAAAAGCCATTAAAAAGTTATTAGCCAACAAAGATACGCTTTCTTGCTAATTTTATCGCAACTTTGGGCGTTAATAAGTAATAAAAGAAGTGTAAAATCTCCAAAACAAAGTCGGCACCGACAAACCTCAGTTATCAGTGTTCATTAAACTTATTTGTAATTGATTTATGCAGTGGTTCTTTCATAAAACTCGATTTTCCGAAGGACCTTTCGTATATTTGTACGCGCTCGTTTTACTATGAATTAAAATAACGGTGTTTGTGTGTGTGCGAACTAGACGTTGTGCGTGTAGAATAGCGTCTAACTGCTCATCACAGGTACTATCTCTGTCGGACACTGTCAAGTGACACAGTGTGCTTTTTGGCCACGCCCACCAGTGAGTTCGAGCCCGCGACTACTTCAACCTTAAGACCGGTTGTCAGACTTTCGGGCTTCTGACTACCCGTAACGACTGTCAAAGATCTACGAATAAGAGCCGGGACTGACTGCTTAAATTACTTACCAAAAACATGACAACAGCTAAAATTAGAACAAGCGTAAAATAATCGACATCTATAAAAAAAAAAAAAACTAGGACATTTAACAAAATGCTTAGATAAAATATAAACATTATAACACATTACATTGGTTAATGAGGCGCGAAAACTGGGTCAATGACTCATACAATAAATGGCTGGTATATAGAACAGGTATATAAGTAATAATTAGGTCACACTATTTACTCCTACGTTTTATGTAATGAGAGCGTGAAAATTCTTTTATTAAATGTCTAGTACAATTTTTTGGTATCGCTCGTTATAGTTACTTACGTAAAATTGAACCTAGGCTCAAATCGAATTCATAGTAATCTCGACTGCTCGTCAGACTTTCCGATTACCCTGTAAATATCAACAGGTTGCGTCCAAACTGGATATATCTCAAATTATGATGCTGACGTAACTGATTTCGAACATCATCGGGATCTTAGGTACTTAAGTGTAGACGTAGATAATAATAAGCAAAATGATTCTAACAAAATAAAAAAACTTGATTATAGACCCAGTTTCTTACATCTAAGTCAAGCTTTCATTTACCGACAACTGCCAAAAAGATAACTTGTAACATATAGACAGTGAAACTAACTTGCAGAATTTGAATTTCTTGTAATTTTTTAACATCATGACTATTTATTACAGCCACCCTGGAGCGCAATTCCCACATAACAATAGCGCACGTGAACCCGGAGTGCTACAGCTCGGTGCCGCTCAACACTAATAACGGACAGCCGCTTGCCTTACCACCAGGTAACTGCAGTTATAACTAGTAGAAATGGCTATCCCTTAACTTCCACGACGTAAACTTTTATAACTTGAAATAACAATTAATAAAGATTTGCACACCAGATACGTCGCAGAATATGACAGAATCTCATTGTTTATTTGTCAACTTATTGTACTCGTATTCTTGCGAATAATTATTTTTCTTAAACTGTGACAGCTCAAGCATTAGCACAATACAGTACCCGAGCGTAAATATGACACATTGAGCTTCAGAAAGAGACTCACACATATGAGTAAGGCCAGGAATACACATGCCTTTAAAGCCCATAATACACATGCCCTGTAACTTGTACAAAAGTATGGAAGCAGCTTGCACGCCATTGTGCCATTCACCAATCAGCAAGTTACTTGCACACTTGTGCATGTGTATTTGTGGCTATATGAGTGTTTTACATATAAACTTTCTACAACTATCAGATTCTATCTAACGACAAAATGCTTATATTACCGTTTGTTTGCTTTAGGAGCACCAGTCCCAACAGAACCTGCGCCTGAAGTTAAAAAGAATGACAAAGTGAGTAATGAACATATTAAATTACTAAAGACGTTAATGAGTATGCCTTATGGCCTGTTTCACCACTTCTAGATAAGTCTCGGTTGACTTATCAGCCCGAAAAACAAACTGTTGGACATAGGCTTTCCCAAGAGCATCGCCAATGTACCTGAAGTGTAACATTTTGACCGTCACGACACTTTTGTTACGTAACAAAACTATCGTGACGGTCAAAATGTTTTAACAAGTCAAGCATATCTCTAATCAGACATAATTGATTATCTATCGTAATGGCCCTCTAGCGGGCTACCTGGGGCCCAACTAGTGTTGATATAAGTGCAGATTAGAGAACACTGAAACAGGCCCTTAAAATGATGAACACCAAAAATGTGTCCAATGTCAAAAACTTTACCTAACTGCCCTATGTGCCTTTTATTTTCAAGCAACAACCCCAATGGTGGGAATCGACTACTATCCACATCAGAAAAACGGACACTGCCTCAGAGAATGTATTACCTCCACCATAAACTTCACTCTATATCAAAATGTTCTTTTGAATACTTTCAGGGTGAAATCGTAGCGAACTTCTGTTCCATGTGGTTCATTGGCCTCGTGTTTGAGAAGACCAACTTGAATGTAGATCTGACGTATGATATATTGACGTTCACGGATTCCGTCAACTATCAGGCGGATAATGCACATATGTTGAGGGAAGGCATGACTATAGAGGTAAGTGGGGAATGAATAATACTTTTATTTTAACTTGTTTTGGTCAGTGATCGATTTAGAAAAAATAGGAAGAAATAAAGAGTATGTTAATTGGGACTCGCACAGGAAAATTTGTCGTCTCGGTTGACTCGATTCTCGTGACTGATGTTCAAATCGACTAGTGTTCAATCGAGCCGTTGTTTGCGACAGCTCGATGTACCAACTACAAAAAACGAATCGAAAAACTTTCGTGTAACAAAATATGTCTGAAGTTATATTTTCAATACTCAATCATTTATTGCATTCCACAATGTGTTTAGGTGGTAAGTAAACATTAGTTGTAACAAAATATAAATTTGAAGGAAGAGGACTTATATATACATGCAAAAAAAAAAACTTATTCTAAGTAAAATTAATTTTTCGCAAACTTTTGTCGCACTGATTATTGGCAGACGTCTGCTACAGGCTAACCCTCCCCCCCTTTGAGGCTGACCCTCATTCTTGTGCGAATAATGCCCATATTCGTATGAAAAGCGTCAAATTCGCTCATAGGAATTTGAACATTAATAATTTATACAAGTAATATTCAGATTAGTGTGTAACATTTACATTACCACTTTCCCATGAAAACTAGCATTAATTTCACCCTTTGTCTTTACATTCCAGGCGCGCCACGTCCGTCGCAAGCAACTCCACCAGTACCTATCCGGTTCCTTGCTCAAACGCGAACGCACCACTTCGGGCAACAAACGCAAACCGCTGGACCTGACGACCATCATGCCCGCGCCTACTAAGAAGACTAAGCGACTGTCGGAGAGCAGTGTATGTATTTATTTATTTTAAAGAAAGCTTACAAATAACAAACTTAAATATCATGCATAGGTTGGGAAATTTGCTAATTACAAGCTTGTAACATGTATACTATACAAATTATCTAGTTACAAATGCTAAATATTGCGTTAACCAGTTCATAGTCATACCTACAGTATACTTGTAACCATAATAATATAGCTTCATACATTCAGGAAAAGGGATATTAAATAAAATTATTTTTACAACCCGATATTGTACCACTGCAGGGCAAAGGCGCTTCTTTCTTTCTACTTTTCCCTGTCTTCTTGCAATTTTAGGTTAATCCTTCAGAAAGTATGAAAGGTAATGAAAAAGCGAGGAGCCCATCGTGCCTTATGCCGCGTATTCAGTGGAAACAAAATTGGGAAACAATTGCACAAAGTTGCCCGGTACATCAGATGTTCCTGGAAATAATGCTCTGCTTTTGTTTCCTAAAGAAAACGGTCCCAGCAACACAAAAAAAAATTGCTGAAACAATGCTGTGCACTTTGTTTCCCAATTAATATAAGGCTTGTTATGGTTAAATAAATAAATAAGGGATTAGTTGACTACTTTTGTCACTATCTTGAGAGAGACAGAGCAGAAAATGAGGGACCCTATTACCCAAACAGTAATTTTCTTATCAGAGTTTTGTAGATTGGTGTTGGTGTAGCATATAAAATGATTCAAACAGCACACTTTTCATGTCTCACCTGCTTAGTCCACGACAACCGCAACATTACGCTTAGCTTAGCGTAAAATATTTGTCAAACTAGATTGACTGACAAAAAAAATCCTTTCCACAGGAAACCTGTACATTCAATGAACCCATTCATCCACAGACGGACGAAGTCAGCGTCCTATCATACAATGAAGACTCAAACTCATCCAACATGTACGAAGTCAACCTACAGCATGGTATCTTACCACACCCAGCCGCAGAGCCTAAACCTGCCACAGACAAGTCGGAACATCCACCATCAACATCAAACACCATAGCCTGTACGTAGCATTACGAAGAATGGCGTACTCGGTTCATATACGGAACCAACCACGTCAAGCACCGCAAAACCAAACGAGTGTAATATAAACAGTGAACTAAATAATAAGTGCAGAACTGACTCGATGTGATTATAGTGTGTAAGAACTCGTGATATGATGATAAGATTTTGAACATGTTGCAATGTTAATGGTGCGATTTGTGTTTGGTGTTGCCCTGTCGCTGTAAGGAGTGATGGTTTCGTTATGGTGAGTGGTTTGATAGATTTTTTTTAACTAAAACACCATGCCTGTACGTCCCTAAGGGTTAGGCAAACGTGTATAATACACCCACAGTGGCTTGGATTTGCGCCCAATTGATGGCAATAGGCTCCCAACGGTCTAAATGTGGGTGGATTATGACAAATATAGATGTAGATTAATTAGATTACAGAGTAGTTAGCAAATGGAGTGCTAAGCTACTTAATTTGATCTGTTGACTGTCATTGTGTGTCTTACTGTTATATGATTTGTGTAAGAAACTTACGGCGACATCTCGCGTTTTTTAACTTTCATGTTGAGTGGCATCTTTGTTCGTCAATTACCACTCCATTTGTTAATCAACTCTATAATAGCTTCGTATCAAATATAAACAATTGCGGCTTACAGAACAAAAAACTAATGAGATACTTTACATATCTGTTTAGGTATAGATTCTCCAGATATGCCAGTATATGGAATTTACAAGTTTTTAGGGGAAAAAATAGATTTATAACAAATATTGATATAATATCAATATAATGGGGGTTCAGGTGTTTCGGGCGGCATCTGGTCGAGCTAACGTGATTAGATTGACGTAAGTTCTCACTGACGACAACTTTAAATTACTCTTATAATCTAGTAGAGTAGATAATAGATCATTTATTTTAAGAAACTAGTGTTCATTGTCTTCTATTTAGTCCGTAATTAGCATTTTAAATATACGCCAAAAACTTGGGCTCGTGATTTTAGAGCCTTGGTTGTCGCGGTGGCTGAGTTATCGGTCTCTGCGCAATGGATTGTGGGTTCGATTCCCGCACGGTAGATGTTGGTACTTACAGGTACATGGTAATTGTACAGGTGTGTGTGTTGGTGCATGAAGCATTTGAGTCTGTAAATAAACTCAATCACAATACGGTATAAATACTTAACTAGTGTCTATTATCGAAGCCTCATAATTTGTCTTTGGCAATATTATTCATAAATTCATAATAATAAGGATTTTTTAATCTTTGAATCACGATTACACATACTAAGTCTATATTTAAAATATGGCGAATTCTATCTATCATGTTATATGTATTATGAAACTGTAAATACCTACGATTCTCACATAAATTTGTATGCTCCATAGATGTGATACGGGGACAACGCATCGTGGCTGCGTAAGTTATCAGATATCATTAGAAATACGTTCATAAATTAAAGGAAAAAGTAAAAAAAAAAATGTTTTAGAGATAAAAGTGATATGACGTTGAAGGTCCGAGTATTGTACGAGATATTCGGGTGTTGTTTATTTGCAGATGGCGAACGGGCGGGACGGCGTCATGTAAGTCTGCCTCTGTCAAAGTTAGGGTAGGAGTGTCAGGCCGTTTGCAAGAAGATTTGAATAGTTAACATAGACGACGCATTCACTGCCCAATGCATGACTGGCGAAGCTTTTTACTGCACCATAGAATAGTAAGCAAAAGGAGTGCTAAAACGTTTATTTCTCCATAGATCCGAACTCACATTGGAGGGACGAAACGGGATCGGACGATCGTTCGGCGCGTCATTCGCCGTGGTTCAACGTGAGACTGTCATGGCGACATTCATTCACACTTAGTACTTCATTTACTTACTACTCCTTGGTGTTAGGTAGATACTTGTATAGCGTATATTTTTCTTATTACTAAAGCACACCAGTCATGTTAATCGCATTGACGGAAGATATGGTTCTGTGCCTAATATTATTAAGAACAAAATTCGGTGTTTCAAATACCGGGATATTTCAATGGTAAATGTGTTTCTGGTGCTTTTGACGCCATTTTATTCTAGACTTGTCTCCAATTTCAAAGAAGAGAGTAGATTTAATAAAATGAGAAAATAGCTATTTGTTATTGGCCGAATACTTTCCTCTGCAGAATGTTTATAAAAATCACTATCCATCATTTGCTAATTCACAAATCGTGCACATTGCATAAACGCAATATTAGCCGCTTCTATAATAATTTAGCATGATATGACTCATAATGGATCAAAGAAAATTTCCAATAAGCTAAATAAATAAAATATAAAGGAATGATTTTATTTTAAGAAGATTGTTTCTTTGACTTTGCCGATAGTAATGTATTTTTTTTTGTGTCCTGTCGTGCTAAATTAAATTAGCACTTACTCTCATGGGGATTTACCTTAAGTTAACTCCTCAAAACCGAATACTTAAGTTCCTAAGAAGCCCACCAGTTCCCTACCAATACAAATAACTCCATAATAATAACAAGTACATACTAATTTGACAAGTATACAGAAAGGCAAGTACTTAAACCTTTAATCATTTTTAAAATTATTGTTTCTTGCAAACGGTCAGTGATAGTACAAAGTGGAAGAAATAACTTGATCAAATATTATTCATTTTGTTTTTCTTTTTTAACCCTTTGACCGCCACGCTCAATCTTAAAAACCTGACCACCAGCGCCACGCCTATTTTTGCTATAATTTCTCGCATGATACTGTAGTGATGTGCCCCCTTCTTACGATATAATTATTGCAAAACGTGATATATTGAGTTTATTTATGATTAAACTATACATAACGTTAAAATTATGCATTAAAAACGTATTAGAATATAACAGACAGCTAATTACGCCATAAAATTAAGACTGGACACAATACAATATCAATTTTTGCTTCCCAAATACAATATACAATTCAGAAATTTGACGCAACTAGTCGACGCCCTAAGACGTCAGCGGCGACACCAAATTGTAGTTTCAACACATTTTCATAAAATTAATAGTGTTGTTCGTAACTGTTATCGATATTATAATTTAATAATAATGTTTTATGTTGTAGGAATAAAATTAAATAAAATAACTTTCAATGTTGTTAATGAATTTATTGAATTATTACTTACCCTCAATGTAACATACATAATTGGATTATACATAATCACCATATTGATACAGGTTATAGGTACATGACGTTAAATTGTAAGGTTACTTCAAAAATATCAAAAACTGACTTAAAAACTTGTATTATTTTTTATTTTCATGATAAGGGCGGCCTTCCAAAATGCGAATAAGTTCTTCACTGTCCATTTTCTTTTTCAAAATAGTAAAACAAATCGTGTGGATGCCAATTAGCAATTGGTACGTCGAAAAGAAACTTGTGTTGGAAAGCGGACATGTCGGTAGACTTAAATAAAATTTACCTTAAAATAATAATAAATAAATATTATAATTTCCTTTGAAGGTAGATTTTATTTCACTCTACCGACATGTCCCCACATTAATAAGAACGAGGCAAGCGTTTATGACGTCACTAGCGGACAACTTAAAGCGTCTTTGGCGTCCGCGATATGGATAAATAAGCATGAAATAGTGTGGTACGATAGATATATCGATGTTTATTTTTACTTACCCACATTCGAGTAATATGACATTTCAATTATCTACTATAACACTTGTTAAATATGGCAAGTATATATATTCAGAGTTATTTGTTAAGTAATTCTTAAAAGTAAATAAAATACAAATTTGACTCGTTTTTATTTTGTACCATGACAATCAAATACACAAAATCTATTATTGTTGTGTATTTATTATATCTATTTCATGACAGTGATTATGTTTAGCTTCATCTAAAAAATTTAAAATTTTAATAAAAACAACTGGTACGTATGCAAGGTTGTATATACCTAAATTCTTCACATAATAATTGAGAAAAATGCTCATGTCGGTTGTCGCTTGAATTGTATTTTTCACAATCTTTACATTTAGAATTATTTGTTGCCGCCTGCTTAGTTGCAACTGATGCTTCATAAAGATCTTGAGTATCGGCCTCAAGAATATTTGGCGAGGCCGTCCATCCCCTCGATCTTTTTAAATCTGAAAAAAAGTAAGCGAGAAATGAATTATAGATAAAATTACATCTATTTGGTTCCCACAGTATAAAATAAAGAATCGCTGAATGACCTTGATACCTCTTTAAAAGAATGGCCCATTCTAACACAAGACAGAAAGAAGTACAAAGGGATAAAATACTGCACTTGGACGATACATGCTCCATAAGTAAAAACAATGTTCATAGTCTATTACCTATGAATCCATTAGACAATTACGTACTTAGGTATATCTAAAATATGATTAAAACAACTTACCTCTATTTTTTTCCATATTTAAAAATGCACACACGCACCAATTCAATTAAGAAGTTAACAGTTGCTTGTGGAAACATTCAAGAAATGAGGTGGAAATAAAAATCTCCACCTGTTAAGTGGGGATTTTTATTTTACATCTACCTCCTATATTTGTATTTTTGTGCGAATGGCCACGTCACTACGTGACGATTTAAGTCGTCAATGGCGATCAGTGTAATGCTTTAAAACTCAAATTGTAGTCTTTGGTTTTTCATATCATTTTTTGCTTAAAATATGGATTTTTGTAGATTTTTATGCATTAAGAATAAAGGCCTAGTCTATGTTTAAATGTGATCTGTTGCTAAAACTACGTAAAATAGTGTTTATTACTGTGTATTTTAATGTCAAACATAAGGCTAAAAATTGACGCTTTAAAGAGTCGTCGGCGTCTGGAGTGAAATCGTAATTAACGCTTTAAGGCGTCATTGGCGGTCAAAGGGTTAATTATAATTGATTTTTGCAAAGGCTTTTTGTTATAACTCGACAACTTTAATGACAGCACAAGACTAGCCTCTGATTTATAAGTCTCGAAGATTCATGTCAAATGTCGTTATAGCTATTTTGAATCATAATTCTCCTGCCCTTTTCCCATCCAATCTTTGAGCGGATGACCAAAAAAAGCAACTATCACATATACGTTGATGTGAGATTTAACTACAGTTTCAAGTAGTGGGTAACATAATAATCAGATACTTTGAGTAGTTATAATTCCATAATATGTGTTAGTTTTTCATCATCACCATCGTCAGTTTCTAAACAAACTTAAAAGTTCTTATTTCATACTTAATAACATGAACAGATTGTTTCAAAATCTGCTCAAGTTTGTCAATTATAGAAAATTATAAAACTGTAGGGAATGGACTGGACTGACTAATCTATTACTGTTTTCACTGTTTGAGTCTCGAGGTTGCGATATCGGGCGAGACACAATAGTTAATAATTGTGTCTAATTACTCGGGATTCAAGAGGTTAAAATCCCTATGATTATGAGACGAATAGTCTAGTTGGCAAAATGTCACACAGATCCCAAAATATTTTAAGCATTTCTTTTTTAAATTTATTTATTAAGGGATATTAACATATATAATACATAAGGTTAACAAAACTTGAAGTAGTAATGTTGCAGTCCACTGCATTATCCGCAGATAAGACATATTTAAAGATCAGTGATTTTATACATCGTTTTGTAGATAGAACATAACATAGCCAAATATACAACAACGTCTGTGAATTCTCGCACCGTTCATTTGACGGAGTAGATGAAGAGTTTATTGTCAATGCTAAACTATTTTGAGTTCTATGTATGTCAAATTACTAGACATTCAACTCTAGCCCCCAAACTATAGATCACTAAAAACTGTGACCAAAAGACTGACCACATTAAAAGTTGTCGAGCTGTAATTTTATTAATTATTCAAAAAGTATTGATACAAACATGAGCAGTACACTTTCTTCTGCTTCAAATTCAGGGTAAAAACTTATCATTTGCAGTTTTCCTTTTGACATTTATTTTGCCCAATTAATCTATTTGATTCGTTTGTGTGAAAATTGCATTTTTCACGTTGCGACGTTCAACTAGTTATTAAAACGAAATGATTCCACCTAGTTAATAAGACTCAATTGTAGTTGTTCATAAGGACCTTCAGGTTTATTGTAAGTTGTATATATTCGATAGGCAATTGATTATTATATTGAAAGTATATATCTGGTAAACAATAATTTAAAATTGAAAAATATAAAAAAAACAATAAATGTATAAACAAAAGGGATAAATGTTGTTTTCTTTTATAATCCTTTAGGAAATTCCCAAACCGCGGGTTAATTGTGTAACACACTAACAGTAGTAATGGCTTTCATTTAGACAGTTCAACAATTGCGATAATTTGTGAGCAGACAAATTTTTCGAACATAATGAATGAAGCAATGGTTTAGTAACCCTTCAAAATGATTCAGATTGTGATTGATAGTGTTACGCAATTAGGAGTCATTAAATAACCCACATAACCAGATATTCGAAACTAGCTTCTATACATAATATTATAAATTGAAGTCTTTTTGTGCGTCGCATCTGTGTGACCGCGTTGTTCTTCGACACTACACACGAGGGATTTTGATGCGGTTTTCACTATAATTTAAATCCAGAAAGTTTACGCGTATAATACTTTAATTTTAACTTACACATAATAAAGAAATCTCCATGTTTCGTAGTCGTAAAAACCGTGCGAAACAGGGTCGCTAGTATTCTAATAAAAGGATATCTGTCAATATGCAAGGTGCATGAAGGAAACAAAAGTTTTTACAAAAAATTTTTCATTATTCAATATTTACAATACAATACTATACAAAATCTCATTTGCACAAACATTTTGAATAGTTTTATTAATTTTATTTTAGTTTAGAACATGATATCAAGACATATTGCAAAAAAAAACTTCAGGTAAATTTCTGCCTAACCCTTCGGGGATTGCAGGTGTGATGCTGTTAGGTCGTAACAAAAAAAAAAAAAAAATCCGGGGCAGTAACGTAAAAACACATAGTACATAAACTCGTATTTACAAATTGGACATAATACAATAAATTAAGCTGTAGGATACACATGTATTAAATAAACACAGTAACTTGTAATTACTAAACCTTTGTAGCGGCATCTACAAACGCCACATGCGAGCTACACGTAACACAGACGTCAAAATGCTGCATCGCGCAAGCAGAGTTTACCGCGCAACTAGCATATATACAACATCCCGACATCAATTGTCAGATAGTTGCCCACCAGACACGACACCCGTCTGGTCGGAGGATCCTCCCTTTTCTATAGAGTATGAGTGAACTTTACATCCTGTTCCTAATACCTCTATACCTTTTTCAGTAAATAATTTTATTGCAGTTAGAGTTTGTCACTAGTAAAATAAATATTGTCAGTTTCCAGTCTCATACAGATGGAACGGAGTATCACTATATTGGGTGTCAAATTCGTCACTTATCAAAATATTCGCACAGTAAATACATGGGGGTTCTCCATGTCATGTAAGTCGCGTAAGGGACTAACCACACTTATTCAGGTCTGTTCAGCTTTTGTCCATGGAAAACAACGATTTTTTATTGAGATGCGTACGCATCCGTTCACTTTCCGCGTCTATTCAGTTTTCGCGGCAAACAGGCATACAATTAGGAAAAGTGTTTTTATCAAACGCATGCTAACGAGTGTTCAGACTAACATTAAAATTAAATGATTAACATTTACATTGTGTTCAGTGTGTAGAAATAACGAAAATCGTCCAGCGAAACGCGAATGGAGCTGAATAAATGTAGTTACTCCCTAAGGGGATAAACTCGTCACCGTTAACAGAGCCCTTCAGCGGGGTAATTGCGTAACACACTAACAGTAGCAATAGTTTTCATTTTGACAGTTCAAAAACATTCATTGCGTTATTTACGTTGTTGAGCAGACAAGTTTTTCGAACATATGAAGCAAAGGATTAGCAATATCTTCCAAAATGATACAGATTGTGATTGAAAGTGTGTTACGCAAAACTCTGCGTAGGAGGCGACACTGGCACCAACCGCCATGATGCATCATGTCATATTTATTAGTAAAAAATAATTAGAGAAAACGTGTTAAATTATATGTTTTATTATTATTCATGTATTAAAAAACCTGTACTGTGATATTATGGCATCCTACGGACATTTAAAAGTGGATGATCTAAAAAATGCTTTCAAATACTTGTCAAAAAACTGTTTACTGTTTGTGCTAGTGCTGCACTCTGGCGGCAGAACAATTGCAGTAATACTTCCTATTATGGTGCAGGCTGCTACAGTTGGGCCGTGTTGAACTAAGTCGTCGGGGTCATAAACGTCAGTAACAAAACAATCGCTACTATTACCCACATCACTAGCGCGCTCCGTAAGCCCAACGAGTACGAGCGAGACAGATAGACAAACGATTTTTGGCCCGACGACACACTACTCAGTTTCTGATAAAAATTAACAACACTTTTCACATTTATGAATGACTAGCTTTTGCCCGCAGCTTCGCTCGCGTGAATGTCGTAAATTATCCCACGGGAACAATCTACCGGGATAAAAAAATCCTGTGTTAATCCAGGTTATAAACTATCTGTGTTCCAAATTCCATCTAAATCCGTTCAGTAGTTTTTGCGTGAAAGAGTAACAAACATCCATCCATCCATCCATCCTCACAAACTTTCACATTTATAATATTATAAATAGGTCCTATGACTAAAAATGTATCCAGAGAATGTGTACCATAACTGTTTGTCTGTAATAGTTGCACCGCATACGGTATAAAATCGCATGAAATTTTACATAACACCTTACTCTTTGTAAAGACCTGCTATGGTAACCCCCTGTATATTAGTTAAATAAATGAAGCCTGGCCTTTACATCCAAGCTCGACGTCTAAGCTTCGTCTCTGCGGCTCGTTGTTGTTCGAGCTTCCGGTTACGCTTTTGTCATATACCTTCAATTTCAACAGGTTTCGTGTCCAAATATGTCTGTAATGAATGAAACAGTACAAATACTTTAGAAGGCGTAGAAAATAAATAATACTCCGTTAGACGAAACTGGGCGTATCGTATTATACGCCCCGATACATTTTGTAAAGTTTCCATAGACATAATTCAGGGTGGATTTTTGAGACTGGGCAGTCAGGGTAGATACCTTAACCGCTGCAACTATATGAAAACGGTCTTAGGAGGTTAAATTTAAAGATCTGCATTAACAAATTTGAAAAATAAAAAATAATTGAATAGTCGGCAAGATATTAGGCAGAATTCACAAAAAAAAAAAATTTCGGTGATCGATTCGAAATCGATTTAATAATATTGGTCTTACTCCCGATAGTCTTAGGGTAGGTCAAAATTTGGTACCGTAAGGCTCAGCTTAGTCATAGCAGCAAAATGCTCCAGCATATTCTTTACTGTCAAGTTTTGAGTGAAAATATTATGTGCGAAGGCTCGAAACGGAAATCATTTCTAGCACACAATTTTGAACTCTTATTTTATTTTTTATCGAGTTAATTATGTATGAAAAACTGTTCGAGCATGTTGCTGCTTTGTCTGCCCAAAACCCTTACGTAGGGCAAAGACAGAGTAGACGTGGGCAAAGTATCAGTTTTGTGATTGGAACATTTGCATCTGGGTCACTGAAATGATCCGAAACACTGATATGTTTCATTTGGATCATTCGGCTCATCGGCTCAAAGGATATAAATTACAGAATGTTACGTATACACTTATGAACGATAACTTGTTATTGCAAGCATGTTATGCAAAAAAACGAACGTATAGTATTAAATTTTATATGTAAGCGTCTTAGTGGTCATTTTTACGTACATGCATAACGACAATGAAACACTGAGAGTGATAGACAACTCATTAGGGATCTCTTTCTGACTTGTATAGATTATAATATCTCACACGCTCACTCGCGACTCGGGAGTCAGCAGTAACTCAGTGTGTCAGTCTCTCAGTCTCCCTCTCTCGCTCACTGGATCAGTCGTCTCTCAAGCGACGCGTCACAGCACAGAGCAAAATAATGTTTCAGATCCAAATAATCCGTTTGAAACGTTGTTACTGAACCAATCTTTTGAATCGCTTCAGTGATCCGGATCAGTGAGTCGGTTCCGTAAAGAGTTACACACGCCCAAGACAGAGTGTATCAGCCCTTTCACATTTATTATTTTACCTCTTGCAACACTGTCAAAATCACAGTGATCTTTTTCTAGTTGCAATAAGGTGGTTGCTGCTGTCAAAGGTATAATAATTTCTGAAAGGACTATAATAGACGTAAGTAACCGGTGTTATGTCTTACCCAATCCTGCTCCTTGTTAGCAGCCTGCAACTCAAGTATATCGTTCTGTATTTCCACGCTAAGTTCTTGTATGGGCACCGGCTCTGTGCGCCAGAACACGTTCTGATGCTTACTGATGCGGTTGCGACGCTTATGCGCTTTTAGGTGGACCTGAAATATCATATTATTATCGTTTGAAAAAGCTATAGGAATAGAGGAAGAACAAAAATCATACATGGATGTTTTGAAAGATGATGGTTAAAAAGGGGGCGAATACTATCTGAGTTGATGGCTGATTAGTTATCTATGGATGGAAAAACATGCTGTGCCGATCTAAAATTAACTGAGATTAAGGCAAGAAGATTACATTTTTACGATGGTATTTCAAATATTTTTGCTAATGCAGACGATAGTCTCTATAAATCCATTACCATCATTTTTGTTATTCATCCGAATCATCTTTCACTCGAAGTGAAACGTATGAACACAAAATGAATCAAAAGTGAAAAATGAATTCATTAGTGAACAATCGATCCAACGATGTTGGATTGGGGCACTCGCCTACGTAATGGTCTCTTTGAAAAATGAAATGAAAGGAGTATGTGTTTATTCCTATATAATTTTGTCGTTGTCGTGTGAACGTGGAATTAAACATATTTGAACCTTAACATCAAACTCCAAGCTTCTGATATCAGCTTAACCTTAGGAGGCCGATACACCGGACTGTTGAATGATGATCTGCTACCTACAAATAGTCGTGTGAGGAGCATAATACGCTATTATTATTATTAACCAATAACATACCTTCTTGACATGCGTGTTAACCATGGACCTCAGATGGAAGAGCGCAGGACATAGCGGACATCGGCGCGTGGGCGCGGTGTGTGCGCACAGCGCGTGCTGGTTGCGACGGTTCAGCGACACGAAGCTACGCCCGCAGTCCTGAAGGATATGTGTTTAAGAATTATTTACAGAGGCTTACTAAAATCTTCCTTCAATGCAGCCCGCGAAATTCGAAATTTCTTTGTTTTTTTTTCCAAATTACGCCGCTGTTGTTGTACTCGGCCAATATGATAAAAAATATAATAAAAATTACTAAATTATCAAGACAGCTCTCGACATTATATTTGCTGCATACCGTCATATTTTCACGAAGTAGTCTTATTTAGTCGTGAAAAAGCATACAATTTGCAAAAAACAAAAGAAATGTAATATTCAGCATTGTAGTTTCCGGTTGTAAATAAAAAACTAAACGCGCTGTGAATGTGTGCGTGAAGACGAGTAGCGTGAGCACAACACACACACCCCCGCTTACCCCCACACGCTCACACACACACACACACACACACACAACCACCCGAGTTCGCCATAGTCTTAGACGGTACCGAGAGCTCCTGCGCTTCCACACACAATAACAGCGTGTTTGTACACTTGGTAAACACAATTAAAGCGCGCGTCGCGTCGTGAGATAAAAATACTGTACCAACTTATTTATTTCACATAACATCACGCCCGTATGCCCCGAAGGGATAGTCAGAGATGTTTAGTACACCCAGATTTCGCCATAGGAATGCATTTCTAAAGATAACAAGCCGTGTGCCCGATGGTGACCCATCGGCAACTTCTCAGGAGCCTTGGGGGATGAGTTTTAAAAAAATTATGATATAATGAACACTTTCTTATAAACAGAAGTCTAAGTACAAACTTCGACGTTTCTAACTTCAAAAATGACGAACTTCCATTCAAACTTTCATACCCTACGTAACCATCATTTAGGGTTTGAATTTTCTAAAATCCTTCCTTAGTGTTCACTTTCGTTACGAAAGGAACTCCTGAGGAAAACCTAATGCTTCTAGACGCAGCGGTTTAGGTTGTGCATCGTCGGTCAGTGAATGAAATTAAGATTTTTGTTAATATAACTAAAAAAAACACAAAAAAATCTACCTATGTCCGTAATAAAGACTTTGAAACCATCCAACCGATGTGCCCCATACCGGTTTCATTAGAAAGGCAAAAATGCGAAGATGTTTTAGACAACTTTTTTTTTCTGTCTTATTAGCGTAGTAGCACACGCCGGGTATTCGCTAGTTAAGTAGATAAAGGTACTCACATTACAAGCATAAGGCCTCTCGTTGTTATGCAGTCGCTGATGCCACAGCAATGCGCGCTCGTCCACAAAATGGCGGCCGCATGTAGAACACATGCATCGCTTGGTTACAACTCGTTTAGGCTTCTCATTTGGAGCTATTTTATTATTTTTGTAGATGTTATGTCTGAAATATGAAGGACATATTGTTATGTTATAAGTGCATATTGCATCCATACTAATATTATAAATGCGAAAGTAACTATGTCCGTCTGTCAAAATTAAAATTATTTACACGCCCAAATCACTGGAGATGGATATAGGCTACTGTTCTTCCTGGATATTTGTATAAAAAAATTATCAAATACTAAATACACGCAGACGAAGTCACGGGCAATAGCTAGTATTACATAATAAAATATCCCACAAAAACGAATCAAGGAGTATGTAAATTGTAGCAGGCGGCATCTGTAGTTCTGCCTACCTCTCTGGGACAAAAGGCGGAGTTTATGTTGTTATATTATTTTAAGCTTTATCTAGACGTAGTTATAATCAACGCGAGAGAAGAACGAATAAATTATTAAGTAATGAATAAAAACACACGTAGCATAACGCCTCTATTCCTCAAGCGGGTAGTCAGAGGTCTATACACCTCTGACTACCCTTCTGTGGAATACAACCTCATTACGCCAGTTATGTGAAACCCCATGTCGGTAGAGCAAGTTCCAATTATTAATAATATGATAGGTAGGTACAGGGTAAGGGGTATTGTGTTACCCAGTAACTGGATTGTAAAGGTCAGACCGGCAATCACTCCATGTAAAATACTGGTATTCAGCTGCATCCGGTTAGACTGGAAGCTGACCCCAGCGTAGTTGGGGAAAAAAGCAGGCAGATAATGATGATAGGTAGGTAGTGTAGGTACAGCTTTCTAAACAAAATTATGCGCTTTGGGAATCATAGCCAGAAGTACGAAAGCGCGATGATGAGATCTAATACAGAGATGTTACAACCATTGAAGTACTTGTCTATTGTGTATTACCGCGTTTACAAAATTATAGATTAACCACTCTATGTAATTCCAAAAACTTAAAATGTGGCAAATGATGATTTGAGACCAGAGTCTAGGTAAGGCAACAAAGAAAAAATCATACAAACCCGCAATTATAGGTGCACTACTACAAAGCGCGGTAGCACAAAACTTAGTTCAAAAGCATTGCCTCCATGGGGGTTACTCCGAGGCACGAAGTTCGTGCTAATTCGGAAACAAAAAGACTACCGAAGCGCATACCTTTTCTGCTTCACCTGTTCTTACCTATATTTCCCCGTCTCCATATTATCCTCATGTTTCTTGATATGCATTTCGAAGCTCATCTCTCCCTTGTACATCCTCCCACAGTAGTAACATGTATACTTCTTGTAATGCGTGCTGTCGTAATGGTGGCGAAGGGAATCCTCGTCTTCTAGGATTTTGCCACATTTCTCGCAGATGTGGGCGTTATCTGCCTGGTAATACACATTTTTTTCATGATTAACAGGCTATATTTAATGTAATTATGGAAGAATAATCTGCCTGCTGGTAAGGGGTTTTATGGACATTTGTAATACCAAGCATTGCAAAAATATCTCGTGATCCAGTAATTTACATTAGCTCCCTATACCCTTCATACCGGAACCCGGAACATAGCAATGTTGCTTAGTGGCAGAAATAAATGTGGCAGTAGTATTCATTCTCCAGAAGACATCCTCCAGAAAAACTTTTTTTTTTTTTTAGCTTATGTTCTCCTACTGCTGGGCAAAGGCCTCCCCTCCAGAAAACCTTTACAACTACTAAAAAAACAGTAGGCAAATAGCGTGGTTGAGAACGCGTTCTAAACGTACGATGCCAACCAGTCAGGAATTGTATCATGTATATTTTTGACTGGTAGAGTATCATACACCCCGAAACCAGAGGAGAATGTTTCACTGATTTAAGTACACAGACAGAAGATAGAATTGACTGAATTGAATTGAGTAGACAGAATTTATTTTTCTATTTCCTACTTAATAAAATATTAAATTCAATGACAGACAATGCAGTCTAAACCGCTGGGTCTAGCTAGAAGCATGAAATTTTGCACAGAGTTCCATAATTAACGAAAATGAGCATAAAGGAAGGATTTTTGAAAATTCATACCTAAAGGGGTTGAAAGTTTATACGGAAGTTCGTTATTTTTGCCGACGGAAAATTCCATAGGGTTGCGTAAGAATAAATTTAAAAAAAACAGCTGATTATAAAGCTTACATGGGTAATAGTCTTCATCTTCTCATGCCATTTGAGGTGTTTGATGATTGTAACTCTCTTCTTGAACACCATGTTGCAAACAGCACACTGGTGTACGTTAGTGTGTGTCCTCAGGTGGCTATGGTACTCCTGTTCGTCCTCTGTTAACGCTTTACACACCTGTAATAGGAGAGAAGTTAGATAGGAAACGCCTAATTAAAGTGTTAAATCTGTATGGGCTACAGAGCGCGAAATTGTCGCGCCGGCAACGACTAGACTCTCGTACGAATAATATTCTTGTACGAAATTGGCGCAACTGAGCGCAAGCTACCTGTCACAGGGCATTTTAAGAATTGTCAGGGGCCCTCAGTTTCCATGACTAAACAGTGACGTTCACCTACACGCTTGGTTTGTAGGGAAAGTGTTAACAGTGCTGTCTTTAGCAGCGGGCGACGAGGCGTTTCCGTGCTGTGTTAGAGTAGCAGACACGACACTTTTAGCTTCGGCGATTTGGCGACTGTTTATTTTTTTTATTAATTGGCGTCTTGCGGGTCAACCCAGAAGGTTGTCCGCTGCTTAACCTGGTTACCTGTGGGTGCCTCAATATATTAAGGCCTAGCCAGGGCTTGAAAACTTTAAAATTAAGCGACTACACGCTAAGGGCACCCCCCTGTGGGGTACGGACCTCGGCTTAGAGGGCCTCGCTGGGGGAGGGCAGCAAGGGACAGGCTGGATAGGATTAATTTGGGACAAATTTAAAGCTGCAGGCTCAGCGGCGCGGGTAGGTTCGAGCAAGGGTCGGGGCAGGATTTGGTGACTGTGATTTTTGTACTGTATTTATATCTGACTAGGCGATGCGCGCTTTACTTGTGTTTACGGTGTACAAACACGCTGTGAATGTATATGTGTAAGCGCATTAGTTCTCGGGTACCGTCCGAGACAATGGCGAAGTCTGAAGTGAGTGTGTGTTATGTGCTGACGCTACTCGTCTTCGTCGTCGTCGACGCACACATTCACAGCGTGTTTGTGCACTTCGTTACCACAAGTAAAGCGCGTGTCGCGACGTGAGATAAAAATACTGTTCGCAAAATATGAGCATGGACGTTCGAGTTGTGGACACCAGCCCATTATATTATACTATACTATATTGTGTTATACATACACAACATATATTATTATCATGAAACAATGTTACCTACCTAATTATAAAAATAACAGTTTACATACCTATGTTATGGAAATTACGTATGACCTAAAGATAAGGATATATTTATTACATTAATACTGCATATATCATCAGTATGTTGTTATCCAAAAAAAATGTCATGTTTCCTGCTACTTATATGACCGCCCTCCATATCAAAAGTCCTAATAATAGCAAAACAACCTATAATCAAATCAACACTAGCAAAATGTCCTATTAGCAAGTAGGCGTCGCCAAAATTTATATGGGACCACATGACAAGCACCGGCTTTCAAATAAAAAAAGAATCATTCAAATTGGTTCATCTAGAAAAAAGTTCTGAGCTAACACACATAAAAAATGAAAAATACAGTCGAATTGAGACCCTCCCCCTTTTTTTGAAGTGGGTAAAAAAGAACAGAAAGGGTATTCATACCACACATAAATATGAGATTGTTAAAGGAACAATTTTATTTATCTTATGCTCAAGACACTAAACTTTAAAAAGTAAAAACCGAGCTACTATTGTTTTAAAAATGACTACAAATTAAACTACAATTATGATACATACCTCACAAACGTAAAGAACAACATTATGCTCCAATCTCATGTGCTCCTTCAATTTTGCAATAAACCTGTATTTGACCGGACACCGTGTACACAGTTTCTGTGACATTGGACCTCTCTTCCTCCCTCGTTTAGGCTGATCCCCTTTAGGCTGTACTCCCATGGACGCATTAAATCTTTTTGTATATTTCTTTGCTTCAGTATGTCCAAGCAGGGTTAGAACACCATCTGGTTGTGATCGGTAAAACGCAGGCTCACCATTCTCTTGAATAATGACCACTACATTGTCATCGTCTTCTTTATCTACAACTTCAGTTTTAATTTTCACACGTTCTACTCTCTCAGTCCTTAGTTCTTTGCCTATAGCATGTAAATTGAAATCGTAAATTGGCGTTTCAGTTAAAATTTCAGGGAGAGAGATACATAATGTATTATTCATTGTTTCTTCTGGTAACTCTATTTGGTCTAAGTTACCGAGCAGTTCATTGGTATAGAAGTTGAGGATTTCATGGCTTCGTTTAGATAGTAAGAAGAACTTGTAAGCCATTGATGCCATCATAAAGCAATTGACGCAAACATTGTAATTATCAGTATCTGACAGCTGAAAATAAACATGTACATACAAGTACGATTAAGATGAAATGCCAAAGAAAATATGGAACATCATAGTATCATCAACATTTAGGGATCTTCTGTAAGGGCCCAGCAAGTCAGAAGGATACGTATGGCAGGATATTGATTGAATATAATATTGAGCATAAGTGACGACCAAACTAATAAAATATGGTACTTTTTAAAGCTGATTTAGACGGGGACAACCTACCTCAATATCGCACATGATTCGGAGTACGTCTGCTATGCAATACTCCTTGTCATATTTACAAACTTTCGTAAAAATATTCTCGTATTGTTCCCGAAGTGGCTTCAGACAATTTATGCACAAGTTTTCGCCAAGCGTTCCATTTGAGAGATGTTTCAACAACAACTTCAGATCCAGGGTATTTGCCATGTCCTCAGATGATCATTACAGCAACTCCTGGCAAGAAAACAGTTTATAGCACACATTTTTACAAAAAGGTTACACGATGGATACAAAATTCAGAATTTACCACCAAAGCAACTAAAGATGCGTTCTGTGAAATAAACACGAATGCTGATTTAATTTACGAAAAGATCCGTTCAATTTTGCTTTTCTGACGCCATGTTTGAAGTTAAAAATGTACCACTAAATATATTCTTTAGTCGATTATTACATTTTTACTAACTGTAAAAACAAGTATCTATGCTACCTATATCCAATATATTAATACTTTATGTCGGTTTGTTTCACTTCTAAGCTTTCACATGCTCCGTCTAAGAGGCCAAAAGTATTCGAATAACTTAAATTAACAATAC
This sequence comes from Dryobotodes eremita, assembly GCA_917490735.1. Classification (NCBI taxonomy): domain Eukaryota; kingdom Metazoa; phylum Arthropoda; class Insecta; order Lepidoptera; family Noctuidae; genus Dryobotodes; species Dryobotodes eremita. The sequence goes on from OU823267.1 coordinate 10,929,674, forward strand.
TATTAGTCGATAAAAATGCACAAAAAATACAGATAAAAAAATGGGAAACATTGTACTTTACCTAATCTGTCAAAATTATAGTGCAAAGTGGATGGAATGTTTAGATTTTAATAATTTGCACTATAATTTGAAATTTGATATAATTTAAAGTAGTTATCAGTGTTACAAATGAAGCATAAAACCTATTAATACTTTTGTTAATGTTAAAATACCTACAATCAGCTTGTGCGACGTACATAGCTACGTAATTTTCAGTGTAATCAGCGGTCTTATAAAGTGGCTGCTAATTACAAATTCTTGTATTCAAATTACGTTCAATAATCGGCGACTGAAGATAATGAAACAATGTTCCGGTCGTGCTTTCAGCCAAGGAAATGAAAAGAATACGCTTTGAAAGGCATTATCTACCGAATATATTTGGTCGGTGTTTTTAATGGATACCTGTGTCTAAAGGGACACTGATTGTATGCAATCTATTTCTAATAAGTAAGTACGACCTTGAAGGTCTTTACATCTTAGTGGTCATACTTTGTATAACACCATAGAGCCATTACATCAGTACAATGTTTATTTTGTAAGTTTATCAATCCAGTAAAAAGAATTCTGTTGACAGAATTAAAATATTTGTTAACAAACATTTATTTCCGTCAATTCGAAACATTCTATGACTGATATTTAAGTGGATTAATAGCTACTGTATTTATGCACTGGAATAATTGCACTTTTCACACTAAATATTTGCAAACTTTTACTTTTATTATTGTAGATAAAAAAAATGCAAACAACAGCTTGACCCTCACAAAATTTTGTTTATTAAATAAACCCTACTGTAATATGGCCTGATAATTTATGAAGCTGATAAAGAAAACAGCTTAGGAATAAATGTGGCAAAATATTAAGTTAAATAAGGTATTGCTGTAACAATCAAATTGAAAAGACAATTAACATCACATTACCCTTTTGCTATAGTGTTCCCTTGCAACAAGTGAAATGCCCAAAGAAACAGCAACACAAAGAAAAAGAAGGCTAGCAAAGGCAAAACTCAAACGATTACAGAGATTAGCCAATGAATCCTTAGAGGACAGAGAAAGAAGGTTGTTAAAGCGTCGTATCTATAGAAGACAATATTTAAAAACACATGTGAAAAATGATTTTTGTATGACCACTGCACAGAAATATGGGCTAGAATCTATGAGCTTATTACGAGTCAGAACTGAGACAAACCCCAAAGAATTACAAACGTTTTGTGACCAAAAATTTAAGGTATGCATTAATAACATTAGGGGTCTGCCTACAATAATATATCTTAGCTTTACTGTTACACTTTACATTTAACCTTTTCCATAAAAACAAAATATTGATTTTAAATCTTTGTTATTGTTGTCTAACAGCGAGTTAGCTTCAGGGCGTTTGTCCACCGCCGCCGTCACCCAGAAGAAGTGACGGCGCTGAAGTAGCGATAAATATTTATTATATTACTGACTTTATAGCGGCGTAACCGTCACCCAAGTGCCGTCATCCCGGCCGACGAAGTTTCGACTAGTTCGGCAGTGCCGCTTAATTCCGCACGAGATTGTGACGGGCCGATGTGCCGGCAATACAAAACATGTTTGTTCTTGTCCATACACTACCGTCGCACCGCGCCGTTCGCCCGGCTTTTGTTTTCTCTATCATAAGATACTGAACCGCTGAGTTCGGTTGCAGTGGACACACGATTGCCGTCACCGGAACGTCACGCTAAGTTCAAATAATCTCGTTTCCCGGTGAGGGCGGCGGCGGCGGTGGACAAACGCCTTCAGGAAAACATTTCTTTTTCTGTTACCAAAGAGTGACTCTAATGTGTTTCCATCATGAATTGCATTGCAATTTCCATTATGAATAACATTACACCTATATTCCATGAAGGGATAAGTAGAGCTGTATGTATAGTACACCCACATTTCACCAGTAATGCCTTCCCATGTTAAAAACTGGTCTCAAGGCCTTCTACAGAGCAATTCCTTATGGAAAAGCCCTTAATTCTCAAACCAAGGATCCTATGCTTATCAGTTTCAGTGCTCATGATTTCAATCAATCAACCAGTAAGACATGATTGATACAGGGCTAAGTACTTTGGTAACCCAGGGACCCTCCATGAGATTGTCAGTAAAACCAAGGCGTTGCTGGCCATCCTTGTGGAGCTGGGCTAGATTGAATGATCTATTTTCCCATCCATAGGCAAAATATGCGCCTTAACGTAGAGTTGCGGACACCAGCCTATCTTACCAATACCAAGGCATAATTAATATTTAATAGAGCATTGGCCTGTACCATGTTAATATTTGTTTCAGCAACCAAAAATGGAATCAACAAGCTACCCCACACCATCAGAGATAGCTGACTTACAAACAGACACAATAATAAAAGAAGAAGATGACATCAACCAACAGGACCACGAGAACACGGAAGACATGCCGCTTGATATCAAATCAGAAAACATGGATGATATAGGCAACCAAGAACATAATGACGACCCTTTTAGTAATGTACAATTAGAAATGAAACAGGAAACTATATCCATATGTATAGAAAAAGAAGGTTCAGACTCTCAAAATGAAGATTGTATGTCGAAAATTGATGATTTTGATAATGAATCTAAAGAAGATTTAGTCCATTATGCAACGGTACCTAAATCTGAAATGGATTGTGATGGAAAGTCGGAAGTTAAAGAAGAAACGGTTTTGGGAGATGAATCTCTGGTGACATATGATTATCCCAATTTTGATGATGTTGGCAGTTTGGATAGCAACGAGGAGACCGCTTTGAATCATGTGGAAGCGTGTTTGCAGGATGATATGAATATTAAGTGCGAGGATGATGATGATGAGGTAAGTTAGTTGCATACGATTTGTAAAATTATATATATTTATTTACTTACATCTACTATTACAGGATAAGCCAATTCGTTAAATGCGCTTATTCTAACTTAATCTATACTAACATCTATAACTTATGTATTATAAACAATGCATTCTTATAGCTGCACTAAATTGTCTAAATTTAGTAATAACCTTTCTAGCCATTCTCAATGTATGGTCTCACCTCAGTAAACCTCAATTTTAAAATGGATAGTTTTATAATTTAGGTTTATGGGTCTATCCATCTTATAATTGAGATATAAGCAAACCAGTAACATTTGTTTTAAATTTTACTTCATATCCATTACTTGTTACTTCTGACAGACTCATTCTTCCATCTCTTTTCTGGTCTAAAGTAAGGTATCCAATTATCGGCTTATTTGCTTCTACCGTGCGTCAGGTCAAGGGTACGGCGTTGTCATCTTTATAATCTATGCTGTGTTTATAAGTCGATTTAATTTTACAGCATCATCATAAAGAAGAATATGACAAAATGGACATCAAAGAAGAAACAGAAGTCACAGTAACAGAGACACACTTAATATCAAACAAAGTTATCAACACGACATCCACAATCACCAACCCGCACGACGGTCTTATCGAATCTAAAACAACTAAGACTTTAGTCATGGAAATACTTCCAATTCCAATGACCGAAACGAATATGGCATTCTCGAAAATAGGCAATCCAGAGGAAATTTTGCCAACTACTTGCGATAATGGCGATAATTATATGGACTATCAAGAGGCTTTCCAATTAAATTCTATCACTGGGAATGTTTTATCCCTCGAACAAGAGGCTTACGGCTTACTCAAAGCCAAAGACAAAAAAAAAGACGTAGGGGAAACTCTCCATAAATGCCCAAAGTGCCCTAAAACTTACAGACAGAAGAATTATATGAAAAGGCATTTAGCTGTCCATGATGCTATTGAGAAACGCGCTCAAGGTCACATTAGAAGCCAGATAACAAAGAAAGAGAATAAAAACAAGAAGTTGAAAGCAGAACTCGAGAGTCAAGCAGTTAAAAAACAAGAAAAAGTTAAGAAAGAAGGTTATGAGTGTACTTGTGGGCAATCGTTCCAAAGACGGAGTCGAATGGAGACCTGTTTGAGGTCCCACAATCTATTCTGTGACACAAATACTTACCCCTGCGTTTCTTGCAATAAACAGTTCAAAGATAAAGAAGAATTAGCCCTCCATCGCAAAAGATTACACAGGAAGAGATTTCCCTGTAAATTCTGTCCTACAGACTATCACACGAGGAAAGAACTCTTCAAACATCTACAAGTCCATCAAAAAGTCCAGTTAATGGAGTACAAAGTCATTTCAGAAATTGTCAAAGGGAAGCAAAAGCTCAAATGCTTCATGTGTTCAAAAAGTTACATTGAGATATCAGAACTAAAGTGTCATGTCATGGATGATCACAAAGAACCGTATAGTTGTCCGCGATGCAAGCGAACATTCTCGAAAATCATAGACTTCGGCAATCACACAAAGACTTTCCACCCGGAAGTCGAAGGACAATCTGTCCTAGATGTCCTAGAAGCTTTCTCTAAATTAGTAAAAGCTTGGAAATGTGAGGAATGCGGCCTACAGTTTCATGAAGCAGATAAACTAGCCATGCATCAAATTGAAAAGCACAGTCCAGATTTGAAAGCTGAGATGCAGTTTCAGTGCACTGATTGTCGGAGAGTTTTCATCAGTCAGAAAGGACTTACGTCCCATAGACGCATACACCATAGTACCGAAAGCGTAGAGGAGTCTGAACCAGTTGAACAGGGAGTCATGTGCTTAGAATGTCGAAAGATCTGCAAGGATATGAACGCCTTACTATCCCATATGCGGTACCATTCACCAGATCGAAAATACCCTTGTAAATTCTGCGACTTTCGTTTTGCAACGCCCGAAAAGCGGAAAGCGCACGCCGAAATCCATACAGGCGATATGAAATACGTCTGTTTCATTTGCGAATACCAATGCAGTTCAGAAAATCGACTAAAACAGCACAAATTATCACCTAAACATGTTAATATGAAAGAGTTTTTGCTTACCGGAAAGCCATTGGTACAGGAAGCACCATCTTCTTCTAAACAGGAGAAAATAAAAGAGACTTTGAAAAAGAAAGAGTGGCAGGTTAAGGAGAAGAAGAAAAAAGAGAAATCGCGAAGTGAGTCGCGTTCGGAGTGCAGTGAAGTGGCTTGTGACATTTGTGGGGACAAATTCCCGAGTGAAAGTGAGATGTTGGAACACAAACTGACTCACCCTTTCATAGAGTTCCCCAATGAAGATACACCTAGTAGGATATTTTTTAAGTAACATTTAATCTTGCCTATTTCGTGGTTTGTTGTAGTTACATTGCTGCATAAAAAATGGCCCATTTTGAGGGTACCTATGTCAAGTACACAAATAATTGGTACTATAGTTCAAATTGAAAAGCAAAAGATAATAGCAAGTTCTGGAAAAATAATAATACTTTTTTAAGTCTGGATATATGATTTATGTATTTTTGACATGCCCAGATGATTAATGTAAAACTTGAAAACAAAAATGCCTTACAATTTGTTCAATTATAAAGCTTCAATATTTATACATTTATGTATGTCACCGTATGAGTATGAACATCGTGCATCGTTAGTTTATACTCTATCTCGAGAATTATAAACTATCTAAAAAATACGATTGACGTGTAAAAGTGTTTGTACAAAACCTACTTTCAGAAATAAAATCATTTATCGAAGTTGTGAACTGCAACAAACTATTTACAATTTGACGCATTATTTTTGGATAGTTTATAATCTATCCATGGCAAACCGACAAATTGTGAACCGGTATCAAACTTGCATCCGACGGAACGCGCCTTGCGCTAATACTTAATAGACAAGTAACCGCGACCAACTTGGAAGTAGCGCTCACCCGCCACTGTCGCGGCACAGCTCGCTCGGCTCGCGCGCGGTTGGTCACGATTCTAACCTGACCTAACCCATTTGGTCGGGGTGCCCTGGCTTACTGCGACCAATTCGGCTACCGCCAAGAGCGACCAATCAGGGACGGTTCACAAATTTACGAGTGATAAAATCGAGCAGATTGTAAACCCTGTCGTTAAGTGCAGGTTCGTTCACAATTTGACGGTTTAACAAGGATAGATTATAAACTATCGAAAATGAACACGTTATATTGAAAGCAGTATGCTGCAGTTCACAATTTACCGACAGTTTACAATCTCGCGAGGTAGATTATAAACTAACGGTGTTCACAATCATACGGTGACTTATATGAGCTAATTCAGAATCAATTATGATAGTCTTCCAATAACTTGCGAAATGACACAAAATATCTAAACAATATTTATTATTATTATGCGTATTTTTCAGTCAACTGACCAGTATTTTCATTACTACTTATGCTATTCTTATAGCTTATATTTGGAGGCTATTTTAACCTAGACCGAAAGAGATTTTCTGATGACATTCAATAATACACTTTATAATCAGTGCCATAAAGTGCAAAGTTGTACAAACACCGACGTCGAAATCAAACTGATCCTCAGCCGTACAGTCGTGCGAATAAATGCACTTTAGGCATCTGTTCCAACGTCGGCGATTAATGAGAAGCTAGTAGAGCTAGCAACTAAAAACGAGTTGACGAGCAACGACGATCGGCTACAAGCGATTACTTGTTAGTATGAATATGTACCAGGCTGATTTCCTCAGCGAGTGTTCTGACTGCCAAGAGTGTGTCGCTGAGCGAGTACTCTATTTGACAGCTCTTGTCGCTGAGTGAGTACTCTATTTGACAGCTCTTGTCGCTGAGTGAGTACTCTATTTTGACAGCTCTTGTCGCTGCGACAAAGGAGTACTCTTTTACTCACCCGGGACCTACAATGTTTTGTACGTTTCTTGAGGGAGAAAATCGTTGATAGCTAATCGCTTCCTCGTCGGCGGTGGGACAGGTGTCTTAGGATAATCAAAATAAGGTATATTATTAAGGTTTGGGTCCTGGGATTTCTCGTGTCTTTTTTGTATATTTAGATGTCTAGGCTCCCGAGACTTTCGGGTTTAGACTCGCCACCACAGCGTACAGTCCCAAAATACTGATGTTTTTACTTCGAATTTGAGTAAAACTGCACTTGTTGCTTTCACGGGAGAACTGTATTGTGTAGACTTTTGGAAAATATTTTCGTTTATAATAGCATTTTTGTTTATAATATATTCGTTTTCAAACGTCAGGTTTGGAAATAATTAACGCCGAACCTAGTACCAGTAGCTCTACAGTATATACACAATGAATCCGATGAATCGGTTCAAAAGCAAATGGAACAAGCAATCAATTTTTTTTTCGAAAATGTTCCTGAAATTCTTGCAAAAAAAGAATTCCAGTTTTTTTAAACAACCGCAAACGTAGGTACTGAAAGTTTGGAACTACTTTACTAAGCTAAGCAATAAAACAAAACATCTGTTGAAAACGAGAGAGTGTTTTCCTTATCCGGTGGCATTATGGCCATTATGGGTCAAAATCGACAAGGTGGAAAATTTGCTTCGCCAGCAAATAAATGACTAAAATCGTAATTTTATTGAACAAATGACCATAAAAAACACATTAAAATTGATTGGTTTTACTTGCACTTCATACAATACATTTGAAAAGTAAACTAAATTCGTTATTATTTGAAAATATACATACGAAAAGTCATTTCGAGAACCCGTCCAACAGTCTAACCGTTAAAATCAAGATTTAATAAATATATTCAAATCTATCGATATTAAACAGTTCAGTCCAGTACAAATAGGTTTTTTTTTTTATACATCTGGCCCAAAATTAATAAGATTCTAATTTTATTATGAGAACTCTCGAAGTCCCGGGAGGTCGTGGGAGTTTGATCGTGGATGTTCTCAAATCCCGAGACTGGGACTGTCGAGATTTCCGAACCCTATATATTATGAAATATAAAAAGTTTTCATGATCATGATATATACTTTTTTTAAATGCTTACGATGAACCCTTTAATTTGATACCCATATTGCAGTATTCGAAACAACTTTTTTTCACACCAAACAATGGCATCTCACGACCGCCATGTTTGTTTTTTTTATTTTATTTATCGAAAAACACTTGGGCGGTCAAGAACTCAAGACGTATCTAACGATGTCTTTGCTATATAAATCCGTCTAGCGGCTTGAAACCTATGAGGTACTAGAGAATATTACATACATACAAGATACGCGCGAAAAACATAACCCTTTCCTTGCGGTCGAGTAAAAACGTAAACAAGGCAAAAGGAGTATGTAAGGATCGCATAGGCGGCGGGCGTTCTGTAGTTTCTGCCTACCCCCATGGGAAGAAGGCGTGAGTTTATGTATGTATAAAAAAGCCTCGGTTTTGCATTTAAACTTAGCAGCAATGTCACTACAACACGATCTTAATTAAATTAAGTAATTATTATTAAACTTATTGGCTTTTGTATAGTAAGTTTTTGTTAAGCATTTATGTGTTGACGGGGTATTTATACGGTACCCGGGTCTACCGAGTTAAAGCTAGTCTACTTTATTAATAGTTTACTCTATTTTAATGAATAAACGATACGGTTGCTTACGATTGTAAAAGAAATACTTCATATAAAAATTCTTGGTTGTTACAAATGACGTGTTGAGGTGGAAAGGAACGCAAGCAATGTGAAGTGATACAATAGACAACAAACTCGCTTCGCTTTCGGTGTAGCGCTAAATTCGTTTTGGCTATCGCTCGCTTAGGCTAGAACTTCCTATGTGTTAACGGTCGTAAAAAGTATTTTTAGGAGCTGATAAAGGGTTTTTTTCATCGACGTTGTTCGCACGTATTTCGAAAGATAATTTTCTTGCTAGAAAGGAAAAGGTGTAGGAGCATTATACATTATGGTGGAAAGAAAGGCAAAGCGATATATCCTTATCTCGCTCTTACGTTCTTACGGTACGTGCGAACGATGTCAATGCAAGAAATCCACTCGTTAATTTTGTTGAGCAGCCCCTGCAGTCTCGACATTAGACAGCGACAAAAATCGGTCGCTAAGTCGTATCGTTGTCAAATTCCTTTAATAGATTTTCAACTTTATTTCTAAAGCATAAGGCTGAAAATCTATTAAAGAAATTTGACATCGATTTGACTTACCGATTTTTGTCGTTATATTTGTTGAGACTGCAGGGCCAGGTTATTCTGACCGATGTTGAGGTAAATAATTATGTTGAGCATTAACAGTTGAGCCGTCTATAGAAATATCCAAGTTGATTTGTTGGTGATGATTATAAAATAATTATGTTGCACTGATGAAAGAAAGCTAAGTTAAGCATAACCGTTTAATTTGAAAGTTTGTCTTATTTTTCTTTATTTTAAGCTGATTATAATAATAATGTTGATCGTTATGAAAATTATAATAATAATTTATTGTGTTTGTCACAAAATATTTTAGTTATGCATTGATTGCATATAATTACTTAAAACTTTTCTCAAAATTCAGATTATTTTGCACTGATTATTGTAATAAGTTTATCATGTCCAGCACAGACATAATGTCAAGCGGTGTTTTTATAATAATTATTTTATTTTAAAGTTTTGTTGAGTTGATTGTATTATTTTAATGTCTTATTTACAAAAATTATGGAGTTTTCACCTACTTATACTAACATTTTTTTGCATGTTACTTACTTACAAGACGTTCAAGTTCTATTGAGATTCTATCCACACATCCGTCACGTCAGGAACATGACAGAAGATAACTTGCTTATAAAACATTTTTTATCACGAGAGTGCATTCTGATAGTTGACAACGTCGCTAATAGCTGTCAAATATTTTGCTGTTGTGATTATTTTGTCAATGTTAATAAAATATTGATTATGAATTGCAATTATTAATATCGTAACACTGAATGTTTGAGGTGTAAGAAAAGCATTCGGTATATTTCCAAATGCTTTTAATTAACATTTACTGTCACAAAACCTAATGCAGTGTACAACACAAGTTCTTACTTTAGACATAGGTTGAAAACATCGAGTCATTTTTTAATAACGAACTTTATTCCAACTGATGTAAAGTTCTTATTACAAAATGACAAGTTAGACTCAGTTTTTGTAAACCTGGATCTAAAGTCTCGTTTTGTAGGTAAACCCAATTTTGTTTTTGAGCGGTGGTTAAACCATCTAAAACCTTTGTTTGGCGTCACCAGTTTTGGGAAGTACTCCAAAATAGTATTGATTTTTAGACTGTAGTGTTTTGACGTCACTTACCGGTTTTTTCCACAACTTATTGTATCAATCGTAAATAACTGCTTCGTGGCTCTAAATCATTTTTGCATATTACAGCGAAAGCAAACCGAAGCGAATTCGAAGCGCAGACAGAGCAACGAAACGCTCGAGCAGTTTTCATTGATAAAATTGATAATGAACCTAGTCACTACTGAACTAGAGTTTAAAATGACGTGCATGAGATAGTATCATGTGGCGTGTATTCAAGGGCGGATCACGGAGGGGGGACACTGGTTTAAGTCCCCCTCCCAAACGGTTTAAGTAAAATAAAATGAAATCGTCTGAATGGACTAGCCTGAATGCATATCCATCAAGACATTGCTTCGATGATGAACGCTGAAGAAGTATCTGCTATATCTTTAGCAGCAGTGGCGTAACTACTAAGGTTCAAAGTAATGCAGTCAGTTCGTACTCGGACGGCAGGGGCGGTGCGCCCCCGGCCCCGGGTCCTAGGCCCCCCCCCCCCAAGTCTCCAGAAATACTTTTTTTTTAAATCAATTCCCAACAAGACCAAAATATATTCAGTAAGTAAAAGACAGTTTGTAGTTGGAGACCCCCTACGCTAAATATAAACGTAAGGTGCTAACATATTGGAGCTCGCTCCGCTCGCTTTTGCTTCCTACATAATCAAAGTTTTCTGTATAAGTTAATAAAGCAGAAGTTTTTATTAAATATGCGGAGTGCGAAAATTTTCGTCCTCGTTTCGCTCACTATGCCATCCTCTATCTGTCCGATGCTCTAGCTAGCTTTTCAGTTATCGAGTATCCTATTTCTGTATCAATGGTAAAAAGAAAACCTAACCTTTTCGAGGCAGCGTGCTAAATATTTCGACGTTCATTCCTAGAGGCCCCCGTTGCCGTCCCGGGCCTCTGGACAGGCCTAGTCCGCCACTGACTTGGGCCCAGAGGTCTACTAACCCATCAATGCTCCATAAAATTGTTCAGCCTGATGGTCTGTAGGTACTACACCCTTAAATTTGGAAGGTGTTTGAAAAATAACCCTGTATGTCATTGAAAAAGAGTGAATCCCAAAAACAACATAGTGCAATACTAGATATGGGGGACACTTTTTACCTGTCTGGCCCATCATGTGCCCAGAAATAAATTCTGGATACGCCCTTGCGTGTATCACTTCACCTTTCACGTGCTATTTAATACACTGTGATTTAGGTAATTTCATTGTCAACTAGCTTCTGCCTGCGATTTCGTTCGCGTGGAAGTCGTACACCACAATTATCTATTGAAGCGTCTTAGCCGCGCGGGATGGCACCTCGTTGACATTGGCAGGCACAGTTCGGCTCTCGTCGGGCGACCGCCCTCGGCCCCCGACCCACCGCGTCGCATCGCATCGCCCGCCCCTCTATTACTTCGTTTTCGCTTTCTGACTTTTTTTAGCTTGGCTCCTAATGGTCGTAGCGTGATGTTAATGCTTAAAACCTTCCTAAAGAACTGAGCTATCAAATGCAAAAACAATTTTTCAAATCCAACTGTGAGTTCCAGAGCCTAGCGCGTTCAAACAAACAAACGAACTCTTCAACTTTCTTATATTAGTCTAGAACATAGATTTTATTAATGAAAACTCCTCTAGCATTTTGCTGCTCAAAGTACATTACAGTTGTCACGCCGTATAGGTACAAGGAATCATCAAAAACTTGCTAGCTCGCTATTCGCTACTTTCGGTTCGGTTTCGCTAGTGTGTGAAAGCGTAATATTATAAGTTGTTGTGTATTTCGGTGCCTGATATTGTGTTAGTTCTCAAAGTAGTGTAATGTATAAGAGATGAAAAATTATATTGTTTGTTGAACAGCAGTATTTTGTGGTTTCTTTTATACCCTGTTTTAGAACCCATCAATCACATATGTCGATATTTGGGGTCGGCGCAGCATATTCTCATTTTTTTTTACATAATATATTTAATAGCTGTCACCTCGGTATTATAATAATAATAATAATATAATAAATAAAATAATATAATAAAAACCTCCACAATCGCGAGATATGCAGTCTCAGGGAATATTTCTTAGAGGCCGACGTGGGGATGCATCGAGATGTGGTCAAAGTGGACAAGGGCCTCACCCCGCTCTCCTTGGCTAAAGAGAACTGGCGCAAGCCAGTAGTGCTTGACACTAATGATCGCATGGAAGTATGGCAGAGTAAGGAGCTTCACGGACGCTTTTTTCGGACCCTACATGGACCCGATATAGATCAACTAGCGTCCGTAGCCTGGCTGCGTTTCGGTGATCTCTTTGGAGAAACCGAAGGTTTTGTCTGTGCAATTATGGACGAAGTTATGATGACAAACAACTACCGGAGATTTATTGTGAAAGACGGCACGGTTGACATTTGTCGGGCATGCCACCGTCCAGGTGAATCAATCAGACACATTATCTCCGGATGTTCTAGTCTAGCTAACGGAGAATACTTGCATAGACACAACCTTGTAGCCAGGATTATCCATCAGCAACTTGCTCTCAAATACAGCCTTGTAGAATCGGAAGTGCCGTACTACAGGTATGTGCCCGACCCAGTTCTCGAAAATGGAAATATCACATTGTACTGGGATCGATCCATCATCACTGACAGGACTATTGTTGCCAATAAGCCTGATATAGTGGTGGTGGATCGATTAGAGCGGCGTGCAATGATTGTTGACATAACGGTCCCACACGACGGGAACCTCGTGAAAGCCGAGAAAGATAAACAAATCAAATATCTTGACTTGGCTCGCGAGGTTGTCGACATGTGGGATGTGGACTCAGCGATCATTGTACCGATAGTCGTTACAGCCAATGGATTAATAGCCAAGAGCCTCGACCAACACCTGAGGAGGCTCTCGTTGGGTGGCTGGATCAAGGGCGCGCTCTAGGGGGAGTAAAATTGTTTTTGCAGCACCACCCCAAGAAGTTATGCAATATGTAAGAATGGATTGACACAAAGCTAAATAAACCTGTTTAATTAATTTATAATCAGCTATATTCCGTAAATTCTTAAAAACATATATTAATTTGCGCACTCTAGTACATAGTAAATCGATATGTTTGCGGAAATTTAGGTTGGAGTCAATAGTGACACCTAGATATTTCAGATGGTCAGCGTTAGCTAAAGTGGGACACGAACATGCAGTGTCAGCGCTCGTGCAACAATTATGTGCGTAAATTTTTAGATTAGTAAGCGGTATGTTAGTATTTCTCATTGTAAATAAAATGTGTTTTGTTTTATCTGCATTTAATGTTAGGATATTATCATGGAGCCAATCAGACACAATGTTAAAGCCTTTCTGAGCATGTTCATATACCTCAACTCTAGATTTAGCTGAGAACAATAGAGCGGTATCATCCGCATAAGACATTATGATACCATTTTGGAGTGGCAGACTGCACAGTTCATTTATATAGATTAAAAATAACGTGGGGCCCAAAATGCTACCTTGTGGAATACCAAAACAATTATTTTTAAGTTCAGAACTTGTATACTGACCTATTTTGACACATTGATGCCGATCGCTGAGATAATCAGAAAATAGTAGAAGTTGTGCTCCTCTTATCCCAAGTGTTTCAAGCTTGTGCAAAAGTAAAGTACAAGAAATAGTGTCGAAGGCCTTGGCAAGGTCTAGAAAAATCCCAATTGTGTGCATACCATTATCCAGATTCGTAGAAACATAATTAGTTAATTTGTGTACTGCTTGGCTAGTTGATCTTAAGGGCCTAAAACCAAATTGACTATCTGAAAGTAGCCCATTATCTTCCAAATATTTTATCAGTCTATTGTTAATGATTTTTTCTAAAATTTTTGAGAGGCCTGTTAACACTGAAATAGGTCTGTAGTTATTCACACAGTTTTTGTCTCCAGACTTGAATACAGGTGTGACCACAGCTTTTTTAAGCAATTTAGGGAATATACCTTTAGATAAACATAGCTGAAAAATGTGGGTTAGCGGCGGGGCTAGTAGGTATTTAAATCTTATAAGTATATTATTAGGTATGTCATCCCACCCAGTAGCACAAACATCCTTTAACCCGTTTATTACTCTTACTACTTCGTTAACGTCGGTATCTAATAAAACAAAAGAATTTATTTTAGAGGATGTCGTAGTCAGGTTTTGATGGGACGAATTACTAGAATTTAAAGACTTTTCAGCCAAGTTTTTACCAACGTTAGCAAAAAAATTGTTTACTTTATTCATCGCATCGTCTGGGTTTGTCTCTGTTGATAGTAAATCTAGCGGAGGTTCGGGATTTTTAGATCTAAAAGTATTAGTTTTTATAAATTTCCAGACCAGTTTACTATTTTTTCCCGCCTTCTGTAATTCATGTTTATCATACTGATTTTTAAGTTTTTTCAAAAGATTATTACAGAAGTTTCGATACCTTTTATATGAAACAGAAAGTATTTCGTTATCAGGTGCAAGTTTCAATTTAAGGTGAAGTTTGTCTCTATGTCTTATACAACGAACGAGCCCGGGTGTGATCCAGGGTTTAATACAACTATACTTTCTAGGCGTTGTCTTAGTGAAAGAGTTTTTCCTTATTGCATATTGAAGCGAATTTATAAAATACTTCAAAGAAATATTTGCATCGTTTGAATTATAAACAGGGTCAAAATTAATACCGCGTATGTCAGTTTCAAGATTTGTCATATTGACTTTAGTGTAGCTACGCATGCAGTTTTTTCTAGGTGAACTTATTTGTAATGTTAGTAAAACAGCTTGATGATCGGTAAGCGAAGAATTAGTTACCACTGTTTTGGATGGATTTTTTGATTTTAGAATGATATGGTCTAAGCATGAGCCGCTCTGATGCGTGGGGTGATAGTGAGCTGGTAAAAGTCCATGAAATGAGCAAATATTCAGATAATTATATACATGGGTATCGGTTTTCCCGGAAGCAATGTTAATGTTAATATCACCCAGAAGTATTATGTTTTTAAAAGATGCTAAGTTTTTTAAGTTTGTGTCAAGTGAGTCTAAAAATCTGTCCATATTTTGAGAAGGAGGCCTATAAATAGCCATGACTACTGTATCGGGAATAATTTTAATAATCAAGCAATTACTATCTTGGAATACCGGTTCCTCTTTGATTGTTCTTAAATTATTTTTGATATAAACTACTAATCCATCGTTTTGGTTTATGTTTCTGTCTGTTTGGTATGAATAATAACCGTCAAGAGATGGTAAGTTTACTGTCAGTTTAGACAACCAACATTCTGTTAAGACGATAAAATCACAGCTTATGTCAAGATTCTGTAATAACACTTCAAAACCGTGCATGTTTCGATTTATGCTCCGAATATTCTGTGTGAGTAGGGTTAACGTTTTGTCACCAGAAGGAAGAAGGTGTTTACAGTCCACAACATTACAGATTTTAGATTCAGACACAGAAAAACTATCTAGATCACAAATTAGCTGATTTGTCATGCTAGTTACAAACTAAGTGGATATATAAATAGAGGATAAGCTACCTGTTTGAGTGCTTACTAATAAAAATATTCGGTGGCGCTCCTAGGCACCTTCATAGTCAATTGAGTTAATGTAGTTGATCTCTGCATATTTGCGGGCCGGGCAACTTACATCGCCAGTTGGATGGTCGCATTTTCTCTTAAAACGTTTGCACGTCGCACATTGAGAGGGAGAAGATTTCCTGCTGCATTCCTTGAAGGAGTGTCCAGTCTCTCCACAGTGGTTGCAAGTAGCACTAGTTTCTCGGCAAAACTTGGCTGCGTGTCCGAACTGCTGGCAATTGAAGCACCTGGTGACTATCGTGAAATCTCTCACAGGGCATGATGTCCAATTAATAAAAATACGGCTTTGGTTTATAATAATTTTCCTCATGCTAGCGGGTAGTTCCAGGATGTAGTTACAGGTAGGAAGGTCTTTCTTACCCGATTTATGGCTTAATTTGATGCTCGCAAGGAAGGACTCCCGAGTTATATTCGGCAACTTGTCTGAAAGGTTTTGCTCGTAAATACAATCGAACACCTCCTTCTCGGTAAGGGCAACGGGGACACCAATGACAGCGACCCTTGGGCGGCGTTTAGAAGGTTCTTCTATTGTAAGGCCCGATGAAACTAATTTGTCCGAATTTTTAAGTTTCTCAATGTCGCCGTTATTTTCGGTGCTGATCATAACGCCCCCATTTTTCACTTTTCTCACGCCACGGACATGAAGCTTAAGTTGTTCGGGGGAGATTAACTTTTGGACAAGTGTCTTGGTGTCGTCACTTGTTTGGGTCTTATCGCTGGGATAGATGGCGACTGATCTCAAATTTGCAGGACGGACAAAGTTATCGGTACCTTTCTTCACCATGCTAGCAAAAGTAGTACTTTCCGTGGGATTCAACTTAGTCTCTACGACCTCTTTGAACTGCTGGAGAGAGTCGACAACGTTCTGGTGAACCTGTAGGTGCTGGATTGTGGTATGGGCCTGGATCGTTTTCGTCTTTAACGATTGGTATAGAACGGCCATCTGTGAAGTCCCACTGGAAACCTTCCGGCAAAGAGTGGAGACACGAAGCTTCTGGTCCGAGTTCATTTTGCCATCACCGACAATTGTGCAGACTTCGTTCAGAATGGCATCTATAGATCCTATCCATTTCTGAATCTCCGGCGTACTGATGACTTCTAAAGGCAATTCATTCTCCGCGGGTGCTGGTGGATTTGGGTCGCTCGGGGGTAATGGTTCGGTAGGCGTCGGAGGAGGACTTCGGTGTAATAATTGGCTACGACCAAACGGGCTCGATCCTGGGTTAAACATTGTACCAGAAACACTTTATTGTTTATAAAAAATATCTAGTTCATCTTGCACATGAAAGTTTGTAAAAACCAACAAGACACACGCGACACACTTTACTCTATACTGACGCAATAGTTATATTTATTTGTCGTAATTGTTTATTGCATTATAATCAATACGAAAAACACGTCCGCTTAGTCTCGCGACGCGTAAAGCGATGTGGTATTGACGTCTATTCTAATTATTGGTACAGGGTGACTTGTAATTTGCCGTACTCCTTCCAGGACGTGATAGTGTGATCCATTTGCAACAATTAAGCACCCCATAAAGCTTAGGCGAAAATTCATAGGATTCGATAAAACCCAACTTTTATGATTTTTTAAAAATTTCCCTGAATTCGTCACTAATTATCACTTTTCTCTTAACTCTCAAATTATATATTAATTAATAATTATTATATTTATTTATTAATTATATATTATTGCCTTTATTGCTATTCTATTGGCTACCCAATACCTTAACAAACCTTTCGATGAATCCAAATGTTGTAAAATATCAAGCAGTTAAAAGTTAAAGAAGTTTGTTAACCATTTTCGAAAATCATCTACCTACATGAACTCATCAGTTATCTCAAAATTTTACTATAGCATTAAGCGTACAAATTACGGCGCAGACATTTTCATTTAGTCAGCTATCGAACGAGGTACAAAAGTTAAAAAAAATATTCAGAGGTGCCGATGAAACAGTCAAATGCTAGCAAAGGTCTAATTAGGAAATTGTTGAAATATTTTTTTTTTTGTGATAATCGAATTAATTAACTGGTTTATGCCATCTCACTACTTTCTAACCTCCCACCAAACCATCACATGTTAGGCACCCAGGTAGTCATGGCCAGGTCACAAGTCGCAGAGTAGCTTTTAAGTACACTAAATACGACTCATTTCCTCATGACATGTCTCTCATTCCTCCGACTCACATGCCCAGACCATAACAACGAAATAAAAAAGGAAAGTATAAATAAAAACCAGTAATTATTCAAATTTCTTTTTTTATTATCACATACATACGTTAAAATTCTTCGTTACCTCTTACCCGTTACAAAGTTGACACAAAAGTAAAGTATTCAAACCTTAATTTGACACATCGAGCTTTAAAAAAGAGACAATCACACAGGTATGAGTGACGAGACGACGCTCTACATCGCCGAACTTTTTATTTAACACGATGTGCCATATTTACGGCCAGTTCCTAAATATGGTAGGCAATGATATTATAAGTCAAAAGACGTAATTAGGATACCTACCCAACATTCGAACTTCAAAAACGGCACAATGTCACACTATTAGATGACACGTGGAAGTAGGACGACTTGTTGTAAACATCGCGAGCGAAAAAGAGACAAGACGAAGAAAACTTGGCTAATTGTCACTTGCGGAGCGTGTATAACCTATGTGCCTCTTTTTACTTATATAATTTCATTGATGTTAAGTAGGTATCATACCATAACCAAATTCAACTAGATAATGTTACAATTTCATTTCTAACTTCTAATAAATGGAATATAATACATACTGGTCATAAGATTATAAAAAAAAACTACCTTTTTTGTTCAGGAAAAAAACTATTTTTTGATTACCAAATATTTTTTTGATATAGATATAAACAACCGTGCAAATACTTGAAAGTATTGTAAAAAATAATACAATAGTAATTGTATTAATATAAATAATTAATAAAAAACACCGTTAGGTACTTTAAATCTTACAGAGCGATGAAAATACGCTAGGTGTACTAAATATTACAACTATAGGGGGTATTGTTACACAAACAACATTCTTTGCTGACAAGATTGACTGAATTCGAAATAATTTTCATTCCATTAATGTCCTGTTTTACCACCTCTAGATAAGCATCAGTTAAATCTGGGAGATATTTCATAGATGGTGTTCTTAAATATTTTAATCAATTTAATGGTAGTTAGAAACAGGCAGGTAATGGAACATATCGTTTGTGTAACAAAACAAAAATGACTGATCACTGGTCACTGAATACACTGAAATCTTGTCCTTACTGCTTTGTAAAAGGGTTGCATTCGGTTTGACACTGTTTATTAACTTCAATCTTTTCTTAGAACTAACGCACACAGACTGCAGGTATAATAAATGTAAAAAAATATTTGTAATTAAATATTGTGTATGTTTTGTGCGTGTTCATTGGAGCAAACAGTTTGCAACGCTTGACTGCAGTCTGTGTACAATAGCCGTTACAACATACAATGTCTTATTTTACAATCATAATTTTAAAATTTACTAACTTTATCCCGCAACTTCGTTCGTAATCAAACTAGGGGTATTGTAATTTTTTTTTATTGCACTTTTATACCCACTAAGGTTTTATTTTTCTTTAAAATTTCATGTGAGGGCAGACCTCAGTAGTTCAGACTACTTTGTCATGAAACTATTTTACGTGTAGATTGCCGAAACTAAGGTTTTTCACACACGGTTAATATATATTATAATTTACGAAATTATGACCACGTGTACAAAAGTCAATCACAGATAACCTTCAAAAACAGTGTCAAAACGAAAACAACTTTTTTGGTTACAATTTAACTGCATTTAAAAAAAACCACTAGACTTTTCTATATACTTTATCTCGTGTTTAGAGAGCTTTATTTAGTTAGCAGTGCTAAAGTAAGCTTCAAACTTCATGGCGGTTCTGTACTGCGCTACTCGCTGCGCAGTACCGCACTCCTCAACCCCGCGGTCACATTAATGTACTACTGCGCAGCAACTCGCCTCATGTTCAGAGCAGTTCAGAGCCGCCATAAAGTTGCATCGGGCTGTACTAAATATGATAACTAAATCCAGTGGTTAAACGCAGCTAAACCATAACCATACCATATAATACAAGTAGTTACAGTGAGAGATCACTATTAACTTCCCGTAAATACTACCGAAAACTCAAACGCCACTTAACTTTAAAAAGATCTTAAGCCTCTACAATACACCTTAATTTATAGAAACGCGTTGACCCCCGGGGGTCGCGCTAATGTCGATAATTTGTTAGTTGTCTCACAGAGTACGGAGATGCAACGGTGACCGCTGCTAGAGGCGAAATTTTCAACACTTTCGAGACAAACCAAGGGTGTAAGTGGACGTCATCGTTTACTCGCACTACGACACAACAATGACCCATAGAAACTGACGGCCCATGACAAAAGGTGTGCTTTCGGCGCCGCAAATTTAATTACTGACTCAAGACGCTGCCGACGCTGCGATTCCGTACTCTGTGAGTTGTCTGATTAGTCAAGTTTAAGGTTACAAAGACTTAACAGACGCGACATAAAATCAAGTTACATTTGATATTTCGGCCATTAAACCACCATAAACTTAACCTAATAACTAAAAGTAATCTTCCAAGGCTGCGCCATACTGGCAGTAGGTTTCCTGATTACCAACACATCGTTGCCTTTGTGCAGCGTCATCTGTAGAGCGGTCTGCTTACCCGCCTGCGATAGCTTGGCGGTTTTAGGGGGGGACTTGATACCCGCGATGACTATGCGTTCTACCCAGGATCGGGTCGGGTACTGAGCGTTTTCGTCGATGAAACTGTGAAATGAAAAAATAAAATAAACAGATAATTCAAGATGTGCTGACGTCGAATTTTAAAGATTGTATATGATAAAGTCAAACAGTCTATGTTTTATCTAACCAAGATTATCTCTGGACTTTAAAAGAGACTGTGACCTCTGAGTTTGTTTCGGCCTTTCTTCTCAGAGTAGTCAGATAGGAAACGCCGACCTCATCTAATTTAAAATATGATTGACGTTTAAAAGTGTTTGTACAAACCTACTTATAAAAATAAAATCATTTATCAAAGTTCGATAAGTAGCCTCTTCGCGGAAGACTGGTTTATCCCAGGTTTGCATAACACACTTTTTTTTTGGGTGGGAAGTCATCAAATGACCACTCCCGCTCTGGGTGGAGCGGGAGGGCGTGTCAGACTCTTACTGACTAAAACCCACACGTGTTCCTTCACTTGTCTATGCGCCAGGGCCACGGTAACTCTTTCGAACAATCCGCGACCCCGGCAGGCATCGGCCCTATCGGACCCCTTCAATTATGCTGACATATCTTTGAGGTGCGCGTGGAACACGACGCGCCGTCGACCCGGGCCTGGTCCTTAGCGGACGGCGAGCTTTGCGTAACACACTAACAGTAGGAATGGCTTTAATTTTGACAGGTCAACAACATTCACTGCGTAAGTCAAGTTGTTGAGCAGACAAATTTTTCGAACATATGAAGCAATGATAAATGATGATTTTATTTCTGTAAGTAGGCTTGTACAAACACTTTTACACGTCAATCATATTTTTTAAACTAGATAAGGTCGGCGTCGTTTCCTATCTGACTACTCTGAGAAGAAACGCCGAAGCAAACTCAGAGTTCACAGTCCCTTTTAAAGTCCAGACATAATCTTGATCAGATCATGTGAAGACCACGTAGATTGGTATCTGAAATGGTCTTTTGAGGAAAGAACCACACAGATTGAGTGGACCTGTCCAGTCAGTGCACGCATTTGTCAGTAATGGTGCAGCTCGACTCAGGAAGTCAGGACTTAAGGAGCTCAACGATTTGACAAACAATACCAAAGAAAGGGCATTGGGTAGGCCGCATAAATTACTCAAACTGCCAGATCATGAGTGGATTAGCAACACCCTTCAAAATTATTCAGATTTTGATTGATAGTGTGTTACGCAATTAGGGTGCTGGATTAAGGACGCTATCACATTTTTCTACAAATACCGCTGTTTTTCATTATAAATTAAATTAGAAATAAATAAATCAAATTGAAAATGGCGGAAAAATCTTATTTTTTCTTTAAATTCGATATGGTAGTCATTATTGGGGATTTTGGAGGTACAGTACGATTCAAACTTAATGGCGGCTGTGAAGTGCGCTATTAGCTGTGCAGTACCTCACCCCTCACCCCCGCTGACACGTGAATTGTTTACTGCGCAGCGACTCGCCTCAGGTTCCGAGCCGCCATTAAGTTTGATTTATACCAGTGATGAATGTGAATATGTAATCAGTTTTAGAATACAAAATGGCGGATGATATTTTTAATGAAACATTTATATGATTATACATTTTTGGTGTGGTAATTAGGCATGTATTCTCCTTTTTTTAGTCAAACACGGCGGGTGTTGTTATTTTAATAAAAAGACAACATGGTTATCAATTTTATAAATTTTAGGGGGTGTTGATTACGAACGAATGTATCATCCATTTTTTATTTAAAATGGCGGATGTAATGTGTTGATACATTTTAGGAGTTTTGGAAGTATGATCATCAATGTTTAACGTCACTTTTGAATTGTATATAGGTAAATCGAAAAGGTTGTACATAAGCTTTTACGTTTTTGGAAGTGAAGTTAGTAATCAATTTCAAAAGCTTCGAAAATTTTAATATATTGTCGTTTTTGGAATGATTGATAGATAGACTGCTTTATAAAAAAGCAGCCTTTATACAAAATATTATACTTTATACTTCTCACTTTTGTGTTTATTAAAAATTCTGAACCCGCGCCCCAATCTCAAAGGTGGGCGGATTCGGGCGTCACACATTTTTTACTTAGTTTTCTTAAATGAACATCCTATTATTTTAAACGATTACAACGATAGCAGGGCTTGTTAACGTTACCAAATAACAAAATAATTACCGTTAAGTAACGTTAATTTCAATGTGATACCTTACTAACGTTACAAAAAAGTAACGTTACTTTTTTAACTTAACAGTATTTTAACGTTAATTAACATTAACGTAAAATACACAAGTAACGTTAATTTTACCGTTAATTTAGCTACGTTGCCGTTCCGTAGATTTACATTTTTGTGCGCTCGCTTTGGCATAGCGTTGGATCACTATAGATGCACTGTTGCCGCTTTGCCGCGCCGCCGCCGCGCCGTCGCGCCTCATTCGTGTGTAATACCTACAGTGAGTTGGTTTGTTCGCGACGCAAAATTTTTGGTTGGGTATTTCAGACGAGGTTTCTTCTTGAAGGGCTAGCGATAACTTGCTATTGACTTTAAAATAAACTGGTTTACCCCTAATTGAGCCCATTTATCTATGGCAAATTTCAGGCATCACGGGGATAGTTTTTTTTTGGTGGGAAATCTTCAAATTACCTCTCCCGCTCTGGGTGAAGCGGAAGGGCGCGTCAGACTTACTGACTAAAACCCACTCGTGTTCCTTCAGTTGCTGGGCGCCAGGGCCACGGTAACTCTTTCGAACAATCCGCGACCCCGGCAGACATCGGCCCTTTTGGACCCCGTCAATGGTGCTGACATCTCTTTGAGGCGCGCGTGGAACACGACGGGCCGTCGAACCGGGCCTGGTCCTTACCGCAAGCTCGCGCCTATGGTGGCCGGGAGTCGGCAAACGACTCCCGACGCCCAGGGTGTCTCTTCCTGTAGTGTCTTGGGGCGCGAGGGCGCAGCGATTGCCTCTCCCTCACGCGCTCCGCCTCCTCCTTCGCAAGCATTACAGCTTCGCAGAAGGAGGTGACGGCTTCCCATTCCCTCTCGCTCCGTACCATGGCCTGAACCAGCACGCGTAGCATGACTATTATAGAAACTGGTTTTGTCGACGGAAGAATAGACAAAAATTACGTTCCGTGAAGACAGTACCACGGCAGCAAAGTAGAAAGAGTCAACTGCACTTTTTACGAAATTCAGTAAAACGTTCACGTTTTTCTTTTATTTTGCTTATATCTCGAAAATGGTGTGTCCTATCGCAAAAATAATGAAAATTTCGACCCCCTTTATGAAACCCTTAAACCCCTAAAACTGAACATGTAGGTAATAATTTTTCACATTTTCCATACAAAATGTGAAAAATTCAATTTTTCCATTCCAATTTTATACTTTGGGGCCGTCGAGTAAAAAGTTGTCTAATGTCTTTAGCATGGTGATTACAAAATCAAATTGTCTTCACTACCGTAGACAACAGTCAGTTGTCAGAGTGATTTTGACGTTTGGGATAGAAATCTTTCTTCGGAAATAGTCTACATATAAAAGGACCTAGACAGCGATCGGAAGAAACGAAAGACAAAATGACAGATTGTAGAAGGATTTTTACGGTGCGATGTCAAAAATAGAAAAACGAAATGTCACTTTGTATAGAAATAGCTATGTATTGTCTTCCAAGAAATAGAAAGCGTCATGCTACGCCTGCAGGGTTGGACGCGAGAGGTCACCGCCACGAGGACACGGCGGTGCTCCGCCCAAGCCGGGCAGACCACCGTATGCTTCACCGTGTCCTCCGGTCGATCCACACAATGATAAGACCCGGGCGTTTCCTCCCGCCTTATCCGAAACAGGAACCTCCCGAAACAGACATGTCTGGTGAGGACCTGCGTCAGGCGGAAGGTGAGGACGCCGTGGCGCCTCTCAAACCACTCCTCAAAGAGGGGACTTACCACCGCAATTGTGGCGTGCCCTGTGCTGGGTTACGACAGTCGCACTCTCCATGCCGCCATGAGATCCCGCCGGGGCTCCGTCCGCTGTGCCGCGATTTCTCGCGGCAGCGGAGTTACGCGTAAGAATCAGACAATGTTTTTATCGGCACGGCATCACAACGACGCGTGAGAGGGCCACAGCGGCGCGGCGAGCGGCCCGCCGCGCACCTCCGCACCTATTACTTCCACTTCACAAGATAACAGTTAAAAAATAACGGTAAAATTAACGTTATTTAACAATTAACGTTAATAAAGATTAACGTTAAAATGTGGCATAACTAACGTTAAACCTATTACCGTTATTTAAATATTAACGGTAACTCTGTCAAATAGAGGTAACGTTACGAACATTTTACCGGTATTTAAAGCCCTGAACGATAGTCTACGGTTATCGGTCGGCATATTTGTTTAATGTCACGTTCCAAAAATGGCAAAAAATATATTTTATAGTATTTTATTGTCAGCCCTCAGAGCGCGAATCCTACTCGCACTTGTCCGTTTTTTTTTTCTTTATGGCTTGAACATTTTTTGTACCTACAAATTTTACGTAATTCTTAAAATAATGATGATCATACGGATAATACTTATTTCCTGTTACTAAATGCAAAAAAGTAAAGTTACTACTAACTTTACTCAAACATGGCACTATAAAAAAAAAAAAAAAAATGCCTTCAAGTACCAAGATTAGTTAAGAATAGAATAGAATATTCTTTATTATGTACACCATAAAAATTACAGATATAAATGTAGATATTAAAATTGTTAATTGTTTTTGTTGTTGTTATGGTTGTGAATTTTAATTGTTGTTATTGCTGTGTGAATTAATTAATTGTTAAGTAATGTATTAAATCGAGCGGACAGCGGTTTCAATGTGTGCGAGCATAACATGTTGTTGTGTTGGGACACAGATACCTAAACTTGAGTGACTAAAAAATGTGATAGCGTCCTTAACACATAGGGCACTTTTAAGCCCGGTAGTACGTTCCCGTGGGATATTTTCCGACCACGCGGGCGAAGCCGCGGGCAAAAGCTAGTAATAATATAATACTCACGAATAAGTCATGACGTTGGGTTCGAACGTGAACTTGGCGTAGATGTGTTTGTTGTTCAAGTACTCGTAGGTTTCCCCATCGTCGATGTACAGCGAGCCGGTAGCCGTGCCCTGAGAAACAGAAAATAATAAATAAAAACAGTGAGAGGTGTCGCGGGTCACCTGGTTGCAACGCAATTCCTTTCGCTTTTGCACACTTGGCGAATGAGAGCTAGACCGGAAAAAGTGTAACATTCTGACCGACAGGAGTGTATAACGATAAGGAACTTTGTTCCAGAAATTGGATGTGTTCCGTGTCTCCTCGCCGACTACTCTGTGAAGAAATACCGAACAAACACAGAGGTAACATTTTAAGACAGAATTTAGTGCATACACCAAACCGTAAAATTGATATAATCCGATAACATTTTTTTTCCGATAAAATAATAAATGCGTGAGTGTCGTGGAACACTCCGTAGGAACGAAGTTCCTTTCGTCGTTTTTTAGACAATTTGTCAATTTATGGGCTATAAAAATACGAGATTCGTAATATAAAAAGATTAGGTTAAAAATAAATTAGTGACATATAAAACTAAAAAAAGAAACTATACCTGCGCAGCATAGTTTCTTTTTGACTGCCTTGGGAACTTATTGACTGCCTTGAACGAATAAGCGCGCACCTATGACTGGGCACAGCCAATAGCATACGCGCTATGGATAACCGTCTACACTGAAGAAAGGGTCGTGACGGAAAACTCTTACACTTTTTTCGCCTAGGCTGTACCGTGCGATAAGGAACTTCGTTCCAAAAAGTTTTGCCTTCTGTACATTTACGTTCAGACATAAATCTCACTTATGGGGATGCCCCTGCTCATTCTATCGTTACTCTGACAAATTCTCTCCGTTAACGGAAAGACAAAGAAAATCAAGAAAATAATGCTCTTACTATTGTTTGGGTTTTATGTTCGTTTGGTCCAAAACGACCTTACTAAAAAGTATTTGAATATTACTCGACCTATTGAATAGACAAATATAACTTACGTTGATATCGAGGGCCACTACAAGCGTGTAAGGATCATCAGCCATCAGTGCAGACGAGCGTCGCACGCGCTCCTTGCGAGGAACAATAGTACCGCCGCGTTGGAACACGGGGATCTGAAACAAATAACACAATCATTAGTTACATACACTTGCTGTCATAATTATACCGGTGCCGTTTTATGACGGCTGTCATAATTAAACCAGTGCCGTTTTATGATGGCTGTCATAATTATACCGGTGCCGTTTTATGACGGCTGCCATAATTATACCGGAGCCGTTTTATGACGGCTGCCATAATTATACCGGTGCCGTTTTATGACGGCTGCCATAATTATACCGGAGCCGTTTTACGACGGCTGTCACAATTATACCGGAGCCGTTTTATGACGGCTGTCACAATTACACCGGAGCCGTTTTATGACGGCTGTCACAATTATACCGGAGCCGTTATATGACGACTGCCATAATTATACCGGTGCCGTTTTATGAAATGGCATACAAAAACGTAATATTTCGTGTCTAGGCAAAAAACAAAAAAAAAAATAAGTATAATTTCATTACTTTGTAGCTGTTGTAGTAATAAGCTAACTATAGCCTTAATTATGAAGCTATTAGTTCTAATCATGGTGTTAGTTTTATAGTACTTTTGTCTACGTATTTATAGAAAAACGACTTGAGAGTGACGTCATGCGTAAGGTTCCCGTTGGCATTGTGTGCGTGCAGGGCCGTGTTTAAGCGTGTGGAGGCCCTGGGACAACCAAAAAATGTAAGCCCCGAATTTTTTTTTTCCACAGATTTCCATAATTTTTATACAGGTGGATTTTTTAGATAGGGCAGTAAGGGCAAGGTACCTTAACCGTTGTACCTACACCACGTGTGTAAAACAGCGAAAAATATATCAAACGAAAGTTGTTTTTCCGAAATCTCTATTGTGGGGCCCCGTCTTTTGTGGAGGCCCCGGGGCAGTTGCCCCGTATGCCCACCCCTAAATCCCGCCCTATGCGCGTGGTACCACAGCCAGCTTGTCGAAGCGCCGGGATGGTACACCTTCACGGAATTCATTCTCATAGTATTACACATACCTTAGCCAGAGTGACGTCATACGTAAGGTAACCGTTGGCATGGTGCACGTGGTACGTGTCCACGTCGTACCACAGCGTGCGGCTCGCAGCGCCCGGGAGGTACACCTTCACGGACGTCACGCCTGGCTCTACTACCGGACGGACTAGAAGCGCGTTACCTGGGGAGAAGAAAACGAAAAACGTCGACATTAATGGGGGAAAACGGTGAAACGCTGAAAAGGTCAAACGACGGTTTTCTGTTCAAAACCGCAGAGCGTGCAGGAAACGAGGAATAAAATTATATGGGCTGGTATGTTTTGGTATAACCTAATACCAAAACAGGTAATGCTGGGCAAAAGTTTCCACACAGTGGTGTCTGGAGGATGGCGTCGCCGAAATCGACCCAGAACTCGGTGGCAAGGTGACTCGGACGTGAACCGCGAGGGCTGGTTTGAGGTGGCGTCGGATAAGAGTTCCTGGAAGGACTTGGCCCAGCAGTGAAACAGAAAAGGCAACCCACATCATTTGATTTCTCATTTTCTGAAGTAATTCTAATGGTTGTGTGTAGTTACAAGCTGATTTATTTTAAATCTATTCTTAGCATAAGTTTTGATGTTTATTGGACTGCCTTTTCTGGATATTAACTAAAACACATTTAATAGACATTAGAATTTCCAGAATCAAGAGAGTAAAAAATATTCTATTTTTTTTTCCTTGATCTATTCTCAAAGCGTTCGTGGCGGTACTACGAGAGAATAAAAAGCTAAATTTAAAAGATAAAACCTCTGAAAACGGCTGAACAGATTTTCTTTTTTTAGCTAAGAAAACTCGATCAAGTCACCGTTCAAACAAAACAAAAACTAACAAAATCGGTTCAGCCGTTTGGGAGCTCCGATGCCGCAGACAGACACACGTTAAACTTATAACACCCCTCTTTTTCCGCCGGAGGTTAAAAAGGAGACTTACCAAGTAAGTATTCATCATCGATAGTGTAGGTGTCTTCTTCAGTTGGGAACTCTTGGAACAGAGGCCTCATCACAGGCAGACCGTCGATGGAGTGCTCGTAGAATAATGTGTACCTGGAGGAATCATTTTCTTTTGTGAGTTGCTTGTTAAATAATTTAAAGTTTTTGCAAAATTAAAGTGTCTCATCGTTGTAATTGAAATCATTGGCATACTTTCAGGGACAGAAATAATGTTTTTTTTTAATTGTAGGACTATCTTTTGAAATTGTGAGAGTAAGGGCGTTTATCCACCGCAGCCATCACCAGGGCCGGCAGTCTCGACGTTAGATAGCGACAAAAATCTGTCGCTAAGTCGTATCGATGTCAAATTTCTTTAATATATTTTCAACTTTATTTCCAAAGCATAAGGTTGAAAATCTATTCAATAAATTTGACATCGATTGGACTTAACGACCGATTTTTGTCGGTATCTATGTCGAGACTGCCAGCCCAGGCCCTGCAGTCTCGACATTAGATAGCGACAAAAATCTGTCGCAAAGTCGTATCGATGTCAAATTTCTTTAATATATTTTCAACTTTATTTCCAAAGCATAAGGTTGAAAATCTATTAAAGGAATTTGACAACGATACGACTTAGCGACAGATTTTTGTCACTATCTAATGTCGAGACTGCAGGGCCTGGACGTCACAGAGAAACGAAATTATTCGAACAGAACGCGACGTCTCGGTGACAGCGATCGTGTGTCCACCGCGAACGAACTCGGCGGTTTAGTTTAACGACGGCTCGTTTAAAGTCGTGTGCATAGGACCTATAAGCATCTGTTTTTTTTTTTCTATTGTACATTATTACTGATTCAAAAGTGCGAGACATAGCACTACTACTAATTATTTTTTTATATATCACCGATTTTTTTTTCGATTTTATAAAATGGAACGTAAGCGATTTAAGATGGTTGTCTTTCTAAAGCAAATAAATAGTTACCAGAAGTCAATAAGCGCATATCGCCTGCGATTAGCGTCTCTGATAAGCGCAGTGGTGGAAGGTTCGTACAGCCACGGCTCGCGGCGCTTAGTCTCGATGTGAGAGTGCGCGCGGAAGAATGGCTGGAAGGCACCTGCCTGTGGATTACATACAAAATGTATCAATTGTGATAGTACAGTGAAACTTGGTTAAGTGGGAGCGGGATAAGTGAGAAACCTCCATAGGTGGAACTCATGCCGAGGTCCCGACTTGCCCCGGCTTCGCACGAGTGGATGTCGGAAGTTATCCCACGGGAACGTGCTACCGTGCTACAAAAAGTAGCCTATGTCCTTCCCCAGGATGCCATCTATCTCCTTGCCAAATTTTATCGAAATCCGTTCAGTGGTTTAGGCGAGAAAAGGTAACATACAGACAGAGTTACTTTCGAATTTATAATATTAGTATGATGACAGGACTACTCCGATGGTATAGTGCATGATGGTATAGAAGCATGCCGTCCAGGCCCTGTAGTCTCGACATTAGATAGCGACAAAAATCGGTCGCTAAGTCGTATCGTTGTCAAATTCCTTTAATAGATTTTCAACTTTATTTCCAAAGCATAAGGTTGAAAATCTATTAAAGAAATTTGACATCGATTTGACTTAACGACCGATTTTTGTCGCTATCTATGTCGAGACTGCCGGCCCTGGGTTCGATTCCCAGGTTGAGCAAAGCGTGATGGAGTTTTTCTTTCTGGAATTTCTGTTGTTTCGGTTGATGACAATACCCTCGCCCCCTATTACATGGGACTTAAACATAACTAACGAAATGTGGGTGCACCACGGATATCGAGGGATATGGCTTGGATGCGTGGCACATGTCGCCTCTGTTAGGTCATACTGACCCAAAATACGCATGACTCGTTGAGCATCGTTTAGTCAAATGTTTGCATCGGAACGTGTAGTGTGATATCATATTTTTAGAAAATGCCGAATTGTTCCGTCCTTATTTGCAAAAATAGGACAATTACAACAAACCTTAGGACAAGTGGCGTGTCTTATCACCGGTAAGTAAAAAATCACTGAATGAATTACAATATTTAAGGATTTTACAAATTATCTGGTTGTGAAATATTTTTGACATGCGTCAGCTTATTGCCTAATGATTGACGCATATCAAGGCGACGCATTAGTGATGCGCAGCGCTGAGATGTAGATATCGATAATTGTTAGTTATTCTAAATCAAAACTTATATTAAGAACCTGCGGGGTAATTACGTAACACACTAACAGTAGAAATGGGTTTCATTTTGACAGTTCAACAACATTCATTGCGTTATTTACGTTGTTGAGTACACAAATTTTTCGAACTAATGAAGCAATGGATTAGCATTAAGCTTCAAAATGATCCAGATTGTGATAGATAGTGTGTTACGTAATTAGGGTGCTGTTTTACAAGAATGATCATATTTTATTTCAGTTTCCCGAAAGATCCAGAAACTAGAAATAAATAGATAGAAGCAACAGGCAGAGAAAATAATTGGTTCCCCTCAAATCAAAGTGTAATTTGTTCTTCCCACTTTCAAGAAGATTCGTTTTAAGCCGTCCGCGAAAAAACGCAGGCTTTTTGAGTGGGCTGTACCTACACTCAAATTAAGATACATATTTGAAACTGTAAGTTAACTTTTATTGCATGTGCAAAAGTTTTAGGCAAACCAATTGTCTTCATTCTCCAAAACTATATGTGCTGCTGAGAAGTTTGTTGCGTTAGTTTGTTTGCTAATGCACTAGGAAGTGGTGAAGGGCGGGTGTTTTTGGGGCGACTGTCTTATGTAATTTTGATGTTCGAAAAGTGCTGAGTCTCAGCCTAATTTGAATAAAAGACTTTTGATTTTGATTTTATGTTCAATAAGTACCTATATGAATTGTTGTTTTATGTGTGATAGTTGAATAATTTTAATTTAAAGTAAGAGAGAAACTGAAGAAACTGATTTCCTTAAATGTTATTTGCAAACGAAAATATTATATTTTTACTTGTTTTGTTGTTATTGGTGTTTTAATATTCCACATTGAAAAGCAGAAAAAATAAACGATACAAAATACGTCCAAAACACACCTCCTTTTGCAGTCGCTTTTCATCGATATTTTTATCGATCACATATTTATAGCAACCGTCTTCCCTAGTTGATGCTACAGTTACATGTGTGCATTCAGTGACTGTATCTATACTTTCTAGTGCCCGCCTCTTTTGAGCATATGTGCAATAAAATAGCACAAAAGTGTTACGCATATTTTCTTACTTGTGTGCGAAAAAAGCATCATGTGTGCCGTATTTATTTCTTTTGTTTATGTGTGAGTTTCAGGAGTGGGGAAAAGGTGGCGACACTTAAACTGGAGCAAATATAGAGTAAAGGCATATCTCTCGGATATCTATGTGGTGCACTATAGGTGCACCTCTGCCCTATCCTTCGGGGAAACAAGGCGTGATGCAATTTTATATTCGTAATTATAACGACAATACTGTTTCCTGCATACCTGATACCACCTCGTCATTAGCTCAGCCTCCGGGTACTTGAAGAAGCCCCCGACGTCGGAGCCGCAGAAACTAATGCCGGCCGCGGCTAACGAGAGGCACATCGGTACCGAGACCGCGAGGAAGCCCCATTCGGCTGCGTTGTCGCCTGTCCATACTGCTGCGAATCTGAGGGGAGGGATAAAAGATCGATTTTAAAAAACAAAAATTAATCGACAAAATCGGACGACTCTGTAAAAAGTTACAGTTGGCCATACATAAAAATATATAAACACGCGTCGACTTAAGAACTTCCTGCTTTTTTTCGTCGTTTGAAAAGGTTGAAGATCGAAGCTAGATATTTTTTTTTACTAACCAATTTTACTCAATTTCTCAAATGAGACAGTAATTTTAGAAGCCTACATTTTTGTAGTGAAACTTCTTAGGCGGCGATTCGATAATTGCCCGAGAATTGAGAGTGAAATTTCAAGGACGTGTCCCACCCAAAAAATAGGTCTCCCACGTTTACTAGTACACTTGGCGATATAACGAAGACCTTTAATAATTTTCTTCTCACAAAACTTCATTTGTATCAACGCTGGTTTGAACATTATTTGTATAACTCTACGTATAAAGTATAACCTTTACCTCTGGGTGCCGGCGAAGGCAGAACGTGTCAGAATGAAGGGCCTGTACTTGCTGTCAGATCGCTGCAACATGCCCTCGTGAGTCGCGCGGATGTTCCATAGACCGTACTCGTTGTGGACATGTCTGAAAAAGAGATTGTAATATTTAGTTTAAAAATAGGCCTTAGATCGAACACAGACTACGCGGGGGTCGTGCGGTCCATGGCCCTTTACGGGGCACCGGTGTGGGCGCGTTCGCTAAGGCTCCGGCCAGCCCACCGGTTGAAAGCGTCCCAAAGGGTCATGGCCATCCGGATGGTACGGGGATACCGCACGGTCTCCTGCGAGGCGGCGAGCCTCCTTGCCGGATTGCCGCCGTGGGATCTGGAGGCAAAGGTCCTCGCGCACGTTTGGGAGTGGCGCGAGGAGGCGAAACGCCGGGGCGTAACTCCGCTGCCGCGAGAAATCACGGCACAGCGGACAGAGCTCCGGCGGGATCTCATGGCGGCATGGAGAGTGCGACTGTCGCAACCCAGCGCAGGGCACGCCACAATTGCGGCGGTAAGACCCCTCTTTGAGGAGTGGCTTGAGAGGCGCCACGGCGTCCTCACCTTCCGCCTGACGCAGGTCCTCACCGGACATGGCTGTTTCGGGAGGTTCCTGTTTCGTATAAGGCGGGAGGAAACGCCCGGGTGTTATCATTGCGTGGATCGACCGGAGGACACGGTGGAGCATACGGTGGAGGTCTGCCCGGCTTGGGCGGAGCACCGCCGTGTCCTCGTGGCGGCGATCGGCGGCGGCGACCTCTCGCGTCCGGCCCTGGTTCAGGCCATGGTACGGAGCGAGAGGGAATGGGAAGCCGTCACCTCCTTCTGCGAAGCAGTAATGCTCGCGAAGGAGGAGGCGGAGCGCGAGAGGGAGAGGCAATCACTGCGCCCTCGCGCCCCTAGCCGCCGCAGGAGGAGGAGACACCCTGGGCGTCGGGAGTCGATTGCCGACTCCCGGCCACCGTAGGCGCGGGCTTGCGGACGGCGAGCAATGGGCAGCTCGCCGTCCGGTAAGGACCAGGCCCGGGTCGACGGCGCGTCGTGTTCCACGCGCGCCTCAAAGAGATGTCAGCACCATTGACGGGGTCCGATAGGACCGATGCCTGCCGGGGTCGCGGATTGTTCGAAAGAGTTACCGTGGCCCTGGCGCACAGGTAACTGAAGGAACACGGGTGGGTTTTAGTCAGTAAGAGTCTGACACGCCCTTCCGCTCCGCCCAGAGCGGGAGACGTCATTTGATGATTTCCCACACAAAAAAAAAAAAAAAAAAGGTCGAACACAGAAGGTAGCTTTCTATTTGTGACCATTATTTGTTCGATAGTGGCTGTGCTATCGACTACAAGTGGCTGCCTTACATCTATCGCCTGCGTAAGCGGATATTATATTGCTTATCCGACGCTAATCCTTGTCTCTGACGTATCATCGAAGAAAATCGAATCCGATTGGCGAGAATCGGTCGGACATACTTGCTTCGAATTTCATAGCATTCTTTTTGTGATACATTTGCGTTCATGTTTAAAATAAGTTCTATTTTCCCGGACAAACAATAAAAAAATTTAGTTAGGAGTAAGTATCGAAGTAAATATCGCGGTGGAGTCCGTTAAAGCGAGTCGTGGTCGAGCCGAGCCGTGTCCTCAGCGTGACGATGTCGCGTTGATCACGCCGCCTGCGCATGCAGACCGGGCGCAATATGTTGTTTTGGGTTTGATTCCCAACATAACAATCTATAGTCTGAGAAATATCACACAAGATAACAATCAAAATGATTGTAAAGTAGGAAATATTACCTGTGTTCCCAGAAAGCGGCGAGTCCATCATTTCCATCCTGAGGAGGCTTGTAGTGACGACAGTCCTTAGGCATAGTGATCTCGGGGCCGTTGAATACCTGCGTCAAACCAAATATTGTAAAAACTTCGTGGTTTACTGCAGGTCTTTTCTGAGTGGCTGGTGCTAGATGTGGGTAGCCGAGGATAGAGTTGAGTGGCGTGCGTGGCGTGAGTCTAGCAGTGGACTGCTGTTGGTTGATGATCATATGAATCATACCCTAGCAGGACATAGTGACCTTATTGGTGATGTGCTTCAGAAAGGTCAGGTACGTAGTACTCGCAACCGGTGTGCGTGTATGACCAGATGTATGAACGTAAACGAGGTAAAAGGAGTATGTAAGGATCGCAGCAGCTGGCGTTCTGTAGTGTCTACCTACCCCCATGGGAAGACGGCTTGGGTTTCGATGTGTATTTTTGTATGATCATAATTATTAGGCTAAATTAAAATAGCGCCGATTTTCTAAATTCCGGCCAGACCATCGAATATTTTTTTTTAAGGAAAAATAACAAAACAAAAAAAAAATGAATAAATGTGAAAGTTAGTATGTTTGGATGTTTGTTACTCAATCACGCAAAAACGGCTAAACGGAATTTGGCAGACAGATAGTTTATAACCTGGATTAAGACCTAGTATACTTTTATCCCGGTAATACGTTCCCTTGGGATAATTTCCGACATCCACGCGGGCAAAGTCGCGGGCAAAAGCTAGTAGAATAATATTATCAGGACATTAACAGTCTTATTACAAAAAGCGGTTTAACTAAAAACCCAGGTTTAAATCTCTATAAACTACGGTTTAAACAAAAATGATATTACAAAACGTGGTTTTTCGATAAACCATAGACCATATCATGGTCTAACGCTAAACCTCGGCGGCCCCTAGTTTAAACGATCAAACGGTGGTCTAAATCATATCTGTCAGTTTCTCTTTTAGGTTATAGCATCTTTTTCATTTTGTTGTGTTGTCTTTAATCCGAAAATGGATATTAACATGGTCGATTTAATTGATATTGAAGATATTGAAGCCGCTGAGTTGTTGGGAACACTACGCCGACACAACACAAATCGTGTTCGAATCAATCCCTTCATAGAATTATCCGATGAAGATTTCAGGCAAAAGTATAGATTTAATAAACGTTATGCGATGAAAATAGTGGACTTATTAAGAGAAGATTTAACTAGAGATGCTCGAGGATGCCCTGTGTCTCCCGAAATACAAGTGGTTTGCGCGTTACGAAGCTGGGCGCGACATGAAGTAAGTAGATTCAAAGCTTATATTGCATTTATCAAAACATTGGTAGCAATAATTATACTAAATTACGTCCTAAGTTCGAAACTAATATTATGTTATTGTTTTAATAGATCCAGGATGACACAGCCGATTTACAGAATGTTACGTTTCGTTACACGTACTTAGATGTATTATTAGTAATTAATACGACACTAAGTAATGTGCCTATACAAAACTGCAATCGACGAAATAACTAATATTTCATGCAAATTAACAGTCTCAATATTTTTATCACTCCTAAACATCATACCTAATAATCATTAGCGTATTAATAAAAAGTTTTCTTTTCTGAGCATACGGAACGTTGCAATAGAATGATATCATGGTGAACGAATAATATTTGTATTAATCTGTGGTTGATATTTAAGCAATGGTTCAAATGACGGTACTAAGAAGACCACGGTTTTTTTAAGTTTTGTAATAAGGACCAATTTAGACCATGGTTCTGCAGATAAGCCTGGACTTGATAGGACAGGTTTAAACCAAGGTTTATTTAGTTTTTTGTAATAAGACTGTAATTGTTTTTTTGGATAAACCATGACTGAAGTCTTTCGATATTTTGATGTGATTTTGTTCTTTATACTTACGCTAGGAGCCGTTCATGTCATTCCACACATGTACATCCTTGTTGGTACCAAGAAAATTGTTGATCTGGTACCTCTCTGCGTAGTACTTGCTTACGGCGAGGTCGAGACAGTCAAATATCCTACTTATTAGATAGCCGGATATTCAATATCCGACCAATTAGATGAAAGGATATTCAACATCATACCTATTAGATAACCGGATAATCAATATCCGACGTATTAGATGATTAGATATCCTAATATCCGGTCAAATAAGTATCCGTTTAATCTAATACTCACACTAGGCTCGTTCATGTCATTCCACACATGTACATCCTTGCTTGTACCAGGGAAGTTGTTGAACTGGTACCGCTCTGCGTAGTACTTGCTCACGAGGGGATTGAAGAAGTCCAGGTATGATGA
This sequence comes from Dryobotodes eremita, assembly GCA_917490735.1. NCBI lineage: Eukaryota > Metazoa > Arthropoda > Insecta > Lepidoptera > Noctuidae > Dryobotodes > Dryobotodes eremita. Next base: position 10,966,440 of record OU823267.1, read on the forward strand.
GGAGCCCGGCCAGCACCAACCTGAGTAGATTTATTATTTTATGTATTGTTTTTCTATGATCTCTAGTTGCCTACATTAAACAGATAGAAAATATGCACAGAAGAAGGGGGGATAGTAACCATACATTTTGTCAGTTATGTTAAATCCTATGTAGGTAATAGGGGGCGAGCCCATTGCCATTAACAGCGAGAAAAAGACTGTACAGGCATTTGTTCTCAATGATAACACAGTCAGATAGAAAATGATGAAACAAGCAAGTTTGTAAAAATTTATAAAAATATCCTAGTAATAGAATAAATAAATTTCATAGCCTGAACTGAGGTTCAAACTCAGGACCCCTCGCACTGCAATAGCGCTCGCCACGTTATAAGAACACAAAAACAAAACAAAAAAACACGTGTGGCACTCGGGGACTGCCGCGGTAAAGCTATTGCATAGCATTTTTTATCAAATTATGCAATTATAATTATTTATTTATTTTTTATTTATGCAGTATTTTTTTTTCTTTGATATTAATTCAGGTACAGTCGTACCATATACATACACGTTAAGCGAACACTCGGCCGAGCTACATGGTAGACGGAGTGGGGGTTGTTAGGTTTTATTTTCGTTACGGAATTTCTTGATTCGGTCGCCGCGCTCAAAGCCCGCGATAAAAGCTATGCAATAGCTTAAAAAAAACAAAACTGTCGAATTGAGAACCTCCTCCTTTTTTTGAAGTCGGTTAAAAACCACGTCTCTCTAAAGCTATCTTATTTATTTATTTAATTATTTATGTACACACAGTAAAATAGATACAGATACGGCGTATTAGTATTGAGTACAAAGGTACTGCTTATTTATTTAAAAAAATCTGTTTATTTCTACCTTCATAATCCTTTCCATCTTTGTCCTTGACATAGTACCCCAAATCGGTAGCATCCTCATGTAGGAAGTACCCAGCCTCCCTCTTGATATGAGGGTCGATGATGACGACCAGTTTGCGACCCTTGGCTGTTAGGTTGGCAACCATGTCAGATGGGGTCGAGAATTTGACCGGGTCCCATGTAAAGTATCTGTGGAAAGAGGATTCATTTTAATCAGGAGGTCTACTCCCAATGCACGTATTCCGTAGTTTCAGCCGAAGTTACGGGCGGGTCCTACTACGTATCACCTACGGACATAAGATTAGTTTCGAGGGCCGACCAAAGAATGAATGACACCAGGATTTGACAGTGGTCCCTAAACCCTCCAGGATCTAGGATCTTAATTCAGATTTGTTACAGTTGTAATGGCAATCATGTCATTTGGTTTAAATAAGCTTTTATTTTTATATAGATTCTTCTATATTTTGTGAATGTGGGAACTTTGTAGGCCTAACTTGTAGACTGTACATTTGTAGACCTTATTATATTTTGTTGAGTGCCTGTTACTCGTTGACAGGCCTACACTGTCCTCCCATACCTATCAATCAACACTGTAATTTGAAACATTGTAAAAGCCCCTTATTTTTAAAAGAGTAACTGTGGATATTCTTGCCGGCTCTTCTCCATAGGAAACAACCAAATGGAACCGTGCACCTAGCCTCTGAAGTTTCATAAATGCCCATGTTGGTTTATGTGAAATAAAATATTTAGATTTTTGAATCCCGACGTGTTTTTGCTCGTCCAAAAAAGTTTATGAATCGGGTGCAGGGTTCACTCCGAAGTTTCGAACTGCTTTCGGATGAGTCCGCGTCTTCGTTGGTGGATATAGAGACTAGGTTTTTAGTTAGTTTGCAGACAGGCCATGCAGTTATTTCTGACCATTTCTTTCCATAGGAAACTACGTTTTGGAATGGGTCATTATTTTATCATTATTTTTTTGGACATCACTGACATCGGTGAAGGAAACATCGTGAGAAAACTTGTGGAGTCATTGCGTAACACATATAAAACGACAATTGATCGCAATTCCTTTCATTTTGACAGTTCAACCACGTTCATTGCGTTATTTACGTTGCTACACAGACGATTTTTTCAAACCTATGAAGCAATGAATTAGGAATTCCTTTCTTTCAATATGCTTGGATTGTGATTGAAAGTGTGATACGCAATTAGGGTGCTGGACTTATCTATAAATCAATACAAATAAATAAAATTGAAGGGTCTGTTTGTAATGTCAAAATAACAAATGTTTACTAAATGCATATGATAGTATATACGGTACCTATAACAAAAAAACAATTTTTAAATTTTTTGTCTATCTGTCTGTTCCGCCTAATCTCCGAAACGGCTGGACCGATTTTGATGAGACTTTCACTGGCAGATAGCTGATGTTATAAGGAGTAGCATAGGCTATTTGTCCGGGTAGCACGTTTCCTTGGAATAATTTCCGACGTACACGCGGGCGAAGCCGCGGGCAGCAGCTAGTAGTTAATATAAGTACGAAATCGCCAACCCGTCTTGAGCGAGCGTGGTGATCAATGCTCGTGCCTTCTCAGTATGAGAAGAGGCCTTTGTCCTGCCGTGGGACAATAATAATCTAGAGTTATTATTATAGCACTCACTTCTTCCTGTCAGTGTACTCGATGTCCAGCCAGATGACGTCAGCGGGTATGTCGTGAACGTCAAAATTGTCGTCTACGCCGCGCACGTCGTCCTCGTCCACGTAGTTCCAGCGGCATTGGTGGTAGGCGAGCGAGAATTTCTGAGGAATAAATGATTATAATTTATTATCTATCTTTATATATATATATATAAAAATGAATGCCTATTTCCCTTGGTCACGCCATCACTTGAGAACGGCTTTACCGATTTCATCAAACTTTTATTTATATGTGTTCTAATACTTTGTAGAAGGTTCCTACGGGGAAAAAATATTAAGAAAAGCGACGAGGTGGGTCGGGGGAACAAGAAATTTCACGCGGACCAAGTCGCGGGCAGGAGCTAGTTCTATATAAATATGGCTTGCTTTGCCAATTATAGTATTTTTATTTCACGAAGTGACGCGCGTGTTAATTGTGGTTACCAAGTGTGCAAACACGCTGTGAATGTGTGTGTGTAAGCGCAGGAGCTCCCGGTACCGTCCGAGACAATAGCAAAGTCGGAATTGTGTGTGGTGTGTGTGTGTGTGTGTGTGTGTGTGTGTGTGTGTGTGTGTGTGTGTGTGTGTGTGTGTGGGGGGGGGTGTGTGTGGGGGTGTGTGTGCGTGTGGGTGCGTGGGGGTGTGTGTGCGTGTGTGTGCGTGTGGGTGTGTGGGTGTGTGGGGGTGTGTGTGTTATGTGGTGACCCTACTCGTCTCCACGCACACATTCACAGCATACTTGTACACTTGGTTACCACAAGTAAAGCACGCGTCGCTGCAATCGTGTCGTAACATGCGCGCGACAAGATTTTTTTCATCGCATTGTCTGGCAGCAAAGCGAAACGTGTCATGGCTAGATTCACGACGATAAGGTTTTGTCGTACTGCGCATGTTAGCCTGCACCCTAGTTGTGTTACACACTTTCAATGACAATCCGAGAGTTTTTGAAGGATATTGTTTCATAGGTTTGAAAAAATCGTCTGCTCAACAACTTAAATAACGCAATGAACGTGGGTGAACGATCAAAATTAAACCCATTGCGAATTGGCAAACATTGCAAACAAATTGCGTGTTACGCAACCGTAGTTCGCAACTGTTTCTATGGCTTGGTGTGTCATAGTTAGAATGGGATACTGTATAATGGCTAAAATATCATCATTACAAAGATGCAGAGTCTCATGTGTTGTCTCGCTCTTACATTTTATGATCGCTATTGCAAGGAACTGAGGCCTAAAAGCACATATTGAGGGAATATAGGAAAATAAATTAGAATATCACAAAACTTGGGTTTATTGTGAATAAAATAACATTTTAAGTAAAAAGATCCGTCTTTTTTTAGTCTTTCTCTTCGTCGTTCAAAAGTCATTGTCATGCTCCCTTTTTGAATATCTTCCACGTCATCCCAAGCATACGTCTATTGCAAACGTAATCTGTCTCTTTTACACCTTACCATTCAGCTCCTTCACATTCATCAACATTCCATTCCTACATTATCTTGTTATACTTACGGGAGGCAGCGGGGTGGTTCCTGTAAGAGCAGTATACTGACGGAATAGGTCAGCTGGCTTCTCACCCAGGAACACGAACACGTCAATGATCCCAGACTCGCTCATGAATCTGAAACAAAATATATCTAAATTAACCTACAATGTATCGTGAATGGATGAAGCATATTATTGAACAGTTGCTTCACCTATTTGATAGCAACTTCCTTAAACTTTTTACTCTACACAGTCAATGTGTGGGCAAAGCTTTGGTTTTATAAAAAAGTGGTGCCGTCATACAACGGCCGCGAAACGACGGACATCTAAATTGACAGCGATTGTCAAGACGCTAATGTCAACACGGTGAAAATGAGGATTTTCATAATGGCCTTTATTTGATACGACGGTGAACGCGCCTAAATGCGCTAAACATGAACGCATCCGGAACGAGAGGGGTGCCGGTCGCGGCACTCTGGCGCCGGCGGCGCGCGCTCACTGTCACGGCAATAGAGCCAGGATCGCGCTTGCGCACTTACGCCAATCTTTAATGTAGTGATCGCGCGTGCTCACCAATGTAGAGTGCCGTATCATTTTATACAATATATAAAAAAATATCAAGAAGTTGAGACATTATTATTGCTTTAACAGACGGCACCACATTCTTAGCCAACCCCAAGCTTAAGACTTGTTAACTATTGAAACTATTGTTTATCATTGTTAGCTATTTGAAACACACGCATCAGCTAATTAGCTGCTAAGTAGTACACTGCTAGTATATCTTACAAAATAATAATAACATATTACCAGCAACTGGCCTTTATCATATCAGACTCCTATGGCCTATTGTAAAGGAAAACATGATGAGGAAACGTGGTAGTCCCTGTAGAGTGATAGTTCCAAGTTGGTATTAAAGTAACATACCTAGCATCGACGCGCCGTTTCTGTCCACCGGTGACTAAATTGACCAGAGATGAGACAACGGTACTGTCAGCATAGTTCACGACGTCCACCCAGGTTTCGGCTGAGTTGTGCCAGAATACACCAGCGCTGCGTTTTGGACTAAGGAAGAGAAAATATAGATAAAATTATTCAGTAAACTAAAAGACACAAAAAATCTAAAGAATTGGACTTCGTGTCTAAATAAAAAAACATTATGGTTACAGGAATATCAAACTTGCAATAATATTTCATTCAAGCCAGAATCAGTTACTTAGTAGCGGTAGTTATCAACTTATTGGGGCATCTTAAGATCATCTTTTGTAACTTTTTCAAAAAGGCTGATAATCAGCATAATTATGTAGAATATATGAACTTTGAGTAGACTTCCTATTAATCCTTTGGTAGCTTGAGAAGGAAATAGATTGACAGATCCTTTATTTTGCAGCAGTAAGGGCGGTTTTCGTAATCTAAATAACCCTTGACTGCTCAAATGTTTTGTGGTGGTAGTGGTAGTTAGTGACTTACCCATGAGAATACATGACGGGCACAGCTCCGTAGATGGCCATGCGACTGTCAAGGTCATACTCAAACACATCAAGGTTATAAAGACGGTAAGGTTCGCCCGATGTTGTTGTACGGAGAGAGAATTTGTCCGTGTGTTCCGGTATACCTAGGGAAGACATTAAATTAATTTTGATAACGTTTTTTTGGCTCCATGCATAATGAACCCTGGGCAAGAATCTCGACACAACGGGTGCCTGAAGATGGACGACGTGTGGCGCTGTCGAAGCCGGCAGAATAAGACGAAAAAAATACATGATTTCTTGATTCGATCTACAGGCCTGGTAATGTTATATTGGGTTTTTCCATTGAACAAGTCTAAAGTAATTCAGATACTGGATTTTGTGCCTCGTTAATGGCTATGGACCCTCTATAACAAAAAAAATACACAGAATACGAGCAAAGGAAAAACAGGCGTGATGGTATGTTCATTTTTATAGCTATTTGTATGGTGTCTATGATAAAGAGTATCGTAGGCTCGTGGCTTAGTAATAACAGCCGCACGAGTCGATCGATCCAGTTAAGCTACGCTTGCCGCGATCAGTCCGTGGATGGGTGACCATCTTTACATACCGAGACCCCTCCGTGCCTCGGAAAGCACGTTAAGCCGTTGGTCCCGGTTGTCATAAGCCCGAAAGTCTGACAACCAGTCTTACCAAGGAGTATCGTGTTACCCTCAGTAGCTGGGATGTGGAGGTCCAATAGACAGGCAGTCGCTCCATGTAAAATGCTGGTATTCAGCTGCATCCGGTTAGATTGGAAGCCGACCCCAACATAGTTGAGAACAGGCCAGGCAGATTGATTTTGAAATAACAAAGAGTATTCTGTTCTATTCACCACCCCCGATTACATGGGACTTAAACATAACTGGCGAAACGTGGATGTACTAAAGTACACTCTGCTTAACCCTTCGGGTATTACAGCCTTGATGTTATGTAATGCGTTAGGTGTCAAATCTATTCCACCCTGAATCTTTAGACCTTGGTACTTGATGGTATTATTGTTCAAGCAGCCTTGATATTTATTTCTACTCTTTCGAGGGTAGCAGAGGATTGCGTTAAATCGCGAGCAATCGAAGAGTGAATGCAGTGTACTGATAATGTGTATCGTGACAGTCACTTACCATAGACATTGTCGGCTTCAGGAAAGCTAAAGTCAAGAGAGACAGCCTCATTTCCTCGTGGTTTGCTGTCATGGTGTGACTTGAAGTTCTCGCCCCAAGTACCTTCCTCCTCCTGCTGTTTAAATAGAACATAATTAATTATAGGACGGGAAAGATACCCGTTTTATATTTAACCCTCGTAAGGCAGGATACGTTTTGAAAAGTGTAACTACTTTTAAGTAACTGATCGACTCTTTGACAATTCAAAGTGCCTGTACAGAGACTAATCGCAATCGCTATAAATTGTAATTACTTTTTTAAGTTTGACTTGGGGACGATATGAATGTCCTTAAAAATTGGTTAGGAGACGCGCCATTCGGAGTATCGGAGTCGAGCTTATAACAATTTCACTTGCCAAGCCTGGTTTAAATGGGATTTTCTCTAACTGCCTTTTACTAGGCACATATTAAGCATAATCAGCCTATAATGTTCCCACTGTTGGGACACAGGCGTCCTCTCTGTGAGAGAGAGTGGGCCATAATCTACGACGCGGGCTCAGTGCGGGTTGGTAGATGTCACATGTCTTTGAATTTATGGTTCTAGGACACGCCGGTCCCCTCACGATGTTTTCCTTCACCGTTTTGAGTAGTGGTGATGTAACAATTCATGCAAAGTCGACCCAGAAAGCGGTGGCGAGATGACCTGGACGCGTACCGCGAGGGTTGGCTCTAGGTGGCGGGGGAAAAGCGTTCCTGGAAGGACTTGGGGGAGGCCTTTGCCCAGCAGTGGGGCAGTACAGGCTAAACGGAAAAAAAGAAGAAAAAAGTGCCTGTCTGGGTTCGAATCTATGACCTACAATTCGTAAGTCGCGGCCGTTACCACTGGGCCACCATTGCTCACAAAGTTGCACCCACACACTCACATGTTAAGCAGTTTCTCTCTCTCTTTGTCTCTCTCTTTTCTCTTTTTTTTAGTTAGTAAAAAAAGAGATTTTGCGAGAATCAAGTTGAATGGCGTGCAATTGGAGAGGCCTATTTATCCCCAGCAGTGGACTGCCGTAGGCTGATGGTAATGATGAGTAAAAAAATAAGTGTATAGTAAAATACACACATAAAAAAATCTGGATGTTTATTTGTAACTTAATCTTGTGTTGCTCTTCAAAATGTTTTTTATTTGCAGTTATTAATTAAAATGTATGATTTTGTTTGTTCACATGTACAATAATATCATTCTGGCGGCAGGTTGACCTAATATTCGCCGGACGTTTTAAAATACACTGTTTTCTTCGGTAGCCATTTCAACAGATCGGAAATGTGAGAATATTTTTTTTTAGATTATATCAGTAATTCAGTAGCATTTAACTGTATAAATATTGCATGGATTGAGTAACTGAATCAGTTATTTATTTACTTATTGACTTTAAGAAAAGGTAGAAAAAAAGAGTCATGTGTCTGTACCACGAAAACGCCCGAAATTATAGCAAAAAAGTCACTGTTTTGTTTTTTGCTTTTATGCTTAAATCAATAAATTGTGAACAGAGAAACGAATTCTTTGAACTACCAATACTGAGTGCCCATGAAGTTTTTAGCCCGTTCTTCTCCATAGAAACTTACTACGCTTTGGAATGGGCAACTAGCTTCATCATTCTGACTGAGCGACTCCTATTTTTATTTTTTTGTGGGTAAACATCAAATGACTTCTCCCGCTCCGGGCGGAGCGGAAGGGCGTGTCAGACTCTTACTAACTAAAACCCACCCGTGTTCCTTCAGTTGCCTGTGCGCCAGGGCCACGGTAACTCTTAGAACAACGATTCATAAGTGCCTGTAAATAGTTCGATTCAAATACTTAAACGCTTTGAGTTTGAGTATTATTAAATAACGAACGCAAATATTATCAAAATAGACACACAGTCGAATAGATCAAACCATTACGCAGTAATTTGTATTAATATACCAATAAAATAAACAAATGCGACCTAATACCTCATTACTTACGCATAACATCCATACTAATATTATAAATGCGAAAGTAACTCTGTCCGTCTGTCTGTAATCATGTGTATGTTACCTTTTCAAGCCTAACAACGGATTTCAATAAAATTTGGCAGGGACACAGATCATCCTGGGGAAAGACATAGACTATTTTTTGTCTCTAAAAAAATCCTAAAAGGAGGTGATGTAGGGGATGAAAGTTACTGGATACTTAGCATTTCTTAAGTTAGGGATATGAACATTTAAATTTATGCTCTTGGTAAGAAAGAAAGAATAACGTGCATCAGCGTTTTTCGTAAAATCATCCCCCAACGGGGTAAAATAGGGGATGATTTTAAAATTCACGTTTTTATTGAATTTTTTGTGAGATTTAAGAAATTGGAAATATAGTCTGAACCCGTATGTTGAGGAGTAATGTATTTAAGTATGTATTTATTTCATTTAAATTGGTCCACCCGCTTAAAAGTTATTACAATCTGAAGTTACAAAATAACTTAGCTTATTATGTAGATATTCCAAATTAATGATGATAATATTAAAATGGATAATTATTATTTTGAAGTTAAGCATTTAGAATCGTAAAAACCTTTTAATAAAAATTTTAAAAGGTTTTTTGCATGTATGTGTTATCTTTTTTTTTTGGATGGGAAATCATCAAATGACCTCTCCCGCTCTGGGCGGAGCGGAAGGGCGTGTCAGACTCTTACTGACTAAAACCCACCCGTGTTCCTTCAGTTGCCTGTGCGCCAGGGCCACGGTAACTCTTTCGAACAATATGTGTTATATATCTGTCTGTTGTTACCTTTTCACGCTTTAACGGCTGAATGCATTTGGATGATAGGATACTAATTATCGGTAGCACGTCCCTGTGAGATAATTTACGACATCCACGCGGGCGAAGCCGCGGGCAGAACCTAGTATATATATATTTATATATCCTAACTTATATTATAAATCCGAAAGGATGTTGTTTTGTTTGTTACACTTTCACGCAAAAACGACTGTACTGTTTTGGATGATATTTGGTACATGGGTAGACCATGCCCTGGAGAAGGACATAGGCTTCTTGTCATCCTGGATCGCAGACGAAGTCGCGGGCAGCAGCTAGTATTATAATAAACGCGATATAAGTAGTACGCGATATAAGTAGTCTGACCTCACGTACGCCATTAAATTATAGCTTATCTGAGGCATGTCAACACTGTCAACAGGCGAACAGTTCCGATTGTGACTAAGCGGTGGATAAAGAAGACTGTAATGTGGAACAAAGGCTATAAAGTTATACGTCAGCATTATCAACCCTAAAGTGTTCGTGACGGTAATTTTAGTTCAATCTAAAACGTATACCAACTTCATCAGATTGCTAAAAATTGAGCTTGTTTTGAACGTTTTGTTGCAGCCGGAGTTTTTAGATTTTCAGCCGTCCGAATCGTCTCCAAGCCCTTTATTTTGATACCCCACATGGTCATGGTACTGATCTAAAATTCGCTATTTTGATTTTTAACCGACTTCTTAAAAAGGAGATTGTTCTCAATTCCTCTTTTGGTAGAGGAAGGTTCCGCGTTGATCCCATATAAATTTGATTAACTTTGTTTGGGTAGTTTTTGAATTAGCTTCAATAATACGTATTTTTCTTGATATTTATATAGCAAGTAATGGTACTTATACTAATTTGTTTGGAGTAGGTACTTACCACAACTAAAAAGTGAAAAATAAAAAGTTATTTTTCACTTTATAGTTTTTTTTTTCGAAAGGCAGGTTTTTTTTTTTAAAGCAGCATCTACCCTATAACCATTGAGCGACCTAGACGAGTCGATAGACATCTCATGTATTAAAATGCATTCAGCCGTTACAATGTTTCTAGTTTATAAAGAATCCCTGTACAAAGATATGCTTGAAAACCATAACCCTGTCTTTACTATCGCGCAATCGGGTTAAAAATCCACCGGTGAACATTGGGCATTTTAATGTGTTGGCATTGGTGGCACAGTTGCATCGGCCCCAACTATCGATTTTTAGGTCGAAACCCAGGGAGACATGCTTTTTACATTGTGCAATTTATTTCATCACTACTGCTGTCAAAACGGTGAAAGAAAACATCGTGAGGAAACTGGCATGTCTTAGAACGAAAACTTTGAAGACATGACTGTGTCATCCGCCAGACCGCACTGGGGCCGCGTAGTTGATTACTGTCCACTCCCTGTCACAGAGAGAATGTACCCACTGCTGGTGGAAAACAGTGCGAGAGATTATAGGCTGATTATGGGGGCATTCATAACCCTTATAAAACATAAAAATATTGACATTAAACACGCTTAGCAGAAATTATTGTCATCAATGGCAGGATGTCCATTGTATAGACTTCATCCCTGCACCCTAATTGCATAACACACTATAAATCACAATCTGAATAATTTTGAAGCCTATTGCTAATCCATTGCTTCATATGTTCGAAAAATTGATCTGCTCAACAACGTAATAACGCCGTAATGAATGTTGTTGAACTGTCAAAATGAAACAGTGTTCTCGAACCTACCGATTTATCGGTATTTATACCGATATGGGCTCTGTGCTACCGAAATACCGAAATATAACGAATTTTCTACGATTTCTGGATATACATGGAAATTCTCCCGATTTTACACTTTTCAGTTGGCAACCCTTTTCATTTATGTTTAATTTAATGTTACGGACGGGGAAGCCCTCAATAGTAAGTATGGGCCTAGTGCAGAATGTTCCATATATTTTGGGGAATACCCTTGTTCCTACAACTTGTTGTCTTACAACTCGATGTTATAAGGGGCTTCCCGCTAGGGAATTTACCTGTAACCAGTCTAGTCTATACAAGGTGCAGTTTTGAACCTGCAAAACATTTCAGGAGGTTGTTATGAGACTCGTAACTAATCACATAACAATACGATACCAAGTCAATAATCAATAATACTTTTTATTTTCGATTTTTCAATTTTATTGTTTTTCAGAATAACGCTCTTAATAACCCTCTTCAAAACTACAGAATCGCCCATTGCGATGTATCGCGCGTCATGTCACTGTGTGCGTGAATGCGATGACCAGTGACGACATGCGACAGTCTGTACGAGGCTCCGCCCACATTACTACGAAACACTACGAAACGAACGCGGCGCGTACGTTGAACTAAAATGGCGGTCGTTGCTTTGGTTACACCGCGGGGACTACCCGCGATGCGAAATCACAATGTACCTACATTATTGTTTACATTTCGCTAAATAATAACTCATTTTTAAGCATCATTACAATGCGAAAATCTTCATCATCTGCCGAGCCTGTTCCCAACTATGTTAGGGTCGGCTTTCAGTCTAACTGTATGCAGCTCATTACATGGAGTGCCAGTGAATCACGTAGGGCGACTGCGTATCAGACCTCACCAAACCAGTTACTTGATAACACGATACCCATTTGTTAGACTAATTGTCAGACTTTCTGGCTTGTGACTACTCGTACCAACGACCATACGGCAGGGCTGTAAGGTCGTTGACCCGTACCGACCCGTGTGGTACCTAACGACTGTCCGAGAGCTACAAATCAATTCGAACCAAAGGCTTTAATTAAGTGCTTACCGAAACACGGGATTTCAATGATGTCCTAGATAAATTCAAAAAGTACTTACATCATTATGAATTTAAAAAATAACACAGTGGTACTTGCTCAGTTGCGAACCCGCAAGCTCATGTATGAGAGGAGAACGCCTTAACCACTGGGCTATAACGATAAATAATAATAAGTAGGAAGTAGATACAACTGCGCGAAAGTTCACGTTGGTGTCGTTAGTTACCTATCAGCTGATGAATAAAATGATAGGCGAAGATAAATAAACCTTACATAGCACGTAAGCAGTTCCTGTTGCACAATTGTGAAAAAATGATCGCGAGCGCGTGCGCGGGACTTAGGTAGGCACCTAATAATAATAATAAGGCATGTAGGTACTCGGCGCAGTCGGCGCGCTCTGTAGGTAAATTCAGCCCCAAGGACGGTTTTCGTTTTTATCTGTAGATTAAATTGGTTGATTTAAGATTTTGCTTCCTACTTTTTAACGAGCTGAGGACCGACAAAAATACCTACCGATAATTTGTGCTAGTAAAGTAGGTACTCATGTGTTAGGGATTTTAAGTGATTCATTTTGTCTGATAGGTATTTTTGGCGTAGGTAGTTAAAAAATTTAAATCAACTTATTTACACTAATCAAGTTGATTTAGGTAACATCGTATTTACAAATTATTGTCTATGTACAAATAAATAAATTACCTACTTATGTTACCTGGAGGTATTGTTCAAAGTTTCCACCGTCACACTCCAGGCACAGTCTAGCACGACGTTGCTGATTTTCCTTCAGCTTACGTAACACAAACACATTCGTTTTTATTGTGTCGAAAGCACTGATCACTTTTGCACGTAGTTGGGTAACACTGGTGATTTCGTCTGTGTACACCAATCTTTTAACGTCTCCCCACAGATAAAAGTCCAGGGGCGTGAGGTCCGGAGAACGCGGAGGCCAAGCCTCTGGACCACCGCGACCAATCCAGTTGATGCCAAACCTGTCACTCAAGTACTCACGTACTTGCCGACCGTAGTGAGGACGTGCACCGTCCTGCTGGAAGTACATGTTGCGATACACTGCCAGGGGAACTTCATCCAACATCTCCTCGACGACGTATTGCAACATCTCCAGATATGTGGCACTAGTGAGGTGACCATCGATAAAATGGGGTCCAAGCAATTGGTCTCCTATTATGCCAGCCCACACATTTAAGCTGAACCTCACATTAAAAGAATGCCTCTGAGTCACGTGCGGGTTGTGTTCGCGGTGAGCCCACCAGTGTTCGTTATGAACATTGTAGCCGCCACACTGTGGAGTGGTGCACTCCAAACCGTCGACCAGCCTCCCGCGTGCTTGCCCGTGGCTCTCGCCGGAAGAATTCCAGGATATCTTCTTACAAGGCGATAGACAGGCCTTCGTTGCCGCGACCTTCAGCATGCTGGGGAACGTCGAACTGCCGATGATCGCGCAGTCTCTGCGTAGCAGCCAGCATTACCCTGTGTGAGGGACGTTGCCGATTGGGGAATAACTCCGCGAACATTTCGATGGCTCGAGATACATTGTCTCCACTGATGGCATACAAGCGGACCATCTCCACCAACTCTACATTGGAGTATTGATCCGTCATTTTTACAACTAGGTAGTAGGTACCTATCGCGACCGTTAATCGAAGGCGCACTTGCGGGGCGAAATTTGCATGCGTATGCACACGCCGGCGACATCAATTACACTAATAAACAGTGTTGCCAGTACCTGCGTCGACTTTCGGACGATTCAGTATCTGAAATGGGACGATTTTTGGACAAAAAGGACGGCTGGAGAAATATTAATTTGTTACGATTGAATGAGAAAAAAGTATACCTAAAAAGGCGTGAGTACTGTTATATTTTTAGGGCAAACAAATAAACAGTTAAAAAAAAAATATGATTTTCAATATTTTCATTTTGTTTTTGCATGTCTTTGGTCGGCTCAAACTTCACGACATCCTTGATCAATACGAATAGTGTAAACAAACTTTTGTTGATCAAGAAGAAAAACGGATCAATACGTACAAGACAAGCAAGTTTGTTGCTTCGTGTCTTCCTCAGTATCTGTCCACTAAAACCACTGCTAAAACAGTATTATTATAAAATGTTTATAATGAAAGAAACTCGCAAAACGAAAACTCAATTTCAAATTAAACACCGACGAGCATCGTAGTAACTCGTACGTAATGAATTCAGCTGAATAACCGAATGATTGTGGCTGTTTGTGTGCGTGGAAGGTACAGGCAAGCGATACGGGATCACTGCGCGTGGAAAAAGGATGGCTGGCGATATTCGCCAGCAGTCTGAAATTGCATTCAAACGCCGCGCGTTTCGTTTTTACAAAGTTTTAGGCATTTTTGTAATTTTTAAAACTACCTTTTGTTATTTGCATTACAAATGCATTTTTTAAATTATGGTAGTTGGCTATTTGAAAAGGGACGGAAAAGGGACTGAATATATGAACGGACACCGAAGGGACGTAAAGATGTCTACTCGGACAAAAATCGTCCCTTTTGGGACGTTCTGGCATCTCTGCTAATAAATTGACCCGATTTATGTGCTTGCGATGGCCGCGGGGGCGTGGCTAGTGGGAGAGGGAGCGGGCAGTGGTTGGTGCTTTGGATTTATGAAAGAAATGTCGGTTGTGTTTGTTTGTGTGTGTGTGAAAGCGCAGTTTAAGGACACGTACAGATTGGCCGCGTTTTAAAAATGGTACTTCACACTTACCGATTTCCATAAATAAGAATAAAATGAAAAAAAAATACCTGCCCATTTTATTGTTGATTCGGGTCGAGAATCACTAACATAATTACCTCCTAAAATGTTTTGCAGATCCAAAACTGCACCTTGTATAAACAGGAATTCGGTTTTATTTTTTTCATTAATTTTCTTAACTTTGAAGAGATAGTAGAGTACTTATCCTAAAGAGTGCGTGAGAAGACCATTCAGTTAAAATGTCGTCTGACGAGGAGCCAAGCACAAGTGCGAGTGTAAGAAGAAAAAAATATCTACAATATTATAGAAAAGAATGGGAAAAAGAATTTCCAGGCTGGCTGCAAGATAGTCGTAAAGGCGAAAGCTATGCCTATTGTAAGAGTTGTGATAAAGATATCAACATCACATCAGGAAAAGACGCTTTAAAGAAACATAGTTCTTCACAAACACACTCAGTATCATCAAAGAATATAAAATCTCAACCGAAGATATCATCATTTACTGTGACCAAAACTCAAAAAACTGATACACTGGTTAAGCAAGGTAATTTATTTTTAATTATTTGTTAGGTACTATTTAGATTGTTATATTATTTTGTTTTCTAGTTATCGATAAATAGAAGCAGTGGATATAATTAGACCCTAATCGCTACTAGATATACCTACATAATTTTTAATTCTAAATTTTAATTTCAGGTGAAATAAGATTAGCCTCGTTTGTTGCTGAACACAATCTACCATTCACTATTATGGAGCACCTACCGAAGCTGATGCAAGCCGTTTGTCCTGATTCAAAAATTGGCAAAGAAATCAAATGTTCTTCGACGAAAACTCACGACATAATTGATCATATTATAGGTAAAGAAAGTTTCGATAATTTATGTGAAGATCTGCGGCAAACTAAGTTTTCGCTTATTATTGACGAGTCCACTGATCTTAGTACAACCAAACACTTGTGCTTAGTCGTGAGATATGCGAAAATGAATCGTATTAAAGATTGTTTTTTAGCTCTTATTCCATTAGAAGAAGCTAATGCAGCAACCTTATTTGAACACATAGTAAACTTTTTTAGCAGCAATATCAAAATAATCTAATAGGGTTTGCATCTGATGGGGCAAACGTAATGATGGGACGTAATAATTCTGTTGTAACATTGCTGCAAAATGAAATTCCCAACATTTTTATACTTAAATGCACCTTTTTTTTTTTTTTTTTGGGTGGGAAATCATCAAATGACCTCTCCCGCTCTGGGCGGAGCGGAAGGGCGTGTCAGACTCTTACTGACTAAAACCCACCCGTGTTCCTTCAGTTGCCTGTGCGCCAGGGCCACGGTAACTCTTTCGAACAATCCGCAGCCCCGGCAGGCATCGGTCCTATCGGACCCCGTCACTTTTGCTGACATCTCTTTGAGGCGCGCGTGGAACACGACGCGCCGTCGACCCGGGCCTGGTCCTTACCGGACGGCGAGCTGCCCATTGCTCGCCGTCCGCAAGCCCGCGCCTACGGTGGCCGGGAGTCGACAATCGACTCCCAACGCCCAGGGTGTCTCCTCCTCCTGCGGCGGCTAGGGGCGCGAGGGCGCAGAGATTGCCTCTCCCTTTCGCGCTCCGCCTCCTCCTTCGCGAGCATTACTTGACGGGGATCATCACTGAGCTTGACACGTCCACGTTGAAATTCAGCAAACCATCGATAAATTGTGGTTTTGGATGGGGCTTCATCACCAAATGCAGAAATCATCCAGTCAACACACTGTTTTTGTGTTAAACCACTTCGAAAGTCATAATAAATCATCGCTCTTGAATTTTCTCGAGTCAATTCCATTTTCTCAACGACTAAACAAGTTTGACAAAACCTTGTGACAAGACCGAGAATCTTTTTTTAAATAAATGGTATTCGATTTTTAAAACCAAGGAGTTTTCAATTAAAAAGATTTTAATATGACAGGAACAGTAGAAATATTCCATTCCCGATACTTTTAGTGCAGCCCTCGTAACGCTTTAGGTAACGGTTGTTTAAATTATCTTTCAAAGCAGTAACATTCTGGGTTTATCACTCGATTTTAAGAATTATACTATAGGTAATTATTATTTTTCACGTTAATAAGACCTATTATACGATTATATAAGAACTTTATCACAGCTTCATTATAAGTTTTGAAAATGTAAGTGTGAATGGTTGCTAACCAATTTTAAATCGTTATAGATGCTAAATGGTCATTCAAAATGAAAACAGATTAGAGAAAACTAAAAATAATTTTCAAAGATCTATTCAACGATACCCCACTTGACATAATACGTCAACTTTAACTTTTTATTTTTCGCAATGTGGTGTCTGGTTGTCGCCATATTGAATTTTGATTACTGTCATGTCTTTAGTGACACTCACAAGATTATGACAAATCGATTGACTTAAGAATAATCAAAATCAGCTCACGCGTTTGGTCTCTAGCGTCACAAAGGAACAAACATACATAATAATATGCTGATAAACACATTACCCTCCTTTGCGTCGCGCAGTCGGGTAAAAAGGTAAAATCAAAGTATCTTGTGACCTAATTGTCGATTTACAAAGTTTGTATACAAACTATATTAGCCACATACGTTGGCAAACAAAGGATGATTAAATCAATTACGTAATGAGGCGTTCATTAAAACGTAATTAACCAGTCTATTATATTTCCTTTGTCATTTACTTCGATCAAGAACACTAGTCATTAAGAAAGAGCTAGTGACCTGCTAATTGATATAGGCTAAACTAAAGATAAACAGCGGAGTAATTGCGTAACACACTAACAGTAGGAATGGCTTTCATTTTGACAGTTCAACAACATTAATTGCGTTATTTACTTACGTTGCTGAGCAGATAATTTTTTCGAACATATGAAGCAATGGATTAACAATAGGTAGGTTTCAAAATTATTCTGATTGTGATTGATAGGTAATTAGGGTGCAGTTATACATAGTCGGTACGATTGGATGCGCAAAGCGGAGAACCGGGTGTTACCTCAGGAAAGGGCTATTTCCTTCATCGGAAATCGAATGCGTCAAAAATCAGTCTCTTCCTAAAACTTATCCCAGTCTGCACCCCAATTGCGTAACACTATCAATCACAATCTGAATCATTTTGAAGGATATTGCTAATCCATTGCTTCATATGTTCAAAAAAATTGTCAGCTTAAAAACGTAAATAACGCAATGAATGTTGTTGAACGGTCAAAATGAAAGCCATTTCTTTAGTGTGTTACGATATTACCCCGCTGGTTCATACTGAATGTATCCGTAGGGACGAACGCGAATGCATGAAGAATATCTCCGTATTAGGTCGGTTTAGAGTTAGACCAAACGAGCGAATGTACATTCAATCCCCACTTTACCGAATTATTTTTGTGTAATCAGGGACAGAGCATTTTTTCGTTAGTCTATCCATACTAAAATGACAAGAATATCAAGGAAAGAATGCTCTTGTTCTGGGGGCTTACTCCTTAAGCTCGAAGTCCGTAGTTTCCGTCAAAGTTACGTGCGTTTCCTACTCCGTATGACCTACGGACATATGATTACTTTGGGGCCTGAACTAAGAATAAATGACAACACTATTTGACAGCTGTCCCTACTCCAGATGTATTTTTGCCCGTCCGCAAAATTGAATTTGACAGATGTTTTGTTGGATCAATAACTTCGGAAGGGCCCGTGTCTTCGTTGACGGACTTAGAGAGTATACCCCAGGTTCTATGTTTGTTTGGTCTAAACCCACCTTAAAAAGCAGAAGTTATGTCATTTCCGCCTGCTTTGTATCAATACTCAATATCTTTATTGCTTTACCATAATGTGTATTTAGGTGGTAACTAATATAATTGAGATCATTATGGACCCTGTAGGGCACAGCAAAAGGGTAGGATCATGTCTCTCCGAGAACACAACGGGACGCCTCGACCTGTAGTAATAGCTCTAGACTGTCGCATAATATCATAGTACTGGGGCCATTAGTACTGGTGGGTGTACTATAGTTACACCTCTGGACACCTTCACCTTCGGAGAAAATAGGCGTGATGTTATGTGTAATATCACAGTAGGGCCAAATAGTTTTTTGTGCCAATTCGTCTATTGTTCGGCTGTTCGGCTAACTTCCTCGGTAATATTTCTTAGTTCTAATAATATAGGTAGGTACGTCCGAATAGATGAATCATAGGTCTAGAATCATGATATTTTTAAATAGCTAACTAACATGATATTTTTCTAAGTCTGAATCACAATGTCCATGATTTTTGTGTTTTTTGGCATCTCCTATGTTATGAGTCTTATGAGCGTACAGTTTATTTTATCTTCGCAAGTTTGTTTTGGTCTAGAAGCTAGATTGATCAAAAATATTATGACTAGACCAGAATATTATTAGTAGTAAGGGCCTTAGCACACCACCGCACCGCCGAGAAAATATAATTATGGGAAACCGCTTAACGAATTCCGCTGAGACAAATTACTACAATATGTCGCGATTGGAGTAGCGGAACATCATGAAAGTCAGTTGAATTATAGCAATCGGAGCAAAATGGCGTCGGTTTCATCTTTGTAAATGCAGTATAGGTCTACATTGGACCTCTTAAATTAGTTTTTCCGTAAAATCAACATCCATTTTACAAAACAAATAAAAAGTTTCGCTTTATAAACTTGTCGACTGTCACAAGTACTTGCGAAACAAACGCGGCACCGCAACAAAATAGTGGGCTGAGCGCGGAGGTGTAACTGGCTTCCGAGCAGATCGGCGAAATCACGCGGGAAAGAGATAGAATAATATTCAAATCTGTGCGTTAGAACAGGCAGTTTCGCTTCTGTTTCGCTTGTCGTACAACGGACAAGTCAAGGCGGATATACTGCGGTTTCGCTGCTATGGTTTCGCGGCGGAAATGTGATACGCGCCTAAATAGCGTGCATTTTCGCATACGCTTTTATTTTGTATCTTGTTTGTACAGACCTCAGAAACTGCACTACATAAGTAGCCTATAATGTTCCTACTGCTAGGACACAGGCCTCCTCTCTGTGAGAGAGATAGGTAGGATCTTTTTTATGTATCTACACAGTAAAAATTACAGAAATAATTGCAGAAATTTTACATAGGTCAAGTTACAGATGTCACATGACTTAATTTTTTTGGTTTTAGGACATGTCGGTTTTCTCACAATGTTTTCCTTCAGCGCTTTATGCGCGGTGTTCACGTCACGCCAAGATGAGAAGAGCATAAACAAAGATAGTATAAATAAATCAATCTGTTATCAGTCACGTATTGCTGATAAGTCAAGATCAATGACATTACCAATCTGCGTAAGTAGGTGAGCCGGTCAATACTAAGAATTAAAGTGTTTAATATTTAAAGACTTGCTTGTCAGACAATATCTGAAATTGCAAGATTATGTTTTTCTTTATAGGCTCTCGTTGGACCCCCGTATCTTTAGATTTTCGCAAATAAATTTAAAACACCAATATGCATTTGATTTAGAAAACAGTTTTAACTTAATAAAATGTGGCGTTGAAATTGTCTTAAAATGAATTCAGCCTACAAATTAATGTTACGCCTAAAAATGTACATACTTAATTCAAATAGTTTTCACGACAATTCATATTCATGATACAGCCAATTTAGAAAAAATAATCAGTAACCTCATAAAGAGGGATGTGTAGGTAACTATCCACAAAATCAAGATTTGTGTTAAAGTTTTCACATTTTCATCCCAGATTCTGACGCGGAAATCCGCGATGTAGGTACGCGTTTAACATTACAAATGCAATAGATAAGTAAGAAACATTTATCAGTCACGTATTCAGATAAGTGGACATCAACGACATCCTCAATCTACGCGTGTGGGTGAAGCGGTCAATCTCACGATAGAAGCTCCCGCAAACAGCCGCGACGCGGCTCTAGTAGAAAATTTCTATGAAAACTTCATGGAAATTATTGTTCTAAAAGAATCGCGTCGCGCCTGTCTTTGGGAGCCTTAACGCGTAAACACGAATGTTTGGCGGCCTCGTTGGTCGACTATATTATGTAAATTCTATTAGACCTTTTTAAATGGACACGTTTTCGATGTACTGCATAGTTAATATTTTGCCAATGGTATGCGAAATTACTTTTTTATACCAACCAATACAACTGGAATGTTTACGTTCTCGTTCAAGCCATGATAAGCAGCTGGCAAGTTGTCGCTTTATTTTACACAACTGCTTCAGAATGAGGAACAAAAAAAGAGTCCGGTTGATGGAAATAGGCTCGTTACTCTCTATTTCACGTGACATTACAAGCGAAATGTGGATGCACCGCACTTTACAGCCGCAACGGATTGCAGGGCAACGCATTTTCATACATAAAAGTGCGGCGCCTGCAGCGTGCGTTGATTCATTAGTTCATAGAAAATGTACGAAAGGGATAAAGGAGGATTTTTGCGTTGCGGCGCAGCCCGCCCCAATCTGCACTAGCCTTTACATCTAAGTCTACCATTCTAGTAAATATAGGTGTGCTGTTATGTTTATGGATAAGCGAAAACGGAAGAATTATATTCCCATCTTATCAATCACGTAAACAGATAAATCAAGATGAATGGCACAATAATGACCGAGTGACCTTTGTGAGGAGCAATCAATGCGTAATTTATATTGTTCGTCTTTTGTTCTTCTAATTGAACAGACAGCTGTTCTGCTGGAGAGTTTGTTGCGCCACTTCTTCTCCCCAGCTAGAGTACTAGGAAGTGATGAAAGGCTGGCGTTTTGGGGGACTACACGTCAGTAGCGAAGTGTCAATTTTTGTAAGAGGTAAGCCGGAGTACATATCTTTAATGTGATCATATTATTTGTCTATAGAATACTGACTGTGCATTTTTTCAAAGGGAAGCCGGTAGGAATCGAGTTGTATGGAACCTTCGCCACTGCTATATGTACGTTCAATAAGTGCTGATACTCAGCTTAGTTTAAATAAATTACTTGATTCTGATAATTTGATTATGATGGTGAAGATTTGCCATATATTGTTGGGATCGAATAAGTTGTCAGTTTAATAACTATTAATTTCATTTAACGTTTTATCTTAAATTATTTTATCAAGCTATTCGCTACATATCGTGCTATGAAACCCAAGCTGTGCAAACAGACACGGAAACGACATTTAACATTAACTTTCACCTGTATAGAATAAAACATACAGAGAATATAACATTTTGAGCTTGACGATATTCACAAGTGCTTATAAAATAATGAAAGCAAGGTTTTTGCAATGTCCACACAGGTGGGATTTTTAGAAGGTCTATGTTCCAATCGGGACCATTTTCAGCTGATAACAATCATGATCAAAACATTTACGTTGAGTTTTCCCCCATGGAATATTCAGGCGAATCCCTCTGCTTAAGGAATTCTAATTGGAGAAGGCAGAGAAGAATTTTTCTTCCTGCTTTTTTTGTGATTAAAGAGCCCTATAAATGTTGCCTTTCACCAAACAATACATTTAAACAGTTAAATCAGAAAAGGTATGCGCTTCGTTATTCGCTACAGAGTAACTCTCCACAAAGGCAAAGGATCTAAGTTTTGTACTACCGCGCTTTGTAGTAGCTCACCTATCCTTGCGCGTTTGTATGAAGCTTTCTCTTTTTCGGGTTACCTATTTCGGTCGATTAAGAGTTTTGAAATTGCATAGAAATGTTAATCTATAATTTTCTAACCATGGTAATACAGAATAGGTAAGTACTTTCATGGTTGTAACAGCTCTATATTAGATCTCATAATCGCGCTTTCGTATTTCCGAAGATAGACGATGATTGCCGAAGCGCATACTTTTCTTTTCTCTGTATAAACATTTTCTAAGCTAGACAAACACAAAAGCACACTCACGACTTCCACAAGGTTCTGATCCTCATCATCAATCCTTTCCTTCTTAACCCTTAGCGGCTCGACCGCCATCTGTCCATTGTCATTCAGCACCACTGCTACTTCGCCGGCCAAGTTGACAAACTCCACCTTCAGGGGTTCAGCTGTGATGATGACTTTGTGTCCTTGGCTGTTCGCGAGGGTTAGCTTGCCATTCTCGTTTGAAAGGAGTTTGAGGCTGTAACAAGGTTTGCTGTTAATGTTTTTTTGACATGTTAGAAGTACTAGAGTAATCAAGTGACTCACGAAATACGCGACGAAAGGTCGGCCAGTAATAATACTTTTTAAATTACCAGCATCATATCAGACCGAAATAACGTCGCATTTTGGCGTAAGAAAAGTCAACGGTCGGATGGAAGTTCGGCAACAGCGTCTTTGTATTTTGTATAGGAATTGCGAAGCGCAATTACCGACATTATAATTATTATTTGGACACGTTTTCGGCATGTGCGTGCGCTACACTTATCGGAGCAGCTCGTCCAGGAATGTAACCACCACATTAATTTAGCCACTAAGCAGTGTTTCCGTGTTCCGGTTTAAAGATATTTCAATTAAATTAAAGAAAATTTAAAACTCTTATCAAAAGTACACTTCGTAAGCAAGCATATTACAAAATAGAAGATTATATCCTAGATAAAAATGCTTGGAAACATGCTGGTCCTGCTCCATAGAACAATCTAGACTCTAGACAAAATCAAACTGGTTGCTAATTTAATTGTATAATTTATAATTTTATGACATTGATTTTACATTCTGACACACAAAATTATTACTTATTAAAGTTTTAGAGAAATCATCTACTTTTCAATATTTGTAAATATGTGAGCACCGTGTATCTATCACATAATTAATTTACCTGTCATTGCTTTATATTTAATTATTTTTACCTATTGTGGTATAGTAATTTTATTCTAGGTGCATCGTCTTCACATATAATTATAGTATACAATATATTGTAAAACATTTTAAAAGAGTAACGGTGGAGTTTCTTGCCCATTCTTTTCCATACGAAACTATGGAAGGGGCAACTAGAATCAATTCTATTCTTTGGAAATTTTGACGTTCAAAAGTGCCTTTTATGTGCCTATTTGAAATAAATGATTTGTCTTTGACTTTGTATAGGTGATAACAGGTAAATTAGACATTTCAGCATTGTTTTTAGTTTTTACTAGTTATTGTGTAAACCAAACTCATTAAAGCTTAAGTGTGATTGAAATATTTGTTTTGATAAGGATTGACATGTTTCAAGTAGGCTTATCAAAATGAACTGAAATTAGTTTTATTTCAATTTGCAACACATGCTTAATTAGTGTGTAGCGGCATCTACAATCGCCACATGCGAGCTACACGTCACAATTACGTCACGCAAAATCCTGCATCGCGCAAGCGGAGTTGTGATGTAGGTGGATTGTATGCATGAAGATATTTTTTTTTTCAATTATACATTAACCTTTGCCAAGCATTAGGATAGTAGAGCTTAATAAGTAGTTTATTAATGATACATAACTGCTTAAATCTTTATCCTTATTTTCACTTTAACAAATTATAATCTCTACTCTTGTGTAAATTAAGTTGATTTCAAAATGTAGTACTATCAAATCAAGAAGGACACAAAAAAAAGTTGTAGTAGAACCTTAACTTGAAGGATTTTATTTATAAACGTTGCAAATGATTAGTTACTGCTTAATCATACATTCTTTGACGTTTAAACAGCTCTTAACTTACATTAACTTAACATCTATACAAAAAATAAAATTGAAGTGTCTGTTTGTAATGTCAAAATAACAGATTTTTACTAAATGCATATGTATATACATATATACAGTACTTATAAGATAATTTTAAATTTTTTTGTTTGTCTGTCTGTTTGTCCTTCTTTGTTTGGGTCTTTCACTGGCAGATAGATGATGTTATAAGGAGTAAAATAGGCTACTTCTAGTCCCGGTAGCACGTTCCCGTGGGATAATTTCCGACATCCACGAGGGCTAAGCCGCGGGCTGTACCTAGTGTTAAAATCATAGATATCCGAGAGATATGCCTTTACTCTATATTTGCTCAAGTTTAAGTGTCGCCACCTTTTCCCCACTCCTGAAACTCACACATACACAAAAGAAATAGATACGGCACACATGATGCTTTTTTCGCACACAAACAAGAAAATATGCGTAACACTTTTGTACTATTTTATTGCACATATGCTCAAAAGGGGCGGGCACTAGAAAGTATAGATACAGTCACTGAATGCACACATGTAACTGTAGCATCAACTAGGGAAGAGGGATTGGTATAAATATGTGATCGATAAAAATATCGATGAAAACCGACTGCAAAAAGAGGTGTTTTTTGGACGTATTTTGTATCGTTTATTTTTTCTGCTTTTCGATGTGGAATGTTAAAACACCAATAACAACAAATCAAGTAAAAATACAATATTTTCGTTTGCAAATAACATTTAAGTAAATCAGTTTCTTCAGTTTCTCCCTTACTCAGCCCCGGACCTAGAATTTATTCGAGGCGGGGCAAAAACTGTAATCTGCCGCTCCCCGCCCCGCCAATATTTTAACCTTTTACATGAAGCCTTATCTATTTAAATATACATGGACATGTCGAACAATTATTTAGGATAGGACAGGACATATTTGAAATAAATCGTGAGATTATCGCTTACTAGCTTCTGTACGCGACTTCGTCCGCGTGAAACCTCGGCCCCCGACCCACCGCGTCGCTGCGCATCACTCGCTCACGATATTACTTCCTTTTCGCTTAGCATTCTTTCTGACCTTATTTCTTACTGCTCGGTTTCTAAGGGTCGTAGTGTGATGTTAAAAATAGCCTATAACCTTCCTCAAGAATTGGGCTATCAAATGCTATAAGATTTTTTCAAATCCGACTCCTAGTTCCAGGGATTAGCGCGTTCAAACAAAAAAAACTCTTCAGCTTTATTAGTAGCAGAAGATTAGAACAAATATTTTACTCTTTGAGCCTTTTGTTCTGCAAAAAAATCGATGGCAGTGTCATAATTAATCTGATTGTCATGATTTTCGATTGCTAAGATCACACCCGACTTATGCAGAAAAGCTTAACACCAATTAAGACAATCTAGAATGTACCAGCGAGCGGAGCGAGCGCGAAAATTTTAGCATTGCCTCAGATAAGTTAGATTTTTTAAGTCCGAAAAGTTTTAAGAATTAAGAGTCGCTAGGCTAGGAATATTTTGCCAGAAACATATTAGTAAAATTTTATCGATCGATAATGCTCCAATCCAACAGCTGCGCCAGCGCTGTGGTAAAAACTTAAAGGAAATCGTGTCGCCTTTGCACATAAAGGCGGCGAAAAGGGCGGGACGTCCGGCGCCCCCACTTCGCCAAGTAAAATTTCTAAAATAAAGAATTTGTTCCTTAAATTATTGCCCACAGAGGTGACAGAGGCGCTGATCCTCCTCAGGATCGCCTCGGCATAGATCTGTTGCAAGAGATGGAAAGCTAACGTTTTTGTATCGCTAAATAAAATTGGAGCATGTGTTTTAAAAACGGAGAGTTCCTGGTAAAATTCAACTGCTTCGCCCGCAACCCGCTCACACCGTTTGACGATCTACTCGTAGGCCTACGCTAATCACGGAGTGATTTCCTCAGTGTGCCACCCGCAGAGAAAGATAATAAGTACTGCGCATCTCACTTATCGCAGAGTTGCGGTGCGCTGAGTAGTGTACTTGTCTGCCACGCTTGAATTTGCCCCCTTCCCTAGATCCGGGGCTGCCCTTACTTAAAATTAAAACTGTTCAACTATCGCACACAAAACAGCTATTTAAATAGGTACTTATTGAACATTATATCTGGCGCTTTCATAATTTAGGTGTTCCATTCGTAACCAAAAAATGTAAGCAAATATCAATATGTTATTCCATCACACATTTTGTCACTTGGATAATATTATTATCCATCGGGTCTTGCTCAAACTGATGAAAATCAGTTGATGAGAAGATATTTGTATTGACAAAGTGTCTGAGAGCTTTTGGGACTAGCAGCGTCTTTATGAACTTTGAAGTCACTTGAAATTTGTTTGAGGGAAACCAATTATTTTCCCTGCATTTTGCATCTACCCATTTATGTTTAATTTCTGGATCTTTCAGGAAACTGAAATAAAATGTATTAATTCTTATTTAAAATTCTTAATACAATTTCCTATTAGAGCAACTAACAATTATCGATATCTATATGTCAGCGCTACGCACCACTAAATCATTGTTTTGACATGCGTCAGTCATTAGGCAAAGGCTGTTGCATGTCAAAAATATTTCACAACTAAATAATTTGTAAAATACTTAAATATTATAATTAATACAGTGATTTTTTTGTTACCGGTGGTAAGACAAGCCACTTGTACTAAGGTTTGTTGTAATTGTGCTATTTTTTCAAATAAGGACAGAAATTTTCGGCATTTCATAAAAATACGAAATCACACTACACGTTCCGATGCAAACATATGACTAAACGGTGCTCACTGCAGTCGCGCGTATCTAAGGTCAGTTGGACCCAACAGAGGCGACATGTGCCACGCCTCCAAGGCATATCCCTCGATATCCATGGTTAAAATAGTGTTTTCTTACCTGTCAGCCTTCGGTTCTCCTTTAAGAGCCAACTGTGTCCTGTACCTCGGGTACAGAGGGTCAGCTTCATCGATCTCAACCCTGAAGGTACCATCGACTAGAGCTGATAGCCTCATAGCATAGTGCCACTGTATAACAGTAAGAAAAATGTTATAACACAGACATATCTGATGTATGAACATGGACAAGGCAAATTGGTAGGGTAGAAGCAAGTGGCATTCTGTAGTTCCTACCTACTCCCGTTGAAATATTGCATGAGTTTAAGGTTCTAAGAAAAAACAAAATACTAATTTTGATAGGCTAGGTTAGGTACAGTAGTTTATTTTTATTTTTATAGAACTGCAGTATTTTTTTGGTTTTTATTTGTTAGTAATATAATATTTTGTACATTTTATATGTTTATGGAGTCGTGTGGTAAAACAGTGATTATCTCTAAAATTTATAATAGGGACAATATTGAATTTCTAACCTCATTCAAATGCATATTTTTCTTTTTTTCTCTGTTTTGTATGTTTTTGTACAGCAATCTAATTTTTTTTTGTGTATTTAGAAAAAATGGCACAGGACATTAAAAGCAGCTGAGCTTATATGAGGAACGGGAAAAGGTTTTTACAAAAGGTTACAGGTTTAATCCAAATAATGCATTTTATTGATGGAAAAAGTTTCAATCTTTTTTGCTGCCAATACTAACTATTGTTAGTGCCATTACTCTGTTAATTAGAACAATAGTAGAAACACTATAAACTCATAACAAAAGCTATAAAAAGTCTTCATTGAGACATAAAAACTAATTATGTGTTTTTCTTTAACAATGGTTTATTAGTATAAAGTTGCAACTTTTTTTAATTATTAGTTGATTTCGACATAATACACACATATTTTCTGATCAAATAGAAACCAAACATGAAATTTATGCTTCTTTTAACTTGAAAGACAAGAATTTGATCTATATTTAAATGTTGTTTAGGAGGAAATTCTTGATATAGGCAAATACTTTTCATTCCAATTATTTAACTGCATCTAAGAAGTTTATTACAAAAATAGCTTGGCACACGCCCAATCTCCAAAGCATTTGTAGGTGTATCAGACATAAATAAAAAACATAATATTTGTACTTACCAAAATGGTTCTCTGGGGCGTTGATGTGTCCACAGTGTTGACTTCCGCCGACAAGACATTACCGTGAACCATTACAGTATCTAAATTAAGTGTATATTGCGATTTTTCGGGCTTGAAACCACGCAATCTCTTGCAGAAACCCGATTGATCGCAAGTCTTAAAATTGTTCTTATCCACGGCATAACTGCCGCTTAACGCCAAAGCGGCGACCAGAAGAAGCCCCAAAGTCTTCATACTGCAATACAAATAGTTATTTTAGTGCCAAAAATGTGCTATCACCTAAGGCTATCACTAACAAAGACCGGTGTCCAAACCCAAAAAGTAACACGACTTGTAACACGATATTATACCACATACCTGGCCAGATTTATATAACTAACGCCTAAATAATGTAGTACTGTTATGTGATAATTTTTCTATATATTCATCGCAGCGGAAATAATATTATTTAAATAACTATGATGAGAAAACGATAGAAACGCACGCACGCGTTACGTGGAGATATCCCGTTTGACAACTGTTTTTTACTGGGTTACCAGAGCACTAAAAACGTACCGAATTAGAGCCACCACAATAGTAAAACCTGTTTTATACAATGAAAACCACATGGAAACAAGTGGAAAACATCTGTTTGATAGTGATATTAAAAACAAATGAAAATCTTTCGATAACATCCAATTAATCGGACTGGAACGTTTTGTTACCAATTTGAGCCAGATTTTCTGATGTCGTGATATCTGTAAACCGAGAAAAGATGTAAAAACCGGCCAAGTGCGAGTCGGACTTGTGCACGAAGGGTTCCGTACCATTATCTATAAAAAAAAATAGGCAAAAATGGCGTTTTTTGTATGGGAGCCCACCTTAAATGTTTATTTTATTTTAATTTTATAATTTATTATTAAAGTAAAAATACACCTGAGTATTTTGTGAATATTTCACGTGCTTACCTGTTGCCATTATTAATATAAAGCAAAAAAGGACAAAAAAATCGTGTTTGCTGTATGGGACCCCCTCTTAAATATTTATTTTAGTAAGCTATTGCATAGCTTTTATCGCGGGCTTTGAGCGCGGCGACCGAATCAAGAAATTCCGTAACGTAAATAAAACCTAACACCCCCCACTCCGCTTACCATGTAGCTCGGCCGAGCGTTCGCTTAACGTGTATGTATATGGTACGACTGTACGAAGCTCGCACGGATCGAGACGAGCTGCTCCGAAATCGGACGAATACGTAAGCAGCTGTTTGTGAGAAAGTATATAGATGTATAGTATAGGTATCTATCATATCTTTATAATGCCACACTCACCGCATAAAAAATAAAATAAAAATATTTTAAACGATATTAACTTCTCATTTATTCAATAAAAGAATAAAAATTGTTTTCCTATCGGTCACCACGCTCAAAAAGTGTAACTTGAATTAATATCAAAGAAAAAACTTGAATTAATACCAAAGAAAAAAAAATACTGCATAAATAAAAATAAAAAAATAATTATAATTGCATAAGTTGATAAAAAATGCTATGCAATAGCTTTACCGCAGCAGTCCCCGAGTGCCACACTTTTTTTGTTTTTAGTATTTGTTGTTATAGCGGCAACAGAAATACATAATTTGTTGAAATTTCAACTGTCTAGCTATTGCGGTTCTTGAGATACAGGCTAGTGACAGACAGCGAAGTCTTAGTAATAGGGTCCCTAAAAACCAAACCATGACGTGGAAAAAATATTTTCACAAATCGTCTAAAGAAGACGTCAAAACTGACAGCTTACTATTCATCGCGCAGCTCTAAAAAAAATGTTATCACCGGTTTTCCGCAAGGTTTTGGATAAAATTTTATTCGTTTGTCAAAATACCGGAATATACAACACTCATTTCTGTTCATTAATAAAAATGAGTGATCCAAAGTGGAAAACTGAGAGGTATAGGTTACTCAAAATGGGACCAGAAGAAAGGAAGAAAGCTGGCATGTATGATAATAAGACAGTCGTGACTGAGAACATGGTTGACCCCTGGAACAACTACATCCTAAGGAATAAAAGCATCGAGAAAGATAGAAAGCATACCCTGGATGACCTAACGGAGTTCAAAAAGATCAAACTAGACAGCGAACAGAACAAAATTCTTTCGCAGAGAGTATCTATTTTTAAAGGCGATATTACTCATCTGGAGGTATGTGCAACTTTGATAACTTCATAAACATTAGCATAACAATACGCCTGTATTGTCCAAAGGGGCAGCCAGAGTTGTATTAGTACACCAAAATTTTGATTTATAAGTAAATAAAATAAAATAATTTTGAATTTACCAACAGCTTAATATACATACATATTGCAGTTGCTTATGTTCCATGGAATAGAGAGAAATTCGTTAGGAAATATCCAATAACACTGCTGCGTCTGGAGATCAAAAAATATTTTTTTAAATTAAGAAGGCCTTTTCAGGCTGAGGTTTTTATACATTCAGTCCGAACCACCATCCGTCCGTCTGTCTGTCCGTCTTTACCATTTAAATCAATCAATTAAGTCTAACACAGTCGTCTGCCATCCAAAAACTTATCTACTAATTAAAATAAAGATATGAACAATAAAAATTTAAATGTTATCAGGTGAGCGCCATAGTGAATGCCGCAAATGCCATGTTGAGGGCCGGAGGCGGTGTTGACGGTGCTATACACCGTGCAGCGGGGCCACTTCTACAGGTATGTTTATATGTTCTATCACTTTCCTTGGCTAAAGCAGCAGTTTATTAGTCATAGACACCTGCAATAAACTGTTGAATGCTGAAACATAAAAGATAAAAATGCAATTACATAACATAACCTCACGCCTGTGTTCCCCGAAGGGTTAGGCAAATGTGCACCTATAGTACACCCACATTTCGCCAGTTTTGTAATGCAATTATTAGTAAATACTACATTAGGAATACTAACATAGAAATATTGTTACTAAATTTTTTTATTTATTTAATTTATTTAATCAATCTAAATATATTACTATATACAAGCTAACACTAAAATATATATTACTACTTTTTACAAGAATATAATTTAAAAAAAGGGAAGAGCTCATAGGGTATCAAAAAATTCATCTGCATCGCTGTCAATGGGATAAATGCCCAAAAGGCTGGCAGTATTGCCAAGTTGGTTGGCAATGCGGCTTCTTTATATATTTCAATACTAACATATTGAGTCTTTGTTACTTGCTAAATAAATATTGTGTCTTGCCTTTAATGTTTATATTATTTACAACAAGTAAGTAACAAGTTGTAAACCAATAAACTTCTCGTAAGCTACAGCAAACAAGAAGTTTTGTGGTTAATTACCCTTTTTTTTTTCAAGAGTATTGTCTGCATTTATTGGATTGGGTACCCACCCAATAAATGCAGAGTATAGTCTGTTAATACATAGTATATAATCGTAAAGCGATATTAACATTTTTGTTTGCAAAACTCCCAAAGCAGTGAAAATTTTCTGTCAACCCATTCCCAGCTAACTCATTTACATTTTTATTACAGGACGAATGCAACACCCTTAAAGGATGTCCAACAGGAGAAGCCAAGATCACCTGTGGCTTTAACTTACCAGCTAGATGTAAGCAAAACAATATTATTAAATCTTTGGGTATTTCTAGGCACGTTGAATTGATAACCTTTATTCTTTGCTGTAGATAACTTGCTGTGACGTAAGACAAACAAATAATATTATATTATTTTGATACATAACTGTCTATATGTCTTTTTTAAATTTGATTTGTGTAGTTCTTACTACCTACTATCTATACGCAGATATAACGAGGGATTGGCTTTTTAAATAGATAATCTTTATACTAATATAATAAAGTATTTTTTGTTTGAAAGCGCTAATCTCTGAAACTATCAGTCAGATTTGAAAAAATCTTTTTGCATTTGATTGGCTAATTCTTGAAGAAGGTTATATCGATATATTTTATAGATAGATTATAGAGATATATAGAAGGGTTTTATGCTACGATCCTTATGAGGAACGAAAAGAGAAAAAGTCAGAATGCACGCTAAGCAAAACGAAGTAACGGGGCACAGCTATAGGATATGTTTTATAAAACAAGAAATTTTACGCGGACAAAGTCGCGGGCAGAGGCTACTAAATAAATGTAGAATGCCTGATAACAATAGCAACTTTTCATTCAAATAAATGTGAGGAGGCGAAACTATGTCTTTAACCATAGATGCAGTGTTAACAAAAATCGTAATATTCACGCCTACAACACAAACCATTTTGTTATTTTTCCCTTTAAATTCTTTAGCTCATCTTTCTCTTGCCTTATCCTAATTTATTTAGGACTAGCACTTTGCCCGCGACTTCGTCCGCGCGGTATTCGTACTTTCCTCTACGACCTTCAACACCCCTCCACCCCTTTTAAAGTGTAGTCTTGGAAAGTTCATAATTACGGTCTTTATTATTTACCTAGATATTAGAGAAGAGTAGTTTCGTAGGTTATCTCCTACATCCAAACTTTACCTCTTTATTATAATACTAGCTGCTGCCCGCGGCTTCGCCTGGGAGGATGTCAGAATCTCAAAAGCCAGGATGTCAAAAAGCCTGTGTTACTCCCTGCAACATCAGCTATCTGCCAGTGAAAGTCCCGGTAAAATCAGTCCAGCCATTTCGGAGATTAGCCGGAACAAACAGACAGAAAAACAGATACAACAATTAATAAAAATGTTTTTTTGTTATTAGTACCGTATATACTTTCATATACATTTAGTAAAAAAGCTGTTATTTTGACATTACAAACAGATAGATGTATAGAAGATTAGTGCAGATAAGGCTAAGATTTATTAAGCTATTGCATAGCTTTTATCGCGGGCTTTGAGCGCGGCGACCGAATCAAGAAATTCCGTAACAAAAATAAAACCTAACACCCCCCACTCCGTCTACCATGTAGCTCGGCCGAGCGTTCGATTAACGTGTATATATATGGTACGACTGTACTTGAATTTATATCAAAGAAAAAATAATACTGCATAAATAAAAAATAAATAAATAATTATAATTGCATAAGTTGATAAAAAATGCTATGTAATAGCTTTACCGCGGCTGTCCCCGTGTGCCACATGTGTTTTTTTTAAACTCCTGAACTAATTATTATTATTTTCATTACAGACGTAATCCACACAGTGGGTCCTCAAGACGGTAATGAACAGAAACTCCGAAAATGCTATGAAAACTCCCTAGCGTTCCATAAATCACACAAGCTGACATCCATAGCATTCCCTTGCATTTCCACCGGCATCTACGGCTTTCCGAACCGTTTGGCAGCCCATATAGCCCTACGTACTGCACGGAAGTTTCTAGAAGAGAATCAAGACATGGAACGTATCATCTTTTGTCTTTTTATGCCTGTAGATGTCGAAATCTATGAGACATTAATGCAGATGTATTTCCCTGTACATGAGTGGAATTATAATGATGATGCTAGGTCTGAGTAGATAGGTACTTTTATTTGCCATTAGCTCTAATATTCATTCATCTCATTTGATTAATTGATAATGCAATAAAAGTAAAACTAAAATGGTCGGTTACGATGAAGACTGTTATTTCGGTAAATTAAGTCTGAATAAAATGTACTGTCCTTGTGTATGTACTTTTTTGATGGTAGAGGTAGGTATTCAATACCATATTATTATGTGATATTTTCTTACTTGTCAGCTAAAACATTGTTTCTTTTATAATAAAAAATGTATCATGTAAACACGTAGTTTTCGTAGCACCTGTGTAAACTACCCTCCTCAACATGATGCGAGTCACGCTCAACAAACGCAGATGGAAAGACATAGAAAAGATGCGTGCCTATTTTGTACAGTCGCCAGCAGGTCAAAAACGAAAGCAACACGAAACTCAAATGTCTCCAAACGATTTTAAACCTTAAAATGTTTATAGTTAAGTTCAAAATCGAATGAGAAAATCTGAGAGTTTTATGTAACTTGATGTGCTGACGACTGTACTAAGATTGCTAATGATTATGCAATATTCATCACTTGCTGGCACAGATGCAAAATGGGCTGCTTTTGCAAAAAAAACCTGATGAAAAAATCCAATAACACTGCCTCACTTGGGAATCGAACCTAGGATCCCCGTTTGTCCGACACTCATTATGATTTCATATCTGAACTCGACTCTAGTCTTGGACTTTGAACCCATTTGACATTCCATAGACAAAAGTTACGTAATCTGTGTCCTATTGACAGAATGTCAAAATCAGAAAACAAAAACGTCATAGACAAAACATTAGCAGTCGATGTCATTTGTTCTATTTCTTGATTTGTTTTGGAAATATCAAAAGAATATCTATTTACGAAACACCGAGCTTATGAAATCTGCATTTAAAACCGTATAACTGAAATTACTACACAAATAATAAGTTTGCGACTACGTGAAAGAAATGTAATATTGTGAGACTCAAATGTTTTGAGAAGTAAATATCAACAATGTCTTCAGCATTAGAACATGAGGATTTGGAAAATGTGGCGCTCGTTAGAATGGAGGACGTGCAGCCATCGAGAGACAGGATAGACAGGAGTGTAGACATACACATCCCTGCTGCAGGCGAGGAAATTTTTGAGTATTGTATTGATGACAAAGTGGAGTATGAGAATGAGTGCGAAATTGATGATGATAGTGACTCGAATATTGGCAGTATGGTGTCCATTCAGTCTGAGGAAATGGTCGAAGAAGAAGAGGAAGACAGCGATCCTGGAGAACTGATTGTTCCTGAGGTTTTGGAGGTACCTATAGAGATAAACGTACCTATGGTGAGCTTGTTATTTTCGCGCCCTTGAACGCTATTGATTTTGTTTCATTATTTAGTATGTTCAATACTTTTGTTAGGATTTCTTGCAGCTGGATTGCTAACTCATATTGGTATTTTAGTAAAACTTAACATTTTATCTCTTATCATTCACTATTTAGTAAATTTTGTGTTTTGCCTTTAGTGGTACCGTAAAATAAGCTTTTAATCCCAGTTTTATTATGCATCTTTGAGTTCCAGTAGTCATAAACATACAAGATTAATTAATTTGTAGTTATTTGCACAACATCTCAATGCACATTCAACTTTACTTATCATCATTACATACAATTTTGTTGTGATAATAATCCATATCATTTCTTTCACCAGAAAGCCAGCGAATTGAAGACCGAAGTCAAACCAAACCAATCGGACAGTTGGCCGACACTGGAAATATTACCAGGCGGTGTTATCAAGAATGCGGTTGATTGTGAAACATTTCCTGCTAAGACAGAAAGTAAACCTCCAGGGAAGGGAGAGATGATGTATGCTTGTGCGAAGTGCTCACAAGTGTTCAAGTACCTGTTCTGCTTAGTGAAGCATGTTAAATGGCATGAAGATCAGAATAAACTGATGAAAGCTCCGCATTTAAGAAAAATGAGTGAGTATTTTTGTTTTGATTTTCTGCTGGTATCAGGAAATTATTGTCTTTATTAATATTTACTTATTGCGCATCATCAAATTAGGTACTTGATTAATATTTAAATCTTTAAATTATAAATATTTAATACCATAATTGTTTTTGAATACTGAACAAATTATAATATTGTCTAAAGAAATGTTAAACATAGAGACATTAACATCCTACTGCTTTTTAATGACTCATAATTATAATGTGAAATAATTTACTGGGTATCTTCTAAATAATAATATACAACAGCGAATTAATCTTCTTATAATATAATTATATACGGCCATATTGTGGTAATTGTGGTGTTAAAAACTAACGAAATTATCCAAAAAAAAAAGAAGGTAAGTAGTTTATTTCAATACTTATTCAATATGTTGATAATTTATAGATCCACCAAATACTACTGTGTATTTTGCTTCAAAAACGTTTTTCATTTAAATTGCCACTTGCCACAATATGGCTTTTGGTTGGTCTATAATCTTGCAAATATTTATACGGACTCAAAAATAAGTCAACAAAAAAATTAAACTCATAAAAATGTATTCAGTTTCACAAATCAACATCATTAGGTTATTCACCCTAGTCATAAGGAAACCAACCTAATATGGAATGAAATAAAGTTTATTGTTGAATAGTAATGTAGTATTCATTATTAAGCAAATGACTATTCAGTTGCAAGCATGCTTTTCTAACTGTTTTTTTTTTAATCAGCTCTTCTAGAAGAGGAGTTCGTTTTAGTAAAGAAAGAGAGAAATGAACTGGACCAAAAATACAAAATGCAGAAAATCGAAGTTTTAGCAAGGTGGGTAGCTACTCAGTAGTATAGTAAGTTAAAATGATAATAATAATAAAATCTTTGAAAATCATCAAGGAATACAATGCTTAATTCTTCTTTTTCTTTTTCAGAATTGCAGCAGCAGTAGGGAAAATAAATAATGCTCAAGAAATATTTAATAAATAGTTACACAGTTAGAACTCTTGGTTTTATTTTAACAGCACTGTCATTTTCAACCTATAAAAGTCCACTGCTGGTTATAGGTCTTTGGATGTTATCGGCGAAAAATGTAGGGCTCCTAAGGTAGTATTACCTACTATGGACATCATCATCAACAGCTTTTAAAGTCCACTGCTGAACATAGGTCTCTCTAATCCATAGGTTCTCAAACTTGTTTTGCCCACCGCCCACTTTAAGTTTTTTCTTTCTTTCTCTAGAAAAAAAATTGGGAGGCTCTAGCCTCCCAATTTTTTTTACTTACCATTTATCGCCACTCTAAAACCGCTACTGCCACGATTATATTAAAACGCGTAATATTAAATTGTCATAAGATCCCATTGCAACGCCCCTTAATTTTCTCTGGGTCTTCTACTGCCTCCCCTGAAAGTATCAAACGCCCACGAGGGGGCGTTATCACCCACTTTGAGAACCTATGCTCTAATCGTATAGAAAGAAAGAAAATACGTTTATTTGCGGCAAACATGACGCAAAGAAAAAACACACAAATACAAAAAAGAACGAGTTGGGGGGGAAATATGCGTCACATCCATGCAAAGCGGCAATCGCTCAGCATAATGCTACGACCTTATATGAGACATCAGCGATGGTTTTCAGCAATAGCCGGCGTTGACGTGATGACGTCAATCAGTGCAGCATGCGAAAATAGCTCCCATTGAATGTCCTATGGTCATAAGAATACGCGCCAATTCCGATTGTTCCTTTTGATTCCTTTACTGTGATTGGTTGTAGCAATATTGGTATCTATGGTCTAGTGGTAGTGTATCCAACGTTATAACGTCGCCGTGCAGTGAAAACCTCGTGACTGCAATAAAGGTTATATTACAGGGAAAGATAAAAATTGTCTGAAAACTGGCCTTCATTTGCCGTACTCCGAGGTTCTGATAATCATCAATAGAAGGCATTAGAAACATCTTAGAGCTGTGAAAGTTTGTACTAAATATGCATTACGTTTTCTTCAAAAATTGTTTTTAACGTAGCAATGTTAAAAACCATTTTTTTTTTCTTTCGAGATTTTCACTACACGGCGACGCGGACACGATAACGGACATTTTTGAGCGATTCCAAAGCATCGAACCAAAAAATAAACGACAAGGGCCTGTAGCTGCCACCTACTACTGCCAACATACTTAATTTTATATCCAAAATCTTTCATCTATTTCAGAGAAAATTGCACCTGAAGAATACATCTGCCTGCACACAGGTAGGAAGAAAGTAATGTTACCAGACACGAAAAAGACTAAACGGAAACAACCAAAGAGGCTAAAGTCAAAATCAAAGTCCTAAGTTAATCTTATGGTTATTTTGTTGTTGAAAAAAAAAAAAAAACTTTATTTCGTCCACACTCCACTACTAACGAATTTGGTACAATCACTTTCAAAAATGGAACCATGGTTTGTCTATACATCACAAAGGTTTGGCTGGTAGAAAATGCCTATGGCATTAATTCGGCTTCTATGCTTGAAATATAAATAAATAAATAAACAAGCAGTTCATAATGATTTAAACAACTAAGAAATTAAACTAACATATCTCTCAATGACACAAGGGCTGATTCAGAATTAACACAGTGAATGAAGACTGTAGTTCTGGTTTGGCAAGAATATTATCCAATTGAGATAAAGTTCAATTTCTATAGTACTTTTGGTCTGTAGCCTAATTGCGTTACACGCTTTCAATCACAATCCGATGGTCAAAACCCTCGGATTGTGATTGATTGTGTTTTGTCTTTTCAAAAAAGACATTCTGATCAATTGATTCATAGGTTTGAAAAATTCGTCTACTCAACAACGTAAATAACGCAATGAAACTGGCTGAGCTGTCAAAATGAAAGACATTACGATCAGTTGTCATTTTATGTGTGTTACGCAATTACTCCGCTGATCATTTTGAACAGTCTGTTTGTCCCATAATTTTGTGACGCTGACTGACAAAATTTGAGTAGATCATCAATTGAAACTTTGTCTAAATGTATTTATAATTTCAAACTATGGACATTGGATCCATATAATACAATAATACACAATAAAATACGCTCCAGAAAGCAGCTTTCTATCATTAATTCGTGCATTTAGAATATACTATAATTTATGAGGCATAGGGGCATTTCGACTGCCCCTTTTCGTTAAACCGATGTGACCACTTAGAAAAAGGTCTTTGAGCGAATTTTGGTGCGTTTGTGTAAATACGTCATCTCTTTTCCTACTTCTTGCGCCAAAAACTCGATGCCGGAGCAGGACAGCGCATATTGTGCTATCTCTTTCACTCGTAAACATTATGGTCAGACTTAGTGAAGCGTAGTGTTTTTATAGATAATTTAATAATGTATTTGTCTTTGCTTAGATAAATACATGCTGTTATGCAATTATAATGTTGTATGTAATATTTCATAAATAATAATATTACCTACCCTTTCTCAGTATACCTATACACCTTCGTTTCAAGCTACAACTACTATCCAAAATTCAAGTTTCTATTTTTAGCGGTTTCGGCTGTGAGTCATACTAACATCGGTACCTTCTTTTTTTATTCTCAAATACTTATCGAGGTAAATAACAAAGATCTTATTAATTTTTCAAAACTACCATTTAAAGGGAGTAGAGAAGGTATTGAATTTTGTTTCGAAAACCTATAAAATCAAATGGCGCTCATGGTACAACCCACCCCCAAAAACTGTGTGAGGTCAACTCATCATGAATCAGCAGTGAAATCAAACTGAAGAACTCACACTTAGCAGCCATGTAAAAATACTTATATTAAATAAGTGTTTTTGGTTGACTAAGACAATAATAACGATCAACAATGGTGCGTAACGACACCTATGAATGAAAAGTCAAATTATTACTAAAAAGCTGGCTTAGGAACAAACATATAAAAAAAAACGATGTATTCTTTTCGTGTTATTTTTGCCATCGACACGCTTACAAGGGGACGAAAGGGGTGTTGAAGTTCGGAGGGTACCCTCTGAACTTCGCTCGGACGGCTAGTTCTCCACAAAACAACCATTACAGTTAGTTTTGAAAATATGATTTAAATAAAACAAGACATACCACATCATTATAATGTTCACAGTGACCAAGGTTTGTGTTTCCTCGTCATTTTATTACTCCGATGTTTAACTGTAAATTGCGTTTAAGGTGAAAGCACCAGGGTAGCCCGCGAAATTCAAATCTTCTAAAGATTTTTGTAATTTACAGGTCGGCACCCTAATTACGTAATA
This sequence comes from Dryobotodes eremita, assembly GCA_917490735.1. Taxonomy (NCBI): domain Eukaryota; kingdom Metazoa; phylum Arthropoda; class Insecta; order Lepidoptera; family Noctuidae; genus Dryobotodes; species Dryobotodes eremita. The sequence goes on from OU823267.1 coordinate 11,006,689, forward strand.
CACTATCTATCACAATCTGAATCATTTTGAAGCCTATTGCTAATCCGTTGCTTCATATGTTCGAAAAATTTGTCTGCTCAGCAACGTACATAACGCAGTGAATTCTGTTGAACTGTCAAAATGACACCCATTTCTACTATTAGCGTGTTACGTAATTACCCCGCAGGTCCGTATCAGGTTGTATGATGATCAAAATATGATTCGTGACAGTAACAAATATGTATATATAGAATTTTCATCATTAGAAGCAACTCAACACAACTCCCTGAACTTACTCGCGAATCATATTTTGATCAACACCCACAACCTGACATTGACCTGCAAATTGCAAAAACCGTATGATTTTAATTTTTACCTTAGCGGAACCCTTTAAAATGAAGACACTGCAAATAATTTATATTAGTTCGATGATGACCACAACTGACTGATGCGACACGCACAGTATCAAGCTGCGACATTACTACAGTCTCTTTTATACTAAGGATTTAAACTATGCGTAAACAAAAATACTAAGTGGAAGTTGTGTGTTAGTATTTGGAAATGCATCTTCGAAACAAAGTCAAGTTCTTAGGTAGGTGTACAATGTAGGGATGTATGACTGCGGCGATGTATACAGATTTCATATGAATGCAGAGTTGCGCCTTATCGGATACATTTCGGAGCGTGTGTGTTGGTATTACACAATTTAATTCAATCCAGTTCTTTCCGTTACCAGACGACCCAAGCGTACAACGATGTGCTACCACATTATACAGGGTCAAATTAAATGAGGTAGCGAAACTCCGCAGATGTGATGGATAACGACATCATTTTTTTTTTTAAAGTCGTCTTCTACCGTATGTGGTTAATTTACTCGAAAAATCAGTTTAATTAATCAGTTATTTTTTGTGTAAACTTCTCTGACGTGGTGGGTACTTACCCACCACGTCTCTGAAGTTTCGTTATCGATATCTAAACAAGATAAAACGAAAAAAGAAACTGATTTTTTAAACTCATAGTTCAAGTATCCATTATTATTAATATCGAAACATTTTTTTTTTTGTTTTACCACGTTCAGACGTCTACATCCATCACGGTTGCCAAGTTTTGCTAGCTAATTTAATTTGACTTTGTATACAATGTGTAACAGAATAACCGCAAGACCGCAGACACCGATTTAAAAAAAAAATGTTTTTAGTGAAGTAAGTAAAGCCTGTACGGTTTAGACATCACTGGGTTTAAGGCTGCTTATACATCGAGTTATTGGCCCAAGTTTCCATAGAATCGCATTCATAATCGCCACACTTCACATGGGCGTATATGTACAACTATTTCCGATATTTCGCTAATGCAAGATAACCTAACGGACAAATAACGCCAATATTTGGACAAATACGCCAAGTGATAGCATAATGTCAGTACGCATTGTCTAAAATACAATATATCGGTTTCTCTCATTATGTTTCGAGTATTTTACATAATTATGTATTTACTGTGTAGATGTTGTCTGTGTAGTTATAAGAGTAATATAATATATTGCGTTGATCTAAGGATGAGAGCTATAAACGTACTTTGGCGAAGCGTTATTCCTGTCACCGTCGGACAACTGTCAAACGACAAGTGCAAGATAGAGACGGGAACATCGTCGCTCGCTCCTATCTCATTTATTAGCTGATTTGAGTTAGGACAACTACATTTTTCTATTCGTGATTCTTTACATTTTTTACTAACCGTCGTTTCTCTATGTCGTTTGGATCTCGTAATATAACCATTTTGAAAGGCAACGAAAAAAAAAAAAGGAAAAATGAAAAAAATCTTGAATAGAAAAATGTAGTTGTCTTAACTCAAATCAGCTAAAAAAATGAGATAGGACTTTTAGTCATGCGAGCAATGACATGTCTAATTCAAAGCATGAACTAAGTAACGTTTATAGATCGCAGCCTTAGTTTATTAAAGTGTCTAAGCTCGCACTTACCAAACAAGTGAACTTTCGGTAAATATAATTATAAAAATCGCTCTCGATTTTATGTCCTATAAGCCCGGGTCATCGAACGGTCTAATATAGAGTTTATTGTGTACTTAATAAGGTGTATTATTTAATGTTACAGTAGTAAATGTTCTCTATAAGGATTTATTAAAAACAATATCAATGTGCCACTTTCAATGTATCCCTGCTTTGCCCTCTAGTAATAGTTAAAGAAACAATCTACATGTCATTATAATAGTTCCAAGGTTTTCAGCAAGTAGCATTGTCGTAGTCTTAAATAAATTTTATTATTTAGGGTAAAATCGTGAGCGACACGAGATCGAAATGTTATATTTAGGCAGCATTGATTTTTAATTTTTAAGACATTAATTTATACACAGGTGTTGGTTTTGAATAAGGGTCATAATCAGCACATTTTTTTCATTCAAAGTCAAATCATTTATTTCAAATAGGCACATAAAAGGCACTTTTGAACGTCAACATTTACAAGAAAATAGAATTGATTCTAGTTGCCCCTTCCAAAAGGTAGTTTCGTATGGAGAAGAATGGACAAGAAACTCCAACGTTACTCTTTTAAACAGTTTTTTTTTTAATTGTTGTCCATTAAGTCCTGGGTTCGATTCCTAGGTCGAGCAGTGTTATTGGGTTTTTCAATCTGAAATTTCTCAGTAGCAGTCTGGATTTGTGACTGATTGATGACAATCGGTTCGGCCCCTATTACATAGTACTTACATAAATGGCGAAATGTGGGTGTACTATAGGTACACCAATACTTTGGGGAAAAAAATTACTTAAAAAAAATGTCTAAAATGTCTTTGGGTTGAGTGCTATCAATAGAGACGTGTTTTTTGGGAAGTTAAATATTGTTACTTTTAGCAAATGTACAGTCGCCAGCAGATTAAGCTACACGAAACTGTCAAATTTCTCCAAAGGATTTTAATCCTTAAACCTTGCTGGCGACTGTTCATATTTGGACTATAGTAAGACCTGCCACCGTATAGGAAAGTGTTATAGCTATCATAATTGTTCGGTTGCTAAAAAGAGATAGCGCTAGTCGCCTTGCATATTTTTATCTTTCTCTCACTGAAACAATGACAACTAACACTTACCGTATTTTGTTATCAACGCACAAAAACAATCCAAATGTTCACGAGTATGTCCCTTATTTAAAATTTGCCTCGAATAGTTTATAAGTTTAATTTAAGAATCACTTCAGTCCATAGAATCAGATCTAGTTATTAACCAATGTTGTTGTATTATATTCATGTTATGTGTTGTGTTGTGTATCGCTCAAAAATACATATAGGTATTATAAGTATGTTTGTTATTACGTATCAACTGTTTTTTAGGTTACATTTCAGTTATGTCTATGCATCATTAATCATTCTTTCTTGTTAGAATTTGAAGTGAGCATCGGTATTTTAATTATCAGCTGTGATTGAAATTTTACCCAGCCTGTAGATAGCTACAGGATGCTTTAATATTTTTTCGCTTTTGACTGTCATGTATACAAATCACTGAATCCACAACTGGATAAGGATTTTAAATAGCCGATGCTCACTTCAAAATATTTCATAAATATTTACTGTAGATAAAAAATTGTATTATTTTGGTTCGAAGGGGCCACTAATTGTTAGTCAATTAATAGTTAAAGAAATCTATCGTCTGTTGTAAATCTAAAGCATTTTATTGATTTTTTAAACAATAAACTTTTTTGATTTTTAACATTGCTTATTAATAAAAAAAAACATGTACTTTTCTAAATCTACAAATGCAATTTTTAATATTTAAAAGTAGCAGTTATGGAACAATTTTATTGCCAGTATTCGTTTTCTTTTTTCATTAGAGAGAAATATACTTATTTCTACCCTCGTTTTAGTTTGTTTTATGGCTTCAACTCGCCAGTTTAGTTAAAAACAAATTTTTATTGTGCTTTTGATATTTTAAATAAATGTTGAAACTTGATAACGGTAAGACCCGATCCTTAATTTTGAAGCAGTGTCAAAACCACTATAAAACCACAATAAATACGACTTTGCTTTAAAATTACTAATCGGATTTCTTTACCCAAAAGTTCACCGTTTCAGCGCTTTTATCTGCCATTTTATCTTCCTAAAAACTGTTTAGTCTATTTTGTTTTATAGCTACATCATCAGTCTCTGCAATCCCTCGATTTCCTTTTTCTTCGAAGCTAATTTTTCTTTGTCATTTATTTGAGCCCACTGCGGCGCCCGCGTCAAATAATGTCCACTTGCAAACTTTGCTTCTAATTTCGATAAACTGTCTTCTAGCCTCTTTATTTTCTTCTCTAGTTTAGCCCTCGCTGCAAATACTGCTACATCAAGATCTTCACCCAGCAATTCCACTTTTACTTCAGTGTTTTTATCCAAAACAGCCCTTACATAATTTTTCTTGAGGTCTGCTTTAAATTTGACTTCGCTGCAACGTGACAGATTCAGAAATACGGCTTCATTTTTTTCTATATCTGTTTTTAAAGTCTCATTAACGCTATCAATAACTATGGCAGGCCTTAATTTATTAGAAATATTATACAATCCCTTCATTTCTCTGACTAGAAAGATAGTGTTCAAAAATGTACTGACTTCCCTCTCGGATTTGTAATCCTTCCACTTTTTAAAATCTTTGTACTCCGGGAAATCGTAATACTTATTATCGGTGTCTTTAAAATCATGTATGATGCTGTTTGAGAATGTGGGTATTTTCGGAATTAGTTCCTCTGTCAAATAGATCATGAAAGGGGCGAGGCACCTTAGGGACGTGTTTAAAACAGCCGATAATGTATGCGCGTGAGCGAACGCCACTAAGCTATCCGGACTGTCGATCCCTGGTTTAGTAGCCTCCAAGTAAATGTCACAGAACTCGTTATACATCAAAGTCCTAATCGCTTTGGTTGCTAAATGAAACTCGTAGTTCTTCATAGCCTTATTAACAATTTCTACCATATGAGCCAACCTGCTAAGGATCCATCTGTCGAAGTACGTCAGATCGTCCTTACTCAATTGAAAGTCGATAGGTAATTTTTCAAGTTTTGCGTAAGATATCTGTGTATATCTCACGCTTTGCCAGATTTTGTTGCCGAAGAGTTTGTTCGCGTTGCACATCGCGATGTCGAAGTTCACGAAATTCGATTTGATATCCTGAGAGAGCAGAGTGAATCTTAACGCGTCAACTCCACATTCAGGTATCCCTTTTGTAGCCGAAAAATTATCTTGGTGATAAGTCAACGCCTTGTCCATTTCAGCCAAACTCAAAATTCCGTTAATAGTCATTTCTTTGGTCTTATCTCTAAGGTTCTCCAAACTAATGCCTTCTATAACATCCAATGGATCTATTACATTGCCTCGACTTTTAGACATCTTCGCCCCTCTACCGTCGCAAATGACTCCATGTAATAGAACCTTTTTGAACGGCACTTGTCCTGTTAATTCTAAGCCGAGAATCACCATTCTGTGGACCCAGAATCCCAATATATCGTGACCTGTGGCCATTAGATCAAGAGGGTAAAACCGGTCGAAGTCTTTATTGTGAATAGTATCAGGCCAACCTAACGCCGCAAACGGATATATTCCTGAAGAGAACCAAGTATCGAGAACGTCGGGATCTCTTTCAGCTTTAACCATATCTGGCAATGTTCTTAAATATTTCGAAGCGTCATTTCTGGCCTCTGTTTCACTCTCCGCGACTACCCACACTACATTGCGATTGTGGTGACATTTATAAGCTGGAATCTGATGTCCCCACCACAGCTGTCTAGAAATACACCAGTCGCGGTCATCTTCGGTCCAGTCCAGCCAGTATTTGACATACTTTTCGGGTTCAATAACCAACTGGCGACTTTTGACCACCTCCGCGGCTCTCTCGTTAAGTTTACGACAGGACAAGAACCACTGTTCCTTTGGCAGATAGTCAATGATGGATCCTGTTCGACTGCATGTTGGCAAGGTCATTTGATGTGGTTTGATGTCCTTCATAAGTCCCAAAACATCCAAGGCTTGAACCACAGCATCCCGGCAGTCATACCGTTTCATCTCAGTAAAAGTTTCAGCATTCTTCATGATACCATCTTCGTTGATAACTTCAAGTAGAGGAAGGTTGTTTATTTTAGCTATTTCGTAGTCAGTTTTGCTATGCGCTGGCGTTAGTTTAACGGCGCCCGTTCCGAATTCCGGGTCGACCCTCTCGTCGACTATTATAGGTATGTCAACATTTCTAAAGGGATGCCATGCTCTCTTACCTACCAGGTGAATGTACCTGTAATTAAAGAAAGCTTTAACTGAGAATTTTCAATTAATAACTGATGTGGCTCAAGGCAGTACAGCTCAATGTGTTTTTCACATGTTGAATGAGCCGTGGGCTTGCATATTATAAGACTGAGACAGCGAATCGGGGTCGCTGCAGACCACGAAAGTTGGCGGTACGAATCGAATGTCAATACCGTTAGGAATTGGAAAAACGAAGCACAGGATGACCACAGATGCAAGAAATAGAGGGAAGCTGTTGCCTAGAAGTAGGCCGTAGGCCATTTTCATAACAATTTTTTTTTTAACTAAGTATTACCTTTCATCTTTAGGATGTACAGCAATTGCAGTATCACCCAGCATAGTCTCCGGCATAGTGGTAGCCACCACAATCTGATCATCAGAATCCAACAACATATAAGCAAAATAGTATATCAATCCAAACTTAACTTTCTTCTCATAACCTGGAACCATAATCTCTTTGGGGCCATTTATATCGACATTTTCGACCTCTATATCAGAAACTGTGGATTTTAATCCACTGCACCAGTTAACTAGGGCCTTCTTACGATATATGAGATCTTTTTTGAATAGTCTTATGAAGGCTGTATTGACTGCTTTTGTGTGCTTCTCGTCCATAGTGAAAGTTTGTCGAGACCAGTCTAGGGAACAGCCCAGGGTCTTCAATTGATGGCATATGGCGTCGCCATGTTTTTCTTTCCATTTCCAGACTTCTTTAAGGAACTTTTCCCGCCCAATGTAGTAGCGGGTGATGTCTTGTTTTTGTTTCAGATATCTTTCTACTACACCCTGGAAAAAGAAATGTGAAGATGTCAGTAGTCTGTAAAATTGTGTTGTTTTGCATAGGTGGCAGGTGGCTATTTTTTACCCAGAAAATCTAGACTTTAGTTTTTAAAATACTTGACAGTACTATTACTACAGTAAGTTGGTTTTATTTAATTGTTTTATCCAATTTCACTTCATTTTACTCATTTAAAATTTTAAAAGGGTGAATTCAGGTATATTTCAAAGACTTAGGCCACATTTTTTGCTCTATTACTTACTGCTGGGTCTAGGTATCCCTTTCTCCTAACAAACTCCTCTATTTTATGAAATTTTTGCCTTGTAAACATGTTTAAGGAGGGCTATAAGGGCTGATTTTCAATGGGCACAATAAAATTTATTTGAGGAATAATTGTCATTATATTTCCGTTTGACAGCTTTTGTATAAAAACTTTGTCAAACTGTCGTATTTATTACCCAGATAAAAGTTATCTGATTATTGAAAAATTAGCCCCAGGTCACATTATTTCAAAAAGAGGTGTAAGTACCTGTGTAGCAATCCCAGCATGGTCTATGCCTGGTAACCATAGAACATTGTGGCCCATAGACCTCTTGTGCCTCACAATCACATCTTGTACTGTGCAAGCCAGTGCATGGCCTAGAAATAAATAATAGGTACAGTCGAATAAACGATTTGGTACTTTTACAGGCAATATAATAAAAATATTCATATTTCCACTTAAAAAATTAGCCTAGCCTTTTCCCAACTATGTTGGGGTCGGCTTCCAGTCTGACCAGAAGAAGCTGATAATAGTATTTTACATGGAAGGACTGCCTATCTGACCTCCACAACCCAGTAATTGGGTAACACAATACCCCTTGGTAAGACTGGTTGTCAGATTTTTGCCCATAACAACAAAGTTCTACGAATGACAGATGGGACCAACAGTTTAATGTGCTTTCCAAGGTACGTAGGGGTCTTGATATGTAATGGATGGTCACCCATTCATCGACCAATCGCAGTAAGCGTAGCTTAACCTTTTATCGACCCGGCGGTGATCATTTAACCACGAGCCTATTCATATTTCCACTACACTGCCAATATTCATTTTTATTGCTTGGGTATTTTTTTTGATTCAGCAATGTAAAAGAGTTGACTACCTACTGAAGAAGTACTGTATTCTGTGTGTGTCTGTGTAGTAGTAATAGTACTGTTGAAGTTTTTTAATGTGTTTATTGTGTGTTAATAAATTTATTTTCTTTCTCTCTTTTCACTTGGCAAACTCACAACTTTGTTTAAAAGTAGTTGCAAGTTAGCTGCCTATATACTAAATAGCTTATTTGACAGTAAATTATATTGATTGTATGCATTATGAAGAAATGGGTGAATTTGATGTGTGGTCTTGTAATTGGTGCTAGATGAAGAAATAGTAATTGTATAATGATAGATAGTGAAATGTTAGTCAGCAGATTGGTTTTGGATTGATTGAGTGGCTGACTCCCAAAGAAGTATCAGGAAATGTGCCTAAGTATTGGCGTCTTTTGTTTTTGACGTGAAAACGTCTTTCCGCTTGGTGTACCAACTGGTGGTAAGTTTAATATTTCTGACCGACAAGAACATGTAAGATTACAGAGAATCTTTTAATGCTTGAGTAATAGTTGAACGTCACATTGCGAGTACATGCGCATGCCCGCGACCCTCTATTTTTCACTGTGTCGAAATTCCAATAAGTATAGCGCAAAAACGTGTTTAGCTAGAACAGTGATTCTGGTGTCGTTGTCAAGTGTTGACAAAGCATTACTAGCATCTTAATATACCAGAAATATTGGTCAAAATAGGGTTAAAAATTTATAAGTACACAGTATGAAGTAGACAATAGCAAAATAATTTCAAATATCATCCCATATCAGCCAAAAACCTGCTAAGAAATGAAAAAATCTCAATTGAAGAAAACTTGCATCAAACGGACTGCAAAAAAGCTAAAAAGTCTAGTACCAAGCAAATACAATAGTTATGACAGTGTCAGAAACCGTAAGAAAAGCGACTTAAGTGAGCCTACTTTAAGAATGAGCGAACAAAACAAGTACTTTCGAAACTAGTCAGAGTTACCTACTACGCGCATAAGCCGGCTAACTCCGGTCGTTAGTAAACACGCTCTGCTCACTCATGGTGGCCTTGCTTGGCTCGCTTCTATCGAGGGTAGTTTTCCTCCACTCGCTTGTCTTGTGGAGAAGGCTCTCTCTGCTGGCTTTTCTCATGTGATAGCTGAGTCGTGGTGTAGGTGGGCTCGCTTTGTTTTCTCAATTTAAGAATATGCTTGTGTTGCAAACGCTTGTTTTGTGACTCGTTTTGCTTGCTCGTCACAAAACTGCTGGATACACTGGGCTGAGTTAGAGAATCCCATTGCAAAGTCAGCTTAGCTTGATGTGAATGTGACCACCTTCCATTGGTTGGGATAGAGCAAGCTTGGAGTGATAGTGGCTGGCAAAGTGCTAGCACTGACTAAGGATTGTTTAGAGATCTCCTCTCACTAGGTTAGGTCAGCTTGCAGTTGTGACCAAACGTTTTCATGAAAAACAACGGCGCGAACTCGAACTCTGCCTCCAACTTTTATTTTGTTTTGTAGACGTTCTTTTAGTGCTACGATCTCACAAGAGGGAATGGTAGTGATTTTTCGCCTTTGGAGACCGAGCGTTGTTGCTAGATGAGCTGTTGAGCATGCAAGGAAACCTAGTTCAGAGTAGATTGTAAGGCATTAATCAGGATATGGGCTACAGCAGTCTACGTGGTAAACTCATGAATCAGTTGATGCCTTCGGACTTTCAAGTTTTATTTATAAAAAGAAACAAAAAGTAGGTTATCAAAATAAAAATAAACTAACCTAAATGAAGAGTTCCTGTGACATTAGGAGGAGGTAGCACCATGCTAAAACTAGGCTTTGGAGTAAGACTCGCAGCTTTAAAAAGATTAATCTTCTCCCAGTTTTCATATTTATGTTTTTCTACGTTTTTAGGCTGATAGGCAGCGGCAGTAACTTTTGGTTTCAGGACTAAGTTTGTAGTACATGTTTTGAGCCTTTTTTGTACGTGCAGGTGCGGCACTTTAGAATTTAGTAAACGTATCATTTTAAGGATTTTTCAAATAGCACCAAAATTCTACATTAGTTGGCGTCGGCGATATTTGGTTTATTTTATAAAAAGTACTCTGTCTCTGTGGTATAATATTTTTAGCAAACTGTCTGTGTCTGTTTTAAAGAGTATGGTCTGTCACTCTGTTTTGTTATTTTTGACAGTGCAGTGGGTTTCAAATTTTTATTTTATTTTCTCTACTCTCTCTTTTTAATCTGTTGATAAATTATCGTTCTGTTTCTTTTCCATGCAACTATTCACAAGAAAAGAAAGAACTGGAACAAGATTTGCTTTGACATTTTACAATTACGTTCCGTTTTTATTGAAAAACAAATCAAACAGTAGGTCGTACAAAGAAAAACGAAAATTATCAATAATTTTACAAAAAATTATCATCGGGTACAACAAAAAATCTTATTTTTGAAGCCACGGAACGTTTTCAGACTTCTCTCCGCGTTTTGGATAACAGTCAAGTTTTCATAATGGGAATCTATTTAATTTGACAGTAATAGCAAAGTGTTGCCTGAATATTATTTTACCGTGCGTTTTGGGAATATTACCTTTTGAACTTCCCTTGACATTGTACTACTTTTGAAGTTTTAGGAATTAAGAACAAGCAAAGGGGAATTTCACTTTTTTCGAAATGGGAGCCCGATCCCGAAGTGAAGTTTCTCCATCTGAAGTGTCAAATTTCAAAACAGGGTTGTTATAGTATCTGTCATAACTTCGATTTTAACTCCGCATTAACAACAATAACAAAAATAAATTACAACATTAACCTCTTCCCTTATCTATTAATCGACAAGCATCCGTAGTGCACTGCGTCATCTATCACGCTTCTATCAACAAAGCTGACTTAACCCTTGTACTAGCGATATGCACTATCATTACTACACTTTTATCTACCCACGATTAAGCACTGATCAGTTTCCTTGGCACAATTAAAAAAAAATGTTCGAAAAAAGTATAGTGCGTTATTTGAATCCTTTTTTAGTAGTGAGGGAGTATGTTCGGAAACCAATTGAGGCTTTCCTCGTGAACCAATATGTGGGATATAAGAAGAAAACTGATGAAAGTTTAACAAGTGTAAAGGAATTGATGTATAGGGTCGCTATCGTGACTTTATTCTTGACAGTAATACTGTGGTTATCAATTTTTATGTACGTGGGTTTCTATAATATTTATATGCCAAATGTTACTCATGTGCGGCCGGTGCATTTTCAGTTCAAGTAAGTTTTTTTTAAATATTATGGTACCTCCATAGTGATAATAAATTTGTCTGGCTATTTCTTCTATTAGTAAAAAGCCTGATTTATACATATTTCAAATTATCACATATGTATTTGTAGATTGCTACCAAAAACATGGCAAGTTGCAAATGAACTGGTAATCATAGTTTGTTGTTATTTTTGAGCTATAAATGTGCTATGGTTAACTTCTTAAACAACCAAAGTAGGTCAGTGGGTCGTCTTAGGGGAAGCATTAAAAAACTCACTGACCAAAATGATTGTAAACATTAAAACAAAAACATAAAAATATATACCTAAGTTGTAATGTTTTTCTAGATTTTAATGCAAACAAAACATAATTTCAGACCTTGCGAAGATAAGGCAGGAATATGCTCATATCCTTATGCTTACGTGCAGCTGACAAAAGCCAGCAACATCCTGATGCCGAAGCAGCCGTACAGGATCAAACTTGCACTTGAAATGCCAGAGTCTCAGGTCAATAAGGACTTAGGTGAGTATACTCCGTCATACTCAGTTCCCTATACTTAGAAGAAAAGGTTGTTGAGTTATAATCAGAGATCGGATATTCAGATGCATATTTACCTAAAGTTTATTTTTAGCTATGAAACTATAAAAGCGCTTCTTAAAACATTTTTTTTGTAAAAAAACATCCAGGATGCCAGGAACGCCAGGAATGTATAACTAGTTGGGTGTATAGTATGGAAGCTACTACAAAAATAATATATATTAAAAAAAAACCCAGAATTCTCGGATTGCATAACTATTCAGATGCATATTTATTTAAAATTAATGTTTAACCCCCTATGCAAATATGTGTATGTAGAGTAATATCGCTGCATGGGGAGTAGCGAGGAAAGGAGGCAGAGACGTAGTGTGGCCACGTTACTCGTCATGCCGCACGCCATGCTCCTCTTCGGCATTTTATACGCGAGTCAAAGACCCGGCAATACGAGCGCGAGTGACCGGCCACATAATCGCGAGGGCGACGACGACGATGACGTCTTTTTATGACATTTAAATAATTTGCATATACTATGTATATGCATAGTGCGCACGCTGCCACAGTTTCGACGTCCATTGTGTTGGAAAGGCGAGCGACGCGGCGACGTAGCGCGGAGCGTCGCGATTAATTGCGCGTGTAGAGCAGTGTGTGGGCAGAGAGGGCAACATCGCGGCTGCGCGAGGAGCATAGTGTGGCAGCGACATAAGAGAAGGGGTGGTCTGTGTTAGTTAAAGTTAAGATTTTTTCGATACAAAAGCGCATTCCTTAATAGCCAACATCTCAACTTGAACCAACTTGGTTCAACCAACGAAAAAAAAATCTTGGTGGAACCAACGAAAATTGAATTGAATTTATAATTTCAACGCTAGGGGTTTAGAATTATGTGCTGAATTCATGGTTTCTGTTTGCGCATCGATGTCCCTGCCACCCTGTATAATAAACTATTTAAAAGATAAAAATTATGCGATAGGGTCCCATATGCATAATTTTCTTGAATAAAAAGTACCCCATGTCATCTCTATGATCTCAAGTTCATAAACTATCTATTTGCAAAAAATCAATACTTGGTTTCTTGCTGTGTGAAAGTAAAAAACCAACAAACACACTTTCGCATTTATAATATTGGAGTATTTCTACCAATGGAAATATCCAACAAGCTGCGCCCGGCGGTTTCACCCGCATAGGAAATATCAGGAAAAAAAGTATCCTATGTCCTAATCCAAGTCATGGTCTACTCATGTTTCAAACATCCAAATCCGTTCAGCCATTTTAGCGTGAAAGCGTAACAAACGAACATATAATTTTCTTCCCTTTATAATATTAGTTTAGAATATAACCACGTAAGTCCTTGAAGAGAGCAATCATCCATTCAAAGGTCAGGGGGTCAGCAGAATTCAATCATGCATAGATAAAAAGGTTGTAACTTATCTATCGGTTTTCTATTAACTTTGGTTAAAGGGTAGTTCTGTGTGGCATCCGACAATTTATTGAAATAGTGGCATGAATCATGGCTTAAAATAATGTATTTGAAATCTTATGAAATAATGAATTTTTTTGGAGGGAATATTATAACGAAGGCTTTCCTATTATACTACTACAGTCAATGCCGGATTAACCACGTAGCAAGAGTAGCAATTGCTACGGGCCCCGCGTATCCAAACCCACCCATCTTTGCCCGATCGTAATTTTTTGAGTGAAACTTAACTAACTGTACTATTAAACACCAACAAAATTGTAACCTATAGATGGCAAATAAACGTATTGAGTATTGTTTATTTTACCACTTTATACTTAAGAACCCATAGCAAATGGAGGGGGTAGCAAATTCTATCAAGGGGTCCTTGCCATTCGATAGAATTTGCTACGGGCAAAGCGCTTGCTTAATCTAGCTCTGACTACAGTACTACTACTCTAGACTCCGTCTCCGACTCTGTCTACTATAGTATGCCTAGTTTATTTTTTACAAGAGTTATGTAAAGCATGAGGGTCTACAAAGAAAACGATCAAGCACTGGGCAAGCAATGACGTTCCTATTATAGGGGCCAGACTCGGTTGTTAAACCGTCAGTTCGGGCCGACGACGCACAGCTGGCGAAGCGTAGCGCTGTTTTCACTGCCAGACACATATCGACGTTATGTATATTGAAATAAAGTCTAAAATGAAAACAAACTCTTTCGCTTTCCACCTGTGTCTTAACCTCCTGTCAGGCAGATTGTTAGTCTGAAAATTCAGCTCCTATGATGATACTGTGAATAAAAATTAAAACAATTGTCATTATATTGCAGGTATGTTTATGGTTTGCGTTCAGATGCGCGCTAAAGGCGGTTTCTTAGTTTCGTCATCATGCAGATCAGCTATGATCAGATACAGGTATGCATTCTTTGTACGTTGATAGAAGAATCTTTTGGCCATCGCCGCCATCTTGTTTTTTTCAATACAATTTCTGAGACAATTTCTCAAATGTTTATCAACAATGCTACCCTGAAAATAGCATTCAGATGCCGAAAGATGCTCGTTACACTTAAGCCGAATGCGTCAGGGTAACCCGCGAATTTTAAATTTTCTTACGTTTTTTGCAATGTTCAGAGTATCAGGTTGTATGTTGATTTAAATATGATTCGCGGCCGTATCAAGATTTATTGATAGAATTACAATCATAAAAATCATCAATACAACTCTCAAAGTTCATATTGAATGACTATTTCATGAAGTCATGACATTTGAGGCCAATTCTAACTTAAGGAGTTGTATTGCTGATTCTAATGATTATATTTCTGTAAAGCCATTTTTGTTACGGTCACGAATCATATGTTTATACCCCGACGGAAAAAGAGGGGTGTTATCAAGTTTAATGTGTATATGTGTGTATGTCGGCGGCATCGTAGCTCCCAAACGCCTGAACGGATTTTGTTTTGTTTGAAAGGTGACTTGATCGAGAGAGTTCTTAGCTAAACAAAAACACAAAAAGAAAAGAAAGAAGAAAATCTGTTCAGCCGTTTTTATAGGTTTTTGTTTGTGTCGGGTTTTTTTTGTAATATAAAATTTTATTATCAACATACAACCTGATATTGACCTGCAATTGCAAAAAACGTAAGAAAATTAGAATTTCGCGGGCTACCTTAGCACATTGTACCTACTGGGGAAAATATGATATAACGAGTTTTAGAAAGAGTCTGTCACATGTGTGAGTGTCAGAGACGGCGCTCTACAAAGCCGAACTTTTTGTAAAACTCGAAGAGTCATATTTACGGTCTCGAGGCATATTTTCGTCTGTACAAATGCTACTTATATTACTCTAAAAGGCAAAGCTTGTTGATGGCATGCGAATATTGAACCTACAAATACCAACTTAAGAAAATATCACCTACAAGCAGTGGGCCCGTTGGGATCACCCATCGACAACTTCTCAGAAGCGTTAGCCTTAGGGGATGAGTTTCCAAAAAACGATGGTACCTATAACAAACCTACCTCTTGAAAGAGGCAACTAGGTAGAATCATTTCAAGTTTTTTGTAAATTTTGACATTCAAAAGTGTGTTATATGTGCCTATTTGAAATAAATGCTTTGACTTTAACTTTGACAAGCTAGCGAAACTTTTACTTAAAAACAGAAGTATACCAACTACGTTTCTAACTTCAAAAACGGCTAACTTCCATATAGCTAACATTCCAGATGAGGATGAGTTTTCTAAAATCCTTTATTAGTGCTTACTTTTGTTGTATACATATACAGGGTGTAATAAAAAACATCATTAACCTCTTAAGGGGTCATTGTCCTGCCGGGGTCGCGGATTGTTCGAAAGAGTTACCGTGGCCCTGGCGCACAGGTAACTGAACGAACACGGGTGGGTTTTAGTCAGTAAGAGTGACACGCCCTTCCGCTCCGCCCAGAGCGGGAGAGGTCATTTAATAATTTCCAAACCAACAAAAAAAAGTGGTCATTGTACTCATTATTATGAACAACTTTTACTATGGGACCAAAAATAAAATCGCGAAAAAAAAATCTGCTGTTCCCTACATTTATGTTCGCATAACTCGTAAAAATGTAGGGAATAGCTGATATTATTTTCGCGATTCCAGGTTTGGTCCCATAGTAAAAGTTCTTCATAATGATGAGTATAACGACCCCTAAAGAGGTTGATGGTGTTTAAAATTACAACCTGTATAAGGAAATCTTTTGCAAAATTTCATGCCCTAAGCCTCGGCTGTTCGGCTGTGCGTTCTCTGTCAGTGAATGAATTTATTATTTTTATTTCGGCACGATCACACGTAACACAACCACACCTTAACGACAACACGGACGGACGCTAATAGTGTGAAAATAGTTTATTCATACGGACCACATTTGGCCGTCAAAATCGACCGTGTGTGCGATACCGACCACATTAATGCCACATCGCAGCCACAACGCAACCACCAGCGAGATCGCGCACTAGCGGCTGGCCACATCGCAAACACAACGATCTGTCTGTCTGCAAACACTAGTGCCCTCGGTTCCTAACCTGGGGGTAAATACCCCTGCGTGGGTAAAACTGGTATTCTCTGGGGGTAATAAGCTGGTAACATAAAAAAAAAGATTAGACCAACAAGACCGGATTTAACTCGCCAGTGCATTTCACGCCCTAGCTGTGTAATGTGATTGTAAGATCTTACTTAATATGTTTGTGCAATTTTTATATGTCTAATAAAGTAAATTTGTATTTATATGTACTCTAGCATTGGTAACATGAGGGGGGGGGGGGTAAATCAGTTTCCCTAGCTAAGCCATAGGGTTGACAAGATCTAAAAGGTTAGGAACCACATTACATCTACTAGCGACAACGCAACTGCAAGAAGTTGCTGCGACACTAACCACACGTAACCTCTGCTTGCCCTTGCATTTTGTCGCTGCGATGTGGTGTGGTTTGGTACGTGTGAACGGGCCAAGTAGAAATATTGTTCCAATGACGCAAAGACATTAATCATTACCATTGATCCCCAGATCTTTGCTGCATCATATAATGAGGACATTCGTATATTCGCTGCTGTACCTCGGTGGAGTGGACGAGGAGAAACAACAGCTCAAAGTGGATCTCTTCAGTGACTTCGAAGATGACCCGGTTAGTAAGAAACCAATAGTTGTATCTTGATAGGTATTATACATTTTATTTCCACTTAAGCCAATATATCAACTGTAGACTTGATAGTTGACAGCGATGCGAAGGAATTTGCGACGCATTTGACGACTATTTTATTACTACGTTTTTCTTTTTCGAAGTTTGTTTTTAAGTTTAGTGTCAGAAATTTTATGGTTTTTAATTAGTATGTTTAGTTTAATTGATAATTTAACGAATTATGTAACTTCGTCAAATAAACAAAGTTGGATATTAAGTTGGTTTCAGAATGAGGGTAAGAGTGTTGCAAATGTAATAAAAATATTAAACTTGGAGCAGAAATTAAATTTACTGTGTAGGCATTATAGTTACTTTTCCAGAATCTCATAAAATGGAAATTAATTGTGAACATAGTTTTCAATGCATGTTGACTGTGTAACCCGGCCCTCGGAGTTGTACAGAATTGGTTAGAAGACTGGATGTTGATGGTCTCCTTCGGTGTTGTACTACTCACCACCGTGCTAAAGAAAATTTGTAGGGTATAATAAGCTGCTAGGGAAAGATTCAATTAAACAAGTTCCTTCTTACACAATGCAATGTTTATTACAATAACACACTATTGAAGGTTCACAATATTGAATGTGGCTGGCCACATACCTTTCCCCATACACCTGGGCTTCCACACCGTACAACCAGTCTCGGGTCTAGTTGTATTGGTGTGTTGACCTGCAATGAGACTATTACAATAACTCAGAGTCGCTATAGCGAGTCCGTGAGGTGAACCACTTAATAGATACTAGCTCAATCATACAAGTACCTACCTATCAAGGTTGTGCTAACAACGGAACATAAGATTATGCTAAGCAAACCGCGACACAACACTTTATGGCAACTGGTCTCATCACCCAGTCCATACAATAGGCCTAACTCTCTCATAGACTAAATCGCCATCTTACCGATTATTCTCGGTGATCTCTCAGTACTAATCCCTTCACTTGACAGGACTACGACCCTTGGCATCAAACACAGGATACCCCTGTGTTCGCACGTTACGTGGCCTACGGGTATTATAATGACGCTTCGTTACCTGGAGCGGCGAACTTCCCTCATCACCGATATCGGTTAAGTAAAGCCTTCCTGTCAAACGGTTGACCACACTTCAAAGGTTGCCTGCACCCGAATCCATTCCAATCATCAGACCACGGGGCTACTCCAAAACATCACGTCTCAATTATGTATCAGAGATACAAGAGAAAAAAAGGCTAGCATAAACAGCCAGACCTGTAACAATACACTCGTGTCAGAAATCACATGTACGAGCCACGCCATCCCGCATGAACAAAGAATACGGTTGAACACTCATCGGATTCAGCTTCGAATGGGACTTATTGGAAACCCATCGGGTTATTTGGGTACAGTCTGTTCCTCCAGAACTAAGTCCCAATTCCAAATCCTATTCGTATCGTGTCACACACGTTGCGGGTCTTCCCCTTGCCGGATCAATGTCACAAACCTTCGAGAAGCTTCCACTCTCATGGACTAAATAGAATTCTTGTCTATTGGTTATTTTCCATTTCTTAGGCATTGTTTTAAATTAAATGTGGGAAATTATGTCTGTATGTTTATTTATTTAAATTAACTAATACTCTTGTATATAATTTACATGACATAATTTCTCTAGTGTTACAGAGAACACGCTAACAGCCATGCCGATGCCTGACACAAGATGTCGCTACTTGTTGCGTTATTTATTGATTTTGCAACGTCACAACTGCGTCATTGTCATCTAATAGTCGATTTGTAAACGTGGAGTCATTAATGGGTTAGACTCCCAGGTCGGGCAAAGTTTCTACTGGGGTTTTCTGTCAAGAATTATAATATCAGAAGCTACCTTACGTCTGGATTTGTGACTGGATGATGGCAATAGACTCACCTTGACGAAATGTGGGTCTACTTTACACGGTTACACCTCTACCTACTGTAATATATTATTTATACAGGATCCTCCGCCTTGGAGTGTAATTGTGGCGCTGTTCCACAAACGATGGGATACTTAACATCATGTCCTGCGTGTCCCGTCAGCTGCATGATACAGGAATTGATGGACGCTTGTGATGGCGCCAAACACATAGCCAGATTCTGGGCCGAGTCCATTTAGATTGCCATCGAAACGCTACGAAGAAGAATTGTAGCTGTAAAATGTAAAAACAGTAGTGATATTATTTATGTTTTCCAGGAAAAACCCGCAACAGACGCGTATGTAGAACTCCAATCCCGTTTCGCCGAGGTATACTCCAGTGAGTTGCATATTCAAGCGCACTTCACCGGTCTACGATACTTCATGTTTAACTGGCCCAAGATATCTGCAGTGTTTGGTGAGTTTAAATACCTAATTAGTACTCGCAACTGGCGTGCGTGTATGACCAGTTTATGAACGTAAACGAGGCAAAAGGAGTATGTAAGGATCGTAGCAGGTGGCGTTCTGTAGTTTCTGCCTACCCCGTGGGTAAAAAGCGTGAGTTTATGTATGTATTAATCCTGTGTGAATTAATCCTGACCAATTTTCGATCACGGTATCCAATCTAAACGGAGACTACGTAGAAGAAACTATAGTGCACAAATGTGTGCGCAAACACAGGTGCAGTGTCCTTTGTGTCATAATGCGATAGGAAGGAAGCAAACCGACACGACCAGGGGCCTATTTAATATAACCAGCAGGTGACGGGAAATTATCCAACAATTTAACAAGATGTTTTTCATGGTTTTAGTGCTTTAATAAACAGCACCTGACGTGAAAATGTGTCAATTTTGTCATCTTTAAACCGAGGAAAGAAGGTGGAGTTCTTAATTCGAAGTATATTTTTTGTCAAATAGGTCACAATGTCGGTTATACTAAATACGTCCCAGGGAGAGATCTAGGACCGACAGTTTTACTTACTCTCCGAAAAACTTGTAGCAGCATTTAGTAGTAGAGCTTTTTGTCATGTAGCTCGTCCGAAGAAGTACTGCCACCATCGCTATTTATGCTGCTTAGCAACGTTACCGTGTTCCGGTTTCAAGGGTATTGCATAAGCATAATCGGCCTATAATGTTCCCACTGCTGGGATACAGGTCTCTCTGTGAGAGGAAGTGGGCCGTAATGAACCATGCGGGCCCAGTGCGGGTTGGTAGATGTCACATGCCGGTTTCCTCGCGGTGCTTTACTACAAAACAAAGGTTCGGTGCACGCACACGAGATATTACAGCTTTGGTTCTGTGGCAGAAACGCATCTGCGACAGCTCTAATATTGCAGATGTCTAAAAGCGGCGTTGAGCACTTACCATCCATCAGATGGTAAGTGCCTTTTTGTGTACCTCACATTAACATGTAATTTTCACTTATACTCAGATTTTTTATTTGCTACACCAAAATGACAGCTGCGATCGACCTTTTTGTCGCATAGTTTACAACACTGCGCGTGTTGTAGTATGGCTCATTCATAAGTGATTCAACGAATCATTGTCATTTAAAAAAAGGTTGATCACAGCTGACATATTGGTCTAGCGAATAAAAAATCAGAGTTGATCGCAGCTATCATTTTGGTCTAGCAAATAAAAATCAGAGTTGATCGCAGCTGTCATTTTAGTAGCAAATAAAAAATCAGAGTTAATCGCAGCTGTCATTTTGGTCTAGTAAATAAAAAAATCAGAGTTGATCGCAGCTGTCATTTTGGTCTAGCAAATAACAAATCAGAGTTGATTGCAGCTGACATTTTGGTCTAGCAAATAAAAAATCAGAGTTGATCGCAGTTGTCATTTTAGTCTAGCAAATAAAAAATCAGAGTTGATCGCAGCTGTAATTTTGGTCTAGCAAATTAAAAATCATAGTTGATCGCAGCTGTCATTTTGGTCTAGCAAATTAAAAATCATAGTTGATCGCAGCTGTCATTTTGGTCTAGCATATTAAAAGTCATAGTTGATCGCAGCTGTCAGTTTAGTCTAGCAAATAAAAAATCAGAGTTTAGAGTGCTAGTTACAAGGATCTTTTGACGCTTGCATGACATTAACAGGGGGTGTTGTTAGTAAACATTTGAAATTTTATTAAATTGTAAGAAACTAGATAGCGGTGTTAGTTCCGATTTTTGCCGCACGCCTGAAGATTCTTGTACAGTTACACAGCCAACCGCATGTCCATGATATAGTTTTGACATTGCTGTCAAGTCAATGTGCCTTTATTTCGTAGCAGTAAGAACGGTTTTCGTAGTTCGAGTGTTACTTTGACGTGTGAAATTGCATGGATGTATGCACGACAACATATCAAGCTATACATTTCCAGTATAAGCTGACTTCTCATTGTACGAAAAGCCTATACAATGCGAGGTCAGCTAAAACTGGATATGTATAGCTTCATATGTCGCCGTGTGTACAAGTAATAAATAATTTGAATGAATGAATGTCTTTGTTTCAGGTATCTGCACAAACTTATTCTTCGTTTCGTTGGTATTTATTTTGAGTTGGTACCATCTGCAAGACGGATTACCCGACTTTATCAAAGTAAGTATGATGTATTATTTAGAAAAGGTTAGCATGCAGAATTAAGGTGTATAGAAGCCTCAATGACCTTGCGCATGTGGGCGGAGCTAAACGCACTAATCCCGCGCACACGTAACGCGCGGCGGTGGCGCGCTACACCAAAACGACGACCAAAGAATATGCAGGGGCGAAGAGATGCGCACGTAGGTCGACATTTTTGCCTACAACTCCAGAAGGCAATGGTGTATCTAAGGCGGCTATTTGTATAGATAGATACAAGTTACGCAACTATTTTAAGTTTTTATTGGACATTATTTTTTAAGCATGTATCTGGTTACAGTAAGATATATATTTATTTGTTCAAACATGTGTGTATACAAACAAGAATAAAAGCGTGTGTTTTGTATTAATAATTATTGATTGTATATTGGTGTACAAATCATTATTATGAATAATAATTTTAAATAATTAATTTCATGTCAATATCATTAATTTAACGTGAATTTAGCAAACAATAATAAATACAGAAAATAAAAAAAAATAGGATACATAAAAATATTTTTATTTACCTACATACAGTAGTTTTTGATAGAATATTTGTTTTTATAAAAAAAAAGTTTTATTTCGTTTAGTTTATTACCCTCGACGTAATGATTGTGCATGATAAAAAAAATATAATAAATGGCTCATACTTGAATTTTTCGAACGAAGTTCTTGCGGTATTGGTAGAAATCGTCACGTAACGAAAAAGCGTTATACTCCCTCCATGCGACTTTTGAGAGGGATAGTTTTCATGGTTATCGAGTAGCTGAAGCCAATAGTAAGGTCAAAATGAAAATCCAAGATGGCGGCTGCAAAAATTTTAAAATTTTTCTTCATGGGTGTCGTTTTTATGGTTTTGAGGGTGCTATAACGGATAGTGAAGTCAAAATTGTGTTCTTTACTATCATAATAAAGATACCAAGTGCAGTTATGTAGAAGGGAGTGCATAATATGTGCTGTCCCACTCCCCTATGTACATACATTGCAGCGAAATTTTAGATCATAATACATTTATTTGTGTAATGATTGTACCTAAATTATTACAAGTATTTTTCTTTTGTTTTCAGAGTAAGTTTCGTTCGGAGATAAAGACTGAAGAAAACGACGACAAAGCTTTTATTGGAAAAGTCAAGTTAGAAAGAGAAGGTAGGTTGGCTTAATAGCCCTGTCTCACTTGGACACCAGTGGCGGCGCAACCATGGCCGCACTAAGAAAAAAAATATGGTTAGTTGCGCAACCTATCGAACACCTGGCCCTGCAGTCTCGACATGAAACAGCGACAAAAATCGGTCGCTAAGTCGTATCGTTGTCAAATTCCTTTAATAGATTTTCAACTTTATTTCGAAAGCATAAGGTTGAAAATTTATTAAAGAAATTTGACATCGGTTAGACTTAAAGAAAGATTTTTGTCGCTATCTATGTCGAGACTGCAGGGGCTGGTGAGAAACCCACTATAAAGCTGTGTATATTTTGCTGGCAGCGCGACCATGGTTGCACCACCATGGTGTACTAGTGAGTTATAAGCCTAAATCCAACTTGGTTTAAAATATTTTACCAATACCAATGCAGACATAGGCCATGAAACTCTTGGTACGGTTAGCAACAAAACTCGATTATCATATCGGTTTTTAAATCTTAATTATTGAGCAAAATATTTATAAAAAATCTGCACTTATATAAAATTTAATTTATTAACTCTTAGCATCTTTCAATTCGGAAATACAATGTATTGAACTATTTTTTGGAACCAAGTTCTTTAACGCGGCTTGCGATAGGAGTTGACTGGTAGAAATCGTCACGTCACTTAAGCGTTATGTCCCTCTTCTACGCGACTTTCCCTCTCTGTCTCTTCCTATTACACAGGGTGGCAGGGATATCGACACGCCACCTGTTACCATAGATTCAGTACATGATTCTGAACCTTCAAAAATCCGCATCCGCATACGTATACGGATGCGGATGCGGATCTTAGATGTTTTTAAAGAAACATCGTATGGGTGCAGAAACTCTTACTTTATGTCTGTGGGTGACATAGTAAATTCATTTGTCCAATAAACTATTAACGGCAGTTAACTCGCTTAACCCAGAATACTCACATTAAAAAACTTAAATGTGCGATAAGCGCAACTAAACACATTATGATTGATTTAATAACAAACGCGTGGGATCTTGCCGCCGAAATCTTCGCTCCTATTGGTCATTTAGCACGTGCCCACGGCAGGCGACACTCGCCGGCCCCATCCAATTAATTTCTTGTCACAACCTGCGCTACATCTGCATCCACATGAACATCCGCATTGATGATTGCGGATGCAGATGTCCAAATCGATGCGGAAGCTCCGCAATTGCGGATGTGGATGCGAATATCCGCAACATCCCTGGTCTGTACCTCACCCTTAAATATGACCAAACCTTTTTGATACATGCTGTATACGTATTTATAAGATAAATAATTGTTATTGATTTTAGATTCTGCTCCGTACTTCGAAGAAGACGCACTTCTCAAAGAGTTCCAACAAATCGAATCGAAAGAAGATCAAGAAACCAAGAAGACTTAATTGTGATTTACGATATTATATTATTTTTATTTTATTAGTGATGTTTTAAAGTATCAATGTGTTAGGGGGAAAAAACTGAAAACGCTCTTGGATGAAAACGAAATATTGCTAGATGAACAGTAAAACTGTACAAATATTCCGATGCACTAGCATTTATTTAACCAGTGTCTGAGTTTTGTGATTAAAAGTGCCATTTCGTTGTTTTTTTTTAGTTGGGAGCCTCATTTCCTACGAAATGTATGGGCAAAGTTTTTTTGCGATTTCTGTCTTTTCTAGTACTCAAACCTCAGTTGGTCCGATAGTATTTTAATCCTTATATGAAGCAGGATCGATAGGCAACAACAAAAGTTTTTGTGAAAATTGTCAAATTTTTTGCTAACAGTATTTTTTCGTTAAAAGTCTGTGAATGTAGATCAAACCCTACGACTGCTTTCCAGTGGCTACAACGATTAAGGTACCTACCCTTACTGCCCCGTCTCAAAAATCTACCTTGTCTGGAGATTTTTTTTACCTCTTTATAGAACATGCAGATTATATTTTTAACCCTTACGGAGTTATAAGTACAAATAAGCATTTATAATATTAATCAAAGTTACCACGCATTTAAGATGTCCTTAATAACATTTTTAAATTCAACGAGTCTTTTTCAGTTTCTGACCCTATGTAAAAAAATTGTTTATGTATTCGTCTATAATTTTATCATTACCACCCGGTAGGTACTTTTCTGAAAGTCTATTTACAACGCTAAAATGTCATTTTGGCGCGCGGCTAAAATCGGAACTAACTCCGCCATCTTGTTTTATCAAAACAATTTCTGGGACAATTTCAAAAATGTTTACCGACAACGCCCCCCTGTCAATGTAATTCAGGCGCCAAAATATATTTGAAGCAGTGTACCGTCGTCGACACGAAAGAAAGAAGAACTAAAAAATAAGCTAACAAACTGACAAATTCATTTTAACAGCACGTTGTGATGTGCTGACCTGAATATCCGTAGTCAATGAAATCCTTTGAGGTGAGCTGTTCTAAGTCGTATCTCTATATATTGTATTTTACTGTGTACATCTAAACTAATAATATTATAAAGAGAAAATATTTGTTATTTTGTACGAGGGTCATTCAATAAATACTTAGCCTACAAAAAGTAAACGAAAATTTTGGAAAAGTGGCAATTTATTTTTCAACATAGTCTCCTTTTAGTTCGATACACTTAGCCCAGCGATGCTCCAACTTTTTTAACCCGTCCGAAAAATAGTTTTTGTCAAACTCTGCAAAATAGGCCTCCGTGGCGGCGATGACCTCCTCATTCGATCCATATCTATTCCCGGCGAGTGATTTTTTCAGATTAGGAAACAGAAAGAAGTCACAAGGGGCCAAATCTGGAGAATACGGTGGATGGGGCAGCAATTCGTAGCGTAATTCGACCAATTTGGCCATGGCAACGGCAGACGTGTGAACCGGTGCGTTGTCGTGGTGAAACAGCACTTTTTTCTTCGCCAGATGGGGTAGTTTTTTCTTTAATTCGGCGTCGAATCGGCCTAATAAATCGGCATAGTAAAGCCCTGTAATTGTTTTACCCTTCTCGAGGTAATCGATGTAGATCACACCTTGTGAATCCCAGAAAACGGTGGCCATAACTTTTCCGGCCGATTTTACAGTTTTCGCCTTCTTTGGAGCACGTTCCCCGGTCTGGATCCATTGTTTTGATTGCTCCTTGGTCTCTGGTGTGTACCAGTGGATCCAAGTTTCATCGACGGTCACAAAACGACGCAAAAACTCCGCTGGATTCATCTTAAACAGCGCCAAACACGTCTCCGATGTGGTCTCACGGTTGCGCTTGTTTTCTGGTGTGAGTAAACGCGGCACCCATCGCGCCGACAGCTTTCTCATGCCGAGTTCCTCGTGAAGAATATGATGCACTGTTCCTTCTGAAATGCCTACAGTCTCAGCTAGCTCCCGAACCTTCAATCGGCGATCTGCCAATGCGAGATCATGGATTTTTTTAATGTTTTCCTCCGTAGCAGCTGTTTTCGGTGCACCTGGACGTGGTTCATCAAAAACCGACGTACGGCCACGTGCAAACTCGTTGAACCAATTCTTGACGGTGGCCATCGATGGAGAAGAGTCACCGTACACAGCATCCAAGCGCTCTTTGATTTCGATGCGCGTTTTCCCTTCCAAAAATAGGAATCGAATCACCGAACGATATTGCTCTTTTTCCATTTTTGTAAAACCGATCGACACGTTCGCTTCCATAAGTTGTCAAATTAAAACAAATGAAGGGATTGGAATGAAAATTTGAAAAAAGAATTAAAAAAGAATGTGCTACACTGTGGTAAAACTCTTTTGAAACTACAGCGCCCTCTGGCGATGAGGCTAGGTACTTATTGAATGCACCTCGTATCTATGTTCAACAGGGATATCTTGGCGCCTAAATGACATTGACAGGGGGCGCTGTCAGAAAATATTTGTGAAATTTTAACAGAAATTGCATTGAAAAAACCGGCCAAGTGCGAGTCGGGCTCGCACACGAAGGGTTCCGTACCACCGTAAAATACCTACTTACAACTTTTTTTTTAAACAAGTTTATTCTATGGGGACCCCTTTAATTTTTTACTTTATTTTATTATTATAGTGGCAATTGTCTACTTTTTACGTTGTATGGGATACAGCCCGCTGACAGACACACGGACAGCGGAGCCTCAGGTTTTCGTTGGCACCCATTGGGTACGGAACCCTATCGACAAGATGGTGCGTAGCGTTGTAATTTGATTGATTTTATTGTTTGAGCCCTGTAAGTGGCCACGTTGAGTAAATATTTTCGAGTCGATTAGTTGCTTTTCAGAAACCGGGTGTTAATGCTCTTTGCACAATTTTACGCAACCAGTGAACACTTAATTAAAATATTTTATTATATAATGGAAATTGCTCGATTTGATTTACTTAAAGTCATTTTAAATGCATCATGCTACTCAAATTGAACCAGCACTCTGAAATAACAGTAAAAATATGGGAAAGTGTGTTTAAAATGTTTAAAAACAACGACTGTCTGCCGAAACGTTATTGCAAGGAGCGAAAATGTTAAGCAATGTTAAAACAGTGTTTTCCCACATAGTAGGCGCATGCCACCTTTTCCAACTGACATTTTCATTCAAAATGTTGGCAATACGTATGTACCATGGTATAATAATATACTTCGCCAGGTATAGCATTCCGAGACACAGTGTTCACGTGGGAGACACAATTCTACGTCATCACCGCTGTGTTACCAGTAATGTGTAATAATAACACCCCAGCCACCTCTATTACCTGTGTGAATCCGATAAAACAAGGAGGTTTTAACGTTGGTATATGTTTAAATTGAATTGTTTCGTTTGATTACAAAAACGAAACGACAATTTAAATGCTTTATATATATTTTTTAAAAGAATGCTGACTGAAAATGTTTCGTGTTTTGTTGCAATAAAGTGGTAACTGGATAGTGACGTAAGCATGTGTCACTCCCGGAATGCCAGACCTTGTTTTTTTAGACCATGGTATGTACGTAGTCAGAAAAATTATAAAATGCAAGTAAAAATGTACCTTAAGGTGCATAACGTATTCATTCCTGTACACAAACAGATCCGTGTATGACTGGCAGACAACGCACAACTAAAGTCACTGAAGATAGAATATAAAGTAATTTATATTTATTGGATCCCTCCAGTTAGGTAAACTACGTTTTTAGAAACTACAGCTGACCCCCTGCTCACTGCCTAGCCTTCTCCCAACTATGTTCGGGGCGGCTTCTAGTCTAACCGGATGCAACTGAATACCAGTATTTTACATGGAGCGACTGCTTATCTGACCTCCACAACCCAGTTTTGGGACTGGCTGTCAAACTTTTAGGCTTCTAACTACCCATGATGACTGTCAGAGATCTACGAATGACAGCTGGGACTAACGGTTCTCGATATGTAATGTATGGTCACATGTCCACGAAACGACCGCGGCAAGCACAGCTTCCCTTCAGTCGACCCGTGCGATTGTTATCATTTAGCCACGAGCCCCTGAGGGGGTCATGAATAATACAATTATAGAACGACGTCAAGATTATTGTCTGTAACGTATTTAAAAAAATTGTAACTGTTATGTTAAATTACCTACATTGTAAATAGATTAAACAGGTGAATTTATGAGATAGTATAGTACGATTCAAACTTAATGGCGGCTGTGAAGTGCGCTATTCGCTGCGCAGTACCTCACCCCTCACCCTCGCTGACATGTGAATTGGTTACTGCGCAGCGACTCGCCTCATGCTCCGAGCCGCCATTAAGTTTGAATCGTATTGTAATAAAATTGCATTTTTAGTTTCCTCATTAAGCTCATGGTTCTCTTGGCCACTTTTTAAAGGCCACCTATTAAGGAAAAATGGATGCTTTACAGTGGAGTTTCTTGTCAGCTCTTCTCCATAGGAAACGACCGATTGGAACCGTGCACCTAGCTTCTGACGTTTTATAAGTGCACATGTAGGTTTATGTGCAATAAAATATTCTGATTTTACAAGTCCACTTTTTTTAAGTTATCTCAAAATTCACCTGTTTTTATGTTCATCTTTTATGTCTATATTGTGCAAAAAATCTGTCATATATTCTAGATTTTTGGATGTTTAGATTTTAAACCAACTTGATAAAATGTATTAAAAAAATACCAGCTTATTGCAGTTAAAAACATTTTACTATATGACTGAAAAATGTATTTTAAAATTGCATGTTAGTGCCTTCAAAAAAGCAAGTTTGCATGACATTTCCGCTTTCGATGTTGAATAATATAAATAAATGTTATAATGAAGGGAATTCAATGTGATTGAAGATGTTTATAGATAGAAAAATATAGATTGTACTGTATATTGCTCCTTTGTGATTTTTCGGGTTATTCCACTGCCTCTTGGTCTATTGGTCGCTAGAACTACTGCTGAATTTGAGGTCCTGGGTTCGATTCCCGGGTCGAGCAAAGTGTCATTGGATTTTTCCATCTGGAATTTATCAGTGGTAGCCCGGAGTCTAGATTTGTGCCCGGTTGATGGCAATAGGCTCGCCCCCCTGTTACATGGGACTTAAATATAACTAGCGAAATGTGGGTGTACTATACACATCTGCCTACATTTTCGGGAAATACAGGCGTGTGTTATGTTGTGTGGTGAAATAGTCGACATCTAAATGAATTCCTAAATAAAATCGCACTGATGGTTTTTCAATATTCGGCTCAGCGCCGAGAATTGAAAATCCAACAGTGCAATAATATTACGTATTAAATTGTCTAGTGTTAATTGCAAACGGGATAATGATTCTATGTTGTTTTAAGAAAAGGGATTAATATAAGTCAGACAGAAAATCTACTTAGCGCCAACATGAAATACTTAAACGCTTAATAAAACAATTACTTAAATGATTATTAGTCTACTCATCAGTTTCGTCACAAATGAGCAAAATATAGATAATATTTAATCGTGTATATAGAATGAAATCTATAAATGTATTGAATTCATGATATTTATAGAGATTGTAATGTGATAAATATTTTTTACTGTGGAATTAGAAAATAAATATTGATGTTGTTGATAATTTTTGTTATTATTTCACCATTTCCGTGTTTAATTCGAGACACCCCTTGCGTGGAATCACCACACTAGCACGGTATATACTCACCAAAACCATGTTAATTAAGCATTGTTTAGTAATCGACCATTGGTGGACTAAAACAGACGGGGGGCCGGGGCGCCACACAAAATGGGGCCCCCAGCATACGTAGCATGACCACCATAGAAACGAGTTTTGTTGACGGAAGAATAGACAAAATAACAGATAGTAGTGAAATTTCTTTAGAAATCTGTCAACAATCTGTCATTTTGTCCATTTTTCCGTCGACAAAACCCGTTTCTATGGTGGCCATGCTACACGTGCTGGTGTTCTCAGTTTATGTAGGTTTTTGGTCGTTTTGCGTGGATGTGACGCATATTTTCCCACAATGTTCTTTTTGTTTCTATTTTTTCTTTGCGCCACGTTTACCACAAATTAACGTATTTCTTTCTTTTCTTTGTTTCTAGTAAAATTTTGCAAACAATGAAAATGACAAAAACATCAAGTAAAACGTGGGTTACATTATATTCATCAACAACATCTAGGTTTCGTAACTGGCAGGCTATTTTTTTCAGGGACATGCGTTTTGGTGTTTTTTCATTTTTCTATGCTACCACAGACTTCTCGAGAAGCAAGAATCTAGGATGCAAGAGCGAGCGAGGCGAGCGTGGAGTTTTGTGCAGCCCATCTCGGATTTCTCGGTTGAGTATTTTTTATTATCAACACACTTTTACTTTATCTACTAAACTACTTTTACTTTCTAAAACCCACCCATGTCCGTTCAGTTGCCTGTGCGCCAGGGCCACGGTAACTCTTTCAAACAATCTGCGACCCTATCGGACCCCGTCAATGGTGCTGAAATCTTTGTGAGGCGCACATGGAACACGACCCGCCGTCGACCCGGGCCTGGTCCTTACCGGACGGCGAGCTACCCATTGCTCGCCGTCGGCAAGCCCGCGCCTACGCTGGTCGGGAATCGGCTATCGACTCCCGACGCCCTGGGCGTCTCCTCCTGCGGCGACTAGGGGCGTGAGGGCGCAACCATTGCCTCGCCCTCACGCGCTCCGCCGCCTTCGCGAGCATTACTGCTTCGCAGGAGGTGACAGCTTCCCATGCCCTCTTACTCCGTACCATGGCCTGGACCAGGGCCGGACGCGAGAGATCGCCACCGATCGTCTCCGCGAGAACACGGCGGTGCTCCTCCCAAGCCGGGCAGACCTCCACCGTATGCTCCACCGTGTCCGCCGGGCGATCCACACAGTAGTAACACCCGGGCGTCTCCTCCCGCCTTGCACGAAACAGGAACCTCCCAAAACAACCATGACCGGTGAGGACCTGCGTCAGGCGGAAGGCGAGGACGCCGTGGCGCCTCTCAAGCCACTCCTCAAAGAGGGGACTTACCGCCGCAATTGTGGCGTGCCCAGCTCTGGGTTGCCACAGTCGCACTCTCCATGCCGCCATGAGATCCCGCCGGAACTCTGTCCGCTGTGTCGCGATTTCTCGCGGCAGTGAAGTTACGCTCCGGCGTTTCGCCTCCTCGCGCCACTCCCAACTGTGCGCGAGGACTTTTGCCTCCAGATCCCATAGCGGCAATCCGGCAAGGAAGTTCGCCGCCTCGCAGGAGACCGTGCGGTATCCCCGGACCAGCCAGATGGCCATGACCCTTTGGGACGCTAATGTAGTGGGCTCATGGGCTGCAATATTGTTAATACTACTTATGAGCCTATATTGTTGTTTTATGAGCGTAAACGGGGCAAAAGGAATATGTAAGGATCATAGCAGGTGGCGTTCTGTAGTTTCTGCCTACCCCCATGGGACGAGGGAGTGAGTTTATGTGTATGAGTGAAAACATTTTATATTGTAGCTGTTTATTGTCCCGTAATAAATAAAATGATATACAATACCTAAGAAACAAACAATGTAATAAAACAATTTTAACCTACTTCTAATTGTCGTATCGAAATGAAACTGATGTCTATGTAGTTCAGATGACAATACTATAATTTGGTATCTTGGAGCTGAGCTGACGATGGAGCCTGGAGGTGGATAGTGGAACTCTTCAGTGGCTACTAGTAAACCCTTCGAGTTCCGGGTCATATGATTCGTTTTGATGAGACCAATATATCACACTACGCGGTGGGGAGGACCATACGATACGATACGTCACACCGTACGTGAGCCTATCTGAATTTGAGTAAATACTTCATAGGTACTTGGAATAGGTATTTGGACTAACTATTTTTAGATAGGTACTCGTACTAGGTGGACCTTGTTCGAAAATTAGCTAGTACGGCACACCTCTAGCGTTCCCGTGTTTTTTTTTTTTCAGTGTTTATGTAAGCGCTGACCAGTATTTTTGCCAGTCAGCGCTCGTTCAAGAAAAATCTTCACAGTCGCCGCCACTCTTCAACCACCTGCCAATATTCAAGAGTACATAAATTGTATATTCTTCGCAGTAACGAAACCATAGCGAGTTTTAATTTTTCCACTAATGCCATCTATCGACCTTGGGAACAACTTTCGGACGACTGATTCTTGTTATTTTTACCCGATTGCGCGACAGACACGTATCTATTTCTCAACGTGAGACCCATATGATCTGATTCCGAGTCCGATTTATCAATTTTTCAGGAGAGACAAATAAAAATCTGGTTCGAAATTTCAAATAAAGTCACATTTATTGTTCATAGAGCTTAATCAATGCATACTCATGTTATGGGAAACTTTTGTGGCTTTTATTTTTTAAATTAACAAGTGAATAGTAATAATCATACTAAAAATGTGTTATCCGACCTTATGCTTGTACAATTTGAAGTATAGTCTAAAACTTTTATTTCTAATTGAAGATATTACTTTATGCGTGAATATTTTTAAGTTATACTGTATGGTTTTTAGGTTCTATAATAACATTTAGCGTTATGGGTTGATTTAAAAACGAAATTTAAGTCAGTCTTATTTAAAGATATGTTCCTGTGGCAGGATACAATAAGGTCGGAGTAAAATTAAATTAAATGTCAAAATTAAAAAAGAAACTAATGTATTTATCAGTCTTGATAAATATTTATACTACTTTAATTTAATTATTAATCATCCCTTTCTGGGAAATCTGACTCATTGCTTTTTTGAGTATTTTTTAAAAATAAAATCCATGTTTTTCCTCCGGTATCCATTGCAGCAATGTCATCAAATTATTATATTAGGTCTTTACCTATGAAATTGCCGTTCTGCAGTACTGGCCATTTCAAATCAAAATAATTTTTGTTTGGCTATGAATTCTAATTTCAAATTAATTTTATTTTAAAAACATGGGTTTTTTTTTCTAAAAGTAGTCATTTCTTTATTGATTAGTGTTACATTTTCATCGCATTTCAATCTTTTTCGTCATCATGGATACGTTAAAAATTCGAGTAATTATGGAATATGAGTACCGTCGTGGCAGCAACGCGGCACAAGCGGCACGCAACATCAACGACGTTTACGGAGCTAACTCTACAAACCAACGCACCACCTGTTATTGGTTTGCTCGCTTCCGTTCTGGAAATTTCGACCTGAAAAATGAACTTCGCGGTCGTCCGAAGACTTTGGTCGACAATGACGAATTAAAGGCGATTGTGGAAGCTGATGATACACAATCTACGGCTGAATTAGCAGCAGCTTTCGACGTTAGCGTCAAAACAATATTGGTCCATTTGCGTCAAATTGGCAAGGTAAAAAAGCTTGACAAATGGGTGCCCCACGAACTCAATGATCGCCAGCGCGAAGTACGCGTCGAGACGTGCCTTGCACTGCTCAACAGACACACAAATGAAGGAATTTTGAACCGCATTGTTACCTGCGATGAAAAATGGATTCTGTTTGATAACCGTAAGCGCTCAGCAAGTTGGTTGGATCCTGGTTCAGCACCTAAACAATGCCCTAAACGAAAACTTAACCCTAGAAAAGTGATGGTCACTGTTTGGTGGTCTAGCGCCGGTGTGATTCATCACAGCTTCTTACCAAACGGGGTGAGCATTACTGCAGATGTGTACTGTGAAGAACTGAACACAATGATGGAGAAGCTGGCGCATCTCCAACCAGCATTGGTCAATCGCTCGTCTCCGCTGCTCCTGCACGACAACGCGCGACCTCATACTGCACAGCAGACGGTCTCCAAGTTGCAAGAACTGGGGTTGGAAGCTCTCCGTCATCCGCCCTACTCACCAGACCTTGCGCCTACAGACTACTACTTTTTCCAGAATTTGGATAACTTCTTGGCGGGAAAAAAATTTAATACCCGAGAGGCAGTACAAAATGCCTTTGAAGAATTTGTTGCCTCCCGTCCAGCTGATTTCTTTAAGAAGGGCATCAATAAACTGCCACTGCGATGGCAAAGATGCATTGATTGCATGGGTGATTACTTCGATAAATACAAATAAAAAATTCATGAAAAAAATTCGTTTAAATTTTTTCATACAAAACGGCAATTTCATAGGTAAAGACCTATTATTTTGCCGTCGATATGGGTTTTCCATTTAATCTCAATCTTGGTAAATCTTCTGGGAGCCCAGTCTTTTTGGATGCATTTCGAATAAACGATATTACGAAAAAATCCTTCGTGAATGTATTTTTGTAATACAAGATTCCGGACTTCTCTTGTCCAACTTGCAACCAGACACATTCTGATATTTTAAAATCTTTTCCTTCCTTATTATTTTCCTTCCAACAAAGGGCCCTTTTTTCTTGTACAATGCAGTTATATCTTTGAAATGGTGCGATAGCATTTCAAAGCCATAAAATTTTCTCTTTTTTCGATTGAATTGTGACCAGTCTCGCGGTACTGTTAGCTGCATTGTTATCAGTCGCTTTTTCTATTGCTTTAAAAAAGAAAGGCCTCCATCCACCTCCATACCCATACCACCCATACTCCGTATGAGTACCTCCATATAGGTACCCATATGGAGGTTGATCAAATACACTCCCAAATAGAGCAAAAGAAAAATCGACTGAAACCAAAAAAATATTTTAAGTTTTTTTTTTATCAGATGTACCTACAGTGGGCCAGGGCCTGGTGAACTGTCATCTTTGAGTTGAGTGATTATGTTGCTGATTTTCATATTGGTTCGTAGGGTAAGAGGTGCTCCACCGTGTTACGAAGTTTGTATATTTTAGGTACTACTGATTCTTATGTCTGTTTTAGAGACTATTTTATCAATCCGTTTTATCCCTACTGAGGCAAAGTGGTTTTTGCAGTTATTTAATGAGAACTCAATGGTTTGACAGCTGTGTAGTAATTCTGTATTGTCATAAGTACGGTTTAGGTTCCACTTACGGTTTTCATAGATATCCAGAGCTTTTTAGGGTCTGAATTATTTTCAGATTAAGGTTAGCGTTATAATCTCCCTGTATTTTACGGAGAAGAGAGTTGTAAAAGTTATGGTAACGGCTGTAAACTTTCCTACTGATGGCGTCATCCGGATGTGCCCTTGAGTAACTGTGGAGTTTACCTCTGTGAAGCGAGCATCTTAATAGCCCATGAGTTAGCCATGGCTTGATATTTATTATTGTTCGGCTCACCTTAGGTGTTCGTGTATTGCAAATCATTAATTTTTGACAAAGGTCACGGTCAAGGTCAATACGCAAAATTAAAGCGACACCTAACCGAATGCCTAAATAAAAGCGCGCTGTTGGATTTTCAACTTTCGGCGCTGCGCCGAAAGTACTACAGCGAACTTATATTTAGGTATTCATTGAGGTATCGCCTAATGTTAGTGAAAACCGGCATTACTTCAGACTTACAGGCGAAATGTAATGCACTTATACAATTCTGCTTGTACCTTCGGGGAATACAGCAGTGACGAATAAATAAATAAATCTTTTGTTTTGTTTTAAAGATTTTAATTACCATAAAGATGACAGCGGTGAGGATACCAGAAAAACAATTTTAAATTTTTTACAGAGTTTAATTACTATAAAGATGTTCACATTCGTTATGATGAGCATAAGATATTAACGACCAAGACTTGTAACCTTATATGGCAGTGCCATACAGTGCCCGGGCAAAACAAAATACATCGAGTGTTAGAAAGAGACAGTCATACAGGTATGACAGAGACGACGCTCTACAAAGCCAAACTTTTTCAAAACCCGATGTGCCATGTTTATGGCGGGGAAACCGAATACGAGGAAACGCGGTCACGTGGTCGTTGGCGTTCATCCATACTGAACTATTCCTGTTTTCTCCCTGGTTAGTGATACTAGAGCAAATATTTTTTTACGATATAATGTAGGTATATCTACCACTACCCTATGTTTTGTTGCCTTGGCGTAATTGTATTAATTTTAGATAATATATATATATATCAATATTATAATATATATCAGGGGGAAAACAGAGGAATACATTAGTATGGAATTAACGCCAACGACCACGTGACCGCGTTTCCTCTTAAGTACATAGAATATTTTATACATTTTAGTGTGGCCTCGTTATATTGGCATGTCTTTTAAAAACAGACTGAATTCTAGCCTTTTGGCTTTCAGTCTAAATACATAGTTACCAGTTCCGACTGAATTTACAAATTTTAGTAATAAATCTATTTTAGTAATTTTGATTACAATTGATGATACGATGATGATGCAATTGATGGTGTAAATGGTTTTTTTTACGTATACTTTATTGAATAAATATCAATATTAGTATATATTGGTTATGCATTGTGGCTTATTTTATGTATCGTCGACCTCGTAAATGCTTGCCCTCTTTTAACACAAATAAAATCAAATCCAATCTGCCTAGCCCTTCCCCAACAAAGTTGGGGTCGGCTTCCAGTCTAACAGCTGAAGGCCAGTATTTTACATGAAGCGACTGCCTATCTGACCTCCACAACCCAGTTACTGGGTAACACGATACCTCTTGGTGGGACTGGTTGTCAGACTTTCGGGCTTTCTTTTGACAACAATTCTCAGTAAATTAAAACTTCACTAAGGTGGCCACTATCTAGCTGTCACATGAATAAAAACTTAAAAAAAAACAACCCACTTCCAAAAACACTACAAAGAAAAAAAAAACAACCCACTTCCAAAAACACTACAAAGAAAAAAAAACTTTCATTTCGGATGTCAGTACCTTTGGTTTTGTATTTGCGTTTTTTGCCACCGACTTCCGAAATTAAAGCTATTTTTCACTTAGTAGTGTTTTCGGAAGTCGGTTATTTTGTTTGCAAAAATGTTTTTATTTTACACTTTTTAGTTGTGGTACCTACCCCACACAAATTCGTATACCACTACTTGCTGTGTAAATAACAGTGACAGGAAGTTATTATAACATCACCAATAAACACTAAGTGGAAAAATAAGTATTATTGAAGCTAACTGAAAAACTACCCAAGCAAAGTTAATAAATTCATATGGGACCACCCTTGAAGAATACCCTATCCATTAAAAAATATTTTTCAAAATCGATCCACAAGTGCCTGAGATATCGCGTAACAAATACACAAAATAAAAAATAAAAAACAGACTAATTGAGTACCTTATCCTTTTTGAAATCGGTTAACAAATAAACCTTGTTGTCGTTGTTGTTTGTTGTTGTTATGACGTGCAAGTTACTTTAAATTTTGGGTGGTCAAGCAATAACGAGGTCGTATGCACCTAATTCGAAAAATATCTGAGTGATATATAAATGTTTTCTATAGCACCATTTTGTGGCAGTTCATGATATGTCCTCCTCTATGAAGATAAAAAAGAGATAAAATCTAACAGAAATGGCATTAAAAAAATGCTTACATAATATTGTATAAATAACAAATTGTTAATAGTTAGAAACTTTTGCAGGGAAACTGTTCCAATTCGTAATAAGAAAAAGAAGTAATAATCTATGAATGGCCGTTTTGGGGCACATTGCCATTTACCAGATTTAAACTATGGCCAAATTGAGGCGAATCCCGCGCAGGATGCGGGACCAAATGCGCTTGCGCCGATTGTGTCAACTAACTTGTTTAAACTGGCGCGAATAGTCCCGTGACTTCTTGGCTCAATTTACACCGCCGCGGAATGGAATGGAAGCGACTTTTTGCAACAAAATTGTATGCGGGAATTTCTGAGAGTGCGCGAGAATTCTCCAGAAGACGCGCGACCTGTTATTAGGCTCGTGTCTAGTTTGTACGTTACACTATTGAGATAGAGTACATTATGCTTTGTAAAAAAAAAGTTGCTGCCATTCCATTCCGCGACGGTGTAAATTGAGCCTAAATCATTAAAACAATGGACGCGCGCTGTCACATCTCGCATCTCGGGCGGAATTCGCATCGATGTTGCCAGAGCCTAAAAATGTTGCTTAAGACGTATCGGACCATTACCGCAAAGTTTTTAGCTAGTTACAACTCAGATATCATGTTTTATGTTTAAAAGAAACTTAAATTTAATAATTTTGCATGATATTACAAAAAAAAAATTACATATCTATTCCCAACCCCTCTTTGACACATTGTAATAATTATCATCTTTTTTTCTAATATTAATAATACCTTAATAATAGGAACCGAAAACTTAAATAATGTAGTTACAACCTTTAAGTAAAGTACCTACACAATTTTTTTTATTAGTTAAAATTCAACTTGAAAAATTCAATAGTTCATTTTTAACTTTGAAATGAAAATACCAAAAAAAAATTTTTGTTTTTGTAAATTTGCTCTCAGTTTCTGAAAATCTTATCAATTCAAACCTCATGTCAACTTGATTGCATAACATAACTTAACGCCTCTATTCCCCGAAGGGTTAGCCAGAGGTGTACCTATAGTACATCCGCATTTCTCCAGTTATGTTTAAGTCCCATGTAACAGGGGGCGAGTCTATTCCCAACAACCGGGCACAAATCCAGACTCCGGGTTGCTACTGAGAAATTCCAGATGGAAAAACCCAATAACATTTTGCCCGACCCGGGAATCGAACCCAGGACCTCATGCTCAGTAGTGGCACTAGCGACTACTAGACCAACGAGGCAGTCCCTTGATTGATCATTGGTAATTAGGTCACCCAATGGTTAACATTAAGATTTGACAGTTTTAAATTGACTAGTATTTCAGAAACAAAGGACACCTAAGGCTAATAATGCAATAAAATAATCAGGCTATTTATCGGGGAAATATCTTTCAATTTATTTTTTTCAGCCAATCGCAGCAGTTTACGTTCGCTTGACAATTTGTCACATCACTTTTGCAATAATTTACGTTGGAGAACCTGGCCTTTAGTGCATTTTAGGCCTTAGCTAACAAATAATAGGTATTATTTTACAAAAAACAATGTTTTTTATTTACTGCTTTATTTGCAGAACCCTAAAAGTCACTTCGTTTTTCTAAAAGCCTGATAAAATCTCTGAGCTGATTAGCTGTTGCGATTTGTGATTGGCTGACGAAAATATTTATAACCAATCACAGACCATGCGTTATATTTGACATCAGATAAAGTTAAATAGGCTTTCAGAAAACGAGGGAGATTCTCATAACCACCACAGAAACAAACAACATAAAAATTAAACACACAAAAAATATATAAAAATTACATTTGTATATAAACAATATATTATAATTATTTTACCTAAAGCAACATATTTTGCAAAACTAAATTAACTTTTAATTGCTTTATTTTGTGCTGTGGAATTATAATATTTTATATGTTTAATACAAAAATTTACATAATTATAATAATAGAGCCTTTGATAAAAAAATAGGACATTATTATGCTTGTAGGTTTAATAAGGGGTAGGTATTCATGTCCAAATTGTTAACAAACCATACTGACTGCGGATAATTACGATTATAATTTAACTATGGATACATGGATAAATTATTTAAATACATACCAGTGAAGACATAATTATTTGAAATGTTATTTTACATGAATAAGATAAAATATGCTGTATTGATATTTTAATTACCCAAGGGTCGATTTTTCAATCTTCAGATAACTTTCAACTGAGGAATAAATATTGTGTTTGACAGGTTTTGAAAGGAAAATATGGTAAACTGCCATTGTTATTCTTTAGTTAAAAGTTATCTGATGATTGAAAAATCGGCCAAGCGTTTTTTAGCTTGAGTTGATAGACAATTTAAGAAATCTATAAATTATTCGATTTTAACTAATCTAATTAGGGTACATTGGAACTAAAGAAAAGGTATTTACTTTTATAGTAAGATAAGAATAGTTTCCGAAAAACTTAGAAATTGAGGCAAGTATTTGAACCAAACATATTTATATTTTATTCATAATATAATCCATGTCGTGAATTATTTTGAGAGCTTGTGACTAACGTAGGTTTAAAGATAAGTAAATTAGGATACTTTGTATTTTGTTTAGATATCATTACGAAGGACACAAAAATAAAAGGTTTCTATACCCTTTATTAATGTTTTAAAATAGTTATGAACGTTTTTACGCATTCTGGTGGCTTGATACCTGTTGCCTACCCATTTTGACTTAAGCAATATTGTGCACAAATATAATATCTTAGAATATAAAATTTACAGGGTGTAAGGGACAGTCTTCCGCAGACTGATGGGGTGAATTCAGTAAATCATACTAAGATGACCGGTACATGAAATCATTTCAGGAACTTTATGGGAATCCAATAAACCTAATTTGTTTTATTACCTCACACGCAATGTATCGTTAGTGTGGCAAAACACACGTAGCGATCGGCCGGCAGCGCGCTCGCGCCACGTGATTTATTTCAACATACATTTATCCATTGCTGATTTTTTTATTTCAGCTGTTACTGTTATTTTCATAAACGGAGTGCTGCGTACAGAGAATATAATTTTACATTGAAATAAAGGAATAGTAACTGAAAAAAAAAAACGATTAAAATTTTCCGGTGGAATATGATTCAAAATAAGGAGCTGAATGCACCCTGTTAGTTTGCAGAGGGCCGACCCTGTATAATTAAGTAGTTGTTTTGCAGAATAATAATAATATGTTAACAATAACAATTTTCTTGATACATTTTATGAGAGCTCATCATTATATTCTAATTTGGCAGTTTCGATTTTAATTTCGAATACATTTTTAAACATCTAGTGCTAACAATTTTAATATCAGCCAGTACTTGATACATTTAAATTCAAATTCAGAATGCATATTCAAACTTACGTAATTTATCCGAGCAGGGCGTTTTGCCGTCATATTGGTATTTCTCCAGTTGAAGATTAGCTTGCAGTGGACGCGTATCGGGATAATTCTGGTAAAACCATGCCAACTGCCTGGAAGAATTGTGCAATCTAACATGAGCTTATTAACAACACCGTCCGGTGCTAGGAAAATGGATAGGAAGGGTAAGGGAAGGGTAAGGGAAGGGTAAAAGAGGGGTTAGGGTTTTAGAAGTTATGATATTATGCAAATTTACGAGGTAAGAATCTTATCAAAGTAGTATATAGGCACGTCAGGTATACTAAAAAACATTCTAGAAATAGGGACATGTTTTTTTTTCTAAACAAATAGATGTAAACCGTTACCTGAACTGGCCTGTTTAGGAGCTTTGTTTTTATTTGTTCTAGTTTGAGGACTGCTAAAATTTCTAAAACTGAATCCATCCGAGTCGAATTTGGAACAATAAAACAAAAATCGAAGCAGGAATTCAATACTACATGGCAGTGGCTGGGTGGGTAGGAAATAGGGTAAAGGTAATAAGGGTAAGGGTAAATAGGGGCCCGATTCGACTTGGATAGGCAGAATATTTGAGAATTAAATCCTCCATAGGACACCCTTCATATCGATGAAAACCAGAGTTTCGACAAATGAGACTAAAGCAAAAAAATTAAAAAGCTAGATTAATGTTTAAATATTCAAAGCCAATATAAATAGCAAATAACGTTGAACACTGTTAAAAGTTGACTCTACTGTAATAAATAATTAAGGATGGTAGTCAGCAAGATAATACAAAATAGGTGAAATAGTTACTCACAAATTTAAAAAAGGAAAAATAAACCCTTTAATAATTAAAAAACGTAGGATAATCTTTCCAACATGATCGCTACCTTCAAACGGCCTCTTATTAATTAAAATCACTAGGACAAGAGTAACCACACAGTAGCAGATCAGAATAGAGTAGAAAAAATAATAGTAGCATAATAGAATAATAGTTGTGGTAACAGCAGAGATTAGATCGCAGAGTTGATCTATTTTTACCTCATTTTCAGCCCGTTCTTCATCGCTTTGGTATTGAACATCTAGTTCGGAACTGTTTACGCTGTTCTCCCAATCTTCGGAAGATTCTACTGATGATGCATCTAGGTCGATTTCTGCTAAAGTAATAAATTTTCAAATTAAAACTTGACCTTGAAAACTTGTTAGTTTCATGACAATCAATGGAGCAAGAAAGAAATATTGACACGATTTTATAAGGCCTTTTTAAATTGCTGTTTCTTCTTCCTTTGTATCAGTACTAACTATTAGCCAGCCAGTATTTCAGTTAGGTAGAAGCGGGGCTGGATGTCTAGTGTAGGGAACGCCAGACTTACACTAAGTACGACCACGTGTGGATTAGGCTGTTACTAACTCCAACAGTCTGGTCTGATACGGTCCAAATGATTAGAATTGGTCCAAATGTTTGGTATTTATCCAAATAATTAGTATTGGTCCAAATGTTTGGTATTTATCCAAATAATTAGTATTGGTCCAAATGTTTGGTATTTGTCCAAATGTTTGGTAGTTGTCCAAATATTTGGTATTTGTCAAAATGTTTGGTATTTGTCCAAATGTTTGGTATTTGTCCAAATGTTTGCTATTTGTCCAAATATTAATCCAAATGGTTGTCTGAATGTTGAGTATTGGACCAAATGTCAAGTGAACATTAGTCGAAATATTGCATATTGGTGTCCTTTGGCCTAAATGTTTTAGTTATTAGACTTACCAATAACCATAGGCTCAGCATGCCTATTTGGCGGGACGGCGGGCAGTCGTAACGCCGTCGCGTTGATAGCCAGCGCCTGAGGACCATGGCGACTACTTGCCGACGGTTGTAACGACAGGTCCTGTAGATTCACGTCGATTGATGGCAGCTCTTCGGCGTATCTTACCAGGGGATGTTCCTGGGGATAGAAGTTATTACTGAATAAGCCGACTATGGAAAAAACTGGTTGAAAAATTATAATTTGATTTTAGTGTGACTTCTTATGTGTTAAATGTACCCTTTACAACTCATTTGTAGAAATTGGTTAATTTATTAGGCCACAACATTCTCCTATGTAAGTATGAGATTTAATTTGCAAGATAATTTGAAAGTTGTTAGGAATGTCGTGTCTTCTGTTGCCAAATTATCGTTCATCATTATCATCAGACTATAGCAGTCCACTGCTGGACACAGGCCTCTCCAATTGCAATTGCAAATTACCGTTCCAGGTGCCTTATTTTCACTTTCATCATTTATTTGGGGT
This sequence comes from Dryobotodes eremita, assembly GCA_917490735.1. NCBI lineage: Eukaryota > Metazoa > Arthropoda > Insecta > Lepidoptera > Noctuidae > Dryobotodes > Dryobotodes eremita. The sequence continues at coordinate 11,049,805 of OU823267.1, forward strand.
CGGCGCAACATGTCTTTCTCTTCCATACTTCTCTATTTGTTGTCATCTCAGTACAGTAGTCACCCCCTTTCAAGCCATATCATCTCATCAGATCTTTCACAAAGTCTATCCATCGTTTTATTTGGTCTTCCTGTGCTCTTATAGACACACGTTATTACGATATAATAAAGTAAAGGTAATTAAATATATGGATGTATCGTAGCTCAAAAACTTCTTTGAAACTCTATATTACTCACACACTAAATTATTACTTGTTAAAATTTTGGAAAAATCGTCTCTTTTTCAATATTTCTAAATATGTGATCACCATGTATCTATCATATAATTAATTTACCTGTTATTGCATTATATTTAATTCTTTTTATCTATTGTGGTATAGTAATTTTATTCTAGGTGCATCGTCTTCACATATAATTATATAATTAATGTATACCTATATAATATTGTAAAACATTTTAAAAGAGTAACGGTGGAGTTTCTTGCCCATTCTTCTCCATACGAAACTACCTTTTGGAAGGGGCAACTAGAATCAGTTCTAATTTTTTGTAAATTTTGACGTTCAAAAGTGCCTTTTATGTGCCTATTTGAAATAAATGATTTGACTTTGGCTTTATATTGTCTCGCTGCACACAGATTTAATGCAGAGGACCGGCAGATAATTATTCAATATACTTACAGGATGAGCTAGTTCACAAATGGGGTTCAAACGGAGGTCGATCATTTCGAGAACCGAAAGGTAACCTGTGTCGAACTCCGGCGGAAGGATTGATATCTGCGAATTAAATAACATTGTATATTATTTTTTACCATTTATAATAAAACACCTTATAAACACTGTTTCTATGGCTGGGAGTGGGGACAAGATGCTTTCCTTCACATTTTTAAGAGCAGTGCTGACAAGGTGCGCAGAGTGATTGCCTTTTTTTTTCGTAGGTACATCAGGGGTCGTTTTTTTTTCATTTTTATTGCGAAATTGGCTCGCTCTTGACTTCAATCTCGCCTGATGTAAAGAGATGTCGTTATCATTGCCCTCCCCCCAATGTTATAAATACCAAAAAAAATATTTAATTGGGATGGAAGAAACCACAATTTTAGAACATTATAGCATGCAATTATTATCAAAGCAAATGATATGCCCAATTTGTCTCAATATACAATAATAATAGCTATCAATAATGAGGTTATCAACTAAACCAGCCTGTGATAACTCGATCAATAAAATTGTGAATCATTGCCCTGTTGACATATTAAACTCCAATGTTTGTACATACAACATTACAAAGGTATTCTCATATTGTACTGATGATACTCTTTGTTGTTGCAATCATGCATTGTTTTTAAGGGAAATTAAATTTCTTGGATTATACAGGGTTAGTTTTCAAAGACCTGCCCAATTTTCAGAGATGATTCAGAATCGATATGATTTTCAATTTAAGAAATTAAATAGTTATGTTTTTTTTTGTCCTGCCCGCTTCTTAAAACAGAACGTGTGGAAATGAGAGAAAAAGGAGAGATTTGTGAAAGGAGAAATTTTTACGGTATCTAAATTGGTAGGTCACAAATCATAGGCGACGCCACTGCCGGGGCATAGATACCCTCTCTGTGAGAGGGAGAAGGCCATAATCCCCCACGCGGCACAATGCGGGTTCATTTATTTTATTACCGCTGCTCTCAAAACGGTAAAGGAAAACATCGTGAAGAAAGCGGCATGTCCTAGAAATGAACATTCGAAGAAATGTGACATCAACCAAATTGGTAGATGGTAGGGTAAAATGTTTTATTAAAAGTTTTGTATCATCCGTACGTACCATCTACCTAATCTATTATAAGATCAACAAGTAACGGCCCCCCTTTAGGGCAAAGTGCTCTTCTGATACAGAGAAGGAATGAGCATCGACAAGCATGCTTGCCTACGGTGTGTTAGCGATCTGCAACTTTTAAAGTTCAGATTTCCTCATGATGACTTACTTCACCGCAAGTCAGTGATACAAAATATTTTAGAAATCAACCAATAAATTAGTTAAGCTTATCGCAGTCCACAGGCTAGACATAGGCTTCTCCAAAGTTGCGCCACAACACCCGATTCTTCGCCTTCCGCTACATTTGTCCCAGCCGCCTTTTTAAGGTCGTCGGTCCATCTAGCTGGGGGGCGTCCCACACTACGTTAGCCGATTCCCAGTCTACACTTAAGGACTCTGCCATCCAATGGCCAGAAAAGTATATAATAAAATTGAACAAGACACATTGGTACTTGCCTGGTTTTGAACCCGCATTCGCGCGCACAGAGGTTAAGGGTCCCACTTCTTAAAAGCAGGTCCCCTAACCTCTAGCCCATCACAACATTTTAGGTGCAAATAATAAATAATTTAGTCCACAAAATTATATTGTTAATAAGCCCCATGACCAACTCGAAAAAACTAATTTAGACTACTCAGCGCAGTGGCTTAGCGAACCGTATGTCTTTTGTTTACAGAATGTTGCCCCAGCAATGAAATCAATATTCAATGGTTTTGTCCTGTATCGTAGCATAAGCATAATCAGCCTATAATGTTCTCACTGCTAGGGCACAGGCCTCCTCTCTGTGAGAGGGAGTGGGCCGTAATCCACCACGCGGGCCCAGTGCGGGTTGGCGGATGTCACAATGTCTTCGAATTTTTGGTTCTACGACATGCCGGTTTCCTCACGATGTTTTCCTTCACTGTTTTGAGAGCAGTGGTGATGAAGTAATTGACACAAAGTAAAGCGCCTATCGAGGTAGACCGCGGCGAAGGTGATGTGACGATCTAATCATGTTTGCGGGGTCAACATGGCCAGAGATCGCACTAAAAATAGAGGTATAGAAGAAAAAAGGGGAGGCCTTTGCTCAGCAGTGAGACACAACAAGGCTAACATAAAAAAAGCATCTGTCAGGGCTCGAACCTACGACTTACAACTTGTAAGTCGCGGCCGTTTCGACTGGGCCATCACTGCTCTGCGCGGTATCATACGTGAGTATTTTACTAACACAAACCTCATAATACGCAGAAATTAGACCCGAAGCCGTAGCCGTAGCCGTAGGACATAACAATATTTTTGTTACGCGATAATCGAAGTCGTGATTCATAGCGCAGAAGCCAATCGTTTAGTCACTGCACCGACCTTGTCTTTGAATTAACAATATTAGTAGACCTAGGCGCCTAGATACTTGACCCAGATTTAGGTATTAGGAGGACAAAAAACGAAATAAAATTATCCGGAAAAGAACAGCACCCTAATTGCGTAACACACTATCTATCACAATCTGAATCATTTTGAAGCCTACTACTAATCCATTGCTTCATATATTCGAAAAATTTGTCTGCTCAACAACGTAAATAACGCAATGAATGTTGTTGAGCTGTAAAAATACAAGCTTATTCCTACTGTTAGTTTGTTACGCAATTACCCCGCTGGAGTTACTGACAGCTTGCAAATTTACAAACTAAAGTGGCAGAGGGCTGACCATGTCTGTTGAAGGACCAATCTCCGACGGAGCAGACGAATCCTTGAGAGGTGACTGCGAACGATAGTCCCTCTACTAAATGGAGAGACGATGAAAAGGCGGCCGGGAAGAACGGAAGCGAAAGGCGGAGAATTAGGTGCAACTTCGACGAGTCCTATGTACAGCAGTGGATTGCAATAGGCTGAGTTAATGAATTTAATTAGATTTTATAATATCTAAAGTCGTATAGAGGTATGAGGAACAGGGTGTAAAGTTAACTCATACTCTATGGAAAAGGGAGGATCCTCCGACCAGACGGGTGTTGTGTCTGGTGGCCAACTGCCCAACGGTTGATGTCGGGATGTTGTATATATGCTAGTTGCGCGGTAAACTCTGCTTGCGCGATGCAGGATTTTACGTGACGTCAGTATGACGCGTAGCTCGCATGTGTCGATTGTAGATGCCGCTACAGTCGATATAACAACGCCATGTTTTCTTAAAGTGTAAAAAGTAGGACTACCTGCCTCTATGTTTAATATACGTGCTTGCACACCCACATAATTATATCTGAATGCGGAAGAAATATGTGTACCTACTTAAACTAAAATCATATTCAAATCTGCAACCTAGAACAGGTTCTGTCATTGTACCAATTATGTGGCGCGAAGGTCGCTCGAAGGCAAATTGATATAAAAAATTGAGGACAATCATAGCGAGTTATTAGTTACCTGCCTACAGAGGCGGATTATCCCTAAGGCAAACTAGGCACGTGCCTATGGGCACGAGGTTACAAGATGGCGCGTGCACGTCAATTTTTAGGCCTAGAAAATAATTAGCATAAAATTAAAATTAACATAAAAGATTAGGTAATTTTATACAGATGTACTCTCTTAAAATGAATCAGTGGAATTTCACTGATTTTCCAGTGGATCTCACTGGTTTTCCAGTGAAACTTCACTGATTCAACCAGTGAAATTCACTGGTTGAATTGGTATGGTATGTAACCTCTAACAATTTCGCTAAATTTTTTGACGTCACTGCAAAGATAGTTCTAAGCATTTTTGCACGCTTCATAAGCAAAGCGCGTGAGGTTGTGCTCTACTCTCGCCTTACAAAGAACAAGTAATTCCTTGAGAGAAAAATGTCTCTATTTACTTCATATCGCACTTGTAGAATAATATTCTCAACACTCATGTTATTTTCAAAAGGCATTTTGCTATTTAAAATAATGAGAAAACTGTTTAAAAATATTATTCTGTGGACGTCCGTGTGTCTGTATGTATGGATCCCGCCGTGGTCTCGATAACTCACAAAAAACTTAACAAATCGAGTCCATTTTTTTTAAACGCTTCAGTTTTATCGAAAACTAAGTACTTTCGAAAATCACGGTTAATTCAAAGTAGTTTAATTGTAATTTCAGGTTTTTACACATTTTTCAGTCGAAAAACACGATTTCTTACCAAAATTCAAATTTTTTTTTCGGCGTTAATTTCAGTCCCTCTATACAGGTTGACTTTGAAAACATGCGACAAAATTTAAGGTGGTGTTCTACCCATCAATATGAACAACTTTTACTATGGGACCAACTTAGAATTCTCAAAAAAGAATTCGACCTACTTAAACAAAATAGTCCAATCGGGTATGTACCTTTATACAGGAAAACCGTTTTTTTTTTTGTGAATTCTAAGTTGCTCCCTTAGTAAAAGTTGTTCATATTGATGGGTAGAACACCACCTTAAATTTTGTCGCATGTTTTCAAAGTCAGGCTGTATAGGTCGCTAGCCCGCGCGGAGACGCGTCTTTTAACACCTCACACGTGCGCCTAGCATATATAGAAATAATTTTTAAGGAACTTTTAACAATTTTTTTAATGTTACTTTTCATATTTTTCATAAGTAAACCCGTAGAGTTATAAATTCACTCAACACATTTACGGTTTTTGTTTGTATTAAATGGTCAACAAATGGGTTTCTTCCCCTTAACTTATAGTGAAGAACGATACTTATAGTGTTGGACGATTTCTTAATTTTATAGTTACTTAACAGTAAGTTATGTTTAAATTACTTATTAGCTAATAGGGTAGATTGTAACGTGACGAAAGTATCACAAACTGTGATCTATACTTCAAAAGAGGTACAATTTGGAGTTTGTATGTAGAGTTGTGTTGTGTTTGTGTGTTTATTGTTGTTGTGTGTTGTGTTTGTTTGTTTGTGTGTGTTGTGTTGTTTGTTTGTGTGTGTTGTTTTAGTTTGTTGGTGTGTGTTCTTTTTTTTGTATGTGTGTTTTTTCTTTGCGTCATGTTTACCGCAAATAAATGTATTTTCTTTCTTTCTTTTTTCTTTTACATACAAACTCCAAATGATCAATGCTCATGTCTTCCTCGTATGAGAAGATGCCTATGCTCTGCAGTGGGGCAGTTACAGATTTATATTATTATCCTGGTTATGTAGATAGTATGTGCGGTACTGGTATTATTATTATTATTAATAAAACAATAGGTTACCTGATTATTATTGAGCTGCAGGAACATAAGGTCGACGCACTTGAGTATGGACAGCGGGAACTCCTTCACCCTGTTGTTTCTGAGGTTGCAGTGCACCAGGGCCTCCATATCGTTCATGTTGCTGGGTAGTGTTTCTATGAAGTTGTTTTCTAGCGTTAACCATCTGGAATGTTAAGACTTTCATAGGATACTAGCTTTTATCTGCGGCTTCACTTGCGTAGAGGTCAGAAATTATCTCACGGGAACGGACTAGCAGGATAAACGTATCCTCTGTCAGCATTAATCAGGTTATAAACTGTATGCCAAATTTTGTCCAAATCTTATTAGTAGGATAATACTAATGATTGAAAGTGTGCGTTACTCCAGCGGAATGTTGTCGCTTTTCAGGATTTTGGCTCGACAGATATAGTACCCCATCTCGTGTAAATGTGCCCGAAATTTAGAATTTGTGCGTCCAGCCGATCCAAAGATATTCACGAAAAACAGATTCCGCTGGAGTAACGTTACCCCAGCGGCATGTTTTTTAACCGGTGGTCGTAGCTGAGCACAAACTAGCTACTTAGATAGATTGAATTTGTGCCTAATTGTGCCCAAAAAGTGAAATTTGTGCGTCTTGAGGTTTCAGAGTTATTCAAGATGCCGCTGGGGTAACGTTTAGCAAATTGCTGTACCTCTCAAACGGCATGACATACAACTACGATTTTTTTTACTACGGTGGGTCTTAATTTGTGCTTATGCTGTGCACTTTTATTTTTTCTATAATCTACACCGTTGGAAGAAAAAAAATTGATTTTCAAAAACCCTAAAATCGATCCTTGCGCTTCAATGAGAAACCCTAGAAACTTACCAATTATGGTGGTTTGTACCTTTTATGAACTCAAAGCATCATGCGAAATTAGATGTTTCTATTCCAACTCCTCAGAGAGATATTTCATTGTAATTAAATTCTGGCTACGCTAAAGTGTAACACTCCAATACACGAGTTATTATTAAGTGACGGTAATTATGATTCGACAAATAATTAGTACCTTTATTCAATTGCTTATCCTTAAAGTTTCAGCTGAAAAATCCTTGTAACTACACAGATATATGAAGAATACCATAGGAAAAGAAATTTCACGAGTAACCGAACAAATTCGAATGACTGTATAAAAGCGGCCGCGCAGTATATTGTGCCAAACTTCTTAAATTTGTAGTATTATAATAAAATTTTGATGGGTACAGGTGCGTACAAATGTGTTAAATAACTATTTACTTACTTTTGTATAAGTATGTAACGTAGAGCGTTATCTATCAGAGAGTAGGGATTTTATTGACGAGTTTATTACCTACAAACATAATGTTAATAAAGTTTGAATGTAGATTTTGAACATAACTCCATACTTAGGTACCGATATTATTCTCATGGCTTTATAAGGTCACATATATTATTATGTATGATGAGTATGACAGCACTTTTACCACTTACCGTTGTTTTTAATTACAACGTAGCCGTAATTTCATAGGTCTTAAGTCATCAGGAACTATTGGGTGATTTGCAACGGCGATATGACATCGCCACGGCGCACACTGGTCCCGAATGATAAAAAAGTGGACATTAAGAAATTTTTGACAGAAGGTCAACGGATTCGGCTGATTTTTTTTTTTGTAGACAGCTGATGCAATTACAAATCACTTTTATAGATTGAGTTTTTGCCAAATAAGCCGTATTTTCAGAGAAAAAAAATATTGAAATATTTTTTGTATGAAAGAAATCCTAATTTTGTCTTTATCTTCCAAGATTCAAACGTATTCAAAATAAAACTTAGCGCAGCTTGTAGAGGGGCTAATTTCTCACTACTTTGTCATAGACACTCAACTGCGATTTTGTGCTCCTTTTGAGTTACATGCACTTTAAATATTTTTTGTATGAAAAAATCCTAATTTTGTCTTTATCTTCCAAGATTCAAACGTATTCAAAATAAAACTTAGCGCAGCTTGTAGAGGGGTTAATTGTTCATCACTTTGCCATAGACACTCAATTGCGATTTTGTGCTCCTTTTCAGTTACAGGCACTTTAAATGTTTCGTTGTCGGATGAGCTTTACTAGTTTTTTGTAGACAGCTGATACAATTACAAGTAACTTTTGAAGATGTATTTTTTGTTAAATAAGCCGTATTTTCAGAGTTAAAAAATTAATTCAGGCGGATTAGAAATAATCTTGTTAAAGATAGACTAAGATGTAATAACATTTTCTTCATTAATAAGTAACTCTTATAAATGTCTTTCTATTAAAAAAAGTCTTATTTTAAATATATCAAATAAACAACTTGGATATCTCAAAACGTGTACAGACATGTTCAGGTACAGGTAATTTATTGTGTGACTCATATTCAGATTATAAGCATTTTTTGGTAATGAGTCATTGCTTAACGCAGTTAACAATTAACCCCTCTACAAGCTGCGCTAAGTTTTATTTTGAATACGTTTGAATCTTGGAAGATAAAGACAAAATTAGGATTTTTTCATACAAAAAATATTTAAAGTGCATGTAACTCAAAAGGAGCACAAAATCGCAGTTGAGTGTCTATGACAAAGTAGTGAGAAATTAGCCCCTCTACAAGCTGCGCTAAGTTTTATTTTGAATACGTTTGAATCTTGGAAGATAAAGACAAAATTAGGATTTTTTCATACAAAAAATATTTAAAGTGCATGTAACTCAAAAGGAGCACAAAATCGCAGTTGAGTGTCTATGACAAAGTAGTGAGAAATTAGCCCCTCTACAAGCTGCGCTAAGTTTTATTTTGAATACGTTTGAATCTTGGAAGATAAAGACAAAATTAGGATTTTTTCATACAAAAAATATTTAAAGTGCATGTAACTCAAAAGGAGCACAAAATCGCAGTTGAGTGTCTATGACAAAGTAGTGAGAAATTAGGCCCTCTACAAGCTGCGCTAAGTTTTATTTTGAATACGTTTGAATCTTGGAAGATAAAGACAAAATTAGGATTTTTTCATACAAAAAATATTTAAAGTGCATGTAACTCAAAAGGAGCACAAAATCGCAGTCGAGTGTCTATGACAAAGTAGTGAGAAATTAGCCCCTCTACAAGCTGCGCTAAGTTTTATTTTGAATACGTTTGAATCTTGGAAGATAAAGACAAAATTAGGATTTTTTCATACAAAAAATATTTAAAGTGCATGTAACTCAAAAGGAGCACAAAATCGCAGTTGAGTGTCTATGACAAAGTAGTGAGAAATTAGCCCCTCTACAAGCTGCGCTAAGTTTTATTTTGAATACGTTTGAATCTTGGAAGATAAAGACAAAATTAGGATTTTTTCATACAAAAAATATTTAAAGTGCATGTAACTCAAAAGGAGCACAAAATCGCAGTTGAGTGTCTATGACAAAGTAGTGAGAAATTAGCCCCTCTACAAGCTGCGCTAAGTTTTATTTTGAATACGTTTGAATCTTGGAAGATAAAGACAAAATTAGGATTTTTTCATACAAAAAATATTTAAAGTGCATGTAACTCAAAAGGAGCACAAAATCGCAGAAGAGTGTCTATGACAAAGTAGTGAGAAATTAGCATCTCTACAAGCTGCTTTAAGTTTTATTTTGAATACGTTTGAATCTTGGAAGATAAAGACAAAATTAGGATTTCTTTCATACAAAAAATATTTCAATATTTTTTTTCTCTGAAAATACGGCTTATTTGGCAAAAACTCAATCTATAAAAGTGATTTGTAATTGCATCAGCTGTCTACAAAAAAAAAATCAGCCGAATCCGTTGACCTTCTGTCAAAAATTTCTTAATGTCCACTTTTTTATCATTCGGGACCAGTGTGCGGCGCCGGCGGCGGTGGCTTCTTTCTCTAGTGTATCAAATTGTGCAAACCATTTAAGAGGTATATATACTTACCGTAAGCAGCTTTATTTATGGGAAATTAAAAACAAGAAAGTGTTAAGTATTTATCTTTAAAGCTTTTGATTGAAAAAGTATTTTGGTATGTTTAAGTATTATTATTGATAAAAGTGGGTATCTAAATCACAGATCTTTCACTTAAAGCTATGCACAGTTTTATTTAAGAGGCTGGTTGAGAGCTCTTCGCCCACTCAAACCATGCAACCATTACCTAAATCATTAGTTTTCTGTGATTAAAATAGGAATCAAAATCACAGATCTTACACATACGTTATTGTACAAAGTATTTTTGTATGTTTTTAGTGTTGTTATGATTAAAGTAGGCGTCAAAATAACAGATTTACAGATTTATTTTAGTAAGTTTTAGGGGTTTATTTATAAACGTTACTTAAAGTTAAATGACGTTCAAACGTCAAGAATGTATGGTTAAACAGTCGCTAATCATTACTTAACTTTAAGCTACGTTTATAAATAAACCCCTTAATGTTTAGACAACGAGATATTAAAATACTTTATATTTATAATAGGCATCAAAATCACAGATCGTTTAATTAAGTCTATATTATTGTGAATACTACAGAAATCAAGAACCAATTCGTATAAAAGGAAGCGCTGTCACACAGCGCGCCCACCCTAATGACCTTCTCCAACCAACCTAAAATCAATTAATGGATAAAGGAATCATTGCGCGTATTAAACCCCGATCCCTCAGACTGGGGTATTTCAATGCCAATGGCATCATAGGTCAGCGTGACGAAATCGCGACCTTCCTCCGCGATCACAATATAGACGTCCTCCTCGTACAGGAGACGTTCCTTAAACCCCATCACCGTAGGCCGTCCATCGCAAACTATCGCGTAGTCCGCAACGACAGGATTCGGTGTCACCGGGGCGGTACCCTGATCTACTACAGGGCTTCGCTCTATTGCATCCCAATAGACCCCCCTCCCCTCTCACGATTAGAAGTGTCTATATGTCGACTAGGCATGACGGGTCACCAGCCGATCACTCTGGTGTCGGCTTACCTCCCCCCCACCAATACCTCAGAGAACTTTCAATTACTGACTGACGACCTGACCCTCCTGCTCGGCTTGAGTGACTCCGTTATCATAGCGGGCGATCTCAATGCCAAGCACACCGCATGGAATAGTGCCATTATCTCTACCCGAGGGAGACACTTGTTCGACCTCAGTCCTCTTCTTAACTTCGACGTCATCGCCCCGATGACCCCCACCCACTTCCCCGCTAACGTTGACCACGCCCCTGACGTGCTCGATGTAGCACTCCTAAAGAATATCAACCTACGGTTGGCCTCTATAGAAGTGCTACAAGAGCTAGACTCTGACCACCGACCAGTCGTAATGAGACTAGCCCCTCGCATAGGTCTCCCCGACCCCGACCAACCCCCCCTCACGAGAGTGGTAACGGACTGGAGGTTAGTAAGCGAACGCCTGAAAGCCAACACGTCCCCCCACTTAGACTCTATCCCCGACCTCTTCGACTCAGTCGCAGACACGACGGCCGCGATCGGCTCGTTCACAGAACACGTACAATCCGTCCTGAACGATTGTTCAAGGGAAGTTCCAGCGATAGATGACTATCGCTGGAAATTGCCGGACGATGTGCGTGAGCTGTTGACCGAGAAGAACGCGGCCTTCCGTGCGTACAGCAACTTTCCCTGCTCCGCGAACCGAACCCACATGCGCTACTTGCAGCGAACTGTAAGGAACCGCGTGGCGGAAGTACGTAACGCGGGCTGGGACAAGATGCTGAGCGAACTAGAGCCCACCCACCTGGCATTCTGGGAGCTTCAGAGGAAACTCAAATCCCGAGAAGTAGCCCCCATGCCCCCCCTGACCCGCCCTGACGGCACCGTCGCCTTCGACGATGCCGACAAGGCCGAATGCCTCGCCGATAGTCTAGAGGCCCAATGCTCGCCCAGCACTCAACCAGTAGACCAGGCCCACCTCTCTGAGGTGGAAGCCGAAGTCGAAAGGAGAGCTTCCCTCCCCCCCGTAGAAGACCCCGAGTTTCCTCTGCCTCCCGTCACTCCCGACGAAGTGCACGATCTCATAAAGGGTCTCAAGCCCCGCAAAGCCCCCGGTTCGGACGGTATCACCAATAGGGTGATACAGCTCCTCCCCGCTCATCTGATCATGCTCATGACCACCATCTTCAATGGTGCCATGAGCAATAACATCTTCCCCCAATCGTGGAAACAGGCCACTGTCATTGGTATTCCCAAGCCAGGCAAGCCCAAATCCGCTCCCTCCAGCTACCGCCCCATCAGTCTGCTCAACGTCCTCGGCAAAATCTATGAGAGGCTTATTTATAAGCGTCTCAGAGACTACGCCGAGACGAAGGGCCTCATTCCCAACGAGCAGTTCGGTTTTCGAACCCAACACTCGTGCGTGCAACAGGTCCACCGGATCATCGAACACATAAGCGTCGGTTTCCAACGCGGTTCTTTGACCGGTGCCGTGTTTTTCGATATAGCGAAAGCGTTCGACAAAGTCTGGCACGACGGCTTATTATATAAGCTGTACAAACTTAAAGTGCCAGATCGTCTCGTGCTCATCTTACGAGACTTTTTGTCGAATCGCACGTTTCGCTATCGCATCGAAGGAGCGCTATCCTCCCCCCGCCCAATCCGCGCCGGAGTCCCTCAGGGCTCCGTGCTGGCCCCCCTAATTTTCACGCTATTCACCAGCGATATCCCGAAAAGTAAAAAGGCTCAGTTGGCTCTGTTCGCAGACGATACGGCCATTTACTACACCGGCTTCGGCCGCGACTCGATCTCTCGCATTCTCCAAACCTCAGTCAACCAGCTCGGTGACTGGTTTAGGAAGTGGAGAATCGAAGTCAATCCCGATAAGAGTCAAGCGGTGTTCTTTTCGAAACCGCGACTCAGACCCCTCCTTCCCCGTCCGCTGACCATGTACGGCAAGCCTATCCCTTGGGAGAAGCGAGCCAAATACTTGGGCGTCGTCCTAGACCAGCACCTCTCCTTCTCGGAGCACATAAAGCAGGCGCGCTCGCGCGCCGCTTTCGCTCTCGGTAGGCTCCACTCCGTCCTGAATGCACGCAGCAAATTGTCACTTAGGTGCAAATTGCGCATTTACACAGCGTGCATTCGCCCCATCATGACCTATGCGAGCGTAGTATTCGCACAAGCGAAGCCCCATCACATCCATAGGATGCAGACCCTCCAAAACCGGTTCCTCCGCAGGGCGACCGGTGCCCCTTGGTTCGTTCGGAACGAAAGTCTCCATCTCGATCTTAAAATCCCGACCATCAGTCAGTTCATGAAACGCCTATCCAAGCGTTTCTTCGACTCCGCCGCCACTCACCGCAACCCTCTGGTTGTCGCGGCCGCCAGTTATATCCCCTCCCGAATCAGTCATACCCGCCGTCCCCGGCATGTCCTAGTCGACCCCGATGACCCCATAACCCTCCTCCAGGACAGCAGTAGGGCCACAAGTACAGTGCACAAACACAGACCGCCATCGTTCCGACCTCGCCGACGAGGTCCCACGCGACGACCCCCCCGCATCCGTTCCCCCCGTCCCCAGTCCGATGAGGCCTCAGCCCGCGCCGTAGCTGAGCCTGTAGCTTTAAACTCCCCGTTTAATAATCATGATACTATAAACCCTTTGATCCAGCCCGTCCCCAATATCGCGCTGCCCTCTCCCGATGACGCCCTAAGCCGAGGTCCGTACCCCACAGGGGGTGCCCTTAGCGTGCGGTCATCTATCATTTAAGTTTTAGTTTTAAATTTTTCCGCTCCTGGCTGGAGGCCTTTTAGAGTAAAATCCGAAAGGCAACCACAGGACAGACCGGTTAAGCAGCCACGACCCCCAGTGGTCAAAACTGCGAGTTGCCCTTCTAAAAAAAAAAAAAAAAAAAAAAAAAAAAAAAAAAAAAAAAAAAAAAAAAAAAAAAAAAAACAGCGCGCCCCTTTCGCTCGAGAACCATCGGACCGTCAACACGTCGTAGCGACCGACATTTCTTTTTTTCTAATTTCGTGCCATTTTCTTTTGTTGTTTATTATTTGATTTATTAAAATTACTATTGTAGCCGTTACAGTTTTGTCTTTTAAAAAAAATAACTTGCCACCTCGTTTGCAAGAATATATAAATCATTCTTTTTACGTTTATAGTGTTATCATTACAGTATATATTTCAATCGCAGATTATTTACTTAAGCCTATACAAAATGTATTTTTGTATGTTTTTCGTGTTATGTTATGATTAAAATAGCCATCAAAATAATAAATCGTTCACTTAAGTGTATGCTTGTATAAACTATTTTTGTACGTTTTCAGTATTATCACTACAGTAGGCTTCAAAATCACAGGTCTTTTACTTAAATGAATGATTATATAAATTTACAACGTTTTTTTGGAAGTTTTTTGTGTTATGTTATGTTTGATTAAAGTAGGCATCAAAATTTAAATCACATAAATTACTTAAATTTACTTAAATAAAAAAAATACAATAATTTCGAAAAAAATACTTAAATTTATGTAATCTTTATCTAAGCAGGAATACAGAGTATTCTTGCTTATTATTTTAAACAATATTTCAGTTGTCACAAAATTAAGTAATCGCTGTCAAATATGAAAAACAGATGCTTTAGTACGTTAAATGTTATTCACACGTGTAAATGATTGCATGTGGAATAATATTATTACTACCGTTTTGAATTTTACTATACACATCGTCATAACATTCAAATGCTTTGTTGTTCATTCTATAGCAATGTGCCCCATAATGTCCAATACCCTCCGGATTTTCTGGAGGCTGAAATTCAATAATTCAATAATTGCTAAAATCATATAAACTTTGTTACTTAATTCAATATTAATGGGAACATCGTCCTTGTTAATATAATTATCATGAAATTCGAAAATTATTAAATCATTCAGGTCATAACTAAATATTGCACGACCTATTCCACAGATGTGACAAATTGGATTATCATCATTTGTTAAACATGATTGGACTGACTCTCGCAAATATTTAACACCTTTTTGTATTATGATATTCATATTCAACGGTAAATACTTGCAATAATATTTATTATTATTTTCATGACTAGTACATGTTTCGTTAGTACAACATCTTTTCCTTGTTGCAGAAAAATATAAATTGCATACATCTTCAAAAATTTTTGTGACATTACATTCACAACCAACCGTATAGTATTTACTGGAACTTTTCTCAGAAGAATAAAAAAGTTGAATCAGTAAATTTTCTCTTTTTTCGTACAGCCTATGTCCATATTTTTTGGTATTAGCTAATTGTTTTATTAATGACGTAAAAACGTCATTAGTCATTGTTTCAGAAGCATCCACTTCTCGTCTATATGTAGCTCTGTCTTTATAAGCTACAGCAAAAGCTTGTGCTACCGAATCAAATGCGCAAGTATTTGTTAATATAACTCCGCTCTGATTGAGTTGACGATTTGAGTTGGCGATATTACCATTCTGTAAAATATACAATGGTTTTGATGTAACGCATTTGGTTTTATTACGAGGGGCAGAAAGTCCTCGCCAATTTTCTATTTCTATGGGCTCATCTTGAAATATAGATTCTAATTCGAAATCATCATTTAATTAGCGTTTATGCTCTCGTTCATCGAAATCATCATTTAATTTGCGTTTAATATGTTTACTGGCCTCCAATTCATGTGTATAGTCACTGGAACTTAGTTTTACTGTTCCGTTAATAAAACTATAATGTTGGATTAAAAATTCATCTAAGCGTATACGTTCGTCTTTTGTATTAAAATATATTCTTTTAATATCTTTAAAATGATTGTCGACATTTGAACTACTCGCGTCATGTTTGGCGTCATCATAATGTTTGTTCATGACATTACCCCACATTGGTAGTTTTTTGAGTAGCCTTTTTAAAGTAGTATGAATTTCAGGCAAATAATATTCATTTTTATTGTAAGTCGGTTCGAGTAACTGTATATATAATATTTCAGTTTCTATAGTCTTGTCATAAAATGATATAAGAGGAATAATAGTAGAATCTCTTTCAATTTCTGTATCCTGCATTATTACATCAGATTCAGAATCTTCGTCACTCTGTTCAATGTGAATATGGTTTGTTTTAATTTTGGATTTTAAACGTTGCAACGCTTGCTCACATCTGGAATCTGTATCGATTAAATCAATTCTCTTAAATTGATGTAAAGATACCGTTATTAAATCCGTTATGATTAATTTTACTTCCTTGTAGCAACAAAGTTGTTGGATCTGTTTTATACAGTCGATATAAAAATATTTACATTTTTCTGAAGCCTTATCAAAACAACTTTGTTTATATAATTTTTTTATGAAGTGAGACTTATCCAACCGTATGTAGCATTTTGGGACATCATTGGTATCTTGCCCTTCAAGAATAGAAAAAGATTGTTTCAAATAGCTATTGCAATCTGATTTAAGGAAAGCATTAGTAATAGACCCTATCAATGCAGAAGAATCATCACAAATGATCTCATTTGGTAAAACTCTATTTTTAATCCAGGTTTTTAACCATGCGGCTATTGTATGAATGGTGTGTGACTCTGATGCCATATAACTTATTGGAACACTGGAACTTTTAGTGTAAGCTATAAGAGCATACAAAAATATGTGTTTAGCTTTGATATTTTTTAAATGATCATTTGCTTCAGGAGGAGTAATCTTACGAAACAATGAACCAGTGGCGTCAATGGACAGTATCTTATAAGTACTTTTTAATACTTCATCATAGAAACGGCTTTGTTCGTTTGTCCAAAAATATAAAAAGAAAGGAACAAGACAAAATGTACGAATAAATGTATTATATGGTGAGCTTTGAGCCATGGCGAAAACTGACAAGACGGTGTTTTTGTCAAATTGAAGTGCATTCTTTACTTCATATCGCATTTTTCTTAAATTTGGCAATTTTGGTAAAGTTGGTGGTTCCTTTGGATTTTCCATATCCATAACTTCATTTGCGATACTGTGTCGGACTCTCAACGCTTTTTCATATTTAAGTTTTTCTTTTAGTTTAACTACTCTACTGGAAACAAGTCTGTTCTTAACGCTCGGATCATGAACAAAGGTTTTATTATAATTTTTCATTTCAAGAGTTACAGTTGTAAAATTCTCTGACATGAAGGATATATTTATTAAGATATTCGCTGCACACTGTGTACAATTACCTATGCATTTAATGTCATTTGCTTGCATATCTGTAGGGACTTAGTTACTTTTAAATGCGATCGTACACTTTAAATCAGTTTTTCTCCATATTTGGTCCTGTATGTAATTAGTCCAACTATCTTGAGGAAGTCTGTGGTGCCTAGGTGTAATGTTTTTGAATTCATAAATATCCACCTGGAAACAAAGACTTCTACAATAATTAGTATCTTCATTTTCAGCATGGTCATTTCCTTGACAATCAATATTTACGTCGTTGTAATCAAAATCAAAGAGTTCTTTCTTATTTCTTTTAATACACATGTATATGGCTTTTATACTCATTTCTTTATTATAAATTTCACTTAACTCCCGCTGTATAGATTCATACACATTATGAGTAACGGGTGGAACAGCTGAAATAAAGATGTCCTTATATTTGGAAATAACATGTTTTTTATCATTTTAAAGATGTAGCGCTTTTCCTGCCTGCCATTTTAGTAATATTTTAATTGTTGGTTCGGCGCGAGTGGAAGATATCAAATTAATGGTAGAAAACGTTTTGACTGCCACGTTACGCCACCCTTTGCTCGCAAAGCACGCCGATGGCGTTTCGTTCGCCAAGGGTCATGTATTAGGCTCCATCCGCTTAAAATAAAAAAAAAATTTTTTTAGCGAACATTTCATGTTGTTTATGAATTTATTAAGGTAAGTCAGCACCCCAATTGCGTAATACACGATCTATCACAATCTGAATCGTTTTGAAACAGATTGCTAATCCATTGCTTCATAAGTTTGAAAAAAATATCTGCTCGACAATGTAAATAACGCAATGAATGTTGTTGTAGTGTCAAAATGAAACAGATTAGTCGTAATCGTTTACTAAAATGAGTTACGCAATTACATAGCAGATCTAGATACCTTGTAATTGTAATCAAAAGTGACATGTGCAGCGGAGTTCCATGATAACGATTATCGCTCCTGCTCCCGTGTAGTGCTGAGAGTGAACATTCGGAAGTTTGCATTCGTCAGTGACAGCGAATAGTAACAAGCCTGTGTAATGGAAACAAACAAAATAAATATGTTTAAGTAAGTTTAAAAGTAAAATATATATAGTAATTTAAAATACAGTTTATGGAATGGGCACAAAAAGGTGGATATAAAAACAAGGAAAACTTTTATAAGCGGGCGTCACGAGCATGGCGTACGTACTCCGTCCACTGTCGGTTGGCGGGAGTGTGAGGTCGCGGGAGGGGATGTCGTCTCCCGTTGCATTGCGAAATTAAAATTTTCGTTTTTTTGCAAGTCAGTGTCGGGTTGTTATATTAACGTAAAAATAAATTGAATTTGGCGGGCTACCACTGCGCAATCACCTTAAGGACAAGTCCGTACTTGTTTATACAAGTCCGGATTTACGACGTGTATTATTGCGAAATGATAAAAGGAGACCCGCGGGCTAATTGCGTATCACACTAATAAATATGTGTTACGTGTGTGTGACAGTGTGTTACGCTTTACGCAATTAAAGTGCAGGAGCTGTGGACATAACTCTAAATAAATCGAAAAACAAACAGATAAATAATTATAAACTTACCTTAAAATCAGAAAGTACACTCGTGATTATACACACAATGCCTTGGAATTTCTGGGAAAAAAACAATGAGCACACACCCTTCACGCACGAGTAATTAGCGGCAACTGACGACACCGAACAGGCAAATAAACAAAATCTATAAACAGAATTTTTATTTTATTGTTATATCATAATTATCTTTTTTAGCAATAAAAAATACCATTTATCGTCAAATATACATATTGCAGTCTTTATTAAATTGCTGTAGGTAGTTATGTTTTTCTGTAGGTAGTTATGTTCTAAGTCAGAACAAGTACCTACAAAAAGAACTTCTAACATTTGACTGAAAGTTAAAGATTTGCAAATCCTTAATATAATATAACTTACATATTGTGCGTGTATACGTACGTGTTTTACAAACCAATAAATAATTTTATGTAACACTTTTGTGTGAGACTGTTTCAAAAAACGAAATCTTGTACTACAAATTTAAGAAGGTTGGCACAATATACTGCGCGGCCGCTTTTATACAGTCATTCGAATTTGTTCGGTTAATCGTGAAATTTCTTTTCCTATGGTATTCTTCATATATCTGTGTAGTTACAAGGATTTTTCAGCTGAAACTTTAAGGATAAGCAATTGAATAAAGGTACTAATTATTTGTCGAATCATAATTACCGTCACTTAATAATAACTCGTGTATTGGAGTGTTACACTTTAGCGTAGCCAGAATTTAATTAAAATGAAATATCTCTCTGAGGAGTTGGAATAGAAACATCTAATTTCGCATGATGCTTTGAGTTCATAAAAGGTACAAACCACCATAATTGGTAAGTTTCTAGGGTTTCTCATTGAAGCGCAAGGATCGATTTTAGGGTTTTTGAAAATCAATTTTTTTTCTTCCAACGGTGTAGATTATAGAAAAAATAAAAGTGCACAGCATAAGCACAAATTAAGACCCACCGTAGTAAAAAAAATCGTAGTTGTATGTCATGCCGTTTGAGAGGTACAGCAATTTGCTAAACGTTACCCCAGCGGCATCTTGAATAACTCTGAAACCTCAAGACGCACAAATTTCACTTTTTGGGCACAATTAGGCACAAATTCAATCTATCTAAGTAGCTAGTTTGTGCTCAGCTACGACCACCGGTTAAAAAACATGCCGCTGGGGTAACGTTACTCCAGCGGAATCTGTTTTTCGTGAATATCTTTGGATCGGCTGGACGCACAAATTCTAAATTTCGGGCACATTTACACGAGATGGGGTACTAATTATCTGTCGAGCCAAAATCCTGAAAAGCGACAACATTCCGCTGGAGTAACGCACACTGATTGAAATACTATCGTGAATTCATATTTTCATTGCAAATACCAAACTTAGCTGGAGAGCTTGTTATAAAACTAAAATAACATGGAGTTCGTTTGTTCTAGAATGGAATCATGGAAACAAACAAGCGCAGAGGGCGCAGTTAACTCAACCTTCCCCATACATATTTAATTTAGTAATAACATTTAATTTGATCTCACAAATAATACAAATTAATTGATTAATTTATTTCTTGTTTTTTTATTTATTTTAAATATTATAAATAATTATATCCACCGAAATGCCCCGGTACCTGCGTGATTCTGCGTCGATTGTCCCAGAACATTATTTCACGGCGCGCCACAGGGCGCCCCGGCACTTATACACTTGTATTACAAAAGATTTCTATGAACCGATAGTAAACAAATGACTGTTTCCTTTTATGGACAGACCAGGCCTAATTATGCAACCTGTTTTAGAATAATAGAAACTTTAATTTTTTTAACTTTTTTATTATAAAAAATAAACTCGTTTTATAACACTATTTTATTTATTATTTTTTTATCCAAATCTTATTAGTAAGATAATACTAATGATTAAAATACTGTCGTGAATTCATACTTTCATTGCAACTACCAAACTTAGCTGGAGAACTTGTTATAAAACTAAAATAATAATTATGGACTTTGTTTGTTCTAGAATGGAAACAAACAAGCGCAGGGGGCACAGTTAACTCAACCTTCCCTTCAGATTTTCTTAAATATTTTTTTTTGTAATTATTCTTAATATAATTATGTATAATATTTAAAACTAAATTAATTAATAGTAAAACGAAGAAAGAAATGAATCAATAAATTTTTATTATTTGTGAGATCAAATTAAATGTTATTACTAAAATAATTATCATACATAATTAATTTAGTAACAACATTTAATTTGAATAAATATTTAAGAAAATCTCAATTGAAAATGATAAGTAACTTATTTTAATTTTTTTATCAATAGTGGCCGTGAAGTTTCTTGCCCATTCTTTTCCGTAAGAACCTGCTATGCTTCTGAATGGGCAACTAGCTTCATATTTCTAATTCAAAAGTGCCTGTTTAATTGAAATAAATGCTTTGAGTTTGAGTTTAATATTTTTGATTTCTGGGAGTCTACAAAAATACTTTCAATTAAATTATAAATTGTTCAATGATATTCTTAAATCATTCAATCTTGTTAAGAGCTGTTTGAAAATAAATATTAATGTGGGGAAAAAATACCAAATTACAATAATTACATTGTTTTTTTTTTATTACAACCTCCATACTGAACATGTTTCTCCATTGTATCTCTATGTAACCAACTTTTCATAACTGCAAACATGTTGTCTGTTCTTACTTTAGGAAGTTAGTTGTTTTAATTTGTTGAATGTTATTTGAATGCACAATGAATAATCAGTCTATAATGTTCCAACTGCTGGGACACAGGCCTCCTCTCTGTAAGAAGGAGTGGGCCATAATCCACCACACGGGCCCAGTGCGGGTTGGTGGATGTCACATGTCTTAGATTTTTTGGGTTCTAGGACATGCCGGTTTCTTCATGAAGATTTGAGAGCAGTGGAGATAAAATTAAATACACAAAGTAAAGTGCCTGGCTAGGTTCGAACTCACTACCTACAACTCTTAAGTCGGGGCCGATACCACTGGGCCACCACTGCTGTTGTTTGAATAATAATATCAAATTATCTATAGAAATACAATACAATTGAACTGCCTGTTTGTTATGTCAAAATAACAGCTTTTACCAAATTCATATGACAGTATACAGGGTGGCCGGGGCATCGACGCGCAACCTGTTACCATGGATTCAGTACTCACATAATTCTGAAACATTGGTTACTTTTTTTTTTATTGACCCTGTAGGTATTGCACTATTCTATGAAACAGCAATTTTTCTTTAAATATCCAACAAAAAAAATTCTAGTATCATGTGCTGAGTTCATGGTTACAGTTTACGCATCCATGTCCTTGCCAACCTGTACATGGTCCTTAAATAAAAACAAAATTTTTAACATTTTTGTCTGTCTGTCTTTTTACTCTGGCTAATCTCCGAAAGGGCTTTACCGATTTTGACAGGACTTTCTCTGGCAGATAGCTGATGTTATAAGGAGTAACATATGCAACTTTTTGTCCTAGTAGCACATTCCTGTGGGATAGTTTCCGACTACAACGCTGGCGATGCCGCGGGCAGCAGCTAGTCCTAAATATTGGTAATGGATTTTTTGTAAGATTGATGATGATGGCCTTGGTGGTAACTAATGCTAAGAAAAATTTATTAAACAAATGGATAAAGCTTTATTATAAAGAAATATTCATTCATTCACAATAGTTTCTTCAAATTTCCTATGTTCTTAAAATTACCTGAAATACTTAAATTTTTAATTTTTTATTATAGCTTTTGATAACAAGGCAAAGTTTAGGCTCAAAAAACTGTGTCAAGGCATTATCTAGAGATAAATGTTATTGAAATTATTTGACGCCGAGCACAATTATTATGAAATTGTAGGTATAACAAATTATAGATAAAAAAATTGTAAGGCCAAATTCAAGGTTTTATCTGTATTTGAACACAAGTAACCTTGACCACAGTATACAGAAGTAGGTAGTTAATTTTTTATGACACACTGTATGAGGTCATGTTTGAGCCTAAATAAAAAGCATCTTAAAAAAAACAAAAGATAAAAATCTTTGAGTAGATAATTGCTGAGAGTAACTACCTGTATGTAAAAAAATATAAAAAGTTGTTTTATACATTATTCTATACACATAAAGAATAAGTTACACAAGAATTATAAATTATTTTGTAAATAAACCTACAGAACCATACCTTAGTTTTGATAACTTGGTAATTTCATCAGGTAAGGCTACTAGCTCATTGCCTCTTGCACCAAAAGTATCAAGTTTCTCCAACTTCCCAATTTCTTTCGGTATCTCCCGCAGCTCTATCCTGTTGCACCAAAACGCTTCAAGGTTCTCAAGCTCACCAATCTCCGGAATTAACACTTTTAGAGGATTATAACTTATGTTTAAATTCACCAAGTTTTTTAAATGACCTATCTCCGGCGGGAGATACGTGATATTATTATAGTCAAGAGTCAACGTTGTCAGGTTCAATAACTGTGTTATTTCCTGAGGAACGACAGCAATTTTATTCCTATGCAAGTAAAGGTGCTCTACATCAGAACAGGTGTAAAGCAAATCGGGTATTTCAATTATTTCGAACGCGTTCAAACTCAGCCGGGATTTCTTTTTGACTATGGCCTGTTCAATGAGGGCCAGTATATGGTTTTCACGGATAAATTTTAATATTGCACTCATTTTTGTATCTATTTTTGGTTACATTTCTATTGCGTTTTTGAATTTGTTGTGAGTGACAGGTGTGTCTGGTTCGCGAGATTATTATGATAAATAAACATCTGGGTCTCTACACAAAACATGAGAGAGGGATGCGTAGATACATTTTGTGCTGTGAGAGAGAGATAGAACAATAACATCGTTAACATTGCAATAAAGAACTGGAACGTTGCTTTGACATTACATAATGAATTGTGTTGCTATATCTATAAATACAATTTCTACTAATCAATAAATAAAGTAGTCTATACACGACAGAGTTGATTGTGTTACAATAAAATAATTTAGTACCTTAAAAGCAATTTTTGATGTTATTTCTCAGTATTTAGTAAAACATTGTATTCACCTATTGAATAAACATTTTGAAACCTGTACATAACAAAGTACTAATGCGTAATGGATCGTAACTACTGTATCGATTTTCCGCGGTAATTGTGAAAATGGCTGGCTTTTATCGCCGCTTTAATAAATAAGTGGATACAACTATAATATCAATAACATAAGTGGAATAAAATATGTAAATCGATCATTTTTGTTTAGTGGAACTATAAATTGATGTTGTGTTCAGTTAGTTTCATATAAATGTGAAAGGATTAAATAAATCAAAATGCAGTCATATGTTTTTAAATTCATATTTTTGATAATTTTAACTATACAGTGTTGTATTGCAGACGCTAACGGTAAGAATTTATATTCGTAAACATAGGCATTATCAACCTAAACAAACACTTTATTTTCTTTGTTTATTCGTGCCACAAATAAACTTACAAACACTACATTGACCTTGATTTAACTTACGCTAATGAGCAATAATTAGGTTTTACTCACACGCACAGCATTTCTATTCATAAATGCGTGTTGAAAAAAGACTCATCTAAAGCTGTTGTTATTTTACTTTTATTGTTATTATTTACAGTAACTATCAACTATCAATGAAAATATTCATGAACTAGGAATTAATATATTTTTCAACTCAGCGAAGCAAAATTGTAACAAGATATTCTAGGCCACTGATCAACTGATTAACTGACTTTAATTACATCTTTTCAGCCTCCCAAAACAAGACGTCTCATCATCTCCGAAGGTTAGGCGACGATGGCTATTTCAAATCCAAACCATCATACCGATCTTTTCAGCCAGTTTCCATCAGATATCACAAATCGACGTATCCGAGAGCTGATGATCGATCCGACTATGATATAACTTCCTATGACACGGAGTATGGTGGCGTTGTGTCGAACTTTACGTCTTCCATTTACGATGATAACCCTCAGCTGTATCCTAATCCGGAGTTCGTGTCTAGGAGTAATCAGGGTAAGTCAAACTTTTCTTATTTCCTTTCATAAATGTTTAACAAAAACGTGATGTTGGTGTGTTAATCTTGATTCACTGATCCAAATTCACAGATCTTGTGGTTTTATATGCCTTTCCCCACCACCTTTGCTGGTCCCGTTTTGCGACAGAAATATGCCAAAAGTCAACGATAGTTTTATTAAATGGTATTTGTTTTTGTACTAAAATAATAAGATCTTTTATTTGGCAGTATTAAGTAAGACTGCAGACAACAAGGTAGATTCGGAGTCTGATCTACCAGATGACTCTTTAGCTGATGCAGATCTGAAGGAACACAATATTATAGATAGCGTGACATATCTGTATGGTTTCAATAATTGCCATGGAGTTAGAAACGAATGGATGATACTGGTGAGTATATATTGACGACATTATCAAACTCAGACTAGATTTCTGTTTTTCTTCTAAAAAATGTCAGCGTTTTCTGTTCAGAAAATCTTCTGAAATTGCCCAGACTGCTACTACCCTGTTGGCACGGGCTATTAAGCAATAGCTTAATAGCCCGTGTCAGTAGATGAACCGGTTTTGGTTAACCCTTAACTTTCCACCAGATCTTCATTACAAGCGGCATAGCAGTGGTACTCCTCATCAGCGCGGTGATGTGGCTGATGTGGAGCGAGTACGCGGCTGAGTTCCGTCGGAGCAGCAAGTTGTACCCCATCAATATTAACTTGTGCTGCTGTTTAGCTGCTTGCACTGTTATATATGTACAAGCAGTTATGGTGAGTAATATTTTTATAAATTAATGTACTTATATGGATAGTGCAACTCGCTTTAATTCTGTAAAAAAAATGGTATACTATACTCCATGAAAGACAAAAAAAAGTCAACATTAAAAAAATGCAAAAGTAAAGATCTTATTATTTTACCTACGGTTTCTAGAAAGACGCAACACCAACCAACTCTTTTTAACGTATCGTAACATCACGCCTGTTTTCCCCGAAGGGTTAGGCAGAGGTGTGCCTCTAGTACACCCACATTACGCCGGTTATGTTTAAGTCCCATGTAATAGGGGTGGGCTTATTGCCAATAACCGGGCACAAATCCAGACTCCGGGCTGCTATTGAGTAATTGCTCATGGAAAACCTAATAATACATTGCACGGATAATTCGAAGCCGGGACCTCATGGTCAGTAGTGGCGCTGCCGACCACTAGACCAACGAGGCAGTGACTACATCTTAAATGTAACAATATTATGTGTATGAACTGATATATCAGAAAAGTTATCTGGAACTTATGCCGAGGGTACGTATATTTGAACGAAAAATAATGTTATATTACACATTACTCTTGTGGGGAATAAACCTTCTCTTATTTCCCCAGGGCGTATCATCCCCCTCTCAATGCGAGAGGATAGCTCTTCTCCTGCACTATACGCACGTATGCTGCGCGATGTGGATAGTGGCGCTAGCGGCGGCAGTCGCAGAGTACTGTGCGTGTGACACTCTACTGCCGCTGAAGTACAACTACCTGCTGGCTTATGGCGTGCCTGCTGTCGTTGTTATGGTAAGAAAAACTATGGTCCTAAGACTTTCAACTAATAGCAGGGCCTTCACTAGAGCAGTAGTCTTAGGCTCTTTCATCCTGCTCAGAATGTAATCCTTGGAATAATGTCTGAATCCTTAGATGTTAAGAGAACTAAATTATTTGAGAGTGATGCTTTAGCGCTCTGAAAGTAAAAAATCGAAAAATTTATTTGTCGTTATAAGAGTTCTCGAGAACCTAACCAAACGTGATTAAGAAGTCACAAAGCTTACGGTCTGTCCAGCAAGCTCACGGTGCCCAGCGTCTGTCGCCGAATCTCGGGATGCTTTTTGTGGATATTTCGGGTTTGCATTAGTAGTAGATTTAATAATGTTTAGGAATATGGTCAGTAAAAACATGTCCTTTTTTTTGGATCGGTCTTCTTCGCTAAAGAACCTCCTCTCTCTCATTTATTAAAAGTCAACTTGACAACTGACGTTTCGTTCACAAACAAACCTCAACACGGTCTGATTATGGTCTGCATGCCAAGTCTTACACAACTGTGTTTAAAAATAAGTTTCTTTCCAGTTCAACTACGCTCTTTCAATGGAGCACTATGAAATAAAGCATTACTGCTGGATGTCTATAGAAAAAGGCATGGTCATGGGGTTCATGGTACCAGCAATGATTTTAATCCTTATAAACACAGCCATCATTATCTTGGGCTTGCAAAGCGTCAATAAAAAGCAAGCAGAAACTTTAACAGCCAAAATACAGGAATTGGTAGATCATCACATAGCTAACTGGCCTAAAACAGATCAAATGGATGATAAAAATGGCAGTATTGATACGTTAGATAATATTTATACGCCAGGCAGTAGTAGGAAGAATACGGATAGTTCAGAAACTCTGGACAAAGATTATATTGGTAGTGAGGACGATTGTCATTACGTGAACATGGCAATACCGGGGGAGAACGGTGACACTGGCAGTGAGGTGAGTTGCCACATCAATTTTTTTATATGTATGGTAATTTTTAGATCTCACCTAATATGGTAGCAATAAATTTACTGAAATTACCTTTATCTATTTTAGCCCAATTTGGCTCAAGCTGCGAAAGCCTTGCATGATAAGAGTCTCCTCAATATGTTATACATGGATAATATTTCTTGGAAATGGAGCTGGAACACTGAAGGCAATGAATTAAAGACTTATTTGAACTTATGTCTTGTATTGGAACCATTCTTTGCAATCAACTGGGTGATGGGAGTAGTCGCCATAGAAAACGCGGCCCATTGGTCTACACCTACGATTTATTTGATACTCGTCGTTGTTATGGTAAGTTTAATGATATTTCGTGAAAAGGTAAGTTACCTTAGGTTAAACTTTGTAAGATATGCTAAAACGAGAACGAAAGTAACAAAAAATATATGAGTTTGTTTAAATCATTTTACAGTTATTTTTGTGCACCTCCCAGCAAGTGTGCGCCATTCTTTCGTTTGTGCGTTCTATTCTCAATATGTGTGATTTCAGTACGTTTATCTTACAACAACCATATGTACAACACTGCCGATCGTAAAGCCGAAGTCCACAGCGCCGTGTTGCGAAGCTGTTATCAGTGAGCCAACACTTACAAGAAATAGGTATATAATTTTCTTACAAATTAAATGAAAAAATTAAAATATGTCACGAATAGCGAAGATAGACTGCTGGCAGGAATACAGACAGTTGAGTAGTTTGTGGAAACGACTAAATATGATTATTCTGCTATTTCCCAATTTTTTAT
This sequence comes from Dryobotodes eremita, assembly GCA_917490735.1. Taxonomy (NCBI): domain Eukaryota; kingdom Metazoa; phylum Arthropoda; class Insecta; order Lepidoptera; family Noctuidae; genus Dryobotodes; species Dryobotodes eremita. The sequence continues at coordinate 11,077,728 of OU823267.1, forward strand.
TCCCTTAGTCGATACTTGAAAAGATAGGAAACCAAATTACCTTGTAAAGAAATATTTACTTACAGGACAACAGACAGCATTCCTCTCCTGGATCCCACAATTCAGCAGCCAATAGTGACTCCAGCGCCCGCGGACACCATAAGTACTATAAGTATTTAATTCATTACAAATACCATGACTTGGTTTACACAGTTTAGCCCTAAAATCGACTTCACTTGTTGACTTCACTTGAAATACGATTGAAAATCGATCAGATGATCGGTCCTGTTTTTGAGGGTAATATAGAAAATGATTTAGCACTGTTGTCTCTCAGACGACTGGAGCGAATAAATCCATAAGAGCTTGAAGAGAAAAAAGAAAGAATGGCCAGTGTCATGCCATTGCTAAATAATTTACAAAAACGGTTAGAAAAATCTAGTATTATTTATTATAATGGCTGCATGCAGTCGATTGATGTCGAAAAAAAATGTTTGGTTAGTATATTCGTGAAATAACATACACCTACTAAATGAAAATAATTTTAAGAAAATTGGCAATATCCAGATGAGTATCTAAAAATAAAACAAGTCTGTTTAGCCGAAAGAAATTCAGATTTCTGGGGGATTTCCAGAGTCTGCATTTAGTTTAGTGTCATCACAAAAACTATAAATTGCCTTTATTTCAATTCTCACTTGCGATATTTATTTTATTATTTAACATTTACTTTATTTATTTTTGCAATATTTAATTAAAATTCTACCATAGTGATTCTAGAATTTTGCACTGGTATCTTCAATGTTGCCAGATTTCGTTTTTATTTCCCTTTTTTGTATAGTACTGCAAAATCACTGGTTCTTGCAAAAATAATTTTTACTCGTAATTTTCAGTTATTTCCAACCGCTATGTTTTAGCCACAATTGTGTACTTACAATACAACTTGCAACAAAGCTAAGGGCTTAAGCAGGATTATGGATGCCTTACAAACTCAAGAGCTTCTTTTTTGTTGGTTTTCTTGCTTTTTATGGTGTTAGTTGGTATTGTAGAGTTAAAATAAAGAGCCTAAATGACGGCGATTTTTCGTCACAATGTGACTTTTTAACCGTTAGGCTGTGCTTATGCGACAACGCGTAATGGTGTTACAGCTCAACTGTCGCCAATGAGACACAATTACTTTTCTATTGTTACCGAACTTAATTAGTTCGATCGACAGGTGAGAAGTAAAGAGGGAGTTGCCAGGTTGCCCGCGAAATTCAAATTTTCATAAGTTTTTTGCAATTCAGTGTCAGGTGGTATGTTGAACAAAGTAAGATTCGCGACCATAACAAGTATGTATTTACAGAATCATAATCATTAAAACCATCAATAGAACCCTCTAAGTTCCGATAATCCTATTGAATGACAATTTCACAAAATATCAATCAAAACGATTATATGAACTTAAGGAGTTTTTATGATTATAATTCTGTAAAGCTATATTTGTTACGGTCGTGAATTATATTATAATCAACATGCAACTGATCTGCAAATTGCAAAAAACCTAAGAAAATTTGATTTTGCGGGCAACCTCCCACTTGCCTTTAAAGGTATAATCACAGAATGCACGCTATCTCAACTGTCGCATAAATGCTGTCTTATTATGCCACGCTGATATAATTTTAAATAATGATGATAGTGTTCTCCTATAAATATCTTGAATTTAGGAATATAAAAATATATCTGTCAAAGTGGTGTGGATTGAGGTTTTATTCTCAGGGCCAACTGTAATGAGGAATTGTGTCTTCTTATCTTAATTATAACTAAACTTATGTCTTATTATTCATATCTAAATAGTATTATGTAGGTACTGAACCCTGAAAAACTCAGAACAGTAAAATTCTCTCCCAAGAAATGCATTTAGAATTTAATCATTAATATAATTCAACTTAAATGTGATTCATAAAAAGGAATTTTAGTAAAAATAAGTGGTTTAGATATAATACGTGTGTTAAAAAAAAGTTAATTCAATTCCATTTCAAATAATATTAGATAAAAATGGCGTAGTTTTGGAATTTATATGCTTCTGATTTATTTCTGGGAGTTTTATGCCTATTAGTGATAAAACATAAATAAAAGCAGTGACAAAATATAACACGCACAATAGTACATTAATAACTACTTAATCTAGACGTTAAGTTATATTGCTCTGCTCTGCATCCGAACATATATAAAATAAATTCTGAAGATTTGAGGAATGCTTTAAATAAGAACATGAAAGGGCAATTCATTAAAATGTCACTGCTTTTATTGGTCTAAATTTCAAAAGATTAGGTTACTGACTCTAGATTTTATAATCTATCTATAAGGACTTTTCTACCGCAAAGTTTACTAGAAATAAGTTATAACTCTAGAAGTCTACATTTCATTGAAATCTCATTCATAACAATAAAACTGTTCGACTCATAGGCATGGTCAGAGTGCTGACAATAACATAATTACCTATATTAATAATTCTACGTATATATGAAATATTATTATCACACCATGGGCGCAGCAAGGTGGAATATAAGCCTCCTCTTAAAATATGATTCTTATAATTAGATGTTATGAAGAATCTACAAAGACAATAACTTGTAAAAACAGACACTGCCCAGGGAACTACTTCTATTCTAGCTACGCCCATGTTTATATTATATAATTTTCTATAAATTTTGCTGAAGAGACATCAGTTTTGTCGGTACAGTGTGTTCAAATAGCATCAATTAAGGTCAGCAACTTTTATACTGAGATTCGTTCATGCCTCATCGTACCGGCAATCGACCCGCATTAAGAGCTACGGCCTATTTTCAGGCGCTTAGTGCTTCTGAAAATGAAATGTTATCACACTTTGGAAGCTGTAGGTACTCGAGTCGTACAAAATCTCAGTGCAAATAGGCCTACGAATGTGTTAAAATTACGATAACTAGCAACACGACAAAAGCTAGCGGTTGCATTAATTTTGAAAATGTTGCCAGATAAAAATAATTTATTACCAAATCGGGGTAGAGTATTTTTTGCTAAGGTTCAAATAACATATTGAATTTATATTATAATGTAAAAAAGAACTGCCTGAATTACATATTGTAATGCTTATTCATATAAATAAGTATAAAGATTGTATAAATGTTTAGTTGTGTTGTGTTAGATATTACAATAATAATTACATTACCTCTGATAAAATGAAATGTTTACGGCAATAAAAAATATCTCTCGTCAAAATAAAATATTATAAATGTTTGGAACTTACTACTTTGATTGTAGTTAAGATTTCATTTGTGATAGAAGATAGTGTGATAGCAATATTGTTGCCACGACAAGTTTTAATAAATGTTTTAAAATATCATTACTTCTAATATTTTATTTAGCCTACTTGCGCCCTAATTGCGTGACACACTATCAATCACAATCTGAATCATTTTGAAGCCTATTGCTAATCTATTGCTTCTTATGTTCGAAAAATTTGTCTGCTCAACAACGTAAATAACGCAATGAATGTTGCTGAACTGTCAAATTGAAAGCCATTCTTAATGATAGTGTGTTACACAATTACCCCGCTAGCCTACCTATTCTTATGGTGTGTTTTGACTTTCTCGGGTTTGGTCGTATGTATTTGTGGAACAACGTCCATTCGACTAGTGTTGATCGGTATCTACATTTGCTGAATTGGCATGCTCCAGTCGTTTTTACGTTCAATATATAAATAAATAACTAAAAAAAAAACTGTCGGTTACCTAATGTTCATAAGGTGCAGCGCAGACGGCACACTTCTTGTGCGATCGAGTCTGCGGCGCACAAAGTCTGCATGGCGCGCAAAATGTCGGTCGCGGATTTTTCACAGACTCAACGCACACGACGCACATCTTCGATCATTTTGTCGGCAGAGCTGTAGGGACGTAGACGCTATAGAAATCGTGCAGAGATCGCGAAGTATTATTTTGTACATGAAGTACAGAAAAAGAAGAAGAAATAGAGAATTTTGGGTACATCCTATACTTTCGGAAAGATTACTGAAGGGACAGTTCCATACTACGTGCGTTACGTCCACCCCTAGCAAATGCAGATTGCCGACTAAAGTGTGCGCCGTCTGCGTTAGCGCGCGTTGAAGCAAACGTTCAATTTTTTTCACACACTTTTTGTGCCGAGCGGCGCGGCGCGGCGCGGTGCGGTCTGCCCGAATTACACGGATTTTTTGTGCGCCGGAGTTTCTGCGCGTCGTGTGCGTTACTGCATATAATTGCATAGGTTCTATTTTCACAGACTAAAAAGTGCGTCACGGATAGTCTGTTGTCTGCGCTGCACCTGAATGAATAACTTAATTGAATACCTACATTAACTTCATCATTGTTGGACATCTTTTCGGTGGTGTCACGGGGAATGAACGGATTTTTACCGCCCGGCTCGGCTTATCCGCACGCTATGTACGCACAACGACATAATTATCAAGTTATTCATTTCCAGTATAAACTTGACTTCTCATTGTACGAAAAGCTTATACAATGCGCTTTATCGTAGTATATTTGATTTTACCGCCCGGCTGTACCAACCCGAAAGTGTGTAGCACGCCTTACTTTCTAGCATTTTATTTTATGGGTTACTCGTATGGAGTAGTACGGTTAGGCTTCCTGAACGTGAAGCCCACAGAACATATATACCCTTAAAGGGGGTGCTGCCTGAGCCGCAGCGGCGCCGGACCGCATGTTTGTTTATGAATGAACATCGCGCTGCGCCGCAAAGGAACCGCGTGTACACCGCATTGATGCAGAGTTATAAATAGTAAAGCAACGCTCATTAGTTCAGTTAACCACAGATGTGTATGGATTGAGACTCGTTACAAGTCCCTGTTAGTGTACAAACACAGTGGGGGCGCGGGTGTGTACGCTCTTCCCACGGCGGATTACGCTGCCCGCTCCGCTGACTTTGTTCATAGACAAAAGGAATTATGTGTTTACGACACCCGCTTGCGCATTCCGCTACCAGCGCCGCTCCCACTGTGTTTGTACCTTTAGGGCAGAGTCACACCGGAATGGCAGAGGCCGGCAGCGACGCGGCGAGCACTTTCAGTGTGAAATAATGGTAAACTTTATCTACATACTTAAAGGACCAGTATCGCTTGAAAAGGTCGCGCGGCCGCCCGCGGTGACGCGAGCGGCCGCGCGCCACGCGCGTCTTGTCGGTGGTTCTGTTCTGCCCACGGTGCCGCGAGCAACCTCGCGTCGCCGAGGTTGCTCGCGGCACCGCGCGCTCTTCATCCCCACCGAATGTAGAAACTAGTCAAGAGGAGACTAGGCGCGTGGGGTCTGGAGGTCGCGTGAGGCAGCCAGCGGCGCCGCAGAGGGCGCTGGCGCACGGTGGATCGAAAATCGGCTGTAGAAGACATAGGATCTCGATTTCTTAAATGTTATTTTTTTTGCTGGAAATGACTTCTGCTGATCATTACTATGTACAAAAATGACACCCGAGTTAATTCTGCCCAAAAACGAAGGAAATATATTTTTTTTACGAAAAATTTGTATGAAGCTAGTATGAAAAATCGAATTATCTCCTAAACGGCATGTTTAACCGTAATATCCTTGGAGGTGGTCATAGTGCAAATTATTTATGATTTTTTGGTTGCCGATTTGACGAAAAATTTAATGCCGTTTTTTTTAAAAAATCGTCTAAATATTTTTATTTATTTTTACATGTAAAACGATCCCTTTTAGTGTCCAAGTTAAAAAGTTCGATATGTTATTAACCCAAATATTAAGAACACACAAAACAAGAAAAATTAAATAAAAAAATTGCTGTTTTTTGACACATTTTTATTAATTTAAATAAAAAAAGATTATCAAACTCTTATTTAAGTAACATATAAAGTTATATTATATACAAAATAATTTAATTTAAGGAATTAATACTAAGCATTTGTAAAATAAAGTAAAATAAATAAAAAAAAAAGACAATATCATTAAATATTACAAAAAAAAAAACCCAAACAGACTCAAATACAAATTTACAAATAAGTACATATATAATTTTTTTACAAATTTTCCTTATCACTCTCGTTGTCAGACTCCAATTCTGAGTCAGCATCCAGATTGGATATATCCAAAAACTAGAACTCAGTTTCCTGAAATTAAATTAAGTCGAGAGTTTCAGCAAAAAAGCTCTACTTTTTCTTGGCATCTAACTTAGGCCTTTGTGCACTTAGCAAAGGATCCGAAGAAACAACAAGCATATTTAAAATGTCTTGATTGGAATCCTGCCTGCTTCTTTTCCGAGAATGATGTTCTCGAAACCTCCTAAAATCTTTGTTTCGAGACTCTGAGGCTTCTTCCGAGAGAGTCCCAATCGGCACAATATTATTTTTCTCAATTATGTCAGCCCCATGGATTAATAATTTATGAACGGTTGACGACATGTAGTACCAGTCGTATAATAATACGTACTTTTCTGCTGTTTTGCGGGCATAATCTCTAAATTTTATTATATCGACCTGCTCTCCAGATGTAATTGCTTGTAAAATTACAGCAAATCTTTTGATGAGGTCTTCATCCAAACCGGTTATAGCTGCGGTTTTATTAGGAAACTCAAAGAATTTTCTTGCAGTATTCCCGTCATTGGTGGTTCCCGAGCCTTGTTTTACTATATCAATCAACAGATTGAGCTCATCTTTGAATTTATTTTGAATTATTTTCTTCCTTGTCTGTAGCATTTCTTTGTGCTCATCACTTCTCGCTGCCCACCTTTTGAAGTCGAGCCTGTATGCAATGTGTAACAGACATTCCATACAATTTATACGGGCGTGTAGGGATGACAAGCCAAATTCATACAAGTCAGAACACACAATTTTTGATGTTACAGCATCTAAGCGGTTCATTTCTGTAAGCTTTGCTAAGCACAGGTAGCACGATGCATTTGATCTAGCTTCAGAAAGGTAAGTGCAAACTTTAGCGTCGATCATCGTCATCATTAGTTCATTAGTCACCCTATTATTATTATTGCACTCTGTGGGGATAAGGGCCTCAATTTCTTCATCCATTTGTTTTTTCAGCTCAAGGACAACTGCTTCACTCTCCTTTACAAAAGTAAACTTAACTGGACGACAATACAAAACTGAGCATGGTTTTGGGTTCGTCCATAAGATGTTGTCTGTCAGTTTAAGTGGCACCAAGGAGGTCATGAAAATGCTCGAGTCATCTTCCTCACCCTCCATTTTCTGCTTGTATCGGCTTTGGTTAGAAGCACCATCAAATCCCCACTTGGATATCAGCTTCAACTGCTTGTTATGCTCTTCCTTAGAAAGGCTTTGAAGGATTCTTGTAACTGTGATATCAAGTAAAGCTTGAAGTGTAATCCTAGCCGATGAATCAGTAACTGTCACTGATTGCTTCGGAGGGTAGCAATCAAGCTTAGTTTGTTGCACTTTATAGTAAGATGGATAAATATCCTTAGCACCTTCCCGAATGGCAGCCTCTCGCAACGTAATATATTGCCACTTTGAGAGTTTTAGCGAAAGAAGCAATCCAAGCGCCTTTTTTGACGTAAATATGATTGTTTTCGCTGGTTTCTTAAGCGTTTCATTTAATTTAGCGGCTGCTTCAGGATTTTTCATCATGTATTCGATGACAGAGGCGATATCTCCATGCCCTTCTTCTTTTAAACGTACTGCAGCTGCATATGCCAATTCACTGGAATCTTCGCCTGTGTGTTCATCAGATCTTCTCTTTTTTTGTTTACTTCCCAGATCTTCGAATGGTTTACGGGATCTTTTCGTCATTGTTCCAATGGACGTTGATGTCGACGGTTCTGGAGAGACTGAGGGCGCTCTTGGTATCTCATCAACACTTTGTTCTTGATTAACTAAAGTTTGCACAAAACTCGGCCAATCAATATTTGCTCCCAACCAATTCTCGTACTTTCTCCTGAAATTATCAAGGAATCGGTTGGATTTCTGCCACCTTTGTAAAGCGGCTCGCGTAAATCTCCGACAAAATTCTTTGAGAACAACACGATCTTCGTCAGACAGGCAATCGCCTATGCGGGATACAACTGCACTGAACAATACTTCATGATCAAATGAAGTACTCTCACTTCGTAGAAGAACAAACAAGTCTAAATTCGTGATTAAACTTTCCATTCTAAGATTTTATAGTCGCAGATTTAGTGTTAGCAGTTACACAGTTGTGAACAAACTAAATTATAAAACTAAACTTTAGCCCTTTTATTGAAAAACGCCAATAATTAGGTAACTACCCTCATTAGTTATCTTCTCATTAGCTAATGAAAATTTATAATTGTCACTAACTATTCTTAGAACTCATAGCACTGCTAATTAACAAATTAGCTTACTTATCAGGAAAAGTTGAATGTAACCCATAGTTGGTATTGTCGTGAGATATTGAAAATCATTAAATCACCTATAAAGACTCATTAGAAGACCTAATCAGTGTAGTTACTTAATCACTTCTTTTCGGACTCATTAGAAGAGTAAACAATTGGTAATTTGGTTGTATGAAAAGTTTTAAAACTCATGATGTGTTGATAAATATCTAGCTCAAGCATAGTTGTCTACGTGTGGGTGTACTATAAACCTCTGCCAACTCCTTCGGAAATATAGGAGTGATGCTATTTTATGTTACGTGTAGTTAAAAGTCCGTGTTCTTCAACATAAACACTAAAAGGAATCGTTTCATATGAAAATATTTTGACGATTTTTAAAAAAAACGGCATGAAATTTTTCGTCAAATCCGCAACCAAAAAATTATAAATAATTAGCACTATGACCACCTCCAAGGATATTACGGTTAAACATGCCGTTTAGGAGATAATTCGATTTTTCATACTAGCTCCATACATTTTTTTCTTATAAAAATTATAACTCTTCCATTTGTGCACACATTTACTTCATATGACATTTTATAGAACAGTAATGATCAGCAGAAGTCATTTACCAGCAAAAAAAATAACATTTAAGAAATCGAGATCCTATGTCTTCTACAGCCGATTTTCGATCCACCGTGTGGCGTCGCCGCCGGCCGCTGCCATTCCGGTGTGTCTCGGCCCTTAGGATAGGCACACGTATCTGTTTTACACCCATGCTTGAAACATAGGCTTGGAAGCATATTTCGTTTTGATTTTAGTTAAAAGTGTCGTGAATAATGTCACAGTAACTGAACAACAACTAAAATATTTTAAGATCAGTCATATCGTCATCTATTGCAAATTTTGACATTCTCTGACGAATCGATGCGTCACACAGGAAGCACGACGTGAAAGGATCATTAACATAATGAATAATAAATAAAACAACTAATATTCTCTTATATCGAGTGTATTTCTGGATAAATCGGTTACAAAATACTTGTCCAACGCCCGCCATGTATCGAGCCGAAGCTCAAGCTGGCATCCTTTAGCAAGATGAATCTCAAACGAAACTAGGTGACCGTATAAAATCGTACATTCTTTATATTACAATCTAAATAGTATAAAAGCCGACCGGCGTTCGCTTACCAGTGTTTACATTTAATAAAAGATCGACGCGTAACGCTGTAATTAAATTTAGTTTGAGCTTAACTTACTCTTTAGTTATTTTATAGGAAAAAATATATATAATAATTACTATAATTTAAATTACTTCATAAAGATTCCTTAATTGCTTTTTAATAGAGGCTGTCGCGGAGTCGGCCGTGGGTTTACAGTTGACTCTCTGACTACTGCCGCTCCAGAGTAGAATCGACTGAAAAAGCTTAAGGATTGAAACGATATATAAAAAAAACCCATGCGAAACTATGCGTAGCACCGCGGGCCGCCTGACAATACTGACTAAAACCACAGAGGAGGAACTACATGCAGTGATACATCGTCGAGTAACGTTGTCCGACTGCATATAGTTAGGCTGTGGCGGCTGAAGGTTGTTTTCTTGGGCGGCCGTGATGCGCCCCACATCGGTCGAGGTGATAAATGCTGACTTATTGGCGGTCGGTGGCGCGCAGCTTCTCTTCAACAGCCTCCTGCGAGGCCTCCGAGAGGTCGGTCGCTTGGATGTACTTCTGTACACCCACCAGCGACTTCTTCAGTGCGTCGAACGAGCTGGAGACAAAAGAAACATCATAATTTTAGTAAAAGATATTTAAAAAACTAATCAGTTCGTGAAAACTTTTGACGTGGAACTAGGTTTCGTTATAACCGGGTTATAAGTTATAAGACATAGAGACAGCATCATGACAACTTTTTACAGTCGCATGATCTCGCTTTGAATCGAAACATGACATGACTATGCATGCCCATGTCTTGTTTCGGGGACTCGGCGCGACAGTAATGTGACGGGAAGATTTTAGACCATGTCGAAAAACAATCTTAAGAATATTTTGCCAAAATTACTGATCTTAGCTAACAGAATGTGGATTGCAGTATATTTTTAACTGACAAAAAAACAAACCATTACGTGATTCTTTTTATATGTAGAAAGAAGGTCCCATATCAATTTTATTAACATTGTTAGAGTAGTTTTTGAATTAGCTTCAATAATGTTTTTAATCCAGTTCGTCTATGACAGGGATGGCGAACCAATAGCACGCGTGCCGTTGGTGGCACGCGAAAAAATAATTTGGGCACGGCATCAATTGAGGAACTTAGGTACCTAAGTAACAATAACACATAGAAATCTCAGTGCGTCCTTCTAGGATAGGCGCTTCGATCAGCTATCGCATAGAGATATAAGTATTATGGGCTATCGTCGCAGCATAAATGCAAGGGAAAATGTGAACCTGATATAAATTATTTGGCATCTAGTTTGTAACAGCAGAAGCGGCACTAATTTGTTCTTTCATTTAAATAAATATAAAACGGTTAATGTTAAGAAGACTGAATAATAGTAAAGGTCTATTTCTGTTTGCAAACAAGGAGGATTATTCTGAAACTATGTCGCTAGTTTTCATTAGTCAAGAAGTCAAGATTGTTTGTTGGCACATTATGGCCACATTAAATATTTATTTGGAAAAAGTGGCACGTGGATGTATAGAGGTTCGTCATCCATGGTCTATTATAATGATGTTATTTATTCGTAGTCATCGCATACATAACATTAAATTGTCATTGCATATCTATAACTATACTATTGTCAAATTATTGATTAATTAACTATTATAAAAGGCTCATTAATCGATAGCGATTTTTTGCAATCGACGTCTTCTCAGTTCGTCAGTCGCAACCACATCACTCTTGTCTAGGTAGGGCTGCCCCATCGTCGAAACCGAATAACTTGGCTATTGGTTTAAATTTATGCCTTGTGCCGCGAATGCACGTGTTAGTGGCACGGATTATTGTAATGATGATTCTTGATCTTAGGCAACCCATTATTACACTACAGGACCTATTGCAGCGGTCAGCAATTGGAGCTCCAAGATGTATTACGTTTTTTTTTCTGTTATTTTCGCTTAGTTAAGTAGTGGCACGTCAATTTATGTGGGGTACAAAAACTAAAAATGTTGATTTTGTTTCTTTTTTGTATATTACCATATTCATATTATTTATATAGCCAGCAAGATGGTAGCGGGGCAATGCTAACCATTGCCATTCATGGAAGCTACTTTAATTACCATTAAATGATATGATGATGTATTTTGTTTTCCTTTCTACTCTTACACACGTTGTCTACATATCTTTTTATCTACTCTCCTATAGCAGGTACGCTGGAACAGATTTCTATAGAAATAACTTATCACTTTTGAAGGTATTTTTCTGTTCCTTTCTTCTTGTCTATTTATATGTGGTGGTAAAAGAATTTTATTTCTGTAAGTATGTTTGTACAAACACTTTTATAGGTCAATCATATTTTAAAAACTATATGAGGTCGGCGTTTCCTATCTGAATACTCTGAGAAGGCCGAAACAAATTCAAAGGTTAGTCTCTTTTAAAGTCCAGACATAATCTTGGTCAGATCATGTTAAGACCATGTAAATTGGTGTTTGATATGGTCTTTTAAGGAAAGAACCACACAGATTTGAGAGGAACTGTCCAGTCAGTGCACGAATTTGTTAGTCGTTAGCGATATACAAGTTTAATTACACACAAGTTTCCATCTATCCATCTAATAAAAGATAATCAAACAAAGAGAGACAGGTGATGAAAAGCGACAACTCAAACGTAAGGCATGACTTTCGCAGTATGACTATGTCATGACTAACAAATAGCATTTTCAACGATTAGTTATCAAGTCGATAAGGATGTAATATCTTGGTTCTTAGTCATGATTCGATTCTATGCGTCATCGAATGATTTGATTATAGGGCGCGGCCGTAAAGAAATAATGTGAAGGTTAGTTTGAGAAGAAAAAAAATGGGCAAAAGTAATATTGAAACCACGGACTAGAAAAAAAAAGAAGGGCTCCGCGCCACGCGTATCGAAAGTGAAGCACTTTATGTATTTACCGGACCGTTTGTACAAACATGGTTCACGCACACATTTACCTTGTAAGGTGCCATTCCATTACGCGGCACTACGGCGTCATTGTAGGTACTGTTTACGTCAAGTAATAAAATAATGCCTTCTTGTGTTGTGAAATGGTATAAAAATAATTCTACATCCCAGAAAGTGTCAAGAAATAACAACATATCACAAGTAAGATACTTATTTACACACATAGATCGGTACGGTGCTTCACTTTCAATATGCGTGATAAATGATTTTATTTCTGTAAGTAGGTTTGTACAAACACTTTTACACGTCAATCATGTTTTTGAAACTAGGTGAGCTGGGCGTTTCCTATCTGACTACTGGCGTAACGTGGCGCGGAGTTCTTTTTTTTTTTCTAGTCCGTGATATAACCTGACAAACGAACTAAAGTTCTAAGATTTTTTTTTTTAAACGCATGCGTCTTAAATGTAATCTTTGCATATAGTATTTTTGAAGTGAATACTTCTTTAGACGTGTTGAGAGATTTTTGGTAGGTGAAGATCTTATGGGTTCGTGTCACCGACATGCTAATGTTAGCAGTATGCTTGTACTGTAGCTATGAGTTGCGCTTCCTGGCAGTGAAAGCATATTTTAGTTTTAAGTTTTCAGTTAAGTTTTGTGTATTAATTAATATCATTCATTTGTAATGTGCGTTTTGTTTGTGCAGAATAAACTATTTTGCTTTCTTTTTTTTTCAGTTCTGTCAGCAGTCTCTATGATTGCCAGTTTTTTTTTTTAACTTACATTGCATTTGTCTATGGCGATCTGTAGGTAACGTACACAACATGTTGTTCGTCTTCATTCCGTAACAACTCGGATACCTTTGCAATAATGTCGGAATTATAGTCCTTACTCATTATTTCATAATAACTTTGTAGTTTTCCATCAAAAGATCATTATGATTTTCAAGATAACAAAACAAAGAGATTTTTATCAAAACTAACTCAAATAATGTAAAAATAATTGCGTTACTTGATAGCAAACAATCAGATTTGCAGAACTATATTACTTGGGTGGAACTGAAAATTATTTAAGACTGTTTTGCCCGCGGCTTTACTCGCGTGAAGGTTGGAAATTATCCCACGAGAACGTACTAACGAGATAAAAAAAAACCACTGACTTCCAAAAAACACAAAAACAAAAATAACTTTAATTTCGGAAGCAGGTTATTTTTTTGTAAATATTTTTGAAACTAGTTGTGTTGCCTACCCCACACAAATTCTTATACCATTGCTTGCTATCTAAATACCAGTCATAGGAAGTTATTGTAACATCATCAATATATTTGTGTGTGGAAAAAATACGTATTATTGAAGCTAACTGAAAAAATACCCAAGCAAAGTTAATCAAATTTATATCAGATTACCCCTGAGGCTTACTTTATCCATTAAAATAAGAATTTTCGAAATCGATCCACAATTGCCAGAGACATCGCGTAACACATACAAAAAAGAAATACAGACGAATTGAGAACCTCTTCCTTTTTGAAGTTAAAAAATAAAAAGTGTTTTGTGGTAAAAAAACTAACAACATAACAAAGGTCATGATCTACCATTCTGCGTAATTTCATTAAAATCCGTTCAGCTTTCAACAGCTCCTCCTGTTAACTCTCGCAGAGTTTCTTTCGCATTTATAATATTAGTATGTTTTTTTTACGTTTCCTTTTCAAAATTGGCTTCCGAACATTTTTCCCAAAAAAATATTGACACAACTACCGTCACGGTGGCTCATAAAAACAATATTTCCGTACAGTAACGCGTTGTAAACGCTCGCTATATATAATGTTGTGTTATTTGGCAGCTGCGAGCGAGGACTCCAGTTTATTATCACCACATTACGTCTGGAACGACTAGAGACCTGTATCTATACATTTGTAAATTTAGTCGCTTTTCGTGTTTGTCTGTGACCGCGTTGTTCTTCTAAACTACGCAACGGATTTTGATTCGCTTTTCACTATCATTTAGAGAATTTATTCCGGAAGGTTTGTGTATAATACATTAATATTTAACTTAGATATAGCGCTTCAATATCGATGTTTTATCATGTCACTATATTAGCAGATTGCACCAGTGTGAAAAACAAGGGCGGGTCTCTAGTTTAGATGCAAATGTATTATTTACAGTGCAATCCTGTCGCAGCGAGGTTAAAATGTGCATTTCAGTACACAAATAACGCGTAGAGTATGTCATAATTGCTTTGGGGTGATGACGTATATTTATCGACACGTGCGAACGCCCACAGCTAAAGAAATTTGTGCTTTTAGACTAGTATTTTCTATGGAAAGCTTGTGCACAGCTTGTTATAATTATTCAATACGGACGCTAATCATAGTATTTCAACGCTTACTGTTGTGAAAACTATGGCTTACACAATTCTGATGATCAAAATCAATTTCTGATGTTGGCCACACCCTGGACATCGCACTATCAACATGGCCCTTTATTTTTCCAACATGAAATAGTGACAATAAAACCAAATAAGACTTGTTTTAATCAGCCTATTGAGAGAAATGTATGCCATACAGTGGTCTACAATAATCTGAAATCCCAAACTAGATGAAGAACTTAAGCATTCCCACTTTTGGGACGCGAGTTTCCTTTCTGCGCGAGGGAATGGGCCGCAATCCACCAAGAGGGCCCAGTGCAGATTGGTGGAATATCCTACTAATATTATAAACTAGCTTTTGCCCGCGGCTTCGCTCGCGTTAATTTAGAATTTGGCAATCAATTCAAGTTGTTCGGGGAATTATATTTAAAAGGATGAAAAACCGGTTTATCGACACTCTACTCAAAAATGTATTAGGAACTCAAATAAAAAAAAACCTTTAACACACTACTAGTTTCTACAATAATATATAATTCAATGATGATTCGAAAGACACGTGGCGCCATCTATTATCATAAGAACGTTATTGTTGTTTTTCTAGGGAACAGTACTTTTTTCGGGATAAAAGGTACCCTATGTCCGTTTCTGAAATTTTGCATATACGTTGTCAGGTCTACCCTGAGAACGTATATGCAAATTTCAGGATGATCGGTTCAGTGGTTTAGGCGTGAAAAGGTAACAAACAAACAATCTTACTTGCGCATTTATAATATTAGTTATAAATGTAAAAGTTTTTGAGGATGGATGGATGGATGGATGGATGTTTATTACTCTTTCACACAAAAACTACTGAACGGATTTGGATGGAATTTAGAACACAAATAGTTTATAACCTGGATTAACCCATATGATACTTTTTATCCCGGTAGTACGTTCCCGTGGTATAATTTCCGACCTCCACGCGGACGAAGCCGCGGACAAAAGCAAGTAGTATATAAAGATAAGGATAATTACCTGGAGTACAACATCTTCTTCTTAACCTTAGCGGTGTCGGGGCACCATGACATGAGGAAGAGCTTCTGTTTCTTGCTAGCCTCCGACGTGCCCTGACACTGGTGCGTGTACTCGAAGTCGAAGAGGCCATATCTGGAAAATTGCAAGAACAAATTTGATTAAAATACACTTGAAACACATTATCCTTTTGGTGCAGAAATGTGGTCTAATAGGAGAAAGGAAAAGACGTAACATATTCGCGTAGTTCATGCGAACTCAATGTGGAATGACGCCAAGTTTTTTTCAAAAGCTCCATAAATATTTTGAGTTAGCGAATGAAGTAAAAAGTGCAAGTCATGCAGAAGTTTTACATATTTTCTTCGGCTTATTTCGACACTAGATTCATATTTATGAAATTCGTACAAAAAAAAAATAGCAAAGATTTCTTTCAGTATTGCTAAAATGTAAAATTTTGCCAAAGTCAATAATCTTTTATAATAATAATTATTATTATATAATCTCCGTCCCACA
Organism: Dryobotodes eremita; assembly: GCA_917490735.1. NCBI lineage: Eukaryota > Metazoa > Arthropoda > Insecta > Lepidoptera > Noctuidae > Dryobotodes > Dryobotodes eremita. The sequence continues at coordinate 11,094,006 of OU823267.1, forward strand.
GCAGGACAATGGCTTCCCTTCTACTCCTCTTGGTTTGTTTCTAGGGAAAGCTCTACAGTAGATCCGACTACCCTGTCCCGTAATTTTCAGCGCCAGCAGGAACGTCACTAACTTCATCATGATCATTCAGCCTGAAGACGTCTTATTCTGGACATAGGACTTTCCCCAGAATCGCCACAGTGAGCAGTCCTGTGCCTTTTTCGCCTAGCTTATCTATACTACTATAATAAAGCTGAAGAGTTTAATTTTTGTTTGTCCGTGCTAATCTCTGGAAATACCGATCGCATTAGAATTTTTTTTTTTTGCATTTGATAGCCCAATTCTTGAGGAAGAAGGTTATAGGCTATTTAATATCACGGCACACGGACAAAAAGAAAAAAAGTCAGAAAGGATGCTAAGCGAAAACGAAGCAATACCGCGTCGCATCGCATCGTCTCGCCCGCGCGGGCGGGACGATGCGATGCGACGCAGTCGAAGTCGCGGGCAGAAGCTAGTACTAAAATAAAATTCTACGTTACCTGCACTCCCCAGTGCCGCCCTTCTGCAAATCCTCAAGGAACTGATCATATTCAGCGTTGCGTTCGCCGACGGTCTCGACATCGATCTGTTTCTCATCGCGGATGTAGAACACCACGTAGCGGTGTTTCTTATCCTTCTTTATTTCCTCGTACGTCGTTTTACAAGCGTCCGAAACTGTCACACCTGACGCCTAGAGACAAAATGGCGGATTAGTATCGTGTTTAGGAAAAGAGCGGAAGTCAGTAAAAGGAAATTGCGGCCGTGGTCTTGGAATAATTGGGTTCTGTTTGGACTAGTCCAAATACAGGGGTTTATTTATAAACGTTGCACAGTCAAATGATGATTAACTTCTGCTTAACTATAATTTTTTTGACGTAACGTCTTTTAACAACGTTTATAAATAAAGGGCAAATTATATTCCAGAGTAAAAACTCTTTGTGAAATGGCTCTTCTGGGGAGGAATCTTTTTAACCTGCCAAGCATTCTTTTTGATGAGTGCATTAACTTTTTATACACTAGAGATACATGCATAATTATTTATTTCGAGTGGTAAATTAAGAATCGTAGAATGTTACGAGGGGGCGTTTTCTTAAGAGACTGATGTTCAGGAACCATTGCCAATCGATTAACGTCAGCGTAGTATGTGAATTAATTTCCGATCATTTATTTAAAGCCAGTGCTAATTAGGTATATTGTATTGTTTAAAATAGACGAATAAACGATGCGGACGTTTAAATATTGAGTTACCTTTGAAAAGTAATATCAAAGAGAAATTCTTACAAACCGTTAGAGAGCTAATGAAATAGAAGATATTGCTAGCGCGGGTGGAGCAAACAATCCTTTAATATCGACACCCCTGCATTCTTTCCGTACTTAATTAAAATGATCTACGTATGAACCGTTCTAATCATTAAGCACATACCACCCCCCTTTCCTCCCAAAAATTGACCACCGTATGTGGTCAAATAAGGTTTACAGACAGTAAGATACGGACTGAATTTTTTACACTTATTAGCAACTTTCTTGTATTAGCCAAAACTCTGGATAGTTCATGCCTTGGTAAAAATATAAGGCAACGAGCCCGTGGGAGCCGAGCTGACTGCTCCGGATATACCGGAAGAAGCTACATCGTATCACAACTCGTGGATGTTAATGCACCCCCCCATACTAGTTAATGACCGTCACCTGCCTATCGACTGCTCCGGATATGCCGGAAGAAGCTACATCGTATCACAACTCGTGGATGTTAATGCACCCCATACTAGTTACTGACCGTCATCTGCCTATCGACTGCTCCGGATATGCCGGAAGAAGCTACATCGTATCACAACTCGTGGATGTTAATGCACCCCATACTAGTTACTGACCGTCATCTGCCTATCGACTGCTCCGGATATGCCGGAAGAAGCTACATCGTATCACAACTCGTGGATGTTAATGCACCCCATACTAGTTAATGACCGTCACCTGCCTATCGACTGCTCCGGATATGCCGGAAGAAGCTATATCGTATCACAACTCGTGGATGTTAATGCACCCCCCCATACTAGTTAATGACCGTCACCTGCCTATCGACTGCTCCGGATATGCCGGAAGAAGCTACATCGTATCACAACTCGTGGATGTTAATGCACCCCATACAAGTTAGCGACCGTCACCTGCCTATCGACTGCTCCGGATATGCCGGAAGAAGCTACATCGTATCACAACTCGTGGATGTTAATGCACCCCATACTAGTTAATGACCGTCACCTGCCTATCGACTGCTCCGGATATGCCGGAAGAAGCTACATCATATCACCACTCGTGGATGTTAATGCTCCCGACAGTCATCTGCCTATCCTTTTCGCAACTATGTTAGGATCGGTTTTCAGTCTAACCACCAGTATGTTACATGGAGCTATTCCCAATCTGAGCTGATATTAGTTCCTGACCAAAGGTGGAGGACCTGTTTGAGTGTCATCCGGACACTAGCCACCATTACTTGCCAGATAAGTCAACCGAAACTTATCCGGAGTCAGCCGTAATCCTACCAAATTGTATGAAAAATCCAGACTTGAGGGGTTTAAGAGGTCGAACGGTAGTTCCACCAAAGCCAAATGATGCATGAATGCGCTACTTAAAGATGAATGTACGATCAATTACAACTAGGGCGGTCCCTGGACGCCTGCCAAAGAAACGGCAAGATCAAGAAGATGTTTCAGTTTGATCATCGTACAAAATACTAGGCTATCCGTTCCCACGTTGTAAGTGTTAGAGCAAAGAAATAAATGTTTCTTTGAACCATTTCAGCAGAATGTTTTAGTCTTTACGCGAGGTTATCGGGCTGACCTTATGTTTCTGTTCTTATTTTATTGTTTTGTTGGATTTGTTTGTTTACATTCCAATAATGATTGAAGAGGTATTGTGTTTGAAGAATCATCTTGCAATTTTACATTGTCCATTTATTTTAGCAAAGCGAAAAGGCTACAAAATCCTTTTTATTTTTTCTACGGTCATGCCTTTTAGGGACTGCAGCTGCATCAGAACATTAGTGACATCAGTTAGAACAATAATCAAGTGTTTCAGAAACAAAACTGAAAAAAAAAATACCTAAAACTAGTAACAAGATCTTATACTTCTGAAATCACGAATTCTGCTTACAAAATGCCCATTAAAAATTCCAAAAGCCACATTTCCTGTCGACCTAAACCCCGCTTGAACGGAACTAGTCAATAGGCATGAAATGGGTGCCTATTGTCTCAGGCGGCCAGCCAACGGATTTTAAATAGACTCGCGTCATTTAGATGTTATGGAAGAGACACTTTATGATTTCTAGTGCGGTTGTAAGATTTGTGGAGAGATTAGTGTGGCTTTATTTTTGTTTAGTAGTAAATTGGCAAAATGTTTTTAAAGGTAGAATTTCAACTAAGATTAGTCCGTCTATTCTGGAGGTCTACCTCTAAGTCCGTCAGCGAAGGATACGGGCCCGTCAGAAAGTAGTTTGAAACTTTGGAGTGGACAGGTAAAAGCACATCGGGAGTACGGACACATCGGGGAGTAAGGGTACAACTGTCACATCGTGCTGTCATTCATTCTTAGGTCGAACTACAGATTTCGTGCTTAGAGCGCAGACGCCCTGTATAGTGTGTGAAGTGAGCTATCATTCTGAAAGCTCAATTGACCTTAGTTTACACGGCGAGACTTTTAAAAGAACAGATCGGCAGAACTGTTTTCTCTCTTATCTATTGAACCAGAAAGTAGAAAGTGACTTTATGAACAAGGAGTCGACAATGGACCGTAAAACCAGAAGTTTTGTTTTTTAAACCAGAACGGTGTCATTACGCTTTTACGTTCTTCGCAATAATTGCATTCATTCTTGTAATTATCTTATTTTAAAATGTCCCTAATTTTTTAAGTAATGGTCCGTTAATCAAATTCTTTATTGCATCAATAAACTAAAAGGTATTTTTTTCACTCAGTCATCAGCAGAAAGTCTAAACGAAAACAAAAGTTCTTTTGTAAAATCGTCAATAAATTCTCAAGGGCACCCTCTTATAATTTTGCCAGAAACCCGGGTCACTGCATAATAAATTATGGAAGTAGGTGGGTAGTCTGAAATAATCTGCGTTATGTACGGAGGCAGCTGTTGTCGCATTTCATTCAGTTCTATTTCAATTAAACACAAGGTTGATGCAGTTAGTTCTAAATTATTTAACTTTACATACTGCATTGTAGTATTTTTTGTTAAAATACGTGGGTCGTTTGCTAACTTGAGTAGATTAGTGAAAGTACGTAATCGAATCGATGAGAAATTGAGAACATTTGCTATAAAATTTTCTCAAACATGTTTGGAATTTCGAGCATTATTTTAACAACCTTCTTAGAGATAAATTGAAAATGCTGTACTGGTCAAATACATACGAGCAGCGGCCGGCAATGTTAGTATGAAAATTCTTAACTGTCGTGTTTAGCGGCCGAATAAATTACTATGAAAACTCAAATCTGTCGAGTAATTTAAAAATGGAAAGAACTTTTTACTTCGACTCATGGCAACCAAGGAGGTAACTTATGTATCAAAATTTTTATTTAAATCTCGAACTGGCTTAGCAAATAGAGCTGTTTAAAGTGAAAAAGAAACAAATGAACATATTGGCGCGAGAAAAGTTATCGTTGCTCGTCATTGATTCTAAAATTTATAATTAATTTACTCTGAAAGACCCCGCGCATTATTTAAGAAAAGTACCTACTATACAAGCCTTGCCCGCAACCAGGCATTGATGGACTCACGTATGTGCTTCGGGGCTCAGCCCACATTTTCACGTTCGTCCATCGCTGCACAGTAATACTACTATCCCACTTCCTACTAATATTATAAATGAGAAAGTTTGTGAGGATGGATGGATGGTTTGTTATTCTTTCACGCAAAAACTCCTGAACGGATTTGGATGGAACTTGGAACACAGATACTTTATAACCTGGATTAACAAGTAGGATACATTTTATCCCGGTAGTACGTTCTCGTGGGATAATTTCCGACATCCACGCGGACGAAGCCGCGGGCAAAAGCTAGTATACTATAAATCCAATCTTTGTGAATTTGAACGTTTTCGTTTTATCAGACGTTTGTAATGAGAAATCAGCCTTAGAAGGTAAAATAAAATGTATGTGCGGGGTGGTTTAGATAGGTTTTCTGCGTTTATCTAGACACGGGCAGACAAATGTTTAGCTACAGACAGATATGGAAATGCATTCAATTCTTATCATATTTCTACCACAACACAATGACATTCTTGAAACATTCATATTCATTCAAGTGCATTAATCACAGCGAGCACAACAAAGCCGTTGTACCTCTGACATATCGATAACAGAGGAAGGAAATATCAAAACTCTTACCAAAGAATCGCACAACACCTTTCACGCTTTTGCAATTTACCCACCTTCAAACCAAAATCTTATTTCGATACCCGTAAAGTCCATTACATTCCGTGAGGGTAAATGTCATCTTATGACTCACCGGGAATGTTATCATCGTTTATCTGAGTTCGGGCTTCGAGGCACAAATATTGTTTCGATACATTTAAAATAGGTATAATAATTGTTCTACCCATTTGTTTTGTTTGCACAGGTGGTTCTCGGTTCAATGAGTAACGTTTTATTGCGGGATCAAGTGGGCTCGGTCTAGAGTTGTTTAGTCAACAATACTGTGTAATGTTAGACTTGACTATTTAATACCTTGACCTAGTCCGAGATAGACCTTGTGGTCGATCGCTCTGGCTGGATATCGTACGTAATAGATACTAATAGTGGGACTTGGATTACATTTGAAAAACGTGATGAAACATTCTAATTTTGGGCGTAGATAAGACAAACTAACACTCATATACAAAATTATTACAATGCTTTCGGTATTTGAGATAGTTTTGAAAACATTTATCTTGCAAAGGTAGTTCACGAATACAAATCACGTTGTGCTTTAGATCTGGCTAAAAATGGTGAAGGTTCACCGTTGAAAAATGTCTAAACGAACCATTCAACACTTAACAAAACCGTAACACTGCTAGAGGGATCTAAAAGCGACAGTCCCCCGCGTGGTATGGTATAAATAGCCTAGTCCACACCCGCCGAAGACATTGGCCGTAGCACAATCTAATAATACGTCGGTGTATGAACTAAGACACGTGCGTACTAATCCTTTGGGGATGTGCACACGTTTCAATGACGCTTTGGCTTTGAAAATTTCGAATTTGGGAAGGTAAGATCATTTTTGTGAAAAATTCAGGAGAATAATTGATCTTGCTCACTGCTAATTTATTTAAAATTTGATTTTTACAGTAAATAAAACCTAGATCTACTCCTATTTCATCAGGAGTCGGTTTTGGGAAATTTCTGGAAAGTCTCAGTGAAATAAGTCCTTCAAAGCGTTTGAAGAGCGAATGCACGAGGTGTGAGCAATAGGCCGCCCATTCTTTACTAACGAATACAATGAACGTATTTATATCGCAGTATAAAAGCGAATCTATTTCAGTATCTAATATCTGAGTGATGCCATTGTTATTGCATTTCTTAATTTATAACGTGTAAACATCTGTACATTTAGATATTTCTTGTACATTTTTATTGTAATGATCGTGAACGTCACCCACCTTTCCATCGTAAATCTTGGAAACTATTTTGCAGGGTTTAGCTTAATCGCAAACGGATCTGTGATCTCACAGTATGACGCTATTCCCAAAAAGAAGGATGCTCTTGCAAATTCCATCTGATTCATTGTGTATCAATAGGTTTGCTCAGGCAATTGTTGCATGGAACAGATTTTTGTCCAGCAGTGGACTTAGTTGTTTAACATGTTTCTGCTATCTATATGCTAGGATTTATTATTTCTTTCATTCACGAATCTTAACTTTTTTTTAACCTTTTGGCCACCGAAATGAAAATGTATTTTCGTTCCAAGATTTCTTGTCGCTCTTCGTAATATTTATATTTTCTCCGGCGAGCTAAGGACGATGGGATGGCCGAAGCGTTTCTAATTTAGCAATGCCCTTTGAATGTCAAAAGGTCCATAACTTACACCACCTTGACCTTTGCAAACTGGGCTATTTTCATCTTTGTGGCGTCGTGGCATAGCTGAATTTTAAGGTCAAAACCCTGATTAGAATTGGACCACCTACTTATCTTTTTGTTGATCATAATTATTTGTTAAAATCACTGCTGACCTATGAGCTAAGCCGGTGAGTCAACTGTTTAATCTTACGGCTTCGTCACTTCCCGCTTACACCGAAAGAATAAACTCCTCACAAAACGTTATTAATGTATTCACAGCACGTTTAGTTAATTACCATATACCTGCATTATTTCTACTTGAGTGGGTACATTTCCCAGACTGCACCATTTTGCCGCAATAGACGAGATTATCGCCATGCAATCCTACGGCACTACGGCAGCCGATCGATTGGCCGTGGTTCAGTACTGCAATTCAGAATTCCCGGCAAGCTTCTGAATTATTTATTAGCCTCTATTCGACCTTTGGCGAGCCTTGAATTGGTAAGGCCAGTTCCTTGAAGATGTTTCTGTATACTATAGGAAGTCGATTTGAAGGCTTTGGAAATGGCGGAAACGATCCACTGAAGGCAATATAATCGAGCTTTTGAAGATGCTTTCAGGAACACAATTTTGCTAGAATTATTTATCTGTCTCGTCTTGAAAAGACGCACGTACAGAAAATATGTAGTTATGAATATCTAAAAACTGCTTGAAAATCTCAATTATACGGAGCTTCAGAATCGGAGAAAGAACACGATTAATCAAAACTGTTTTCAATTAACGCCAATTTTCCGCAACTTAAATTAGAAATTGTTGTACGAGAGAATTTTGTCCTAGTTACAATAAGATTCAAAGACATTCCACTCACACACATAATTAAAAAATATAAGATAACGCTACACATGCTCGTATATCTGTTCATGTCATGTTTCACACATGAATTAACTTTATTGTTCATTACATTCATTTGCTCTGAAACTAAGCATTCCAGTTTTTCTAATGTTACAGAAGACGTGGATAGAATTAATGTTTTTCAATAACATGAATATTTTTTTGTTACAAGTAATAAATTAGAAAGATAGCAATTATGTTTCATGGAAATGCTTATATCACATAAGCATCATTTATGCAACTACCCTTCTTACAAAATGATTACTTCGAGAAAAGAAGCACTATTATCATTACGGAATGTACTCTATTTGGCAATCCTTGGCATCTCTAAAATAGAATATGCCCTTTATCTTGACCGACTTTTACAAATGGCGCGGAAAGATAAGCTTAAATAATTTTATGCCTTTCCATTAGTTGGCATTTGAGCATATTACAAGGTTGGTAGAAGCAATAGGAGATTTTTGTAGCTATGACGGGTAAGTATACCGTGGATATTCGACTAGCATGCATTAAGCAATAATTTGGTGCCAGATAAAATGCCAGAATCAACGAATTTGGTTTTACACAATCTAACGAGTATCATAGCAGTGACGCCAGTCGGGACAGAAAAAAAATGTACTACCCACATAAATTTATTGTCGTCCGACCAACTTCGCTATTCCTGAACATTTGATTAATTTTATTTAGATCCAGCGTTTGCTCGGTAGCGCGGTTTTTGGAGCAACTCACACATAATTCGGCAAACATTGATCAGAAATGTTTTAGAATATCTTTCGCTGTATTACATAAGAATGGTGGGGGGTTTGGGGTAATTTGTAGATCTTATTAAATGAATATAGTCATTCAATCTGCCCAACAACGCTCAAGTTAAATTTCTGTCTAATCTTCACGATTTTATTCTAGTTAACAACTCATTCCTGCGAAAATGTAAGTTGATTTCTTGTGATACTCGAGATAAAGAGGCAACTTCAAACGGGACCATTTGAGTGAGATAGGGCAGGTGACTATCACTGTCGAATAACATAATTACGTTTTGAAGTTTATTTTATACAACTCTGTGGAATATTTTCGAATCTAAAGGAAATATATTCCTATAAAATTAACTTTGAATTTACAGCAAACTAGCCTAGTAATTTGCATTAATGACGCATACTGACAGACGTATCAATAAATTAATAATATATTCCACTATAGCCAATCATTTCGCGTTTGACATAGGTGTATGTGATATGTTTGACACATATACTCTATGTTGACATTAGTGAAGGAAGCTTAGCATCGTGCACTCTACCCTGTATCCAAACCAGAATCCACCCAATGCTGAGTGTAGGTCAGTCCTTTACTCGCCGGGTCTTGGGCCTCCCGCATCCAACTCTTTCCTGCTGCTAACTTGACCAAATCGCAGTTTAGCGTCATACTATCAAATGGGGCTATATTTTACTTTTATTTTTTAGGTACTTTAAGATGAATCAATTAATAACCGGATGGTGGACGTGGTCACGTGAATTCCATTGTTAGCTCATATTCTTAAAATAGTCGTAACTTTAGGCAACACTTACGGAAAATTATTCAAATGGTTGCGGTCGTCACAAATATGAGGACAATGTTTGTTGGAAGGACAAAGGTAGAGTTGAATTTTAGAAATTATAGCATAGCGCAAACAGATACCTTACTGGCCAATTCATTTCGATGGAAATACCACTGTACAGTTGTTGGATTTGCCATTCCGATATCTGTAACTTTCCTAGGAAAAACTAGTAATAGGAATGTGACGTTATTATGAGAGATAGAGTTGTCAGTCACAACGTCACGACCTTTAAAGCTGCGATTTGACGAGACCGAAAAATCTGAAGATGATACAAAGATGGTAAAGGTTAATTTTAAACTGGCTCAGCAGCGGTTCTCCTCATTAAAATACCTATCCAAACTGATCATTCAAACAATATAAATACATACATAATATGTTAGCACATTTATTTAGATTTCCATACTGTCTCTTTTCAGTCTGCCTCATTACATTATAATCGCTGCATAAGTATCAACGCGGGCGGCATTGTCCTATAAAAAACTGCTGTGAAGGTCAACGACCTTAATGTCAGTCGGTTAAGTATAAAAGTATGCGTCACTGGCTGACTCAGGTGACTTTGCGAATGTACTGATGAGTATGTTATGGTTGACTGGACTAGGTACGCCATTTTTCTTCACGTATTTCATTAGCAATGAGACGATTGTAGTGGTACTTGGAAGGTCACGGTTTGTGGGTAGTCGGTGAACGAAATCTGTCAGATGTTTTGGCTTTAAGATATCGACGTTAATCGTAATAGAGATTTTTGATGGGTATGCTCAGACGGGAATCGGTTAGTAAAACAGTTATTCGATGATAACGATGATGATACTGTCTGGTTGGTAATGGCCAGTATTCTATGGCTTCCAGTCATGGTGGTTGGGACTGTAGAGAGCTTGCTTCCACGTGCTGTTCTTTTATATGCTTCATGTGACTACATATCCAACTTTAGTTGTAAAAGTCGGAGCCCAAAGCGAACACCGTTAGATGAATACTGTGATTAACATAATTCAGACGCATCTAGTGAAAACACTAGCAGCTACAGTTGGTAACCTCGTATTCAATGGAAGAGATTTAAAATGCGTAATATTGCCAAAAGATTAAAACATCGCTACAAAATGAGACAGCTTGTCAACGCCAAAACTATCTCAACAAATTCCTGTATTTTATTTTTACGCTCGCGCGAGATTTGTCGTAGCTCTAGTGTTCGCCCTCGGAGATCCCCCTCACGCTTATTAGCACAAAGGGGAGTTTCGGCAGGGGGCGAAGTGGTTCCAACTTAGCGATTCATTCTGCTTGCCACCATTGTCCGTTACGATTTAAAGGCTGATTGTCAACGTGTATTTTTTAATGAACTAGCTGTCTCCGCGAAGGCTCGACTCGAGTGGTAGGTTTTAGTATGTACATTTTTGTCCACTCGTTTTTTCTCATTCGAATTTGACGTGTTTCTTCAGTAGATAAGATGACTAGACTTAGTCAAAAGACGTTACGTTTTACCGTAATTTGTACGAACGCGAAGCTTTTGCCGAGCGCAAGCTGTAATGAGAAAATATATTCCATGTCTAATTGAAATTCAAATGATCGTTATGACAAGTATGATTTTAAAACCTGTTTGGAGTAACTAGTTTTGCCTACTTTTTTATTGTGCTGTCGGTTTTGTTGACTTAAGCCTAGCTTAAAGCCGAGTCATGGTAGATTAATAAGTGTCAGTTATAAGTGAAATCTAAGTAGGTAGATAGCTAAGGCCCAGTGCAGAGAGACAGAAAAGACGAGATGGTGCAAGTTCGACTAAAGTATCATTGGGCGAATCACGGTCTCCGAGGAGTTACGTTTTCAGTTTAACGTATTCTTAATTCTGGTGGTATAATTTTCATTCGTTTATTTTTTGACTTAACAACAACGTTTTTAGAATGGTAACATGATTTGTTGTTCCAAATAAAGTAAAATAAAAAATTATTATCGCCACCTAAAACGGTCGATGACTCAAATAGCAAATTACATCGAATTACAAACATTGTTTCGATATGGCGATAAATTACTGATAAGGGAACGATATTATAGTAACTAATTGATTTTACATAATAGAATGAACCTTAGGACTCAAATGCGCGTGGTAACTTTCATTTATAATGAAACTCATTGAACTCGGCAGATTTATGGACCAATTGCTGGATTGCTTTTGAGACGAGAACGTCTAAAGTGAATTAATTATGCCGTCATAAATATGCAAATTCTTTTGCTATCAGCTTTTGTAGATAATGTGAGAAATGCGCGCACAATCGCATCTTTCAAGTGACATTATGAATTACCATTACTTGCATGTTTCTAGTAGATGACAACATGAATGCTAAAATTTACTACGAACAAAGATAAATCCTTACTCGTACATACATGAACTTACGCCTTCTTCCCATGGGGATAGGCAGAAACTACAGAACACCACCTAGTACGATCCTTACACACTCCTTTTGCTTCGTTTACGTTCATACATCCTGGTCTCATACACGCACGCACGCCTTACTCCTTCGTAAAAAACTTTAATTCATCATGGAAAATAGATTCTGAAAAGATCTATCATTGCATTAAAGCCATTTATAATCGAAATCAGATCAAACATCTATCATACAGCTAATACATCGAACACTATACGTACAAAGAAAGTCTAGACTACCACCTAAACATCACGGAATGACTCACAAGATGTAATATGACTCACGCTGCGAGTTTTTATACTCTACTGACCGTATATGGTCAGAGAAACTTCATTTGTCAATGGAGTTAAAAGGTTTACTTACAGGCTTAATCTACAAGGTTCAATGGTATTAAGTATTATGTTGACGTTTTTTTTTAAATACGCGTTATACGGTAATTAAGACGAATATTATTTTGTAAGTGTTGAAAGTTGCAACCATTTTGCAGCTAGGTCATATGAATTTTGGGTAGGTCAATGTTTTGTGTACGTTATAGAAAAAAAGCTTGTAATTCAGGTAAAAACAAGGTTCCTATTACAGTTTTAGTTGTTTGGTTGCATAGCATTTCAAGGTGACGAATTAATTCACTACCATAAGTTGAATCAAAGCAGTTTGGCTGTCTCAAAAAATGGTTATTGAATGAAGCTCTAAGAAGGCTAAAACTATCTACGCATTTTACGTAAATGTCAAGTCAAACAATCTAGCTCAATAGTGGTCCACTGCTGGCCATGGCCCTGTCCTAGGTTACGCCCAGACGTGATGCTGTCTATTATCGTAAAGATACAAGTCCGTAGCCGACTGCAGGCAGCAGCAGCAGGCGACGTGTCGCCGCGACACTACTGGTTTCTATGTATTTCTATGAAATACCTTCCGTAGCTAGCGACACGTCGTCGTTTTCATAGAAACAAGTAGTGTCGCGGCGACACGTCGCCTGCTGCTGCTGCCTGCAGTCGGCTACGGACTTGTACCGTAAGTTGTCTAAGTAAGAGTGTTAATCATGATTCTATAGAATTATCAATGAACTATCATTAGTCATTACATTTAGTACCCTATTATGTACTGATTCGAGGTTCGGCAAATTCAGTGACACATCATGGATAATTATCGTAATTTTGAAACTTACATCCTCCCTACACATTCTGTGTAAATTGGAGCAGAAGTTCAGATAAGGTTTTATGTGGCTAGAAGTTTGTCTACCCTCATGGTGGAGGAAGAGTGAAGAAGAGCAAGAAGGAGTGATAAGATACATGTTTTATTCCTGTGGTATATGTAGTAGTACAATTCATTCTTACAACACCTCGCGTTCATTAGTTTCTAAAGTTACAAATTAATCATTATTTGTCCCTACTTAGTATTCATCTAGTGTGATGATATGTAGTGACATATCAGAGTAATCAATGACTAGGTAGATGATTATGACTAAAGCCTTTTAAAAGTTGACTCACTACTAACTAGTAACTCTCTAATAGGATTTAAGGCTCCAACAAACAGGCGCGACACACGAGGCGAATCGCGCGCGACACCGCTTGTCGCGCGACGAGGGGCGCCTTTGTGTCGCCCTGTCGCGTCGCGCCTGTCTACGGGAGGCTTTAGTGAAAAAGTGGAAAAATAATGTTTGCTCTGGTATCCTGCTTCAGGGTCTTTATTACTAAACAGTTTTTTTTTAGAATGGAACAGAATTTCTAAGAAATTATCAGCCAAATAGGTCAACAAGAAATTATTGGGCAGTGTTGAAACATACCATAAGTTTCTTCATTATTATAAACTAAAATGAAACATGCAAGTCACCCCTCAGACACTGACACCTAAAAAAGGACAGCTGTGTAGTTAAAAACTACATAAAATCAATGGTAGTCTGTGGGATTTATAAACAGTGGTGTTGGCATATTGTTAAGTGTCAGAGATAGACGGAGAGTTGCTCGCTCGCTCCCCCTTTGGATTGCACAGAAGTGAAAGAGCAAATAATGGAATAGTAAGGCTTAGAACATTTGGTGAAAATAAAAAATTGAGAGAAAATTTCTAATTATAATTTCATAATTATGGTGGCTGGGTCACAATAGCAGTAGAGTTTATTATAAAGAACTATTTGCCTCTGTTCAGCAATTATCCTTATATTTGATAGGTACCTAATAGTATTAGTAGTAATTAACCACGCATGACTATACTGGCAGTTACACATTTATAGTAGCAATCGAAGCGAGGGCTACGACTACGGACGGATTTCACAAGTAAAACTGAACACATCAGCACATCGACCATATTCATTGGTGAAATTGGTGCTAAGAATTAATAATATTATAATTATTGTGCCCTACTTTTACTTCTACTGGGGCGTACAGCAATAATCAGTATCTTTAGGTATTATAGGGGTCCAGGGGCAATTATCATCATATGCCTAGCTTTTTTTCCAACTATGTTGGAGTCCCCTTCCACTCTGACCAGATGCAGCTAAATACCAGATTTTAGTTCCAACATCATAAGGAAAGTTACAATGATAGAGGACCATTGTGTGTTGTGAATGTAGGAGTTATTAATTTCTTATTAGATTATGGATTGGAGAGGATTAATTAGCTAGAGTGAATTATCTTGAAATTCAAGTTAATTTCTTGGAATCTTATTTATTGATTTAGCTTAATAGGCATGTTTGCAAATTTCTTACTGGAAATATTGGTCAGTAAACTATAATGATTAAATTGTTGATATGTAGCATTAGTCATAAGTTCAAGTTAAGATACACAATCTGTAGCATTCCAATTCTCTTAGTAATGTAGGATGATTTTACATATTCTCAATTATTCATGCTTCTGAATTAATGATACAGTCATAAACTAATGCTACTAGGAAGTTTTTGACAAATTATACTATATCCTTCAGTTTGTACTAATTATAGGATGTGAGACAATTTCTGTTGAATATTTTTCCCTAACATACACACCATTTACATTTTGTTATAGGATTTTTATCATTGTTCAGTTCCGTTTCAGCCAATGAGTCGTATTATTAGCAGGAAAACTACAATGATAAGAAAATTAATCCTATAGTACAGTTTGATATCTACAACTCGGTTTGGCGTAATGCCAGCTTGTTGGATCTTATTGATTAGCGATAAAGACCAATTTTGCGCGTTGCAGGTACCTGTCAAAATGTCTGTTACAGCTAGATTTTCGTCAATAGAATTGAATAAGTAACGACCTTGACATTGCCAGGCCAATACCCCCGGCTCAATTATAATAACGTATCACCGGCTGCGGTATTCGGACGCGCCTATTTGCCCCAAAATAGACACGAAATGTATGTGACAAGCAGTACCGCGATCACTACGCCTTATATGGTCAAACGCGAGTGCGATTGCGCGACGATGCATTCCCCGAAAGTTCGTTGCCCCCGGCACGCTACACACCACTGATAACTCATCTGACCACCACATCTGGTTCTTCAACCCCCAAATATCATACATCACCGCATACGGCACTCCTGACTCGTCAAAAAAGGCGTTGCAGGAATAACCTTTCAAACGTACGTGAAATCCAATACCGGCCCATCAAGGCGCAATGGTCACTCGTCATGTCGCTGTAGCCCGACATCTCCGCGATCATTAACTCGAAAACACAACACGTGGCATCAAATCACTGAACGGTGACAACGATTTTTACGAAAAGGCGTGCAAACTCGCTGGTGGGTTGTGCGAAATATGGCGGCACCGGTCACTGCAGAGCGATTTCCCGTGAAATTGCGGCATTCCGATTCGTAATTCACCACTGTCATAACGGAAAAACACAACGCGGCTGTTATGCACTGTAATTTATTTTCTTCACTTACCATTTTTTGATGTTATACACGTAAAATTTCCACCACTAACTTCACCGACACTACGACAACGGCGACCGGAACGACACTGTTCGGAATGTTGGCCAACCCTTTTTTACGACACCCAATGAGCGCATGCGTCAAACTGATTGTTAAAATCAATACAATGTCCTTTTATAACAACGACCAATTCACACAAATCAACACAAACAGAGTAATTTTAAAATACACTTTTGTTTTTGTATTATTATTTTTAGGTATATTATGGAATTTACTTCTAAAATGTAATTTGTAGGAGGTAGTAGCAAGGTGACAACTTTCAGAAAGTATACTAGACTAGCAACTCTGTTGAGCCACGCGATAAATGTGCTTAAGTACTCAGTGCTTGAATAAAAATGTTATTGATAAATAAAAGTCACTCCAATGTTGGTAGATTAGATATCAGAATACACGACACTTTGCTGAGCCAAGGATAAAAATACTTTTCTGCATCAACTTTAAAAAGTGAGTCACTGATGACAAGAGCGCGTCAGCCAATCAGAATTTAGTATTCAACAAATGCCCATATACGGAGAGACGGAAACAGCCGCAAAATCGCAAGACGTTTGAATTTGCGCGCAATTTAAGATTTTACTAAACTTTTTAAACAAATCCACGTAATGTTGTAGTTCTGTTTACGTGAATTTATTTTTGACCTTGACTTACTTGCTATCTCAATTGCTCAGAAATGAATATGGGTTTAGTTTTGTTTTCCTTACTGTTTATGGTAGTGATATTTCGCATGATTATGTTGAAAAAATAATCGTCATTGCGGTGATAATGAGCTTGCGATTTATGTTAGGTAGGTACTCAGATCTGTCTATATTTCACATAGAAGAATTTCTAATAATAAGCGATTCTCAGTATAGTACAGCGAACAGAAGTTCAAACTTGTATGTTTCAAATTGGAATGACTTATCCTGGAAAACTGCTGGGGGGTAACTATGTATTTAGCTTCTGTTTTTGTTCGAAGTTCCTATCCGTATTCAGCACTTGTAAAAGATGGGAATTTGGGCATAGAAATAATTTCACATTGTGGGGTTTCCTACGGGATCGCTCTAAAATAAATATTTCGGGTTCTCTCGTTCTCTAAAACTATAGGCTTTTATGCCGATACTTATAAATTGATTTACTAAGCTTACATTCAAGTGGATTGAATTCCTAGACCTCACACTAGGATTCCCTGTGTTGTGTGAGGTCCAGGCTCCTTCGTACCGTTAGCAATTTTATACAATTTAGGGTACATTTCTTAAAACTTAAAATAGGCATAAAAAGAGTATTTAACTACATGTTGGTGTGAATTAATTGTCAGCTCTGTTGGTTTTTGTAAGTGTCTGCATGCTATAGGTACGTACGTATGAGTGCATATATGTATATTTGTAATTTGGCATTAAGTGCACGTTTTTACTTAACATAAGAAACTTTCTGTCATATCATAGTTCAGTGTAAGAAGCCCATTTGTTACCATCACTTGTAAGCAATTTAACTGGCCCGGGTGTTATCATTGCGTGGATCGACCGGAGGACACGGTGGAGCATCCGGTGGAGGTCTGCCCGGCTTGGGCGGAGCACCGCCGTGTCCTCGTGGCGGCGATCGGCGGCGGCGACCTCTCGCGTCCGGCCCTGGTTCAGGCCATGGTACGGAGCGAGAGGGAATGGGAAGCCGTCACCTCCTTCTGCGAAGCAGTAATGCTCGCGAAGGAGGAGGAGGAGCGCGAAAGGGAGAGGCAATCTCTGCGCCCTCGCGCCCCTAGCCGCCGCAGGAGGAGGAGACACCCTGGGCGTCGGGAGTCGATTGCCAACTCCCGGCCACCGTAGGCGCGGGCTTGCGGACGGCGAGCAATGGGCAGCTCGCCGTCCGGTAAGGACCAGGCCCGGGTCGACGGCGCGTCGTGTTCCACGCGCGCCTCAAAGAGATGTCAGCAAAATTGACGGGGTCCGACAGGACCGATGCCTGCCGGGGCTGCGGATTGTTCGAAAGAGTTACCGTGGCCCTGGCGCACAGGCAACTGAAGGAACACGGGTGGGTTTTAGTCAGTAAGAGTCTGACACGCCCTTCCGCTCCGCCCAGAGCGGGAGACGTCATTTGATGATTTCCCAACCAAAAAAAAAAAAAGCAATTTAACTGAGGTGTGACAGGTTTTCTGCTAAAATTATATGGAATGAATTTTTACAACGTTTTCTTTTGTCTGCTTACAGCTGAGTGAAGCCATTCTATTTTTAATGCGATTTGCACCTATTTTGATTAAAATATTGTCATTAAAAATAAATATTCTCTCATCTTTCAAAATGAGATAATATTATGGTAAACTAAAATAAAAATTGACACAGTTCTAATAAAAATAACTTTTTATTTCTGATCGTTCATCATAAAACCAGTTACTTACAAGACCTTTATAACCTAAAACGTATAATTTTCCTTAAAAATAACATATTTTACATAGTCAGAAAGGGGAAAACTTGTTAAGTAATTGATAAAATATATCATGGCATGGGTGACAGGTTTTTAACGTCCAAATATAATTATTTACGACGAGTCATTGTTCTAGCAGACATGTTGAATGCACAGCCTGGGGAAACAGTTATAAACGTGAGTTTTAACATGTGTCACTGAATAAAAATCCATAATCTTTTAACATTATCGCTGATGTATCTTTTACATTTCACAATCATGGGCGCCGGGAGCAGGGTGCAAGAGGGTGCACTAGCACCTCCCTGGCTTCAACATAAAATATAGGTGTTAAAAGATTCAGAACTGAAAACATATCCAAAGACGGCAAGTAATACAATAATAGAGCACGTGAACTATTCGCGGCGAGATCCAAAAATTTTCAATGCTCAACCAAGGCTAACATTATCGAGCTTGCTTCGCTCGCTCTTGCATCCTACTCTATCTTAATTATTAAGCTTCTTTATATAAATCGTCACAGTCCTCTTTCTGTTTGCATGGACAAAATAAAACATATCCCATTCGAGGCGAGATGCAAAAATTATCGAGCTCGCTTTGCTCGCTCTTGCATCCTACATTCTCTTAATTGTTAAGCTTTTCTGCATAAGTCGACAAAGTTACTCCTTGTATGAATTGATAAACGATAACCTAACATATCCGAGGTGAAGTACAAAAATTACCGAGGTCGCTTCGTGAAGCTGAAGATGTGAAGAGGCTGACTATTTTCTTAATGGTCGTCAGTTTCCTCCCATTTATAAAATAAATTACATTAAGTTAAAAGAGTATTATCAACTCTATATACTTCCAAGTCGACTGAGAGCGTCCCGTCTGCATCAAGTGCAAAGGGCAACTGATAGGAATCCGACGATCAGTCGTCGGATTTATCGCGAAACACGAAGTTTGCAGAGGTACATTAAGAAAATAGTTTTACTACATGACTGTCTCCATCAACATAGTGAATAGTTTATTTTATTTTTATGTTGCCCCATTGATGGGCAAAGGGTTAATATATTTATACATCTACGAATTTCCCATATACTTATGATATCTCTTATACATAGTATATAAATTACTCATGGTCATCTGCCCCACGTAACCAACAAGTCCCCTCTTCAAGAATGACATAGCATAAGTGCTGTCACAAGCCTGTATGAGTAAGGCTACTGAATTTTCGAGATGTTGACGGACCATCTTTGTTGGTGCGTTCCGTTCGAGGCAGGTGCAGAGGTCGGCTACGGTGTATGCTGCAATACGGGATACGTGTTTCTTCCTTTTGCTTATTGATTGGGTTAATCTGTAATGAGAGAGGAATATTTACTAGACTCAAACTTTTAACGTTTTAAGTAAGAGGCTTTTAGCTACTTTTTATTAGTGTATGTATTTTGTCTACAATTGTTTTTTGTATTGTGCGTGTTGTTTGTGCAGAATAAACAAATTTTCTTTCTTCTTTTTAAGCTATTGCATCGCTTTTATCGCGGGCTTTGAGCACGGCGACCGAATCAAGAAATTCCGTAACGAAAATAAAACCTAACACCCCCCACTCCGCCTACCATGTAGCTCGGCCGAGCGTTCGCTTAACGTGTGTGTATATGGTACGACTGTACTTGAATTAATATCAAAGAAATAAAATACTGCATAAATAAAAAAATAAAAAAAAATATAATTGCATAAGTTGATAAAAAATGCTATGCAATAGCTTTACCGCGGCAGTCCCCGAGTGCCACACCTTTCCTTTTTTTAGTTTTAAATGTCTGGTCTAGAAATGATGGCAAAATGTTCTAATTTTTATTATATAACAACAACATCACGCCTGTTTTCCCCGAAGATGTTAGGCAGAGGTGTACCTATAGTACACCCACATTTCGTCAGTTATTTAAAGTCCCATGTAATAGAGGGTGAGCCTTTTGCCACCAACCGGGCACAAATCCAGACTGGGCTGCTACTGAGAAATTCCTGATAGCAAAACCCAATAACTCTTTGGCCGACCAGGGAATCGAACCCAGGACTTAATAATGCTCAGCGGTAGCGTTTGCGACCACTAGACCAACGAGGCAGTTAATATTTTTTCGTAAAAAGAGGAAATTTGAAAAGACTTTCTATAGTAACCGGCACCCTAGTTTCTATAGTAACCTGCACCCTAATTGCGTAACACACTATCAGTCACAATCTGAATCATTTTGACGCCTATTATTGCTATTCCATTGTTTCATATGTTCTAAATATTTGTCTGCTCGACAACGTAAATAACGCAATGAATGTTGTTGAACTGTCAAAATGAAAGCCATTTCTATTGTTAGTGTGTTACGCAATAACCCCGCTGGTCTCAAAATCCAATTGTACTTTTTATGCTATTGGATGTCAAGTAATAAACGGACCACCTGTGGGTCTAGCACAAAGGCGGGAAGTAAACATAACGTTAATTTGATTGATTTTTTTATTGGAATTACTCGTTTCCCTCATAATATTTATTCTTATCTATGAGTGATACTAATTGAGGAAAACGTCGTCAGACCGGTTTTGAGTATGATGGTGGAAGGCTGTACGAGTAGGGGACCAAAAAATCTATGGATGGACTGTGTGAAAGATGATATGGCTAGAAAAGGGAGTGACTAATAGAGAAGTATGGAAGAAAACGACATGTTGCGCTTGCGCCGACCCCAAAATAAATTGGGATAAGGGCAGGAGAATGATGACCAGAGATCGGATATTCGAATGCATATTTACCTAAAGTTAATTTTTAGCTATGAAAGTATGAAAGCGGCTTCTTAAAACATATTTTTAAAAAAAAAAAAACCTGTGATGCGGGGAACACCGGAAATGCATAACTAGTCGGGTGTATAGTATGGAAGAGACTTCTAAAAAATACTTATTTTAAATATAAAAAAACCCGGGTTTCTTGGATTGCATAACTATTCAGATACATATTTATTTGAAATTAATGTTTAACCCCCGATGCAAATATGTGTATGTAGGGTGTTAGAGGAGGGATGGTATGTGTTAGTTAAAGTTAAGATTTTTTCGATACAAAAGCGCATTCCATATTAGCAAACATCGCATATTTAGGTGAATATGAATCCGAATATCCGATCACTAATGAAGATGGTTGATACTAATTGTGGTTGTTGCATGAAATACACAATGCTATAGGATAATTGTATGTTCGATGCTAAAATCAATCGAATTTACGTTTACTTCGCACCTTCGTGCTAACCCTTGATTGTAATTCAAAGTCACAATATCAAAATATTTTATGTAACATAAACGAACATGGGCACTTATGAAACGTCAGAAGCTAGATGCAATTGGTCACTGTCGCCTATGGACTCTTACCATCCCAGAAACAAAGTTGGAATGTCTCATGCGCCTGTAATTACCCCAAAACCCAAACCTTTCGAACCGGAACAGGGCAACGCTGTTTCACGAAATAAATTGGTATACCTACAGGGTGGCAGGGACATCGACGCACAACCAGTTACCATGGATTCAGTACACGATTCTCAACGCGCTGCGTTGAAAAATTTACGTCGGTTATCAGAAAAACATTGCTGTTTCATAGAAAAGTGCAATACCTACGCGGTCACAATGTATGGCAGAAGTAATTTTTTTTTTGGATGGGAAATCATCAAATGACCTCTCCCGCTCTGGGCGGAGCGGAAGGGCGTGTCAGACTCTTACTGACTAAAACCCACCCGTGTCCCTTCAGTTGCCTGTGCGCCAGGGCCACGGTAACTCTTTCGAACAATCCGCAGCCCCGGCAGGCATCGGTCCTATCGGACCCCGTCAATTTTGCTGACATCTCTTTGAGGCGCGCGTGGAACACGACGCGCCGTCGACCCGGGCCTGGTCCTTACCGGACGGCGAGCTTCGATGTACACCCTGTATTTTAAATAACTTACTTTTCAATAGAATGTGCGATTTCAGCGAGTTTTTCTTCTATACTCCTTTCAACTTGCACGTGCGTGGTGGCTCGTTCACAAAGCGCCGATATCAGACCTCTGTAGCACTGCATGTAGCATGGCCATCTGAAATTAAAAAATATAAAATTAGTAGTAAGTTTTCTCGTTTCGAAAGTTAGTAGACGCTTTGCTCCTTAATAATTAAACTTCATTATACAGCATGGACAATTACGAACAACTTGGAGATTTTTTTTTGTAATGGCTAAATAGGGTTCGTTTTTTTAACACCACGTAAGCATCCTCACAGCAAAATGAGCTCTAAATCTGGAGGGATACAGTTAATTTTATGAGGCATTGTAAAATTAAGTTGTAATTCTACGAAAAAATTGCAGGAAGTGTTCAGTCACCCACATTTCCCCAGTTATGATAAAACTAGCTGTTGCCCGCGACTTCGTCTGCGATCCAGAATTAAGTGTAGCCTATGTTCTCACCCAGGTCATGGTCATTAGGTGTGCTAAATTTCATCCTAATCCGTTCAGTAGTTTTTGCGTGAAAGAGTAAGAAACATCCATCCATCTATCCTCGCAAACTTTCACATTTATAATATTAGTAGGATTAGTCACCGACTCCCAAGATGCCACCAAAAATTTCCCCTCGGTAATGCTTCCCAACGCAGGCATTGAACCTAGAATACCTCGCACGCTCGGCAGTCGCACTTGTGAGTTGCGACTAACTAATCGGCAGTCTAATTATAGTAAGGGCTGATTTTACCTAAGTCAAATATCTTTTATCTGTGGAACAAAATTGACATCTGACAGTTTTAGTATGGAAAGAGTGTCAAAACTTCAAAATTTATTCTCATGATTAAATTTATTCTAGGTATAAAAATTTGTTGAAATTCGCCCTAAGTCGTATATTACGTAATTTTAATCTAATTACAAAAAAATATTTATAATTATGTTTTAATCAGGATTGAAACATGTACTAATTATCTACCAGAAAAATTAACCAGAACTTATACAGATCTGTATAATTCATAAGTATAGCAACAAACCTGTCTTCTAAAACCTCTTCCCTAGCCAGTAGCAAGTGATTCAGCACCGACACGCAGCCCTCGAACAGCTTGAAGAAAGCTTCCCAAGATATGTCGCATCTCACGCCAGACTTAGTTCCTAGCACGTAGTGGATTAGGTGTTGCACCTCGAATGTTATGTCCACGAAGTTGTAGTCTAGAGATACCTGGAAAATTGAGAAAGTTTTTTTTAATAGAAGCTGTTTCCCGTGAAGAAAATTACGGAGGTAAACAACCGTGAGGTAACTGACGTGTCTTAGAACCAACAATTAGAAGAGATAATGTGACATCCACCAACCCGCACTGGACCCATGTGGTGGATGACGGTCTACTCCTCTCACAGAGAGAAGGCCAGAGTCCCAGAATTGGGAATATTATAGGCCGATTATTTTATGTGATTTCCGCTACTTAGTTCGAAGCTAAGAATTAAAACTGCAATTTCGGATAACCTTTGGCTTCGTATATGAAACTATACCAATTTAGAGTCGATATTTAGCGTAGTACAGAGTCGCGGGATCTAAGCTGAGCTTTGCATTTGTGTGAGTGCACATATATAGAGTGTAGGTGTGATGTCGACCTAGAGCGCGACGCATCCTTTGATTGGTTTAAACCGGTTTATACTGCTTTTTGGTAATCGGCCTGAGGCGCGGTGCGTCCCTCGCGCGACGCAACTCCGCCGCGCACCTCACACAAATGCAAAAAGCTCAGCTTAAATCTCGCGGACTGAACTGAGTGTTTGGTTTTGGTGCTGTGGGTCGCAGGGCCAATCCTGCGCGGAACAACAGGCCGGGGTACAAAATACTTAAGAACTGTTGATAATACATGGTATATATTTATACCACCAGTAACTTACCTTTTTCGCCGCCAAAAGCATTTCAGACAAAGAATCCAAGTCCAACCGTACAATTGTACAAATATCATCATCAACTTTGATAACTTTTACAACAACATCTTCGGTAGAAACCTCTTCATTTATCCTGGCAGCGCTGTCTTCAAACTCATAGTGTTGCCTCATCCAATTTCTCAAATTCTTACAGGCGCGGTACATTAATTTTGACATGGCAACACATTTGGGGCCGACTATGTTTGCTTTGAGGCATTGTGACCAAAGGTATTTGAATACTTTACGAGATATTATTTCTGTTTTATTGTCTTTTTGTATTAGTGTTGGTTTCTGAAATTATAATTAGTAACAATGTTAATGGGGCGTAGCTACACAAATGATCTTGTAAATCCGCTAAACGCACGTATCAAACGGTCGATGGTTGCAAATGGAATCCCATCGCTGTAATACAGCAATAAACCGGTTTGCATGTCAATCGGAGTGCATTAAAATATTTACGAGTGGCGATACTAAATGTCCTGGACCCTAATTGCAAAACACACTATCAATCAGAATCTGAATCATTTGAAGGATATTTTTTAATCCACTGCTTCATATGTGCGAAAAATTTGTCTGCTTTACAACGTAATTATAACGCAATGAATGTTGTTGAACTGTCAAAATGAAAGCCATTCCTACTGTTAGTGTGTTATGCAATTACCCCGCTGGACAGTTGGCCCCTCTAGTATGAAAGTTACATGCTCTGATAAAAATAACGGTTCATGTCCGGTTAAGCAGCCGACAACCTCCTAGGCTGGCCTGCGAGAGGCAAAACACAAAAAAAAAATACGGCATGTGATTTTGGCATTGTAGTTCGTGCCGATTAGAGAGAAGAGTTTCTTTTTCTTTCTTTCAGTCCATTTAAAGGTTGTCTGTAAGAGGATCGCCTGGTGCGATAAGACCATGGACAAACGTTTATTAATTTGTTTATCAAGCAAATTTTTTTTGAAATATAAGTTAATAACCGTTTGCACTTTTCGCAAGTTGAAGTGTGGGATAAACGAAAAACCTCGAAAATTGAATTTACCTTTAAAACCACCAAATTATTAAGATCACCAATAAAGTTCGTCACATAACAATCCACAGACGACAATTCGCATACAAATTTCAGCGTAGTTCCCATTTCTTCTAGACAACTACTAGTAATCCGTTTCTTATCTTGTTCTAATATCAGCCTGGATTTAATACTTCGCCATATTTGTAAGAAAAGCTTATCCTTTTCTTGGAAAATGGAGTGTGTTTCTAGTTTCTTTATGCGTCTTAATACTACGCTTAGCAGTTGGATTGCGGAGTCGATGTGTTGCGGTTTTGAATCTGGATTTTCTACTGTTTTTATCTGGAAAATACGTAAAATAGAAATGTATTATATGGATAGATTGTCTCTGTTATAAAACGTGTGTCTTTAAAATTATTTTCTTGATTATTCTTGTAATGCTTATATATATAATAGTAAACGAAACAACTATTATCACTAAATACTAAGCAAATTCTCGATGTATTTTTTTAAATAACAGGCGGTGATAAAAGTTACTGCTGTCGCCCAAACAAAAAATTGTAATCAAACTGCAATGTAGATCGCTCCATGTAAAATACGGGTATTCAAGTACTCCCAACTTACCGTTCCGGTTAGACTGGAAGCCGACCCTTACATAGTTAGGAAAAGGCTAGACTGATGATGACTGCAATGTAGAAAGTTAAAGCCTCTACGTGTATCGATACTTAAATGTGTGTCCGTCACACTCTGGGCAGTCAGCCTCACTACCATCTTTCTAACTGGCTACTATTTCTACCACAGCATGAGATATTTTTACGAGAAACGGTGGACCAGTAAAAAAAAATATTGTTAATTATTTTTTAAACTGTGTATACTTACAGCATTTTGCACGAAGAACTCTAAAGCAGTCAACAAGCACTCCAAATTCTTGATATCATCACCATCTGTAGCATCACAGTACCTCGAAAGAGTCAAAGAATACGCCACCATCGCGTTCAGTGTTGCCACGCTACTCTCAGATTCTACCACACTATCTTCAGTGTTGCTAGCATCATTTTGTGAAAAACTACTATTGGTAAAATCGATGTTTTTAAATGATTCCAATAAAGCTTTGTGTAGTTTTTCTTGTAAGTCTGCTAATATTGATCTGAAGGCACTGGCAGTTATGGCTTTCTTCTGTTTGACAATTGAAGGTAGAATTAGGCAAGTAATTTGGAATACAGGATCGTTAAATGATTCCATATCCGAAATCGTTTTCTTGTTTTTCTTCAATAGTTTTTCCACAATGTTTTTGACTTGATCACTGTCGATACGAACTTTTTTCACTGCCAGTTCAAGAAGGCTCTTGATGATTAATAAACTGTTTGGAGTTTTTATTTTCAATGTTAGCAACTCCAATAGAGAGTTGTCTTTGAAATTGAAAATAG
Source organism: Dryobotodes eremita (assembly GCA_917490735.1). Taxonomy (NCBI): domain Eukaryota; kingdom Metazoa; phylum Arthropoda; class Insecta; order Lepidoptera; family Noctuidae; genus Dryobotodes; species Dryobotodes eremita. Next base: position 11,120,542 of record OU823267.1, read on the forward strand.
AATCTGCAGGGAATATCTGATATAAGTCTGGTCTTTGGAGACTCAATTCGTATATGCTTTGCAGTACATAATCGATGTTCCGTTTTAACTTTTTGGCATTAGAACATTTCTTGATTGCCAGCATAACAAAAATCGCTACCAATTGGTAGTTTTCTTCCAAATAGTGGATTGGCAATTGTTTGAATATGTTCACACAGTTTTTAATCACGTCTTGTGTTTCTGAATTTATAGTTATTTCATTGAAATAATCGATTATTGCCACTTCTTTTGCAAAGGAAGCTATATTGAAATCAGCTTTGCCTAGCATTTTGCTCAATAATTCTCCATTTGCGAAGCTCTTAGCTACATTTTTAGCTGTTTCTAGTACTAGCATGTTTAACAAATCTCTGTTGCTAGTTATAGAATCAATTTTCAGCACATCCAAGTCAGGATCGGCCAAGCAGAGTTTGACCAAACATTTGGCCAACAATTTAATATGTGATTTATCTAAATCTTTGAATAATATTTTGCAGAAGTAAGTGTTTTGTAAAAGGGTTGGGTTGGCACTGATTTGTTTGATCAAATGTGTATTAGCGGATGCTATTGTTGCATTTGGGTTTTCTTGTTTGTTCCTTATTGCTAGTAATTGGAGAGCCATTGATTTAGCTAAGACTAGGTTATCCTGGAAAGTAATTATACAATATGATTAGCTATGTCCAATATGTAGTTTGCAGCCTTCTACATAATGATGGGATAAGGAAAAGGCCAAGGAAAAATAAGTTACTATGAAGATATCTACGAAAATACCGGGCGTTGGACATGTGCTAGTATTTTATTCTTTAAATTCTAACAGGCAAGCAAATCATGAGGAGTGTTTGCGGTTAAACATAATTATGTCTCTGTCATTTTGTAACGATTGACGAGAACAGAACGATGTCTTAAATACGTTTAGCGCTAAACGCGTTTAGTGATCTGTGGTGCAAGCGGGCCTAAGTATTATTCGCTATAGAAAAAGATTTATCGATACACTAGTGTGAAATAAACTAGTAGAAACACAATATTTTACATAACATAACATCATGCCTCTATTTCTCGAAGTGTTAGGCAGCGGTGCACTTATAAGTACACCCACTTCGCCAGTTTAAGTCCCATGTAATAGGGGGCGAGCTTATTGCCATCAATCGTGTGTAGTGTGTAATCAACCTTATTGTATGTAACCAGCCTTATTACGTGTAATCCCTATAATTTTTTAATGGTTACAATAAAGACAGTATTAATTGAGCTCTCGGTGTTTCAATATCTCCTCTAGATCCCGCCTTATATGGCGACCCTGCCAAAGCGCAATGTCAGTAAATATATTTGTTTAAAATACCATGACGAGCGATACCATGTGCGAGTGGGATTTAGTACAAAATGTTCGTTTGTAATTTGTATTGCGCGCTACCGAGTTTCTACTGTCTTACTTCGGATAAAATAATTGTGATTTATAATTATCACCAAAGAAGATGGGTACCAGCACCTCCAAGGAGGAGGTGCACAAATCCGGGCTGCTGCTGAGAAATTCCAAATAGAAAAACCCAAAATCACTTAACCCGACCCGGAAATCAAACCGTGACCTCATGCTCTGTAGTAGCGCTAGCGACTACTACTACTCTTACTATAGCGATGATACTAATATTATCAAAACTTACCAACAGTATAACAGCTTCATCATCTTCAATCTTCGCAGCGAGCGCTATCCATTGCTTGCTGCTCAAACAAGGCAACAGCACACTTAGGTCGAAAACCTCCGATGTATCACTGCCGGGAGATATTTCTAGCTTCACGTTGCTGTACTTTATGTTCAAGAGCTTTAGTTGACCGAAACTCTGACATAACTTGAGGAATGATATTATAAGAGGTGGATTCTGAAATGCATTAAATCTGTGGTAAGTATTTAGAAAGATTACAACTATAAAAACTATGGTTAAGAACATAACCCTGTCTTTGCGATCGTGCAGTTGTGAATCTAGTGTGAAATTAGTTTCCCCTGTGAAATCATTCCAGAGGATAACAGAAACAATGTTATTAGTTACATCTAGCATGCAAGAGGATGATATGTCTGCATCGTTCTCACATGCATAATTTCAACATGAATCATGTAACCAATATTTTGTAACCATATTTTGATTTAAAAGAGGGTCCATGGAGTTTTTTGCCCTTTCTTCTCCATAGGTACCTACTACGCTATGGAATGGGCAACTAGCTTCATGTTGCTGCCTGACCGACCCCTTGACAATTCAAAAGTGCCTGTAATTGGTTTATTTGTAATAAATGCTTTGAGTTTGATTTTGATACCGAGTAAACTATGGATACAAATCTTATCGAGATGTCTTACTTCGGGTCGTGGTTATGCGCAAACGAATTTCGCACTCCTAACTCATGATAACAGGAGAAACCGTGGGGTTTTAAGGTCTATCCACACATATCAGGGCCGTGCCCGTGAAGTGGGCGGACCGCGCTCCATCAGGGGTTCAAAAAATATCGGTGTGTACATTTTATTGGAACTCGTTCACACGCATCCGTGTTCGGACCGGCGACGGAGCTACGGAGCTTCAGTACCTGCCCAGAGTGTGCCACGGGCCTATCACGTCTCGCGGGATAATTGCGTAACAAACAGTAGCAATGGGTTTATTTTTGACAGTTCAACAACATTCATTGCGTTATTTACGTTGTTGAGCAGACAAATCTTTCGACCATATGAAGCAATGGATTAGCAATATCCTTTAAAATTATTCAAATTGTGATTGTTAGTTTGTTATGCAACAACAGTGTGTTATGCATTTAGGGTGCAGGTAACGGCCCTAACATGTGTACCCTTAGTTGGTAGGAGTCTGATATAAAGAAGAGCAACCACAACAATAAAAAGAAATACTGGTTTAACTCTTCGCAACTGACGTGAATCGGATAGAACGGAAAATACGTTAATAGAGCCTCAGACAGTGACGATAGTTACGTACTGTCAGTTCCTAAAGTAAGTGATAAAAGAGTAAACGAATCTTGTTCCGGTAATTTATTTATGCAGTCACTAAAGGAATTAACACATTCATCCGTATTTAGAAGGTTTTTAACCACGTTTTTTCGACAATTATTGTTTGAGTGATATTATTAAATTGTAATTGAAAAACTATCGTCGAAAATTGAGGTTACCGAATTAACCTCAATTGTTAAATGAAAAACATCTTTCAAGGTGATTTAAAATTGGAATTTCGGGTACTAAGTATTCAAATGGTGCTCAATATGGTGTCACAACAGATTGACTGCTTCAATTTTACTCTCGAGTGCATTCACACGGGCCGCATTTTGTAAAATTACTCTTAGTTGTTCATTATAACTACACTATTGTATTAGGTAAGCCTGTGATGATACTTGTATGTGTTTTAAATAAATAAATAATCAAATCAAAGTACTCAATTTGTAAGTGACACTACAAATTGGCGTCCACAGGTACGTTGTCTGATCCATTTGTTTACATTTTCATCAGATAATTTTGATACAGACCATAGATAACCTACCCTTGGTATTTAAACAGCTCAGTTATAATGCCGGCCGACTGGTATTCTTTTTACGATTTCATCAATGCATAGTATATAGTACAGGTCGGGGGGGGGGGGGGGGGGGGGGGGACAAGATCTGAAGAACATACTTACATAACTAAGCTTCAAAACACACACTCCGAATTTGCCCAAGCATTCCTCCTCGAACTTAGTGTACAAATTCCAGAAATCTTCCGCTACATTCATTGGCACAGTGTGGTCCGCCATCTTGTTATGTTGCAAGAATGAAGACAAAATGGCTGACAGTACTTCTGTTAGCACTATGATTGAAGGGCCTGGGAAATTAGAGTATACGTTTTATTAATCAGGTGAAGCGAAGGTTGGTGAAGGCTTATGTTATCTTTCGGTTGATGATGATGAAGCAGCTGTATGGATGTCACGAGAATGGCGCTTTTTGTTTTTTTTTGTTAGCAGAACCAAAACTAATGTTTCGAAGGTTCGATTGCCAAGTTGGGCAAAGCGTCATTAGAGTTTTTCTCGCAAGAAACTACTACATAATAGTCAGATGTTTTAAAATTTGTACTATAGCTAGCGAAGAAACATGAAGTCTTTACAAGTCTGCTGAACCTTGATATTTCACAGCAAAAATGGATTGAAAGAAAAGCAATACTTACTGACAAATCCTTCTTCCAACATCATCAAGCAATGAACTTCTAAATCTTTCTGCAATGACTCCAATAGCTCCTTATTTTGTCTGAACATCAATTCAGAAGTCATCTTTCCATACAAAGCTATAGATTCTTCAGGAAATAAATCAGAACCTGTTATTATTTTACTTTCCAACTTTTCAAAATCAATGCCATTTTCTCTCGCATCTTTTACTTTCTGTTTCATTTCAAATTGCTCAGTGTTGCCAGCTTCCAAAATATTTTTTATTGATGGTAAAATTTGGTTTATAAAAAGAGTTCCTCTACTTAGTTTGAATAATATTTCTAATAAACAATTCATGGTTTCTGTATAAGATTCTGATATATTTAAACTGTTTTTCTTTGCAGTCATGATTGGAGGAAGAATTAGGTTGATTTTCTGCTCAATCAATATAGGATCTAATTTTAAAGCTGTTTTTATTATTTGTAATGTTGTCTTGTCTAACTTTCCTTCAAGTTTTAGCTGACCCATCATAACAGCTTGAAGGAATGATGCGAAATTTTTCTTTATTTCAACTTTTGATATTTTTTCGCCGAAAGTATCAGTCAGGCGCACATTAATATCTACTTCATTCTTTACCAAAACTTCAAGCATGTTCAAGAAGAGGATTCTCTTAGTTTTAGCGTCATTGTCTTCTAAAATGAATGGTAGATTCATAGCTGGGGTTATAAAACTCTGTTCCATATTTAAAACATTCGCCACCATAATGTAAAAAGCAAAAACAATCTGATTCTCTTTTTGAAATGAGCCCACAAACACATCTATGAAATTGTGTAAGAATTTCGAGTCATTTTCAGACCGATTTTTGGGAAATTCAAAGAATGTGTTCATGATTTTGATTACCGATTGTATGTTATCTCCTTTTTCTGCGATTAATTCTTCAATATTATCTTTCCGAATTAGAGTTTGAAGGAAGCTGATGAAAAAGGATTTCTTACTGATTGGAAACAAAATATTATGGCACACATCCACAGCAGATTTTCGACATTCTGTGTCCAAGAAGCTGAAAATAGTTTCCAGATTTTCACCATTCAACAATTTGATGATAAATTCCAATTTCTTTTTGGATTCTCTGTAGTATTTTATAAAGTTGTTCAGTATTCTTTGACTCAATTGTGTGTTTGTGTCATCATTTCTTAGGAACTGTAGTAATGTCATTGATATAGTAAGGTAGTCATCAATTTGTAAACTCAGCTGGGAGGAGATTTTGGGGTTCTCTATAAATGTTGAGATGTACTTTATGTCGGCAGTTTGTAGAGGGTTCCGCTGTATGTATTGTGATACAATCTGAAATTAGTCATAAGTTCAATTTAGTTGACGCCAAAATTATAGTTTACTAGATTTTGCCCATGGCTTCGCCAGCGTGACTTTCGGAAATTTTTCCACGAGAATTTACAAACGGGACAACAGTAGGTATCCTATGTCCTAATCCAGGTCAAGGCCTATTATACCTTTCATCCAATTCTGTTCAGCCGTTATGGCATGAAAAGGTAACAAACAGACTATATTTCCAATCCCTTAAATCACTTAAAAAGAGGTAAGTACACAAAAATTTCAATATCACATGTGAATTTTAAAATCAACTCCTATTTTACTCCCTTGGACATTATTTTACAAAAACGCTAAGATACGTAATTCTTTATTTCTTTCCAAGAGCATAAATTTGAATTTTCATATCCCTTTGGGTTTCCCATACAAATTTTCATCTCCCATATCACCCCTTTTAGGATTATGTATGAGACAAAAAGTAGCCTATGTCCTTCCTCAGGATGCCATCTGTCACATTGCCAAATTTTATCGACATCTGTTCAGAGGTTTAGGGGTGGAAAGGTAACATACAGACAGAGTTACTTTCGAATTTATAATATTAGTATGGACTTTTTGTGGTTAATGCATCTTGTTACAACAGAAAATGTAGTTTGTAAGATTGTAGCGGCATCTACAATCGCCACATGCGAGCTACGCGTCATACTGACGTCACGCGAAATCCTGCATCGCGCAAGCAGAGTTTACCGCGCAACTAGCATATATACAACATCCCGACATCAACCGTTGGGCAGTTGCCCACCAGACACAACACCCGTCTGGTCGGAGGATCCTCCCTTTTCTAGGGAGGTTTGAGTGAACTTTACACCCTGTTCCTCATACCTCTATACTGGTGACCCCGACGTGCCAAAGCCAAAGTTGAGTGATTTATAGAGTGTTAACTAGATAATTGGGATCCTATGGGACCTAGGATTATTTATCACTTAAAACGGCTTTTCATTTACCCAGTTTCCTTAATAGTCAGGTTTAAAATGACAGTTGTTATTTACAGAGGCCCTGCTACGACGGGTCGAAATGTACCGTTTTTCATTTATAGAGGCGAAAATGTTTCTTGAAATTGTGTCGTAACCTGTCCAGCATGCGTAGCATGTTTACTATAGAAACGGAAGACAAGATGACAGGATTGTAGAAAAAATTCTACAGCGCAATGCCAAAGTTTAATAAAATAATGACTTTTTGTAAGAAAGTGATTTGTCTTTTCTTCAGAGAGTAGAGATAGAAGTGGTCATGCTACGCATGCAAACCCATATTGAAAATGATAAATTATTATTAGTTGTCTTACACTAAACTGAATTACAAAGTCTCAAATATAGAGGAAAAAATCTAACAAATGCATACACAGTTATAAAGGTTTACTTAATCCCAGTAACAGAGGTATATCACATATCCAGAGCGCCCTAATTGCGTAACACACTATCAGTCACAATTTGAATAATTTTGAAGCCATTGCTTCACATGTTCGAAAAAAAATCTGCTCAACAACGTAAATAACGCAATGAATGTTGTTGAACTGTCAAAATTAAAGCCATTGCTACTGTTAGTGTGTTACGTAATTACCCCGCAGGGCCCACTTATCCAGGTTACACTGCACTAACTGTTACTTAGTATTTTAATACTTAGTAGTTAATAGTTTATGTTGATAATAGGTATTAATACTTATAATGTTGAGTTTATGTTGAATATAAATATGTAAGATTCAATGTCGAAAAATTGTCAAGGAGTGGCATTTTCTCAGTTAGTCTAAGACACATTTTGGTTTGCTAAGCCAGTTGAGAATCCATCAATCCATCGTATTAAAAGAATTACTTAAAAATGTTCTTTTTAATATCAACACAAAACATCAATAAGGATTTTTACATACCTGTATCAATTTACTCTTCAGCTCACTAGTCAAGTCATCAACCGCTGACAGCCAGTCAAGCACATCCTTCAGCTCGTTACTACTTAGCTTATTCTTCTCCGTCAAGGTATTAAGCCATTCACCCACAATTCTCTCTTTTGGAGCAGTGGGGAAGTGGTGGGACTGCACCACATTTTTGGCGAGACAGAGCCGCTTGGGTAGTGGTGTCTTGTCATCGTCCAGCCGACGCTTTAATTCTAAAACGGAGAAGTTATCAAATAAATAATGATTTAAAAAAAGTCTGATTAAGTTCGGAGGATTACAGTTAAGGTTAGAGGCTAGGTAAGTAGAGACGTATAGTACAGGACACAAAGGGACTGGGAAATATGCAGAGAATTGGAACCCAAACGTACTTGAACAGGTACACCTATTTACTTCAATAGACATATACTCCCCTCAGTGATTATTTTAATAGTTATGGAACACGTAATTGTATAAAAGTTGTTAAATACTGTAATTTATGTATTCTCGCTGTTAAATACTAATAATCATTGACATGTGTTCATTTATATCAAAAACTTTAAACATTTTGTATGCGTTGAGGTTAAGTTTTACAGAAATCATTAAACCATGTTTAGAATTAAATCTTACCATTTAGTGGGTTCAACGACATGTTAAATGTAACACAATAACTATCACATGTACACTTTTCTTTTTAAAGAACAGTTAATAAAACTTGAAAAAGCAACGTTCCTTCCACACGCTGTATTGTTGTTATTCGACGTTTTGATACTGCTCTGCATTCATTATGTCACTTTTTACAGGAGCGCGTTTTTATAAACATTTGAATACAAAAATGGAAAAAACAAGATTTTAAAATAATTATTGCTGTAAAATTAGTGTAATTTAAAACAGCCAAGCCAATAATAATTCAGTTTGAATACTTTGAAAATTATGCTTGGCTGTAGAAACTAAACGCAATTGAATGGCTTTTCTATGGACTGATTTGTCCATGGTATAATAATATACTATTTATCGAAACACCTATGGTCTAAAAAACCATACCATGGAAACACGCATCACTTTTTTTTTTCCAAGATCAGAATCAGAATTAGAACTTTATTTGCTATGAATGTAGGTACAGGTATATGATGTTGTACATAAATTAATGAGTTCGGCTACACTCTACCATACGGCGTGCAAATTATTACATAAAAAAAAAAATATAAACTAAACAATGTCAACAAAACAAAACAGGAATTAAAGTGAAGTCAATTAATAATATTATAGTCAGTTACATACGTCTTACATGGTCAAAATTACAATCCCCATCGCTTGTTACTATGTCTCACTGTCCCACACCAAATTTGACGCCCCTGCCCTGAATCTGATAAACTGCATGGCATTTCACCAAGTGACGTGGTCCGTTTTTGAGCCTCTGTCAAATTGTGTGGGATCCACCACGAGCACAGCTTTTTCTTACCCAATGTTTGTGTAGGATGCCTAAAGATGCCCGAATCTCATGATAGGTCACATGCTTGTCTGTTTCGACCGTACGGCGCACAGCATCGATGTTTGTGTTGTTCACAGTGGTGGACGGGCGACCATCACGAAATTCGTCACTGAGATTGACACGACCGGCCTTGAATTCTGCAAACCAGCTATAAATAGTCATCTTGCATGGTGCTTCATCGCCAAAAGCAGTTCGAAGCCGAGCGAGGCTCTGCTGAGCTGTCAAAGTACACTTAAATGTAAAGTACAATTTAATGTAAATTAATTAATTTAATTTACGCAACTATTTTTTTTTTATGGCGTTTCCAATCTGTACGCTTCGATATGGCATATGGCACAAGAGGGCTCTCTTCTCCCATATTATTTTATACTCTTCGGACGCCGCAATGTTAAAACAAATTGACAGTTAACTGTATTGGAACTGTATTCTACAGCCAGAGTTCCATTTTCAAATGTTGTAATTACTTTTTATGGTTCCGTAGTCAACAAAGAAACCCATAAAGTTTCACCATGTCCGTCTGTCCGTCGGTCTGCAGCTTAGCTCAGAGACTTTTAGTACTAGAAAGCTACAATTTGGCATGGATGTACACACGGCTACATATCAAGCTATACATTTCTAGTATAAGCTGACCTCTCATTGTACGGAAATCCTATACAATTTGAGATCAGCATATACTGGAAATGTATAGCTTGATATGTAGCCGTGTGTACATATTATTCACGCCAACAAAGTGGTAAAACAAAACTATAAAAAAAAAAATGGTCCCTCCTGAACACGTAAAGTGGGGATGTTTGTTTGTTTTCGAGTCTATCCCTTGGTGTGGGGTATCGTTGGATAGGCCATTCAAAAATATTACGGGTTTGTGAAAAACATTTTTCGATTCAGGGATCCGTTTGCGTAAAATTAAGCTTTAAATTGTTAATTATTGCTACAGTCAAGTGTCCCCCCCCTGCCAATTAAATGGTTACTTTTGGATATGTGAAAAAAATCACGGCATTAGTATATATAACGAGATTAAAAGGAAAACTATTACAGCTAAGTAGGCTTTACAAGTTTACGAGTAATAGTCGACCAACTTACATTTGCAGTTGGAACGTATGGGAGAACTTGTTTTTCAACTACAATGTTAAGTTTGTTTTTGGGATAAATTCATCCCAACTACAGAACTATTCATTGTGCGTGGTCTGACAGTAAGTGGCCAGTTCCTGAAACGTAAAGTGCCTACATATCAGGCGTATTATTGGTTACAAATTACAATAGTCCTTTCAGTGATGAAGATGATAGATCGATCTCATGCAGTACAATGTGACATAATCATTCTTATGGTACTTCGGAATCCACAAGGTTGTACTACAAAGCAAGTTGCTGGTGGATAATCCTAGCCACTAGATTGTGCCTGTGCAAGTACTCGCCGTTAGCAAGTCTAGTTATAATTATTATGTTATAATTATTAAGTGAGCCACTAAACCGATCATCCTGAAATTTTGCATATACGTTGTCAGGTCGACAGAAACGGACATAGGGTACCTTTTATCCCGAAAAAAAGTACTGTTCCCGAGGAAAACAACAATAACATTCTTATGATAATAGATGGCGCCATGTGTCTTTCGAATCATGATTGAATTATATTATTATAGAAACTTTAGTGGTGTGTTAAAAGCTTTTTATTTTTAAGCTATTGCATAGCTTTTATCGCGGGCTTTGAGCGCGGCGACCAAATCAAGAAATTCCGTAACGAAAATAAAACCTAACACCCCCCACTCCGCCTACCATGTAGCTCGGCCGAGCGTTCGCTTAACGTGTATGTATATGGTACGACTGTACTTGAATTAATATCAAAGAAAAAAAAATACTGTATAAATAAAAAATAAAAATAAATTATAAATGCATAAGTTGATAAAAAATACTATGCAATAAATAGCTTTACCGCGGCAGTCCCCGAGTGCCACACGTGTTTTATTTTATTTAAGTACCTAATTCATGTTGTGAGTCTGGAGTGTCGATAGATCGGTTTTTCATCCTCCTAACTATAATTCCCCGAACAACCCGAATTGATTGTCAAAATCTAAATTAACGCGAGCGAAGCCGCGGTCAAAAGCTATAACTAGCTTAGCTTTAGCTGTTTTAATCTCTTTACAATTTTATGGTAGTTATACCATAAAATTGTAAAGAGATTAAAACATGGTGGGTGTAGCAGAACAAAAAATCAAGGAAATGCACGGGTAAACTTAGTCGCACGTGAATTTAATAACTCTTAGTAAAATTGTCTTTGAGTCTGACAACACTACGTATTGCAATCGGTTAAAAAGAGACTCCTACCAAAAATAAGAGGTTACTTAAGCTATAGCGATAAGTAGATCCGTGGTCATTGAACAATCTTAAAATTTAAATAATAAAATTTAGATGGTAAAACATGGAAAAAATCTAACTGGTTAGATTGAACTACAATAAATTAGAAAAAGTTGAATCATAAATATCTTGAACTAGCTTTTGCCCGCGGCTTCGCCCGCGTGGATGTCAGGAATTATCCCACGGGAACGTACTACCGTGATAAAAAGTATCCTACATGTTAATCCAGGATATAAACTATCTGTGTTCCAAATTCCATCCAAATCCGTTCAGTAGTTTTTGCGTGAAAGAGTAACAAACATCCATCCATCCATCCTCACAAACTTTCACATTTAGAATAATAAGTAGGATATTAGTAGGATTATCCACAATCCAGTTGTTGAAATTTCGGCTGGTATGACGGTATCTTCGACGCTCCTCAGGAAACACACCTATTGTCTTCACCGGCTTAGAATTTAGCACCGAGGGTCGAACCGAAATTCGTCTTGTTATATCGTAGTATACACTGATAAAAGATGAGAAAGCACTCAAACGCAGTTGTAGATCACTCGTTTGACCAAACGCTCCCCCTTAACGTAGGATAGGAAATAGCAGGATATTTATTCACAATACCATGTATAGAATAATTGTATTATAAAAACATTTGTACCAAAAGATTTTTCTGCAATGACAATCGTTGAAAGACAAAAATCTCGTCAAAAACGTAGAAGTTCGAGTTTCAAAAAAATAAATAAGAAAAGCGATTATTATTGGTCCGATAAAACTTAAAATTGAATATGTTCAGACACGAAAGAGAAATGTTTCGAAAATTATTAAAGCAAGCATGGCATACTGCATTAAGAGATCTGAGTGTCAGCTCAGCAGCTGCCCCAATAGTGGTGGAATCTTAAAGTTACAGCATGTTAAAGTTGTAAAAAAAACGTTTAAAAGAGGTCATTTCATACCGCTCCAAAATCTGAAGGGATCGATACAAAAACATAGTCAGTTGCATGGAAGTGAGGGGAATTTATATGTCAGTTGCTTCGCTTAAAAGAATATTATATCGCGATGGCACATCGGGGCTAAATTCGAAACTATGGGTAATAGGGCTACGTGATCAAACGAAAAAATCGCAAAAACTGGCATTTCCTTTGACTTTACACATAGTATTCCTTCGCAGTATTTTTTCTTACAGCTAAACACTATCGCTCGGTATAAAAATACGGGATGCTTTTTACAAAAGGGATCGGTTTTTTTATTAAATAAACTAAATGGACAGTTTAAATTTTTCTTCAAAGTTAAAGTCATCCTTCCTTTGATCACGTTTCGAATTTTACCCCTGATGTGCCATCGCAAAATCATGTTCATTTACACGACTGACACAGGACACAGGTAATATATTCCCCTCACTTCCATGCAGCTGACTATTTTTATTAGCATGAAGAATATCCCTAAAATCGTCCCTTAGGTTTTGAAGTGATAGGAAATCACTTTAGTTCAAAAGTTTTTTGGGAATGAAGTTCCTTACCGGACGGTACGTAGTTGTCGGATGGGGGCTAGGCGAAAAAAACCAGCCAACTGCGAGTCGGACTCGCGCACGATGGGTTCCGTACCATTGAATAGGTAAATAACAGTAGGTACACAAATTAGGTGCCTACCTGTTACCATTTATGGATATCGAGCAAAAATAGGCCAAAAATTGCGTTTTTTGTATGGGAGCCTCCCTTAAATATTTTTAAATTTTTATTTATTATTAAAGTAAAAATACAACTGAGTATTTTGTGAATATTTCAAGTGCCTACCTGTTACTATTATCGATATCGAGCAAAAAAGGGCAAAAAAAATCGCGTTTGTTGTATGGGAGCCCCCCTTAAATATTTATTTTATTTTGTTTTTAGTATCTGTTGTTATAGCGGCAACAGAAATACATAATTTGTGAAAATTTTAACTGTCTAGCTCTCGCGGTTCTTGAGATACAGCCTGGTGACAGACAGACGAACGGACAGACAGCGAAGTCTTAGTAATAGGGTCCCGTTTTTACTCTTTGGGTACGGAACCCTAAAAAGTGTAAGAATTTGCCGTCACGACCCTTTCTTTGTTTGTTTGATTGAACGCGCTAATCTCAGAAACTGCTGGTTGGAATTGAAAAAAATCTTTTTATGTTGGATAGTAGGTACATTTAACGAGGAAGGCTTTAGGTTATATAACATCACGCTACGACCAATAGGAGCGGAGCATAAATGACAAAGACGGGAAAAAAATTATCCTTTTGAGAGCTTCCGTTGCGTGCGCTGTGTAAACGGTTAAAGTTACGCAAAAATCATGTATGAGGGAATTGTTCCCCTTTAAACATTCAAAAAAATAGTCTGCGACAGCATATGTCTATCTTTTAAGGTTGACTCAATATAACCTGAATATGGTAATCAAATTTTTTCTATGGGTGTTCTAAATATACTACGAAAGGAACTTCGTTCCAACCGAGTGTTCCACGGCACTCACGTTCCCCCTTGGGCGCGGTGACTGACTTTCATATTTATGATTATTGAGTACCTATTAAACAAGTACTACTTAGTAATGAAATGTATTCGGTGTAAAAACGGTCGAAAAAATCGAGCAGTACGTAGGTACTGCTCGATTTTATCGATAAAAAAAAAAAAAATTGTTTTCGTGATTTAAATAGCACCATAATAGTAGGGGAGGTAGCTCCCCTACTAATATGGTGCTATGTAATTGCAAATATTATTCTCAATCCCTTGTGCAGTTGGCTATACGGAAAAATATATTTATAAGTAGTTCAGCATAATTTTATACCGTCATGAGTGCTGAGTGGTGTAGTTTTCAAGAATTTTTATATCCGATTTCCTCTTTAATTAAGCATCCAAAATTCTGAATTAGATAGGTATTTCGGCAGTTTCTTTTTATTAACTTAATTAACTAAGAAATAATTAAAATGAAAATATAATAACTTAACCTAAATAAAAGTATTTAAAAGACTAAAATATGACGTCGACAAATTCCTCCACACCGCTGTCGACTAGCAATGTACCCAAGAGACTGGTACTTAGGTATTTCAATATTCAATATTACATGCTCGTTTTGTTTTATTGTGTAACATGGTAAAATGGGTTTTATTGCTCGTCATTTTCAATGGCGTTACATTAAAATGGTATAAGGTGTTACCACATAGAGATGTCAGCACCATTGACGGGGTCCGATAGGGCCGATGCCTGCCGGGGTCGCGGATTGTTCGAAAGAGTTACCGTGGCCCTGGTGCACAGGCAACTGAAGGAACACGGGTGGGTTTTAGTCAGTAAGAGTCTGACACGCTCTCCCGCTTCGCCCAGAGCGGGAGAAGTCATTTGATGATACCCCAACCAAAAAGAAATACTGGTATTATCACATGCAACGTGTTGCAGACTACTTAGCTAGAGGTTTCATTTGTCCAGATTTGTAAGGACATGTCCGGCATTTTGGCCCCCCGTCCGGCCCTGTTATTTGTCCGGACTTTTAGAATTAAGAAAATAAAAAATCTTAAAGAATACTGAAAAAAAAAGATATTTTTCCGAACTTTTTCGCAAATCTGTATCTACATAATAATAATACTACTGTTTCAATAATTTCATTGCCAATACAGTACACCTTCAATTAGGTGAACTTTTTTTGAGAATTTAATGTGATAGCATTTTTTTATTATTTAAGTGCATGCCGTTACGATCACACCACTCAATTAAACTGTTGATATCCCATTGCACACACACGGTATCATTAAATTAAATTATTATTAAATTATCCTATTATCCTATTAGCATATTAAGTAAAAATTTAAAAAAAAAAAGTGAAAATTAGGGGTAATTTCGTGATGTTATTTTATCGAGAAAATTTTAACGTTTTGTGTTTCTGTTCCACAAAAAGTTTCAAAATATCATGTAGTTACTCATTTTATTTTTATTTTATACCTAAGTCTTATGAATTTCATGAAAAATTTAATTGAAGATAGGCAATTTTGGTTACTACCCGCTCTTAAATCTATCACTCTTCGAAGCTTCAAGTCGTCTGCGTACATAAAACTTACAGAGGACTGAAAACAAGTTGGCAAATAATAGGTCTTTACCTATGAAATTGCCGTTTTGTATGAAAAAATTTAAACGAATTTTTTTCATGAATTTTTTATTTGTATTAATCGAAGTAATCACCCATGCAATCAATGCATCTTTGCCATCGCAGTGGCAGTTTATTGATGCCCTTCTTAAAGAAATCAGCTGGACGGGAGGCAACAAATTCTTCAAAGGCATTTTGTACTGCCTCTCGGGTATTAAATTTTTTTCCCGCCAAGAAGTTATCCAAATTCTGGAAAAAGTAGTAGTCTGTAGGCGCAAGGTCTGGTGAGTAGGGCGGATGACGGAGAGCTTCCAACCCCAGTTCTTGCAACTTGGAGACCGTCTGCTGTGCAGTATGAGGTCGCGCGTTGTCGTGCAGGAGCAGCGGAGACGAGCGATTGACCAATGCTGGTTGGAGATGCGCCAGCTTCTCCATCATTGTGTTCAGTTCTTCACAGTACACATCTGCAGTAATGCTCACCCCGTTTGGTAAGAAGCTGTGATGAATCACACCGGCGCTAGACCACCAAACAGTGACCATCACTTTTCTAGGGGTAAGTTTTCGTTTAGGGCATTGTTTAGGTGCTGAACCAGGATCCAACCAACTTGCTGAGCGCTTACGGTTATCAAACAGAATCTATTTTTCATCGCAGGTAACAATGCGGTTCAAAATTCCTTCATTTGTGTGTCTGTTGAGCAGTGCAAGGCACGTCTCGACGCGTACTTCGCGCTGGCGATCATTGAGTTCGTGGGGCACCCATTTGTCAAGCTTTTTTACCTTGCCAATTTGACGCAAATGGACCAATATTATTTTGACGCTAACGTCGAAAGCTGCTGCTAATTCAGCCGTAGATGTGTATGTGTATGTATCATCAGCTTCCACAATCGCCTTTAATTCGTCATTGTCGACCAAAGTCTTCGGACGACCGCGAGGTTCATTTTTCAGGTCGAAATTTCCAGAACGGAAGCGAGCAAACCAATAACAGGTGGTGCGTTGGTTTGTAGAGTTAGCTCCGTAAACGTCGTTGATGTTGCGTGCCGCTTGTGCCGCGTTGCTGCCACGACGGTACTCATATTCCATAATTACTCGAATTTTTAACGTATCCATGATGACGAAAAAGATTGAAATGCGATGAAAATGTAACACTAATCAATAAAGAAATGACTACTTTTAGAAAAAAAAATCCATGTTTTTAAAATAAAATTAATTTGAAATTAGAATTCATAGCCAAACAAAAATTATTTTGATTTGAAATGGCCAGTACTGCAGAACGGCAATTTCATAGGTAAAGACCTAATAAAAAAAAAAAAAGTATCTCTACAACATACCTCTAGAGAAAATAAATAAAAATAATGTTCTAACGGGGGTAAACAAAAAACTAAGCAATTTACAAGAACTTATTCGGAAGTAATAACGGAAAGAAATAAATATATGATAGAAATATAGTAAAAAAGAATGTAGAGGAAAGTCTAGGGAGTCTTTAAGATATTCATTGATCGAATTATAACATTTAGATTCTATTACAGTAAAATTCGCTGGCTGTTAGCTTTTATAAATATGTGAAGCCTTGTAGAATATGCAAATCTCCGTAGCCGCAGCCGGTAAAATTTTAGACAGACGCAACGGATTTAAATGTGGTTTTCATGATTATTTAGAGAATTTATTCCGGAAAGCTCATTTGTGTATAATACATTAATATTAAACTTATAAATAAGGCTCAAACAGGGTCGGGCCGCTAGTCTAATATAATTTCAACATGTCTAAAAAAACAACAACAAGGTTAAAAAACAACTACAACCCGTTTCTTTTGCGGTTCCTCCACAACCTACACGTTCGGGCCGGAATCTTGTTTCCCGCTTCGTAACGGGATCCGAACCGGAACTGCCGTTCGTGTTGTTCCGGCCTAAACTCCTTTGTTAGGGGCTGTCAAATACGCAAATTACTATAGTGATTGATTGAAAACTGGGTAGGTGTTAACCAGTAGGTAGTAACTGACTGCCAATGTTAATTACCTACATAATTTGTTTATGTTCATTAAGTTACGTACATACCTATACAAATAAGTTAAGGTGGGGTACCTACTAATAATAAATTATTTGACAAATAGGTGGTCAATTGATCAACTCAGCATTTCTTAGTCCACTGCTGGACACAGGTCTCTCCTAGGCTGCGCCACAACACCCTGTCCTCCGCCTTTCGCATACAGTCTGTCCCAGCTAGGGTTGCCAACTTTTTTTGAGAAAAATAACGTATCAAATTGTTTGAATAGGAACAAAAAAAAGTATTTGGAAGAAAAATAAAGTACTTTTCATACATAGGGGTGCTGCTAACAATTTTATGTTTCTCTTAACCATAATTTAGATTTAAATAAATGAATAAATCGTTTTTATGGACGATCTGTTTCTCTCTTCTTGTCTCTTAAGATTCGCTACCGAAAAAACTCAGTGAAAGCTGAAGTGACAGGAAGAGAAAGTGAATAAAAAATGTTTTTTTTTTTTCATTTGGTTAGGTTTCAGATATTGCCATTTATCAGCAGTATTTTTCTCAGAAAAATTCTTTATCAATAATAATAGATTTTCTGTTTTGACTCATCAGTATCGAAAAATAGTTCAGTAATTAAATTACCCATATAAGTGATTCGTTTTACGCATTACGGTAAAGATTAGAAATAAAGTATTTTCGCATTTACGTTATTTTTATGCAAAAGTATAAAGTATATTTATCGAAAATAAAGTAGAATACGTTATTATAAAGTATGGTTGGCAACGCTAGCCCCAGCCACCTTTTAAGGTCATTTGTCGTTCTATCTGGTGGGCGTCCCGCTCTACGCTTCCCGATACACGGCCTCCACTCCAGGACTCGTCTGTTCCACCTGCCGTGGGTCCTTCGATGAACATGGCCAACCCATTGCCACTTTAGCTTGCTTACTCTGCAAGCTATGTCAGTAACTCCGGTTCTTTTCCGTATGATTTCACTTCTGATCTTAAGCTTCAAAGAAACTCCGAGCATAGCCCGCTCCATAGTGCGGTGAGCGACAATCTGTAGTATTTAATTTTGTTTATGCCATGGATGAACAAAAAAAGTCGGACGGAACTCCGCTAAAGCCTCCCGAAGACAGGCGCGACGCGATTCTGGTAGAACAATTTCCATGAAGTTTTCATAGAAATTGTTCTACAAGAGTCGCGTCGCGCCTTTTTGTGGGAGCCTTAAGACTAATCTGAGTCCCGTTTATGTGTGAATATGTTTATGTGTGAGTGTTGCCGTTTGCGCGCGTAATGACTGACCGCTGCGTAGCGCACCGCGCTGTGTCGCATCGCGACGTCGCGTCGCGTCGGCCTTCTAAGGGCCGGCGCACACTTGGCAAGGTACAGCGCGCCGCGGTTGTTACTGCCAAACAAATATCAACGTTGTGTGACTAAAAATAAAGTTAAGAATGAATAACCTGAGATGCGCGCCTCTTTCCGCCTAGACGCGCTCTCGAGCTAATGGAAATTTATTTATTTTCAACTTTATTTCAACTAATGCAAGGTCGATATTTGTTTGGCAGTGACGACTGCACTGTGCTGCGTCTCGCCAGATGTGTGCCGGCTCTAATGTGTGAATATGTGCGTACAGCAGCCTGTACGAGTGTACGTACATCGAGCTGGCCGACTTGAGTGACACAGTTTTTTGTTAGCAAGAATCTGTCCGACTTTTTTTGTTCATCCATGGTCATATATCATTATTGGATATAGCATTTTTGCATGCAGGTCTATATCCGACTACGGCTTAGGTAGGTACCAGATATTGGTGCCTACATTCTCTGTTACTGAAAATGAGTACCTATGCAATAATAAACAACAATTTCCACACGTCTATGCTATTACGCAAAACCTTGAAAACAAATTGCAGTTACCGATATATCCAACAGATAATAGAAACTCAAGTCTGAAACCTATTTTGATCAAGCTTACATCAACCTAATGTATGAATACGTGTGGCACTTAAGATAAATTTCTACTGTTATCTTTAGAAAGTATAATAAAAGGTCATCAGGCTTTTTTAACCTCCTATTACTCAACTTTTCAAAATAAAAAGAAAACTCCAGACATTTAAATCTAATCACGATAAGTAAACATCTAAATATGAAATGAATGAGCAAAAGCGGCTCATTCATAAAAATGTCAGCCATTTTGTGAAAGGTTGCTTATAAAACGAAATTTATTCTGTCATGGTCGGGATCGGGACGCGTCGCTAAATAGGCCAAGGAGAAAATTTGCGCAGGCGCGAAAGAATTGATTTTCCCTCACCATGACGTCACAATACAAGATGTCTGCCGCTTGAACAAGAGAAGCTCAGTATAAAATTTTTAAAATAAGAAACAGGAGCTACAGTTAGCAAAAGGACGTCTGATGTAACAAGTTTATGCCAAATTCTTCAGTGACTGATGATAAAGAGGGATTCGTTTACAATAGTTGTTAGATAGATGATATAAAAACGCGTGTGTTTAGTTACACAGTGATACGGTAGCTAAGGAGATGGTTTATCGTATAGTACAGAAGAATTTCCTGACGATGTTCGACGTTACTACTACGATGCTGGTCAAGTTTATATGTTTATGTGAGTAGAATATTCAGATTATTTGCTTTTTAACTTAAAGCATTATCAAAGAATTGAGCGAAAATATGTTATTTTCTATTGTTATTTTTTTTTGTCTATTCGTGAAAATATACGTCAAAAGAGGAACGGGAATTTTCCGTCGGCAAATTCAACATTCTAAATTCAAAATATCAAAAATTACCACACGTTCTATAGATTTAAAAATATTACTTCTTATTTTCTTGTCACAAAAGCAACATGGTATTTCAACATACAGCCAAATATTTTTTTAATTCGACTATTCTTCATTCCAAGGGCTGAATAATTAATAAGTTCAATTAGCGTGAACATACATTACACACTTTCCTTTGTTACACGATCTACATGTTTTTATTTGAATTAAAATCAAATTAAGAGTTCTGTTATCGCGTGCTTCTTTGAGTTAATTAACGTGTCAAAAGTGTATTGTAACAATTACCTTTTTATATTTCAAGTATACGACCTTCTTGGCTACAAGTTGTTAATAAAACATTGGTTTAGTACGGTAGTAAATTGTATCAAGGAAAATGGAAGGAAATTATACTTAGCGTGAAGTATTTTAGCCCTGTAATTTAGTTACTAATCAGGTTTTCTAATTAATTTACGAAAATGGGAATGTTATAAGATCTTTTTTAAATTAGAATTTTGTTTTTTTATTTTAGTTAGGTGTTTTAGCTGTTTAGATGTTTTCTTAGTATTAAAGTGTAATTTTGTTGAGCTCCATAAGCCTATGAAAATGTCTCTTAAAATATTTATCTGTGTATGAGTCGTTAATACAATACTTTCAAGGGTGCTTAAAAGCTTGAAGACAGGCTTTGTTGCTTTCAAGGGAATTGTAACGTGCCTCGTTTTGCTTCGTTATAATTCAATTATTACCTTCGGTACTACGGGTAGTCAGTTACCCAAAAGTCTGACAACTAGTCTGGGTATCGTGTTACCCAGTAACTGGGTTGTGGAGGTCAGATAGGCAGTCTCTCCATGTAAAATACTGGTATTCAGCTGCATCCGGTTAGACTGCAAGCTGACCCTAACATAGTTGGGAAAAGGCTAGGCAGATTGATTTATTGACATTTCTTTATAAGACATAAGGATTACTTTCTTGATGATGCAGCCTAATTAGGTACTTAGGTTAACTTACGCGTCAAGAGTCCTAAAAAATTGCCTTCCTGGAATGAGATCTTTACAATGAATTTAGTTGATAACAGAAAGTTTTCGATGTTAACAAATTAGTTTTTAAAGCAGTTGTTTTTTAAATTCTAATTAGTTCAATTTTTACATTAAAACTGAATATATCTTTGTTAATTTAATTAAGTAATTTTTAACAAAAACAATTATTTAGTTACATTAAATTTCAATTATTTAAAATAATTACACTTTGCTTTTTCGGAGGACTATATTAATCTAGTGTTTTTAAAGGGTACCCAGCCGGCAGTACTGCCTATTCACCTTACATAATCTTTTAGCGTCGTTTCTCACGACACCCTCGGGAAGACATTCTCCGACATTCTTTGTATAAGGACTTACATTATGTCCGTAGATGCCTTCGTAAATTTTTTTATGGACATTCTTGACAATATTAAACGTAAAGTTTATCTTTAAGAAGCCCTTGTTGGGTCAAGAGACGGTATACTAGAAAGTGGTGTTGGATTTTATCGTGTTAACTGATTTTCGTAGCGATAGGCTAAGGTGCCAACAGTTTTTCGTAGCGATTGTCTACGAAATCTGTAGAGCGTAGCCATGGTGTTGTTATAATGGAAGTCGTATTAATAAGCCTAACAGGTATTTGTATATAGAAGTATATGAAGTCCATAGGTTTTCATCATAGTTGCTACGGATGGTGCGTAGATTATCGTAGCAAATGTCTACGAATTTTACGTAGCAGAGTTTTCGTAGCATATGCCTACAAAAGGTTGGCTTAGTCAGTCATATTTATTTTGAAATCATTTTCACTTCGGTTTTGGTGCAAAATGTGTTCAACTAAGGCTCCCCGCCTGTTTAGGCGCGACGCGACGCGACTCTAGTAGAAAAATTTATATGAAAACTTCATGAAAATTGTGCTACAAGAGTCGCGTCGCGTCTGTCTGCTTTATTGGGTAACGATATAAAAGGGTTGAATAACTTTCAAATGTCAATAGAGATATTTTTACCATTCTAGTCGACTGACACTTGTTTCTTTCGTTATAATTTAGTAGTCAATATATCATTCGAATACCATTACAAGTTAGTATACGTGCGTTCTTTGTGAGGGTCACCTTAAAAATCCATTAGTAATCGACTGCTTTATTACGTGTTAATAGTGAATGAGATATTTACACCAGCCAGTCTGTTCTGTAAAATTCTCACCGTGAAAACATATGTCAAGTAAGAAAGAAAAATAGTAAGAAATACGTTTATTTGCGGTAAACACGACGCAGAGAAAAACACACAAATACAAAAAATAACGAGTTCGGGGAGAATATGCGTCACATCCACGCAAAACGGCAGTCGCTCAGCATAATGCTACGACATTATGCGAGACAGAGCCCCAGCGCTGGTTTTCAGCGAAAGCCTGCGTTGATGTGATGACGTCAACCAGTGAGCTTGACTGACCTGTTATTCTTCCAGGTGCGGATTGCCTGAGCACACTTCAAGCTTACTTGACCTAAGTTTTCACGATGACATTTTTACAGAATAGGTCGGCCTGTTTCCGACACGCCGTTGTAAATATATACTGAGTAAAGCCTCCCGCGGACAGGTGCGACGCGACGGTGCGACGCGATTCTGGTAGAAAAGTTTCATTGAAGTTTTCATAGTTTTTTTTTTTTTTTTTTTTTTTGAAAAATCGAAAATTAAATTAATTATGAAAATTATTCAACTAGAGTCGCGTAGCGCTGTCGCGTCACGCCTGTTTGCCTTAACATGCAGTCAAAAATACCAACAGCGGTGTATCATTTACAACTGCTGTTGACACGATATTTCATAATAAATTAAATTCAGTCGACGTCCAGACACTGGGGATAAACTCACCTGGTCTTGTCACAAAACAGGGTTCATATTTAGACCCAGGTTTAAGCCATCGAGCCATTTTTGAACTTCGAATTTTATTCCGCCGACAATCGTAACGTCCTTAGTACAAAATTCACAAGTTAGACTCTAGGGTTTACAACCAGATTTTGTATTTAGAACTTTAACTGTGTCGGAATAAAATTCACAATAAAATGGATCAATGAAATGATTGAACAAAAACTTTTTTTTGTAATAATGCCGAATAGATCTTCAGAAACTGGGGATAAACTCATTATGATCTGCATTTATAATTTCTTCCTACAGAAAAAAATCCCTATTCGGACATGTACTTAAAAATAAACCTTACGTTGTAAGTGCGTTGATAGGCAGAGGCAAACAATAAAAAAATAAGCCACTTTTGATTTAAAAATAAACAGCCAGTATCATGAGGAACAAAGACCAACAAAGACAACTTGTCTTTGTTAGCTCTTGTTGCTCCTTTGGAATTGAATCACGCTCCAGTTGTCACGCTGTGTAGAGAAGTTTCTTTATTCAGTTCTGATTGGAAACTAGCAAACATTAGGGTTTTCACATACAGGATCACTTATCTAAATATAAGACTAGAATACTGAGGCTTGTATAGCCAACATGCATCCTTTTACCATCTTCAGCCTTTTACTAAGTATTTTGGTTTGAATCGCAGCCTGATTAAATAAATGGTTGCCGGTAATATACTCAATTAGTTATTGTTTGACTAATATTTCGTGTGTTTAGCGTTTTTACATAAAAAAATCTTGTTTTGTGAGGAATTAAAGAGAAAGTTGAGTCCAATATGGCCGGCTGTTGTTGCTACTTTGAAATTCAATCACGCTCCAGTTATCACGCTGTTTAGAAAAGTTTATTTATTTGTCGATTGATTTCAGTTCTTCTTGGTAGGTAACTGTTAAGACATGGTTATCGCTAGGATTAAGTCACTAAATGTTTAATTACAATACTAGCACAGACCATCGCCATCATCCAGACTTGTACCATCAGCCTTTTACAAAGTGTCTTGCTCAAATCATGGCTTGATGAAATGTAGATGTTTAAAGATAAAAGTAATATTTCCAAAGACCCGTATCCCGTATATTTATCCGTAGAAAAACTTTATTAAATAAGGAAACATTATAATTTTGCAAGAAACTACGAAGAAAGTTGGTCGCTGTTGCTGCTACTTTGAAATTAAATCTGTCACGCCCTGTATAGAAGTTTCTTTATTTATCGTCAGTTTTCCGTTCTGGGTGAAAACTCATTTGAGTAAAACTGTTTCTTAGCTAAAACTTGGCTGTATTTTATGGCGAATCGTAAGAGACGACTTATTGATATTAGTCGTACGTATTTAATTAGAATTTTAGTCATTACTTTATTAAGTATGCGTCTGATCCAGTTGCCTGTCTCATCTATGCAAATACCCTTTTTATTTATTAAAAACACTGTGAAATATCAGACCGTTTCCCTAACAAAGAAAAGTTTAGTCCAGCGCAGTCGCTGTTGTTGCAACTTTGAGATTAAATCACGCTCCAGAAGTCACGCTGTATAGAATAGAAGTTCATCTCCTGTATTGTACTAAAAACAGTGATTGTTATCGTAGAATTTTTGGCACTACCAGTGTTTGACAATTATGAAGTACTTAAAACCGTTTTTCTAAAAAATTACTTAATCCACAGCAAAAGGTGCAACTAAATGAAAAATATCTCGAAAGTTGGCGAACTCGCAGTAAAATCTATTTTATTGAAAATGCCTAAAATGAGTGATTAACAAACGTTCAAGTTACGAAAGACAGTCCTCATAATTGCCTTTCTTTCATTTCTTCTTCGCTAAGATGGAGATAAATGGCGGAATAAACTCCCTAACAACAAGCTTTTTTGTTGATAATAACTAATTTTATTCTCGTAATGGCGTGATCTTTCTTTATTTCTTAGACTAAGTGTGAGAATAGGCAATGCCGTGGTTAAAATATAAGCCAGTCGAAAGGTGGAGGCGGTCCGGAACTGACTTACGTGCGCTGGATGCAAATGTAGGTATCACCATTGATGGAGGCCACTTTATTGCAGTCGGTAATATTTTCTAATAAAATAACTTGTCTTGACTCTCTACCTCTTCACTACAACAATCGACATCGCACTACAAAATATCTAAGACAAAAGTAGGTACATTGCGCAACCGAACACGTTCCGATGGTACTTTGAAATAGAATCACGCTCCAAATACCAACACGCTGCTGTGCGCTCAACACTTTTTATCTGTCGGTTATTGTTGTTATATTACGTGAACGTGACAGGTTCTCTTTGATATATTCGGAGGATTCTGAACAGCGTGATAGCTGTCATCCTTAAAGAAATAGGCGGTTTGTACTCCTAATATATCAGGATAGCAAGTGAAGGTACAGTTATGAAATTGTTACATTTTGGTACATGTTTTGAATAAGTACCAAAATCCCCAGTTTTTTTTTTGCCACGTGTCTGTAAAACTCCCTTTCAAACTATATTATACTTGTTGGACTGTCATGGCGTCCCATTAAAGTAATAACAAGACTCATTTCCCTTCAATTATGGGGATCCTTCATTTCCCACGTGCGTAGTCAACGCGTAGTAGCTACGAAACGCTACGTGCTACAGTGCTACGACGCTACGAACTTTTGGGGTGTTGAATTCGCATTCCGGTTGTGTTTTTGGGCAATTTTACACACAGTAAACGCCTTTTAGAGTCTTTACTCACGTTTCTTGGTTGCTATACTCTTTATTAAAGGGGAAATCTTTTGTTGCTAGAAAAGAAAGGTTTAGGTAACGACAATTTTCCTTTCTTTTAGGTGGGTTTCTTTGTACTTAACTTTCCATAGTCAGTCGTAGGCAGGTATTTTGAGGGTGCTAGTCTTTTGTTTAATAATAATACTAGTTCTGTTTGACCTTTCGAAGTTTCTGGTAATAGGCATAATTATGTAATTAACTGTACTGTTGCCACGCTGTAATTATACGCAGTCTACGTAGGTCACAGATGGCTGTAGTGCGTAGGTTGTTAGTACTATCACTTTTGTCCACTTTGTGTAGGCGTTAGTGCCTCGTGTATCTACTAAGCGTGACATTACATCACGCCTATAGAGGCTTATAGTACACCCACATTTCGTCAGCTATGTTTAAGTCTCATATTGGGGGTTACCCTATGCACAATGGCCCACTTGAAGTTCTAAGCGCGGAAACCAATCCCAATAACATAGAACATAGGAAGCTACCCTATTGCTATTAACCGGTAAGGAATCGAAGTTCCTAGTTGGTCACGAGAAAAACCTGACAGAGCAGGAAGACAGTCTATTAATTGCGGCCATTATTAAAAATAGTCAGAGGTCACAGATAATCGAATTGCGTGGGTGGTAGGAAGTCACAACCCACGCCTCACAATATACGGGATTTGCTATAGTGTCCTTGTTTCCCTTTACTTATAACCTGCGTAGGTTGCTGCGTACTCTTCAGTCAATATGGATGTAGTAAATAAGAACACAAATATACATTGTTTGGCCTTTGGTTTTGTGATAGTTAGCGTGGCTATAATATAGCTTCTATGAGTGACTATCTAAACTAACAATATTTGATTTTTTGTATGTTTGTGTTTGTAACGCTTTCACGCTAAAACGGCTAAACAGATTTGTATGAAATTTGGCACATGGGTAGACCATGATCTGGATTAGGACATATAATACTTTTTGTCCCGATATTCCCACGGGATCGTGACTTATGTTGGTGAAACTGCGGGGTGCAGCTAGTACTTAAATATAATTCCAGGGTAGGTAGTCACTTGGGCGGAGCACCGCCGTGTCCTCGTGGCGGCGATCGGCGGCGGCGACCTCTCGCGTCCGGCCCTGGTTCAGGCCATGGTACGGAGCGAGAGGGAGTGGGAAGCCGTCACCTCCTTCTGCGAAGCAGTAATGCTCGCGAAGGAGGAGGCGGAGCGCGAGAGGGAGAGGCAATCACTGCGCCCTCGCGCCCCTAGTCGCTGCAGAAGGAGACACTCTGGGCGTCGGGAGTCGATTGCCGACTCCCGGCCACCGTAGGCGCGGGCTTGCGGACGGCGAGCAATGGGCAGCTCGCCGTCCGGTAAGGACCAGGCCCGGGTCGACGGCGCGTCGTGTTCCACGCGCGCCTCAAAGAGATGTCAGCAAAATTGACGGGGTCCGATAGGACCAATGCCTGCCGGGGCGGCGGATTGTTCGAAAGAGTTACCGTGGCCCTAGCGCACAGGCAACTGAAGGAACACGGGTGGGTTTTAGTCAGTAAGAGACTGACACGCCCTTCCGCTCCGCCCAAAGTGGGAGAGGACATTTGATGATTACCAACCCAAAACAAAGGGTTGGTAGTCAGCTCCGCTACCTTGCTGACTGACTTACTGCCATATTTGGTATAAGCTATTCTCATAGTATACTTATATCGTGCCGATATGAGATACAAAGCACTACTGCTGTGGGTCTGGTTTTTCTCATGTAAATATTGAGCGTCTTCGCTTCTGCATGTGCTTATTATTTACGTACAACTAGATATCATTGGAAGTGCAGAAGTAGTTACAGTATAGATTTATGAAACAATTGAATTTCGCAGTTTAAGCCTAGAGTTTTCATGAAATCATCTAAAAAAGGTTTTGGTTTATGAACCTGTAGTCTTTTTTGAATTCACATCGAAACGTAACAAACTTCGTACACCAAATGCATGATTTGTTTGTTGACAGAAAATCAAGACTATCTACATTCCCAAACATTACATTCTTCCAATATTGGCACAAGCGTGCCAAAAGAGAACAAATGACTTTGCCAAACATTTGTCGGACAACTTTTAAATTGAATCTCGCTCTGGATATTGTGTCACGCTGTTCAGAACTTTTTAACGGCGCTCCAGCGTGACACTAGAGCTGTGCCATGTTAATATATTTTTCATGAACGCTTGACATTACACTGAACTTTTCACCGCTTTAAGTTTAAAGTCAAAGTTCAACGAAAACATTAAATAAAAAGAGAAGAAAAAGTTATTTTGTAAAAGTCATATGTTATTATATATTTATATTAAATCGGTCATCTCAGTATTATGTATTCTGACTGCAAAACTAAATATTAATTTATGAATTACTGTAGGTAATGGTACATAGTGGTTATCTCATATAGCCTAAAGTATTTGATAAAATTGATACCAACAAAAGAGGTGTGGTTAGTTTGATTCAAAATGTTTCCTAGGCCAGAAATTCAATATCGTGAACTATACACGACGTTAACAGCAAGACGTGTTGCTTGGGAGTTCCGTCTATTCTTTTTCTCAAATAAAACATAAGGAAGTACTGAAGTGCGGGCGTTTTGGAGTCTGTCTTTTGTAATTATGACATTCTAAAATGAATAAGTGTTTTTTTTTTATTTTGATGCCTAAACCTTATTTTTTTGTTCGATATTTTCGTACCCGATTTGAATTTTTTGCCCTTGTTCTCTTTCCCACAATAGGACCGTAAAAAATATAGTTTGAAACTAAATCACCCGCTAAACGTACCACAAAGTCGTTCAGAGCTTTTCATCTGCCGTTATTGTTGCAAAGTTACCAACACGTTAATACTTCATGAACTTCCCTCCTTGTGTATTTCTTTTTTGTTTTGTTTTTTTCTTATCGTATTTTGGTTAAAGCAGTGCGTTGTTATTCTTTTGTTTGTGAGTTTTATGTTGGCCACCCCTTTCAATTCTAAGATGGCTGAATATTTTGAAAAGTAGCACCCGAATTACGTAACACACTTTCTCTCACAATCCGACGGATTTTGAAGGAAATTCCTAATCCATTGCTTCATATGCACTACTTGTCTGGCATTTATGCTGAACTGGGCCTATTTGGCGCAGCCGTGATGCACACAATACTGTTTTTTTTTTCTTTTTTACTATATTTTGTTTTTGTGTGAATAATGTGTGCCTTAACCTGGGTCAAATAAATTTATTTTCTTTCTTTCTTTTCCTTCTTACTTTAAATGTTTGAAAAAGTCGTCTGTTCTACAACGTCAATAACGAAATGAATGTTGTAGAATTGTCAAAATCAAAGGCAATCCAATTGTACGCTTTTTTTTTTTTTTTTTTGGGTGGGAAATCATCAAATGACCTCTCCCGCTCTGGGCGGAGCGGAAGGGCGTGTCAGACTCTTACTGACTAAAACCCACCCGTGTTCCTTCAGTTGCCTGTGCGCCAGGGCCACGGTAACTCTTTCGAACAATCCGCAGCCCCGGCAGGCATCGGTCCTCTCGGACCCCGTCAGTGGTGCTGACATCTCTTTGAGGCGCGCGTGGAACACGACGCGCCGTCGACCCGGGCCTGGTCCTTACCGGACGGCGAGCTGCCCATTGCTCGCCATCCGCAAGCCCGCGCCTACGGTGGCCGGGAGTCGGCAATCGACTCCCGACGCCCAGGGTGTCTCCTCCTCCTGCGGCGGCTAGGGGCGCGACGGCGCAAAGATTGCCTCTCCCTTTCGCGCTCCGCCTCCTCCTTCGCGAGCATTACTGCTTCGCAGAAGGAGGTGACGGCTTCCCATTCCCTCTCGCTCCGTACCATGGCCTGAACCAGGGCCGGACGCGAGAGGTCGCCGCCGCCGATCGCCGCCACGAGGACACGGCGGTGCTCCGCCCAAGCCGGGCAGACCTCCACCGTATGCTCCACCGTGTCCTCCGGTCGATCCACGCAATGATAACACCCGGGCGTTTCCTCCCGCCTTATACGAAACAGGAACCTCCCGAAACAGCAATGTCCGGTGAGGACCTGCGTCAGGCGGAAGGTGAGGACGCCGTGGCGCCTCTCAAGCCACTCCTCAAAGAGGGGTCTTACCGCCGCAATTGTGGCGTGCCCTGCGCTGGGTTGCGACAGTCGCACTCTCCATGCCGCCATGAGATCCCGCCGGAGCTCTGTCCGCTGTGCCGTGATTTCTCGCGGCAGCGGAGTTACGCCCCGGCGTTTCGCCTCCTCGCGCCACTCCCAAACGTGCGCGAGGACCTTTGCCTCCAGATCCCACGGCGGCAAAACGGCAAGGAGGCTCGCCGCCTCGCAGGAGACCGTGCGGTATCCCCGTACCATCCGGATGGCCATGACCCTTTGGGACGCGTTCAACCGGCGGGTTGGCCGGAGCCTCAATGAACGCGCCCACACTGGTGCCCCGTAAAGGACCATGGACCGCACGACCCCCGCGTAGAGCCTCCGGCAGGAGGCGTTTGGCCCCCCCAGGTTGGGCAAGAGCCGCTTCAAAGCAGCTCCGGCCCGCTGCAGTCTGGGAGCCAAACGTCGGAAATGCTCGACGAAGTTCCACCGGCTGTCGAGGACGAGTCCCAGGTACTTCATCGTCGACTCGACGCCGATGTGAACCCCTCCTACCGTTATTTGGGAACCCGACAGTGGCGCGTTCCGAGGACCATGAAAACACATGGCCTCGGACTTGTGCAAGGCCACTTCGAGTCCCAATTGCCGGATCCTCTCAACGACTGTCGCAACCCCGCGTGTCATGAGTTCGGCCGCCGCCTGGTGCGACCTCCCCTGCGCCAGGACCAGCGTGTCGTCAGCGTAGCACACCACGCTGACGCCACTAGGGAGGTCGGCGCGCAGCACCCAGTCGTACCCGATGTCCCACAGATGCGGCCCCAAGACCGATCCCTGTGGGACACCGCACGACATCTCTCGCCGGTTCCATTCTCCCTGGTGACCGGGGTAGATAACTGCTCTATCCGCCAAATAGGCCTTGACTACACGACAGAGATAGGTCGGCATCCGGTGATACCGGAATGCCTCCCGGATGCAACTCCAGGGCAGGGTATTGAAGGCATTGGCGATGTCTAGAGACACCGCCAAGACGACCCCACCCCGGGCCACAGCATTCCCCGTCGTGAGGGCTCGCACGCGCATGATGGCATCCACCGTGGAGCGCCCCCTGCGGAAACCAAACTGGCTCTCCGCCAAATGCGGCCCCACCCGCACCAGCTGCCCGATGAGGCGGTCTGCAATGACTCTTTCAAAGAGCTTGCCCACCTCGTCGAGCAGCACGATGGGCCGGTAAGCGGACGGAGAGTCCGCCGGGCGCCCCGGTTTCTTAATGAGGACCAGTTTCCCCGTCTTCCAACGAAGTGGGAACTGTCCCTCCTCCAAGCATGCGCTTAGGAGCCCTCTTAGTCGAGGCCCGAGAGCCTCCGAGGCCAGGACCCAGGCTTTTCCCGGTAAGCCGTCGGGTCCTGGGGCGGTATTTTTGGCACTCAGCCTACGTACCGCCGCTCTCAACTCTACCTCGGTCACCTCAGGAGCAACGTCGTCATCGTCGGTCATGTGGTCCGCAGTTGGCACCGCAGGAGGCGGAGCCATGGGCGGGGGAGTATGCTCCCCCCGCGAAGGGAACAGAGCGCTCACCACGCCCTCCACGAGCTGGGGCCGGAGACTCTGCGTCAGCGGGGGAGCCCATGGGCGGAGTTTCTCCCGCACCACCTTATATGGGCGTCCCCACGGGTCCCTGTTCAGAGTCCCCAGCGACTCCTCACGGGCCAGTCCCCTGGCCCGCAGGATCTCTGCTCGGAGGGCGGTCTTCGCCGCTCTGTAACCCTAAATCCAATTGTACGCTAATACTCTTATGCACTCTATAACTTGAGAAAGATTGTAAATGACTCCGTGGTCCTAGTAGCGTACAATGCCTACGTAACATCTACTCTACGCTATGGAATTATATACTGGGGAAATTCTACAGACAAACTCATCGCATTTAAGGCGCAGAAGAAATGTTTACGATCTGTCTTCCAGCTAAAATCAACTGACAGTTGCTTGCCATTTTTTAAAAAGTACAAGTTGCTAACCCTGCCATGTTTATATATTTATGAGACAGCAGTATTCGTGAAATCAAACTTACATCTATTTGTAATACTGAAGTCGAAACGTCGCAACAATGAGATTTGTGCTAATACACACAACACAGCATTTTACACAAAACGTTTTCTAGGCATGGCACCCAGAATGTATAACAAAATACCGCAGCCTATTAGAGACGAACGCGATTTGATTAATTTAAAAAAACATTTAAACAGTTTCTTAGCGCAGAAGGCTTATTATTCAGTTAATGAATATCTAAACGATAATACAAATTATTAGGATAAATATGTGCATTAAGAGTTAGAGATAGTTAAATGCTGATTATGTTATATTTGTCACCCTCTAAATATATAATAAAATGTTCAATATGATGTTATTCTAATAATTTAATTTTGTACAAATTTTGTATGCGTAATTGTTAACTTGGTTTTAGCATAAGTTTTATGTCATTTAATTTTAACGAAATTTAATTCTGTTACATACCTACCTAAGTTTAGATACCTACTTTATTGATTTTTGTACGCCGTCAACGGCAAAACATAGTGTACGTATACATATTTTATTTACAGCACCTGTTTTTACACCCACCTATGTTTTACAAATAAAAACTTTGACTTTGACGCGTGTTACGCAGTTACTCCGCTGATTTGGATAAGGGAGGCAACGAAACTGACCAGCCCAGTGATAATTCCCAAAGTTATTTACTTAGATTATTTAGATAAGTTTTATTTGAAGAATAAATAATAATATGGAAGTTTGACAGCTTTCGTAAACTAAAACTAAAAAACAAAAAAAACAAAAAACGAACGAACGATAGCGAATAAAAATGGCGATTTGGCATATTTTCTATGAAAAATATGTCAATCCGCCATTTTTATTCTTCACATAAAAGTTATCAGACGATTGAAAAATCTAACCTAAAAAAGCATTTCAAACGAAACCTATTTCGCTCGTGTCCACCAGCATGGCTAATACAATAATAACTCGACCCCCTCAAGCGTAAAGACAGGATGACTTGTCCACCCACCCCCTTGAAGTAACCTAAGTGATATCTAGACTTTTTATTAGGGTCTGCTCAATGTTTTTACGCCCCCAACTCCAATATTTTTTCAGTCCATATAAAAATACCTACGCGTAAAGATGAACCTAATCCATACTATTACTAGCTTTTACCCGCGGCTTCGCCCGCGTGGAGGTCGGAAATTATCCCACGGGAACGTACTCCCGGGATAAAAAGTATTTATTCTATGTGGTAATCCAGGTTAAACTATATGTGTCCCAAATTCCATCCAAATCCGTTCAGTAGTTTTTGCGTGAAAGAGTAACAAACATCCATCCATCCTTTCAAACTTTCACATGTATAATATTAGTAGGATATGTGTGCCAAATTCCATCCAAATCCGTTCAGTCATTTTTGCGTGAAAGAGTAACAAACATCCATACACCCATCCATCCATCCATCCATCCTCTCAAACTTTCACATTTATGATAATAGTAGGATATATTCGAAAGCCTTTTCACGCCTAAACCACTGAACGGATTTCGATAGAATTTGGAAAGGAGAGAAAAAGTAGCTTAAGTCCTTCCCCAGAATGCCATCTAGTCTTCTGGGGAAGGACAGGTAGGTTTTGTCCAGGTATTACGTTCCCGTGGGATAATTTCCGACATCCACGCGGGCGATGCTGCGGGCAGAAGCTTGTTTAATATAAAAATTTGGCTAAGCGGAGTTTATCCATATACTTACTTCCATATCATCCAGACTTCCATAATAATAAACTATTAAATATTCTGTCTGTCTGTTAACTTTGCCCGCTTTCCCGCTGAATGGATGATTTTAAAAATCATCCATTCAGCGGGAAACACGGAAACGCGGTGACACACGGATAAGACTATGACAAGGGTTAGGACAGAGGATATGTTTTATCGTGGTAGTACGGTCAGTACTCTGAGCCTTCTTGCAAAGAAGAAGAGGGGAAGAGGGGTCGGGTTATGCAGGTCATTGACTGTACGTTCCCGTGCAGGGGGAGGGGCTCGTGGCTAATTAATAACAGCCGCACGGTCGATCCAAGGTAAGCTTTGCTTGCCGCGGTTGGTTCGGTTCGTGGACGGATGCCCATCCATTACATATAGAGACCCCTCCGTACCTCGGAAAGTACGTTAGGCTGTTGGTCCCAGCTGTCATTCGTAGATTTTGACAGTCGTTGCGGGTGGTGAGAAAGAAGCCTAAAGTTCTGATTGTCTTACCAAGAGGTATCGTGTTACACAGTTACTGGGTGGTGGAGGTCGGATAGGCAGTCGCTTCATGTAAAGCACTGGTATTCAGCTGCATCTGAAGACTAGACTAGACTGGACTAGACTGGAAGCCGACCCCAACTTAATTGGGATAAGGGTAAGCAGCACCCTAATTGCGTAACACACTATCAGTTACATTCCAAATCATTTTGAAGCCTATTGCTAATCCATTGCTTCATATGTTCGAAAAAAAAATCTGCTTAGCAACGTAAATAACGCAATGAATGCTGTTGAACTGTCAAAATGAAAGCCATTCCTACTGTTAGTGTGTTACGCAATTACCCCGCTGATTGAGTGCGTTGTTCCCGTGGAATAGTATCCGACCTCCACGCGGGCGAAACCGCGGGCAAAAACTAATGTTTCATATTCGTTACATAAGCTATAAGAATCAATAAAGTATGGTCTTTTCGTTTGTTTTTTATCTTTGATCCTGATTCAGCTGTCTCAAGGGTTGAAAGCAAATATTATGTAAATTGTGATCTCGTTACGTTACAAGGTTTGGCTTGAAAGAGTATTTGTTCAGGTCGGTGTGTTCTTAAGGGGCGCCGTCAGTTGAGACTGGTCATCTCTTTACTGCCACGGCTTATTTTTATTATTAATCTTATATTTTGTATTGTTTCTAAATATATATGTCTTTTTTCATTGTTGTCGCATATAAAAGCAACAAGAATAATGTACCCGGGATTTTGTAATATCTTGATTTAAAAAGAGTGTCCTTGGAGTTTCTTGCCCGTTCTTCTCCATAGAGATCTACGTTTTGGAATGGGAGACTAGCTTCAACTTTCTGACTAACTGACCGACTCATTGACAATTCAAAAGTGCCTGTAAATGGTTTAATTGAAATAAATGCTTTGAGTTTGAGTTTTGAAACTCAAAATAAATATAATATCATGCCTTTATTCCTCGAGGGAGTAGGCAGAAGTGTGCCTATAGAATGACTTTTCGCCAGTTAGGTTTTACGTCACATGTATAAAGCTTTGCTTTCTGCTGCTCTCAAAACGGTGACGAAAAACATCGTGAGGAAACCGACATGTTCTACAACCAAAAATTCGAAGACATGTGACATCCACCAACCCACATTGGGTTCGCGTGGTAGATTACGGCTCGCTCCCTCTCACAGAGAGGAGGCCTGTGTCCCAGCAGTGGGAACATTATAGGCTGATGATGCTATAAAGGTTTGGTTTCCGAAGAAAGCGGTGAATGGTCACATAATAACGGCTGTCCAAATACTGAGCGTTTTTGACGCCTTAATGTCAATTATCGGCTAAAATAATAGATTTTCATGACGACCGTTATAATATGGCGTAACCGCTCTTCTAGAAAACCAAAGCTTTAGCGGACGAGCCTATGGCATTAGCTGGGTACAAATTCAACCTCCTAATTAAAATATTCAATGACTCTGCTCGACCCGGGGAACGAACCCATGACATGCTTAACATTCGCGTTTGCAGCCAATAAAGAATATCATAACGAATAGAAAAAGTTTGGCTTCGTAGAGTGACATCTCTGTCACTTATACAGGGTGTTTAGTAGAGTGACATCTCTGTCACTTATACAGGGTGTTCGGTAGAAGTACCGACACAATTTTCTTAGGGATAGGGGGAGTCATATGCTACAAGTTTGCACCTATAGAAACTATGTATGAATGTCACGGTAATTGAGATATGGTTTTTTTTCATGTCGCTTTTTTGTTTGTGGTCGTAATAGAACTTAATAACTTTTGGTGTTATATTTGCAATGCACATTTATATACCTACAATCAGTTCTAGAAAATGACTTAATTATATGTGTTTCCAGTCTTAAAATAAAGATAAGAATTTTTTTAATTTATAAATTTATTTAAAAAAAAAACAATTTATATGCTTGCAAATGACACTCCCTATCCTTCTTAAAAAATTGTCAGTCCTTCTACTAAATGCCCTGCAGATACACTACCTACAGAAATTACAGGAATCAATACAAAATAAAGAACTAAATGTAGCAAACAATTATAGGTAAATACAGCATTTTCTTATTATTACGACCTACTAGGTAAACAATCTAAAGTAGAGCAGTAAAATTATTTGTATAAAACAAAACAAACAGACTTATAATTAACAAAAAGTTGAGAAAAAGAAATGAGCGCACTAAAATTATTACACCTGCGAGACAAATGATCAAGAAGTTTAGATCGGATCCGACCTGGCGAGCCCTATCTACTAGATTACTGCACTCGTTCATCAGCCTACACATTCTTGGCAGTGGAGAATTCATACCTGTCATTGCTTTATATTCAATTCTTTTTACCTATTGTGGTATAGTAATTTTGTTCTAGCTGCATCGTCTTCACATATAATTAATGTATACAAAATATTGTTAAATATTTTAACAGTAACGGTGGAGTTTCTTGCCCATTCTTCTCCCTACGAAACTACCTTTTGGAAGGGGCAACTAGAATCAATTCTATTTTCTTGTAAACTTTGACGTTCAAAAGTGCCTTTTATGTGCCGGTTTGAAAGAAATGATTTGACTTTGACTTTGTGACAGCACAAAAAAAGCAAAATTTTGAAACTTTTATTTCTTTCGTTTGAGCTTTAGAAAGCTAAAGTTCAAACAACCTCGAAATAGAGTTGCACCTATAAGTTAGTCGAGGGAGCACCCCTCTAGCCTTTGGTAAGTCTTACAACTTGTACGAGTACTTACTGCGGGGTAATTACGTAACACACCAACAGTAGGAATGCGTTTCATTTTGACAGTTCAACAACATTCATTGCGTTATTTACGTCGTTGAGCAGACAAATTTTTGGAACCTATGAAGCAATGGATTAGCAATAGGCTTCAAAATTATTCAGATTGTGATAGATAGTGTGTTACGTAATTAGGGTGCTGGTGTAGGAATCGATACAGAACTTAAAGTACGTATTTTTCTGTTCCTTTCTTTCTGACTGTTTATATGTGTGTACATAAATAGTTAAAGAAATAAATAAATACAAGTAATATTTTTAACTCCCTCAAGTTTCATAATTTTCGCCCGAGTACTGTAGGAACTGCTTCGTGGATCTAGTAGTCGCTAGCAGAACTTATGCTCATGAGGTCTTGGGTATCAATTCCCGGATCGGGCAGTGTTATTGGGTTTTTCTATTAGGAATTTCTCAGTAGCAGCCCGGAGTCTGGATTTGAGCCCGGTTGATGGCAATAGGCTCGCCCCCTGTTACATGGGACTTAAACATAACTGGCGAAATGTGGGTGTACTATAGGTACACCTCTGCCTAACCTTTCGGAGATTACAGGCGTTATGTTATGTTATGTTACTGTACCCAGATATTAGCCCTACATTACTAGGTACCTTTTGTTTACTCAACTCAAACTCAAACTCAAAGCATTTATTTCAATTAAACCATTTACAGGCACTTTTGAATTGTCAAAGAGTCGGTCAGTTAGTCAGAAAGTTGAAGCTAGTTGCCCATTCCAAAACGTAGATCTCTATGGAGAAGAACGGGCAAGAAACTCCAAGGACACTCTTTTTAAATCAAGATATTACAAAATCCTGGGTACATTATTCGTGTTGCTTCTATATGCGAGAACAATGAAAAAAAAATATATAAAAAAACAATTCAAAATATAAGATTAATAATAAAAATAAGCCGTGGCAGTTAAGAGATGACCAGTCTCAACTGACGGCGCCCGTTCACGAACATGACGCGTGGATCATCATTTATAAAGGGCTCTATCACCAATCTACATAAATAATATTGAATACAAAAGTAATGTATTTTAATAACATAATACACGTATAAGTTACTATAATGTGGAAAAAACAATCTACTAGATGGATATTTTATGTCCGGCGCAAATGATATTTTGATGAGGATTTTTCTTATTAGATATATATAGAGTAATTTGTTTTAGCGGACATTGTAATGGGTTAGGATAAGGACACAAGAGTTTTATCTAGATAACGGTCACTGAATTAGTTTGTAAAGGTCTTTCCTCCTGTTTTTGTACCATACCTCCTGCCGGTCTATCATGTACAAATGTCTCCGTGAAATCTTAGGTGAAGTGAGCTTGACGTGGATGTCAATCCACCTGATGCTAGGCATTAACACTATTCTTCTTCTTCTTCATGTCGCTGGCACGAATTTTCTCACATCTTGTTGGGCCAAAACTTCGCCACTTCTAGAAACACTGTAGCGGCAGCTACGACGCCACAAGCGAGCTACGCGTCACACTGACGTCACGCAAAATCCTGCATCGCGCAAGCAGAGTTTACCGCGTAACTAGCCTATATAAAACATGCCGACATCAAACGTCGGGCAGTTGCCCACCAGACACGACACCCGTCTGGTCGGGAGATCCTCCCTTTTATATGGAGGTATGAGTGAACTTTACACACTGTTCCTCATACCTCGATAACACTATTGACAGCTCACTTCAAACAAGTTTTCACGGGGAGATGTTTGCAGAAAAGACTGGCTGTTTATTTAAGTTATTTGAGAGTGATTAAAAGTACACACAGGTTTACTGAAAGTAGACTGCTATTTGCCAAACCAAAATATGTAGTTTAAAAAAAAACTAAAATCACGCTTATATCACGGACAAAATATTGTAACATAATTAAATTGACTTGTATTAGTTCTTCTGTTATATCCAATGATTAAACCAAAAAGCGTGGAACGCTTTGTTTAAATTAATTAAAAGTATACACACGACAAAAAAATGGTTCTAGTCAAAGAATTCCACTTTTTCGGCCTGCTGTTGGCTCATACTATTTTCGAATCTATATAGAGTGGCAGGGACATCGACGCGCTACCTGTTACCATGGATTCAGTACATGATTTTAAAACCCTGAAAAAAAAAAAGATTTAAATAAGTTGTTGTTCTATATATTTTGACCGCGTAGGTATTGCACTTTTCTTTGAAAGAGCAGATTTTTTTTTGCTAACTGACGAACAATTTTTACTCTAGGGGGTCTAGAATCATGCGCTGAATTCATGGTTACAGTTTGCGCGTCAAAGTCCCTGCCAGCCTGTATTTATATCAAACCTGTCAGTTTCTAATCGAGATTTATGGTTGAGCATCGTTCCGGAATGAAGACATAAAACAGACATTCAGAAAACGGAATAAAGAACGTATATTAAAAATGGAAGCAAAGACAATAATTGTCCCCTGCAGATTGGGACTCGGACAACATTATAATATTACCGTATAAACCATGTTACGATCACTTAATACCAGCGCCCTAATTGCGTACATCGTATTGCTATCAGTCACAATCTGAATCATTTTGAAGCCTATTGCTAATCCATTGCTTCATATGTTCGAAAAATTTGTCTGCTCAACAACGTAAATAACGCAATTAATGTTGTTGAACTGTCAAAATGAAACCCTACTGTTAATGTGTTACGCAATTACTCCGCCGTTTTCTAAAGCTAGATAAGTTTCTAAATCTGATGTAAAATCAACTATTGTGGATGAAAAAAGCAACAAAAAAACAAGATAATTCTTCTTCTTCTTCTTCTTAGCGTATCGATGGCAAATAAAAGTTGTAGAAATTAAAATAAGTATTATGTTTAGCCGCGCACCGTGTGTAGCCCAACATTCAGCCACGTGAACTCTGTTCACTAATGCGGTCAACAGATTCTCAAGTGCAGAGATGAATTCGCGGCCTAAGATGGAAGGTGGGCCATTGTCTGCGAAGAGATGTGGCATATACACTTGAGGTCCGAGTCGACCATAAACCCCCGTCTGTGGAGATTCTCTTTGCTAGGGGCGACTTGGGTTTGTAGTCTATTTAGAGAGTATTAAATGGCCATTATTTGGTAACAGATAAAATAGAATCGTTTTTCGGAAACTGGAAGTTAGTATACGTAAAAAGTCGTTTTTAATGTGTTTTTGTAATGTTGAAACGTGTCGCACGTTCAGGCAAAAGAATATAAAATTTTATTCGTTCTACGTCTAGGGCCTCCTAAAGTTTGATACTAATCCAATAACATTTTAGTTTTATTAAAGAAAATGCCTTTACAGCAGGAAAAGGTATACCTAAGCAATAAAAAAAAGTATTGAATAGTGGAGTTGACAATGAGTGCTTACTTTGATTTATGACATTGAAAATGTTTATGATTTTACGACACGATTGAGAATTTAAAATGGCGGATTTAATAATGAACAAAAAACATGGCCCCTAGATCTAAGGTGGATGCGCCACGGTAGCCCGTGAAATACAAATTTTCTTACGTGTTTTGGATTTTGCAAGTAGGTGTCAGGTTGTATGTTGATCAAAATAAGTTCGCGAACGTATCAAGTATGTTTTTGCAGATTATAATCATTCGAATTATCAATACAATTGTCTCTTAGGTTTAATAAATTCGTTTGCTCACCAACGTAAATAATGCAATACGTAAATGCAACGTAAAAAACGAGAACGTGGCTGGACCAATGATTTTAAAAGGTAAAAAGAAGTAGATAGGTTACCTGCCCCAACATTCGATCTTCAAAACCGGCACAGTGTCACATTATTAGAAGATATGTGGAAGTAGGACGGCATGTCGTAATTATCGGGAGCAAAAGAGACAAGATGACTAAAACTTGGAAATTTACCTAAGGCGCGTATAATCCATAGACCTAGAGAATAGACTGAGCGTTAGCCTCACAAGTGACCACTCACTCTGTGGAAAGAGACAGCGAATATGCGGCCAATACCTGTCTCTTTTCTGCAAGCCTATAATAACAAAGACGCAGTGTTCTAATTTTAATTAATAGGAAAAACATTGAATCTTACAGAGACTAATAAAAGAAAAAGAAGTTATTTCTTTAAGTTACTAATTATTATTTCTAGACTTTACTGGGTTAGGTTTGAGGCAGATTTTATTTTTCATCAATATTTTTACTTCACAAGAGAAATTGAGACAATTCAAATTAAGAATAATGAGAACTGTTTTTTTATAATATTAATAATAGAAAATGTATTTTTTCTCTTTTAAGGCGAACTAAGTCTTGATAGCTTGAATTGATTGATTATTAATAAATATATCGATTAAATTTAACATAAAACATGATACACTAAAGTCTAAACATCATTGGATCAATAGAATTCTAGACAGAGACCACAACTAGCCGCACATTCGCTTTGTCGCTCACGTACTATTCGGCTGTATTCACTGCACAACTGAATACGGAACGCTCAGTCCATTCTTTATGTGTATGTAACCTATCTACAACTTTTTACATAGAATATCATTGGGATGAACTGTCAAAATTAAAGAAAATGCCATCAGTTGTCATTTTATGTGTGTTAAGCCACGGTTTCTTAGTAGAGCGGTGACTACCCACATAGCGTCCGCCATTTACCGGTGAACGACGTCACTGGAACGTTGTTTATGAAAGTAAGTTGGTGTATTCCTAGAGAGCGTTTTTGACACCGTAAAGTCAAACCCTGCTGCTCAAAGATTTAAATTGCTAGATTTGCCCTCATCGTACTTAGTCACGCGAAAATGTGTCCGTACTGAGAAGAGTGAGCTCACACATTATTATACAGCGTTTCCGTGACCATCAAGTCAAGTCACTGCGTCATTGTGTGTCCCAGAGGTGTTAAAACGAAACAGAAACGCGACTATCTTTTGACACGGTAGGGTGTATTTAACGATTTAAATCTTTGCCGCTGTCATCATTTTCATGACAGCAGTCACTGCGACCGTTATGTGCGGTTGCCGCTTGTCTAGGAAACAAGCCTCTTTTTAAATCTCGATGTGTAATATTAACACTATGGTAGATATAAGTTTATGAAGGTTTTAACGTCTTTTGTAGCCATATTCATACACGGTATACCTTTCCTTAGATTAATGGCTTTACTCCACCATACTGACCTTTTATTAACGTCTAAGAATAGATTTATAGAACCGTTAAGTGCGTTCGTCAGTTATTTATCAGTTAGGTCAATAAAAGGTTTATTTCTCCTGCCTGACATTGTTTATTGTAATTTATAAAGCACTTCAGTGCCATTTTGTGTACGAAGAGTGCGGTAGTAAGGTTTAACTTTAGACAGCTTTTACGTGAAGCGTGGGACATGGCTAGGTATGTACCTACAGATAAAACTTAACTAGTAGTAGAGCTATTTGTGAAGAAACTCATCCGGAGAAGTAGTACTACCATACCTATTTCTGCCACCAAGAAGCAGTGCTGTTTCCAGTACCTCCACCCGCTCAATACGAGTACCTACCATCAAGTGAGCGAATTCCAGCAGGGCACTTCCGTGGCCCACTTGGAAGTATATGAACCGGCTCCGAACCCAAGTGGGAATATGCAACTATAACCTCGAATAGTGGGGCTATGTCGACGGTACGGCTGCAGGGTGTGGGCATCTGTAGCGCTAGCGTAAACTATGTCCCACATTCTAACCTGCCTTCTTTGCCCCAAAAAATGCAGCCATAGTGACCTCTGCGCTGCCACCGACGATGTCGTGAAAGTGGCGGAGTTTTGGGCCAACAAATTTTAACAAACTATCATGCCA
This sequence comes from Dryobotodes eremita, assembly GCA_917490735.1. NCBI lineage: Eukaryota > Metazoa > Arthropoda > Insecta > Lepidoptera > Noctuidae > Dryobotodes > Dryobotodes eremita. The sequence goes on from OU823267.1 coordinate 11,163,121, forward strand.
TCGAAACGACGAAGAAGACGGGTTATGGTACGGTGCCGGTTTAATTAAAAGAAAGAAAGAAAAAGTATTTATTGGGACTCGCACAATCGCAAACACAGAAATCGCAGATCGCAATCGCTCGGCAATTACAGAAACAAAGATGAAAGAAGGAGAAATAAAGTATTTCTAATTAACACAGACTAAACGGCACACAATATAATATAGAGCAGACAAAAAATAAAATTAGTAATCAAATAAAAAGTGTAAAGTGCGATGTAAGAGACAAGCAGGGTGCAGGTGCGTCACTGCTGCGCCAAAAAGGCCCAGTACAGCAAAAACGCCAGACAAATGCCTGACGCTGGTTTTCAACTGGACTTGAAGTGTGAGGTGACGGATGTATATCAGTTTTATACTGCAATATGACGTGTAATTCTTAAATAAAATGTGGAAAATCAAAAAAAGTAACGAATATGTACATAAATAGTGTGATATTGAATAAAATTGCAAAACAAAACAAAAAAGACTTATATAAAAATATGAGACGGACGCATGATAGATTGTGATTGATAGTGTATTTCGTAATAAGGGAGCTGCTGTCTTGTATGGTTCTGAATGTTGGGCCACAAAAGGGAGGAATTGAAGGCAATTGCAAGCGAATGCTAAAAGGGATGTGTATTAAACGAATGAATAGAAAAGAAATGAGTACATAAGAGGAAGTCGTAGTAGAAGAGTGAAAGTGGCACCGGTAACTGAAAAATTGTGTGGAAATCGGTTGTCATGGTATGGGCATGTGATGCGGAGGAATGAGGAAAGTTTTGAGTATGAATGTGGATGACTTTATGAATAGGGGAAGACCAAAGAAACGATGGATGGACTGTGTGAAAGATGATATGGCTAGAAAGGTGACGAGGGAGATGACGTCTAATAGAGAAGTATAGAAGAAAAAGATATGTTGCGCTAACGCCAAATAAATTGGGGTAAGTAAGGGTAAGAGCATGATGACATCATCATTCTTTCAATAAAATCCATACAAAAATCTTCAGTGCTCAATCACCGAATGTCAGGCAAAGACGCAACTCCATTCAGCCTATACGTAGGCACCTATGACATACGGCCACATACGTCACATGAGAAGGGCAATTTGCATGTTTACGTCACGGATCGCTTATATTCCCGCCACGACGAAAATATCGGAAACATTTTATTATCTGTGGTATTATTAGTGTTACGAGTACGTGGTAGTTTAGCGGCCGCACTTTTAAAAATAGGCATTAATTAAATTGGAAGTGGCTATTTACGGTCGTTTGTTCGAAAATGTTATTTTTGTTGCTTTATTTAAAGAGAATTGGGTCTGTGACGAAGTCGTTATATTTAGGGGCTGGTTACGTTTATATTTTAGAATTTGGGTTCTGACTAATTTAGGTTAGGTCCACCACCTAAATTCTAAAATTGTTATTATTGAATTTAAGTCCTAAACGATTGAAGGACTCTGAACGAGAGACAATAGAAGTTTTACTGTTACTACGCCTCTGGGTGGGCGTTTAGTGTCCCTCAAATTGTTAATTTTAGGGTGGTAGCAAAGTTAGGTATATTTAAGTATTTGGGACAACCTTAAATCAAGGTCTATTTAGGTATTTCCTATCCATAAATAATTGTGGCATTACATAACCACAGATTAAAAAGCCTGGCTACTTTTTAAAAGTATGAATTTCCTTTTATTGCTTTCTTTCCCGACATTGCAGAGTAGCTGTAATTGTTTTACTAATGTATGAGCATTCTTGCTGTTTTTGACGAGATACTCAGATCTTTGGTCTCACTCATAAAGGTTGGTTGCTCTCACTCGCAAACCGGCGCGACGCGACTCTAGTATATCAATTTCTAAGAAAACTTTATGAAAATTGTTCTATCAGAATCGCGTCGCGTCGCGACTGTCTGCTATTTCCCACGGCTTTATTTCCATGACCCTTTTAACCCCCGATTGTGACATTATAGAGGGAAAATTTAGAAACATCCTTTCTATACTTTATGTTTACTCCATATAAGGAGTTTACCTGCATAGTTTTAAGTTAAGTAAGGCTTTATAATTTCAAATAATTTTAATTTTTTAATTTTCAATTTTATTTTTTTTTATTTTGTGATTTATGTAGTCGACCCGCTCCTGCTTCCCACGGTTTTTAAGACATGACGAATGATGAAGATTAATTTATTAAATCTTAGTAAAATATGAATGTATTATAGACAAAAACCTTCGTGTTGAAATCCGCATCAAAATCCGTTGTGTAGTTTAGAAGACCAACACTTACATACAGACAGACACAAAAAACGACTTAAATTTAATATAATAATTAATTTATGATTTTTTATATAATATAATATAATAATATATAGATACAACAGAGTGTAGCCATATAGATAGTAGCTAAATATGCGTATACTAGGGGTGGATATAGGCAGATAATATAACGGTCGTGCTCTCAAAATTTCAGCGGCCTGAAAAACTAATCAGCATAAAAAGATAGTACTTAAACCTTTTTACATTAAACTTATTTCATCCCTGATATTAAAGTTCAGCTATAAAAAGACAATGTACAACTTAAGTTTCTGAATTAATAAAATAGTGGCTCTAAGTTCGCAACAGTTCCACGAATAATGACTATGCTTAAAAGTTTTTTAATATAATGTTATATAATATCCGCATTGGTGTCATTGTGGTGAAGCTGTCGACTGTCTCGGGCACCATGGCCTGTCCTGCTGCAGGAGCGCAGGTTGCATACCACAGCACGCCAGCATCAACGATATTATTCGTCGAGCCCTTGTCACCGCCAGCGTACCGGCGGTATTAGAACCAAACGGCTTGGTACATGACGATGGGAAGAGACCAGATGACATGACGTTGTTGCCTTGGAAGGTGGGTAGGCCTCTGGTGTGGAACGCATCCTGTGTCGATACCCTTGCGCCATCTCAAGTTCCTAGCACGGCTAGCTGTGCTGGCGCCTCTGCTGCGGGTGCTGAGACCCTCAAGCAGCGCAAATACTGTACAAGTTACCTTATGGGTAACTACAGTTTTGAGCCGTTTGGGGTCCAAACATTCGGGTTATGGGGCCCGAGGGCGCGTCTCCTTTTTAAGGAAATTTCTCGACGACTGGTCGACACTTCACGTGGCCAGAGGACTGGGTTGTTTTTTGGCGAAAGAATTAGCATTGCCATTCAACGTGGCAATGTTGCCAGTCTTCTGGGCACGTTTCCGGATGACAGCGATGCGGACGAGTACTTCAACGCCTAAAGTGTACTTTTGTTTTGTATTTATTTGTATACTTAGTTAGTTATATCACGCCTGTGTTTCCCGAAGGTGTATTCAGGGGTCTCTCCCACATTTCGCCAGTTAAGTTAGTCTCATGTAATTTGGGGGCGTGCGTATTATAAACAACTGCTTGAACCAAGACCGAGCGTCCCTCTAAACTCGAATATGCTTAAAAGCCGTTGCAGAAACAATGTAATACACACATAACATCACTTCTTGTTTCCGCGAAGAGTTTGGTAGAGGTGTGTCGAAATGTGGATGTAACATTACCTATTACCCAATAGGTAATATTACACCCACATTTGTGTCCCGTGTCGTATGAGGCGAGCCTTTTGCCATCATCCGGGCAAATGAAGAAACAATAATGGTTTATACACTGTTACATTTTGATCGTTTTAATCCTTAAAAGGCGTCATTGTACTCATCATAATGAATAACTTTTACTAAGGGACCAACCCAGAAACCGTGAAAAAGAAATCAGCTGATCTATAAAAGGGTGAGTGACCCGTAAATGAGTCTCTAACATCGTTCCACAAATTTTGTCACGGAACACGGTATCTTTTCAGGCCCTGCAGTCTCGACATGAATAGCGACAAAAATCGGTCGTTCAGTCTAATCGATGTCCAATTTATTTAATAGATTTTCAACCTTATGCTTTGGAAATAAAGTTGAAAATCTATTAAAGGAATTTGACATCGATACGACTTAGCGACAGATTTTTGTCGCTATCTAATGTCGAGACTGCAGGGCCAGGACGGCACGACAGACAGTAATCATAACGTGAAATAATAAAAAATAACGATCGAAACCTCTTCACTTTTGTAAGTATTATTCGGCCATTTTAACGCCAACCAACCCTGTTTATGTAAAGCCACGAATTCACTTAGAGCTTTAACAGTTAAGTATCGTAAAAGCGAGCGGTAGATGTATGAAAAATGTATGAATTTCTGTAAAGGCTCCCCAGACAGGCGCGTCACGAGAGCGCTACGCCACTCTAGAAGAACAATTTCTTTAAAAACTTCAAGAAAATTGTTCTAACAGAATCGCGTCGCGTCGCGCTGTCTGAGCGAGCCTTAAAGCTGCAGTTTTTTAGAAGAGTGGTTCTGTCAAATCTGTCACCAGTATTTGACATTAAGGTATCAAAAAATGCTCTACATTTGAACAGCCGTTATTGTGTGACCTTCTACCGTTTTCTTAGAAACCGAAAGCTTAACTAGTGCTATTCTCTACAGTATACTTTGAATCTCACATATTGTGGTTTTGCAAACTGTACATTCAAATCTTTGGAGTTTCCGGGAAGGGCTTCAACTGTTCTCCTTCATTTATTTTATAAAATATTGGCACGCATGGGACACTGTTCGAATTTCAAAGTGATATTTATATTTAGAATTGCCTGGATTGTTGACCTAATCGTCGCAAGCGCGACTGCTAAATGGCCAATTATTTGCTTCTTACAATTAAGGAAGATATATATGTAGATAAATTAAAGATAGAATACTTTTTATTATACACCATTATAGTTACAAATTCTAAGGAGGCCTGGATGAGTCCGGTTAGTGACAATGGGTTCGTCCCCAACAAGATTATAAGGTTTAATTGGCGAAATAACGGTACATTTCTAACACCGCTGTAAAGGAATACAGCAGGCTTAATATTACATACATAAACTCGCGCTTATTTCCCATGGGAATACACAGAAACTACAGAACGCAACCTGCTACGATCCTTGCATACTCCATTTTCCTCGTTTACGTTCATATCTGGTCATACACCTACGCCGGTTGCGAGAACTACGCACATGACCTTTCTGAAGAACAGGGTTAAGCTTTTATAATATTATATTACGTTTAAAAAATAACAAAACTAAATGAACTGTCAAACAACCACTCAAAGCAAATACTCATAGTTCGATGGACAGCTAAATGAAAATGTGGCTGAAAGCAATCGACATGAATAACCAAACAACCGGGGTGGTCGGCCTGGTTGCCAAACCCGTTGGTACTGCGGTTACCGTAACCATTCCGTTCATCCACGCCAATTAACGTATTGGAATCATTCATGAAACGTCGGTCGGTGCGAATTTCGGTACCGAGTTAAAATGGTATCTTAAAAATTTTCATTACATGGATTTGCATTTTATATTTAGAGTGTTGACGTCGATTTTCTTTGGCGATGTTACTGGTTTCGAAATGTGATCCTGCCTTTGGGGTCGGGTTTATAAGGCTTTTTTTCGAGATGAGGCAGGACATGTAAATATGTCACATTAAATTCTTTACAAAAAAAACTCTTAATAATACAGATTCAGCTTTTTTAATGTGTGTAACGTAATGATCGCCTCCCACAAGCTTGAATGCCGCAGCCGCAGGAATTCGCTGGATGCGAGAAGCACAGGCCCGCGGGGTAATTGCGTAACACACTAACAGTAGGAATAGCTTTCATTTTGACAGTTCAACAACATTCATTGCGTTATTAACGTTGTTCAGCACACAAATATTTCGAACATATGAAGCAATGGATTAGCAATAGGCTTCAAAATGATTCAAATTCAAATTAATTTATTGTAGAACATAGGAAAAGTAAGATGTTACAATATAGTTATGCATATAGATCTGCTATGTCTCGCCATTGAGGCATACAAAATTCATTACATTTTGAGGGATTCAGATTGTGATTGATAGTGTGTTACGCAATTAGGGTGCTGGTCGAAGTTGTGGTGCTTGGGGGCGGCCTATGTCCAGCAGTGGATGTCTTGCGGCTGAAATGATGATGATGATGATGATGAACACAATGATTAGGTACCGCCTCTTTGGTCCACAAAACCGAGACATTAAGCTTTCGATAAAGAGGTAATCAGGACGTGTTCTCAATACCCCTCCAAGTAGCCCTACTTATAGTATAATTATAAATATTAAATATAAATACAATATTATGACATAATAATAAATATTATATTATCCTACTTAAATATTATGAGACTAACGTAGTTAAAACCTTTTTTCTTAATTACCTATTATTTTGATCTGAAATGTCCAACCCATCTGGAGAAAATGTTGTTTATGGAAAATAATACTAATTTGATCGCTTCAATGTGTTATTTCTGGTCAATGTTCACGTTGACGTTTTCACACAACAAAATCTACAAAAAATTTGAAAATGACCCAGGGACGTTCTGCGCTTTTTGGAACTTCTAACACTAATTCTAAGTTCTCTGTAGCAGAAATCACTTTCCATTGAGTGAAGCCTCTTACAAATCAGTGCTATGAATCGAGCCTACTAGCTTTCATGGTAGGTATAATTCCGTGGGAGCATAATATCGTGTCACCATCTACTGCACGTGGTGCCCCAGCTGAATGACGAACGAGGCTATAGGCCCAAGGCGCACGGCACTCACGGCCGGGGCGTGGCGTTATAAAGCTAAAACATCTTTTCAACAATAGTGTCAATAAGCCACGGCCCTCGTTACCCAGAAGCCCCGGTAAACCTGGATGAGGCTGGTACAGGAGCGTAGGGATTGGTACAAGAAAAGATAAGCTTATGCTAAGCAGTGGATGAAACCGGGGTGATGGATGATGATCATGATGATTCATCGTCTTGTCTGTCCCGTGAGTTTGAACCCTGTCAGGCACTTTACTTTGTGTATTTTTTTCATCACTACTGATCTCGAAACGGTGACGGAAAATATCGTGACGAAAATGGCATGTCCTAATACAAAAAATACAAAACATGTGACATCTACCAACCCGCACTGGGCCCGCGTGGTGGATTATGTCCCACTTCCTCTCACAGATTATGATGGCCTGTGTCCCAGCAGTGGGAACGTTATAGGCTGATTGTGCCATACTGTCCTTATTCCAATTTATTTCAGATCGGTGCTATCCATCTTTAATTTACACTAGCATAATGAGTGAACATAAAAAAGTTATAAATCCAATTTTTAACTTCCTAAGCCCACATCTGTTCCTAAAAACCAGTCTAGCTCACAAAACACGTACAAACTTGGATCCATCGAGAATCTCGTTAGTCGGTGTTAATGAAATCTGTTTGTGAACCGGATCGAACCGCACGTGACCGAATCTAATCGGGTTAGGGCGAAACAAACTTATGTTTTTTGACCTAGCACTATATTGGTACTCTTACTCTCGAATCTACTGATTCTATACGAGAGTAGTCCTCACTGAAGTAAAAAGATTACCTAGGGAGCATGGCTTTAAGCTAAGATGGGACTCTTTTTTGCGATTTTAATAATTTTATGAAGATTGAGGAGGCCTAGTAGCAGTGGTAATTCGGCTAAAAAAAATTCGAGTTCACAGACATTTTGGAATACATAATTGATAATAAGCTCTATTAGTACCTACTTATTTTCTAATCACACTTTTTCACCTATCAACATAAAATAAGGGCTACATAGTAACGCTAACCTACACCTTAATTGCGTAACACACTATCTATCACAATCTGAATCAGTTGGAAGCCTATTGCTAATCCTTTGCTCCATATGTTCGAAAAATTTGTCTGCTCAGCAACATAAATAGCCCAATGAATGTTGTTGAACTGTTAAAATTAAAGCCATTCCTACAGTTAGTGTGTTACGCAATTACCCCGCTACCTTTCTTACGTTTCATCTTGCACGATATAACACAAATTAAATCATTTAAGATATGACGCATTCTGGAGGAAGACCAAAGAAACGGTGAGAGGATTGTGTGCAAGGTGTTATACTCGTATGCTAGAAAGGTGGTGGATACTGAAATTAAGGCTGATAAAAATGTATGGAACAAGAAATCATGTTGCACCGACCCCAAATGAACAGGGATGTCGAGGGGCCAAGGGCAGGATGGTGTTCTTACTTGCAAAATATTTATGTTATCTTAAAGCTGTGAGCTGTTAATGTATCAAATGACAATACGTTAACATGATGTGGTTGATTAGTAGAAAGAGTAGAAAGGAGATGTTCCAAAATGTATGGAGCCTGGGCCAGGTACACTATACTTAAAAATAAAAATATGGAAACACATATAAAACAGTTCTCAACTGTCCAATTACTTTGAAATGGCTTTGTTTGCTGGTAAACCACAAGAAATTACACTTGGAAGTGCAACACACAACAAAAACCCGTCATGGCGGTTAGATGTCATTTTTATTGAGACATGTTTATTGACATTTTTTTTGCAGCTGACAGTTCCCTTTCTATGATCAATGGTCGATCTATGGTTTACTGTCATTGTTTTTAAGCGCAGAGTAACAAAATCGGTGAGATGCCATGTTGAAAGTCAATAAAAACAATTGATAAATATCAATTAACTACCACAACAGTTATACATTTAAATGAATTATCTGTATTTTTCCCCAATTTTTCAGATTTTTCTCCATTTTTTTAATGTAGTTTGCATAGCCTACCTAACCTACCCCATTTTGAAACATCTCCTTTAGCACTATAAAAATCAAATTCATCCTAAAACCATTATTTTAGACCATCCAACTAGAATAAAAGACACATAGGTACTTTGTCTGTATACAAAGTTGGATACATCCAGATCCTGTGCTATTAAATAAAAATTCCTCACAGGGCTTACTCTCTAAGTCCGTCAACAAAGATATGGGCCCACGCGAAAGTAGTTCGATACTTTGGAGTGAAGCCTACTCCCGATTAGTTAACGTTTTCGGACGGGCAAAAATACATCGGGAGTAAGGACAACTGACAAATCGTGTTGTCATTTATTCTTAGTTCAGGCCCCGAACTAATCTTATGTCCGTAAGTAATATGGAGTATGAAGCGCCCATAACTTCGGTCCAAACAATGAATTTCGTGCTTAGAGAGTAGGCCCCCTGAACCGAAACCGACTCACGTGACTTGCCATCGAGTTATAGGCAGCTACAAACAACTAGTTTTTTTTTTGTTTTTTTTCAATTATGACGTTGTATCGGGAATTGGCTCTCGAAGTCTCGACCTCTGAAAATAAAAGGTGTTTTGTTAATTTGTTGGGTGGCTCGCTCTGTTTGTTCTGTTAGTGAAACCACAGTGAACCTCTGTTGTTTTTATTTTTAATTGATCTCTGGACAATGGAACGTCAATTTAAACGTTTCTCTGTTGCCCTTGGATTAGGAGTTTTCGCTGACGAACTTATTGGTAAAATAATGGTATTTTATCGTGTAAACAATAACATGACATCACGCCTGTATTCCTCGAAGGGTTAGGCAGAGGTGCACCTATAGTACACCCACATTTCTCCAGTTACGTTTAAGTCCCATGTAACAGGGGGCGATCCTATTGCCATCAACCGGGTACAAATGTAAACTCCGAGCTGCTACTGAGAAATTCCTGATGGAAAAACCCAATAACACTTTGCCCGACCCGGAAATCGAACCCAGGACCTCTTACTCAGTAGTAGCGCTAGCAACCACTAAACCAACGAGACAGTAGGATTATTTTAAATAAAATTATGATATGAATCGAACAACGGAAGCGTTATCTAAGGTACTGATTAATTACTAGAAGCTGGTTGCTAAGGGTCTCAAAAAATTTACGATTCAATCAATCTGCCTGGCGTTTTCCCAATCAAATCAAAATATTTTAATTTACATAAACCAACATGGGCGCTTATGAAACGTCAGAAGCTAGGGGCACGGTTCCAATTGGTTGTTTCCTATGGAGAAGAGCCGGCAAGAAACTCCACGGTTACCCTTTTAAAAATAAGGGGCTTTTAAAATGTTTCAAATTACAGTGTTGGTAGGTATGGGAGGACAGTGTAGGCCTGTCAACAAGTACCAGGCACTTAACAAAATATAAAAAATATAAAAAGGTCTACAAATCTACAGTCTACAAGTTAGGCCTACAACGTTCTCACATATAGTACGTGAGCTAAAACCATGTCGCATCGTTTTACGGCCAAAACCGTATAAAATCTTTACTTTAAATGATTATGAACCCGACTCGGTGGGCAGTACTGCACCCTAATTGCGTAACACACTATCTATCACAATCTGAATAATTTTGAAGGATATTTTTAATCCATTGCTTCATATGTTCGAAAAAGTTGTCGGCTCAACAACGTAAATAACGCAATGAATCTTGTTGAACTGTCAAAATGAAAGCGATTGCTACTGATAAAAAATCTCCAACATTATCAGAATCACTGGCATTCTAAGATTCCAGTTACATATCCTTTTTATATGCAGTTGCTTTATCTAGGGTTTCCTGAATGTAACGAAGTATGCGTTTAACCTTGTTAACATTTTCTAAAGACGGACTTGTATTTTTTCTGGATACGACACTAATAGCGTATGATACGTCCGGTCTAGTGCCTGTCATTAAGTAAGCTAGCGCACCAACGGCTTCATGATAAGGAAATTGAATCTCATCCTCCTTTACTGAGCATGGTTGTGCTTCTTTGATGATTGGAGTACTAACGGCTTTACACTCACTCATTCCAAAGCGTTCCTTCCAGTATCCTATTAGCATAGTGTTTTTGAGAGACTGATAGAACTATCGTTGTTGTTGAAGATTTCCAAACCCAGAAAGTCAGAGGCTGAACGTTTTGTGGTTATCTTGAACTTCCATTTCAATTCTACCAATATTTTTTCAGATTCCTTTGGGTTTGTTGAAGCTATTAAACTGGAGTACAAGAATATTTTTTTGTTTAGTCGGTTTCTAATGAACAAACATGAATCTGTGTTACATTGTTTGAATCCTAAAACTTTCTAATAATCAATTGTAGATTCTAAGAATTGGTAAATTATAGACTCTGTAGTCATTTCGCGAATTGGTCATTCCCGGACTAAACCATTGGTTCCAACATCTTGGAGCTAGTTTGAGCCCATATAAACTCTTCAACTTACATACTTTAGTCTTATCATTACTGTATCCTTATGGTTGATTCATGTAGACATTTTCATCTAATGAACCATTCAAAAATGGAGTTGCTACATGAAATTGTCTGAGGATTAATCCTTCATTTGCAGCGATGTTAAGAATCGATCTTATTGTGGCCATTCTAGCAACAGGAATAAATGTGTCAGTTTAATCAACTCCTTTATTTTGTGTGTAACCTCTTGCTACTAATTTTGCCTTATATTTGTCAAGGCTTCCATCAGCATTGGTTTTTACTTTGAACACCCACTTATAAGAAATCAGTTTTCTATCTTTAAGTTTATCCATCAAAATCCAAGTTTTAATAATAATAATTTATCCTTGTCACAGAATTTTCTGGTTCGCCATCATCACCATCATCTAAATCAACATCTGATGATTCAGGCGTAATATAGGACTCATTAGATTCTTCTTCATTTCTACTAGGTTCATCCGATATTATAGGCAAAATCATTCAATGTTTGCGGCAGACGCAGAAATAGTTGCGTCTGGCAAAATATCCTCCCTTGCATCTAACATTGGATGATTTTCTCTAGTTTTAGGAAAATGACCGTCCATCTCAACTATTGGATTTTGTTTTTTTGTTTCAGAGACATCTGACTCCAATCCAATAGATCTGATGACTGACTCGTTATATATTACGCCTCTTGACCGTGTTAATGTTGGATTCAATTTATTGTTTTAGCTTAGTAACCGATAATCATATCAGTCATCATCATAGTATATTATTTTAATTATTGTGAATGTAAAGACTATGTAGATCATTGTTTTTCTTTTTTTTTCTTTCTTAATTAGTTTTAATCATGGTCTGGCAGTTTGAGTAATTTATGCTGCCTACCCAAATGTCCTTTCTTTGGTATTGTTCGTCGAATCGTTGAGCTCCTTAAGTTTTGAGTTGAGCTGCACGATTACTGACAAATGCGTGCACTGACTGGACAGGTCCACTCATTCTGTGTGGTTGTAACCCGGCCCTCGGAGTTGTACAGAATTGATTAGGAGACTGGATGTTGATGGTCTCCTTCGGTGTTGTACTACTCACCACCGTGCTAAAGTAAATTTGTAGGGTATAATAAGCTGCTAGGGAAAGATTCAATTAAACAAGTACCTTACACAATGCAATGTTTATTACAATAACTCACACTGGAAGGTTCACAATATTGAATGTGGCTGGCCACATACCTTCCCCCATACACCTGGGCTTCCACACCAGTACAACCACTCTCGGGTCTAGTTGTATTGGTGTGTTCACCTGCAATGAGACTATTACAATAAACTCAGAGTCGCTATAGCGAATCCGTGAGGTGAACCACTTAATAGATACTAGCTCAATCGTACAAGTACCTACCTATCAAGGTTGTGCTAACAACGGGAACATAAGATTATGCTAAGCAATCCGCAACACAACACTTTATGGCAACTGGTCTCATCACCCAGTCCATACAATAGGCCTAACTCTCTCATAGACTAAATCGCTACCTTACCGATTATTCTCAGTGATCTCTCAGTACTAATCCCTTCACTTGACAGGACTACGACCCTTGGCATCAAACACAGGATACCCCTGTGTTCGCACGTTACGTGGCCTACGGGTATTATAATGACGCTTCGTTACCTGGAGCGGCGAACTTCCCTCATCACCGATATCGGTTAAGTAAAGCCTTCCTGTCAAACGGATGACCACACCTCAACGGTTGCCTGCACCCGGATCCATTCCAATCATCAGACCACGGGGCTACTCCAAAGCATCACGTCTCAATTATGTATCAGAGATACAAGAGAAAAAAAAAGGCTAGCATAAACAGCCAGACCTGTAACAATACACTCGTGTCAGAAATCACATGTACGAGCCACGCCATCCCGCATGAACAAAGAATACGTTTGAACACTCACCGGATTCAGCTTCGAATGGGACTTATTGGAAACCCATCGGGTTATTTGGGTACAGTCTGTTCCTCCAGAACTAAGTCCCTACTCCAAATCCTATTCGTATCGTTTCACACACGTTGCGGGTCTTCCCCTTGCCGGATCAATGTCACAAACCTTGGAGAAGCTTGCACCACCATAGACTAAATAGAATTCTTGTCTATTGGTTATTTTCCATTTCTTAGGCATTGTTTTAAATAAAATGTGGGAAATTATGTCTGTATGTTTATTTAGTTAAATTAACTAATACTTTTGTATATAATTTACATGACATAATTTCTCTAGTGTTACAGAGAACACGCTGACAGCCATGCCAATGCCTGACACAAGATGTCGCTACTTGTTGCGTTATTTATTTATTTTGCAACGTCACATGGTGTTTCCTCAAAAGACTATTTCAGACACAAATCTACATGGTCTTCACATGATCTGACCAATATTATGTCAGGACTTTAAAAGAGACTCTGACCTCTGAGTTTGTTTCGGCCTTTCTTCTCAGAGTAGTCAGATAGGAAACGCGGACCTCATCTAGTTTTAAATAAATGATTGACGTGTAAAAGTGTTTGTACAAACATACTTACAAAAATAAAATCATTTATCATTTACCATCATAACTAATGAGAATAAATTTTTGAGCTTTTCTATACATTTTCCTTCTCTTTTCTTTTGGAACATGAGCATAAGGTTCAGTGACATTAATTCTCAAATGCTTGATTGAGGGCTTCCTCACATGGTGGTTTTTCTTCTATCTGGAAGGATGTTCCCGGATGTTGATGTTGTCGTCCATGTTCCATCATGTTGTTCTGTTCAGAACATTAGCAGCTGTTTTGACAAGCTCAGACCAACTGGAGAGTGGAAGTTCTTTGTGAGCGTCCATCAAAGTATGAGCAGCTTCTACCAAAGCCCTGTTTTCTCTCACTACACCCATTTTATTCCGGCGTAGAAAGCATTGTTAAACGGTGTTGGATGCCATTATAAATCAGGATCTTCTTCACAGCTTTATTTTGGAATTCTCCCCAATATCACTGAGATTTGTCTTTATATTAGGACTAGTAGTATTTCTCTCTTTTATCATATCAACAAGTTTATCCTTCACTTCATACTTGTACTTGATGAAGTAAACATGACGATACTTACTGAAATCATCTTTAAATAATACAAAATAACGATTTTTTTTTTATGAATTTGGAAATGGACCACATACATCAGTGTGAATGATCACTTCTGGAGCCTTGGCTCGCTCTCTTGTTCCAAATTTGTATCTATGTGTTTTAACATATACACATCCAGTACATAATTCAGAATATAGTTTTACTTTCATACCAAGTTCCTTTTCAGTCAATTGTTTCGCGTGTCTTTTGATCTGGTGAGCAAATCTTTCTTTTTTTGTTTTTTTTTTAAAAACGTCGCCCCACACTAGGAATTTCTCCTGTATTGTGGGTGCGTTTACAAACATTAAACTCACATACACAAACAGCCAGACCCGGAACAACTACTTGTAGGTCATACAAATATTTGCTCCGTGCGGGAATCCAACCCGCGACACGCAGCGCAGCAGTCAATCGCTTAACCACTGCGCCAACCGTGATAGAGTTGTAAAATATTTTTTGATGACAGTGAGTTGAATTCAGGTGATGAATTTATAATAGTCCTCCATTCTTGACTCTTGTGCCAATTAAATTTATTTTTCCATCAGCAATCAATTGACAAAATTCTCTTTCAGATGTGAAAACACCTTTTCACGTTTATTTTGAGCAGCAAGTACGGAAAATAAGTTTTTTTTATTGCTGGAACATACTATACATCACACAGTCTAATGTTTTGTGTCTGACCTCAAACGCCAGCTATCAAATCAACTATATCTTTAACAATAGCTTTAATTGTTGAGTCGTTTGCTGTTGTTACTGTTTGATTACTGCTGAAATGTTGAAAGCTGGAAAATATGTCGTTTCGACAGGTGACATGACTTGTAGCACCATTATCAACAAACCAACTGTCAAGATCTTGTTCAATAATAATAGCAATGTCATTTGTATTAACTTACATTAATAACAGGGTCAGATTGGTATTCTTAGCTTGACTTGTCGATGGTACATGTGTTTTAGGAGCGTTCCCGTCCTATATCCACTTGTGATATTTTTTAACTTTGTGTCCATATAGTCCGCAATATCCACACTTTTTTTGTTCATATACTTATTTTGTACAATTAGAGCTTGGGCTTCAGTATTACCAGTATTATCTTCTTTGGTCAAAAGTGAACGTTTGTAAGCACATACTTGTGTTGTCAGATTGTCTATATTTCAATCTTTTCTTGACATCAACATCCAACTGGACTTGAAAAAGAAGTATTTCTCGTACGGTAAAGTTTCCAAGATCTTGCAGATTAATAATATTTCTGGAAGGTCATATTTCGTTTCACCTTTTTGAAGTTACCCTTTCAATTCAGGCCATATATTTTTCAGTTTGGATATATGCATTACAATGTCATGTGAGGAATCTTTTTCATAGCCAAAGAAACTGTAGCATAGTGAATAGCTCTTGTCTTCAGATGTTCCATTATACAGAGTGTGCAATTCATCCCAAATCTGTTTGGCTGTTGAGAATCTCATGACCTTTTGTAAAGTGGCATCCGACATTTTAGCCATCAAAAAGCATCGCCGTACTAGCTATCATATGATATGCTTCTATAGTCTTTTCATAATTTGCTTTAACGTCTGCAGTTGCTGTAGTAGCTGGTTGTTTAGGTTCTATAAGTTTTCCTTTTATAGCGTCCAACCCGCCAGGAGTACCCCTTAAAAGCAACAGTACTTTGCAGCGCCATGTTGACCAATTTTCTTTACCTTCTAAACGAGCGATATCAATTTTGCAACTCGTAGTCGAAGTCGAGATTTTGACATGCCGCCGGCGCCGTTAGAACATATTTGAAAAAAAAAAGATTTTATTTTGAAAATTATTTTCAACACAAAATATGCTCATAAGTACTTTATTTTGCAAAATAGTTTATTCGCATCACCTGACCAATGTTCACTTGAAAACAAGTTTTCAGGCGGTTTGCTATGGGTTTTATTTTTTTGCCTCTGTGCGACGCTATTGGTGTCTGAAAATTGTGTTTTCCGTATCTAAAATCTATTGTTCAACTACATTCTGAAAATCAGACAGGGTGCTATGAAACAGTTTGGTATTTGTTTCTGGCATATTTAAAAATGCGGTCAGGTCAGACGTGATGCGGAAAATTTCTGAAACTAGGATTTTTGAATTTAGAATAACCAAATCTATTGAATTTATACGATTTTGGTCGTAAAACGATAAGTCAAAATTTTTGTTCATGCTACAACTTTATTGGAGTCGGCTTCCAGTCTATAGAATCCAGATACAGCTGAATACCAGTATTTTACATGGATCGATTGCCTATGTGACCTTCACAACCCAGTTACTGGGTAACACGATACCCCTTGGTAAGACTGGTTGTCCGACTTTCTGGGCTTTTAACTACCCGTAACGACTGCCAAAGATCTACGAATGACAGCCGGGACCAATAACGTGCTTTCCGAGGGTTGGAGGGGTCTTGTTATGTAATAGATGGTCATTATGGTCACCCATCCACGTACCGACCGTGGCAAGCGCATTTTAACCTCCGATCGTCCCGTGTGGCTGTTATCGTTTTTTCATGAGTCCTCAAAATATGTACGATTGAGGTTACGTAAACAAAACTGAAACTCTACAAACTCAACACAGGTATTAATTTCTGCCACCTGCCGTGTCCATGGTTTGGGGTAAATTTCCTTAGTCTTGAGAGTTTTCAAGGATTGTGTCGCGTTTGGTATCCCTTGGGCCATCTTCCCTTTCTCTGAGATGGGTCGTCGACTTGTATACAACGTGATATCTTTAAACAAAGTTTTGGGTAGTAAATACTTTTTAATGTTGTCCTCATCTATCTATATTAAAAATCTCGTGTCCCGGTGTTTGTGGTCGCACACCTCCGAAACGGCTCGACCGATTTTTATCTATAATCTCGTGTCACGGTCTTTGTGATGGCACTCCTCCGAAACGGCTCGACCGTTTTGGATTAATTTTTTTATGTATATTTGGTAGGTATGAGAATAGGTCGTAAAGTATAATTATTCATACCGAAAAAAAATGCAGAACAACGTTTGTCGGATCAGCTAGTACTAATATAATAAAGAGATAAGTGAGTTTGTATTTAGGGGGTAATCTTTGGAACTGCTTATCCGATTCCGAAAGTTCTATCACTAATGGGAAGCTACAGTATTGCCGAGTGTCATAGGAATTGATAGGATATACAAAATTCCACGCGGATGAAGTCGCGGGCAGAAGCTAGTTGTTTGTAAATAAAATATGCTGACAATATTTCTTAACATACGGTCCATACAATACCTAATTTTACTAACATTGTAGCGGCATCTACAAACGCCACATGCGTGCTACGCGTCATACTGACGTCACGCAAAATCCTGCATCACGCAAGCAGAGTTTACCGTGCAACTAGCATATGTATACAACGTCCCGACATTAATCGTCGGGTAGTTGTCCACCAGACACAACACCCGTCTGGTCGGAGGATCCTTCCTTTTCTTTGGAGGTATGAGTCAGCTTTACACCCTGTTCCTCATAGCTCTATAACATTATACCTAATAACTACATGCTTCAATTACCACGAATATTACACTTATTGAAAAGTTGGTATTGGTCCGAATCGCGGTTTGGCACAATTAACACAAATTATTATTTTCATGAATGAGCTGCCAAAAATAGCCGGCTTTTGGCAAAAGTAAAGTATTAATGAGGAAACACATTAATTTATCCCAATATCACGTACGTACCTACTCATTTAAAGGGCAGGCAGATTTTTTTAGTAGGTATACCTATATTTCCCTATTCAGTTTAACTCCCATCTAATGGAAGACTATCCTATTGGCAGTTAACCATAATTTCGCCATTTACCGGGCACAAATCCTGACTCCAAGCTACTACTGAGAGAGAGATATTGAGAGAGTATACTTTTGAGAAAGCACCCATACATAGATAAAAATAAGTCTGCAAAATGTGTCTGACAGACAGACTAATCTTGATTAAAGGATGGAATCTTCGATGCTTTTACGTGGTTTGCAGGATGCTTTTACCTCTGCTCAGAGCATTTTCCGACGATACCTACTTATTCATTTATTTTCGTTTCGTTTATTTTTACAGCGAAACTGACTTTCGTTTATTACTAAAATTGTAATATGTAATAACTTTTCATATTTTATGCAGAGTTCATTTGGTGAATCAACGCGTTATTTATTCATGTTGCGCGATATTTGTTCCATATTCAGGATAGGCAATTATTCTTCATTTCTTTTTAAAATGAAATAATTTTATATAGTAAGTAAAGAGGTAGAGATTGAAGATACGTTTTTATTTTAGGACCTAGTTAGTTTCTTTTTCTATTTGGGGTTTTATAATTTCTTACGTGACGATATTTTCGTGGACGTCCACGGCATTACGATAACATAGGGAAGTAAAATATATCCAATGGAAATATTATGAAGACGCTTTTAAAATTTCCGTCTACGATAACGTTGTAAGGTTCATGTATTTCCATACATTTTATGGACGTGGCCGTCCACGATAATTTCGTGACGTTAGAAATGTTAGAAGCGCACACTGGCTGGTTTTCTCTTTTTCCATGGTGGTTCCAGGCATGCCAAAAGATCAAATGCTTGATCTTTTGGCGTACATGGAACCACCATGGAATCAATGGCAATGCTTTAACAGTCTTTTGAGCACTCCACCAGTCGACAGCGATGCCAAGGAATTGTTTTAAATATTATAATGTTATTATGAGGGGCTCAGTAACACTGATAGGTGCACGGGTCGATCATCAAGGTTAAGCAACGCTTGCCGAGGTCGGTCCGTGGATGGGTTGTAACCCGTCAAGTGGAGTTGTACAGAATTGGTTAGGAGACTGGATGTTGATTGTCTCCTTCGGTGTTGTACTTACTCACCACCGTGCTAAAGTAAATTTGTAGGGTATAATAAGCTGCTAGGGAAAGATTCAATTAAACAAGTACCTTCTTATACAATGCAATGTTTATTATAATAACACACTATTGAAGGTTCACAACATTGAATGTGGCTGGCCACATACCTTCCCCCATACACCTGGGCTTCCACACCAGTACAACCAGTCTCGGGTCTAGTTGTATTGGTGTGTTCACCTGCAATGAGACTATTACAATAACTCAGAGTCGCTATAGCGAGTCCGTGAGATGAACCACTTAATAGATACTAGCTCAATCATACAAGTACCTACCTATCAAGGTTGTGCTAACAACGGGAACATAAGATTATGCTAAACAATCCGCGACACAACACTTTATGGCAACTGGTCACATCACCCAGTCCATACAATAGGCCTAACTCTCTCATAGACTAAATTGCTATCTTACCGATTATTCACGGTGATCTCTCAGTACTAATCCCTTCACTTGACAGGACTACGACCCTTGGCATCAAACACAGGATACCCCTGTGTTCGCACGTTACGTGGCCTACGGGTATTATAATGACGCTTCGTTACCTGGAGCGGCGAACTTCCCTCATCACCGATATCGGCTAAGTAAAGCCTTCCTGTCACACGGATGACCACACCTCAAAGGTTGCCTGCACCCGGATCCATTCCAATCATCAGACCACGGGGCTACTCCAAAGCATCACGTGTCAATATTTATTAGAGATACACGAGAAAAAAGAGGCTAGCATAAACAGCCAGACCTGTAACAATACACTCGTGTCAGAAATCACATGTACGGGCCACGCCATCCCACATGAACAAAGAATACGGTTGAACACTCACCGGATTCAGCTTCGAATGGGACTTATCAGAAACCCATCGGGTTATTTGGGTACAGTCTGTTCCTCCAGAACTCAGTCCCTCTTCCAAATCCTATTCGTATCGTGTCACACACGTTGCGGGTCTTCCCCATGCCGGATCAATGTCACAAACCTTCGAGAAGCTTCCACTACCATAGACTAAATAGAATTCTTGTCTATTGGTTATTTTCCATTTCTTAGGCATTGTTTTGAATAAAATGTGGGAAATTATGTCTGTATGTTTATTTATTTAAATTAACTAATACTCTTGTATATAATTTACATGACATAATTTCTCAAGTGTTACAGAGAACACGCTGACAGCCATGCCAATGCCTGACACAAGATGTCGCTACTTGTTGCGTAATTTATTGATTTTGCAACGTCACAATGCCCCTCTTCCCACAATAAGGTTTTTGAGTAAGCAAAAACCACACACCGCCCTCGGTGTTAGAAGTGGGAATTCAATTTTGAAACAGAAATGGAATAAGTTCTATTAAAAAAAATGATAATTAATTATTAAGTCCTACTAAATGCAATAACCAACCTTAAATAATCCAACTGCCAGGAAACTCATTCTACTTACAAAATTTCCTACTATCCGGGCATAACCCCCCCAATCTTTCATACATCCCTAAATTTTCCTCTCTTTCAATCTGTAGCAACCTGCATTCAAATCGCAGGAGGCCACCTCTCGCATACTCCCGAATTCCGTCTGTATACCAGTGGAACTCTGCATTGTTCAATATAAATCAAAACGATCCTCCTGGTGAATATGTTCAGCGAGCTGATACATAAAAAATTCGGCGAATAATGTCCATAACTCACCAGGCAAGACGTATACAACATTCCCAGAAATAAAAATTTCTGAAAACTAAATGGTGTTTTGGCTTGTTTTAAGAGTCACCTGCCGCTCGTAACTAGATAAGCAACTAGTGCTATCTAACGTCTCACCGAAGCAACAATGCTATTTCGGCAAAACAAAACATTAGTCTAGGCTTATTTTAGGAGTTACTATCCGCTCCATATTCAAATATGGACACATCCATGTCCAATAAAAACGTAACCAAGCGAGCTTGGCTACTAAAATGTGAAGGCTTATTTTAGAAGTCACTATCCGCTTCTTATTATTATTATGGCCTGAGCCATAAAAATAATAAATTATGTCGCAAAGTATGCAAAACGGCATAATTACTACCGTATAATATGTGGAACAAATCCAACAAATAAACTAAACGAATAAATCCAAATAATTAGATCCCTCGTTAACAATACGATTTACAAAACAATGTTTAATAACAAAGTATAGCATGCATACGCCTTGTCTTCGTTGTTGGAATAATCACCAAACAACACGTGGTAACACGGACTACGGCTAATAAACCCCCGGCTGAGACGACTGAAAGAAAATTTTCCGACCACTGTTGATCATGTTAATAAATTTTCATATCCTTTATGTGCCAAGTGCCTAGTGGCTTTCCATTCAATCCTATAAGCTCATAAACCAAAGGTGAAAGCACTTTTCCCACTATGCACTGTTGATATTTAGGAGCCAACTTAGATGCCTTATACTTATCTGCATCACTTTGGATGTAAGTTTTACGCCAAACCAACTGGCCTTCACGTAAAGTGACGTGACGCCTACGCAAGTTATAATACTTCGCGTTTGTGGCATGAGCCTTAACAATATTGGCGCGCACCTTTTCGAAGATATCCTTGAGAACTCCTAATTCGCCTGCATACTCTTCCCGAGGCATAATTACTTCATAATCACAGTCGTCTGTGTTCTTATAAAACGTGCCGTTTATAATGGGTTCACGGCCATGTACCAAGAAAAATGGAGAAAATCCAGTTGTTTCATTCACTGCGCTATTTATAGCAAATTGTATTTTTGTTAAATTGAGATCCCAAGTCCTATGATCTTCTTTTACGTAGGACGAAACAGCTGTCATTACTGTTTTATTATACCTTTCAACCATATTAATTTGTGGTGTATATCTAGGCCCATAATGCACTCGAGGTATGTTATATCTCTTTAATAGGCTACGAAATTCCGATCCCGTGAATTGAACCCCATTATCGGTAATTACGGTTTCGGGAATCCCGTGAGCAAGAAGAACATAATTCTCAAAGTTTTTGGCTACCAAAGAACTAGTTGCACGGCGTAATGGAAACAATAACGTGTATTTTGAAAAACAGCAAGAAACTACAAGTAAATGTATAAAACCCGAGCGTGATTTTGGAAGTGGACCAACTAAATCTATAGATACAGCTTGAAATGGTCTATAACATTGTTTAGGCTGACCCATGAGTCCTGGTGTAAGAGTAGTCTTATGTTTATAGGCCGAACAATTACTACAAGCCCTGATGAACTCAACTACGTCACGATACATGCCTGGCCATATATACCTCAAAGTTAACCTGCGGTATGTCTTAAAAACACCCAGGTGACCTGAAGTAGGAGGTTCATGGTTTTCTGTTATGACCTGTGTACGCAGTGATTTGGGAACTACTTCTTTCCAGTCGAACTCTTGTGTTACCGCATATTTGCCTTTACTGTACCTATACAGAATACCTTTATCTACGCGGTAGTTGGGGTAATTTCCCGGACATGACAAACAACCAGCCTGAATTTTATCATACCATTCATCACCCGTCGGTGTAGGCGTAATTGGTGTATCTATTGCCTCAACCTTGAGTAACCTTGATAAGGCGTCTGGTACAACATTGTCCTTACCCTTCCTATGTTCGATTGTATAATTATACTGTGATAAACGACAACCCCAGCGTGCTAAACGACCTGTTGGGTTCTCCAAATTTTTAAACCATTTGAGTGAAGCATGGTCAGTAATAACTGTAAAATGTCTGCTACCCAAATATGGTTCATACTTTTCAACTGCATAAATGACAGCTAATGCTTCACGTTCAGTTGCACTATAATTACGCTCGGTTTTACTTAGGGATCTACTAATATAAGCGATAGGATGGTCATTCCCGTCAATATTCTGGGTTAGCATACCACCTATACCATAACTAGATGCATCGCAGTGAACAGTAAAAGGTTTCTCAAAATCTGGACATGCTAGAACAGGAGCAGAAACTAAAATATTTTTTAAAACATTGAAAGCGTCGTCTGCTTCTGGATTCCATTTAAATTTAACTTTTGTGCTGGTGAGAGCATTTAAAGGTGCTGCGATGGTAGAAAAATTTCTAATAAATCTACGGTACCAAGAACAAGTTCCTAAGAACATTTTTACCTCCTTTGATGTCTTTGGTACTGGAAAGTCTAAAATAGCGCGCACCTTATCAGGATCAGTCCTAAGACCACACTCATCCACCACATAGCCCAAGTATTTTAAGGATTTTCTAAAGAACTTGCTTTTTCCAAAATTTATTGTTAAATTTGCGCTTTGAATCCGTTCGTGTAGTCTTTTTAAGAGAAGGATATGTGTTTCTAAATCCTCTGACACTACACAAATGTCATCGACGTAACAGAACATTAACCCCTTAGTTATATCGCTGCAAAACGGATGGCCAAACAACCTATCCATTAATCTTTGCTGTCGAGCAGGAGCTCCGCAGAGTCCAAATGGCATTACTTTAAATTCAAAAAGTCCTCTACCGGGAACAGTGAAACTGGTTTTCTCCCGTGAGGCTTCTTCTAACGGAATTTGCCAAAAACTAGCTTTAAAATCTATTGTGCTTATATATTTGGCGTTTTTGAGGCTATCTAAAATTTGAGGTATATACGGTATCGCATAAGCGTCCCCTTTCGTAACTGCATTAAGCTTCCTACAATCCAGACAGAACCGCAATGTACCATCTGACTTTGGAACCATAAGGACTGGATTGTTCCATGGACTCTCACTAGGGACCACCACATCGAGCTTCAACATGTTGTCCAATTCCTTATGAAGTTGTTTTAACTTTTCCGGTGACATTGGATATGGTCTGGACTTAATGGGTAACGCATCACCAGTATCTATTGCGTGTTGGATTAATTGTGTTCTACCCAAACCTTTTGACTCAAACGATATGTTATGAAATTGTTGCACTATTAATTCCGCTATTGTTTTATGTTCTGGGCTCAAATTATCAAATGACACAACTGTGTTTACAACTGTTTCACTTGTATTATTATTAAATTGAATAAATCGTTTTGGTGCCTCAATATAACTAATGTGTTTAAACATTTGAGGCATTAAGCTAAAAGCTATCCAAAAATCCACTCCAAATATCACATTTGATGTTATGGATGGAATAACATAAAATTTAATAATCTTAGTTACACTATTAAATGTAATTGGTAACCTTAAAATACCTATTGGGTTGCTTTCGGAACCATTTGCAACGAGAATCTTTTGCTTTAACTCAACTGAGGTGTCCAATGAATAACCTAAGTTGATAAACTGTTCATGGGCATTATTGCCTATGATTGAAATATCTGCCCCTGAATCTAATAATCCGCATAATGCTATATCATATAAATGTACATTTAAATAAGGTCGAATATCTTTATCCCGGTCTGGCTTAAACAGTGCTGACACTAATCTGTTAAATTTGTAAAAATCAGTAACAAATTTTAACCAAGATCTCCATTCACCTGGATCGACCGTTTCAGGTGGTTGGTGACAGACTGTTGAAACTAGTTTTTTGTATCCTTAGGTTTATTTTTACAATCTGGACAAGTTTTAACAGTAAACCCTAACTTTCCACATTTGAAACATTTTGTTTCTTTTTTACAACTTGGACAAGTTTTAACGGTAAACCCTGTCTTTCCACATTTGAAACATTTTATCTCCTTCACGGATGATTGTGGCTTGGATTTGTCTTTGGCCTGTCCATAGCTAAATTTATTTTTATTGACATGGTGATTTACGCTGGCTACTTTATGTTTCTGTTTGTGATCTGTTGATTCAGACTGTGAAGCAGGCGTAGTGTAACTTTTTGATTTAATATCTTCAGCCTCCAGAAGACGTGACACTTCTTTGAGTTCTGCCACTGAATCCAGCTTCACTAAAACTAAACCCCTTGATATGGATGGTTTGATGTTCTTTTTCAGGATTTTAATCTTTTCTGGTTCAGTCAAAGGTGTCTTCAATCGTGAGAATAATCCATTCATGACAGCGAAATACATGTGAACCGGTTCATCATTACCTTGGATCCGTTTCTTGGCCTCGTCCAGTAAATTATCCTCATAGTCAATGGCATGAAACTCCCTAAGGAGCAGATCCGCTAACTCCTTCCAAGTAGCCACTTGACATTTTGCACTTCTGTACCATATTAAAGCATCACCCTTAAAAAACGCAAAAGCTGAATCAAACAACACAGAATCTACTACTTTAAAAGCCTTAGCACGTTCAGAGATTGAGTCCAGAAATAAAAATGGACACGACTTGCCATCAAATATGACATTCCATTTACAAATATTCTTGCTAACTGCATATTGACTACTATCAAAATTTTCTTCTGCCTCTGGCTTTTCCGACTGTGGCTGTTGCTTTGCTGCCTCAGAACGACTGTACAATTTGTCTAGTGTAGTTCCATAACTCTTTATTATATTCTTAAGCTTCTCCTGCAAAACCCGTTCTTTATCCTCCCTACAATTGAGCCTATGTAGACGATGGAATAAATGACAATACAAAGCCCTAGCACGAGCTAGACTATACCTGTCTCGGGTATTTTCGGCACTATCCACCTTGACTTGCAACTCTTTCTGCTTATCCTGGATCGTAGCCAATTCCTTGCTAGTGTCCAAGTCTTCATCCACAAACTCGGATGGTCCGAAGCCCAAGCAAAGTGTTTTGAGTTGTTTCCGAAGCTTAAAAACTGTTTCTGCTGGTGTTTCCGCACGAACTGCAACCTCATAAGACAATTCGTCTCGTAATAGGGAATGAAAATATACCCTGTCTAAATCCATTTTGATATTTTCCCAATAAAATAATGTCAATAAAAAATATAAACGATGTTTATCTAAAACACGTTTCCGAACGCACCAAACCACATATAACACAACGTCAAACGTCAAAAGGTCACCTTGACAATATCAAATTGTCAATGTGTTTTATAGGTTAAGTTCCTATGTATGAAAACGAATGACTAACCAACCTCTAAATCATGGAATAGAATAACCAAATCAACTGTCTTATCGAATGCTGTGATCGTATTTCCAATTAGGGTGTAATGATGCGTGTTAAAACGTTAAACGTCTAAGTGACTGACCAGTCGTCATATAGATTTACAATGAAAGTTACTGTTCTATATTTGCACAACCTCAATTAACAATGATACTTGCCTGTAGTGTTATTATTTTACTATGGAGATCCTCTCAAACAAATAAGAAAACGCTATAACACCTTTGAGAACTGTCTCGTTTGGGCTGTGTACAATATATCTAGTATAAACCAAAATGTTTTATAACTATTATTCAGAAATTTGTTTTTGAATTTATTGAATTGTTAAACAATGTTTCACTATTTAAATGCAATACAGTTTATCATTAATCTGACATATTTTAGTTTTCTTTGTAGTTAAGAACTGCTAAGATTTTATCTTGAATCAATTGTCCAGTTGTATACAATACCTATAAACTGTTCCAAAAAAATATGCAACCTCAATAAGTTACAAGTTACAATACCTTCCAAATTATAGGTAATATCAAGTCACTAACCGTTAAACAAACATTGGGAACATACATAATCTCATAACAATTACCACAATGCTACCAATCCAACTTGTGCATTGGCATATATACAAATAGGTTAGTGAACTTTTAACAGTCTGCACCTTACCGGTCCAAACAAAAGAAATTGTTATAGTGTGGTGCGTTGACCACTTTACATTCAAACTTAAAAAAAAAAACTAGCCTTAATCTACTACATAATCCTGCCAAGTGAAAGACTGAGAGAATTGAGAGAGAGAGATACCTGCTATTAATTTGTTCACCTTATACAATTAAACAATTATATACCTTTGGGCGCCAACTGTAACCCGTGGCAAGTCGAGTTGTACAGAATTGGTTAGGAGACTGGATGTTGATTGTCTCCTTCGGTGTTGTACTTACTCACCACCGTGCTAAAGTAAATTTGTAGGGTATAATAAGCTGCTAGGGAAAGATTCAATTAAACAAGTACCTTCTTATACAATGCAATGTTTATTATAATAACACACTATTGAAGGTTCACAACATTGAATGTGGCTGGCCACATACCTTCCCCCATACACCTGGGCTTCCACACCAGTACAACCAGTCTCGGGTCTAGTTGTATTGGTGTGTTCACCTGCAATGAGACTATTACAATAACTCAGAGTCGCTATAGCGAGTCCGTGAGATGAACCACTTAATAGATACTAGCTCAATCATACAAGTACCTACCTATCAAGGTTGTGCTAACAACGGGAACATAAGATTATGCTAAACAATCCGCGACACAACACTTTATGGCAACTGGTCACATCACCCAGTCCATACAATAGGCCTAACTCTCTCATAGACTAAATTGCTATCTTACCGATTATTCACGGTGATCTCTCAGTACTAATCCCTTCACTTGACAGGACTACGACCCTTGGCATCAAACACAGGATACCCCTGTGTTCGCACGTTACGTGGCCTACGGGTATTATAATGACGCTTCGTTACCTGGAGCGGCGAACTTCCCTCATCACCGATATCGGCTAAGTAAAGCCTTCCTGTCACACGGATGACCACACCTCAAAGGTTGCCTGCACCCGGATCCATTCCAATCATCAGACCACGGGGCTACTCCAAAGCATCACGTGTCAATATTTATTAGAGATACACGAGAAAAAAGAGGCTAGCATAAACAGCCAGACCTGTAACAATACACTCGTGTCAGAAATCACATGTACGGGCCACGCCATCCCACATGAACAAAGAATACGGTTGAACACTCACCGGATTCAGCTTCGAATGGGACTTATCAGAAACCCATCGGGTTATTTGGGTACAGTCTGTTCCTCCAGAACTCAGTCCCTCTTCCAAATCCTATTCGTATCGTGTCACACACGTTGCGGGTCTTCCCCATGCCGGATCAATGTCACAAACCTTCGAGAAGCTTCCACTACCATAGACTAAATAGAATTCTTGTCTATTGGTTATTTTCCATTTCTTAGGCATTGTTTTGAATAAAATGTGGGAAATTATGTCTGTATGTTTATTTATTTAAATTAACTAATACTCTTGTATATAATTTACATGACATAATTTCTCAAGTGTTACAGAGAACACGCTGACAGCCATGCCAATGCCTGACACAAGATGTCGCTACTTGTTGCGTAATTTATTGATTTTGCAACGTCACAGGGTGACCATCCATTACATACGTACTGAGACCCCTCCGTGCCCTGCAACGCACGTTAAGCCGTTGGTGCCGGCTGCCATTTGTAGTCATTTGACAATCGTTACGGGTAGTCAGAAGCCCGAAAGTGTGACAGTTAAGTCTTTTCAAGGGGTACTTATAGCGTTACTCAGTTGCTGGGTTTTGGAGGTCAGATAGGCAGTCGTTCCATGTAAAATATTGGTATTCAGTTTGCAAACGGTTAGACTGTAAGCCGACCCCAAAACAGTTGTGAAAAGGACAGGCAAATGATGATTATAATGTTGTAATGTTTATTATCGATAGCAAAATGTATGTAGCTATGTCTGATACAGATAAACTCGTAAACTGAATTGCTAAATAGCCCACAGTGGTTGTGTATAAGCCATCAATCCTGTTGCTCATTCTGCCTATAAACTTTTCCACAATGGATTAACTAGCGTAGTGATGTGCAGGTTTTGTCAAAAATATCGATAGTTCCATAAATAAACAATTCTATGTTCTTCGTTTGTTTGTGATACACGCATAATGTTTTTATTATTTTTGACGAAATATTTCAGTAAGTAACTTTTATTAACTTGGTTAATAGTTTTAGCAACAGGCGTCTTAGACTCAATTTCGGTCCCAATGCTTAACATATACCAGGTTCAGAATTTTCAGAAAGTTCAGGCAAAAAATGTTTAGCCTATACTATCCTACTGCTAGGAAAAGGCCTACCGCAAGTCCTTCCAGGAACTCTTTTCCCGCGTCACCTCGAACCAGCCCTTGCGATATGCGTCCTGGTCATCTAGCCATCGCGTTCTGAGCCCACCTCGGGGGCGCCGCACGGTGGATCGAAAATCGGCTGTAGAAGACATAGGATCTCGATTTCTTAAATGTTATTTTTTTTGCTGGAAATGACTTCTGCTGATCATTACTATGTACAAAAATGACACCCGAGTTAATTCTGCCCAAAAACGAAGGAAATATATTTTTTTTACGAAAAATTTGTATGAAGCTAGTATGAAAAATCGAATTATCTCCTAAACGGCATGTTTAACCGTAATATCCTTGGAGGTGGTCATAGTGCTAATTATTTATGATGTTTTGGTTGCCGATTTGACGAAAAATTTAATGCCGTTTTTTTTTAAAAAATCGTCAAAATATTTTTATTTATTTTTACATGTAAAACGATCCCTTTTAGTGTCCAAGTTAAAAAGTTCGATATGTTATTAACCCAAATATTAAGATCACACAAAACAAGAAAAATTAAATAAAAAAATTGCTGTTTTTTGACACATTTTTATTAATTTAAATAAAAAAAGATTATCAAACTCTTATTTAAGTAACATATAAAGTTATATTATATACAAAATAATTTAATTTAAGGAATTAATACTAAGCATTTGTAAAATAAAGTAAAATAAATAAAAAAATAGACAAAACTCTGTCATCGAATACATGATGAAAAATCCTGAAGCAGCCGCTAAATTAAATGAAACGCTTAAGAAACCAGCGAAAACAATCACATTTACGTCAGAAAAGGCGCTTGGATTGCTTCTTTCGCTAAAACTCTCAAAGTGGCAATATATTACGTTGCGAGAGGCTGCCATTCGGGAAGGTGCTAAGGATATTTATCCATCTTACTATAAAGTGCAACAAACTAAGCTTGATTGCTACCCTCCGAAGCAATCAGTGACAGTTACTGATTCATCGGCTAGGATTACACTTCAAGCTTTACTTGATATCACAGTTACAAGAATCCTTCAAAGCCTTTCTAAGGAAGAGCATAACAAGCAGTTGAAGCTGATATCCAAGTGGGGATTTGATGGTGCTTCTAACCAAAGCCGATACAAGCAGAAAATGGAGGGTGAGGAAGATGACTCGAGCATTTTCATGACCTCCTTGGTGCCACTTAAACTGACAGATGGAGACAACATCTTATGGACGAACCCAAAACCATGCTCAGTTTTGTATTGTCGTCCAGTTCAGTTTACTTTTGTAAAGGAGAGTGAAGCAGTTGTCCTTGAGCTGAAAAAACAAATGGATGAAGAAATTGAGGCCCTTATCCCCACAGAGTGCAATAATAATAATAGGGTGACTCATGAACCAATGATGACGATGATCGACGCTAAAGTTTGCACTTACCTTTCTGAAGCTAGATCAAATGCATCGTGCTACCTGTGCTTAGCAAAGCCTACAGAAATGAACCGCTTAGATGCTGTAACATCAAAAATTGTGTGTTCTGACCTGTATGAATTTGGCTTGTCATCCCTACACGCCCGTATAAATTGTATGGAATGTCTGTTACACATTGCATACAGGCTCGACTTCAAACGGTGGGCAGCGAGAAGTGATGAGCACAAAGAAATGCTACAGACAAGGAAGAAAATAATTCAAAATAAATTCAAAGATGAGCTCAATCTGTTGATTGATATAGTAAAACAAGGCTCGGGAACCACCAATGACGGGAATACTGCAAGAAAATTCTTTGAGTTTCCTAATAAAACCGCAGCTATAACCGGTTTGGATGAAGACCTAATCAAAAGATTTGCTGTAATTTTACAAGCAATTACATCTGGAGAGCAGGTCGATATAATAAAATTTAGAGATTATGCCCGCAAAACAGCAGAAAAGTACGTATTATTATACGACTGGTACTACATGTCGTCAACCGTTCATAAATTATTAATCCATGGGGCTGACATAATTGAGAAAAATAATATTGTGCCGATTGGGACTCTCTCGGAAGAAGCCTCAGAGTCTCGAAACAAAGATTTTAGGAGGTTTCGAGAACATCATTCGCGGAAAAGAAGCAGGCAGGATTCCAATCAAGACATTTTAAATATGCTTGTTGTTTCTTCGGATCCTTTGCTAAGTGCACAAAGGCCTAAGTTAGATGCCAAGAAAAAGCAGAGCTTTTTTGCTGAAACTCTCGACTTAATTCAATTTCAGGAAACTGAGTTCGAGTTTTTGGATATATCCAATCTGGATGCTGACTCAGAATTGGAGTCTGACAACGAGAGTGATAAGGAAAATTTGTAAAAAAATTATATATGTACTTATTTGTAAATTTGTATTTGAGTCTGTTTGGGTTTTTTTTTGTAATATTTAATGATATTTTGTCTTTTTTTTTATTTATTTTACTTTATTTTACAAATGCTTAGTATTAATTCCTTAAATTAAATTATTTTGTATATAATATAACTTTATATGTTACTTAAATAAGAGTTTGATAATCTTTTTTTATTTAAATTAATAAAAATGTGTCAAAAAACAGCAATTTTTTTATTTAATTTTTCTTGTTTTGTGTGATCTTAATATTTGGGTTAATAACATATCGAACTTTTTAACTTGGACACTAAAAGGGATCGTTTTACATGTAAAAATAAATAAAAATATTTTGACGATTTTTTAAAAAAAAACGGCATTAAATTTTTCGTCAAATCGGCAACCAAAACATCATAAATAATTAGCACTATGACCACCTCCAAGGATATTACGGTTAAACATGCCGTTTAGGAGATAATTCGATTTTTCATACTAGCTTCATACAAATTTTTCGTAAAAAAAATATATATCCTTCGTTTTTGGGCAGAATTAACTCGGGTGTCATTTTTGTACATAGTAATGATCAGCAGAAGTCATTTCCAGCAAAAAAAATAACATTTAAGAAATCGAGATCCTATGTCTTCTACAGCCGATTTTCGATCCACCGTGCGCCGTCCATCTTCAGGTACCCATTGTGTAGAGAATTTTGCCCAGCGGTCATCCTGCATGCGGCTGACGTGATGATTAAAAATTATAAATTAAAAAGAAAATGTATTGGTATAGGTACCAAATAGATATAATAAACAGAAGTTACCTTTGACGTACATTCTCAAAAGCATAAACTCCTTTAACGTACAAAATAACCTCAAAAAATATATTAATAGACGGATGACGAAGCATTATTGATAATTTAATTAATTCGCCCCAGCACAAAGATGTTTTGTACTAAAACCAGGCTGGTATCATTAATCATTTACTTTGAATCCGCTTCTGAATATGAGAGCTTTTACGGAAAGTATTAATCTTACGCTAAGCTTCTTGTTGAATCGCAAATCTAGGTCAGACGTATGTGTATACGCCATATTATGCCTTTTACTGTGTGGCAGGCATAATGAAAAGAACATTTATTCTGTCTTGAGACATGTTATCTCTTCGTTGTGTAAGGTTAGAGGCTTAGTTTAGAAAAAGAGCTGCTTGTTGCGTTGAAATGCTGTTGTTGAAAGACCATGTTTATATTTAGAAAAACACGTTTCCAGTTTCATTAAATTATTTTTGGATTTTAGTATTTTATAAGTAGGTAACTAAAATTCAAAGACTAACATATATTTTTGTGTTTATCTGAGTTCAACGTTCGACTGTCGATATTTTCAATGTTATCGATAAACGTAAAACCCATCTCTTAACCAATCAACGCTATTATATGCACTTGACCATCTCTTCTTGTACACAGTGTCTAAGAAAGAATACAAGTCTTTGAAATATTCACTTTAAAATTAGTTTAAAATTATTGGGGAAACCTGTAAATGTGTAGCAAATACGGGGTTTAAGTAAATGGTGTGATTGAAATGACTTTGTTTGTGAACTTGTATTGTACAATAAAATATTAACATTTACAAATCAACAATTAGGGGAATGTTGTTAGGTCAGTGCTGTGTTTGTGGAACCGGTGCATTTTTGGAGGATCAGTGAAATATGATAAATGAGACGTTAAATCTATTATTGGGGATGTTTAGGTAAAACCAGTGAAAAGTAAGAGGTATCTTATTGAACTGGAACTTAAAAGAAATAGGGCTAATTAGTTAAATCAAGAGATTAGGGGATTTACATAAAACGGTGTAAAAATAGGGACGACCAGTTAAATCAGTGAAAAAATAGGGACGCTCAATTAAATCACTATCCAAATAGGGTTGTCTAGTTAACTCTAGATAGAGTTATTTAATAAAGTGCGGTGTGTATATATCTATGCGGTGTGTGTTGGCAGTGTTGTTGGTGTGCTCAGTTCAGAGCCTACAGCTGGACAGCCAGGCGTCCACGAGGAGGCCGAGGGTCACCAAGTATAGCAAGACTACTGTCGCGCCTGGGGGATCTACGGTAAGATCATTTTACTAACTTGCCCCCTGGCTTAGGGACCCAAAATGAAGTTTTGATTGTGATGCCAGAGTCCCTGCTATTTATTATTTTGTGAAAAGCATTTTTGTTAAATAAGAGGTTCGTTTTTGGTTAAATGCACAATGGGTTTGAAAATCAGATTAGAATACCGGCTATCACTGGCAATACATAGTTTTAGCTGTTTTCACGGTCTGTAAACATTTATTTATTATTTTGTTATACCTCCGTTTTCTACTGATAGTTTCTGATCAATATGCTGCAGTATATTAACGAGGTCATAATTATCAATGCACGACCTTGCTATAAATACCTACTGTAAAGTTATTATAAAATTATTGATGGGACCTTTTTTTGCATTGTTACAAAGGAAAATAGCTGTCGTCGTGGTCAGACAGCGGGGTAATGTGGTTAGCGAACTGATGGAGCCCAAGTGCCCACCCAAGGTGTGACAAACTAGCTCCAGGGTATTGCTATGGGTGAAGGCTATTTTTATACACCTCATCGAGTTGATGAAACGTAAACTAAGATTGAAATACTTTCAATTTGCAGGAAGCAGTAACAGAAAGGAGTCTCAACACTGCAACATATCGATTGCTGGGCAGGGACGGTGAGACCTGCATCCTGCTGGTGGTGGACGCCCTCCTAGATATATCATATGTCACCAAACTCAATGAGAGAGCCGTGAGTATAGATTCTTGTCACTAAGATATTATGATGGTTGGCACAATCGAAGACGTAACCAGAAATCGCGAAAGATTGAGGTGATTTAGAAGTAGAAAAGGGAAGTCTTTACCCTCAAATGCAGACCCACAGTTTAAGCCTGTTCCAAAACAAGGGCATAATGTCCTAGGTACCTTCACAAATTCATCGCTGTTTTCTAGAAATTCAACTGCTGTGAAAATTTAGATAATATTTAGGTAGGGGACTGTTAAGGGCTGAAGAAATTGTCGTGAAAATAGTTTTGAGTATGGATGTGGAAAACTATAAGACTAGGGGAAGACCAAAGACGAGATGGGTGGATTGTGTGAAAGATGATATGGCTTGAAAGGGGATGACTACCTGCTAATAGAAAAGAAAATGGCATGTTGCGCTAACTCCAAATAAATTGGGGTACCTAAGGGCAGGAGAATGATGATTTCGGGACTGTTAAAATAACCAGTCCATGGCGGAAAAAAACTTATTCAATCAAAAGGGTACAGCTGGTTCAGAGTTATTCTATAACCTCAATTTCATATCTCTCAATATCTACCTACTTGAAATTGTCGTAAAACTCTTTTACGACCATCGTGTCTAGGCTAGGTAAAGAGGATTGCATTCATTGCCTAGGTAGAAGATTACGAAACAACTCTGTTGGATTATAATATTCTTGAATCGGTTTTACTATCCCCACTACAGTAGAAATATTTCAATATTCTTAGTCGAGGACCACAGAGACTCTCATTTCTAGTATAAAATTGATATAAGTTCCAAAGTTTCCAGAATTTCTTAGAGCATAAAGTTAAATGTGTGAACTTTGAACGTATAAATCAAGTATGTGCGTGGTTTTAAGTAATTAACCTTATAGCTCAAAGTTCAGTAAAGGTTTTAATTAACTAGCATGTTTTGATAAACTTTGCTGTAAATATCAGGTACTCATATGTGTCGGAGTCAAAGGTTATGATAACATGAATGTATGTAGATAGACTAGAGTTGGAACTATGTTAATGAAAAGCTTGAAGATAATACCAGCGGGGTAATTGTAACACACTAACCGTAGGAATGGCTTTCATTTTGACAGTTCAACAACATTCATTGCGTTATTTACGTTGTTGAGCAGACAAATTTTTAGAACATACGAAGCAATGGATTAGCAATAGGCTTCAAAATTATTCAGATTGTGATAGATAGTGTGTTAATGCAATAAGGGTGCAGCTTTATGCTCGAGCATGAATCTTGATTTGAAAACTCATAGATATGTGGTTTTATCAATAAAGTTTTAATAGAGATTTACGTTTCCCTATTATAAGTCTCCTTAACGTCCTAAATAAAGGCCTGAAAGTGACCAGTGGAGTTCTATCGGCTGTTGTTTTATAATTCAACTCTCAGTTACTCCGACACACTTTTGGTTCCACTTCATGTTATGGTGAAGCACATCCTGGGGTGATTGCGTAACACAGTTACAAAACTTTAATATAACACCTTTAATTACTATTCAACAACATTCTTTGCTTCATATACGTTGTAAACGGACGAATTTGTCAAACATGAATCGGTAGCGGCATCTACAACGCCACATGTGAGCTATGCGTCACACTGACATTACGCAAAATCCTGCATCGCGCAAACAGAGTTTACCGCGCATATAGACAACGTCCCGCCATCAATCGTCGGGCAGTTGCCCACCAGACACGACACCCATCTGGTCGGACGAACCTCCCTTTTAATTATTTATTTATTAAAACTTTATGCAAAAGTAAAAAAAAATACTGTACAAAGGCGGACTTAATTAATGCCTCAGGCCTTTGTGTGCCTTTTCCATAGACTTATGCGTGAGCTTTACACCCTGTTGCTCATACCTCTATAAATCAATGGAATAACAATTTCACAACACACAGAGCAATGTGTATTGTCTTTGGTCTCTGGCCCTAGCATCAAACAATCGACAAAATTGACAAACTTTTATAGCTTGAATGCGAGGCTTTTGGCTATTTTGTATGTGTCTAATAAATTAATGTCATTCATTTGTAAGGTGCGTTTTGTTTGTGCAGAATAAACCATTTTTCTTTCTTTCTTTCTTTATTTCCTTCATAATCCTTTGGATTGTGATTCAAATATGCTCATGGAACGGGCACCCCAATTTCGTAAATGAGAATATTTAATCATTATTGTAACTTTTTACTTACAGGATGCAAATACATTCGTCCCGAACAACGCCAATGTGGCTGGCGTGTGTAAGGAGAGTGATGCAGAAACACTCCTGATAACCTTCAAAGACTTTGCTCTAGAGTTCTCGTTTTCTAAAGTAAGTGCTTCATATTAATTGGTTCAAATGTAACTTTTGTTTTAGCTTTGTGAAAGATTACTTTGGAGGTCACCAAGAAACATTCTTACTTAATTAGATAATATACTATTTCTTATGAGGAAACGCGGGCACGAGGTTCATTCTAACGGGTGTAAAAAGGCACTTAACGAAGCCGAAAGTCACGTGTTCTCTGGACCATACCTGGAAACCTTCTGGTTACGGAGATATTGAAGGTCAAAATTCCAACTTTTACTGACGTTTTTTTACGAAAACAAGTTTTTAATATTATAACACAACTTTAAATACCCCCACGACCCCTGTACTGTTGCATGCACCTATAAGCACAATGTTTTGCGTGCGTTACGTTGCGCACTAGCATAAACAGTGATATTTCACACCAAAAATATTGTTTTTTTTATGCTATATTACGTAGTTTGATGTACAGAATGCGTAGTTGACGGCTATGTGATGGCTCTTTTTACGCCCTCTCTTTTTACGTGTTCCTCTGTTTTTGCCCAGGTTAATGATACTATGTAGTCCAAATTACTAGGCGAAATTATAATATCTAAAAAAATAAACGCCAAAAAATAAAACATAGGGACATGATATTGGTAGATATACATTTATATCCTAAAAATATATATTTGGACTAGTATAATTAACCAAGAAGAAAACAGAGGAATACATTAGTATGGAATGAACGCCAACGACCACGTGACCGCGTTTGCTCTTAAGATACAAATAGTAGAAATAAAGGCTAGATTCATCATTGTATGTTGTCTAAAGGATTTACCTAAACGAAGCGAACATAGTTCAAGCCAGATGAAGAATAAGAGCATTATTTTCTACATTTTCTTGATATTTTAGAATACTTAGATAGAATTACGTAAGAATGCTCTTTCCCTGTTTATTCAAAGAGCTTGGATGAGGGGGGGAAATGGGGTGGTATGAGCATTCGCTCGTTTGATTTAAACCCACCTTAACATATTGCATTGAAGCCTGTTAAAGCTCACTCGATAAACGCTTTCAAACTGTTTTCGACCTCTTCAAACCTCAGGGTCATTATTATCATCATATACATAATTTCAGCCGAAAGACGTCCACTGCAAGACATAGGCCTCCCCCAAGCACCGCCATTTCGACCGTTTCTGTGCTTCTCGCTTCCATCAGATTCCTGCAGCCTCAGGCTCAATCAAACAAAATAAAATATCAGCACCTGGTTGATAATGCTCTATATTTCCATATCTCTCTTTCAGACACCCGGCGGTGAACGCTGGTACGCCGACAGTCTTCGCCTAACCTACAACTCCAGCGCACGCATCCTCGAACACGCAGCGAACCAGGGTCGCAAGGTCACTCTCAGCACAGATTCAAGGGAACTCCTGTTCCCCACGCCCGTCGGGAAGTCGTACTCATGTCCTGAAGAAACTGTCATCGAGTTGGCGGAGGAAGATGCTAAGTAAGTTATTTTAACCATAGTTTTTTTAGGCTATGAATGATAGGCTGAGGAAAAACTTTTTACTTTTCAGTTTTTAGTTGTGGTACCTACCCCACACAAATTCATATACCACTACTTGATATGTAAATAACAGTTACAGGAAATTATTAAAACATCATCAACATAAACTAAGTGTAAAATACGCAGTATTAAGGATAACTCAAAAACGACTGGTCAGAACTTGATCAAATTTAAATGGGATCACATGTGAAGCACCAGCTTTCAAATGGAAAAAGAATATCCTAATCGTTTCACCCAGAAAAAAAATCTGAGCTAACACACAAAAAACAAAACAGTCGATTTGAGAACCTCTTCCTTTTTTTGAAGTCGGTTAGTATGATGTGATAAGGAAACGGTGTGGTTTAAAAAAAGATGTTGTGACAAAAATTTTAAAGAGTATGCTTAGATGGTTTGGTCATGTTGAGAGGATGAATGAAAGGCGACTTACAAAAGGTATTCACAAGGCAGATGTGAGTGGAAACGCCGGGAGGGGACGCACTAGGAGGACAAATAGTGACCTTATTGGTGAGGTTCTTCAGAAAGGTCAGGTGCGTGCGAAGTACTCGCAACCGGCGTGCGTGTATGACCAGATGTATGAATGTAAATGAGGCAAAAGTAGTATGTAAGGATCGTAGCAGGTGGCGTTCTGTAGTTTCTGCCTACCCCCATGGGAAGAAGGCGAGAGGTTATGTATGTATGTAGTTTCTTTTGGGTTAGGATTTTGGAGAAGGAGGACTAACTAAATGATGATAATCATGTTTGTCGTCTTCATGGTTAAAAATCACAAATGAAGTCTTGTCGTAGCGATGCTACTCTTTCAGCTTGGAGTATCGGGAATGGTGCATTGTCTTTGAGAATGAGGATAGTTGTGCTGGCATCCACCAGTCAGTTTTCACATTACAGACTGATTGTCAGCCTTCGTCGATTTAATGACTTGCTGTACCTTGGTGGCTTTATTTGTTGTGTACTGGGACTTGAATTATTTTCATTAAACGACTTTTAAATGATGACTCGTAGCTAAATGAGTCCCTATAACTTCCAGCCCCGCCACAATCCACCGCGCAAAGCTGTACCTGCGCGAGATGCGCCTGCAGGCGTTCATGTACAAGCGCGGCGGCGAGTTCGGGGCGCCGTGGGCGTGCGCCCGCGCCGCGCGCGCGCGCGCCGAGGCGGCGCCCGTGGCCGTGGGCGCGGCGCTGGCGCTGGCCACGGCCGCCACGCTGTGCGCGTACGCCGCCTGGCGCTACCTCAAAGTCAAGAAGGTACAGTATGATACTATGGAGTAGGCGGCGAACACCGACATTTTTTGTGGGTTAAAATATTTTTTGTAATTTTTTAGAGTTGGTTTAGTAAAGTAAAAACAATTTGGTAGTAATCTTGGGTTTTTTTTTAATAAGTTTGAAGTAGTAAATGTTGCCACATAGATTCTCAGTTGTAAAAAAGATTTATAAAAAACTCTGATTTACTATATCTATTATGACATTTGAAGTAATGTACGTGATTTGAAGATAATAAATAAAAGAATACTTACTTACTAAATTTCATCATGTTAGATAAATTGGCTCTAGATAGAACATCTAAATTCACAAACAATCAAATTAATCTAATTAAAATATTTTTTCTTTTCAAGGTAAACTTCTTTACGCTTAAATGAAAGTGTATTTCCAATAAAATTAAAATTTTCCTTCTATTCTTAAGTTTATCTTTTTTTATTGTTTTCAAATCGAAATATACCTTTTTACATTTGAATTTAAATCTTCTTTCTCAGTTTATTTGAAAAAAAAGAAACTTTTTTTCAAAAATAATATTAATAAAAGCGAGTTTTGAAGTAGATCGTTGATATAGTGAGAACTATAAAGATTGTCTTGTATGCCAAGTGGTTAAATTTCTTAGTGCGGTAGACCAAACTGTTGTTATGTGTAAGAACTAAGAATCAAGTGAGATTTATTAATGTAATTATGAATTGTTTAAACTTCTGCACACATTTAGTGGAATTGAATAATGGAAAATACTATTCAAGTGCAAAGAAAGAAAATTTAAATTTAATTAACCTACCTACACTGACATACCCACCTACCTACATATCAAAATACATAAGTACATATTAAATGCATACATATCCAAATAACATTTCTAAAAGTATAAAAATAACTATCGAAAAATAGTTCCCCTAAATGTGTCCACAAGTGTATGTCATGAGATTATTGTACAATACGTTTTTGTAATAATTCTAGAATAATAATACAATGTGTCGTATTTTTGTCAATTTGTAAAGGACAAGGAGGAAAACTAAAAAAAAAAAATGGCGGTGTGAAATCAACGAAAGTTTATCATGTGAATGTTTTTCTCATATCACAAAACGTCTTTTTCTTAATAAAAATAAATATTTCTAACTCTACAAAGTTTAGACTTATTATAAAAACGTAAATAGCGCGCAAAAATATTTACTTTAATCGACTTAAAGTGTTGCGCGTCCTATCGATAAGATTCCTCGATATTATCGACATTAGAATAGTTACAGTAAAAACTATTAATCAAATAACTGTTTTGTATTGACGTATATTCAAGGAATCTCTCAATAATCAGAAAATATTAAACGGTTGTTTAAAGATGTTGTTAAAGGTTTGTATGATGTAAAAATGTATTTAATCCCCATGTAACCCCAAATAACCTAAATAGGATAGGTTTATGAATTGTAACTTGTGTTAAAGAGAAAATTGGCTTACATATTATTTGAAATATCATTAGAAATAGTTTAGAATAATTTTATTATGGGTGTAGCCAGGATTATTAGAACACTAGAAAAAAAAAAAACATAACGATCAACATTGAGATGGTAGGAAACTGAAGAACTTTTTGTTTAATTTCTCCAATTTAGGAAGCTTATAGATTTTGACGTTGTAAAACCTAGACAAATCAAGTGGTCTAGTTTTATTCCATGCATCATTGAATTATATATTTTGTAAAGAGAATCTAAGTGTGGATCAAAAAAGAGCTAAAATCAATTTACTCGTGCAAGATGGTGCATTTTGCATTTTCTGAAACTGTCCTACAGCAAATTAAGTTATAGAATTGAGAAAAGGGCTTGTTTAGCTAATCCTCGCTATGTCCATATAAACCATACGTTAAGTTAAATAACTCGAATTATTTAATCATATAATCATAGTTTAATCGATCATTACTCATAAATACATATCAAAGGATAATAAAATATACTTTTTAATTAAAAATATCATTGTAATTATAATAAAAATATATTAATTTGTGATTGTTTG
Source organism: Dryobotodes eremita (assembly GCA_917490735.1). Taxonomy (NCBI): domain Eukaryota; kingdom Metazoa; phylum Arthropoda; class Insecta; order Lepidoptera; family Noctuidae; genus Dryobotodes; species Dryobotodes eremita. Next base: position 11,204,316 of record OU823267.1, read on the forward strand.
CGGTGTAGTTTTATACTACAATCGTCATTACGTGTACAAGCAATAAGTACGTTTTTATTGAATGCCGTCGTTACGACATTGTGGCTGAATAGATGTTGTATTTGTGCGCAAAACTTGGGTCTTCACTAGTGTTTTTATAGTTTTAAGTGATTAAATTTAAGTAAACATGTATAGATACAAATTATATTACTTTTTAGCTGGTAAAGGATATTTTGTGTATATTTTACAGCTAAATGCGACTTTTAGTATAACTTTACATTTATTTGTAAGATAAATAATAGAATCAATCTGAGTTTAGTAAGTTTTCCAAATCGGAATATCCGTTGTCGATCTACCTCTACAATCTTCCATACTATATTTTTTTCTAAACGTTTTAGTTTTCTACAGCTTGCATAGAATAGGCGTATATTTTAAAACTATACCTTTTAGTGTTTAAGTTTGTATAGGAAAGATATATTTTAGAGTAATGGAGATATTTTTTAATGGTATTATAATCTCTGACACTAGTACCAAGTTTTGCTAGTTAAGATTCGCTGTGTGTTACGCTTCATGTTAAGTCGAAAGACTTTATATTATTTACTACTAATACTCATCAATTACTACACATATCGTTTATTAATAATATCTAAGTTAATGTGGAAATGCGTTTGTGATCATTGTTGTATCATAAGTTATAATTTGTATGGAGTTAGGGCTAGGCTAAGTTAGTCTTATAGTCCCTTGTAATCGCTTAGCTGTACATAGCTTTTGTTTGACAACAGCCTCTTGCTTTTTTTTGTATATTTAAATTTTTCGATATATTTATTACATTACAATAGCTTTTCTCATTCTATTGTATTGTATATATTTCTTGACTTAGTAAGCCACTTTTCGAATTTTACGATTTGGATAGCATCATCTTCAAAGATTTTACTCTTATGTAGAGCTCGACATGAGATCGTTTTTGGGCTCGGAGAGGCTTAGAGAAACTTAAAATGGTTCCTAATTTTTTATGCACAGCAAACAGCAACGCCATTTTTACCGACTTAGATGATTTAATTTTCGCACAAAAACATAATTTAAAATAAACACATATAATAAGAATTACAAAGAAAATGTCGAAAAAAGCCAGTGTTGGTCGGGCTCTAACTATCTAATAAAAATTAATTAAATTCATTTTAAGAATTCTGATGTTTCTGAAAACTTTTTCTACTAGATGAGAAAATAAATAATATATAATTCTATTTTCCTAATATTTTGTATTGTACTCCTGTAGATTTTTTTCCTCAATAGTTTGGTAGCATAACGTACATATCGGTGCATTTGTATTAAATGATATTGTACTAAAATATTAAAAGCCATACGATTTGTCTTCCAGTAACTGATCTATATCAATAGCGAGTATTGTAGCTTATTATATACATAATTATGAATATAACGCAAAGGTGGTGAAATTATGGATTTATTGTCCCCTCTATAACTCTTCTCTCAAGGTTTAAAACCTTTAAGAATGATACTTCATGCACATGAAATCCGAAAACTCGCTTTTAAGGACGAATACAACATAAAACACCAAAATTATAATAATAATATTTAATAAAATCATAATAATCACCACCGATTAATATTTAAGTGACATATCTCAAAATTATTGTAATTTAGTGCGTTCATTTATTGAATTGTCTTTATGAATAAATGACGACAAAATATATTCATCGTTTCAGTTATTTATTGAAGACAACCCCCTATTAATAAAACATTTCATACAGCCCGATTCAAACTTTATGGAGACTCGGAACATGAGGCAAGTCGCTGCGCAGTAACAAATTCATGTATCAGCGGCGGTGACGGGCGAGGTACTCACAGACTACATTGGAGGTACTGCGCAGCGAGTAGCACACTTCAGAGCCGCCATACAGTTTGAATCTCTACCTAGATAAAATTACCGATACATTTTATATCTTCGTTTCGCACATCACTAAACAGCAAAGCTGTATTTAACGCCATCTAGTAGATGACAAAGATCCTTTACTATTGTATTAGTGAAGCATCCCAAGCATAGATGGCGGTATACACCCCAAGTGAAAGAGCGCATAGTGGACTGGACAGATTGTAATTTGACTACCTACATGACATAGAAAGAGCATTGATCGTGATTACCGGCCTCGTACTATGACTGTTGGCCATTTTAAACTATTGGTTGGTAGCTTACACGTCTGGTTTCAAACTCGCTACTTTTTTTAGTGCATAAAGCACCTTTATGAGATAGATATTCTAAAATGATGCTCAGTTTTTAAAGTTGACTGAGATCATACTACTCCCTGTCCCTATTTAAGTCTAGCTTTAAAAAGAAATGCATGACTTAAAATGGTTTTAGATTACTTACTCCACCAATCAAGGGCCATACCTGACCGAGCCCGAAGATACAGACAAAAAAGGTAACTGTCTAGTTTGAGGGTCACTGGCAAGTAATACTCGTACTTGCAATGTAGCTGTAGGTAATATTTTAAGCTACTGTTAAACGGGGGTAATCGGGACGAAACTTTAAGAGGGATTTTAACATTAAAATAATATAGTTTGTGGCCAAAAAGGGCACATAATCGTTAATTATGATACAGTAAACACATTAGAGTCCTTTTTGGCAACAAACTATATTATTTAAATGTTAAAATCCCTCTTAAAGTTTCGTCTCGATTCAGCCCTGCATCCCTATTCACCCCGTTTGACAGTAATCAATGACATGTTATCTCATTCTGCGCTTAACCTATGTACCTAATAAAATATTTTCTATTTCGTTATCTGTTTAGGCAACTACATATTTTTGAAAATATCTGCAGACCAAACCAGTTAATAGTAGCAAGATCAGATAATATACTTAGTCATGAAACATGCATGATCCGCTTTAATTATTAGTTCATAGATCATAGAGGGTGGTTCTCACTCTATAAACTAAAGAAAAAAAAACACGTGTGGCACTCGGGGACTGCCACGGTAAAGCTATTGCATAGCATTGTTTATCAACTTATGCAATTATAATTATTTATTTATTTTTTATTTATGCAGTATTTTTTTTCTTTGATATTAATTCAAGTACAGTCGTACCATATACATACACGCTAAGCGAACGCTCGGCCGAGCTACATGGTAGGCGGAGTGGGGGGTGTTAGGTTTTATTTTCGTTACGGAATTTCTTGATTCGGTCGCCGCGCTCAAAGCCCGCGATAAAAGTTATACAATAGCTTAAAACAAAAAAAAGTTATTGTCTTTGTATACAAAAACAATTATTTTTCCTTCCTCCTGTCAAAAAACGTCGTCATGGACCATGGTGTGAACACATTTTTTCTTTTTATTGTGCTTAATTCTCTTCTTTTATGTTTGATATTATGTATTTAGAATAGTATTATTTGCTATTCATGACAACTTAATGATCAAGGAATACCTACACGAATAGTTCTTTGAAGATTTGGTGTTTTAATTTCACCGCATGCCACCTATCATAATGCCCGTAGCAAATCGGTACCATGGTCTAAGAAAACAAGGTCTGGCATTCTGGGAGTGACACATGCTTACGTCACTATCCAGTTGCCACTTTATTGCAACAAAACACGAATTATGGAAACATTTTCAGTCACCATTCTGTTAAAAAATATGTATAAAGCATTTAAATTGTCGTTTCGTTTTTCTAATCGAGGAAACAATTCAATTTAAACATTTACAAACGAATTTTTTTGTTAAATCCTCATTGTTTATTCGGATGCGCATTAAAGGCGGCTGGGGAGTTATTATTACACACTACTGGTAACACAGCGATGATGACGTAGACTTGTTTCTCCCACGTGACCACTGTGTCTCGGAATGCTATATCTGGCGAAGTATAATATTATACTATGCTCTGTACGACCACACCTTGGCTTCGCCGACTAAACTGTTCTGTTCTGATAGTACGTAATAAAACTTAGTAACTACAAAGTTGTTAATACAGATAGAAAAGCAAAAGAATTTTCAACAAAACAAAAACAACTCATGAAAACATTTATTACAAAAAACCCCTTGACGTATCTTTTTACAATGACCAATTTGTCACATCACCTGTAGTGAGGGGGAAGCAAATCACTAGGGATGATCCCTAAATGATTACGGATAATTACACGCGCGCTTAGACATATGTTGTAATAACCCTAGGGATGAGGGAGGGTATATAATCGTAAATTAAGCGTAAAATTTCGCGCTTTTTTATTTTTGTTTCGGTGTTTGTTTTGGTTTGTAATAAAAGAGTTAGTGTGAAATTTAAACCTAATAGAAAAATGAATGTGATTGCTACAACTGAATACATATTCACTGATGCATTGCCAACCTTACCTACACACAAAATAAGATTCAATCTTATTTTGTGTAAGTAAGATTCAATCTTATTTTATGTAGGTGTGTGTTGCAATATTTTACAAATTTTTCCGTCATCCAAATTTTTTAATATAAATAGAAGCAAGCAACATGATAAGAAGCGCCTTTCAAAGAGTTTCTTTGACTCTGCTATTAAGCACCCCAATCCCCTGATTACAACGGCCGCCCGCTAAACTCCCTCCCCATAAGTAGGATTCGCCGCCCGAGCCACATCTTAACTATCTCTGACGTCGCCACAGCCTTCCTCCAGGAGAGTAGTAAGGCCACCAGTAGGAAAATACAAAAACAGACCGCCGTTCTTACGTACTTGCCGCCGAAGCCCACTGCGACGCCCCGACCCTTGCTCGAGCCAGCCTGCGCCGCTGGGCCTGTAGCTATAAAATCGTCCCAAAACAATCCAATCCAGCCTGTCCTTTGTTGCCCTCCCCCAGCGACGCCCTAAGCCGAGGTCCGTCTCCGTACCTCACAGTGGCGGCCCTTAGCGTGTAGTCGCTTAGTTTTAAAGTTTTTATAGCCTTGGCTGGAGGCCTTTATTTATTGAGGCACTTACAAGCAAGCCCAGTTAAGCAGCCGACAACCTCCTAGGTTGACCTGATGGATGCCACTTATAAAAAAGAAGGATATGAAGCAGTTGATAAGTTGAGCTTGATGATAACCAATGATGCAGTCAAAGCATCGACGATGGTGCACGCTTGCCTAAGATGGTACACAAAACGGATACTTCTTTTTTGGTTTAGATAAAATCATAAATGACAGGTAAAGAGATTCAGCTACGTAGAAGAATCTCAAGCAAATAGGTCTTAATGAAATTAGCTGCACCTAAAGATAGAAGCTCTATAGACAAGATAAAATGAAAGAGGTGTGGGAGGATATGGGAAAGAAAAAAAAATTAACCCATAAACAATTACTCAAGCTACGCTCCAAAAAACACTACATACACAAAATCATTAAATTTAACAAAGAGCCAATTCAGGCAGACTAATAATAATTTATGGCAACACCGCCGTCCCCGGGGAGTCAATTAAATTCATTAGTGAGTACAGATTATATTGCAGGGGTCGGGTAACAATGTTGCCAACCAAATAATTGTCTGCAAGTAATTGCCCGCTGTCGGCGACAAATTGGGATGCTATTTTGTGGTATTATACCCCCTTTTACAGAGTATAATGTTTATCTTTGCCTATCTAGGCATAACTTCTCAGCTTCTAACAATGGACAAGTGAATATTATTGTTCATTATCGTTTGAAAAATATTGCTTCAACCAAGCAGTTCAGAAAAAGAAAATTGTTGGCAAATTTGCAGGGGGCTAACCGAAAGCTAAGGTAAGATCAGGTAGGTAAGTGGACACCGCGATGTCTGCAATATCAGATCAGAGGCTTCACAGGTGCGTTACTATTCCTGAAACCAACCTCAAATATCTCAAGAGCCTGTAATTACACCGACACTCATTCTCTCTATACTGGAACACAGCAATCCTGCTTGCCCAAGCTACACGAAACTCCAAACGATTTAAAACCTTAAAATTTTTCATGGTTAAGTTCAATATCGAATGAGAAAATCTGACAGTTTGTGGTAACTTGTATGTGCTGGCGACTGCAGTACATCCCCAGACGAGCTCGCAACTCTAGTGTTCGAGGGTTCATACAAAATGTATCAAAGTAATCTAGGAAGATTTATGCAATGCGTTGCGTTGCGGCGCGGCCCGTCCAAGTGTGCGCGAGCCTCATTAGCCGACTGCGCCAGAAGGCGGGTTATGTTTTGCGAGTATGTATGTATGTATATATATTTCTTTGGCACGCTCTATAGCCTAAACGGCTTGATGGATTTTAGCTTGAGAGGTGTCGTTAGGTTCGTCTTAATTGTGAGAGTGACTTTGGGTATATCAAAATTATAAAAAAATCTAATGGGCGTTTTTGGCGCCAAATTATGCCTACAATTTTTTTTATTTTCTCTTATTCTATCCTTTAACAAAATAAAGGGTTTTATGAATGGCAAACAAAAATATGTACGACTTATATGTTTGAATGTTATTTGGAATGAGTAATGCTAAATTAATAAAACTAAAAAGCTTGAAATAAAGCAAGTTATTTAAACGCAGTAGGGTAAAAAACAAAGAAACCCGACTGCAAAAAAACATAGGTACTTAACTAAAAAGAGAAAATCAAGCATTATTATCTATTGAACTTTATTTTGTGTAAGAATGTTGTACAAGCGCTGATAAACCAATAACCTGAAACATGGTGTAACCTTTGTTTGTCCCCACAGCGGATAGCTACTAAAATTTACCAACAATATTTTTTTATGGATGCCCTTCAGTTTTTAGCAACAAAATCCCAAGTTTTAACCTTTAATTAAGTAAATTAACCTAACCTGTGTAATGTGCGGTGTCGACTTGCAACACCCCGCGACTTTGCGTCACTGACAGATTTATTGTCACAAAAAATAGACAAGTACGGACTTTCTATTTGTGAAAGAATCGTGTGGATCTTGTGGATGAGTTAGACATTTTTGGGTTGGGTTTAGAAACGTGCTGCCTCGCTAGAAATAATGTGAGATTATTTGGGGATTCTAGAGGGTTTTCGAAGCCCTCCACAACACATTTTTTTTGCTGGAAACGCTTTTTTTTTTAAATAATACGTATAATTGTTTAGCTTAGGAACGTAAATATATACGTCAAACACCAAAATTAAATTTGTTGATGAAGACCAAAATTAAATTTGTTAATGGGTTCGGTTAGGTTAGAACTGTGACCAATCGCGAGCTGAGCGAGCGAAGCGAGTGGCGCCGATGCCGTGGCAGCGGCCGGCGAGCGATTTTGGCAAGGGCAGTTAGGTAAATAGTTCGGCAGACTTTCAAAAATATTTACGTTTCTAACCTAAAAAACACAACTTTTTATAAAAAAAATACACGTCTCCGGCATTAAAAAATTGTTGTGGAGGCTTCAGAAGACCCTCTAGAACCTCCAAATAGTCTCACATTCTTTCTAGCGAGGCAGCACGTTTCTAAACTTTAACAGACATTTTTTTTGAAGAATTCGTAGCCATAAGTTTATGAACTCTTTTCGGTTCGTCATTGAGCTCAATTGTAAATTGTATCAGCATCGACTTTCTTATAGCTTGACAGCATCACTGAGCTTTCTTTTTTGTGTGGGAATTCGTCAAATAGCAGACTTGTGCAGACTTCTAGTGACTAAAACCCACCCGTGTTTCTTCAGTTGCGTGTGTGCCAGGGCCATGGTAACTCTTTCGAACAATCCGCGATCCTGGCAGGCATCGGTCTTATCGGACCCCGTCAATTCGTGCTGACATCTCTTTGAGGCACGCGTGGAACACAACGCGCCGACAACCCAGGCCTGGTCCTTACCGGATGGCGAGCTACTCATTGCTCGTCGTCCGCAAGCCTGCGCTTACGGTGGCCGGCAATCGGCTATCGACTCCCGACGCCCAGAGTGTCTCCTCCTGCGGCGACTAGGGGCGTCAGGGCGCAACGTTTGCTTCATCCTCACGCGCTCCGCGTCCTCCTTCGCGAGCATTACTGCTTCGCAGAAGGAGGTGACGGCTTCCCATGCCCTCTCGCTCCGTACCATGGCGTGGACCAGGGCCGGCCGCGAGTGATCTCCGCCGCCGATCGCCGCCGCGAGGACATGGCGATGCTCCACCCAAGCCGGGCAGACCTCCACGGTATGCTCCACCGTGTCCTCCGATCGATCCACACAATGGTAACACCCGGGCGTTTCCTCCCGCCTTATCCGGAACAGGAACCTCCCGAAACAGCTATGTCCGGTGGGGACCTGCGTCAGGCGGAAGGTGAGGAAGCCGTGGCACCTCTCAATCCACTTCTGAAAGAGGGGACTTACCGCCGCCATTGTGGCGTGCCCAACCATCACTGAGCTGGTTGAGGGATCAGCCGGTACTGGTGTTTCACCGACAGCTGTTGATTGGAGTATTGCAGTGCAGGCGATTTCTCGGAGTCACGAACGTTGCAAAGTTCTTCAAGTTCAAAGCTTGGCTTTCGGTTTTAAGAAATCGGTTGGTGCATGTGCATTATTTTTTGTGGTTGCCAACCATTAGTGGTTGTTGTTTTGCAAAAATGAAATGTAATAATCGTTTTTGCTTGGCCGTAATTGGATAAAAAGAGCTGTAACCTCAGCTGAAGAGTACATGTTTGTTTCTTATACCTATAGCACTAATTAAGTAGTCCTTGACAGATACTTGAAAAATGGCAGGTAAGTTCCTAATTATTGCACGACTTTGTACTTACGATGTAGAAAAACTACGAGAAAACCTGGAATAAATAAGAAATCGCCAAAACGCATTGAGCTTGATGACCATTTGATCAATCTTAGTTCTGCCCGCGTTATCCTCTTTATTCCAAAGTTCCACCCTTCGCTATTGATTTAAAAAACAACTCGGTAGCTATAATGAGGTGTCGTGTGACAAAAAATCCAAAATAAATACTTGAAATTGCTGGGTTTTTAAAATAGTCCTCATAAAAACATTTGAGGAATCCGGAGGGATATGTTCGTTCAGTTTTTGCCGCCAATTTGTCATAATTTTGTCAAAATTGTCGAATTTTTGAACATCTAAGACACAATATCTTGTTTTTTGACAAATTCCTAGGTGTTGGGTGTCACCTAGGGTTGCCAACTTTTTTATATCAAACATATAATATTTTCGAATATATTGTCTGTACAACTATAGGGTGGCAGGGATTTTATTGTCGGTTATCAAATAAATAAACAGCTGTCTCATAGCGACGCGGTCAAAATGTATGGAACAGCGATTTTTTTTTAATAACCTACAAAATATTTCAACGCTAGGGTATCCGTGGAATCCGTGGTAACAGGTTTCGTGTCGATGTCCTTGCCACCCTGTATAGTAGATGGCGAAAAATTAAAAAACATATAGCAAATATGATTTCTTTTTTAAATTGCTACTTTGAGCCTTTATTAACAGGTTTTTTTTTTAATATCGCATAACTATTATTAAAATCTAAAAATAAATTATGGTTACAATATAGAAAATACCTTTATTTTATCTTTTACGAAATTAATACTGGCCCTGTTGCGCTCATCTCGCCTTTTTATATTCATCACTGAAAATATGCGCTCAGTAAAAGCTGAAGTTACAGGTATGGAAACAAAAAATTACACTATATTTTGAAAATATAAGAAAAGTCAGAATCACTGAGCAACACTTGTTGCCATTTTTCAGCAGTAGATTTAGCAACACATTTTTGGTCAGAAAGAGCAATAGCCAGAATTTTATTAAACTGATTTATTTCCGAATACCAAAAAACAGATAACGGCTGCGTTTCGTTTTAATTACCTACACTTATTTTAATACAATAATGTTATTTAAATAATCGGAAATATAGTATGTAGTTTCGTTTACTACTTTTTATTTGTAAAAATAATATTTAGGCCTCTAATATAGTAGGATACTATATTATAATAATAATTATTATTATTATAAGTAGTAGGGTTGGCAACCCTAGTGTCACCTTTAATTTTTGTTTTTGTCCAAGAGCTTTAATTATGTCTAATGCTTAGTGTTACCAAAAAACTGATCACTTTCCAGAATAATTGAAGCATTTGTTTACCTTTCTTTAACTTATCCCATAAAAACATAACTGAAATGTCTATGATTTTGATAGACTCTCTAAATAAAGTAAGTAGTCAAATTATTGACTAGGATAGACGATTCGAATTTAATTAAAGATTCAAGGTAAAGATTGACGAGTTAAATATTAAAGGTATGAAACAGTCATAAGCCATCAGTTTAGTCCTTAACCTAATTAATAATCTACTCAGTTAGTTATAATTTTGTTTCATTTATAAATACTTTGAAACAATAGAACAGGCACCGCGCTCGGCTTGTGAGCAACGTCGCGTGAAATGTAACTGTCACATTATTAGCAAGAGAATATGATACGAAAACATGCCATCTATTTATAATTATTTCTGATGATTCCGTTCAGTAAGCCGTAAGGTAAAAGCTGTGCGACTAACGCCCGGTTACCAGCATAAGTAGCATGGCCACTATAGAAACAGAAGAAACGGAAGACAAAATGTCAGATTGTAGAAAGAATTTTACGCCACGATGTCAAAATTCAAAAAAAGAATGACGTCTTGTTAAGAAAGTGATTTGTCTTCTCTTCATAGAGTAGAGATACTCGTAGAAGTGATCATGCTAAGCATGCACCCTAATTGCGTAACACACTATCTATCACAATTTGAATAATTTTGAAGCCTATTGCTAATCCATTGCTTCATATGTACGAAAAAAAATCTGCTTAACAACGTAAATAACGCAATGTATATTGTTGAACTGTCAAAATGAAAGCTATTCCTATTGTTAGTGTGTTACGCAATTACCTACCCCGCTGGATCGGAAAAAAGATCGCTGTGTTCAAGAAACAAAACTTAGAGAAGCTTCTGATTTAAATAATTATTATTATGTATACCTATAATTTAATTAGCCTCTGCCCGCGACTTGTCCGCGTGAAAATTCTTGTTTTAACATAAAATATTTATTTAGCATCTCATAGCCCGCCCGCGCTATTACTTCCGTTTTCGCTTAGCGTTTTTCTTTTTTCTATTTGCTCGACTCCTAACCGTTCTCGAGAATTGGGCTATCAAATACAAAAAAAAAAAAATAGATTTTTTAAATCCGGCTGCTAGTTCCAGAGATTAGCGCGTTCAAAAAAAAACAAACTCTTCAGTTTTATTATATTAGTATAGATAAGTTATCTGTGTGTGTGATTTAATCCTACTAATATTATAAATGTGAAAGTTTGTGAGGATGGATGGATGGATGAATGGATGTTTATTACTCTTTCACGCAAAAGCTACTGAACGGATTTGGATGGAATTTGGAACACAGATAGTTTATAACCTGGATTAATATGTAGGATACTTTTTATCCCGGTAGTAAGTTCCCGTGGGATAATTTCCGACCTCCACGCGGGCGAAGCCGCGGGCAAAAGCTAGTCAATTATAAGTCTGACCAATCAAACGTGGCGATTCTGAGAGTAGATATTCTGCCTTGTGGTGCAAATTCCCGACAGCTCTACCTAATCTGCCTATCAAAAGGCAAAGTAAAGAAAATCCACAAAAATGCCCACAAACATGTTCAAAAATCAAAATATAGTTTTGAGTATAAATAAATGTATTTTATGTCTAAAAAGGAGATAATTACTTAGATGACGTCTAAGTTATGGAAGAAGAAGGCATGCTTCCCCAACAGCAAATAGATTCAGGGTCTAGGTAGGGGGTCGATGCTAATGAGTGCCAGGTTTTGGGAGACTATATTTCTAAAACAATACCTATTTACAACACAGACCCCCTATTTTTATTTTTTTTTGTGGTTTGGGTGTCATCAAATGACTTCTCCCGCCCTGGGCGGAGCGGAAGGGCGTGTCAGACTCTTACTGACTAAAACCCACCCGTGTTCCTTCAGTTGCCTGTGCGCCAGGGCCGCGGTAACTCTTTCGAACAATCCGCGACCCCGGCAGAGATCCTCGTATTAAGAAACACTGCGTAGCCTTTTTCCAACTATTTTGGGTTCGACTTCCAGTCTAACCAGAAGCAGCTGAATACCAGTACTTATTTTACATGGAGCGACTACCTATCTGACTTCCACAACCCTGTTATTGGACAACACGATACCCTTAGTAAGACTGGTTGTCAGACTTCCGGGTTTCTGACTACCCGTAACGACTGTCAAAGACGGCATGGTTGGCGCAGTGGTTAAGCGATTGACTGCTGCGCTGCGTGTCGCGGGTTCGATTCCCGCACGGAGCATATATTTGTATGACCTACAAGTAGTTGTTCCGGGTCTGGCTGTTTGTGTATGTGAGTTTATGTTTGTAAACGCACCCACGATACAGGAGAAATTCCTAGTGTGGCGCAACGTTTTTAAAAAAAAAAAAAAAAGATCTACAAATGACAGCCGGGACCAACGGTTTAACGTGCTTTCCGAGGCACGGAGGGGTCTCGATATGTAATCGATGGTCACCCATCCACGAACCGACCGCGGCCAGCGTAGCTTAACCTTCGATAGACCCGTGCGGCCGTTATAATTAAGGCCATGAGAGCCAGAGTGACCTAACTGTAATGTTTTCAATATTTTAATCCAGCGCTGGGGCTCTGTCTCGCATAGGGTCGTAGCATTATGCTGAGCGATTGCCGTTTTGCTTGAATGTGACGCATATTTTTCCCCAACTCGTTATTTTTTGTATTTGTGTGTTTTTTCTTTGCGTCATGTTTACCGCAAATAAATGTATTTTCTTTCTTTTTTCTTTTCTTTATTTTAGAAAAACTGCTGTAAACGGTAAAAGTCATAGCGCCACAGGGGCCTACAATTATAAAAAAAAAAAATTGTACTTAAATTTGTTAAATTATAAATTAGTTTAGTTTAAATTATTTGAATTCAGGACTTCTGTTTTTTCCTTACTACTGAAAATTATTTTTTGAGTCGTTAGGCCACTCTGGCTCTCATAGCCTCAATTTAGCCACGAACACTCGCTGTAAAAACGAGGGAATGATTATTGAAACGGTAACACATAGAGAAAGATGGAAGGAAGACATTTCTTATAATATCGTCGCCATCTTTAAGTTCATATTACAACACAGAATAACTTCACATGAATGATAGAAATAATGGCGATACAGGAGACCTGTTTATCGCCCGTGTCGAGTTACATAATGATGCGCTGTCGTCACGAGGTGGCTAAGGAGACTTGTAGGTAGATCATTTTATTTACAGTTGGTAGAGACAATACCGTCAAACGGGGCGAATAGGGATGCAGGGATGAATCGGAATGAAACTTTAGAAGGGATTTTAATATTGAAATAATATAGTTTGTTGCCCACAAGGACACTTAATCGTTAATTATAATACAGTAAACACATTAGAGTCCTTTTTGGCAACAAACTATATTATTTCAACGTTAAAATCCCTTTTAAAGTTTCGTCTCGATTCACCCCTGCATCCCTATTCACCCCGTTTGACGGTACTATACTACGGCAATCAGTCGGTTATCTTTTAAAGTGAAGGCACGTGAACATATTCGTAAGAAGTTGGCAGAATCATCCCAGCGCTGATTTGCTGGATTCTTTTACTCCTCTTCCTATCGTTATTTCTCTTGACAAAGTTTATTTTCGTTATATTTATGTATCTAGGTAGGTTTTAATATTTCTTATTTTATCAAGTTATCGTATATAATATAATATTTCTTATTTTATTAGTTCGTATCCCTTATGTTGCACCTGCCATGTTTAGTCTCTGCATCACCCTAAGGTTGACTGGTAGAAAATACCTCAGGCATTAAGTCCGCCATTGTACAGTATTTTTTTTTTACTTGTACATAAAGTTTTAATAAATAAATACTTAAGTATGACTAACGCGCGAAATTAATAATCAATCATGGATCATTGTGTGCCATCGTTTCTAACGTGATGATGTTATGGTGGACGTCAATGTCATGGCATAACGATAACACAGGAAAGTAAAATGTATTCAAATATATGAATACGCTTTTAAATTTCCGTCCACGATAACGTTATAACGTGCAAGTATTTCCACTATACATTTAATGGACGTGGACGTGGACTTCTGCGATGATATCGTCTCGATGGAAATAATAAAAACGTACATTCTTTGAAGTAAGGTAACATCACTCCATTTTTTGACCGAGTGTGCGTGAAGCGTCTCCGTTTCAGCTCGGGCAAAAATGCTTTCGTATGTCGGGATGTCCGGATGGCTGTTCTCCTCTACAGTTTGCATTTCTCAACCGATTCCCGTGAAATTTTGTGAGCAGCTAGGTTTTATAATTATATGGAATTTCCTCGCCGACTTAGTTTTTCGAAATTTTTCAAAATAGCGGAGATATGGAGGTTGAAAACGTAAAAGTAAACATATTTCAGCCATTTCGAAAACCGTTCAAATATGACACAAAACTTTTTGTTACCCTTATTAAGACGCATAAACTTCAGGGGTTCGAAGGTGTGAGGGGTAAAAAAAAATAAAAAATAAAAACGCAAATTTCCTGTGTCACATCAAATCACAAGGGAATTTCATCAGCTTTCGGAATATGACTATGATTTTAAGCTTTGCAAAAACAGACTCGCGAGGTCTACAGCTCTCACAGCCACTAGTTTAGATTTTTTGGGTGAAGGCTTCCGCAGACAGGCGTAACGCGACTCTAGTAGAACAATTTCTCTGAAAACTTAAAAAAATTGTTCTACAGGAATCGCGACGCACGGTCGCGTCGCGCTTGTCTGCGGGAGCCTTGAAACTTGTCAATAACCAATCAATGAAATGGGTTTGTTTTGTTTTTTTACAAATAGCGATCAAAGACAAGAATCAGGATTGGGATTGACGAAATGTCTGAGTACCTACCTACAGACTTTAACCCCGTTTAAAGGCTCGTACACACTGGCGCGACGCGACGCCCGACACAAAGGCACCGCGTGTCGCGCGACGAGCGGTGACTTTGTGTAGCGCTGTCGCGTCGCGCCTGTCTGTGGGAGCCTTAATGCGTTTAGTATTGAAAAATACTTTCTTAGTGCACCTTGACACGTAAGCAATAATTATGTAAACGCGTAACTTCCACACAGTCTGTCAATCAGGACAATCAGACATGGAACATTTTATGCTTACGTGTATAGTTTCCAAGCACTCCAAACATAGTCATATGATTGCCCATCTCACAACAAAGTCACAACTTGATCACTGATCACATGACTCGACCATGCTTGGGTAGATTTTCATTTAAAACTTTTAATAGAGTGAATAATGTCTAGAGGACTTTTTTTGTAAGCTCGATCTGCATGGGTCCTGCTTAAAAGTGTAAGTTAACCATAAATTATTGTAAATCAAACAAATGCATGCCACATGACATCACTACACATTGTCAATTTCAAAAATTCTCGAGACGTTCTATATTCAAAGTTTTTTCGCTTGATTTTTATCTTGTTCCAGATTCAATTCAATGCAGTCAGTAGGTGTCGCAAATGTGTGTGCGATAATCCCCATTATATCCTTAGGATTATTGTGAAGCAGGCTTTATTCAAGATTTGGTGAGTTTCTCGAACTATTTATTACTTACTTTAATTTATCAGTTAGCTTGTCCGTGACTGGCTGATAGACAATGCACACTGCACAAAAGAAGAAGATGCACCAATTGTCCAAACTTCAGCAGTATAACGCGTTGTCTTGTCTTTCACGACTGTCACTCATTTAATAAAGAGCTGTATGTATTATAAATAGTCTGTTATAAAAGTATCTGATGGAAGTGAAAAACCTGTTCACGTTTAGGTAATTGTTACGCAATCCCTGAGAAAAGAGAATCAGTAACACATTCACATGTATTTAGATGGTTTCAACTGTATGTCTCACCACATTTTACAACAATTACTGTTTTTTAATAATACTTAATATAAAATCGTAATTGAAAAATCATCGACGAAAATTGAAGTTATAAAATTATTCTCAATCGTTAAATGAAAACATGTTTAAGATGGTTTAAAATTAGAATTTCGTGTTTAAATTTTCAAATAAGTAATCAAATCAAAGAAATCATGACGGCTAATGAAAACACAGACGTGGCCGCTTTGATCAAAATATTATCTACAACTTATATTTTAAAGCTTAAAGGGCCAAATACATATTATTTTTTAAAGTTTTAGAGGTTTTTGTGTTACCTTTAACTTTTATACTTTACTTAATCAATGTTTTTGGAGCAGACCACAAGTCATAAATTGGACTAAAGCAAATCTTATAAACTGATGGGCAAAATTTAATTTGACCTAATTTGATAGGGAGAGTACCTAGACGTGCATAGCGTGCACTTAAGAAAGGATTTTGCTTTAAGTAACCTTGAACGGATCAAACGGGGACTTAGGTTTGCATGCTAACGAATTCCAGCTATTCCAATTAAAACAATTTTACGCCCTTCAAACGAACTACAATAAATCTCCATCGCATATTATTATTATACTCTTTGCTCCATCGTGTCACGCTAAACATTTTTTTTCTACACCATTCAGTTGTGACGCTGTTAATCCTCAGTTAGGCCTGTTACACAATAGCGTGGTTGACAAATGAACACCCTCATTGTTACTGCGCAATAGATTTTATAGTGATTTTATCGGCATTTACTGGAATATAGTAAATTGAAATAGAATAACAGAATTTTGTAGATTATTATTTAGAGATAAAATGTCGTAAAATTCTTCAGCATAATGTTCAGATTAAGTTTTTTAGTTATCCCTGAAATTTAAGCTGAAATATTATAGCGCATTACCTACCGCTTCTAACACTTTAGAAAGCTGATCAAGCAATACAACTCAATTGCTCATTTCAATTACTACTGTGTAACCTAGGACTTTGATAGATAAAGCCATTCGTGGCTTCATTGACATTACTACATCTCTAACAATTCTTTTTTCAAAATACATTCCATCTTTTCAAAACTTTTTTCTAACATCTTGATCCTGTTGGGCAAAGGCGTGCCAGTTAATCCGACGAGTGTCACGGGAGCGACACAAAGCGACAACAGACCGCGGGTGCAAATGAACAACCCTATTGTGAACACTTGCAAGCGATGCAATAGGGTTGGCGAATACGTTTAGTTGAATTTCAAAATAACTATGTATTTCTTTCTATTCTTGGTTTTTTGTGTCTTGCCCGTTCTTCTCCATAGACATCTACGTTTTGGAATGGGCAAGCTTCAACTGTCTGACTAATTAACCGGCTCTTTGACAGTTCAAAAGTACTTGTAAATGGTTCAGTTGAAATAAATGCTTTGAGTTTCAGTTTGATCCATTAATTAATTTATTCTAACAGCTTGACTAGAGTTTTACATTAAAAGTCACCCTCGTTTCAGTCACTCTCCAATTTAGGAAAGTTGAAAGTACCTAATTAGAATTACCTACTTAGGCTACCTACTACCTAGTATCTAATTGCGTTGCTCGCTCGGCTCGCGCGCGTTTGGTTACAGTTTTAATCTAACTTAACCCATTTGGTCGGGATGGCAAGCTTCGTTACTACGACCAACTGTGAGAAAAGGACAGAAAGTTAAAAAGAGACTCAATTAATAAAAAAGTGTGTTTCATCAGAAGCGTAATAAATAAATATAAATAAATATTTATCTTTAAAAAGCTTCCCAGTGCTAACCCTACACCCAAATCACCAACAATAAGTATTACATCGCTAAATCTAACGTTAACAATGAACTATTGCGCATTTATCCCCCGCGGACACAGTACAACACTAGTGTCAACTAACACGCCCTTTTGACGTACTTGACGTAATAAAGTGGCGGGAAAAAATGGATTAGGATGTTGAAGTGATGTCCTTTGCACATTTTGGGTTGTAATTAAAATGTTGGGACGCCATGTTTGTTTGAAAATGCTAAAGTTTAGCACTTTTGCCGTTTAGTTGTCTAAATTTTGTCATTTGCCAGGGTGGCCTATGTTGAAAATAAAAGGATGATGTATGTACAGCTAAAACGGAGAACTGAAACTCTAAAAGGACGCGCTTTTGGCGTAAAAATTAAATGTTATTATAGTGTTTCTTTGGTCCGTCCTTTTGTACGACAAATGGTCCTTACAGTTGCAGTGATTGAAACAGCAGTAATAGACAGACCATCATAACAACAACTAAATTGTAATGCTTTTTCTTCTCGTTGGCATGAATAAAGTACATAAAATATGCTCATGATTTGGAAAAAGATTCATAGTTATTAGTCTGTCAGCAAAGAGGAAGCGGTATTGATTGACCAGCATATTGCACACTTACAGGTTTAGGGTATTTTAATGAACTTCTAAACTAATTGATTAAGCCTTGTTTTTCATTAATTTGTTTAAAACTGCACAGAAAGAAATATACAACCAAATAAATAGATAGAAACCCACAGCCGGCCAAGACGTTCCTTCACAGACCAAATTCCAACGGATTAAACCAGAATTATGACACTAAACAACTGCCAATCTAAATCCGATCACCATTCGTTTCCACAAACATGGTGATATTATTTACTGATATGGTGAGTTGATAAAGGATTGTCCTCACTCAACACGTTTCCCACGTGATGGAGCATGTGATAAGGCCGGTTTGAAGGAAGTAGCGTTTTTTGGGATTAGGCGAGGGTGCTGCTGTGGAATTCTTTTAATATTTAGATCGAAGTTCTAGTTTTGATCTCATCTCTAAGTAAAGTTTTGCTAGTAGTTATAGTTATAGCGAGGTTGCAGTACTTTCTTAAACCTCTGTAAATCTAGCCAAAAGTAAAAGTTGCGCGAAAAAAAATATTTTACTAAAATTGAACATGTGATCAAGCGCTTTGTGAAGATAGAAACGTGAACCATAATAATTGGATCTATTTAAAACTTGTAACTTGAAGAGATTCCATCATGAAACCATGTAAAAGTTATATCTAAAGATAAGGCTTATTGTTTTTTAGAGCATGTTGAGAAGACATTTTATAATTTCGTTATTATTTTTAAAATTTGTACTAAATCTAGCAGTTCAAGCGCTCGCACCGGCGGCCGGCCAGTGCCCGCCGAGGAGACGCACTTTACGCACTACAAGACACATCGCGGTAGTGCGGTGTATCTTAGAGGGCCTTAAGTTTGGATTAATATTGTTATGTTTATTGATTAATTACTTAGTATAAAGGCTCCTACAAACAACCGCGACACGCGACGAATCACATTTAGGTCACCATACAACCTTAGACCGACCTACAAAAAGCAAAAAACGTACGAAAATTTGAATTTCGCGGTCTACCTTGGCGCATCCCCCTTAAGGGCTACTATTTAGACTGGCATGATATCGGCGGTGTAGTATCAATATCGAATCGTTGAGCTCCTTAAGTTCCGAGTTGAGCTGCACGTTTACTGACAAATGCGTGCACTGACTGGACAGGCCCTCTGAATCTGTGTGGTTCTTTCTTCAAAAAGACCATTCCAGACACTAATCTACATGGTCTTCACATGATCTGACCAAGATTATGTCTGGACTTTAAAAGAGACTGTGACCTCTGAGTTTGTTTTGGCCTTTTTTCTCAGAGGTCAGATAGGAAACGCCGACCTCATCTAGTTTAAAAAATATGATTGACGTGTAAAAGTGTTAGTACAAACTTTTTTTTTTTTTTTTTGGGTGGGAAATCATCAAATGACGTCTCCCGCTCTGGGCAGAGCGGAAGGGCGTGTCAGACTCTTACTGACTAAAACCCACCCGTGTTCCTTCAGTTGCCTGTGCGCCAGGGCCACGGTAACTCTTTCGAACAGTCCGCAGCCCCGGCAGGCATCGGTCCTATCGGACCCCGTCAATTTTGCTGACATCTCTTTGAGGCGCGCGTGGAACACGACGCGCCGTCGCGTCGACCCGGGCCTGGTCCTTACCGGACGGCGAGCTGCCCACTGCCCGCCGTCCGCAAGCCCGCGCCTACGGTGGCCGGGAGTCGGCAATCGACTCCCGACGCCCAGGGTGTCTCCTCCTCCTGCGGCGGCTAGGGGCGCGAGGGCGCAGAGAATGCCTCTCCCCTTCGCGCTCCGCCTCCTCCTTCGCGAGCATTACTGCTTCGCAGAAGGAGGTGACGGCTTCCCATTCCCTCTCGCTCCGTACCATGGCCTGAACCAGGGCCGGACGCGAGAGGTCGCCGCCGCCGATCGCCGCCACGAGGACACGGCGGTGCTCCGCCCAAGCCGGGCAGACCTCCACCGTATGCTCCACCGTGTCCTCCGGTCGATCCACGCAATGATAACACCCGGGCGTTTCCTCCCGCCTGTTTGTACAAACCTACTTACAGAAATAAAATAATTTATCATTATCATTTAATACCTAAAAAAACATAATTTTACAGGAGGCGCAAAAAACGTTTCATTTCTATAGTTTTTAGGGTTCCATACCTAAAGGGGAAAACGGGACCCTTTTACTAAGACTCCGCTGTCCATTCGTCTGTCACCAGGCTGTATCTCATGAACCGTGATATTTTAGACGGTTGAAATTTTCACAGATGATGTATTTCTGTTGCCGCTATAACAGCAAATACTAAAATACAGAATAAAATAAATATTTAAGGGGGCTCATGGGAGCCCCCTTAAATATTTAAAAACGGCAAATAAATCATGTCTGTTGTATGGACAACAGACATGATTTATTCGCCGTTTTTTAGATTATGGTACGGAATCCTTCGTGCGCGAGTCCGACTCGCACGTGGCCGGTTTTTTATTTAATATTTGAAACAATAAGTTACTTATATTTAAAAAATAGTAGGAAACGCTTGTGATAGTGATAATGATTTCGACCTTACCTTTGCAAATATGAGGTCTTTCATATTTTACCTATGAATATGCAATAAAGTGAAAATCGCTAAAATGTTAATTATTAGATATTGATACTTTACCGTCCATAAGGTTCGATATGATTTGTAAAGATAGCACATATAAATAAATACAAAATCTTTACAGGCATGCATACTTGTGAAAAGGTAACACCTAGGATATTCAATTCTCCCTAAACACGTTTTCAATCCAGTTTTAATCCCAAAATCACTTTTTTAAGCATCCGTTATAGTAACCCAACACCTAAACGCACCTGATATAATACTTAATTCTCATTGGTCGACATTTATTAGGGGGTGAGTTAGCTGCGTCCGGGTTGGTTGAACACAAACGGGGGTGGATCCGTCGTTTGGTGTCAGATAACAACCCTTATTAAGTGAGATTCGAGTGATTTAGGGATTTCGATGTAGAAGGGTGCTTGTTCAGAATATTTGGATAATTAATTTTAATTATAGATTTAGTTTTAACTTTCCTATGGTCTAGAAATAATGGAAGAGAGCTTCTTGTCGGGAAGCTTGTCCGAAAGCATTTAATTCTTTTTTTTTACAATCATGATACCTACCTACATTCGTGAAATTCCTGTTTGAAACGTGGCGGTTTTAATGCAACTAGGTACATGAATGAGACTTTCCTTAGGTTAGGTACCTATTTTGTTTTAATCAAAGCTCGATAACGTATCGGTAATTTCTGGCTTCGTCGGAGTATCCATCCATAGGTGTTATTAGGTAGGTAAGCTCTGTTCATTCGAATTGAAGGGTCCTGCAAAGAGGCGCGACACGCGACGCAAATCGCAAGCGACACAAAGGCACCACCACTCGTCGCGCGACAGGCGGTCCCTTTGTGTCGCGTCGCGTGTCGCGTCTGTTTGTCGAAGCCTTTATGCAAACTAAGTTACATACCGTCAAACGGGGTGAATAGGGATGCAGGGGTGAATCGAGACGAAACTTTAAAAGGGATTTCATCATTGAAATAATATAGTTTTCTGCCAAAAAGGACTAATGCGTTTACTGTATCATAATTAACGATTAAGTGCCCTTGTTGGCAGCAAACTAACTAAATGTTTTAATCCCTTTGAATATTTCGTCCCGATTCACCCCTACATCCCTATTCACCCCGTTTGTACAGTAACCATTATCAAAACACGGTTGCCATTGAAAATATTGGTTGTCTGAAGTCTGTGAATGAAGCAATTCTTTAAAATAATATTAAGTTTTACCTACTTCAACTCTCATTTTTCTATTGGCCTATTGCCACATAATTTAAAACATAAATAATTACAAAAAGAAACAATCGACATAACAAACTAATGGCGCCAAATCTAACCTCAAAAGACCGCCCAGAGTGACACTGACAGCTAATTTGGCGGCAAAAGGAACCGCGCTGTGCTTGATACGATGTTATTGTAAACAAAGTATTTGTTACTGTAAACTAATTGTAATCTTAGATAAGCAAGTAGGTTATGTGCGGTCATTTGACCTTTTTTGTTTGTTGTTTTAAATAAATAAATGGTAAGTACCTATTTAATGCAAGTGGATACACGTGGAAGTTTGGGCCCGAACTCAGAAGCGACTTTCATTTTCATTTTTTAGGGTTCCGTAGGTACTCAAAGTGTGCAAGTGGGACCATATTACTAAGCCTTTGCCGCCGCCGTCTGTCTGTCCGTCTGTCACAGGTAGTTTCTTTTGATCCGGGAAAACTAACCAGTTAAAATTTTCTCAGAATACCTACGTGTTAACAGTAGACGTTCTTAGGAAAGTAAGTAAAATAACACACAACATAAAATCACGCCTGTAGGTATTCCCCGAAGGGTTAGGCAGAGGTGTAGGGAAGCAGGGTGAGGGGCAGGGTGGTGGAGGGACGTGAGTGCTTGTTTTTTTTTGACATAAATAGAGGGAATTTGGAATTTCTGAGTAGCAGCCCGGAGTCTGGATATGTGCCGGGTTAATAGCAATACACCTTCTATGGGACTTAAACATAACTCGCCAAATGTGGGTGTAGGTAGGTATATACTATAGGTACACTTCTGCCGAATCCTTTGAGGATTACAGGCGTCATGCTATGATATGGCATTAATAGGTACTTACCTATCTACCTAAACCTTTTCAAAACACATTTATTTCTAGAAACAAAAGTACTGTTTATTATGAAACCGTAGACCAAAATATTCATTTAAATAAATTGTTTGTGTGACAGGATTTACTTAATGCGTACTTGAAATTTGATTCACGTATTACAAATAGATATTATAAGTAGGTACCTAATCACTTACATATACGTAGAGAAAGAAATATTGATGTCATAGTTCAATCAACTCAGCTTATCGCAGTCCACTGCTGGACATAGGCCTCTCCCACGCTGCGCCACAACACCCTGTCCTCCGCCTTCCGCATCCAGTCTGTCCCAGCCACTTTTTTGAGGTCATCGGTCTATCTAGCTGGGGGCGTCCCACACTACGCTTGCCGACACGCGGACGCCACTCCAGGACTGTCTGCTCCAACGGCCATCGGTCCTCCGACAAACATGGCCAGCCCACTGCCACTTCAGCTTGCTTACTCTGCAAGCTATGTCGGTGTCATAGTTACCTAACAATGAAAGGATTTTTCCATAAACCTTGCACTTTAATTGCGTTGGTAACACAGTCGTAATCAAAAATAGCTTTTAATTGTTCATCGGTACAATAAACCAAAATATTTGTGCAGAGAAAATAGATAATAACCCTCCGTATCAAAAAGTCTTAAAAGCAAATGGTTCTAATCTCCTACTAGCAAAACGACCTATAAAAAAAAAAAACGTCAGTTTAGCAAAATGTCCTCTTAGCAAATCGTTCTACGAGCAAAAAGTCCTAAAAACAAAAGAATGTTTAGGGTACAATCAAATATCCTATCCTACTAATATTATAAATTTGAAAGTTTGTGAGGATGGATAGATGGATGGACGGATGGGTGGATGGATGTTTATTACTCTTTCACGCAAAAACTACTGAACGGATTTGGATGGAATTTGGAACACAGATAGTTTATAACCTGGATTAACACGTAGGATACTTGTATCCCGGTAGTACGTTCCCGTTGGATAATTTCCGACATCCACGCGGGCGAAGCCGCGGGCAAAAGCTACTCACTCATAAATACAAGATTTTGTAAAGGAATAGTTTTAGGTATCATCAGCGGGGTAATTGAGTAACACACTAACAGTAGGAATGGCTTTCATTTTGACAGTTCAATAATATTCATTCCGTTTTCCATTTTCCACACAATTATGTCTTTTTATTGATCCTTTGATCTACATGCTACGAAACGTTCAGAAAGAAGATGAAGGTAAATTCAAAGTTTTATTATCGATGACAATTTTAAAAGTGCCTTTTATACATGAAAATATTATCTATTGATGTGCAATGGTTTAAATTAAAAATACATAGATTTATAGAATTTCAAAGAGGATGCAGTAAACTAGATTTTTATTTCCTATTCAAATTAATATGACTACAACTCAAAGTAATAAAAAATAAAAAAACTGTAGCTTAAAATTGAAATTACGTAACTATTTACGCTAAGTAGGTAGGTACAAAATTAAATGAATAAATAACTAAATATACAAATATATCCTTTTGTTTTTTGGTAACTTAGGCGTCGAAGTACTCGTCCCCATCGCTGTCATCCGGAAACGTGCCCAGAAGACTGGCAGCATTGCCCCGTTCAATGGCAATGGCAATGCTAATTCTTTGGCCATAGATCGAGCCAGCCATCTGGCCACGTGAAGTGTCTACCAGTCGGCGAGAAACTTCCTTAAAAAGGAGACGCGCACTCGGGCCCAATGTCCCGAACGGTTTGACCCCAAACGGCTCAAAACTGTAATCACTCATAAGGTTACAGTATTTGCGCTGCTGGAGGGTCTCAGCATTCGCAGCAGCGGCGCCAGCACAGCTAGCCGTGCTTGGAACATGAGATGGCGCAAGGGTGTCGACACAGGCTGCGTCCACACCAGAGGCCTACCCACCTACGAAGGCAACAACTTCATGCTGTCTGGTCTCTTCTCATCATCACGTACCAAGCCCTTTGGCTCTAATACCGCTGGTACGCCGGCAGCGGTGAGAAGGGCTCGACGCATAATATCGTTGATGCTAGATTGCTGGCGTGCCGTGCTATACGACAAATTACATTGAAATTATACTATTTATTTATTAACCGTCTCCGGACACAAATGGGAAGATGTAACTCCAACCTGGTAAAGTGGGGCTACCTCGATGGAATGGCAGCTGGATGTGGATGTGGAGCTATGTCGCAAACTATGTTCCACCTTCTATCTTGCCCTCTGCGTCCCAAAACTTGCATTCAAAGTGACCTCTGCGCTGCCACCGATGACGCCGTGGAAGTGGCGAAGTTTTGGGCCAATAAAATATGAGAAAAGTCGTGCCAGCGACACGAAGAAGAAGAATTAAGCAAGGCACACCAACAATATATTTACAAGTTATTGTATTATATTGTCTAATTTGTCCTATGACGTAGCCGGCTATTATAGTAAGCTTAGCTTAAACTGGCAGATCGATCAACCTGCATGATTATCGTTAAGCCAATGAGCCCATCTGGGGCATAGAATGAAAATGTTCCCAAAGAAAACTTGGCTGGCGGAGGTGGTTTTAATTTGTACAGAGCTGCACATCTGCTTGACATCTTCATGAGGCCTACAGTCCGATTTAAACTGTATGGCGACTTGGACCATGACGCGTTTCGCTGCGCAGTAACCGATCCACGTGTTAACGGGGGTGAGGGGTGAGGTACTGCGCAGAGAGTAGCGCACTTCATAGCCGCCATAAAGTTTGAATCGGACTATACCTACCTCCAAAGCAAATCAAAAGAGAGCCTCAAAGAGAGTTAGTTACAAGTGCTACAAAACGTAATAAAGTCCGACATAAACTCAATAAAAACGGCAAACCTCATCACAGAATATCGTGGGAATTGTCCTGATACAGCATTAAATGATTTCACAACATTCAAGTTCAAACTTAGTGCTTATTTTACTAACTCCATGTTTATCAATGGTGTAAGTTATTAGTTGGCAAAAATACAGGAAACACTGTGTGAATGAACGCTTGTTATTATGAGTAAGTAGCCTTAATACTTATATGTAAGTGCATTAAAAGCAGTTTTGAATGTTATTAAAAGATTATGTACTTTGGTGTGACCTAATCAGGTGTTTTGATTTTGTCAAAGTTATGTTAAATAACATTTATCTGGTTTTTTTAGGAGCTACATCGATCAACTCAGCCTGTCACAGTCCACTGCTGGAAATAGGCCTCTCTCAGGCTGCGTCACAACACCGACACCCTGTCCTTCGCCTTCCGCATCCAGTCTGTCCCAGCTACTTTTTTAAGGTCATCGGTCAATCTAGTTGGGGGCGTCCCACACTAGACTTGCCGATACGCGGTCTCCACTCTAGGACTCGTCTGCTCCTTCGAAAAACATGGCCAGCTCACTGCCACTTCAGCTTGCTTACTTTGCAAGCTATGTTGGTAACTCCAGGTATTTTCCGGATAACTCATTCCGAAGCTACATACCTAAAAGGAATCCATCAGTCGAATTCCCAAATTAGTTAACTCAATTCTAAGCCAACGTTAAGTCTCATGTTGTCCCTTGGTCCCTTGTCCCATGTTATGTTGTATTGTGGCGACACAATGGAAAGACTCATTTCGTACCTAATGAAGTAATGATAGACATCTTGAGGAAACCGGGACTTGTAGTTAATATCAACACGTGCTTTCTCAGTATGAGAAGAGGCGTTTGTCCTGCAGTGGGACAGTAATAGGCTTTGTATCATTATAATATTAAGTAACGTTTGAAAATAATGAAAGCTGTGCTTTTTAGAACATCCCACATTCAAAGCACACATTCTACATTTAACAGAAAAATAAGGCCAATGGGTAAATTAATTTAATGAGAGTTCACACACTTTTAGCAATTGCCAGCTACCGCATTGCAGTTTTGTTCTAAACGTCTAAAGGTTTATTGTTTTATACACATGAAACTTCATCAGCGAATACTTAATTTGATAATGGAGCTAGAATCTACCGCCCGAGTCGCAACTATCGGTAACTTCCTGAATAAATTACTAACATGAGACACATAAAACAATTCAACTTAGTCTCTAAAGCTGTCAACTAATTAGCTCAGAGCAAATAAAAAATCAAGATATAGCGCTGTCAACAGTGACGCGAGGCCGGTTTTGTAAAAATGTGTGCCCTTAGTGAGGTGTAGTTTGGTTGTAAATTGGGTTGTATATGTGTGCGTGTGAGCGTGTATACACAGTGCAAGGTGTAGTTTTGCATGCTTCACTGTATTGTTCGCAGCGCTATTTTTTGATTTTTTATTTGGTCTGAGCTGATTAGTACCTAAATGTTTTATTTAGTGTTTCAGAAGTCAAAAACTGGTTGCTATTTTCTTCTTTAGCTATTCGCCGTCGGCCTATTTGCAAATCCTTATCACAAGACCAACTATCTTTTCAATTCTGAACAGAAAAAACCTCGCCAATAAACGAGAAGTCTAGCCCAAGAAAAAAACCTATTGCCAAAGAATGTGATTTCTTTGGCCGCATCAAAACCGTTGCTACGTTCTCTCTGTCCACTGCACCGGCGACGGTAAGCCGTGAACATACCATCGTCCGTTCGGAGTACATTAGGTGTAGTGTTCCCACGACTGGATTCCAGGTAAAACTGCCGTAAGACACGCGACACCAGGGAAATTGACAATATTGCACAATGATGGTATTACACGGTATCACATTTTTTCAATCGTCACAATAATGGACTGTTTTGCAATGAGGTCGAGTTGTTTTGTCTTCAATAATAGATGAAGACAACATAGGAGATAATTTTTCGTTGCTCCTGTACTGAAAGTTGTTTAGAAGTTTAATGAATGTTTTGGATTTTCACTTCCTAAAGTGGTGATAGCTACCAATCCAGCATTAAATTTATTGTTCCTAACATATCTTGAGACCCCATAATATCTACATAATAGACGACGCAAAGCATAAAGGCTCCCACAGACTTGGGTGACGCGACAGCGCTACACAAAGGCACCGCTCGTCGCGCGACACGCGGTGCCTTTGTGTCGGGCGTCGCGTCGGGCCAGTGTGTACGAGCCTTAATTCGCTGGGTCTAGAACCATGCCATTTTGAATAAGAGTTCCATAAATAGCGAGAAAAAATCAAGTGTAAAGTTATGATTTACATTACCTAATTACAATTCGAGGAAAATTTTATTCTAACTGTAATGTAAACCTGCCTGATCTAGGTTTATGAAAACCTGTGTTTCACGCCATCAGGAAAGACAGCACTTAGGATGGGTTTTTTGACATTTCACCCCTTAAAGGGGTCAAAGTTTGTATGAAGTTCGTAATTTTTGCCGATGGGTAATTGATAAATGATAAATGATTTTATTTCTGTAAGTAGGTTTGTACAAACACTTTTACACGTCAATCATGTTTTTTAAACTAGACGAGGTCGGCGTTTCCTATCTGACTACTCTGAGAAGAAAGGCCGAAACAAACTCAGAGGTCACAGTCTCTTTTAAAGTCCAGACATAATCTTGGTCAGGTCATGCGAAGACCATGCAGATTGGTATCTGAAATGGTCTTTTGAGGAAAGAACCACACAGTTTGAGTGGACCTGTCCAGTCAGTGCACGCATTTGTCAGTAATCGTGCAGCTCGACTCAGGAAGTCAGGACTTAAGGAGCTCAACGATTCGACGAACAATACCAAAGAAAGGACATTTGGGTAGGCCGCATAAATTACTCAAACTGCCAGATCATAATTAAAATTAAATTAGAAAAAAAAAGCAATTACCCACATAGTCTTCACATTCACAAAATTAAAATAATATAATAGGTCTTTACCTATGAAATTGCCGTTTTGTATGAAAAAATTTAAACGAATTTTTTTCATGAATTTTTTATTTGTATTAATCGAAGTAATCACCCATGCAATCAATGCATCTTTGCCATCGCAGTGGCAGTTTATTGATGCCCTTCTTAAAGAAATCAGCTGGACGGGAGGCAACAAATTCATCAAAGGCATTTTGTACTGCCTCTCGGGTATTAAATTTTTTTCCCGCCAAGAAGTTATCCAAATTCTGGAAAAAGTAGTAGTCTGTAGGCGCAAGGTCTGGTGAGTAGGGCGGATGACGGAGAGCTTCCAACCCCAGTTCTTGCAACTTGGAGACCGTCTGCTGTGCAGTATGAGGTCGCGCGTTGTCGTGCAGGAGCAGCGGAGACGAGCGATTGACCAATGCTGGTTGGAGATGCGCCAGCTTCTCCATCATTGTGTTCAGTTCTTCACAGTACACATCTGCAGTAATGCTCACCCCGTTTGGTAAGAAGCTGTGATGAATCACACCGGCGCTAGACCACCAAACAGTGACCATCACTTTTCTAGGGGTAAGTTTTCGTTTAGGGCATTGTTTAGGTGCTGAACCAGGATCCAACCAACTTGCTGAGCGCTTACGGTTATCAAACAGAATCCATTTTTCATCGCAGGTAACAATGCGGTTCAAAATTCCTTCATTTGTGTGTCTGTTGAGCAGTGCAAGGCACGTCTCGACGCGTACTTCGCGCTGGCGATCATTGAGTTCGTGGGGCACCCATTTGTCAAGCTTTTTTACCTTGCCAATTTGACGCAAATGGACCAATATTGTTTTGACGCTAACGTCGAAAGCTGCTGCTAATTCAGCCGTAGATTGTGTATCATCAGCTTCCACAATCGCCTTTAATTCGTCATTGTCGACCAAAGTCTTCGGACGACCGCGAGGTTCATTTTTCAGGTCGAATTTTCCAGAACGGAAGCGAGCAAACCAATAACAGGTGGTGCGTTGGTTTGTAGAGTTAGCTCCGTAAACGTCGTTGATGTTGCGTGCCGCTTGTGCCGCGTTGCTGCCACGACGGTACTCATATTCCATAATTACTCGAATTTTTAACGTATCCATGATGACGAAAAAGATTGAAATGCGATGAAAATGTAACACTAATCAATAAAGAAATGACTACTTTTAGAAAAAAAAATCCATGTTTTTAAAATAAAATTAATTTGAAATTAGAATTCATAGCCAAACAAAAATTATTTTGATTTGAAATGGCCAGTACTGCAGAACGGCAATTTCATAGGTAAAGACCTAATAATACTTTACAAGTAAATACTTATGTCATTGCATCGGGCGTACAACTTTTTAGTTAATATTTTCGCTTCGTAAAGTTGTGTTATCTATCCTGTGTCAATTAGTAACTCATGGTATAACATGACTGAAAAATGTAAACCTCCAGTAGGATTGTGATTTTTTTTAAACAGGAATCGAGGAAGGAAATAGGATCGGTAGAATTCCTAACAGGGCTTATTATAGTGCGTATATCTAAACATTTGGATTTGTGCCCAATTGATGGCAATGGGCTCGCCCGGTATTACATGGGACTTATTAAACATATCTGCCGAAATTTGGGTATACTAAACAGCTCTGCCCAATCCTTAAGGAACACAGGCGTGAGGTATTTTATCTAAACTCTACTTGATTTCTGGGCAGGAGTTCTTAAGACCCAAAAGCAAACCGTTGCTTAGCGACATTAAAAATAACAGAATAGGAACCGATGGTATGTTCTACTTTTCTTTGTGGTACTATTATAATTTTGATAAACAAAAGTAGCATTTCTAAATTTCAGCAACGTGTTTTCGTAAATTGGCCTCTGGTATTAGGGTATGAGGTTCTAAAAAAAGGGTTACCAAAACTATTTTGACAACGTTGTTTGGCTGGACCATAGGAGTACTGTAGCAGGAGAGACATTTTTGGTCCTTCGATCTACATAAGCAGGGAGTTGCTTGTATGTGGTAATTAGGGGACGAGGGCGAAAAACAGTGTTTAAATACATGGATGAAACACTATAATTAACACTGAATGACGCAGCTGCTTACGTTTCCCCCGTCCCCGAGCAATGTTTTGATGTTCCAAAAATATGTTTAAAAAACTACAACTTAAATGTGTCCAGCTAGGTAAACCTACTTGAAAAATTTTGATATGTTAAAAATATTCGAAGCAACGAATGTGACTAAAAACACACTAGACCCTAAATGAAACCTTCGACCGCCATTTTGCAAATCAGACGGACCCAGTCGTAAAATCCCGCCTTTTTAGAGGTCAAACGTTAAAAAAGAAAAGGAAAAATTCGAACTTGGAACACCCGGCGATGCTCCGCCCCATCTCCCGTCTCTGTCACACATTTGCTGTCTCTATCCGGGGCTTTGAAATGCGAGATAGCTTTTGTTATTCGAACCCACGTCTTCGTTTGGTGAGGGTGTAACCATCTTTATTAAAATACATTATACATTTTTAATACGATAATTACTTTTAGTGAAAAAGTGACAGTGTTTTTAATTTTTGTGCTTGGACTGTGCTAAGGTGAGGATTGCATTTATTTTTAAATTTTCTTTTTTGTGATTGGGCAGTGATAAAAAATAAAGCGTAAGTATTTATTTGATTAATAAATAAAATGAAATTGTGTTTTTGTACAAAACAAGAAATACCGCGACTGGCGTCGGTAAACGTTTTCAGAGGCATATTATATTTCATAAGAAACGTTCTGAAAACGGTTTATTTTTGAAAACTGTAGGAAAATTGCCGTGCATAAGATTGATTTCAATTTAATCTACTCTAAGTGGTAGGTTTTTTTTCTTTTAACCATGCAATCGCCCAGCCACGATTATATCTATACTTAGCTTTTAAAATACCTATTATTGACTATTTTGCCATAGTCACCATTCTTGGTGACTTTTTGTACGATCTAGAATTAGTACGTTGCAATTGAAACTATGATAGAAAGAAAGAAAATAAATTTGTATGACCCAGGTTAAGACACATAATATTCACACGAACAAAAAATAGAAAATTTAATCTTAAAAACAGTATTTTATTTTTATGAGTTCTGCGCTTTTTTTTGCACTTTTTTAAGAAACTTTTCCTTTAATGATTTTATTTGATTTATGGTATCGCTTGATCATAACAAACCATAGGTATTATTTCCACTGAAATGGCAATTGGCTCGCCCCCATGGAACTTGGGACTTAAACCTTACTGGCATAATGTGGGTGTACTGTAGGTACACCTCTGCCTAACTCTTCAGGGATTACAGGCGTGATATTATGGTAACATAAGTATTTTAAAATCCATCGAACTTTTAACTCGAACTCCCTTTTTCTAGGTATGAGTTTAATTCTTTCATTAATTCAATTCTGTGTGTTGTGTTCAATTATTTTTGTATTTGGTATGGGAACCTTGCACGGTGGTCCAATATAAATTTAAATAACTTTGATGGGGTAATTTTTCATAAGCTTCGATAATACGTTTTAAATCCATTTTGTGCATCTTAATGATGTTCTAATACTTCCTGTCACTGTTGTTTCCATAGCAAGTAACGTTAGACGAATTGGTGTGGGGTAGGTACCATAACTAAAAAGTGAAAAAAAAACCGTTTAAAAAAATAACCCTACAAAGTGAAAAATAACTTTAATTTCGGAAGTCGGTTGCAAAAAACTAAAATACAGATCCAAAGTCACCGACTTCCGAAATTTAAGTTATTTTTCAGTTTGTAGTGTTTTTTTTGGAAGTCGCTTGTGATTTTTTGGCAAAAAGTTTTATAAAAGCGAAAGGACTGTAACAGGACCGCTTTTCTGAACAAAACGACTGTTTATAGGGTGATGAGTCTGTTAATGCCAATGTAGCTTTGAATTTAGTTAGGTAGGCATTTATTTAATATATCTATACTAATATGTACTAAACTAATAATATAACAAAGCTTGACAAAGTCTGATTGTTTGAACGCGCTAATCTCTGGAACTACCAGTCGAATTTGTAAAAATATTTTTACATTTGATATCCCAATTCTTGAGGAAGGTTATATATTATTTAACATCACGCTAAGTTCCTTAGGAGTCGAGCAAAAAGAAAGAAAAGTCCGAAAGAACGCTAAGCGAAAACGAAGTAATAGCGCGGGCGGGCGATGCGATGCGACGCGGTGGGTCGCGGACCGAGGGAGTATTATAAAAGTGTGGCTATTATTTTAGTATATTGTGTATCTTACGACTTTAACGCGAACGATGTCGCGGGAAAAAGCTAGTTGTAGGTAAAGATTAAAATTATTGTTGTCAAATATTACCAAAATATGGAAAATTTCCTAAAATAGTCGTAGGGTTATTGAAATATTTTTTCTAAGTAATACTAAAGACTTGTCACTGTCGTCTTATTTAAACGTAAATAAAAAATAACAAAATCATTGCGGTTTCATTAATATACTTACATTTATGTACCTATTACATTTTATGTAAGTAGTTCCAAATTTTTTAATGAATAGTTTACAATATAAACTAAGTTAAAAGCTACCAAAAGCTTTGCAAGTAAGGTTCCCCACCAAAGCTCGAGATTTTTCTTGATTACGCCATTCACCGCATTGAGTTATAATGTACTTACTACGTACTATATTATAACTCAATGATTCACCGTCTGCACCCTAATTACGTAACACACTAACTGAATCATTTTGAAGCCTATTGCTAATCCATTGCTTCATATGTTCGAAAAATTTGTCTGCTCAACAACGTAATGCGTCTTGAATGCGAGACTTTTGGCTATTTTGTATGTGTCTATTAAATTAATGTCGTTCATTTGTAAGGTGCGTTTTGTTTGTGCAGAATAAACTATTTTTCTTTCTTTGTTTAAATAAATAACGCAATGAATGTTGTTGAATCGTCAAAATGAAACCCATTCCTACTGTTAGTGTGTTACGTAATTACCCCGCTGTTTTAAGGCTCCCGCGAGTCGCGACGCGACAGCACGTCGCGACTCTAGTAGAACAATTTCTATGAAAACTTCATAGAAATTGTTCTTCAAGTCGCGTCGCGCTGTCGCGTGAACCTATCTGTGGGAGCATTTAGGGTTAATGACGGTGGTTTCAGGGGCTGACGTACTTCAGCCCCTGAAATCACCATGAAACACAGTGAACCATCGTAGACCATTCGACAGTGGAAAGGTAAAATGGCTAAAGCGCCAAAGGCTGAAATCTCAAGAATGAATTTTAAAGTAATAAATAACTTTAAAATTCATTCTACAGATTTCAGGTTTTGGCGCTTTAGTCATTCTACCTTTCCACTGTCGATCATGGTCTACGATGATGAACGAAACTCGTATCGAAAATTATGACCGTAAAAGTTTAAAGAATACCTATGAATTTATGAGGTTCAGTCGAAAAATCAAAATCACCATTAAAAATAAGTATTTTCCACGATTCTTTTAATGACCTTTAACATCTACGTCATTCTACGTGTCTGTGGTTAGTTAGCTTGTTTTTGACATCTAAACTAATATTTAAAAAAAGAGATTTTATTTTTTGTATGTTTCTTTCACGCTAAAACGGCTGAACAGATTTGGATGAAATTTGACACATGGGTAGACCATGACCTGGATTAGGACATAGGATACCTTATATCCCGATATTCCCACGGGATCGAGACTTATGCGGGTAAAACCGCGGAGCGCAGCTAGTAATAGATGAGGTGGTACGGAACAAGGTCTAATGTCTATCGTCCACGACGCTACTTATTACACGTCATGCTACGCGACGTCAGTGTATCGTGCTCATTGGTCACATTTCATATCGAGAAACAACGTTCTATCATCTGGCCAATGAAACCGCGTGTGATAGCGTCGTGTGTTACATGTGTGCTGGGGTCTTTAATCAAAAGTAACGTGTTACAAATTCAAATTCATGATGTATCAATGAGTAGCCAGAATGTCACTGCGCTAGGATTTTAATGGTGGTTCTGAGTTTGTTACACGTACGCGGCCTACTGTACCTTTTCTAAAATTATCATCCCACAGCCTAACTTCGCCCACTGCTGGGCATAGGCCTGTCTTTTCATGTGCCAATCCTCACGCTCCAGTGCCAGCCATAAATTCAATTGTAAATTCACTGTCCAGTATTAAGGTCTCAGCGGAGTGACGATGGCACAAATATCGGATCCGTAGATTCTCCGGCGTCCGGCGATGACGTGAAGAGCTTATTACGTGCAAGGGTACGGTCTACGATTCGGCCAAAGCTTGTAATGTTCTTTAGACCTGAGAGTTTTCCCCAGAAATTTAAACAAATTAGGGAAAAACGTCGTTATAACATCCATTAAAACAATGTTACTGTATGTTGCGTGTGGACGTTGCATAAGTTATACCTACTTATTAACGTTCAATGATTAAGTTTTCAGTACAAAACAGCGGGGTACCTAATTGCGTAACACACTAACAGTAGGAATGGCTTTCATTTTGACAGTTCAACAACATTCATTGCGGTAGTAACGTTGTTGAGCAGACACATTTTT
Source organism: Dryobotodes eremita (assembly GCA_917490735.1). Taxonomy (NCBI): domain Eukaryota; kingdom Metazoa; phylum Arthropoda; class Insecta; order Lepidoptera; family Noctuidae; genus Dryobotodes; species Dryobotodes eremita. The sequence continues at coordinate 11,239,440 of OU823267.1, forward strand.
CGAATACATGAAGCAATGGATTAGCAATAGGCTTCAAAATGATTCGGATTGTGATAGATAGTGTGTTACGTAATTAGGGTGCAGGTTTTGAAAACTACCGGGGTTTGAAAGTTTTTTTGAAATCTTAATCACATTTCATATCAACCGAAATGATTTTCTTATTTTTGTTATTAAAACTAACCATGATAGGTATTAACCAGCAGATAACGCTGATCAGACAAAAAAATAAAACCGAAGGAAAATACCTTCAATTTTGATTTCGTATTGTAGGCCTATTATAGGTACCATTTTCTGAAGTAATTGTTTTATCTGCGTTATTTGTTTTGACGATAAGGAACCTAAGAACAGCACCCTGATTACGTAACACATTATCTATCACAATCTGAATCATCTAGAAGCCTATTGTTAATCTACTGCTTCATATGTTCGAAAAATGTGTCTTCTCAACAACGGAAAAAACGCAATGAATTTTGTTAAACTGCCAAAATGAAACCCATTCCTACTGTTAGCGTGTTACATAATTACCACGCGGGTCCACTCAATCTGTGTGGTTTTTCCTCAAAACACCATTTCAGACACCAATCTACATGGTCTTCACATGATCTAACCAAGATTATATCTGGAGTTCAAAAGAGACTGTGACCTCTGAGTTTGTTTCGGCCTTTCTTCTCAGAGTAGTCAGATAGGAAACGCCGACCTCATCTAGTTTTCAAAATATGATTGACGTGAAAAGAGTTTGTACAAACCTACTTACAGAAATAAAATCATAGGCTAGTTAAGATATTATCATTCTTTTTCAGAGTTTGCGTTTGTGCCCGGTTTATGACAATAGGCTCGGCCCGTATTACATGGGACTTAAACATAACTGGCGAAATGTGGGTTACTATAGGTACACCTCTGCCAAACTTTTGGCGGAATACAGGCGTGATTTTATGTTATGTTATCACAGTATCTAAAAAAAAAAGAAAAATACATTTATTTGCGATAAACATGACGCAAAGAAAAAACACACAAACACAAAAAAGAACGAGTTGGGGGTTGGGGTTGGGGGTTGGGGTTGGGCGTTGAGGGTTGGGTTGTCTGAAATTTAAGTTTTCATCACGAATACATATTTTACCCTTATAAAAATATCTATTAGCCCAGAGGGCCTAGACAAAGTAACATTCGACTATCGATGACGCTATTAGAAAAGCCAGAAAATTTATGGGCTTGACATAAGCTATCGAAATGTCACGTGATCATAGGTCAACGAATAGAAATTAGCTAGAAATTGTTAACATCATTGTGGTTCTATGAAACGAATCGACAGCGTCGAAAGATTACTTCCATAGATTTGCGTAGCCAAGTGGCACTTTTTGACAAGCGTTATCGCTAGTTTTCGATTATTATGATGGAAACATTAGCGAAAGCGATAGAGATTGTAGAAAAAGAAGCGCTCCGAAGCGAATGCCATTTGTCTAGGCCCTCAGTTAACAAAACTTCTACAATATTAATCTAGATGACAACAACAGAGAGAAAACCAGTATTTTTCTTCATTATTTCTAGGAAAGTCACGCAGTTCATCGAAACCATTTTGTTATCGGTTCATGTCCGCCCGATGTCATGTTATGAAAACATAACTTCGTATTTTTACCCGACACCAACGAAAATTCTTATAAATAATTGTTAATTGTCACGGATATTCAATATCCGTTGCATAGTGTGTATTAACTGTCGAAGACATGTTTGTTTTAATAAGAAAAAATACAAACAAAATTATTTAAAACTATTTTGGGCATACTTTTGGTAAATAAACAATCATTATTATCTGGCCTGCTTTTCAAACCCCTATGTTGTGGTCGGCTTCCATTCTAATCGGATGCAGCTGAGTACCAGTAATTTACATGGAGCGACTGCCTATCTGAAGTACACAACCCAGTTACTGGGTTAAATCAACAGTCAATGTTAGCTATTCATGCGTCTAGTCCTTAGTTCTCTGACATAATCCCTGAAAATTTTGCAACTAAAAGGTGACGAAGGAATAACGTATCAAGACTTTTCTCAACTACATTGGAGTCGGCTTCCAGACTAAGCGGAATCAGTTGAATACCAGTAATTTACATGGAGCGACTGCCGACCCAGTTACTGGGTAACGCGATACGCATTGGCGAGACAGTCTTGCAGGAATGATGTATGGTCTACATAAATACATTGTTTCCGTTAGCAATAAGTCAATATTAGTTATTGATAGTAGGGACTATTATTTTGAAGTTGCTCATTATTTCCAGTGGGGTAATTGCGTAATACTAACAGTAGGATAGGAATGGCTTTCATTTTGACAGTTCAACAACATTCATTGCGTTATTTACGTTGTTGAGTAGGCAAAGTTTTCGAACACATGAAGCAATGGATTTGCAATATCGTTTAAAATTATTCAGATTCTGAATAATAGTGTTGTTACGCAATAAGGGGCTGTATGGGTTACAGGTTTAAGGGTCAAAAAGGTTCTGGTCCTTTGTCATTTGTTTTTGGTAAAAGCTACAAACATGACAGGCGACTACAGATTATTAGTCTATGTTCGTTCTACTGCAGGGCAAATGCATCTTCGCCTACAGAGAAGCCATTAGCATTGATCACGACGCTTGCTCAAGGCAGGTTTGCGACACCAGATTTCTATTGATTATAAGTCCGTAGTTACAACAATCTGAAGAAGAAAATTCCAAAAAAGAAATATTTATAACATCAATTTTGTTTCAGATTTCTGAAGCAGTGGAGCAACTAAGGAAGATTCTGTGATGAAATCCACAAATATGGAGTCGTGTTCCGACCGCCTAAGTCCATCCAGTGACTTGACGAGCGAATCTGAAACGTCTCTACCACCATTTCCATACGACAATCAAAATGGAAACTTCTACCAAGCAGAATTGAACGAAAAACAATACTTTTCTTGCAAACAAAAAGCTAGAACGGAAGAAAAGAGCCCAAAAGATGTTTACTTACAAGAAAGTAATAAAATGACATTTGAAAATTACCTCTCACCGCCAAGAAACAAAAAGTATTTGAATTTCGAACTCAAATTGCCGCCAACCAACGACAACCTCTTTTCACAAATCGAAGGCGAAGATCGGATGCGTTCGGGCTACTTCAATGAAGTGCAAGATCTAAAAAGTTGCGTTCAAAATGAAAACAATCCAAATTTATCAGAAATGAAGCTAAGCCAACAGATTTTTGATAATGTTAATGTGAATAGTGAAAGAGAGAGAGTTCCTCAGACGTATTTTGCTGAGAATGAGAACAGTAATTTGAGGAGGTGTTTGAATTTTAATTCGGAACAAGTGCAGTGTGTTTGTGAAGCGCTGCAGCAGAAGGGTGACATTGAGAAATTAGCGGCTTTTTTGTGGAGTTTGCCTCCTAGCGAGCTGTTGAGAGGCCATGAAACGATACTGAGGTATGTATTTTGTTACTTATGGTTAAGATATTAGGTGTAAATCTAGCGAGCATTGTTAAGTGGGTATGGTAAATTAAATAATTCAAGAACTGTTTCCTAGAGAACACAAAAATTGAAAGGCCAACGCGGTTGTTTTCGTTCATAAAAGTTTATAAGTATTTGTCAATTTTAATTTTGTTCTGTTGCACCGCCGCGCCGCGCCGCCGCGATTTCAGCCGTTGGCATTTCGGCAAAGCTCGGATTTTAGCAAAGTAGGTACTTTAATACCTTTCATTACTTCAGTGTTTTGTTTGAAATCATTGAAATGTCCATGATTCCATTTACCAAGTTTCCAGGTAGAGGTGAATTATTAAGTTTGCCAAAAACATACGTGATTTACTTACCCCTATTTCTGATTTTTCTGCAACATCGTCCACTTTTTACACAGCCTTTTCTTGACTATTATCCCTATCACCTTAGGGCACGAGCACTGGTGGCGTACCATAGAGGTGTGTACCAAGAACTATACGCAATACTAGAGGCGCACTCGTTCCCGCCCAGACACCATACAGCTCTACAGAATCTTTGGTTCAAGGCACATTATAAGGAGGCTGAGAAAGTACGTGGAAGAGCTTTAGGTAAGAATTCCTTTATTGAAATGTTTTTTTAATACCTAAGAAAATAATACAAAACCTAATTACCTACATCCTGGGCGTACCCAGGGGGGGGGCAGAGGGGGGCACCTCCTGGATCTTGTATGCCTACGTACCTGCAGGTTAAATGGGTCTTGTATGCTTTACATATAAAACTTAAACAGACGGGCGATTCTTTCACGGGAGACGTCATAAACAGTTTTGTTGAAGATCCTCGAAAATTACTTTTAAAATAGGTAAATAAACAATTCAAATTTAATAAATGCATATTATTATGTTTATTTATTTGACTACCTATAAAGCAGGATCTCCTGCGGGTGTTTCCCCTACACCTAATATTTCGTGTAGCTGTCTTCGTGTAGTATGTAGGCCTGGGTAAAATTTCTGATTGTTCCCCCCCCTGGGTCAAAAGCTGGGTACGTCCATCATAGGTATTATATCGCAGTCTCTCTGTCTGTCTTTCTCTTATATTCAGCGCTGCCTCTGGTAATTTAGATGTGCTTATGTGGCCGTGACCATCAAGGAGGCTTATTTGCAATTGTATCTTTATGTAGCAAGACTTAACAGCATTGTTGTAGATTACAATACATACTACATACATGTAATATCATATAAGGTATGCTTGGTAAAGGCTAATTCAATATTACGGGCCGTTTTTACATTAAGAGATTTATTAATGTTACGATACCAGCGAAAGGAGAAAGAATCATCATTCTTTCTGCTTTTTGCTTTCCTTTCGACATTCGATATGGATAATTATGTCTTTAAGTATAGAGATAATTATCCTTATCGAATGCCGCAAGGAACTGTACTAGGTCCAATAATTTGCGTATAACGGTTGGTTTAGGTGAAAAGTAAAACATATTTGGTATGATTTTATTTTAAGTTTTAATCTATACAACTAAATGAAATTTAAGTGTCTGTTTGTAATGTCAAAAGAACAGCTTTTTACTAAATGCATTTGAAAGTATAATTTATATTTAAACAATCAAAAAAAAATATTGTCTGTCTGTCTGTCTGTTTGTTCCGGCTAATCTCTGAAACGACTGAACCGATTTTGATGAGATTTGGTATAGGTATACTTTGAAACCTGAGGATGGACATACTTTTTATCAACATACCAAGCGAGCAAAGTCGCGGGCGGAAACTAGTAAAAAATATTTTACTTTTAGGTGCAGTAGACAAATATAGGTTAAGAAAAAAGTATCCGCTACCGAAGACGATATGGGACGGAGAGGAGACGGTGTACTGCTTCAAAGAAAAGAGTAGAAACGCCTTGAAAGACTGCTACTATAGAAATAGGTAAGATAACAGTTACGTTGTTTGTGTGATTATGAAAAAGAAAGAAACATTTATTAAGAGCTTGTAAACAGTGGCTTCTCAATGAATAGCGAGATTTTTGTGTGTGTGTGGCTCGTGGCTAAATAATAACAGCTGAACGGGTCGATCGGTCAGGTTAAGCTACGCTTGCCGCGGTTGGTCCGTGGATGGGTGACCATCTTTACATATCGATAACCCTCCGTGCCTCGGAAAGCACGTTAAGCCGTTGGTCCCGGCTGTCATTCGTGGATCTTTGACAGTCGTTACGTGTCGTCACAAGCTTGAAAATCTGACAACCAGTCGTACCAAGGGGTATGGTATTACCCAGTAACTGGGTTGTGGAGGTCAGATAGGCAGTCGTTCCATGTAAAGTACTGGTATTCAGCTGCATCCAGTTAGACTGGAAGCCAACCCTTACATAGTTGAGAAAAGTTTAGGCAGATGATGATTGACTTAGGCATATACTACTAGAACCTGTTGGGTGAGGATTTTTAAGTGTGCTGCGGATCACAGGACCAAGGGCTTGCAAGCACTTTCCAGGATAATCACGAATGGTGGGCGTAAAGCGGCGGGGTGGGTAATTGCGTAAACACTAACAGTAGGAATGGCTTTCATTTTCACAGTTCAACAACATTCATTGCGTTATTTACGTTGTTGAGCAGACCAATTTTTCCAACATATGACGCAATGGATTAGCAATATACTTCAAAACGATTCTGATTGTCATTGATAGTGTGATACAGAATTAGGGTGCGAGTCTATTTTTGCTGGAAACAACATGGGAATAGTTCTTGTAAATAAAATGTTAACTAATTGATTTTATACCAACTTCTAAAAGGATGAGATTTTAAGTTTGACTGCATTTAGTTTGCGTGCGTTTAAAACAAATCTTGATTCCATTTGTCGTTTTTTACAGGATTTATTTAATTAACAATAAAACTCATTGCCGTCACAGGTACCCCACTCCTGATGAGAAGCGAGCTCTCGCACAGAAGACAGGCCTGACCCTCACGCAAGTGTCCAACTGGTTCAAGAACAGAAGACAGAGGGACCGCACTCCACAGCAACCAAACAGGCCGTGAGTTTCTGTCTTTAATCAAAATCATAGTTTATATTATATTCAAACAAGCTGACGGCCCAACGGCACCGCATTACCAAATTGATATTCTATCAGCGATAATGATGATAGAAATCCAAAAATGTTGTGGATACCAACATTATAGCTCCCTCTGCTGCTCTATTATCTTCTAATATCTTTAGAAATGTTTCCCAATTACAAGCAAACGAGACATTTCAGGTGCCACTCAGGTCTCCCTCTGCCAATGACAGCATTGGCAATGATGCCTCTGTTATTTCAAATGCCCCCACAGACAGCAGACTAGCACGCGTAGCTGAACCACCTTTGTCTCCACTCTACGAAGACAAAGTGATACAATTTTTCTTCACTATGATTTCGCGCCGTAGAAATCTTTCTACAATCTGTCATTTTGTCTTTCATTTGTTTATTTATATCTGTACTTGATTGTACACCAGAAAATATATACCAAAAAAAAGAGAAGGCCAAAGACAAGTGGCAATCGCTTTCAAAGCGTTTCCTATTTCTACAACTTTCAACAGGATTGACATAAGGTTTTCGGTAGCATATTGCCACTTGTCATAGGCCCTGTCTTTTTTTGTTATATATTTTCTGGTGTACAATAAAGTACAGATATTAATAAATAAATAAATGAAAGACAATATGACAGATTGTAGAAAAATTTCTACGGCGCGAAATGTTATTGAAGAAAAATTGCGTCACTTTATCTTCGTAGAGTGGAGATAAAGGTGGTCCTGCTACGCGTGCTGGTGGTAAAACATCACTGCTGCCTGTGGGGGCATTTGAAATAAAAGAGGCATCGTTGCCAATGCTGTAATTGCCAGAGAGAGACCTGAAATGTCTCGTTTGCTTGTAATTGGGAAAATTGTCGAAAGTTTTTCTCAGCAGGGGCTGGTATGTTAGTATGCTGGTATAAGGTTGTTACTTTTCAAAAGATGAAATAATTATTATAAAATCTCCGTTCCCGTACCTTTTGTCTTTGAGGTCACAAAATCATTCTCTTTAAAATATTTCCTGCATAACCTCGAAAAATCACTAGTGGTCAAATTCACCTTGTTTTGAATATATCCCTTTGAAATTTCGTTATAACAATTTCTTCACATCTAGAAAAGCTACGTAGAGCGTCCCATTTTTACATTACTATTATTTGCAACAAACTTTTAGCGACATCTAGATGGAACTAATTGGTAGTAATCTTCCCCAATACACCAGTATCCATAGGTACCTTTATACTGAAACATAGCAACGTCAATTGACGGCAATTATTCATCCCATTCTAAGAATTTTAGTCCATTCGATTCTTCTTTGTTTTAACACACAGGGTACAGTTTCAAAGCTCAAAAATCAAAGCACCGACACTTATCGACTTCAGCCAATCAGTATACTATACATTATCAGTAGTAACAGTTCATGTACGAGAGGTACGCTCTCGACGTCTATTTGCTACTCGCCTTTGTAAATCCAACGCTGGGTCGCGTTCACCACTTCATCGTTTAGTTGAGACATATAACAATGAGTTTAATTCAATCGACATTCTTTTTCTTAGTAAAAATGCGTTTAAGTAGCAAATCCAAGCAACCCTAAAGGATCAGCAAAGTATTGTATAATGACGTAACGTTTGATATTAGTACGCACACAAACCTACTTTAATTTCTTTTTTTTTAAATTTTTTTTTTTTGTCTCTTTTATAAATTAAAAAATCCAGATATGAGTTCCGGGATAATTGCCGTTTGTATAGGTATTGTATCTGTGTTACTAGCTAGTTTTTTAAATACTTCATATTGTAATCTGTGGAAAACGTAGTGGGTAGCATAATTAAAAATGTTATATTTAAGGTATTGTGACTGTTTTTTATTGTGCTACTGTTTGTTTTTCCTTAAATAAATAAATTAATAACAGTAGTTATAGGCATACGTACACTCAATGGAAAAATTGTATGCACTCAGCAAAATTCTAAAGCAAGTTCTCGTAGAGTATCGCGTAACTAAGTATAGTGTGCGAAGATGATAATATAGATAAATAAGCCCAACACCTCATAATTTCAATCAATACCTACTTTAGGAATTAAGTCGTCGATCCTGGCTTTTGTACGCAGATTTTTCAGACAGATTTTTTGACAGTCGGCAACGGTAATGCGTTACCAAGTACACACACAGACAACACGGTTGCGGAAGTCAGATAGGCAGTCACTCCATGTCATCATCTATCTTTCTAGCCATTTCCCATGTTGGGGTCGGCTTCCAGTCTAACCGGATGCAGGTGAATACCAGTATTTTACATGGAGGAACTGCCTATCTGGCCTCCACAACCCAGTTACAGGGTAATACGATACCCCTTGGTAAGACTGGTCGTTGTTGGTGGTGATTGTCATGTAAAATACTAGTATTGCAACTGTATCTAATTAGACTGAAAAAAATACCTCAACTTGACGATGACTTTAAATTAGGGCTGATTTTTCAATAGGCGGATAAGTTTTATCTGAAGAATAAATATGACAGTCCTACTAATATTATAAATGTGAAAGTTTGTGAGGATGGATGGATAGATGAATGGATAGATGGGGATGGATGTTTGTTACTCTTTCACGCAAAAACTACTGAACGGATTTCGATGGAATTTGGAACACAGGTGAATTAACACGTAGGATACTTTTTTATCCCGGTAGTACGTATACCCGTGGGATAATTCCCGACATCCACGCGGGCGAAGCCGCGGGCAAAAGCTACTTTGATATATTTCTAACCGCCATATTTATTCTTCTAATAAACTTTATCAGAGTATTGAAAAATCAGTCTTAAAGTAGGAAATTACTGTTGAATTCCTGTAAGTGGGTACATATTTATGACTGTTCGTGACTATACACACGGTGCCATGGTAACCTTCAGACGAAAAAACGTCGACACACGTCACCAAACAATGGAGCTCTGACTCGAAACAATAAATTGTTAAACTTTATTTACTTAACGTTTATTATTAAGCTTGAGTGTGTAGGTAGGTCTGGGTTGAAAGTTTATGGACCGCAAAAGGGCGATTTAAAAATTTTGCTTTTGATGTGATTTTTTCGTTCAGTATACTTTCTTTTCAAACTCAAATTCAAAGCATTTATTTCAAATAAACCAATTACAGACACTTTTGAATTGTCAAGGGGTCGGTTACCCATTCCAAAGCGTAGTAGGTACCCATGGAGAAGAAGGGGCATGAAACTTCATGGACACTCTTTTAAATCAAAATATGGTTACAAATGATAAATGATTTTATTTCTGTAAGTAAGTTTGAACAAACACTTACACGTCAGTCATATTTATAAACTAGATGAGGTCGGCGTTTCCTATCTGACTACTCTGAGAAGAAAGGCCGAAACAAACTCAGAGGTCACAGTCCAGACATAATCTTGGTCAGACCATATGAAGACCATGTAGATTTGTGTCTGAAATGGTCTTTTGAGGAAAAACCACACAGATTGAGTGGACCTGTCCAGTCAGTGCACGCATTTGTCACAAAATATTGGTTACATCATTCATGTTGAAATTATGCATGTGAGAACTATGCAGAACGTTAAAAGCGTCCGTAATAAAATACAAAAACAATTCAAATATTAAAATAAATTAAAATAAGCCGTAGCAGCTAAGAAATGACCTGGGGGGTAATTACGTAACACACTAACAGTAGGAATGGGTTTCATTTTGACAGTTCAACAACATTCATTGCGATATTTACGTTGTTGAGCAGACAAATTTTTCGAACATACGAAGCATTGGATTAGCAATAGGCTTCAAAATTATTCAGATTGTCATAGATAGTGTGTTACGTAATTAGGGTGCAGTACCTACCGACGGCGCCCGTTCCCGAACATGACTTTCAGTCACTCACTATTGTTTTAGATCATTGTTTGAAATGTTAAAGAAATTAATATAGTAATTATATACTTACTAGCTTTTGCCCGCGGCTTCGCTCGCGTTAATTTAGACTTTGACTATAAATTAGGGTTATAATTCAATCATGATTCGAAAGACACGTGGCGCCATCTATTATCATAAGAACGTTATTGTTGTTTTCCTCGGGAACAGTACTTTTTTTCGGGATGAAAGGTACCCTATGTCCGTTTCTGTACACCTTTTTTTTTTTTTTTTTGGTTGGGAAATCATCAAATGACCTCTCCCGCTCTGGGCGGAGCGGAAGGGCGTGTCAGACTCTTACTGACTAAAACCCACCCGTGTTCCTTCAGTTGCCTGTGCGCCAGGGCCACGGTAACTCTTTCGAACCTGACAACGTATATGCAAAATTTCAGGATGCTCGGTTCAGTGGTTTAGGCGTGAAAAGGTAACAAAAAAACTTACTTTCGCATTTATAATATTAGTTAGGACGTTACTCAAGACATATGGTGCCGAAACATGGACACTGACAGTCGGGATGGTCCACAAATTAAGATCGCTATGACTATCTATTAAGATGGTTATGCTCGGAGTTTCTTTAAAGGATCTAAAATCAGAAATGGAGTTATCTGGAAAAGAACCGGAGTTACCGACATAGCTTGCAGAGTAAGCAAGCTGAAGTGGCAGTGGGCTGGCCATGTTTGCCGAAAAGGACCGAAGGCCGGTGGAGCAGACGAGTCCTGCGGGGTAATTACATAGCACACTAACAGTAGGAATGGGTTTCATTTTGACAGTTCAACAACATTCATTGCGTTATTTACGATGTTGAGCAGACAAATTTTTCGAACATATGAAGCAATGGATTAGCAATAGGCTTCAAAATGATTCAGATTGCGATAGATAGTGTGTTACGTAATTAGGCTGCTGGAGTGGAGACCACATATTGGCAAGTGTAGTGTGGTACGCCGACCAGCTAGAACAGGGATCACCAACTAGTTTCATTGAGGGTTCGTTTTAAAAAATAATATGTCTGTCGCGTTCCGTTTGGTAGACGATTAATAGCAACAAAGATGAAAAATATCAAAATGTTTATCTTACCATTTTTAGATTAAGTTTTAGTTATAAATTTTACTGTTTACTTTAGGTCCGCACAAAATAGGTCGGCGGTCCGCCATTTGTTGACTCCTGAGCTAGATAGATCGACGAAATTAAAATGGTGGTTGGGTCAGACAGACTGGATGTGGAAAGCGAAGGACACGGTGTTGTGGCGTAGCTTGGGGAGGCCTATATCCAGCAGTAGGCTGCTATAGGCTGAGTTGATTGAATAATATTCTAAAACAAGGAACAATATAGATACTTTTGCACGCTTTCGAAATGTATAGGAGAAAACAATTTTTAGTGTTTGTTGTCATCAATATGTACTTTAATAATGTGCGTTTCCAAAAGTCTATCTTAATTACTGTTTTCTGAAATGTTTATTATATAATAAACATTTAAAAACAACTAAAAAAGTTAATAAAAAAGTTAATAAATAATTTAAATTCAGTCCATCATTCTAAAACCCCTGCGTTGAAACATGACATTTATTAAAAAAAAAAAAATGCTGTACCATACATCCATACATTTTGATCGCGTAGGTATTGCATTTTTCTATGAAAAAGCCGTATTTTTTTTGATAACCAACGAATAATTTGTAAGCTAGGGGCTCTAGAATCATGCGCTAAATTCATGGTTACAGTTTGCACGTCGGTGTCCCTGCCACCCTGTATGTATAGATTGGGTTTGCCACTTTCATGTTCAAATTATTACAGTAGCCAAGCCCCCACATGTTCGAATATTGACCGGCGAATCTTTAACAAATGTTTTTGTAACATTAAAAACACTTTTTTTCTCCGTAAGGGACTGTGCATTGTCATAAATCCTCATTATGGGCCATTAATCAATGGGCACAGAACAAAGGTCAGAGACTAAAAAAATAACGCACATGTGGACTATGGATGGTCATTAATGACGCTACGGATTTGTGAATTTGTCATTCAGAAAGAATACGTTTATGGACAAAAGAGTGATTACTTACTTTAAAAATACTGCTGTTTTTACTAACTTAGTACAGCGGGGTAATTGCGTAACACACTAACTGTAGGAATGGGTTTCATTTTGACAGTTCAACAACATTCATTGCATTATTTACGTTGCTGAGCAGACACATTTTTCGGACATTTAGAGCAATGGATCTGCAATATCCTTCAAAATGATTTAGATTGTGACTGATAGTGTGTTACGCAATTAGGGTGATGGAAACCTAAAAGTAACGGTTACCTATGCATGACATAACAAAATTTCATTAACTAGGTAAATAGTTACATACTTAGGAGGCAGGAAATCCACGACATATAAAAAGAACCGGCTAAGTGCGAGTCGGACTCTCGCACCAAGGGTTCGTACCATTCTCAATCTATAAAAACGGCAAAAACATCATGTCTGTTATATGGGAGCCCCCTTAAATATTTATTTCATTCTGTTTTTTTGTATTTGTTGTTATAGCGGCAACAGAAATACATCATCTGTGAAAATTTCAACTGTCTCACTATCACGGTTCATGAGATACAGCCTGGTGACGGAGGGATAGACAGATGGACGGACAGCGGAGACTTAGTAATAGGGTCCCGTTTTACCCTTTGGGCACGGAATTCTAAAACATGGTTAATGACATGTTTCAAGAACAAACTCAACCTCCAGGATTCTAGGGAATGGTTCAGATTTTGTTTCATCTAAAGCAGTCACCCTGTTTATTAAACAGTTTCTTTTTTAACCGACTTCAAAAAAAGGAGGAGGTTCTAAATTCGACTGTATGTTTTTTTTATGTTTGTTAGCTCAGAACTTTTTCTGAGTGAACCGATTTGGATGATTCTTTTTTTATTTGAAAGCTGGTGCTTCACATGTGGTCCCATTTATATTTGATCAAGTTCTGACCAGTAGTTTTTGAGTTATCCTTAATACTGCATATTTTTTCCACTTCGTTATATTGATGATGTTTTAATCATTTCTTGTCACGGTTATTTACATATCAAGTAGTGGTATACGAATGTGTGTGGGGTAGGTACCACAACTAAAAAGTGAAAAATAAAAACATTTTTACAAAAAAACAACCGACTTCCAAAAAAAAAAACACTAAAAAGCATGAAAAATAACTTTAATTTCGTGCTTGTGTTTCCCAAAAGTTAAGGGGGCTGTGCCAAGCCGTGAAAATCATATTTTCTTACGTTTTTTGCAATTTGCAGGCCAGTATCAGGTTGTGTGTTGATCTAAATATAATTCGCGGCCGTAACAAATATGACTTTACAGAATTATAATCATTAGAATCAGCAATACAACTCCTTAAATTAGAATTGGCCTTAAATGTCATGATTTCATGAGATAGTAATTCAATAGGGTAACATGAACTTAGATGTATCTAAGTTCATGTTACCCTATTGAATTACTTAGATGTATCTAAGTTCATGTTTGCTGATTCTAATGATTATAATTCTGTAAAGTCATATTTGTTACGGCCGCGAATCATGTTTCAATCAACATACCACCTGACAGTGACCTGCAAATTGCAAAAAACGTAAGTATTTTTGAACTTCGCAGGCTACCTGAGCACGTCCTCCTTAACACAGAGGTGCATGTTCGTTCAACCTTAATGCTAAGAGGGTTTTCTTTGTTTCAGTGAAATGCTAGTGCCAGCTCAATACGCGGGACCACAAGGTGGCTTGGCGCAGGCATTACTCCCAAATGCCTACTACCACCAACTTCAAGACCCAACGCACTATTTACACGGAGGAGCACCGTGAATGTTGCCATATGAATAAACTAGTAAAAATAATACCAGTAACAAAAAAGTGTAATATTTGACAGAAAATAGACTGTGAACAAGTGTTATTTAAATTAAGTATTTAGACCTATTTTGTTGTTTTGAAGCACCTATCAATAGATGATTGTAAATAGTTAATTTTACTTTAAAATTTAAAGATTTATTGTTAGATGAATATTGCACTAGGTAGAAATGATGCATACCTTTGCTCAATCGGTTTATGTTTTAAAACTATGAATATAGTCAAGGTTCGAGTGAATAGATCATTTATATACAAGCGTGTACCATGTTTAACGGCACCATCGTCACCTCAAGTCTCAACATCTGATTTTTATGGAGTCAAACGCGAGGTTATCCAAAATAAGGGAAATCGCTGCGCGAACTGTTACCACGAATTCAGAACATAGTTTACCAACCAGGGTTGAAATTTTTGGTGGGTTATTAAAAAAAAAAATTGCTGTTCCATACATTTTGACGGTTGACCGTGTAGGTATTGCACTTTTGTATGAACCAGCTGATTTTTCTTTAAATACCCGACGACAAATTTCTACGCTGTTGGGTCTAGAATCATGGGCTGCTTGGTAACACTGCCCATCGATGTCCCTTACACCGTGTATTTACATACGAAAATAAAAACAAAATATTTAAGTACCTAGACTTAAATATTTTGACGTCTTTCATTCTGAAACATGTTAGTTTAGAGTTCAGCTCACTGGTTTTATATTGCCAGTAATTTGGCCAACACGTTCTTTTGTGAAAAATATTCTATATTTAAATTTTTGATTTTTTTGATAAAAGTACTGATTATGATTTTGAAAAGTTTTAGGTACTTACTAAATATTTTTACGCGATGATTCGTCGTTATTAAAAAAAAAATATATAATGACAGAGAAATGCACGGTGAAAACCGACACAATGAGCCATAGCGAAGTGTTTGCTCGGTATTTTAGATTTTCAGATAAAACATCTGAAATCGAGATACACTAGCCACTTTTCTTTACATATTATTTTATTCGTCGGTCCTTGGAATTGAATACTAAAAACACACCCTGTGCTGTGTGGGACTTAGTAGATCTTTAGGTATCTATCTCTAGGGTTGATATAACTTTTACTAAAGGCACGGCATGGGGTTTTTATGCGACCAATAGAAATAGATCTTAAATGTATGAAAAATTAAATTGAAATTTCAATGATGATACCTAAAGACGTCGCGACATGCCGGATACTGCGGCATCGTTGCCATTGAAATTTGAATTTTATGTCATACCATTAATTTTAATGCGATTTTTATGCGACAAATAGAAATATTATTTGTCGCATAAAAATCCCTTGCCGTGCCGGCAATGGGCCCCGGCCCTTACCCGTCCTACATTAAATGTTTTACTTATTTTATGTGAACTCGAGTTCCTTATAATTAATTTCCTATTACGTACGTATCCTACTTAATTATATTTATAACCCAATAGTTCCTAATTGCCATGCACTTTAATTTTAGTTTAATTGATTTAGTAATAATTTTAAATGGTTAAAACTTGATGGGTATAAAAATATTGCAAGTAAATAGATATTCAGTAGGTGCTTGGATTCTTGACACATCGCGCTTTAAGGCTCCCACAGACAGGCGCGACGTGATAGCGCTACACAAAGGCGCCGCTCGTCGCGCGACACGCGATGCTTTTGTGTCGGGCGTCGCGTCGCGCCAATGTGTACGAGCCTTTACGCACCTGTCCCACCCCTGACGAGGAAGCGATAAGCTATTAAACGATTTTCTCGCTTAAGAAACGTAATCCACTTTAATTATGTCCTGGACTGTACACGTTGTGTCCAATTGGTAATCTGACCAGCTGCGAAACTGTCCAGCTGAGAATCTATCCAGTTGCGAATCTGTCCAGTTGCTCCGGAGGGGAAAGATTATGGGTCTCGTGTAAGTAAAAGAGATACATATTATATTAATATTTGATCGCTGACTGTTCATACCGCCGCCGCCGGTTGGTACTTACTTGTTTGTTGCAGCAACAAGATCTATCAAAGAGATTAGGTACTCGGTCGCTTGGCGAGCAGAACACTCGCTGAGAGACTCACGCTTGTTACATACGCATACCAGCGAGTAATCGCTCGTCGCCGTCGCGTACTCGCTGCTCGTTGCTCGCCAACTCGTTCTTATTTGCTAGCTCCACTCGCTTCTCGTTAATCGCCGGCGCGGGGAGACAGGTGCCCTAGGGCCGGCGCACAACTGGCGTGGCGCAGCGCAGCGCATTCGTCACTGCCAAACAAATATCGACCTTGCCCAAGTTGATTTAAAGTTGAATATAAATAAACTTCCATTAGCTCGAGAGCGCGTCTAAGCGGAAAGAGGCGAGCATCCCTAATTATTCATTCTCAACCTTACTTGTAAGCTTGCAACATTGACATTTGTTTGGCTCTGACATGACAATCGCGCCGCGCTGCGCCTCACCAAGGGCCTAACGGTGTCCGTAGTTCCGACCGAAGTTACGGGTGGTTCCTAATTCGTATCACTAGCATACATACGATTAGTCCGGGGCCAGAGCTAAAATAAGTGACATCACGATTTTACCGTTGTCCTTACTCCCGATGTGTTTTTCCCCGTCCGAAAAGTTAATTAATAGGGAGTAGGGTTCCCTTCTAAGTATTGAACTACTTTCGGACGGGCCCATATCTTTGTTGACGGACTGAGAGAGTAGGCCCCCAGGTGTGCACCGGCCCTAAGAAAGAGACTATCACACAGGTATGAGTGACAGAGGTGACGCTCTACAAAGCCTAAGTTTTTATAATATTCGATGTGCCACATTTAGCCTAGGCGGTTATTTTCCACGCACTGGATTTTCAACGCTCTGCGTAGCGCCGAGAGTTGAAAATCCAACAGTGTTTTCGACTCGTGAAGGGATGCGCTTTATTGGATTCTCAAATCTTGGCTCTGCCACCCTGGGTATTCGGCCGGGTTCTGTAGTTAAGATTTTGTTTATTATATTAAATTAATCCTACTTCGCCTCAAAGTTATGATTTTGTGATTTGTGTTCAAAATATTGAATTGTTTAGTATCTTTGTAATTTTTAGGAGCTGTTTAAGTTTCAAACCATTGTATTCTAGTCGGGAAGCGAATTAAAGTTCTATAAGAATTAAATATTGTTTTGACTACATTTTTTGCAGTGTACCTACCAAATTATTCATTTTGTCAGCAAACAGTAAACCAGTAAATTGGGTGTATTGCAACTATTGAGGTGAAAAACATTTTTTAGAAAAAAGTTCATCTTTTTAATGAAACATTTAACATTCTCAATATTAAAACCATATAATGCTATATTATTTTTAATATAGAGAATGATAACTCAAACTCAAAGCATTTATTTCAAATAAACTAATTACAGGCACTTTTGAATTGTCAAGGGGTCGGTCAGTCAGAAAAATCTAGAAGAACCGGCAAGAAACTCCACGGACACTCTTTTAAATCAACATAACGTTACAAAAAATTTGGTTACATTATTCATGTTGAAATTATACATGTGAGAACGATGTAAAAAGACGTGCATTTTAAAAGCGTCCGTAATAAAAATGATAAAAACAAAAAAGAAAAAAACAATTCAAATTAAGATAAGCCGTGGCAGCTAAGAGATGACCGGTCCCTACTGACGGCGCCCGTTCACGAACATGACGTATGGATCAACACCATTCAGCTCAACCATTTTGAAGAGAACTTAATGATCCAACACACACGCCACCGCCAGCGAGACATTTGCGTGAGCATGACATACTCTCGGCTGCCAGGGCTCATTCAAGTCAATGAAAGATGATCCTAGTAAATGGTATTATAGAGGTAGGAGGAACAGGGTGTAAAGTTCACTCATACTCTATAGAAAAGGGAGGATCCTCCGACCAGACGGGTGTTGTGTCTGGTGGGCAAATGCCCGACGGTTGATGTCGGGATGTTGTATATATGCTAGTTGCGCGGTAAACTCTGCTTGCGCGATGCAGGATTTTACGTGACGTCAGTCTGACGCGTAGCTCGCATATGGCGTTGTAGATGCCGCTACAGTAGCTTTATAGTAGACACATAGTGCTCACATATGTGCTATGTAATTATACATTACAAAGAGATTGAATTTATACAATGCAAAGACAGTTATTACAATCTTCAGCAGGTCCAACAATATTTTCGAATGCTAATTAATAATTTATGCGCCCCTGTAGAGCAGGACCAGCGTTTAGCCAAGCATCTTTGTCAGCGATGTAATCCCCCAACTTATAATATGCTTGGCCGCATAGTGTGCGTTATATACAAGATTTAAATTTCGTTTCATTCAGTTTGAGTATGTGGGGAGGTATTTTATTGTAACATTTTAAACAGTACCCCATGAAGGATGACCCTACTTTAGCCAGTCTGAAACCTGGTTGAACTAATTGGTCCCTATTTCTAGTCATATAGTTGTATCTTTCACCTTTTTTACTGAAAATATTTAAATTTTTCCTTACGTACATGATGTTTTCATAGATATATTGACAAGGTACCGTCATGATGATAATATTTTTAAACAGTTCCCTTAGGGAATCGCGCCTGCGGAGGCAATATATTGCTCTGATGGCTCTTTTCTGCAGAATAAAAATAGACTCGATATCTGCAGCCCGTCCCCATAGTTAAATATCGTAAGACATGATAATAGTATGGTAGTAGTAGTTTCAGTTACTTTCATAGGAAAGTAACTGAAATAGACTAGCCTCGCAGTATCTACATCAGTAAATTGAAGGATTTTTCTTACAGCTTATGCTGCTGAACTTAGCCCTCCTGCAAGAGATGTTAAATGAGATCACCATTGCAGCCTTGTTTTTAGCAAATAAATGATATTTCTATTTCTATTTCTATTGAGTCAAGCGTGATCCCTAGGAAAACAGTTTTATCGACGTATTCTAGTTTCTCCTTATTCAATACTATGTCACAATCACTACTTTTAACATTCGGTAAAGCAAATCTTATGCATTTAGTTTATTTCCCATTTAATACTAAATTATTAGCAGTGAACCAATTTTGTACCTGTAGTAGTGCGTTATTTACGTCGTCAAGATTTGATGCACGTCTATTTATCTTAAAAATTAAGGAAGTATCGTCAGCAAATAACACCATTTGTGGTTGTTTTTTTAATAAATGAGGTAGATCGTTAATATATACTAAAAAGAGGAAAGGACCTAATATTGAGCCTTGTGTAACACCCATTTTTACTTTTAAACCAAATGAATTGACTCCATTTATTTGGACTTTTTGTTGTCTATCATTTAAGCAACATTCTACTAAACTGAGCACAAGTTTATCTAGTCCGTAATGCTCAAGTTTTAAGAGTATGGTTTCGTGTTCAACGCAGTCAAATGCCTTGGAGAGGTCACATAAGATTCCTATAGCATCTTGGCCCTCCTCCCACGCTGTAAATATGTGTTTCAATAAAGTGACACCGGCGTCAGTCGTACAACGTCCGAGCTGTATGGCCGAGCTGTATGGCCATACAGCTCGAACAGTTCTTTCCCTGCTTATCCTAATAACTCTAGTGGCCCAGTTACTAAATAAAAAGTCAGGGCAAATATCTTTTGTTTTCCTTTCAAAAGTTTTATTTACGGTTCAGAACATTTCACTTATTATTAAGGGTACTATTGAATCTATTTCATTTTGCCAGTCGTTACTGGTCTAAATTGTATTTGCACTTTTTGCAATGGTGTTTTAAACTTAAAAGATTCCGTTTGTCCACTATGGTCAGACGACAGATAATTAACTATGGCTATGGCAGAAAACATTATCGATACAGCTAGCAGAAGTTGGAGTTACTCTAGTTGGTTCTGTAAAAACATTAGATAAATTTGAACAATTTAAAAACTTTTTTTCCAAAAAAACAACCGACTTCCAAAAAAACACTAAAAAACGTGAAAAATAACTTTAACTTCGGAAGTCGGTGGCCAAAAATGAAAATACACAACCAAAGACACCGACTTCCGAAGTTAAAGTAATTTTTCACGTTTTTTTAGTGTTTTTTTTGGAAGACAGTTGTTTTTTTGGAAAAAAAGTTTTTAAATTGTTCAAATTTATCTAATGTTTTTACAGAACCAACTAGAGTAACTCCAACTTCTGCTAGCTGTATCGATAATGTTTTCTGCCATAGCCATAGTTAATTATCTGTCGTCTGATGAATTAATGTGGGGTAGGTACTACAACTAAAAAGTGAAAAATAAAAACTTTTTTACAAAAAAACAACCGACAAGTAGCAGAAGTTGGAGTTACTCTAGTTAATTCTGTAAAAACATTAGATAAATTGAACAATTTAAAAACTTTTTTCCAAAAAATTTACTTCCAAACTGACTTCCAAAAAAACACTAAAAAAACGTGAAAAATTACTTTAACTTCGGAAGTCGTACTGTTCAATTTATCTAATGTTTTTACAGAATTAACTAGAGTAACTCCAACTTCTGCTACTTGTCGGTTGTTTTTTGTAAAAAAGTTTTTATTTTTCACTTTTTAGTTGTAGTACCTACCCCACATAAATTCATATACCCGTACTTGATATGTAAATAACAGTAGCAGGAATTTATTAAAACATCATCAATATTACTAAGTGGAAAGAATACGCATTATTAAGGATAACTCAAAAACTGCAGGTCAAATCTTGATCAAAATATAGGACCACATGAGAAGCACCAGATTACAAATAAAAAAAGAATCATTAAAGTTGGTTCACCTAGAAAAAAGTTCTGAGGTAACATACAAAAAAAAATACTGTCGAATTGAGAACCTCCTACTTTTTTTGAAGTCAGTTAATAAAAATCAATAGCAGTAAGTGGATAATACATAAATGGAGGGGCTCGTGGCTGAATAATAACAGCCGCAGGGGTCGATAGAAGGTTAAGCTACGCTTGCCGCGGTCGGTCCGTGGATGGGTGACCGTCTTTACATACCTACCCTACGTGCCTCGAAAAGTACTTAAGTAGTACTTTAATTAAGTACAGTTAGTAGTAATTGTTGTATCCTTGATTGTCGTCAGGGGTCGTCAGAAGCCCGGAAGTCTGACAACCAGTCTTATCAAGGGGTATCGTATTATCCAGTAACTGAGTTGTGGAGGTCAGATAAGCAGTCGCTCCTTGTAAAATACTGGTCTTCAGCTGCATCCGGTTAGACTTGAACCTAACCTCAACATTTAATTGGGAAAAGACTTGGCAGATGATTCTAGTCGCGGTACCTTTTTTGTTTTAATATTTAAGAACATCATGTAATTTATGCCTAAAGATATCATCTGACGAGGACTCCGTGCTTCGCATATCGAAATTGAAGCACCGTACCGATCTATGTATGTGTGTAAATAAGTTTCTTACTTGTGATATGTTACTCCTTGACACTTTTTTTGGGATATAGAATTATTTTTACACCATTTCACAACACAAGAAGGCATTATTTTATTTTATTAATTGACGTAAACAGTACCTACAATGACGCCGTAGTGCCGCGTAATGGCGCCTTATGATGTAAATGTGTCCGTGAGGCATGTTTGTACAAACGGTCCGGCATACTTATAGAGCTTCACTTTCGATACGAGTGGCGCGGAGTCCTTCTTTTTTTTAGTCCGTGATCCTTACATGCAATATACTAAGTAGGTATATATTTTAGGTTATTTACCCGTGGCCAGCGACGATAGTTCAAACGTTGCTATTCGCTCTCATTACGCAAATATGGAACGTACAGTCACCAAAAGAGATAAGTAACCAGGGTCGTCGATATAGTTGAAGTTTAGTAAGAAACCGATGAATGTTTTCGAATAAAATTTAATTTAATTAATAGAAAACAAACAGGTCATTTAACAAATTAAATTTCATTCAAAAACATCCATCGGTTTCTTGCCAAATTTCAACTTTATCAGACTACCCTGGTTACTTATCTCTTTTGGTGACTGTACCTACACGCGGCTTCATATCAAGTTATGCATTTCTAGTATAAGCTGATCTCGCATTGTATAGGACTTCCATACCATGAGAGGTCAGCTTATACTGGAAATGTATAGCTTGATATGAAGCCGTGTGTACAAAAATCAAGCGAAAAATACTCTATGCGCGAAATGGGACTGGGATGAGTGTTAAAACTTTGGTTTCATAGGAAAGCGGTTCCGTCATAAGAGAGCATTATTTATACAACAATAACAACATGAAACAACAACAACCATAACAACAACAAAACAATAACAGTATTTGACATTAAGGGGGATGCGCTAAGGTAGCCCGCGAAATTCAATTATTCTTACATTTCTGCAATTTGCAGGTACCTAAGTGTCAGGTTGTATGTTGATTAAAATATGATTCGCAACCGTAACAAATATGGCTTTACAGAGTTATTATCATTCATTAGAATCAGCAATACAACTTACTTTAGTTAGAATTGGCCTCAAATGTCATGATTTCATGAAATATTTATTCAATAGGGTAATACTAAACTAAGAGAGTGGTATAGATGATTTTTTATGATTATAATTCTATAAATAAGCATTTTCACAATACGGCCGCGAATCATATTTAGATCAACATACAACCTGATACTGACCTGCAAATTGCAAAAAACGTAAGAAAATTTGAATTCTGCGGGCTACCCTGACGCTTTCGCCTTAAGGTGATTCCTTAGCTGTAGCCCGCCAAATACCAATTTTCTTTGGTTTCTTGCAAATTGCAGCTCTGTTTTACGTCGTATGTTGATCAAAATGCGATTCGCGACTGTTGATGTAGTTACTGAATAAAATCATCCAGTTCATATCAAACGTCAAACTTTGGAAATTTGGTCCACTTTAGAATTTTTCAGAATATTTCATATGAAAATTCTTAGGTGGACCAAATTTTCAAAGTTTGCCGATTGATATGAAATTGATGATATTTATCGCGAATCGCATTTTGATCAGCATAAGACGTAAAACAGAGCTGCAATTTGCAAAAACCAAAGAAAATTGGATTTTGGCGGGCTACAGCCAACGAATAAATAATTATTTATAAAAAATATTATATTTTTAAATAATTATTTATTCGTAGGCTACAGCTGAGGATTCATCTTAAGATCTAAAAAAAAACGCTTATTTTGACAGCCTATTGTATGATCGTTCACCAGTTTCTTAGGAAACCAAAGCTTCACTCCGATGTCCTGGAGGGTACTTACTTCGTTCACGAGACGCCTAATTCGCGCACGCGCCCTTTGACTTTTATTGTGGTTTTTGTCTATTAGGTATTTGGTTTTGTGAACATTTTGATAAGTTTCTTGTTATGTTTGTGATAGGTCACGTTACTTAAAACGATAAAAATAGTTGTAGCTAAAACTTTGGTTTGATAGGACAGCGGTTCTGTCATAATTTATAACGGCCATCATGAAAATCTGTCATTTACGCCAGCATTTGACATTAAGTCGATACCAGCTGCCCAAAGATTTAATTCGCTTGATTTGCTCTCACCGTACCTACTTACTCACGCGAAAGTGTCCATGCTGAGAAGAGTGAGCTCACATATTAATACGTAGCGTTTCCATGACAATCAAGTCAAGTCACTGAGTCATTGTGTCAGGTGTCAGAGCAAAACAGAAACGCGACTATCTTTTGACACGGTAGAGCGAATCTAACGATTTAAATCTTTATCACTGTCATCATTTTCATGATAGCCGTGGACGGCTGAGCGGTGCAACGGTGAACCGCTAGGCTCTTTTATGAAACTGTAGGTAGCTTTAAAAAAGTGTTGTGTCGGTTCGTGCGAAATTGGTCGCTTTTACCGTTAATTTAATAAAAAATAAAAATGTAAGTAACTATTGAATATGTAGGTATGGTAAGTAGTGAATATTAAACCAGAGTGATAAAACTGATTATTGCATATGTATTTCTTTAAAAACAATACTAGTAAGTTTGCGTCACAATTTTTACGCTATATAATTATTTTGTTTGAAAAATGCTTTTTATATTTTTTTTTTAACACACATAATTAATCAACTTTTATTTAGCGCTGTACCTACCTACAATTTAATTTGATTACTTCATCGCTACTCTGTACGACTAATTTATAAAGGCAAATTTTCAATTGTACACTAAAATATAAAATAATAATTACTTATATTGATCAAAAAGATCGACTTAAGCGCAGTGTCATACGGCAGGACTTTAAAATTGAAGAGGTATGAACAAAATGATTTAATTGAGCTCGTGGGGCTCAGGAGGCCAGCCATTCACAACACTGGGCACAGTAGCCAAGCAGATCCCGTGTAAACACTGCAATCAAGTTTAGAAAGAGAATCGTACGTAACAGCTCTTTGTTCCTATTACAATTTTAAGATTACAACAATGAAAAAGCCACAACTGAGTTACTTTATTTTGGTACAAAGTTTTTGAGCTATTGGATCACCATCACCACTGGTACATTCATCTCAATGCACTGCACAGTCCTCTAGAGTATTCTCTGGTCGTAAGTGGAATAATCTGGTTGTGATGTTTAAAATACATTAAACGTAGCGCATACACGCAACGTAACGTAACGAATTTCGACAGCTATTTTGCATGATGGCTTCGACAATATTCTGCGTACAGTTCACTGATGTGGGGCCAGGTAAATGGAGCCACTTCCCACATAGCAAGAGTCGCTAAGGACCAAATACGTAAGGTTTTGGGTTTTGTTATATGCTGGAAAGTCCGTTGTGGTGACATTGGCTTGGCATGGCGACCATGACGACTGCGGTGACTAGTGTTGACCCTATCTTTTTTATGCATAGTTATAAAATATGGGAATATCCTATCTTATAAGCATGGTGTACATCAGTTAACCAAGGAATAACACTGAAAGAAAACTCGGGCATGTACCTAGTCAGCGATACAGATTCGGTCCAAAGTAAAAACAATAAGATGTTCCTCGTTTTTTATTACTTCTGTCCTAATCATATTCATCAATTATTGAGAAATTAAATCGCAATCGGCGTGTAACTTGCCAATAGTCGATTTTCCGAGTCTCTCTACTAGTCACAACTTCACTTACGCACATCCCTACAAACGTCAAATTCATAATTGCAAAATAAATCAGATCGACAGATTAAAGTTCTTTGTTTTTTATTTTAATTTGTTCAATTTTAAGTAATACAAGCAATAAAATCATTCTAAAGTGATTAAATACGATTTTCCACACGTTTTAGCGCCACAACTAAAGTAGTTTAAGTCTATATTGTATCAATGACGTAACAGAGAAGGGGAGTTACAATGAGCGAAACGAAATCTTTCGTAAACTTCTCTTGTCAGCGATGTTTACAGCCTCTGAAGCTCGATGAGTCTCTACACAACCTGGGTGAGCATACCATCGCTGATCTAACCCTCCAGATTCGTCGCAATAATGAGGTTGACTTGGATATGCAGTCAACAAGTTTGGAACACTACGTCCCTCCGTTTCGCATGTCAGAGTCAGGTAACGGCGCAAATGGCTTCATGGTTATCTCTGATGGCTGGGAAACGACCTCGCTAGGCCACCAGTTGCACGTCAAAGCTACTCTGTTCGATTTATTATCAAATAATTCAGATGTTGACCATCCTCTTTGCGATGAATGCACAGATACATTATTTGAACTTATGGATAACCAGTTAAGGCAGACAGAGGCTGAATGGAAGGACTACAATGACTATTTGAAAAAGCTAGAGGATGACAAGGAGGATTTGAATTTAGAAGGCCTAGAAAAAGAGTTGGAAGATTGGAAACAAGAACAAAGTAGGTTATTACAAGAGTTATCTGCATTACAAAAAGAAGAACGGGCTATGAAAGAGGAGATTGAAGTGCAGGAAAGAGAAAAAGAGAGATTAGAGAAAGAACAAGATGTTTACTGGAGAGAGTACACAAGATACCGGAAAGATTTGATGACAATCGAAGATCAAATGAAGTTTTACGAATGTCAACTTGCATATACTCAGTCACAGCTAGAAAAACTAAAGAAGACTAACGTATTTAAGGCTACATTTCATATTTCTGATTCTGGTCAATTTGGTATCATAAATAACTTCAGACTTGGTAGATTACCTTCAGCACCAGTTGATTGGTCTGAAATCAATGCAGCCTGGGGGCAAACGGTCCTTCTTCTAGCTTCACTAGCAAGAAAAATCAGCTTTAATTTCCAACGCTACCGTCTCGTGCCATATGGAAATCATTCATACATTGAAGTATTGGAGGACCAGAAAGTCTTACCGTTGTATGGTTCAGGTGGGTTCCGTTTCCTCTGGGATACCAAATTTGATGCAGCAATGGTAGCTTTTCTGGACTGTCTTCAGCAATTTAAGGAGCAGGTTGAGAAGGGTAATACGGGTTTCTGTCTGCCGTACCGAATAGATAAGGGAAAGATTGAAGATACAGCGTCACCTCCGCATGCTTATTCAATAAAAATACAGTTTAATTCGGAAGAACATTGGACTAAAGCTTTGAAGTATATGCTGACGAATTTGAAATGGGCATTGACATGGATTTCGTCACAGTTTAGCGAAGATAAACAGGAAAATCAATAAAGATGGAAGCTCTCTATTTAACCTTTTTTTACATGAAACTAGGCTATGTTTAAACTCTTTGCTGGCTAAAAGATATAAGCACTACTATGCACTACTTAGTAAAAATATTATTCTAATTTTGTAAATAATCCTTAAAACAAATGATTGCAACTCTATTGTTATTTTTGTTGTTATTTAAAATATACTGGAAATTTAAGCTTTTGTTACAAACAAAATAATTGAGATTTTTATTTGTTGTGATTCTAATGTTCAGTACAATGCTGTGATTTTGTCTTTATTCCCAATTTGTATATAAATAAGTAGCAGTAGTTAATAGTAAATAATATAACGTTATAATAAATCTATTGTGGTATCTATTAATAATAATTATTACTCATTTTCCTTAATCATCTGACTTCCTGGTAGATTGTAATTTCCAACGCGTAGATTAGTGAACTTGGTTTTAGCGCCATCTATCTTACCGCATTGAAACTAACTGAAGGAAAAGGTAGAGACAGTATCATTTTTTATAAAATAGTTTGTGTGGCCTCTAATCATTGTTAACAGATGGCGTTGTCTTTTTGAACTGACTTTTAGATTTTAATGGTATAATGTATATGAATAACTTTCACGATGGAAAAGACTGGTGTTCCATACATTTTTGTAGTGTTAGTATTGCACTGTGGAAGTAATGTGGTCATTACATGCTCTGTGAGTGTGCTTAGTGTGCAACTAGTGAACAACTTCTTTTTTTTTTGTTATTTTTCCATCATGTACCTACCTAACTGTCTGTTTACTTTATATATTATTTTCATTATAATATAACTACTTATTATCATGTAGGTACGTTTGGACAACGATAGCTAGCTATACTTTACCTATTGACTTGTAAGCTGTCTAGCTTAGAGTTTTCCATAAATTGTAGTCGTAGACGTAACTTCAAGCAACACTAGAGCTTAATAAATCCTCTTGAAAGGAACTGTCAACGGCATAATAGGGGTCTCTGCGGTCTAAATTTAAACCACCTTTGTACACACGGCTACATATCAAGCTATACATTTCCAATATAAGCTGATCTCGCATTTGTTAAGATTTCTGTACAGTGAGAGATCAGCTTATACTGGAAATGTATAGTTTGATATGTAGCCGTGTGCACCTAACCTAACTTGGTGTGGCTGCTATTTTGTAGGGCACATCTCCAGCTCGACAGGCTTTCGCAGTACTTAGAAGGTTGCGTCCTAATCGAAAGCGACGGCTGTGCGAGTAAGCGATCATCGCGCTCGTTTATAAATATGAATAGGTATGTCATACTTGTGCGATCAAACAATTCGCAAATGTACGTCATTTTTCAGGTAAACGATCGCGTAATAGCATATTCGCGCGACAGTCGCTTTCGGTTAGGACGAAGGGATAAAAGTGTAAGTAGGTATTCAATGGAACCATTCGCGTGCAATTTCTCATTATACACCTTCTTAAAAAAAAAAAAAAACTGTCATAAAACGTTCTGCACCAACTAGAAATAAAACCTTACAATCGTCAACATAAAATTGCTTTAATAATAAATAATAATAAAAATTATATTCAAAAATATAAGGTATAAGGTTAAATACAGTTTTTCTTAAATTTATGTCAAGTTCAACCATAATTTGTGCCTGAACTAGGTAATCCTGTGTTTCAGGCGATTGTAGGTAACATTAATTGATGCTATCCTTATGGCAATCAATTAACATCCTCATTTTATGTAAATGATATCCATTCAGTATTTAATTAACATTTTTAATTGCATCAAATTAAATAGGTAGATAATTATCTACAAAATAAAAAAAAATATTGAGAAATAAAAAAATATTATAAAATAGTGAGGTTTGAAACGGACTCATTATAATGAGTCCGTTTCAAACCTCACTATTAGATTTTTTATTTTTATTTTTGCTTCGCACGGTTAATTTAAATATTCAATTCTCAAAACAGTTTCAAACGAAAATAAGGCACTCCATTTTCGAAAATGAAATACCTACGTTTTTTCGAGCTTGCAAAGTACTGGCAAAGGACGTGTCTGTAATTTACTAATTAGGTACAGACAGTTTGTGTACCTTTGTGACGTTAAAAAGCGCGGGAAATGCTCAAAGCCGCCATTTTGAACACGTTTCAGACGTTGCAGATCAAGCTTTTGGTTGAGTTTAATGTGTTTCTTTCTGGATGCAGGAAGTAAATTCTGTTTCACTTTTATAATTTTGAAGGAGCGAACCTACTGGTCTTTATGAGGAACCTTTAGAAAAAATTCTTGGTTGCCAACTAGGCACATGATATTATAATAAATAATAATACCACTCTATTATAGTCCTACTGCAGGGCAAAGGCCTCGTCTCATACTGAGCAGGCACGAGCATTGATCACCACGCTTGCTCAAGACGGTCTTAATTAACTATAAGTCCAGGTTTCCTCACGATGTTTTTCTTTACCGATGTCAGTACCTAATGTCCAAGATAAACTCACAAAGTAAGTACATAATTATTATGAATTGAAAAGTCACATTTGTACGTACTTGCCCGAATTTGAACCCACAAACTCGTGCATGGAAGGCGTGGCCTTAAACACTGGACCAACACGACACTGTAGGCAGGCAGTCGGCACATAGGTACAATCAAATGTCAAATTTATTATGATGAACATCCTCTTCGTTTTATGGTCTTACTCATGGTCTAAAAAAACAAGGTCTGGCATTCCGGGAGTGACACATGCTGACGTCACTATCCAGTTGCCACTTTATTGCAACAAAACACGAATTATGGAAACATTTTCAGTCACCATTCTGTTAAAAAATATATTTATATCTAGCATTTAAATTGTCGTTTCGTTTTTCTAATCAAGTGAAACAATTCAATTTAAACATATACCAACGTAATTGTTAGTTAAAACCTCATTGTTTTATCGGATTCGCACAGGTAATATACGCGGTTGGGGAGTTATTATTACATACTACTGGTAACACAGCGGTGATGACGTAGGCTTGTGTCACCCACGTGACCACTGTGTCTCGAAAAGCTATACTTCGCGAATTATATTATTATACCATGATAATGAACATCCTCTTCGTTTTATGGTCTTACCTACATCTTACTTCCATGAGTTTTCGTTCAAATTGTGATGACTTTACCAGGCCACTAATTGAGGTTGAAGTTAATCAGAAAGCACTTATCACAATAATTGAAAAAAAGTCGAGTCGGTCTGTTTTGGACAACATAGGTAGGTTGTTAACTAAGTATAGCGTTTATATTTTTTTTATTTTCGTATGCTGCACTGGTTGACGTCATCACGTCAACGCCGGCTGTCGCTGAAAACCAGCGCTGGGGCTCTGTCACGCATAGGTTCGTAGCATTATGCTGAGCGATTGCCATTTTGCGTGGATGTGACGCATATTTTCTTCCAACTCGTTCTTTGTTGTATTTGTGTGTTTTTCTCTGCGTCATGTTCACCGCAAATAAACGTATTCGTGTTATCTTTCTTTTCTTTCTTTCTAGGTAGATACCTAATTAATTACAACATTTAACCAACTAGTCTGTATTGGCCCACTGCAGGGCAAAGGCCTCCTGTTCCCTTTTCCACACAAATCTTTCTGTTGCTAGTCAGGCAGTCCTTTCGGTAGGTGTCAAAATCGTCCCGCCATCTTCGCCTTGACAAAATTATAATTGTTTGTGTTAAAAACAACTCATTCCTTATTAGGTTCCTAATGAGATGGTAAACATTGTTCTCGAAAGAAAAGTTAAAAGATTTATAAAACAGCAGACATTTTTTATAACAGAGGGACTCCTAATAATTGAAATAAGTAGAAAAGTTGAATAAACGAGGCAGCTCGAACAAATAAGTCAATTTAAATGCATTGAAAACTTACAATGACGGAGCTTCTGTGTTTTTAATATTAGGTGCTGCTTTTGTGTTGGTGTTTATAATTTTGCTAGAAATAGAAAATCATTTACGTATTTGCTTATAATGTTGTTATACAGATAATAATTATGTAATTTTTATAAATAGTACCGATACATTTTCCTTTACGGCATGCAAAATTTTCAAACAATTGAATTTATATAAATATATAACAGAATTGAATTAATATGACTTATGACAATACTGGCTGCGCCCCGCGGTTTCACCCGCAGCGACATGAAATCTACTTTACGACCTATTCTCAGATCTACCAAATATACACAAAAAATTTAATAAAAATCGGTCAAGCCGTTTCGGAGAATTTCGATAACAAACACTGTGACACGAGACTTTTATATACTAGATACTCTACCAACTCTCTCTCTCTCTCTCTCTCTCTCTCTCTCTCTCTAATTTACTCTTTTCCAATTTGGTATATTTAGTAAGGACAGTAGGAATGTGAATCTGCACATAAAAATGATAGCAGATAGATTGGCCGCGGCTGTGTTCAGTCGAATCATCAATCTGCATGTGAGAGGTACAGGGCCTGCAGTCTCGACATAGATACCGACAAAAATCGGTCGTTAAGTCCAATCGATGTCAAATTTCTTTAATAGATTTTCAACCTTATGGATTGGAAATAAAGTTGAAAATCTATTAAAGGAATTTGACATCGATACGACTTAGCGACAGATTTTTGTCGCTCTAATGTCGAGACTGCAGGGCCACGGCCCTAATTCACTATGACCACTTAACGATTCCTTACTTCGAAACCACGTCAATTCCTTATTTAACTTGTTCTAAGACGACGACGTAAGATTACGCGGGGAATAATAATTACCATATAGAATTGGGGCCTAGGTTGATGATTTGAGGGCACGCCACAATTGCGGCGGTAAGTCCCCTCTTTGAGGAGTGGCTTGAGAGGCGCCACGGCGTCCTCACCTTTCGCCTGACGCAGGTCCTCACCGGACATGGCTGTTTCGGGAGGTTCCTGTTTCGGATAAGGCGGGAGGCAATTGTTGACATTTGCATAGGGGTCATAAGGGGTAATTTGGTTGCAAATGACCTCCCCATACATCCCCTTAATGGATTGCCGACATGTTACCAATAACCTTGTATATCCTTCCGACACGCAGTGCGAGTGCGGTGTTCCTGACATTTGAATAATTTTGAAGCCAATTGCTAATCCATTGCTTCATATGTTCGAAAAATTTGTCTGCTCAACAACGTAAATAACGCGATGAATGCTATTGAACTGTCAAAAGGAAACCCATTCCTATTGTTAGTGTGTTACGTAATTACCCCGCAGACGACGATCCATTTGTTGGATTCTGCAAATTGTCCCTCCTGTAGAAAGCCACTAAAGCTTCGATTACCATGGCTATTGGGCCCAAGTAATATTGATAATAAGACGTCCTATATATCATCGATTCTTAAAGAAGAAGAAACTAATTCACGCCACATATTTGTATGCATGGGTGCCTTCTCTCAGCTTCCACAACTGTTTCATATTATAGCCCTTCAATTAACTTGCATGCTCCCACCTCGCAAGGCAAGGACAATGTGAAACTGTTCTTGCCTTGCAAAGTCATTTGCATCTTATAGTTAGTCTGACAACGATCGACTGAGCTGCTGTTCTCTCGTGATAATCCGACGCGCAGTGCGGACGGCACGCGTGCTAACTTGTCCTACATGTTTTTGGAAACATACGGGTTCAGCGGTTTGGACGTGCACGTTTGTCCTCATTCTAATATCCTTTAAACACAACATGCTGTCGAAATAGGTAGATGTTAACGGACTTCGGCAAAGAGCTGATTGAACTGAGGCAGGTAGGCAATCAAATTTTCGTTCACTTTTCGATGTTTTCCTTTACCGTGTGGCAGTGATGTTTAAAGTAATCTAAGTGAGTAAGTAGGGATGAATTGAAAACTTACAAGAGTTACTAGTATAGATCGAAATTGGCCCATACAATGAGCAAGCGTAGTGATCAATGCTCGTGCCTCCACCTCTCTGCCTTGTCTACCTTTGTCTAATGTCGAAGCCACATGCCTATTACATGGAACTTAAACATAACTGGTGAGATGTGGGTCTACCTACTACAGGTACACCTCTGCCTAACCCTTCGGGAAATACAGGCGTGATGGTATGATATGGTATTATGTTAAGGAGACTAAAGGACCCAAAACGCAAGTTTTATAATGCCTAAAAGTATATGATCCACTGCAGCAAATAAAATCAGAAAAATATATGATATTCTTCTTCAGGATATTATGCTAGTTAAATAGTGTGTTGAAAATATAATACAACAAATTTGATACGATATAAAAAAATACACGACGATACCTCTAAAAATTTATTTTAACGATTAAAAACCATACTAATATTTCATTCTGATTTTGAGTCAGATTATTCTACAAGCAACATAGCAACTGAGAGTGTTTTATTTTTTTTGTCTAATAAATAGTTTTTTTTTGTAAATATGAAGTAATTATCTAATTACTTCATATTTTACGATAAATTACCAGCGTTGCGTCATCGCGCTTCTTTTTATTTTCTATGCAGTCCGACGGTGACCGCGCTTTAGCTGTTGTCAGCCTCTTAAGTAGAGATAGGTTTGGCTCTGGAAGTCTGCGGACTATTTATATTCTCTAGCACTTCAAATGTGGTAAGCAACGCGATCGCTCCATCATTACCACCCGGATGTTTCCATACAATTTGCACTCTTATCAAACACTAGTTAACTTTTACATGTAAAACTAAGACTTAGCGAATCAAACTTTATTCAGAAGCTGCAAGAATAATCCGTTTGAAACTAAGTAAGCACCGCTGCATATCAAGGTATACATTTCCGAAAATCGTATAGAATGCGAGGTCAGCTGAAATTGTAAATTTATAGCTTGATATGTTGCCGTGTGTACAAGTAGGGTTAGTATTGACTTTATAGTTATTAAAGCAGCCGCCTGCTACACTCCGTCCCGCATGAGTAGGATTCGCTGCCCGAGGCATACCTTAGTCACCCCCGACGACGCCACTACCGTCCACCAGGAGACTAGTAAGGCCACCAGTACCCTTAAGAAAAACAAAAACAGACCGCCGTCCTTCCGTCCACGTCCGCCCCGACCCTTGCTCGAGCCAGTCCGTGTCGCTGAGCCTGTAGCTGTAAATTCGTCCCTTAATAATAATTCCAATCCAGCCTGTCCCTTGCTGTCCGGCAGCAACGCCCAAAGCCGAGGTCCGTAACCCACAGGGGGTGCCCTAAGCGTGTAGTCGCCTTGTTTGGAAGTTTTTTAAGCCCTGGCTGGGGGTCTTAATATTTTATTAAGGCAACCACAGGCAAGACCGGTTAAGTAGCCGACAACCTCCTAGGTTGACCAGCGAGAAACCAATAAAAAAAAAATGGAAATTCGGGTGCAAATGGTGCAATTTTTATTGCACCATTTGAATTAGGTACAAGAGTAAAATATATTTTTTACGAAGGAAGGGGTTACAAGCACAACTTTGTAGTTATTTCCGAAAACATTTAATTAAAAAAAAATACAACTAACTAGTGACTCTGTAAGCTGTAGACCTCGCAGATCTATCTTTGCATAGCTTAAAACTGAAAAGATATTCACCGCGCACCATCTTTGAAACAAAAAGCGCGCGCAAGGAGCGTGTAATGGCTGAAATATGTTTTTTTTACGTTTTCAACTCTCATATCTACGCCATTTTGAAAAATTTAGAAAAACTGAATCGGCGCCACTTAAGACCCTGCGCCCGTGTGCGCTGCACATCCTGCACCATGGGTAAAGCCGCCTCTGGCTATTTATAAACTAAATGACCAACAATACATACCTACTAGGTAATCTCAGGGATGATGATGAAAAATAATAAAATCTTTATTACGAGAATAATGGGTACAGTAAATCTTCTTAAAAACCAATTTGATCTTATGTAATGTGCACTTAGGTGACAAAGCAGTGCTTTGGCACTCGTAGATTACCCTGTATCACGAATGCCATCACCTTGCTCTGGACCAACCAGGATAGTTCTTTGTAAACAATTTAATTTGGAATAAATTCTGAACAAAAATAATAATTAACTTATATTTTACAAAGATATAAACAAAATGAGTATGTATGTGCGAGTGTGTGTGTCCAGAAGTTCAGAAACTAATGAGTGAGTTTGCGTAAATATGGCGGTTTGACTTATTATTTTCTGTACAAAAGCTGTCTATTAAAATAAGTTCCAGATAAAAGTTAACTGATAATTGAAGTTCTCAAAAGAGGTTTAAAATGTCTAATTAGAAAAATGGGACCTCTTTCTCCACAAAGAAAAGCTCAGGGTATATTTTATTTTTAATTTATTCACATTAAAACCTCGGGATCCACTTCCCAGTTTATTAAATGCAAATGCATGTAAAACGGACTGGCTGTTAATTAATTTAAGTTTTTAATTAGTTCGTAACTCATTGAATGTTGATATAGTGCAGCAAGCCCATCTAACCCTGTAATGGTGACGCTGTCGGTAAACTACGAATGACAGACCTTGTCACTTTGCATAGTAATTTCGTTGGTTCCAATAAAAGCCACCGGGCCAGAACACCAAGCTTATTTGGCCCGGTGGCTTTTTGTTTGTTTTTAACTCTTTATGATGTCAAATCATCACCTGCCTAGCCTTGTCTCAACTATGTTGTGGTTGGCTTCCAGTCTAACCGGATACAGCTGAATACCAGTATTTTACATGGAGCGTCTGCCTTCTTGTGACTTCAAGTAGGTATGTTTTATATTTGGGGCCAATCTCGAAAACTAAGTACTGATTGCAACTTGATGCATTATTATTTAATAATTATATCTCATATCTGTATACAAGGACTACCATTCGATCGAAGGTTAAGCTACGTCTGCCGCGGTTGGTTCGTGGATGGGTGACCATTAATTATATATCGAGACTCCTCCGTGTCTCGGAAAGCACGTTAAGCCGTTGGTCCCGGCTGTCATTCGTTGGTCTTTGACAGTCGTTACGGGTGGTCTAGTCGGAGCCCAAATAATTATCTGACAGCCAGCCTTACCAATGGTTATCGTGTTACCTAATAAATGGGTTGTGGAGGTCAGATAGGCAGTCGCTCCATGTAAGACTGGTATTCAGCTGCATCCGGTGAGACTGCAAGCTGACCCCAACATAGTTGAAAAAGGCTAGGCAGACTGTTTGAGTTGTTTTCAAATGATATTTTTTTGCAACCTATTTAGTAGCTCCTGACATAGGTTTCAAACTTTGTTAACATAACTCGTTATGTAGGCACTGAATTAAAATAAAGAGAGCTATCAAAATATATCAGCGTAAATCCTTTATGTCTGAGACAAAACAAATAACTATAACAAACAAAAAAATTACTTTATATTCGCCTTTTAAAACGACTTTGAAATTTTGACATTGTAACGATGAAGAATATTGAGTCGCTGTCACCACAAAATACAGTGGCAGAATATTGCAGAAGGGGAATAAATCCAACTTTTATTAGTAAGTAAAAATATTTAAATTTTTACTTACTAATAAAAGTTGGATTTATCAACACATCATCATCATTTTGACTAACTTTTAACACGAACAATAGGTTGGCACAGTCCGCAGTTGTATAATCCCTATTTTTAAGTAACTTCACAGCTGAACACTGTCTCTTAAGATACAGGTTATCCTAGTGTGAGAGGCAGGGCTCACAATATCTGTATACAGACTTCTGTAGCGTAGTTAGCATCTTGTTCATCAGAGTATACTAATTTATGTTTCTTTGTGACTGTATAAAAATACAATATAAACTATTATTATTATTTTAGCAAAAAGACGTCCATTGCAGGACATAGGCCTCCCCCAAGCACCGCTACTTCGACCGGTTCTGTACGTCTCGTGTCCAGCGGATTTCTGCGGCCTTCACCAGGTCGTCGGTCCACTTTGTGGGAGGCCTTCCAACGCCACGGGGTGAAACTTGGTTGGGGTGCATAGAAGAATCCTCCATGACTTCAACAAGTGGCGATATTTATGGGTACCTACTGAGGTTAGACGTCCGGCGCATACCTACTGCGCAGTCAGCTCTATTACTATCTTGCTAACTATAAGAAACTAGCTTCTGCCCGCAACTTTGACCGCGTGAAATTTTTCGTTCCTCCGTCCCCCACCCCATCGCATCACATCGCCTGCCCGCGCTATTATTTCGTTTACGCTTATCATTCTTTTTGACTTTTTTTCGTTTTCGCTCGGTCCCTAAAGGTCCTAGCGTGATTTTAAATAGTCTATGGCCTTTCTCAAGAAATTGGGTTATAAAATACAACAATAAATTGTCAAATTTGTCTTGTAGTTCCAGAGATTAACGCGTTCAAAAAACAAACAATTAAACAAACAAATTCTTCAACTTAAAAAAAAATATTATGTTGATATAGATTAAGAATATATGACGTTGTATATGCGTGTATCACAAAGGTGTGGTCATTATTTAGGGGTGTGGTCCAAAGCATCAAACTGAATAATTTTCTCCTTGAGACCAACATCGTAATCGCGAAAAAATAATCAGTTCAATCAATCATACATTTGGGTCGAGTAGGTATTGAAGTTTTGTATGGGACCACAACCGTAAATTTAACCACACATTTCTGATACACGCTGTATAAGAAAAGAGGCAGACAAAAAAAATTGAATAGATTGTGTGAAAAATAAATGTTTGTAAGAAAAAGACGTGCTGTGCCGACTAAATTGGGAGTGTCGACGTGGCCACTGATGTAACCAATACTTTGTAACAAAAAATATATTTAAAAGAGTGTCCGTGGAGTTTCTTGCCCATTCTTCTCCATAGGTACATATAACGCATTGGAATTGGCAACTAGCTTCTTCTTTGTGAGAATTCAAAAGTGCCTGAAAATGGTTTATTTTAACTAAATGCTATGAATTTGAGTTTTGTCCATTTCGACGTCGACGATGCCGCCAGATCAGATTTTAGCCTTTTACAATATGTCCGATGAATCATGGTCGGTCTGAACATAGGCTCTCCGAACTTTTGCGCATGTTCCCTCACTCACACTCGCTTCATGTCACCATTTGATTCCTAAAACATGTTATTGCGCAGCCTTCTGAGCAAAGTTCAGACCGGCCTGGATCCATTGGGCGTATTGTACTGAACCTTCTATTCTCCTATGTTATGTGGTGTCACGCTGTGAATCAGTCAAATTGACGTGACGCGTCATAACGATAGCGCTGCCCAGCGTGACAAATAGGAGTGGGTGGTAGACAAAATGTTTGTTCTGGGGCCACTGCATTAGTTTGTTTGGAAAAATATGCTACTATAGATAATACACACTTTTGTTTGTATTTCCCAAAGGGATAGACTTAGTATTTTTAGACACGGATCGATGACAGGAGTCAGTTAATCAGTTTTATATCTACAACTAACTCGTCATCGTTCGTTCTTTTTCTTTACTTTACAGAATACTGTAAAGTTCACTTCGAACCTCACTCAAGTGACCGCACACAATTCGAAAGGGCACTCATTTGTTTTTAAAGTAAATCATGGCGAATTCACAACGAGACACCGTTCGAATTTCGAAGTGATGTTTAGAGACTAACATTACAGCTGCTGTAGGTATCAGGGGGTCTAAAAAGGCCGCTTTGGCAGAATCATCTAATATATAAAATTCTCGAGTCACAGTTTTCGTTGCCATACTCCTCCGAAACGGCTTTTTTTTTTTTTTTTTTTTTTTTTTTTTTTTTTTTGGTAGGTAGGGTAGGTAGGTAGGTAGGGTAGGTAGGTAGGGTAGGTAGGTAGGGTAGGTAGGTAGGTAGAGTAGGTAGGTAGGGTAGGTAGGTAGGGTAGGTAGGTAGGGTAGGTAGGGTAGGTAGGTAGGGTAGGTAGGTAGGGTAGGTAGGTAGGGTAGGTAGGTAGGGTAGGTAGGTAGGTAGGGTAGGTAGGTAGGGTAGGTAGGTAGGTAGGGTAGGTAGGTAGGTAGGGTAGGTAGGTAGGGTACGCCGTAGATAAGTACCGCAACCCGTGCGAAGCCGGGGCGGGCAGTAATGAAGTTTAGTGTCAATTAGCAGAATCATAAGAAGTTAGTCAAGAGCAACATCTTACAAATCATTTTGAAGATTTTATAAAGAAATATCGAAATAATGGCAGATTTAGCCCTTTATGAAAATTTCCTTAAGCACGCGCGTGTTATGGAGACAATTTTATATCACCGACGATGTGCATCTCTTTGGAAAATGGAAATAGCATTTGAAATGCCGGACCTCGAGTTTGTTGGTTTATAAAAGCTAAATAAAACTGTAGAAGGAACCTACCATGCAGGCCTAAAAGTGCGTGCACACATCTATTATAAACAAAGGGAACCTATCATTAACAGTTTTGTTTCAGGTTTTACCAGAAGTTTAGAATGCTTATAGCCTGGTGTTTTGAGCTGTATTGATGGCACTCACATTGCTATTTTTAGGCCTGCAGAAAATGAGGAGATTTTTTAACCAATAACTCCATTAATGCTCAACTTCTGAGTACCTACCTCGTACCAATTGTCTTTGCTGACATTATTATATATTTAATGTTACTTCCCACATGGAACATGGGCCTTATTGCATGGGACTTAAACATAACTGACGAAATGTGTGTGTATTAAAGGTACACCTCTGCCTAACCCTTCTAAGTAGGTGTAATATTATGTTATCTTACTTTACTTTTACTAAAATTTTATTGGGTACCTATAAAACGTGCCTACGTGCCTATAAAAGAGGACATGCATAATACCTATTACTAAAATAATACAATAGTGATAAGAAAAATATTTTATTAAATTAACAAATGTCTGCCTATATTATTAAAAAAAACTCTAGTAATAACCAAATAATGAAACAGAAACATAATAATGAATAAGTGTTTTTTTAAGGTTTGCGACTCTCATTTGAATATTAAAAGTTTCGATGCTAGTCACAGAGGGGCATATCATGACTCCTTGTCCATGAATCACCATCCACTTGGAACAACTCCACTAGGCTGAAAACGAAAAGTCAAATCATTAGTCAATAATTAACATAACTTTTAAATAAAATGAAATTGCAAACATCATTGTTTAATTTGAGTCTAATTATTATTAATTTCATTTGGGCCGCGGGCGCAGTTTCAGGCCTTAGGGAATAACCTAAATTATCCCCTAAGGCTTGAAACTGCGCCCGCGACGGGTTAATATACTTCATTTTCTTCTTGCATGTACAAAAAATTCATACTTTACCTCTATGATACACCAATATGCGATAAATATCTCTCGGCTGCATCAGCAACCCTCCCAAGGTTCAGACTGCGCTATTAAATGGTTCGTACTAACAGTAGCCATACCAGCTGCAGCACGTTGTATCTCCACCTGAGATAAAACTCTCCGAGCCTCATGTAGTGGAGCCAGTGGGCGACCTAAAATACGTAATATAAATTACATGGTCGTTTTCAAGTCTTAACTGCAATATGAATAGCTTCAGGGTTAGAAAATTCCACTTACTGCGGTATCATGCTTGCCGAGTGCGATGAGGCAGGGGCACTGTTGTAGCATCGGCCGGGGTAGGGCTTGGTGCTGACGTACGAGTCTGGCCAGATTTTGGGGCTGCAGTGATCTCAATAAGGCGCTCAACACCGGCAGAGCTCCCACTTTCAATGTACAAAGTCATATGTTCCATTGTGCCCCAGAGACTCTAGCTGCACGCCTTCCCATTCCTGAAAATATTACGTACATTTGAATAATTTTGCACAGTAACAAAATTAAATATTCATCTAAGATATATAAGTAAACACACACTTACTTTGTATTAAAAACGATCCAACTCGCACGAATACCTACTCAAGTTTTAAAATCAAAGAGTATAATATGAATTTATAATACACGTCTTGTTGATGTTTGATGTAGACAATAGTTGACATAACTCAAGGGATAAACTAAAAACTCCTTTGTACGCGTTACCAGCCTATAAAGTTTTTGTTGTTTCTAGTTTCCCTTTTCAGGCCTCATCTGCGGTCTTTTTAACAGTTTTATAAGTATACTAGCTGCCCGCCCCGGCTTCGCACGGGCTGCGGTACTTATCTACGGCGTACCCTACCTACCCTACCTACCTACCTACCTACCCTACCTACCTACCCTACCTACCTACCTACCCTACCTACCTACCCTACCTACCTACCCTACCTACCTACCCTACCTACCTACCCTACCTACCTACCCTACCTACCTACCCTACCTACCTACCCTACCTACCTACCCACCTCCCTAACTCCCTACCCTACCTACCAAAAAAAAAAAAAAAAAAATAGATGTTGGCCGATTCTCATAGATACCGTATAAGCACAAAAAATTTCATCAAAATCGGTTAAGCCGTTTCGGAGGAGTATGGCAACGAAAACTGACACGAGAATTTTATATATTAGATTAGCTGCCCGCCCCGGCTTCGCACGGGTTGCGGTACTTATCTACGGCGTACCCTACCTACCTACCCTACCTACCTACCTACCTACCCTACCTACCTACCCTACCTACCTACCCTACCTA
Source organism: Dryobotodes eremita (assembly GCA_917490735.1). Classification (NCBI taxonomy): domain Eukaryota; kingdom Metazoa; phylum Arthropoda; class Insecta; order Lepidoptera; family Noctuidae; genus Dryobotodes; species Dryobotodes eremita. The sequence goes on from OU823267.1 coordinate 11,280,611, forward strand.
CCTACCTACCCTACCTACCTACCCTACCTACCTACCCTACCTACCTACCCTACCTACCTACCTACCCTACCTACCTACCCTACCTACCTACCCTACCTACCTACCTACCCTACCTACCTACCCTACCTACCTACCTACCCTACCTACCCTACCTACCTACCCTATCTACCTACTCTACCTACCTACCTACCTACCCTACCTACCTACCTACCTACCCTACCTACCTACCTACCTACCTACCCTACCTACCTACCTACCTCCCTAACTCCCTACCCTACCTACCAAAAAAAAAAAAAAAAAATTGATGTTGGCCGATTCTCATAGATACCGGATAAGCACAAATAATTTCATCAAAATCGGTTAAGCCGTTTCGGAGGAGTATGGCAACGAAAACTGTGACACGAGAATTTTATATATTAGATTATAAAGAAATAACATTTTAACTGTAGAAATAATTATTAAAAAAACAATTTTATTAATAAAAACTGTAAATAAAAATTAACCGGTAAAATTACGGTCTTAATTTTTTTCATGCGGCAATATTTACGCTATATATGATTCTGATATGAATTGAATTGAGTGTGATTCAGCTAATATGTGTCAACATTTTACGAAAATTAGAGGAATTGCTAATGATCTGCTGGGAATTCATGAAATGAATCACTTTTAGAGGAATTGCTTAATGTGGCCTTTTTAGGCCCCCAGAGAAAACTTGTCAATTCAAGTTTATTTTTGTTATGTGTTTGGGACCGCATATCTCTTGTATTTCAACTCCGATTCTCGTATTTTTAGGATCGCTCGCGTTCTGGTCTCAGTCACAATCTGTAAAAAATACCTCCTTAACTAGTCAGGCCCGGGGTGGCCCGCTAGAGGGCCAAAACAATAGATAATCAATTGTGTCTCATTAACGATGCTTGATGAGTTTTCATCTACATTTTTGACAAGTTTTCGACAATGGTTGTCGCTGGGATGATACTGCGACTGGATTTTGAACATTTTAAAATACGGCTATTGGCCTTCAGTTAACGTCACGTCGTGGTAAAGCAGTACCACAGTATAATACCTACGTAACTTCAGAGACACAGTCAGTGGGCAACCCTAGTGCGTGTTTATCTACCGAGCGGACGTAGGTAATTATTTTAAGGTCACTGCCGAGACGTAATACTGCTTACTTTATTATACTGTGGCAGTACAATCAAACTTCTGAAACTTCTCATTTAATAATAATGAAGGTGGTCTATCCCTATGATCCTACTATCCTACTTCCTACTATAATATATAATATCCTACTAATATTATAGAAAGTGTGGACGTTTGGATGTTTGTTACTCAATCACGCTAAAACGGCTGAACGGATTTGGATAAAATTTGGCACAGGGGTAGACTATGACCTGGATTAGAAAATAGGATACTTTTTATCCCGATATTCCCACGGGATCGAGATTTCTGCGGGTGAAACCGCGGGGCGCAGCTAGTTATGAAATAATTGAATCAATTAATTTTGATGAACGACAGTGAGGTAGAAATCTATAAATCAGTCCATACTTCGGAGAGCACGTCAAATGAATTCCTTCGGGACTCGTTACGGGTTGTTAGACACCTTACGACACCTGATAGTCTGGATTGTCTAGAAACCGATCTTAAAATTATCGATTTTCTCCAGCAACTGGGCTGTGGAGATCAGCTGGAAATCGTTTCATGTTGTTGATATTTGACTGCATGTAGACATTAGTACCTATCTAGTAAGACTGGAAGCTTTCCCCAACATAGTTGATACAAGACCAGGCAATTTTGAAACGCCTTCATAATATATCTAGTTGGTAGACGCGTTAACGCTGCGTAGCCGCTGCACTTGAGCCGCGTAGTGGCTGTAACGGAGATGTTTCAAAATGGGCCAAGTCTATGACTAACTCAAAAAAAATTGGAAAGTCCTTAGAATTGGGGAAAAATACAGATAATGCATTTAAATGTATACTGTTGTGATAGTTAACTGATATTAAACAATTATTTTTATCGACTTTCCACATGGCGTGTCACCGAATCAGTTACTCTGAGCCTAAAAAAACAATGACAGTAAACCATAGAGCGACCATTGATCATAGAAAGAGAACTGTCAGCTATCACAACAGTGTCAATAAACATGTCAGACGTCATTAATCAATAAAAATGACAGCTTACCGCCATGACGGGTTTTTGACGTGTGTTGCAATTGCAAGTGTAATTTCTTATGGTTTACCAGCAAACAAAGTCATTTTAGCCCAGGCTACAATGCTCCATACATTTTGTAACATCTCCCTTAACACTGCGTCGACGATGCGGCGTTAACGTCGCCTTCGCGAACGCTAACACTAAATGCGAAAGGTGCCTTAGATTTAGCGCTAACTAACTAAAGTTTTAATTAGTAAGTCAACTACAAGATTTAATTACTCCTAAACAAACAAATAAACTTGTAGAGCCCTCAGTAACATAGTCACATCAATCAAGAATTAGTATTGCCATCCAACGTGGCAACGCTGCCAGCCTTTTGGGCACTTTTACCACTGACAGCGATGCTTACGAATTTTTGATGCCCAATGAGTTCTTCCCATTTTTATCATTCGTCTACTTGTGGCTACATAATATAAATATTTTAGTATCAGATTTTATATTATAGAATAGAATAGAATATTCTTTATTATGTACACCATAAAAAATACAGATATAAATGTAGACATTTTACACAGGGTGACACAATGGGCGGTCTTATCGCTAAAAGCGATCTTTTACAGACAACCTTCGGATGGATTCAAGGGAGAAGCAGAGACAATAATGCAGGTAGTCAGTGGTGTACCATTTACATATACAACAAATTATTACATAAATAAAACATATAGTTATCTACATATAATATATACAATAATAAACATGAAACAAGAGCAAGGAAACTAAATGTAATGATGATGTTTAAGGAGAGAGGAAGTGTTTTTTAACCATAATTTTAAAAGTGGACAAAGATTGAGCACGCCTTATCGACTCGGGCAAGGCATTCCATAACCGTACTGCTTGAACTGTAAAAGACTTGTCTTAAAAACTGTTGGAATGCATCGGCATCTCTAGTCTTAAGTTTTCCGATGACCTCAGATATCTATTATGTGTGTCATGAAGGAACTGGAAACGTTCTTTAAGATAAGAGGGGGATACCCGGCGTGTGCTACTACGATAAAACAATGCATTAGGCACATTCGGTCCATTCTCGAAGTTTTTTTTCTCTTCCTTTGCCTTTCTAATAAAACCGGTTTGGGGCACATCGGTTGGATGGTTTCAAAGTCTCTAGCGGACATAGCTAGAAACAATTTTTGTGTTTTATATTTAAAGATATATTTGTGACAATATTAAAAATAAGCAACTTTTTAAATAGTCACATCAACATAAACCGGAATAACCGAACACGATCGAAATTCCATCTCCACGGCCTAAAACGGGTTCCTGTAACAGGACACAATATGGCGTCGTAACGTCTAGATAAATATCGTTTAATGCGTGCGTATCGCTGATAGGAAAACGTTAAAACACGCTTGCCTTGCGGAAAATTTAGTTTATCTTATGTGCAGGCTTTTTCTCGAAAATAAATAGCGGGAAAAAAGTTTTGGGAGAAAAAATGGCGTAGGAACGGAACTTAGGAGTGATAAAATGTTATATAAAAGAGAGGAAGAAACATAGACAATGAGGATGTTTGACGCTATTTGCTTTTGTATATGTAGTAATTTAAAAGTTCTGATAACAAAACTGGCGCGATATTCGAGAAACTGACGTGTGGGATTTGACAGATAGAAACGTCTATGTCAAAAATGGCGGCACTTTATATTATGAACTTCATAACTTGTGAATTTTAGCTAGCCGTAAATAAAAATAGGAGTGTTTTTTTAAAGGATATAATTTACCTGTCGGGTAATTGAATCAACCCAATCGGGATTTTAGCCGAAAAGTGCGACAAGTGGACAGGCAGATACATTGTATATTATAAAGTTAATAGAAATAAAGATTCGATAAGTTACTAGTTTATTAGACGAGCGGGATACGTTAAGTAACCCTGCTTGCTTCAGAACGAAAAGTTCGCAATAAAGTCATATAAACTTTAGTGCCACTGTGCTAGAATTAAAAGTTTGGTAAGAAAGTCTTCTTGTAAGTAAGTATAATAAAAGACCCGCCATCTTATTCAACCATAACTTTATGTTCCACTAGCTTCTGCCCGCGACATCGTCCGCCTGAAATTTCTCGATATAAAATAAAACCTATGACCATTGGTGAAGGAATTTTCTGAAGATTACCCCCTACATACAAACTCACAAATTAATAATCAATATTAATACGTTCGTTATTAATCGTTATAAATACGTTATGTCAAAATTTTCCTTCAAAAAGATGCGACAATAGAGCTTTTCCTTCACATCAACGACACTGAAATTCTAACTGACTGGCTAATTTGTCGTTTGCCATCGTTTCTAAGGTGAACTCTGCTAAAGAAAATCGCGCAGAAGTTCAATTATGGCTGCGGGTTGAAATGTCATCGAATTAAATAGAAAGATTTCTTATAAAAAACAAAAAAGATAGAGATGACAAATATTTATAGTAAGACGCTCGAATGACGCAAAATAAGTACAGTCAGCAAAGGAGATAAGTATCCAGGGTCGCCGGATATAGTTGAAGTTTAGTAAGAAACCGATGAATATTTTTGAATGAAATTTAATTTGATAAATTACCAGTTGGTTTTCTATTAATTTTATTATATTTTTTTTTAAAACATTAATTGGTTTCTTACAAAACTTTAACTATATCCGGCAATCCTGTATACTTATCTCTTTTGCTGACTGTACCTAGACTGCTACAAGGATTTTGTGGTGGTTTAGTGACATTGACTGTTGGTAAACGTTTTGTCAAATTGTATTGAAAAAACAAGATGGCGGCGTAAGTTCCGATTTTAGCTACGCTTCAAAAATACTTGTACTGCTATACGCAAGAACTATGGTTGTCATAAAATGGTTAGGTTTATAGAGGTATGAGGAACAGGGTGAAAAGTTCACTCATATCCTTTAGAAAAGGAAGGGTCCTTCGACCAGAGGGGTGTCGTGTCTGGTGGGCACACTAGTCGCGCGGTAAACTCTGCTTGCGCGATGCAGGACTTTGCGTGATGTCAGTGTGATGCGTAGTTCGCATGAGGTGTTGTAGATGTCGCCACAGGTTGCTACAACAGCATCTATTTTAGTTTGAGGCTGATTGGATTCGCTGCATTATTCAGCTGCCGCCAGTTAGACTGGAAGCTGACCAAATGTAGTTGAGAACAGGCTAGACAGATGATGATGACGGATTTGCTTAGGTAATTAAAACCATGGCCCTCTGTAGAGGTAGCCTATTTTATATTTGAAAGCTTGATCTTCTAAACGCAACTGTTTAGTGACCTAATTGAGGAGCATTTTGCCCTTATTTCCTCTTTTACCGTCAGCGTTCGGCCATTTTGTATTTTTTTCAACTCTTTCCGTAGTGATCGAGTAGAATGGACTCCATTCTGGGATTTACCCTAATTTCCTTTCTGATCGACTGTTAAAGTGAGGAAAAGTGATGTAAATAGTGCTTTATTTTTCATTTTTGGTCCCCTTTCCGTGTTAAACTCAACTCCTCTTCGCTTAGTTTGTCATTTCTCGCTTAGCCTCGCTTTTCTCGTTCAGTTGTCAAAAGCTTTGGTTTTACATAGGTTTTAAACCATGTAAATACATCATTACTAATTGTAATAAATGGTGAAGCGATTTTGTCTGTCTGGTACATTTTAACAGCAATAAATTATATTTATTTGTTGGAACATGGCAACATTACGGGTCATATAAACCGCATCCTAATTGCGTAACACACTATATATCAGAATTTGTATAATTTTGAAGGATATTGCTAATCCATTGCTTGATATGTTCGAAAAAAATGTCTGCTCAACAACATAAATAACGCAATGAATGTTGTTGAACTGACAAAATGAAAGCCATTCCTACTGTTAGTGTGTTTACTAATAATTCAGATTAGTTTAGTAAGCAGGTACCTATATCGGAATTAATGACGAGTATTAACAATATGAGAAATTTTTATCATAATCATTTCAGCCAAAAGACATCCACTGCTGGACATAGGCCTCTCCCAAGCACCGCCACTTCGACAGGTTCTGTGCTTCTCGCATCCTGCGGATTCCTGCGGCCTTCACCAGGTCAACGGTCTACCTAGTGGGAAGCCTTCCAACGCTACGTCTTCCGGTACGCGGTCGCCATTCCAGAACCTTTCGGCCCCATCGGCCATCTGTTCTGCGAGCAACGTGCCTGTCCACTGCCACTTAAGTCTGCTAACTCTTCGGGCTATGTCGGTTACCTTGGTTCTCCTACGGATCAATTCATTTTTACACGTGAATAAATTTGTAATTCTTAAGTAAAAGATCACGAAATGAAACATGTCACCGTATCGATAGATTTATTCCTTGGTGCATTAAAATACTTAATAATTAATTGTTTGTCAAATTGAGACTACGCCAATTTACTATGTTACAGCCATTTCAAATAACTGTCAAAGAATGGCAGTTCTGATTTGAATATACAGGCAGTTTAAGTTGGTAGTCAATTTGGTAAGCAATTAATTTGTGTGGCTTATACTTTTACCAGGGCATGAGCTATTTTCATACCGTTCGTGCCAACCAATCAACTCAGCCTATCGCAGCCCACTGCTGGACATAGGCTCCCTGTTCTCCGCCTTCCGCATTGGTTGACGAAATAGAAAGATTTCTTGTCTTGTATTAGCACGTACGATTAGCTTGAATACTAAGCAAGCTGAAGGCTGGCCATGTTTGTCGAAGGACTGATGGCCGGTAGACCAGACGTGTCCTGGAGTGCAGACCACGTATCGGGAAGCATAGTCCGGGACGCCCACCAGCTAGATAGACCTAGACCTTAAAAGGTGGCTGTCCTATCAGTTCTTCGACAAACAGGGCCAGCCTTCAGCTTGCTTAGTCTGCAAGCTAATCGTTCATGCCAATACAAGAGAAGAAATCCTTCGATCTTGTCAACCAACATAATGATAATTCATGACGTTGATCACAAAATCGATCACTGTTTTATCTATTCTCGATAGATCATCCAATTACCCAAAATCAGTTCCAGTAACAATCAGTTAATGGGTTTTTAATGCAGTGTGTTCACGACATGGCTATAGCAACATGGATACTTTTAGTCTATATATTTGCCAATTTGTGCACCCAGGTTCATCCTACGGGTAAATTCCCAGACTTTTTTTATGATGACGCGGAGGTACTTATTGTCTTTTTGGTCATTTTTATTATTTTAGTCAGTCAATATGCTCAGTATTAGCACCCTTGACTCGCGGAAGGCCACGTAGGAGATGGGACGAACTGGATAGGTTTCGTCAAAGCTGGAATGTGGACGCGCGGGCTCGTGAAAGATGGAGTAGAGGGAGGTCCTTGCCCAGGAGTAGGACAGAGCAAGCCAGGAAAAAAGAAATTATTACCTCATTAATTTAAACTTGGTTCTAAATCGGCCAATGAGCAAGCGTTGTGGTTAATCCTTTGACTGTTCCCTGTATCAATATCGTGAAGAGCCGGTGTCGATGTCCTAGAATCAAAAGTTCGAAGACATTTGTGACATCCACAAACTCGCACAGGGCTCGTTTTATGCATTATGTTCCACTCCCTCTCACAGCGAGGAGATCTGTGTCCCAGCAGTGGAGACAGTATAGGCTGATTATGCCTTTGGTGAGCAAGTTAGGTGGTCAATCACACCAGTTAAACGTTTTTCATTTTGTTTTCTTTTCTTAAATTATATCCTGTTTTTTTTACACCATTTACTCATTGTTGAAACGTCCTGATTTATTATAATATGGCTTTGTTTGTTACGGAGAATCACTGACTCCTAAGACACAGGCACATACACCTAGTTTAGGAGTCAGAGTATTTAAATTATTGTGACCTAGTTATAAGCCTTATTTGCTCATAATGTTTGAATCAAATTGTAATGACTGGTTTTGGTGAAATAAAGAATTATTATTATTATTAATATTTTTGCTCTTCTCTGTATCAGAAGAGATCTTTTCTATGCAGTGGGACGATTACAGAGACTCTTATACGTATTGACAAAATTGGCTTTGTGCTCATAACTACTACTCGTCCTGGGGTAATTGGTTCGGGCAAAATTTTATGAGGTTTTTTCTTATGGAAAAAGTGGATTAATTTTTATGGAATTTCTCAATATTAGCATTCAATGTTGTATTCTTGTCTATTTTCAGGATTCTAGGCACAAACATAAATCGAAACCTAAACTACCAACAAGCATGGTAAGACAATGAAAAGTATTCATAATGAAAAGCAAAGAGGCGTACCGTACGTGACCCTAAATATGGTACGTTGGGGTTTTAGAGAAAGTTCGACTTTGTGGAACATTGTCTCTATCACTTATATCTGTGTAAGGCATTTGTCCACCACCTCCGTCACCGGGACGTCACCGAGGACGAGATGACGAAGTAGTGCTACATACTCTTACTATGACCGCTGGACCACTGCACTTCCGTCACACGAGTGTCGTCATCCCCGCCGCCGAAGTTTCGAGAAGTTCGGTGTGACCGCTTGAACTCGGCCCGAGATTGTGACGGGCCGCTGTGCCAGCAATACAAAACACGTTTGATCTTGTCATTGCCAGTAACCCGGATTTTGTTTTATCGTCGCAGAGGACACACTAACGCCCGCGCCATCACCAGGACGTTACGTTCGGTTCGAATAATCTCGTTTCTCGGTGTCGTCCCGGTGACGGCTGCGGTGGACAAACTCCCTAACAGTCTCGTTATAAAGCTGGATGCATTATATTTCAACCTGAGTACTGGTTTCTTTGCTGGGAGAGACTAGATATGGGGAAGGCGGAGGACCGGTGTTGTGGCGCAGCTTGGGAGAGGCCTATGTCAAGCAGTGGACTGTGTTAGGCTTAATTGACTGTACTTTTAAACAAAGAATGCATTTCAGATAGAAACATTATCCTCTGGTGTTTGACTGCCTCGCTGCTTTAGTGGTTGAGAGAGACTGCTGTCCGTGAGGTCCTTAGTTCGGTAACCGGAGCGAGCAGTGTTATATATTTTTTTCCATTAAGAAATTCCCAGTCCACCCGGAATCTGCATTATTTTTGCTCAATTAGTGGTAAATCCCACCCCCTATTATAAAGGGTCGGATCGTCAATCCGATAATACATTAAACTTCGTATGTTATCTAAATAATCATATTCGCAGGAAACCGATGGATATTTTCAAATAAAATTTAATTCAATTAATAGAAAGAAAACAAAAAGTTAATTTATCAAATCAAATTTTATTTGAAAACATCCATCGGTTTCTTACTGAACTTCAACTACATCGACGACCCTGGTTACTTGTCTCTTTTGGTGACTGTACTAGTATTGCCAGTGTAATAACATTTGTTGTCGTCCCCAAATAGTAAATCTTTAAAAAAAAACACCGATTTACATCGCATCACTGTCATCCGGAAACTGTCAGCATTACAATCGCAATGCTACTTCTTTGAATAAAGAACGCGCCTGCCCTCTGGTCACGTGAAGCGTCGATCAGTCGGCGGGAAATTTCCTTAAAAAGGAAATTTCAAAAAAAATAAAACATGAAAAGGAAATATTAAAAAAGTCTTAAAAAATAATTATAATTAAATAATGAGCGTGTACCAATTATACATTTCTGCCTGCGCTTTCGGAAAATACAGGGTTGATGTTACGATAATTTATATTAAAACTAATGCGAACAGGAAATCCCAAATGACTACTACCCTGCTGTTCCTGAGAATCCTACGGGAAAACCAGCAAATGCAATGCCTGAAGTGAGTATTTATAGAACGTTGTTTAAATATCTATTTTATTGAAACCTTTTACTTATGTCGAATTTCGTGTCGAAGAAAACTTTAACGAATTCACGTAATTATTCAAAAGAACTGCGGTCACGTGGTCGTTGGCGTTTATTCCATACTAATGGCGTTTTATTCCTCGTTAATGATACTAGTCCAAATATTTTTTACGATAAAACGCATAAGTACCGCATACGTTTTGTCTTTTGGCGTAATCCTATTAATATTATAAATATGAAAGTTTGTGAGGATGGATGGATGGATGGATGTTGGTTACTCTTTCACGCAAAAACGACTGAACGGATTTGGATGGAATTTGGAACACAGATACTTTATAACCTGGTTTAACACGTAGGATACTTTTTATCCCGGTAGTACGTTTACCTGGGATAATTTCCGACCTCCACGCGGGCGAAGCCGCGGGCAAAGGCTAGTTATAAATATATTTTTTAAATTCTCTAATATAATTACTCTAACGGCCACGTGACCGCGTTTTAATCAATCAAGTTAATTCATACATTTTTGTATAACCGTACCACGTTGCATCGAAAAATGATTCGCATTTTTTCACTGTTTTTCAGAAACATGGAAATTTAAGGTTTTAGTGCGTATCTTCAATCGGTTCGCAGCTCATTAATGTTTAAAAAATATTTTTCTTAGATTGTTAAGCTATTGCATAGCTTTTATCGCGGGCTTTGAGCGCGGCGACCGAATCAAGAAATTCCGTAACGAAAATAAAACCTAACACCCCCCACTCCGCCTACCATGTAGCTCGGCCGAGCGTTCGCTTAACGTGTATGTATATGGTACGACTGTACTTGAATTAATATCAAAGAAAACAAAATACTGCATAAATAAATAATTATAATTGCACAAGTTGATAAAAAATTCTATGCAATAGCTTTACCGCGGCAGTTCCCGAGTGCCACACGTGTTTTTTTTTATTTTTATTATTGTTTATTTTCCATTGCAGCATGCACCACCGCGACCGTTTTATACGATTGTAAGTAATCTTCATTTATATAATCTATATGTATTAAAATCTCGTGTCACGGTGTTTGTGGTCGCACCCCTCCAAAACGGCGCGACCGATTTTGATGATTTTTTTTTAGGTATGACAACAGGGCGTAAAGTATATTTCACCCTGCTGCGGGTGAAACCGCGGGGCGCAGCTAGTTTAATATATAATAGTTTATTATTGTGAATATTTCATATTTATATGGTCTAGTGGTTGCAAGAGTTACTGCTGAGCATGAGGTCCTGGGTTTGATTCCCGTGTCGAGCAAGTGTGTTTGGGTTTTTTCATCTGTTTCTCAGTAGCAGCCCGCAGTCTGGATTTGTGCCCGGTTTATGGCAATAGGCTCGCCCTCTATTACGTGGGACTTAAACATAACTGGCGAAATGTGGGTGTACTATAGGTACACCTCTGCCTAACACTTCGGGAATATATGCGTGATGTTATATAAATAATGGAAGGCCTTGGGGAGGCTTTTGCTCAGCAGTGGGACAGTAAAGGCTCATAAAAATAATCTATACTAAATATTATAAAGAGGTAAATTTAAGTTTGTATTTAGGGGGAAATCTCCGGAAATACTGGTCGGATTTGAAAAAATATTTTTTCATTTGATAGCCCAATTCTTGAGAAAGGCTATAGGCTATATCACATCACGCTAAGACACTTAGGAGCCACGCAAAAAGAAAAAAAAGTCAGAAAGAACGCTAAGCGAAAACGAAGTGATAGCTCGGGCAGGTGATGCGATGCGACATGGTGAGACGGGGGAACAAGAAATTTCACGCGGACGAAGTCACGAAGATAACTAATATAATACATTATGTTTGATTCCAGAATAAAGATTATAAAACAATTGCAAGTATACATAAACTTCTTATTCATTATCATCAATAGGTACCTTCTGAAGAAAAAGTTTCAGCAAAAACCTCAAATTCCTATAAAACTATGTTCTCGAAATAGCTTTCAATATTCCTTACTATAAAATTGCAACACAGTATATTATACAGCATGTATCAGAAAAGTGTGGTCACCTTTAAGAGTGTGGTACAGACCATCAAACTTGACAACTTTCTCCGTGGGTCCAACATCGTAATCGCGAAAAAATAATATAATCAGTCGTCTCATTTGGGTCAAGTGGGTACAGAAGTTTTGTATGAGACAGTTGATTATTTTTTCGGGATTACCAGGGTGGTCCTATGGAGAAAGTTGTTGAGTTTGATGGTCTGTACCACACCCTGACATAATGGTGGGTCAGTTAGGCCGGCCATCCATACTATAATATTATAAATTCGAAATTAACTCTGTATGTTACCTTTTCACGTTTAAGCCACTGAACGGATTTCGATAAAATTTGGCAAGGAGATAGATGGAATCCTGGGGAAGGACATAGACTATTCCGATATTCTCACGGGATCGAGATTTATGCGGGTGAAACTGCGGGGCGCAGCTAGTGTATCCAATATAAACCACTTATACATCAAATGAAAGTTTATAACATAAGCATCAATCTTCATAATGTGCAGAAGGCTGTAAAATACCGGGATAAAGAGATATCAGACCTGCAAGTACCATGTAAACATTTTAGTTTATGACGCTAATATTCACTGCAGTTCTCAATAATATTAGTTTTTGACTCATAACATGTTTTGTTAACGTAATTGCCGGTTATAAGCAATAAGTTCACATGCATGCATGCAGAACTCTATTGGTCATCAGGCAAGGCGTCATAGAAAAATGCTCATCATTCTTTGACCACACCTTTCTGATACATGCTGTATACATAATATTAAGTATCCACTACTAATATTTTGAAAATATCACGAAAGTTATATCTGTGTGTTGATTTAACCGATCACCTATTGACATAATTTGGAAGAAAAAGATAAAGTATGTCAGAATATAATTGAGCAATTTAAGGCAATATTACCGAAACAATTTTTAAGAATTAAACTTGTTCGCTTCTCTATAATTGCTCCATTAACTCCGACAATGGTTGCCGGACAATAATTACTGAAAAATTGCCTGTGAAAGCGCAACTTGAGAGAAATCATTGCTTATTTTGTGCAATCACTTTGTGATTGCTCTTTGTTAAAATATATTTTTTTTACAACAGGGCCGAGGTGATCCCAGTAACCAGAATAAAATAGAGCAACAGGTAAATATCTACGTGAGACAGTAATTCTGTAAAGCATGTATTTAATCGAACTTCAAATAATTCCCATTTTGCTTTCCTAAAAATATTATTGAACAGTCTGATATAAGGAATGCGCCTAAAAATTCTAAGAGCCAAATAATTGTGGTCAACTTGGTTGTAGCGCCCGCCGGCCGCTGCCGCGGCACCGCTTGCTTCGCTCGCTCTACTCGCGCGCGGTTGGTTACAGTTCTAACCTAACCTAACCCATTTAGTCGATATTCATCACATAATGCAACATATAATATCACATCGCAAGTAACAAATGCAATAAGACAATTTCTGTATCAAATCGAAGGTACTGTTGAAAATAAAAAACAATGCTAAAATATATCACAAACCAAAAGAAACAACAAAAAGCGACTCAAACAAATAAAAAAATGCCGTTTGGTCGGGGTACCCTAGTTTAGTTACTGTGAGCAACTGTGAGAAAAAGCCAGAAAGTTAAAAAGAGGCTCAACTATTTAAAAAAGTGTGCATCATTAAAAATCCAAAAAGTTTTTAGAGGTTGATTATTTAAAGAAAACGTTCATCGTTATGTTAATAAGTTTTTAGAGGATCAACACATTCAGTAAACTTTACTACTGTATTTGCTGTGTCAAAAGGCAGTCACTCGGTAGTGCTATTCTGTAAAGTTCACTTGACTGTATATTGGCATAAATCATTTTGATAGTAATCAAAATGATTTGTGCCAAGTAACTGCAGAAGGCATTTGAGCAATTAAAAACGTTTTTACAAACAAAAATACAACCGACTTCCAAAATAAACACAAAAAAAGTGATAAATAACTTTAATTTCGGAAGTCGGTGTCTTTGGTTTTGTATTTTCGTTTTTTTTTTGCCACCGACTTCACACTTTGTTTGTGTTTATTTTGGAAGTCGGTTGTTTTTTGTTTTTTAAAAACGTTTTTATTTTTCACTTTTTAGTTGAGATATCTACCCCACACATTCGTATAGCACTAATTGATATGTAAATAACAGTGACAGGAAATTATTAAAACATCATCAATATAAACTAAGTGGATAAAATACGCAGTATTAAGGATACCTCAAAAACTGCTGGTCAGAACTTGATTAAATTTATATGGGACCACATGACCCTCTTTCAAAGTAAAAAAGAATCATCCAAATCGGTTCACCTAGAAACAAGTTCTGAGGTAAAACACATTAAAAAAAAATACAGTCGTATTGAGAACCTCCTCCTTTTTTAGAAGTCGGTTAAAAATACAAGGAATTCAATTTTTAACTTTTGTAAAACTCAACGTCCCTCAGTTTTTTTGTCCCATAATGGGCTTACAACGCAAGATCTACATTTTTTTACGCTACCCCTTCCTGGCCCTGCAGTCTCGACATTAGATAGCGACAAAAATCGGTCGTTAAGTCTAATCGATGTCAATTTTTTTTAATAGATTTTCAACCTTATGCTTTGGAAATAAAGTTGAAAATCTATTAAAGAAATTTGACATCGATACGACTTAGCGACGGATTTTTGTCGCTATCTAATGTCGAGACTGCCCGCCCAGGGCCTGCAGTCTCGACATAGATAGCGATCACTTTACGACGAAATTCGGTCGCAAAGTCATAACGATCCGGAAGTAACGATATTTGGTAGTCTCGACACTAAAAGTTATTGAATGTCATCGGTAGTTGACCGAACACTGTCGCAAACTTAACGGTTTACGAATATGCAGGCATTTTTGACAGATGACAGCCCCCAAAGTGATTAGATAATGTCGTAAACTTTATTGTTTTGGTTTTGTAAGTAATTATTAACAAAAATGATGCTGAATGGGCGTAGCCGAATGTGTCTGTGTTTATGTACTGATGAGACTTTTAAGTCCACCTGTTTATAAGATCCGCCGGACATACTACATGCGAACGAGCGTCGCCGGCAATCACCGCATTAGAGGGAGCCAAAGACATTTAAATATTATTGGAAGGAACAAATCGTCCGATCTTCTTATATAAATAAATAACACACGACCGCAAATAATTTTTTAAACTTTATTTAATCTCCAATGTCAAAATCCTCTTCAAGTTCACACATTATAATTCTAGACAGTGGTTACACAAGACATGTTGCATACTTATCCACATGACATTAACAGTGCACTCAGCAGTTTAACAAAGTGGCTCGACAATATAAAAATTTAATTATAAATCTTCAAAAATCCTAAGTCATGCACTTTTACCAACGGATATCCGTGAGAGCCATGAATATAAATTGCACTAGTCAAACTGTAGAAATCAACATAATTATCACAAAATTTCTAGGGATCTTAATTGGCAGCCAGTTAACGAAGAAAGCACAGGCAGAGGACATTTAAAAAAAAAGACTCGAGTAGCTCTGCATGTATGCTGGTGAATGCTGCATAATTTATCAAAAAAGTTAAGCTGCTGAAAATATTGGTTGCTTACCATAGTTTGGTAGTTTCTGTTTTAAGGTTTAGTGTCTCATTGTCAACCTTCCCATGCTTTAACATCCTTGAAGTAGCCATAAAATAACAGATATAAATGTAGAAAAGAGTGACACAATGTCAATAGCCAATATCAGAATTTCTTAAACTTCCTTACTCAAGAAAAAATTATCTGTATGGCATCGCACCTATAACTTATAATACAATACCTAACAATATTAAAGATCTATCATTGCAAATTTTAGAAAACAGCTAACAGCATCATTAATAGAAGTTTTTATTATACTCCACAAGATTTCTTAACGCGGATAGGTTAACTTAATCGAAATTTAGTTTTTGTGATTAATTTAAATGTATTAAATTAGCCTGACATATTAGGTACAATGTATATAGATACCTCACAACTGTAACAACTGATTATAGTCACGTACATTCTTTGTAAATAAATATTCTGTTATATTCTATTGAAAAATAAATAACACACAACCACAAATCATGTTTTCAACTTTATTAAATTTCTATTATTACAATCATCTCTCTCTCTCTCTCTTAAGTTCACATATCCTAATAATCTAGACACTGTTTACACGAGGCATGTTGCATACCTTTTGCAATATCTTTATCAAATTAATGAAAATATAAACTTTCACTATTCACTTAGTTCAAATTGTTTTCTTCTTCTACGTAGTACCCTCACTACCGGAGATAGCGACCACAAATGACGCATCTCCAAGCTATGTGGCCTTCTGAAGTGTGGACTGCTTGCTTCATGCTGCCTCAGAATCGTCCTACATCCTTGATATGGTTATGACTGTTATGAGACGGCAAATCTCACGAAAGTGAAAATCCCATGGACTTGTTAATTTGTGTACCTTTACAGAATAACAGGAGCCGTGTTTACCGAGCTCCTATGTGAACGTTAGTCATTTCTTCAAATACAACAGCCTTACAGACTTCCTGTAGAGTCCCAAGAGTCATATTACGCAGCTATATACTTTAATGAGAAACTATATGTAGTGGGATCGCCTCTGAGCCAAAATGGGTTAGCCGGGTAATAATATGCTGTAACCTTGTCTAATGTATGAAAAATTATTAAGTAATTATCATTGAAAATACAGTTTGCTTGCAATGACAACAAAATATATACAAGACCATAATGACTTGACATTGACACTTGACAAGTTTGGCATTAGGGTAGTAATGTTGCAAGGACGCAGATTTTTATGTCCTTAGATATTTAACAAGTTATTTTAATTCTTTAAAATGGTTAGCGCTACTAAATAGTTTCCATAAAAAATAGTGTTTCCAAGATACGGCTTACATAGCTACGATACAATTTTCAAGAAAAATAATTATAATTATCGCTTGCCGTAGCGATGCTTACGACAAATGCAAGTCTCTACATCCGAGACACCGTGCAAAATCGTACATAACCTTGACAAAACGGTATCGCTATACGAGCGAAGAGCCTATTCATAGTTCGGTTTTTTCGAAGACTATTATTGGTCGTAACAAATTCTCCTTGAATATAGGGAAAATTTGTGAACAAGATGTAATGAAAAAAAAATATTTCTTGAAAATTGTCTAGTAGCTATGTAAGCCGTATCTTGGAAACAATTTTTTTCACGGAAAATAATTATTAGCGATAACCATTTTAATGAATTAAAATAACTTGTTAAATATCTAAGGACATTTAAAATCTGCCTCCTTGCAACATTACTACCCTAATGCCAAACTTGTCAAGTGTCAATGTCAAGTCATTATGATCTTGTATATATTTTGTTGTCATTGCAAGCAAACAGTATTTTCAATGATAATTACTTAATAATTTATCATACATTAGACAAGGTTACAGCATATTATTACCCGGCTAACCCATTTTGGCTCAGAGGTGATCCCACTACATATAGTTTCTCATTCAAGTATATAATAGCTGCGGTATAATAAGATACTTGAGTCTACAGAAAGCCGGCTGTTGTATTTGAAGAAATGGCTAACGTTCATCTAGAAGCTCGGTAAACACTGCTCCTGTTATTCTGTAAAGGTACAGAAATTAACAAGTCCATGGGATTTTCACTTTCGTGAGATTTGCCGTCTCATAACAGTCATAACAATATCAAGGCTGTCGGACGAGTCTGAGGCAGCATGAAGCAAGCAGTCCACACTTCAGAAGGCCACATAGCTTGGAGATGCGTCATTTGTGGTTGTTATCTCTTGTAGTAAGGGAATGACATAGAAGAAGAAAACAATTTGAACTAAGTGAATAGTGAAAGTTTACATTTTCATTTGATAAAAATCTTTTGGTAGGAATGCAACATGGCTCGCTTAAACAGTGTCTAAATTATTAGGACATGTGAACCTTAAGAGATGATTGTGATAATAGAAATTTAATAAAGTTGAAAACATGATTTGTGGTTGTGTGTTATTTATTTTTCAATAGAATAAAATAGAATATTTATTTACAAAGAATGTACATTCTTTGTAAATAAATATTCTATTTTAGTACAATACTAACATCAGTTGTTACAGTTATGAGGAATCTATATATATAATACCTAATATAGCAGGCTAATGTAGTAAATTTAAATTAATCACAAAAACTAAATTTTGATTAAGTTAACCTATCTGTTAAGAAATCTTGTACAGAATAATAAAAAATTCTATTAATGATATGATGCTATTAGCAGTTTTCTAATTTTTTGCAATGGTAGATCTTTAATATTGTTAGGTATTGTATTATAAGTGAGGTGCCATATAGATAGTTTTTTCTTGAGTAAAGAAGTTTAAGAATTCCGTGCATATCAAGTTCTGATATTGCCCATTGACATTGTGTCACCCTATGTAAATTTCTACATTTATATCTGTAATTTTTATGGTGTATATAATAAACAGTTTTCTATCCATCTATTGAGATCTCATATCTCTACCATGTTTTATAGATTCATTTGAGGTAGAAAGTACATTTTTATTAGTTTTTACAAATATAGCTACTTTAGGGATGTGAAGGCATGGGAAGGTTAACAATGAGACACCAAACCTTAAAACAGAAAGTACCAAAGCATGGTAAGCAACCAATATTGTCGGCAGCTTAACTTTTTTGATAAATTATGCAGCTTTCAGCAGCATACATGCAGAGCTACTTGAGTCTTTTTTTTTTATGTCCTCTACCTGTGCTTTCTTAGGTTAACTGGTTGCCAGTTATGATCCCTAGATATTTTGTGATAATTATATTGTTTTTCTACAGTTTCACTAGTGCAATTTATACTCATGACTCTCACGGATATCCATTGGTAAAAGTGCATGGTTTAGGATTTATGGAGATTTATAATTAATTTTTCTTATTGTCGAGCCTCTGTATTAAACTGCTGAGTGCACTGTTAATGTCATGTGGATAAGTATGCAACATGTCTTGTGTAACCAGTGTCTAGAATTATAATGTGTGAACTTGGGAGAGGATTTCGATATTGGAGAGATAAAATAAAGTTTAAAAAATTATTTGTGATTGTGCGGTCTTTATTTATAAACGAAGATCGGATTATTCGTTCCCTTCGATAATATTTAAATGTCTTTGGCTCCCTCTAATGCGTTGATTGTCGGCGACGCTCGTTCGCATGTAATATGACTGGATCCTATAAATAGGTGGACTTAAAAGCCTCATCGGTACAGAACACAGACACAGCTTCGAGTACGCTCATTCCACATAATTGTTGTTAATAATTACTTGCAAACACCAACATATTATAGTTTACGATGTTATCGAATCACTTTGCGGGCTGTCAAAAATGGCCGCAAACTATATTCGTAAACCATAAAAGTGTGCGACAATGTTCGGTCACATACTGACGAAAATTAATAACTTTGAGTGTCGAGACTACCAAATATTGTCATCGGTAGGCATATGACCGAACATTCTCGCAAAATGTATGGTTTTCATAAGTTTACGAATATTGTATGCGAGCATTTTTGACAGCCCGCAAAGCTCATAAAGTAAATAATATGTTCCTTGCCGTAAAGTGATTCGATAATATAGTAAAATAAAATGTTTTGGTGTTTGCAAGTAATTAGGTATTAACAAAATTATGTGGAATGGGCGTACTTCATGCTGTGTCTGTGTTCTGTACCGATGAGGCTTTTAAATCCACCTATTTGTAGGATCCGGTCATACTACATGCGAACGAGCGTCGCCGACAATCACCGCATTAGAGGGAGCCAAAGACATTTAAATATTATTGAAGGGAACGAATCGTCCGAACTTCGTTTATAAATAAATAACACGCAATCGCAAATAGTTTTTTAACTTTAATCTCCAATATCGAAATCCTCTCCCAAGTTCACACATTATAATTCTAGACACTGGTTACACAAGACATATTGCATACTTATCCACATGACATTAACAGTGCACTCAGCAGTTTAATACAGAGGCTCGACAATAAGAAAAGTTAATTATAAATCTCCAAAAATCCTAAATCATGCACTTTTAACTATGGATATCCGAGAGAGCCATGACTATAAATTGCACTAGTGAAACTGTAGAAAAACATTATAATTAACACAAAATACCTAGGGATCATAATTGGCAACCAGTTAACCTAGGAAAGCACAGGTAGAGGACATAAAAAAGAAGACTCGAGTACATCGGCATGTATGCTGCTGACAAAATTAGTTGCTGACCATGGCTTGGTACTTTCTGTCTTAAGGTTTGGTGTCTCATTGTTAACCTTCCCAAGCCTTCACATCCTTGAAGTTTGAAGTACGTAGCCGTATTTGTAAAACTGATAAACATGTACTTTCCACCTCGAATGAAACTATAAAAAAGTGTACAGATGTGATATTTCAATAGATAGATAGAAAACTGTTTATTATGTTCAGCATAAAAATTACACATATAAATGTAGAAAATTTACATAGGGTGACACAATGTCAGTGGGCAATATCAGAACTTATTAAGCAGGAATTCTTAAACTTTACTCAAGAAAAACTATATTAAAGTTCCACCATTGTAAAAAATCAGAAAACAGCTAACAGCATCATTAATTGAATTTTTTATTATTCTGTACAAGATTTCTAAACCGATATGTTAACTTAATTGAAATTTAGTTTTTATAGTTAATTTAAATGTACTAAATCAGCCTGCTGCATTAGGTGAAATTTACATAGATTCCTCACAACTGTACCACTGATTTTAGTATCAACATTTTTTGTAAATAAATATTCTGTTATAAACTATTGAAAAATAAATAACACACAACCACAAATCATGTTTTCAACTTTATTAAATTTCTATTATCACAATCATCTCTAAAGTTCACATATCCTAATAATCTAGACACTGTTTACACGAGGCATATTGCATACCTTTTACAATATCTTTATCAAATTAATGAAAATGTAAACATTCACTGTTCACTTAGTTCAAATTGTTCTCTTCTTCTACGTCATTCCCTTACTACAAGAGATAACAACCGCAAATGACGCATCTCCAAGCTATGTGGCCTTCTGAAGTGTGGACTGCTTGCTTCATGCTGCCTCAGACTCGTCCGACAGCCTTGATATTGTTATGACTGTTATGAGACGGCAAATCTCACGAAAGTGAAAATCCCATGGACTTGTTAATTTCTGTACCTTTACAGAATAACAGGAGCAGTGGTTACCGAGCTTCTAGATGAACGTTAGCCATTTCTTCAAATACAACAGTCTTACAGACTTCCTGTAGAGTCTCAAGAGTCATATTATGCAGCTATATACTTTAATGAGAAACTATATGCTGTGTGTAATAATATGCTGTAAACTTGTTGTATCAATGAAAAATGAAGTGAGTAGAATACCATTGAAAATACACAGTTTTTTTGTAATGACAATAAAACAACAAAACAAGACCATAACGACTTGACATTGACACTTCACAAGTTTGGCATTAGGGTAGTAATGTTGCAAGGAGGCAGATTTTAATGTCCTTAGATATTTAACAAGTTATTTTAATTATTTAAAATGGTTATCGCTACTAAATAGTTTCCATAAAAATTTTTGTTTCCAAGATATGGTTTACATAGCCACTATACAATTTTCAAGAAAAATAATTATTTTCATTAAATCATGTTCTCTAATTTTCCCTGTTTTCAAGGAGAATTAGTTACGGCCACTAATTTGTCTTAGAAAAAACCGAACTATGAATTCGCTCTTCGCTTGTTTAATGACACCGTTTTGTCAGCGATTTGTATGATTATGCACGGGATCACGGATGTAGAGACTTCCATTTGTCGTAAGCGTCGTTACGGCAAGCGATTATTTTCTTTATTATTTAGCGATCGGCAGTTTGCGACAGCGTTGCTATCTATGTCGAGACTGCAGGCCCAGGCCCTACAGTCTCGACATTAGATAGCGACAGAAATCTGTCGCTAAGTCGTATCGATGTCAAATTCCTTCAATAGATTTTCAACTTTATACTTTGGAAATAAAGTCGAAAATCTATTAAAGGAATTTGACATCGATACGACTTAACGACCGATTTTTGTCAGTATCTATGTCGGGACTGCCGGGCCTGGGCCTGCAGTCTCGACATAGATACCGACAAAACTCGGTCGTTAAGTCCAATCGATGTCAAATTTCTTTAATAGATTTTCAACCTTATACTTGGGACATAAAGTTGAAAATCTATTGAAGGAATTTGACATCGATACGACTTAGCGACAGATTTCTGTCGCTATCTAATGTCGAGACTGTAGGGCCTGGGCCTGCAGTCTCGACATAGATAGCAACGCTGTCGCAAACTGCCGATCGCTAAATAATAAAGAAAATAATCGCTTGCCGTAACGACGCTTACGACAAATGGAAGTCTCTACATCCGTGATCCCGTGCATAATCATACAAATCGCTGACAAAACGGTGTCGGTAAACAAGCGAAGAGCGAATTCATAGTTCGGTTTTTTCTAAGACAAATTAGTGGCCGTAACTAATTCTCCTTGAAAACAGGGAAAATTAGAGAACATGATTTAATGAAAATAATTATTTTTCTTGAAAATTGTATAGTGGCTATGTAAACCATATCTTGGAAACACAAATTTTTATGGAAACTATTTAGTAGCGATAACCATTTTAAATAATTAAAATAACTTGTTAAATATCTAAGGACATTAAAATCTGCCTCCTTGCTACATTACTACCCTAATGCCAAACTTGTGAAGTGTCAATGTCAAGTCGTTATGGTCTTGTTTTGTTGTTTTATTGTCATTACAAAAAAACTGTGTATTTTCAATGGTATTCTACTCACTTCATTTTTCATTGATACAACAAGTTTACAGCATATTATTACACACAGCATATAGTTTCTCATTAAAGTATATAGCTGCATAATATGACTCTTGAGACTCTACAGGAAGTCTGTAAGACTGTTGTATTTGAAGAAATGGCTAACGTTCATCTAGAAGCTCGGTAAACACTGCTCCTGTTATTCTGTAAAGGTACAGAAATTAACAAGTCCATGGGATTTTCACTTTCGTGAGATTTGCCGTCTCATAACAGTCATAACAAAATCAAGGCTGTCGGACGAGTCTGAGGCAGCATGAAGCAAGCAGTCCACACTTCAGAAGGCCACATAGCTTGGAGATGCGTCATTTGTGGTTGTTATCTCTTGTAGTAAGGGAATGACGTAGAAGAAGAAAACAATTTGAACTAAGTGAATAGTGAATGTTTACATTTTCATTAATTTGATAAAGATATTGCAAAAGGTATGCAATATGCCTCGTGTAAACAGTGTCTAGATTATTAGGATATGTGAACTTAAGAGATGATTGTGATAATAGAAATTTAATAAAGTTGAAAACATGATTTGTGGTTGTGTGTTATTTATTTTTCAATAGTTTGACGGCGCGACACATGACATTTGGCGTTTGCTGTCAACGTCGGAACAGAATAGCAGCGTGACAGATGTCAGCTGTCATTCTAGCGGAACGTCACTGGTGGGAGCGAGGCGGCCATCTTGGTCACTTTGGAATCGAGAGCCGCCAACGCACCACGCGCTCGACGGATCGCTAAATACCGACGCCATCTTGTACCTTTTTTTGTTTCATTTGTTATAATATAATAGTCAGTGATTAGTTAAAGTGTGATTGAATATTATTTTGTTAATTAAGGAATAAATCATTGGAAGATTAATTATTTGAGACTTTTTTTGAGCATCTGACCCACGTGAAGATGGAAAATACTGATATAGGCCATCCTGAGTCTATATCAGAAGTGGGATCCCATGAGCAACAAACGGGGAACACGCAACCTGCTGAAATCATCTCTGCGACGAGAATTTTGTCGAATATGGAGGCGATGTTCGCCCGGGTATTTGCGATGTCGCAACCATCAACTCCTGTAAGTACCAGCACTATAAAACTAATCGAATTTGATCCTGACAATTCCGAAGCTGACATTGAAGGCTGGTGTAACGTCACTGAAGTTATAGTGCAGGAGAAAAATCTTGCAGGCGTTAATCTGCTGATGGCACTTACTAACGCGCTTAAAGGTCGCGCAGCAACCCACTTGACCAAAATGAACCTTAAGGAATTAACATGGGCTGCTGTTAAAGAAACATTGCTAGCTAGATTTGCTAAGCCCAAACTAATGCAGGATCATTTCGATGAAATTTTACGATTTCAAATTAGTGTCAAAGAAACCGCATCAGAGTCTGCAATGCGCTTATGGAACCTGATCGAGCGGATACCAAAAACTGACTTACCTGAGGAAGTTATCACTGGGTTCGCTATATCAGTGCTATGTCAAAAAGATAATTTGATACGTAGAGAGTTGACAGCACATGTGATAACTACTCGTGCTCAATTATTTCGGATTCTTAATGGCATATCACTAAAGCGACGGTTGGACGTCAGTGATGGAAATCAAGACCCCGATGCTAAGAGATCTCGAATGACAGATTCTAGATTCCCTGGAAAGTGTCATTGGTGTGGCCTGTCAGGACATCGACAGGTTGACTGTTGGAAGCGAAAGGAGGACTCCAAATCATCGAAGTCCCAAGTTCCATCAAGTTCTACAAATAATCAAGACAAGCCGTCTATATCCTGCTACACGTGTGGAAAACCTGGTCACACGTCTACAGCTTGTCCAGAAAAAAAAGAATGGAGGGAGGTCGGAGAGGAAGGAAGTCAACCTTTGTGATCATCGACTTTCTAGATCTACGTTGGAGACATCAGCTGGTGAGAGATTTCCATTTTTATTCGATAGCGGATCATCTTGCTCCCTTTTAACTGAAAGTTTTCGCTGTCAGTTTCCGGGTACTGTACGCAATAATCTAGTTTATCTTACTGGTATCGGAGGTGATGACGTAAAATGCACTTGCCAAATTATAAGTACTGTAAAAATTGGAGATGTCTCGGTTGACCTTGTGTTTCACGTCGTTCCTGATTCAGTAATTTCTGTACCAATTATTGTAGGTAGAGATATCTTAGACAAAGGTTTTTGCGTGAAAATTGATAACGACAAACTCTTGTTTATGACCAAAGAGCGAACTAACTTTTGCGAAACGAAATCGGTAGTTTTTGATATTTCTTCTATCGATACCGACTTAGAAGGAGAAGATAAAATGTTGCTGTCAAAAATAATTAGCAAATATTCAGATTATTTCATAGACGGTATACCTACTAGGCGCGTTACTACAGGGCAATTGAGCATTAAATTGATAGATCCTCATAAAATAGTTCGGAGGTCGCCTTATCGACTAGCACCTATAGAGAAACAAATAGTCCGCGAAAAAATACAACAACTATTAGATGCTGGTATCGTTCGTGAGAGTTCTTCCCCTTTTGCGAGTCCGATACTCCTGGTAAAGAAAAAGGACAATACCGATAGAATGTGCGTAGATTATCGGGAACTCAATTCCAACACACAACCCGAACACTATCCCTTGCCTCGCATCGAGGAACAGATAGACCAGCTCAGTGGCGCCAACTACTTTTCTTCATTAGACATGGCTAGCGGATTTCACTAAATTTTAATTCACCCTGATTCAATTGAGATGACTGCATTCGTGACTCCGGAAGGCCAATACGAGTACCTTGCGATGCCCTTCGGTTTGCGCAACGCTCCTTCTGTTTACCAGCGATGTATTACAAAAGCACTGCAACACCTTAATGACAGGCCTCTCATTTATATGGACGACGTTCTGTGTTATTCCTCCAATATTTCGCAGGGTTTGGACCGCCTAGATGAGGCCTTACAAGCCCTGACTGCAGCAGGCTTTTCGTTTAATCTTCAAAAGTGTAAATTCATGAAACAAAAAGTAGACTATCTAGGTTATTCTTTGCAGTCTGGCGAAATTAGACCCAATACCCGCAAAATTCAGGCATTAGTTGAAGCACCATCACCATGTACAGCTACTCAGGTACGTCAGTTTCTCGGGCTCGCGTCATATTTTAGGAAATTTATACCCGGGTTTACAAATGTTGTTGGACCGTTGTACCCTTTAACTAAACTGAAAGGACCTATTAATTGGACTGACAAACATGAGGATATCCGTAGAAATGTAGTTAAAATACTTACTTCGGAACCAGTTTTAACGATCTTTAATCCTGATTTGCCGGTCGAGTTGCACACAGACGCGAGCGCCGAAGGTTATGGCGCAATCCTTATACAGAGAAAGGATAACTTACCCCATGTTGTGGAGTACTTTAGCCGGCGTACATCTGAGGTAGAATCTCGATACCACTCGTACGAATTAGAGACCTTGGCCGTCGTACGAGCGGTAGAACATTTTCGGCATTATTTGTACGGCCGACATTTTGTAGTCTACACTGATTGTAATTCGCTCAAAGCATCGAAATCCAAGGTTGATCTGACGCCTCGCGTGCATCGTTGGTGGGCTTTCCTACAAGCCTTCGATTTTGAGATCATATACCGTGAAGGCCGTAGTATGGAACATGCTGATTTCTTTTCCCGTAATCTCCAGTCGGATGCTGGCGCGCCTTCGACCCCCCAAATCCCTACTACTAAACGTGTTGAGTTTGTTGAGTTACATCAAGGATGGCTTTCAGTTGAACAAAAACGCGATAGCGAAATCCAAGACTTGATCACTAAACATAACAATAGTGATTTTCCGGAAGCGGTAGCACACACCTACGATGTTAGGGATGGTATCCTGTATAGAAAGATTGGGCGCAACAAAATTATTTCTTGGTTACCGGTCGTTCCACGCTCCTTGATTTGGACACTTATCAACCACGTCCATAACGAAATTCAACACCTTGGTAGTGATAAGACGCTAGATAAACTCTACGAACAATACTGGTTTCCGCAAATGTCTAAATGCGTGCGTAAATTTATTGATTCTTGTATAGTTTGCAAAGCATCGAAGGGACCATCGGGCGCTCAACCCGTTCAGTTACACTCAATCCCAAAACTGTCTGTGCCATGGCACACAATCCATATAGATTTTACCGGGAAACTTAGTGGTAAGAGCGACCGAAAAGAGTATTGTTCGGTGATAATAGACGCGTTTACTAAGTATGTTCTACTAGAGCACACAATATCATTAGATGCAAGTAGCGCAGTGCGAGCTCTAGAAAGGGCTGTTTGTCTTTTTGGGGCTCCTACACGCGTTATTGCTGATCAGGGCCGATGCTATATTAGTAGTGAATTTAGAAACTTTTGCAATAATTATAAAATTGATCTGCATTTTATTGCAACCGGTTCGAGCAGGGCTAACGGGCAAGTTGAGCGAATAATGCGAACATTAAAAAGCTTGCTCACGATAGTTGAAAATGACCCTAATAAGACATGGCGCGATGAGTTAGGCAATATCCAACTTGCGCTTAATAGTACAAAATCGGCCGTTACTAGGTACTCACCTACGGAACTGATGTTTGGAACACGTGCAGAATCATTAGGTATGTCCCAGATATCTTCACATTCAGACGAGCGAAATGACCGTTTAGATTTAGAATCCATTCGAGAAAATGCGTCGGAAAATATTCAAAAGGCGGCCGCGGCGGATACTCTAAGGTTTAACCGTGGTCGTGCTAACATCAAACCATTTACTCAGGGCGATTTTGTTTTTATCAAGAATAGTGAACGAAATCAAACTAAACTAGATAGGAAGTTTAGAGGACCGTTCGTTATTACCTCCGTATTAGGGAATGATCGGTACGAACTAAAAAGCGTAAGTGGTTCACACCGCACTTATAAATACGCACACGAGAATTTGCGTGCAGTACCTCAGGGACATGCCGGGTTACTCGAAATCACTACCAGTCTCTTGAACGATGAGGAGGCCGAGACGGCGCTAGAAGATGTAACTTCTAATAGAGATGACGCATTACTTTCAAACGACTGTGATACTTTGACCGTATGCTCGGATACTATTTCCGCCGACTCCCGGACAATATCAGCCGGCTCAGACACTCTCAGTGTACACTCTGATCCAGAGACATGGGATATACAAAATGAAATAGAAATTTATGCTGAACAAGATAACCTGCAATTATAGGTATACCGTTACGTTTTTATGTTATGTACGAGGTGCATTCAATAAGTACCTAGCCTCATCGCCAGAGGGCGCTGTAGTTTCAAAAGAGTTTTACCACAGTGTAGCACATTCTTTTTTAATTCTTTTTTCAAATTTTCATTCCAATCCCTTCATTTGTTTTAATTTGACAACTTATGGAAGCGAACGTGTCGATCGGTTTTACAAAAATGGAAAAAGAGCAATATCGTTCGGTGATTCGATTCCTATTTTTGGAAGGGAAAACGCGCATCGAAATCAAAGAGCGCTTGGATGCTGTGTACGGTGACTCTTCTCCATCGATGGCCACCGTCAAGAATTGGTTCAACGAGTTTGCACGTGGCCGTACGTCGGTTTTTGATGAACCACGTCCAGGTGCACCGAAAACAGCTGCTACGGAGGAAAACATTAAAAAAATCCATGATCTCGTATTGGCAGATCGCCGATTGAAGGTTCGGGAGCTAGCTGAGACTGTAGGCATTTCAGAAGGAACAGTGCATCATATTCTTCACGAGGAACTCGGCATGAGAAAGCTGTCGGCGCGATGGGTGCCGCGTTTACTCACACCAGAAAACAAGCGCAACCGTGAGACCACATCGGAGACGTGTTTGGCGCTGTTTAAGATGAATCCAGCGGAGTTTTTGCGTCGTTTTGTGACCGTCGATGAAACCTGGATCCACTGGTACACACCAGAGACCAAGGAGCAATCAAAACAATGGATCCAGACCGGGGAACGTGCTCCAAAGAAGGCGAAAACTGTAAAATCGGCCGGAAAAGTTATGGCCACCGTTTTCTGGGATTCACAAGGTGTGATCTACATCGATTACCTCGAGAAGGGTAAAACAATTACAGGGCTTTACTATGCCGATTTATTAGGCCGATTCGACGCCGAATTAAAGAAAAAACGACCCCATCTGGCGAAGAAAAAAGTGCTGTTTCACCACGACAACGCACCGGTTCACACGTCTGCCGTTGCCATGGCCAAATTGGTCGAATTACGCTACGAATTGCTGCCCCATCCACCGTATTCTCCAGATTTGGCCCCTTGTGACTTCTTTCTGTTTCCTAATCTGAAAAAATCACTCGCCGGGAATAGATATGGATCGAATGAGGAGGTCATCGCCGCCACGGAGGCCTATTTTGCAGAGTTTGACAAAAACTATTTTTCGGACGGGTTAAAAAAGTTGGAGCATCGCTGGGCTAAGTGTATCGAACTAAAAGGAGACTATGTTGAAAAATAAATTGCCACTTTTCCAAAATTTTCGTTTACTTTTTGTAGGCTAAGTATTTATTGAATGACCCTCGTATGTGTTTGCTTAAGCTGTCGATCCTGGTGGATAGTGACATCCGGGTTCGCTGAACGAGAAAGGATTCACTAGTCCAGCCCAGATGTAAGGTAGTTTATCCTGGTCACAGTGTGTAGTCTGGGCCAGAAGTAATGAAGGTTGTCTATCCTGGTCGAGGTGTGTCGTCCGGGCCGTACCTGAAGGGCTCGGTTGAAGGGATGCACTCGCTCGGTCCAGATGTATTGCGTTGGTTGACTGGTCGAAAGGACAGCGTCGTCCGGTCCATGCTACTTTTACGTCTGGTCGAAGGGACACGCTCGTCCGGTCCATGTTTTTTGGTAGTGAACGTCTGATAATGAGTCGGTCGCAGGGACAGTGCCGTCCGGTCCATGCCATTGAAGCTGGTCGAAGGGACACACTTGTCTAGACCCTGCTGTGAACCGGTCGAAGGGACAGTGCCGTCCGGTCCATGCCATTGGGGCTGGTCGAAGGGACACACTTGTCTAGACCCTGTCTGTGAACCGGTCGAAGGGACAGTGCCGTCCGGTCCATGCCATTGGGGCTGGTCGAAGGGACACACTTGTCCGGTCCGGGTTATGTTTGGGTAACATAACGGGATTGTGAGATGTCATCCGGTCCATTACTCATAATGGTCGAAGGGATACATGCTTTCATATCCTGCTTATGTAGTATGTTAGGATAAGTGCTATGCTGTTTTTCAGGCTGGACGAGCAAATAATCAAATAATGAAATTGCCTGTTTTAAGGACAACGTTAGATCTACGCCCGAGGACGGTCGAATGTCAGTCCGGCCGTGACGGCGCGACACATGACATTTGGCGTTTGCTGTCAACGTCGGAACAGAATAGCAGCGTGACAGATGTCAGCTGTCATTCTAGCGGAACGTCACTGGTGGGAGCGAGGCGGCCATCTTGGTCACTTTGGAATCGAGAGCCGCCAACGCACCACGCGCTCGACGGATCGCTAAATACCGACGCCATCTTGTACCTTTTTTTGTTTCATTTGTTATAATATAATAGTCAGTGATTAGTTAAAGTGTGATTGAATATTATTTTGTTAATTAAGGAATAAATCATTGGAAGATTAATTATTTGAGACTTTTTTTGAGCATCTGACCCACGTGAAGATGGAAAATACTGATATAGGCCATCCTGAGTCTATAAGTTTATAACAGAATATTTATTTACAAAAAATGTTGATACTAAAATCAGTTGTACAGTTGTGAGGAATCTATGTAAATTTCACCTAATGCAGCAGGCTGATTTAGTACATTTAAATTAACTATAAAAACTAAATTTCAATTAAGTTAACATATCGGTTTAGAAATCTTGTACAGAATAATAAAAAATTCAATTAATGATGCTGTTAGCTGTTTTCTGATTTTTTACAATGGTGGAACTTTAATATAGTTTTTCTTGAGTAAAGAAGTTTAAGAATTCCTGCTTAATAAGTTCTGATATTGCGCACTGACATTGTGTCACCCTATGTAAATTTTCTACATTTATATGTGTAATTTTTATGCTGAACATAATAAACAGTTTTCTATCTATCTATTGAAATATCACATCTGTACACTTTTTTATAGTTTCATTCGAGGTGGAAAGTACATGTTTATCAGTTTTACATATACGGCTACCTACTTCAAACTTCAAGGATGTGAAGGCTTGGGAAGGTTAACAATGAGACACCAAACCTTAAGACAGAAAGTACCAAGCCATGGTCAGCAACTAATTTTGTCAGCAGCATACATGATGTACTCGAGTCTTCTTTTTTATGTCCTCTACCTGTGCTTTCCTAGGTTAACTGGTTGCCAATTATGATCCCTAGGTATTTTGTGTTAATTATAATGTTTTTCTACAGTTTCACTAGTGCAATTTATAGTCATGGCTCTCTCGGATATCCATTGTTAAAAGTGCATGATTTAGGATTTTTGGAGATTTATAATTAACTTTTCTTATTGTCGAGCCTCTGTATTAAACTGCTGAGTGCACTGTTAATGTCATGTGGATAAGTATGCAATATGTCTTGTGTAACCAGTGTCTAGAATTATAATGTGTGAACTTGGGAGAGGATTTCGATATTGGAGATTAAAGTTAAAAAACTATTTGCGATTGCGTGTTATTTATTTATAAACGAAGTTCGGACGATTCGTTCCCTTCAATAATATTTAAATGTCTTTGGCTCCCTCTAATGCGGTGATTGTCGGCGACGCTCGTTCGCATGTAGTATGACCGGATCCTACAAATTGGTGGATTTAAAAGCCTCATCGGTACAGAACACAGACACAGCATGAAGTACGCCCATTCCACATAATTTTGTTAATACCTAATTACTTGCAAACACCAAAACATTCTATTTTACTATATTATCGAATCACTTTACGGCAAGGAACATATTATTTACTTTATGAGCTTTGCGGGCTGTCAAAAATGCTCGCATACAATATTCGTAAACTTATGAAAACCATAAATTTTGCGAGAATGTTCGGTCATATGCCTACCGATGACAATATTTGGTAGTCTCGACACTCAAAGTTATTAATTTTCGTCAGTATGTGACCGAACATTGTCGCACAGTTTTATGGTTTACGAATATAGTTTGCGGCCATTTTTGACAGCCCGCAAAGTGATTCGATAATATCGTAAACTATAATATGTTGGTGTTTGCAAGTAATTATTAACAACAATTATGTGGAATGGGCGTACTCAAAGCTGTGTCTGTGTTCTGTACCGATGAGGCTTTTAAGTCCACCTATTTATAGGATCCAGTCATATTACATGCGAACGAGCGTCGCCGACAATCAACGCATTAAAGGGAGCCAAAGACATTTAAATATTATCGAAGGGAACGAATAATCCGATCTTCGTTTATAAATAAAGACCGCACAATCACAAATAACTTTTTAAACTTTATTTTATCTCTCCAATATCGAAATCCTCTCCCAAGTTCACACATTATAATTCTAGACACTGGTTACACAAGACATGTTGCATACCTACTTATCCACATGACATTAACAGTGCACTCAGCAGTTTAATACAGAGGCTCGACAATACGAAAAATTAATTATAAATCTCCATAAATCCTAAACCATGCACTTTTACCAATGGATATCCGTGAGAGTCATGAGTATAAATTGCACTAGTGAAACTGTAGAAAAACAATATAATTATCACAAAATATCTAGGGATCATAACTGGCAACCAGTTAACCTAAGAAAGCACAGGTAGAGGACATTAAAAAAAAGACTCAAGTAGCTCTGCATGTATGCTGCTGAAAGCTGCATAATTTATCAAAAAAGTTAAGCTGCCGACAATATTGGTTGCTTACCATGATTTGGTACTTTCTGTTTTAAGGTTTGGTGTCTCATTGTTAACCTTCCCATGCCTTCACATCCCTAAAGTAGCTATATTTGTAAAAACTAATAAAAATGTACTTTCTACCTCAAATGAATCTATAAAACATGGTAGAGATATGAGATCTCAATAGATGGATAGAAAACTGTTTATTATATACACCATAAAAATTACAGATATAAATGTAGAAATTTACATAGGGTGACACAATGTCAATGGGCAATATCAGAACTTGATATGCACGGAATTCTTAAACTTCTTTACTCAAGAAAAAACTATCTGTATGGCACCTCACTTATAATACAATACCTAACAATATTAAAGATCTACCATTGCAAAAATTTAGAAAACTGCTAATAGCATCATATCATTAATAGAATTTTTTATTATTCTGTACAAGATTTCTTAACAGATAGGTTAACTTAATCAAAATTTAGTTTTTGTGATTAATTTAAATTTACTACATTAGCCTGCTATATTAGGTATTATGTATATAGATTCCTCATAACTGTAACAACTGATGTTAGTATTGTACTAAAATAGAATATTTATTTACAAAGAATGTACATTCTTTGTAAATAAATATTCTATTTTATTCTATTAAAAAATAAATAACACACAACCACAAATCATGTTTTCAACTTTATTAAATTTCTATTATCACAATCATCTCTTAAGGTTCACATGTCCTAATAATTTAGACACTGTTTAAACGAGCCATGTTGCATTCCTACCAAAAGATTTTTATCAAATGAAAATGTAAACTTTCACTATTCACTTAGTTCAAATTGTTTTCTTCTTCTATGTCGTTCCTTCACTACAGGAGATAAGAACCACAAATGACGCATCTCCAAGCTATGTGGCCTTCTGAAGTGTAGATTGCTTGCTTCATGCTGCCTCAGAGTCATCCGACAGCCTTGATATGGTTATGTGACGGCAAATCTCACGAAAGTGAAAATCCCTTGGACTTGTTATTTCTGTACCTTTACAGAATAACAAGAGACGTGTTTAACGAGCTCTTAGGTGAACTTTAGCCATTTCTTCAAATACAACAGCCGGCTTTCTGTAGACTCAAGTATCTTATTATACCGCAGCTATTATATACTTGAATGAGAAACTATATGTAGTGGGATCGCCTCTGAGCCAAAATGGGTTAGCCGAGTAATAATATGCTGTAACCTTGTCTAATGTATGATAAATTATTAAGTAATTATCATTGAAAATACTATTTGCTTGCAATGACAACAAAATATATACAAGACCATAATGACTTGACATTGACACTTGACAAGTTTGGCATTAGGGTAGTAATGTTGCAAGGAGGCAGATTTTAAATGTCCTTAGATATTTAACAAGTTATTTTAATTCATTAAAATGGTTATCGCTAATAATTATTTTCCATGAAAAAAATTGTTTCCAAGATACGGCTTACATAGCTACTGGACAATTTTCAAGAAATATTTTTTTTTCATTACATCTTGTTCACAAATTTTCCCTATATTCCAGGAGAATTTGTTACGGCCAATAATAGTCTTCGAAAAAACCGAACTATGAATAGGCTCTTCGCTCGTATAGCGATACCGTTTTGTCAAGGTTATGTACGATTTTGCACGGTGTCTCGGATGTAGAGACTTGCATTTGTCGTAAGCATCGTTACGGCAAGCGATAATTTTAGTTATTATTACTTTGCGATTGGCCGTAACAAATTCTCCTTGAATACAGGGAAAATTAGAGAACATGATTTAAGGAAATAATTATTTTTCTTGAAAATTGTATCGTAGCTATGTAAGCCGTATCTTGGAAACGCTAATTTTTATGGAAACTATTTAGTAGCGCTAACCATTTTAAAGAATTAAAATAACTTGTTAAATATCTAAGGACATAAAAATCTGCGTCCTTGCAACATTACTACCCTAATGCCAAACTTGTCAAGTGTCAATGTCAAGTCATTATGGTCTTGTATATATTTTGTTGTCATTGCAAGCAAACTGTATTTTCAATGATAATTACTTAATAATTTTTCATACATTAGACAAGGTTACAGCATATTATTACCCGGCTAACCCATTTTGGCTCAGAGGCGATCCCACTACATATAGTTTCTCATTAAAGTATATAGCTGCGTAATATGACTCTTGGGACTCTACAGGAAGTCTGTAAGGCTGTTGTATTTGAAGAAATGACTAACGTTCACATAGGAGCTCGGTAAACACGGCTCCTGTTATTCTGTAAAGGTACACAAATTAACAAGTCCATGGGATTTTCACTTTCGTGAGATTTGCCGTCTCATAACCATATCAAGGCTGTCGGATGACTCTGAGGCAGCATGAAGCAAGCAATCTACACTTCAGAAGGCCACATAGCTTGGAGATGCGTCATTTGTGGTCGCTATCTCCGGTAGTGAGGGTACTACGTAGAAGAAGAAAACAATTTGAACTAAGTGAATAGTGAAAGTTTATATTTTCATTAATTTGATAAAGATATTGCAAAAGGTATGCAACATGCCTCGTGTAAACAGTGTCTAGATTATTAGGATATGTGAACTTAAGAGAGAGAGAGAGAGAGAGAGAGATGATTGTAATAATAGAAATTTAATAAAGTTGAAAACATGATTTGTGGTTGTGTGTTATTTATTTTTCAATAGAATATAACAGAATATTTATTTACAAAGAATGTACGTGAATATAATCAGTTGTTACAGTTGTGAGGTATCTATATACATTGTACCTAATATGTCAGGCTAATTTAATACATTTAAATTAATCACAAAAACTAAATTTCGATTAAGTTAACCTATCCGCGTTAAGAAATCTTGTGGAGTATAATAAAAACTTCTATTAATGATGCTGTTAGCTGTTTTCTAAAATTTGCAATGGTAGATCTTTAATTTTCACGACCGGGTTTTCACGACCCGGATGACATCGCGAGATTGTTTCAGCAGCATTTCAGGGTTGAACAGGTTTTGAGGCCTGCACAGTCTGACCTGTTGTCGGTGTCTGGTGCTGGGGACATCAATGTGAGGTTCACTGCAAAGGATATAGCTATGGTCATGAAATCTATGAAAAGAGGAAAGTCACCAGGACATGATAGCCTCAGCATTGAGCACCTGCGGCATGCTGGGGTACACTTGCCTAGGGTTCTAGCTTTATTATTTAACCTGTGTGTTACCCACTCCTACTTACCTGACGATCTCATGTTTACTGTTATTGTCCCTATTGTAAAAAATAAGACCGGTGATGTCTCGGATAGGTCCAATTACAGGCCTATCTCGTTAGCTACGGTTATAGCAAAAGTGATGGACGGTCTGCTTGAAGGCCATTTAACTAAACATATAAAATTGCACGACGGTCAGTTCGGTTTCCGGACTGGTCTGTCCACGGAAAGTGCGATCCTGTGCCTCAAGCAGACCGTGCACTACTACACTGCGCGTAAGACGCCAGTATACGCGTGTTTCCTGGACCTGACCCGGGCATTTGATATGGTCTCATACGACCAAATGTGGACAAAAATGCGTCAAGACACCAGTCTGCTCCCTGAGATTGTATCGATATTTGAGTACTGGTACAACAATCAGAAAAATGCTGTTAGGTGGGCGGAAAGTAGATCGGACGAGTACAGGTTAGAGTGTGGGGTGAGGCAGGGGGGGTTGACCTCACCGAAACTTTTTAATTTGTATATGGACCGCCTGATTGGAGAGCTGAGCAGCACAGGAATCGGATGTCATATAGATGGGATTTGCGTTAATAATATTAGCTACGCGGATGACATGGTGCTGCTCAGCCCTTCAATCGGCGCGTTGCGTAAGCTGCTTCGTATCTGTGAAGGGTATGCGGAGGCCCATGGGCTCAGATACAATGTGAAGAAAAGTGAGGTTATGGTTTTTAAAGCACCCAAAAAAGATTTCTCAGACGTACCACCCGTCTCACTCTATGGTACACCTTTAAACAGAGTCACTCATTTCAAGTATCTGGGCCACTGGGTCACCGAAGACCTCAAAGACAACATGGATGTGGAGAGAGAACGTAGGGCGTTGTGCATCCGCTGTAATATGTTGGCTCGCAGATTCGCTCGTTGCACTGAACAAGTGAAGGTCACACTATTTAGGGCATTCTGTCAGACCTTCTACACGTGCAGTTTGTGGGCTAAATACACGCAGGGGACGTACAACGCCCTGCGTGTACAGTATAATAACGCGTTCAGGGTGTTGATGGGGCTGCCGCGCTACTGTAGCGCGAGTGGCATGTTCGCAGAAGCGCACGTGGACGGCTTCCATGCCATCATGCGTAAGCGCTGCGCATCGATGCTGGCGCGGGTGCGTGGCAGCCCCAGCGCCATTCTGGCCGTATGTGCCGGCCGCTGGGACTCGGTACTGATGGCACATTGGATGAGCCTTCACGCGAGACCAAGCGCCTGAGTACTTTGTACCTTTACTAACACTAGGCTAAGACAATGTTACTAACCACTTTAGATTTGTATTGTTACTAACACTAGGTTAAGAACATTGTTACTAACAAATTTATGGACCAAGTCTGAAATAAATTGTATTATTATTATTATTATTATTTAATATTGTTAGGTATTGTATTATAAGTTATAGGTGTGATGCCATACAGATATTTTTTTCTTGAGTAAGGAAGTTTAAGAAATTCTGATATTGGCTATTGACATTGTGTCACCCTTTTCTACATTTATATCTGTTATTTTATGGCTACTTCAAGGATGTTAAAGCATGGGAAGGTTGACAATGAGACACTAAACCTTAAAACAGAAACTACCAAACTATGGTAAGCAACCAATATTTTCAGCAGCTTAACTTTTTTGATAAATTGTGCAGCATTCACCAGCATACATGCAGAGCTACTTGAGTCTTTTTTTTTAAATGTCCTCTGCCTGTGCTTTCTTCGTTAACTGGCTGCGAATTAAGATCCCTATAAATTTTGTGATAATTATGTTGATTTCTGCAGTTTGACTAGTGCAATTTATATTCATGGCTCTCACGGATATCCGTTGGTAAAAGTGCATGACTTAGGATTTTTGAAGATTTATAATTAAATTTTTATATTGTCGAGCCACTTTGTTAAACTGCTGAGTGCATTGTTAATGTCATGTGGATAAATATGCAACATGTCTTGTGTAACCAGTGTCTAGAATTATAATGTGTGAACTTGAAGAGGATTTTGACATTGGAGATTAAATAAAGTTTAAAAAATTATTCGCCGTCGTGTGTTATTTATTTATATACGAAGATCGGACGATTTGCTCCCTCCAATAATATTTAAATGTCTTTGGCTCCCTCTAATGCGGTGATTGTCGGCGACGCTCGTTCGTATGTAGTATGTCCGGCGGATCTTATAAACAGGTGGACTTAAAAGCCTCATCGGTACATAAACACAGACACATTCGGCTACGCCCATTCAGCATCATTTTTGTCAATAATTACTTACAAAACCAAAACAATAAAGTTTACGACATTATCTAATCACTTTGGGGGCTGTCATCTGTCAAAAATGCCTGTATATTCGTAAACCGTTAAGTTTGCGACAGTGTTCGGTCAACTACCGATGACATTCAATAACTTTTAGTGTCGAGACTACCAAATATCGTTACATCCGGATCGTTATGACTTTGCGACCGAATTTCGTCGTAAAGTGATCGCTATCTATGTCGAGACTGCAGGCCCTGGGCCGGACTCGGTGGCGCCGTCCATCCTCGCGCACCCACCGTGTGGAGACTTGCCGGGTGATCACTATGCTTACGACTGCTTGCACATTTTAAATTGGCCGCCTTTTTGCCTACGTCTAGGTCACTATTTTAATAATGACCATGTTCATTATTTAAATAATTATTAGTAGTTCTCTACAACTACTTATAATTATTTTATTAATAGATTTTATTATTAATGCTAGTCTGGAGAACATTATTCTAATCTGAGCGGAGTATGGGCACAGTA
Source organism: Dryobotodes eremita (assembly GCA_917490735.1). Lineage (NCBI taxonomy): Eukaryota > Metazoa > Arthropoda > Insecta > Lepidoptera > Noctuidae > Dryobotodes > Dryobotodes eremita. The sequence continues at coordinate 11,319,251 of OU823267.1, forward strand.
AAACATAAATAGCGGAACGTGGGTGTGGACTATTTAACTCAGCTGACCCCTCCGCGGGATACAGGCGTGACAATGTTGTTTTTTTTCAGGAAATGCAAGACAAAGATTCGGTTTTTCCTCCACCGGATGGTAGACCGTTCACTGACGATGATAACTATGAACTAGATGAATTGGTAAGTTCATTCGATAATAATGATCAAAAATCTTTTATTATACTGTTAATTTGTAAAGTATTATATTATTTTAATTATTGTAAATGTGAGGACGAGCTACCCATTGCTCGCCGTCCGCAAGTCCGCGCCTACGGTAGCCGGGAATCGGCTATCGACTTCCGACGCCTAGGGTGTCTCCTCCTGCGGCGACTAGGGGCGTGAGGGCGCAACGATTGCCTCACCCTCGCGCGCTCCGCCTCCTCCTTTGCGAGCATTACTGCTTCGCAGAAGGAGGTACTGCCAGGTGTCTTGGCAATTATTATAAATACAACAGTATTCATTTATTTCTTTTCTTATTTGAGTCGTTTGAAGTTGACAGAGACAGGTGATGTTTCAATATTTAGCGCTAAATAAATTTAGTGCTTTTTTGTCCATGTGGGTCTAGGTATGAGTTAAACGTAGATTTTTTTTATCATTTTAAAAGGGTAGTATTTAAACGCAAATCAAAAAATATCCTTTTTCTATGCAATAAGATTCCGAATTCCCATCAAAATTACTGATTGCACAGCAAAATATTCAACTCAAAATATCACTAAACACACTACAATTTATTTTCGCAGCGTACAGCGATTTTTCCTAAAGCAAAAGCTTTTTCATCAATTTATTTTCTATTCCCAACGAGAACCACATTTTTTTAAATAAAAAATCTATTACTAACGAATACCAAAGCGTGACTTTTTGTACACTCAGCTACACAAAGTTTTATTGAAATTGCGTTTTACCGAAATCTAGGGTAATCTAAATATAGGGTTAGGGTTAATAAGCTGGTCGACGGAGCCCCGCTTCGCGGGGCTCCTATTTCTGTCTAAAGGGTTTAAAGGAACCTAAACAACCGAACCTCGGGATGCCACTGACGTCGACCATCTAGGGTTAGTATTTTCGGGAACATTTAGGTATTGGATGGGAATAGAGCATTTTTACGACAAACGGCTGATCGGAGACAAATACATAATACTCACACGCTATGAATGTGAGTATTATGTATGTACGGTCTGGTTGATTTGCTGTGCAGTCAGTATTTAATTTGCTGTGCAGTCAGTATTTAAATGATGGAAATAAATTGATAGGTGATTATTTATTTGATGTGCAATTAATAATATCCCATTTTAAAATCACTTTGATATCAGCAAAAAATACAAAAACTGCTTAGCATTTATTTTAAATCAATCTCATTTATTTTCAGCCAAATAGATTGACTCAGACGAACAGGGTAAGTATATTTTCAATACACTTCCTCGAAAACTGGTTCTTTTAGCATGCAATGTATTTCACACGCATGCGTTTTTTCATTTAAAAAACGCGTGTGCGGAAATAAAAATTACCACAGATAACTATACCTACACTTAGTCCAAATTGGTTCAATGCCTAATAGTCGGCGCTGATTGTTTTTTTTCAATCTCGGCAAAGAGATATGCGTCTTTACGGCGTTATTATTTTTTAATATTTAAATTATGTTTATAAATAGAATATCACCAAAAAACAAGATTATTACAAAAAAAAAAAATATATGTTTATGAACAAAAATATTTTTCGTTCTTTTATTTTATTTGACGGCGCGTTTGATTATTTAAGAGTGAATGTCAACCGGATATGCCTAACGCCATCTATCGAAGAATTCGGTTGTCATTCACTCTGACGCAACACCAACAGCTAGCGTGGGGAGGACGAACTGTGCGACGAGGCAGTTCGAATCCGAGAGGCGACCCGTTCGCATCACGAATACGCGCTACGTTTTTGGTGGAGTGTCTAGTGATTTAGTGTTCCTAATAATTGATGCTTGTAATAAGATCCTGATTATATTTTGTGTAAAATACGTCGTTTGATTCTTCTCGCCCGATCATCCACGTTCTAGTAAAATCGACCATGGATCCAAATGATATTGTGGACCGTCCTGACGTCCCTTTATCAGAAGTGGGATGCGAAGGGCATTTACAAGGAGAAGATATCAATGCGCACGTGGCATCGTCGCAGAATTTACTGCGCAATATGGAAGCCTTATTATCTCGCCTCTTGAAGACTCCGCCGCCCACCGAAGATTCAAACCGCATGACAATACAACTAGTGCGGTTTGACCCCGATGAAAAAGATGCGGACATAGAAGGTTGGTGCAGGATAACGGAAATAGTAGTGAATAGCAGGAAACTAGATGGTGCAGAACTTTTGCTAGCGCTTACACACGCTCTGAGAGGACGGGCAGCCACGTGTTTGACCAGATTGCAAACTTCACAGTTAACATGGATGCAAATAAAGGAATTACTCCTAGCAAAATTTGGAAAACCAATGCTACCGCAAGATCACTTCGACGAGATATTAAGATTCCAACTTGGTACGAAAGAAACCGCAAGTGAAGCTGCAACACGTGTCTGGAGCATGATAGAGCGCATTCCTCGCACCAATATGTCAGAAGACGTCATCACGGGGTTTGTAGCTTCTGTGCTATGCCAAAAAGATGGTACTATACGACGAGAGCTGCAGTCTTGTAATGTATCTACCAGAGCTCAGTTGCTAAGAGTTCTCAACGGTGTTCCGTCGAAACGAAAATACGAAGGACCAGAAAGCAACGAGACCGAAGTCAAAAGAAGCCGATACTGCAACGAACCACGCTTTACTGGATCGTGTCATCGGTGTGGTGTATCAGGCCACCGAGCCGTGGACTGTCGCAGACGCCGCGAAGAGCCTGTTGCTAAAGCAACTACGAAGACAGCCGAGCAGCCTATGAAGACGCACGTCCATCCGCGTACTGTCACTTGTTACGTTTGTGGACAACAAGGGCACGTGGCATCGGCGTGTCCAGACCGCAAAGGGAGCAACGAGAAACCGGCTGTCAGGGAGGTTCATCTGTGCGAGCGAAGGCCGGCAACCGGCACCTTTACTACGTCCGCGGGTGAGCTCGTTTCTTTTCTTTTTGATAGCGGTTCCGCCTGTTCATTGGTGACTTCCGACATGGCTAGCAGGCTACCGGGTACATTATCTAAAGAAATTGTTCATCTCACGGGTATTGGAGATAATAATGTAGTGAAGTGCGACTTGCAGATACTTAGCCCCATCAAGGTTGAAGGCATTCAATTAGATGTATTGTTTCATGTAGTTCCCAACGCTGCTATTAGCGAACCAGTTATTATAGGCAGGGGTATTTTAGACAAGTGTGTTAATGTCGAAATTAGTAATGAGCGCATTCATTTCTCGTTACGCAGGGAGGTTAGCCTTGTAGAGAAATCGAGTCAGTATGATTTTACTAACATTGATACAGATTTACAAGGTGAGCATAGGGTAGCCCTCATCAGATTATTACAAAAATACCGCGCGTTCTTCATAGGAGGCATACCGACACGTCGCGTCTCTACAGGTTTTATGCGAATAGAGTTAATTGACCCAAATAAAACTGTACAGCGGCGTCCTTATAGGTTGTCACCAGCAGAAAAAGAGATAGTTAGGGATAAAATAAGAAATCTTTTAGAAGCGGAAGTTATTCGCGAGAGCACGTCACCCTTTGCCAGTCCGATACTACTCGTTAAAAAGAAAGACAATTCTGATAGAATGTGTGTAGACTATCGCGAGCTTAACGCTAATACCCGGCCAGAACATTACCCGTTACCGATAATTGATGAGCAAATAGATCGTCTTCACGGTGCTTGTTATTTTTCGTCATTGGACATGGCATCAGCCTACCATCAAATTTTGATAGACCCCAATGGCGACAGCATAGCTCGTACATCTTTCGTGACCCCGGAGGGGCAATATGAGTTCCTTGCCATGCCCTTTGGCTTACGAAATGCAGCGTCGGTCTATCAAAGGTGTATTAACAAAGCTCTAGGTACACTTAAGGATACGGTGGCATTGGCTTATATGGATGACGTCCTCTGTTATTCTGATGACGTCGCACGCGGCCTTGAGCGTTTAGACCTTACACTTAAAGCTCTATCTGAAGCGGGTTTTTCGCTAAATGTTCATAAATGTAAATTCATGAAAAATGAAGTAGATTTCCTCGGTTATGTCGTAAAATCAGGTCAAGTAACTCCCAATCCTAGGAAGGTCCAAGCACTAACTGATGCACCTACTCCACGAACAGCCAGTCAAGTTCGTCAATTTTTAGGTCTTGCATCTTATTTTCGGCGTTTTATTCCAAATTATACCCGCTTAGTAGGTCCTTTATACCCCCTAACAAAACTAAAAGGTCCGATAACCTGGACGAGCCAACATAGTGAGATCCACAAAACCATAGTTAGCATATTGACATCAGAGCCGGTCTTGACGATCTTTGACCCTAAATCCCCAGTAGAGCTTCATACAGATGCGAGCTCAGAAGGGTATGGTGCAATTCTTATTCAGCGACGTAATAATCTACCACATTTGATATCCTACTTTAGTCGTCGGACAGCCGAAACTGAATCTCGTTACCATTCCTACGAACTTGAAACCTTGGCGGTGGTCCGAGCAGTCGAGCATTTTAGACATTATCTGTATGGACAGCACTTCACAGTTTTCACGGACTGTAATTCTCTTAAGGCGTCAAAGTCTAAAACCGATCTTACACCCCGAGTCCATCGGTGGTGGGCCTTTCTCCAGGCTTATGACTTTGACATTGTCCACAAGCAAGGGAGTAGCATGGAACATGCCGATTTCCTCTCCAGAAATCCACTCTACGAACCTACTGCAAACCAGCCCGATACCAATCTGTCCAAGAGATACAAGTCTGTTCAATTCGTTGAACTTCATCAGGGTTGGCTGACAGTTGAACAAAAGAGAGATAGTGAAATACAGGACCTAATTATTAAGCACAACAACAAAGAACTCCCTGAAGCCGTTGCCCATACCTACGATGTTCGAAAAGGGATACTTTATAGAAAAATTGAGCGTAACAAAAGTAGCTATTGGCTCCCCGTTGTACCGCGCTCCCTCACTTGGACTTTAATCAACCACGTCCATACAGAGATTAAGCACCTCGGCGCGGAAAAGACGCTAGACAAACTATACGAGCAGTATTGGTTCCCACAAATGTCAAAGTTAGTGCGCAAATTTGTAGATTCTTGTATAGTGTGCAAAGCTTCAAAGGGTCCATCGGGTGCTACCCAGATAAGACTTCATCCGATTCCTAAAGTTTCTACTCCTTGGCATACCATACACATTGATATCACGGGTAAACTCAGTGGAAAAAGCGATCGCAAAGAATATTCATCGGTAATTATCGATTCCTTTACCAAATATGTTCTGCTTGAATATACCCCCTCGTTAGATTCAGCAAGTGCTATTAAAGCTTTAAAAAAAGCGGTTTGCCTTTTTGGAGCACCTAAACGTGTTATAGCTGACCAAGGGAGATGCTATATAAGCGCCGAGTTTAGAGAATTTTGTAGTGACCATTCCATAGACCTTCATCTCATCGCAACAGGATCTAGTAGAGCAAACGGACAGGTAGAACGCGTAATGCGCACCCTGAAAAGCATTCTCACTATAATTGAGAACGACCCGAACAAAACTTGGCGAGATGAACTTCTAGATGTGCAGTTAGCTATAAATAGTACGCGATCTAGGGTAACTGGATTTTCACCCACAGAACTAATGTTTGGAATAAAAGCTCAATCGTTAGGTATGTCAAAAATTGTACTTGGTTCCGAACCCCAACCCCGATCAGACTTAGACACCATTAGACGTAACGCCTCTGATAACATTGCGAAAGCGGCTTCAGCAGAAGTAGAACGGTTCAATCGAGGCAAGGCAATCGTGAAGCCATTCTCTATAGGCGAGTATGTTTTTATAAGAAACAACGAGCGCAATCAGACAAAACTTCACAAAAAATTCAAAGGTCCATTTTTTATTACCAAGGTGTTAGAAAATGATAGGTATGAGCTGAAAAACATTGATGGGTCTAATCGGACTTATAAATATGCGCACGAAAATCTGCGTTTAGTACCCAGGGGCCATGACGGTCTAGTAGAGATAGCTACCTCATTGATTAATAATGATGAGGAGGAGGCCGAGACGGCGGAGCAGGGCCAGATCGATAGGGCACTAACATTAGATGATGATAGTGACACACTATCGGTGTCCAGCGGTCATACTGAAACTGCAAGCTCAGCAACCCTCTCAGCATCAGAGCGTGAGGAACTTCAAGGTTAGTAATGTCAGTTTTATGAGAATTAATTACTGCTACAGAATGTCTAAGAAGCCGTCATAGGAGATGACAGGTAGAGAGCCAGTTGTCGGACCATGTTGTCATTTGAGATGATGACTGGTCGAAGGATCGCTGTCACTCTCTGGGCTGGGTGTGGTCATAGTAGATGACAGGTAGAGAGACAGTTGGCCGGTCCACGTTGTCATATGAGATGATGACTGGTCGAAGGGACGCTGTCACTCTAAGCTAGGTGTCACCATATGAGATGATGACTAGTCGAGGGCTAGGTTGTCCGGTCCACGTCATCATAGGAGATGATGGCTGGTCGAAGGGACGCCTTGGCCAGTGTTGGGTTGCATGAGGTCAAACTTAATCGCCTTGCGTATATGTGAACTTATGTGTGGGTCCTTAAATGTCCAAAGACAAAGACAGTGTACCTATCATGTCAGGATAGGACGAGCAAACTGAAAGTGGTAATCCCAGCGGGTTTTATTTTCCTATTTTTACAGAGTAACTCAACGCTGAAAGAAACTGAGCAGCACGAGGACGTGCTAGTGTCAGTCTGGCCGTGACGGCGCGTTTGATTATTTAAGAGTGAATGTCAACCGGATATGCCTAACGCCATCTATCGAAGAATTCGGTTGTCATTCACTCTGACGCAACACCAACAGCTAGCGTGGGGAGGACGAACTGTGCGACGAGGCAGTTCGAATCCGAGAGGCGACCCGTTCGCATCACGAATACGCGCTACGTTTTTGGTGGAGTGTCTAGTGATTTAGTGTTCCTAATAATTGATGCTTGTAATAAGATCCTGATTATATTTTGTGTAAAATACGTCGTTTGATTCTTCTCGCCCGATCATCCACGTCCTAGTAAAATCGACCATGGATCCAAATGATATTGTGGACCGTCCTGACGTCCCTTTATATTTCTTCAAAAGTGTATTGAAAAACGTCGTTTGATACACGTGGACATTTGTTATTGCAGTTCTCGGCTCCATAACACCCTCGCCTACGGCTCGTATGTATATTCCGCCTCGAATGCAATAACAAAATTTCTCCACTTGTATCAAAATGTACTATTTCTTTATATTAAAATAAAACCTTAACAAAAGCAATATTTATCATTAATTTATTGTGACTGTGATGTTGGTGATCGTTGTGACTACCCTTGCAGTGCATTGAGTTAATTGAGTTGCGCCCGCGCCTCACGTTCTCGGTGGAACGTCGTTTACATTATTGTTCATTTCGTAATGTGACCAGAGACTTGACTTTCAGAATATTATCAACTTTAATTTTATTACATCTTGTCGCCCGCATACCCAAGACGCGTCAATACCCGTCTATATCAAGAGATATAAGACCTTTTCTGATAAAAACGGCGTATTGCCTTTACATATATTATTTTCTTTCACGACCTTGAGAGTTCGTCCTTCCCTGTCCCGTCGCTGAGTCTCGCTCTGTCCCGCTCCCTGCGCACGTCCATTTATCATAGAATTCACAAAATTTAGGAAATATTTTAATTAAAAAAAAAAACACAAGCGATCTTTTGAAATAAAACGTGGATTATATATTTTTTTAAATTATCTATCTATTAGTGTAATCCTCAAATTATTAGAACGTCACCTTTAGCAAAAAATGCATGCAATCAATCAATCAATCAATCAATCAATAAGAACGTGCAATGTAATGATAGGATATCGAAAATTAATAATGTGCTTTTAGAATTACTCTAAATAATGAGTTAAGAGGGCGTACAAAGTTACACTCGCGGCACTCCTTTAAAGAAATATTATCTCGTGACTGAGAAGGAATTATGAATAACGGCTTGTAAGGACCCTCGGTAAGTGAGTCTAGAATTTTCTAATACCTTTTATAAAGTTTCATATTGAGGCACGAAGCAACAAAATACGATCTAGAGGAATGTGGCCGCTTTTCTTTAGATCGTATTTTGTTACTTCGTGTCTCAATATGAAACTTTATAAAAGGTATTAAAAAATTCTAGACACACTTACCGAGGGTCCTTACAAGCCATTATTCATAATTCCTTCTCAGTCACGAGTTTTTCTTTTTTAAGTAGTGGCGCTGGTGTACTGTTGTACTCCCTCTTAATGGCCTCTGAATAACGCAATATCGCAAGGTTTTACTCGGGATAGCGCCTTAAGATGCCCAGATTTGCTCGATCTTTGAAGATCGACACGTGTGATGAAACAAAAGCGAGTAGGTAAATGTGTGAGCAACAGACGACCAACATCGTATTTTTTGTCAATCAATAAATCAATAGAGATATAAGGTACAGGGTGTAAAATTCTTCATCCTCCATAGAAAAGGGAGGATCCTCCGACCAGACCGGTGTTGTGTCTAGTGAGCGTCTGCTAAGGAACAGATACTCACCGACGGCGGCTACTACCCGACGATTGATGTCGGGATGCTGTATGTAGGCTAGTCGCACGCGAACCTTGCTTGCTTGATGCAGGATTTTTCGTGACGTCAGTGTGATACGTAGTTCGCGTGTGGCTTTGTAGATGCCGCCACAAACAACAAGTGATGTCTACCAAGTACCGATTTTAACATTAACTGTTGATAAAATCGAGTAAATCTGTAAGAAGCTGACATATCTTATTGATTGTCATACAGAATATCGAGCGACAATAACGATCGTCAAAAGTCGAGCAAATCGGCGACCGAATCAAGCACCTTTAAAAATATTCAGCTTTGTAGTGCGTCCTCTCTGTTATGGTAGCCATACACGTTACGATATACTTGCGCATGTTTAGACTTGAACCAGTATGCAATGAAATGAAAACGCAATGTATGTGTGAAAGTAGATGTTCCAAAATGTATGGAGCCTGGGCCAGGTCCTTATACACTATACTGAAAAATAGGGAAACACATTTAAAACAGTTCTCAACAGTCCAATTCTTTAAAATGGCTTTGTTTGCTGTTAAACTACAAGAAATTACACTTGAAATTGCAACACACAACAAAAACCCGTCATGGCGGTAAGCTGTCATTTTTGATTGATTAATGACGTTTGACATGTTTATTGACACTATTGTGACAGCTGACAGTTCTCTTTCTGTGATCAATGATTGATCTATGGTTTACTGTCATTGTTTTTAAGTACAGAGTAAGTAACTTGGTGACATGCCATGTTCAAAGTCGATAAATATAATTATTAATTAACTACCACAACAGTATACATTTAAAATTAAATGAATTATCTGTATTTTTCCCGAATTCTACAGAATTTTCTCTTTATTTTGAGGTAGTGTCCATAGTCCTGGCCTATTTTGAAACATCTCCTTTGCGCAAAACTCTTCCAACAAACATTACATATCGTAACAAGTATGGCTACCATAACTCATGCCTGTACGATGCTCTTTAAACCTTGACATGCCACATTAACGCCCCGGTTCCGTAAATTGGAAGTTAATACGTAACTTATAGGTCCCGTCATGTAAAAAGAACGCTGGCCTGTACCTGCGCACTGACCGATTATTTTAATTCCAGCCTATTCCAAGGTACTAAGTAGCTAGTAAAGTAGGTGCCTATTAGGTGCAATAAGTCAAAATGTCATACCTATAGTTTTATGACAGCTGCGCGCACAGATTATTAAAGCCCGGCGGCGCATGAGTCGTTGCCTGGAATGTTACCACTTTATAAATATTATGTTTATATACATTTTGAACTAGGTATAGTGTATTTATTTTATTTCTTATTTTAATGTTTATTTTTAATTTTCGTATGCTGCACTGGTTGACGGCATCACGTCAGCGCCGGCTATCGCTGAAAACCAGCGCTGGGGCTCTGTCTTGCATAGGGTCGTAGCATTATGCTGAGCGATTGCGTGAATGTGGCGCATATTTTCCCCCAATTCGTTATTTTTTGTGGGTGTGTGTTTTTGGCTGTGCGTCATGTTTGCCGCAAACAAATGTAATTTATTTCTTTATTTCTTTTATTCTATTATGATTCTACAATAAAACAATTACACTTATATTATAACAGAATAGTCTATAATATAGTAATAGTATACAGGGTGTAAGGGACAGCCCTCCGCAGACAGATGGGTTGAATTCAGTATAGCATACTACGATGACCGGTACATGAAATCAATTCAGGAGCGTTATGGGAATCCAATAAACCTAATTTGTTTTATTACCTCACACACAATGTATCGTTACTGTGGCAAACCGCTCGTAGCGAACGGCCGGCCAGCGCGCTCGCGCCACGTGATTTATTTCAAAATCCATTGCTGATTTTTTGATTTCAGCTGTTTTATTTACATAAATGGAGTGCTGCGTACAGATAATGTAATTTTATATATATAAAGGAATAGTAACTGAAAAACGATTAAAAAAAAATCCTGAGAATTTTTTCCGCTGGAATATGATTCAAAATAAGGAGCTGAATGCACCCTGTTAGTTTGCGGAGGGCTGACCCTCATACCCTCATACCTTGTATATTGTTATTATAAGTATAACACATCCCTTCCATGTCACTCAGCGGTTTTTTTACGTGACGGGACCTGCGGGGTAATTGCGTAACACACTAACAGTAGGAATGGCTTCCATTTTGACAGTTGAACAACATTCATTGCGTTATTTACGTTGTTGAACAGACAAATTTTTCGAACATATGAAGCAATGGATTAGCAATAGGCTTCATATTGATTCAGATTGTGGTTGATAGTGTGTTACGCAATTAAGGTGCTGTAACAAACTCTTTTTTCAGTGGGCAGAGTTTAATGAATTAATAGCAGCGGAACAGGTAATTGTAGTAATGTACTTAATATAAAAAATTAAATACAGCATGTATCAGAAAGGTTTGGTCAAATTTCAGGGGGTGGTAACAGACCATCAAATTGAACAATTTCCTGCATGGAGCCGACAACATAATTGCAAAAAAAAAAATTAGTTGTTCCATAAAAAAACTTCAATAGCTACTCGACCTAAAATGTGACAGCTGATTATTTTCTCGCCATTACGATGTTGATCCCATGGAGAAAGTTGTCAAGTTTGTTGGTCTGTAACACACCCTTAAAATTGACCACAGTCACAACCTTTTGATACATGCTGTATATTAAAATTTTTGTCAAAGGTCTGAAACATCTAGAAAAGAATGTGATGAAAAATTTTCCATTTGTTTGTTTTAGGCAAAATATAAAGGCCAAGTTATGGAAAACGTAAGTTGTATTGTACCTACAGTTTTATTAAACAGCGTGGCGCTACAATGGCGACATTAATTTAACACACGTATACGGTTTCGCGTTTTCATTTTAAGGCGAAATTTTAATTTCACTAAACGTTATTATTTATACAAGGAGCAACCTGTACGTAGCGCAGAGATCATTTGATGGCGTCACGGATCATACCATTGCATCAATGAAAGAAATGCTATTAGAATGAGACACGAAAAAGTACGTGAATTGAAGGAAAGAGATAGGTAGTCCTTTGTTGGCGAGCGGCGCAGGCGATGCGCGCTGTCCTGCTTTTAACATTTCTAAGAATTGTAAATGTACTCTGCTTTAGTGCTAGCCGGGCCTGTGTCCTTGACACACTTCTATCACCCGCGAGCATAGACTACCCGCACCGGGTAAAGACTTTGTGAATATTCCGCGAAAAAGACGTTTACATACCTACCTATTGTTGTAAAATATTTATTTTTGTGTAATTTTAATTAGGATAGTAATTAGATTAAGGTATTGCGATAAAGCCGCTTTAATTTGTTTTCATTCGTTTTATCTAGTATGTATATCTTTTGCAAAAACAACGCTTTTATTTGTCATAAATTACTTATTAGTGCTTTGTGTAAAGTTATAGAATAGAATAGAATAGAATACTCTTTATTATGTACACCATAAAAAATAACAGATATAAATGTAGACATTTTACACAGGGTGACACAATGGGCGGTCTTATCGCTAAAAGCGATCTTTTACAGACAACCTTTGGATGGATTCAAGGGAGAAGGAGAGACAATAATGCAGGTAGTCAGTGGTGTACCATTTACATATACAACAAATACATACATACATAAAACATATACTTATCTACATATAATATATACAATAATAAACATGAACAAGAGCAAGGAAACTAAATGTAATGATGATGTTTAAAGAGAGAGGAAGTGTTTTTTAACCATAATTTTAAAAGTGGACAAAGATTGAGCACGCCTTATCGACTCGGGCAAGGCATTCCATAACCGTACTGCTTGAACTGTAAAAGACTTGTCATAAAAGCTGGTGGAATGCATCGGCATCTCTAGTCTTAAGTTTTCCGATGACCTAAGATATCTATTTATGTGTGTCATGAAGGAACTTGAAACGTTCTTTAAGATAAGAGGGGGTTTTAGGGTTGAATAGAATACTGTAGAGCTGAAACAAGATATGTGAATTCCGGCGAAGACGTATGGGAAGCCAATTGAGCTTTGTACGAAATTCAGAAATGTGATCATATTTGCGCAGGCCAAATATAAATCTTATGCGAAAGTTTTGAAGTCGCTCAAGTTTATCTAGTTGTGCCTCAGTGAGATCGAGATAACTGACATCAGCGTAGTCAAGGATGGGAAGTAAAAGGGATTGTGCAAGCGCAGTTTTAGTGGCAGTCGGAAGAAAGTTCCGAAATCGTCTCAGGGACTTACCAGATGCAAAAATTTTGCGACTTACGTCCTGCAACTGAGGACCCCAAGAAAGATGTTTGTCGATCCAAACCCCAAGGTTCTTAACCTTTTCGCTGACTGGAATAGCAGCTCCGTTAAATTGTACCTGGGGAAGCTGTGACCAGTTTACCTTGGGTGTCATTCTAGAGCTGCCAACAACAATGACCTGAGTCTTCGATGGATTAACCTGCAACCCATGTGCCTCACTCCACTCGCAAATTGAACCCAAATCTTTATTTACTATATTAATTGCATCAGCCAAATCCGAAAGGGCAGCTTGTCTATATATTTGTAAATCATCTGCATAAAGGTGGTAGGAAGAAAGAAGTTTTTTGGAAATAGAGTTTATAAATATTGCGAAGAGTAAAGGAGATAAAACGCCACCCTGAGGTACACCGGCAGAAGTATAACACCAAGAAGAGCAAGACTCTTCCATGCATATACGCTGCCGGCGGCCATACAGGTAACTATGAAACCAGTCAATCGCCGTTGGAGATATGTTAAGCGAACGAAGCATGCCAAGCAGGATATCGAAATCGACAGTATTAAACGCGTTACTAAAATCCAGTAAGCAAAGTACCGTCAGATGTCCCGCTTCCATGCCTAACCGTATGTCATCAGTGACGTTAACTAAGGCTGTAGCGGTGCTATGACCAGGACGAAAACCGGATTGGAAAGGATTCAGCAGACTATTCTTACAAAGAAAAGCACTGAGCTGATTGTGGACAAGGCGTTCAAGGACTTTTGAGAGGAAAGGCAAGATGGAGATAGGACGGTATTCTGAAAAGGAAGTAGGATTAGATTTTTTAGGTAAAGGAGTGATTTTTGCCTCTTTCCACATCGATGAAAAACGCCGTAGGTTATAGAGTAGTTTAGGATGTAGCATAGGATAGGAAGGATTTCGTCGAGGACAGGGAGTATCATTTTCCGACTTACACAATCACTACCAACTGCGTTAGATGTGATTGAAACTACGCTCTTCTTAAAATCACAATCAGAGAATTGACTAAAAATAAATGGGGGATGGTCCGGAGTTGGAAGGTTTGAAAGATAGTTTATTGTAGCTGCCTTCATGGTCCTATTACAGTGGGACGCAGACGAGAAGTGTTGATTCAGTAGATCAATATCTAACTTTTTAGGAATCGATTCTTGGCGCGATTTTCCAACTCCCAAAGATTTAAGAAATTTCCAGACTTTAGCTGGATCTCCGTTTTCAACAGAGGGTTGGATAGTTATGATCGTGATGGCAAATACACATCCGAACTACACGGCAGTCGAATATGCGGACATGGTCCTAATTTACGTAGAAGCTCATCAAAATGCCGCCCTTGCGATAAGGATGTATCGCGAGTTATGGCGTTTGAGAAATTGAGGGAAATTGCTTTGGCTGAAAATGTATTTTCAAAAGTGCGGTAGAACATGAAACGCCGTTTAGACTTTTGTGTCCGCGAGCAGTGGTGGTCACATTGAAATCGTAAAAAAAATAAAAAAATGTATAATAAAACAATAAAAATTGTGATTCATTGTGATTGTGATTTGTGATAGTGGTAATAACTGATAAGAGATGATAAGTGATTAGTGATTTGATTACACATCTCGCTGCGTTCGGACTGTGGTGCTAATGTAGGTACATGCATCGCTCGGCCCACTTTGATATTATGCCGTCAAAGCGTCGGACAAAGCACGCGCGTTGCGTGGTTGCCAGCGTGCGAAGTGAGGCGTTGCCGCTCTGAGTAGAACGTAAGTACCTTCATGAATCAATCTATACACAGAGTGTATACCAATTTTGGTTACTTTTTTATTATTTAGTTTGTTTGAAAATTCTAAATTTTCAATTTAGGGTTTTTTTGCTTATTATATTTTTATTGTTACTGGCCACTAGCCCTACATATATACACATAGCTACATATGTGTTAAATTAATGTCGCCATTGTAGTAGCGTCACGCTGTGTAAGTGGTTTATTCTTGCCTCGACTACCGAATGCCTCGTTGGTCCAGTGGTCGTTAGTACTACTGCTAAGCTTGAGGTCCTGGGTCCGATTCCCAGGTCAGGCAAACTGTTATTGGGTTTTTCCATCAGGAATTTCTCAGTAGCAGCCCGGAGTTTGGATTTGTGCCCGGTTGATGGCAATAGGATCGCACCCTATTACATGGGATTAAAACATAACTGGCGACATGTGGGTGTACATAGGTACACCTCTGCCTAACATTTCGGGTATATAGGCGTGATATTATCATAGGTTATGTAATTTATTTTTCTCTCGTTTCGTCATCGTAAAAAGATAGCAATCATGCGCCTTGGGCAGATGTACTCCTACCCGTAGCTGAGTTAGTAACCAAAGGAGGCTTCAACATATTTTTTTTTGAGTTTTGTACCTAAAGGGTAAAACGGGACCACAACGTCTGTCTCTATGTCACAAGCATGTTTCTATAAAACCTAAATATATACTTATTAGCCCAGAGGTTTTTCGCACACGTAAATACTGCGCAGTAAATGAAAAGTCTGCGAAATTAGTAAAATAGAATCAACGAAGTTTTTTTTTTTCGATTCTTTGACGTGAAAACTTGCTTTGATTTATAAGGTAAGTATAATTTTGTTTGCTCTACTGATAGGGACACACCCTTAGTACCCGTTCAGACACGGCGGCAACCGCGCGGTTTTATTTAAAAAAGTATTTTCATATTTGTTCCAATATATATAATATATATAAGCGCGCGGATTTCGCGCGGTTTTCGCCGCGTCTAAACGAATGCCTACTTGACGACCAAAAAGTTTTTAATATTGATGTTTTACAGTGGCATGACAACGCACACATGTGGGCTGTAAGTAAGACTAATTAATAATTTAGATAAGTAGAGAAGAGTCCGTCTGTTTGTGTGTTAGAGAGGTTATTAATATACAAATGTCAAGAAAAATTGGCAGTAAGGTCGAATGGTGCCCGGAAAGGGGCATAATACCTACTAGCGACCGACCCCTGTTTCACAGGGGTGCGATCTTCTGATGTGGCGTCATTTAATGTGACAAAATGATCACATCCAGATTATTGTGCTATGTAAAATATTAATGTAGGTACTATACACACACAAACCCTTCCGGAATAAATTCTCTAAGTTATTGTAAGAACCGTATCAAAATTCATTGAAAGAAGAAAAATATTTTATTTGGGACACGCACAGGAAATAGAAAGAGTAAAAAGTAGAAAATAATTTGTGTGTGCATTGTGTAGTTTAGAATAAGTTATTCATACTTATCCAGATCCATACTAAAATTATAAATACGAAGTAACTTGTCTGTCTGTTACTTTTTCAGGCCTAAACGGCTGCACGGAATTAGATGAAATTTTACCGGGGTAAAAAGTATCTTGTGTCCTAACATAGGATACTATTTATCTCATGGGTTAAGTTCCGACGTCCATGCGAGCGAAACCACGGGCAAAAGCTAGTATTTACATACATCTATGTTTTCAGGGTTATTCCAGACATCTTTTAGAGAGAGGTAACAATGTAAGTCTCTAAAAAACGTTCACTATTGTCATGCAATCTTTGGGCACAGCATTAGAGTATGCGCAAGATAACTCTGCACGCGTGTTTGGCCTTCAAAACTATATCCCTGCCAGCACTTTTAATCATTTTCGGCATAATGATGGCGATTATTTACTTTGGAAAACATCGAACACAGCACACTCTCTTGATACCTGATATAAACGTCGAGATGACGGGAAACGATTATTTCCGATTTCGGCCGCGCACATACTTTTTTTGCGCGCACTCTAATAGCTGTACAGTGAGATTTTACACCACTGTCAATATCACAGATGATCTTTATTCTCCTTATAATAAGGTTGCTATTGGGTTGCTGCCACTGACAAGTCTATCAAAATCACAATGATCTTTATTCCCGTTACAATAAGATTGCTGTTGGGTTGCTGCTGTGAGAGGTAAAATAAATATGAAAGGGCTGTACAAGAAATCTTGTGGCGTTTGAATGGCATTGACAGGGGGCGCTGTTGGTAAACATTAAATTTGTGAAATTGTCACACAAATTGTATAGACAAAACAAGATGGCGACGTTAGTTCCGATTTTGGCCACGCGTCAAAAAACCTGGTAGCGTTGTACTTTAAGTATTAAGTTAATCTTTTATGGTATTGTATCCAATGGGTGCCAGTACCAATAGACGCTGTAGGTCGCACGTCAGTGGTGATAAAATGAACAGACTTCCAAAAAAGACACTAAAAAGTGAAAAATAACTTTTATTTCGGAAGTCGGTGTCTTTGGTTTTGTATTTTCGTTTTTTGCCGCCGACTTCCGAAATTAAAGTAATTTTTCACTTTTTTAGTGTTTTTTTTTGGAAGTCGGTTGATTTTTTTGTAAAAAAGGTTTTATTTTTCACTTTTTAGTTGTGGTACCTACCCCACACAAATTCGTACACCACTACTGGATATGTAAATAACAGTGATAGGAAATTATTAAAACATCATCAATATAAACGAAGTGGAAAAAATACGCAGTATTAAGGATAACTCAAAAACTACTAGTCAAAACTTGATAAAATTTATATGGATCAGTTCACCTAGAAAAAAAAAACTGAGCTACAGTCGAATTGAGAACCTCCTCCTTTTTTTGAAGTCGGTTAATAAAACCAGTGCAATGGCAATAACACGACAAATTGACGTTGGGTATTATCAATTTGCTTAGCAATTAATTTTCCTGGCTGTAAATACAGGGTTATATATACATGTTAGGTCGGGGAAAAGTTCTTTCGTACATTATTTATATAAAAATTCAAGACTAAGAGCTAGTGTGGCACTCAATATTGAGCTTTTGTGTATACCCAGACTTTTTCAAATGGGTCAAAACTGTTTTTTGGTCAACCCCCACTCTTCAACTATGTCGTAACTATGAATATCTTGGTTTACTTTTTCAAAAATGGCATTTTCTTTAAGGCTCGTAGACACTGGTGCGACGCGACACCGGTCACAAAGGCACCGCGTGTCGCGCGACGAGCGGCGCCTTTGTGTCCGGCGTCGCGTCGCGCCAGTGTGTACGAGCCCTTATCCGTAACAGGACAACCATGAAAACGCTTGAACCATGCAACTTAATGCTACTCTTACTGACACTGCGTTAAGTCCATTTAAACGTCACAATTTTTTTTTGGCGGCTTGAGACGCATTTTCCAATTTGTTTTGTAATAAAACTTCAAAATGTATCGAATTTCTTCACACAGCATAGAAAAGCAATTGAAAAATGGCGGGAAATCGTTTTTAGTTTTTATGTTTCTTTTTTTAAATGTCATCTATTTAATGGTATCAAAACCAGCCAGATACAAACAGTACAGCCAAAGAGATTTTCCCAAAACTTTATACCTACCTATAGGTACATATACGAAAAAACTTTTCTCTGACCTATTATTACAAACATGATAAAACAACAAGTAAATTAAATCAATACCCGTCGCGTCTGCGGAGTTTAGCTAGCCAATTTAAAATAAACCTGTATATGTAGGTCACTTGTCAGTTTCAACAGAATTCGTGCAACTGACGCCGCTTTCGTGCCAAATAATAATAAAAATAAAAAGTCTAAACACAGGAAATCTCGAAAAATTAGATACCTTTTTTTTCCGTGGCAAAATCTTCATGGATCTTTGTTATTTTCATCACCTTTAAAACGGGAGGACGATGTACACTATTTTAATTACATTCCGGTCGTCGAGAGATTCTTGTCCGATGAGGCCCCAGCCCGCGTCGTAGCTGAGCCTGTAGCCTTAAATTCCCCTAATAATAATCATAATATAAACCTTTCGATCCAGCCTGTCCCCACTTGCTGCCCTCTCTCAGTGACCCCCTAAGCCGAGGTCCCTGCCCCACAGGGGGTGCCCTTAGCGTGCGGTCATTTAAATATAAGTTTAGTATTAAATTTCGCTCCTGGCTGGAGGCTTTTCGAGTATAATCTTAAGGCACCCACAGGACAGTTCAGTTAAGTAGCCAAGACCTCAGTGGTCACAAGTACGAGTTGCCATTTAAAAAAAAAAAGTCGACGGAATGCGTTCTTGACACCCGTCAGTTTCATACAAACGAATACTTGTTTTGCGAATTTGATCTTTATTAGTTACTGGAATTGTCTGGATTTGTTGTTGTTGTGTTTGTTGTTATTGTTTGTTGTATTGTTGTTGTTGTTTGTTGAATTGTTTGTGGAATTGTTGTTCTTGTTGTTGTTATTGTTGTGGAAGAACGCATTCTCTCGACGGCCGAACTGTACAGGATCATTATTATTATAAAAACTTTTAAGAATAAATAATAAATAAATAAATTACTTGATTATTTACAGACCAGCGAGAAGCCAACTCCAGTAAGTATTTTTGTATCTAGACCAAACACGCATTAAGACTCTTACAAACAGGCGCGACACAAAGACACCGCTCGTCGCACACCGAGCGGCGCCTTTGTGTCGCACAATCACGTCGCGCCTGTCTGTGGGAGCCTTTAATTTGTTTTAATTTTATAACACTTATTGGTAATTCCTGAAATATACTCAGTTCATTCTACAACGACGGTTTATTCGACATACATATACGAAAAATAACAATTTACTTGCGATAGCGTTATATATTTTATGGAATAAAGTGAATTATATATTTTTTTGGAATAAGGTAGGTTTATGGTTTGTGGCTAAATGATAAGGGTCGCACGGGTCGATCGAAGGTTAAGCTACGCTTGCCGCGGTCCGTTCGTGGATGGGTGACCATTAAAATCATGTAGACCCCGCTGTGTCTCGGAAAGCACGTTAAGTCATTGGTCCCGGCTGTCGTTCGTAGACCTTTGACATTTATTACGGGTCGTCAGAATCCTAAAAGTCTGACAACCAGTCTTATCAAAAAGTATCGTGGTACCCAGTAACTGGGTTGTGGAGGTCAGATAGGCAGTCGCTCCATGTAAAATTCCTCATATTCAGTTGCATTTGGTAAGACTGGAAGCCGATCCCAATATACACTTGTGTGCAAAAACATCAATTCACCCCATTTTCTTCAATTTGAAACAGGATAATTCAACGAGTTTAATTAACAATAACCTATGTAATATAGTGTGCACTAAAACCTTCCTAATGTATGTAGAATACGTTAGTGAAGAGATTCTCAAAACTAATTCATTCGTTTTTGAGAAAATCATGAACTTAAAAACATACGTGTCGAATAAAGAACGTCCTTTTTTTTGTCGGTAAAAAATTCAAGTTAAATGATAAATAAACGAACAGTAATAAACAAAATTAAGCTTTTGTCAACTTCACTGACAAAAAAAAGTAACGCAGTTTTTCCAAACAAAATCGAATGACGAGAACATCTGAAGAATCGAGTCGATCTTGTCAAGAATATTGCTTTTATCAAAATATAGGGTATGTGTAAATAAACTTTATCTTACCTACTTTCACACAATATAAAATAATTAAAATATTATTATTTGTAGGTTAATTAATTAGATGTAAGTTGTTATTTATGTACATATAATTTAAATTCTGAATAAATAAAATATAAAGTTGTAAAAAAAAATACATCAACATTTTTGAGATATCGTCTCTCAAATAGTGAGCATTGGGTGGGTCGATTATTTTGCACGCAAGTTTAGTTGAGAAAATGCTGGGCAGATTGAAGGTAATGACATTATATGGGGACAAGGAATAAAGTTAATTGTTTTCTACGAGGACAAAGAATATAGAGTGATGTTTTTTCCAGCGTACAGTACATAGGCCAACAAAGAACGACGCAAGCGTTGGAGTAAGTTCTCATTTTATTTTCTATCTTCTTTACATTATAAAATGCAAAGTATTTCTGTCCGTTTGTGCACTTTCCAAACCAATTATACAAGGTGGAGACGACCATTCGACATTAAATTAAGCTGCTTTTATCGAATGACATTCCCAGCCTGAATTAAAAAAGACAATTAAATATATCCAATAGTTTAGTCATTATAGCTAGTCAAAGATTGGCAAAATCCATAGTCGTAAATGCATTAAGTTTACGTTACCTCACGTTAGGTAGGTGAAAACTAATGTGTTGATGGGGAAGCTCAGGGCGTCATTCTTTTCGCGTGTGGTGGCAAGCAAAAATAGTATTGTAAAAACTGTTTTTCATACTGTTCATTTACTGACGGAGACAAAATAAAATGTACTCACCAATGTTACGGGGTACATTTTGTTTTGGCTTCCTTGGTGTGAAATGGTGGGTTGTTTTATTGTTATTTTTAGGTTCGTTTGTTTAGAACTTTTGTCTTAGGATAAGTTTTCAATTTAAATTGTATGGGTGCTAATGCCTGAAATAAACGATTATTATTATATTATTATTATAAAGGGCGAAGAATTGAATCCAAAGGAAAAAAAAAAGAAAAGAAAGAAAATACGTTTATTTGCGGTAAACATGACGCAAAGAAAAAACACAAGAACACAAAAAAGATCGAGTTGGGAGAAAATATGCGTCACATTCACGCAAAACGGCAATCGCTCAGCATAATGCTACGAGGGAGAGCCCCAGCGCTGATTTTCAGCGATAGCCGGCGTTGACGTGATGACATCAACCAGTGCAGCATACGAAAATTAAAAAATAAACAAAAAATGTAAGAAATAAATACACTGTTCAAAAACAGAAGAACAGAAGTTCAATCCTGAAGACACCATAGTATTCTTGGGCTTAACTTTGGATGCCAAGCTTCAGTAGGGCCCACATATAGATAAATTGTCAAAAAAGCTAATAAGCTCCGCAGCATATGCTCTGTTAGAAAAGATCGTAATTTAAGAGGGCGCAGTAAGACAGAAAAAAATCAAGTTTCACCCGCGCCTCTTTCCCTTCCCCTCTCATCAAACACGACAAAAACAAAACACAATCCCTTCCCGCCAGCAGAAACTTTTCGCCCGGCGTATTTTAGGCATTTGAATTTGAATCTTGTGTGTAGTATGTATACGCAAAATAATCAGATGAAACTGTTCTATTCAATGTACCTATGTATAATTGCTGTGTACAAGTAGGTATATTATTCAATATTATTGTATGTCCGTGAATCTGTTACCGATGCTGGTAAGTTGTTAGATTGGAGAGTAGACCGACTTAAATGAAATAAAGACTAAATGTTACTTTAAGATACGGCCCATAAATTTTCGATTCCGAATTGAAAGACAAACCTAACGTAGTAGTTGAAAAAATATCGTTTCATACATTATGTAACATACCTACAAATGAACGATTTTCAGATATTTTCCTGTACTTATTTGTGCTGTGAGACGTTGCTTCTTGTCAAATTTCATGATTCTAGGTCAACGACATGTATCTTATGGGTTTTAATTTATTTGCGAGTGGCAAGATATGCGAAATGAATGGCAATTTATGCCAAGATACTAAGTCAACGTTTTAGAAGCTCGTTTTTTTTTACAGCTCCAAAGGACGTTTATCTAAGTATTTGATATCAATTTCAACTTGATACCCCCACGCATTCCTGAGATAAGCGGTCAGATAGATGGATAACAAAGTGATCCCATAAGGGTTTCGATTTTTTCTTTTGAGGTACCGAACTCTAAAAAGCAAAGCACTTCCATCAAAGTACTATAATACTACATACTCCTGATACTACCTACATGATGGTGAAAACAATTTCGATAAATTGCTTTTTTGACGTTATAAAAGCGTATAATTAGAATCGCATCACTTACCTTCCGCTTTTTTACTTTGAGAAAACGAAATCAATTGAACAAAAATGTCAATAAAATGAGAAAATAAACATTAGCAAGTAATTAAAATCCATATGATACATCCCGTTGACCTAGAATCATGATTTTTTGGCAAGAAGCAAGGTCTCACAGCACAAATAGGTACCTCGAATGGTTTTTCAATTAAAATATTTAAACGAAGTATGACCATTGTCCACTCCCTTTATTTTCAATGAAATTCTTCAGTAGGTAAAACATCTGTTTATTTTGCCTATACTATACGCTAAGCTTGAATTCATAATCTTAGATCATAGTCATGTTTTGGAACTAGAAACTCAATGCTGGCGTGACAAAGTTCAAATTCCAATGTAACCAAATTTTATTTAGGGCCTTGTACAAGTTGGACGTCACGACGTCTTCGTGGAAACCAGTGTTAACCAAGTAAAAAAATATAATGGTATATCGTGGATATTGCATTGCAGGATCGTGCAAATTCAATTAGCAACAGTGTTACCAAGTAAAAAATAATATTGGTATGGTGGATTTTGCACTGTATTGTGCAAAGTCAATGGCATGTGTCATGAAAACCTATCCGACGCGGAGCGCGAGTAGAAAAAAGTCTTCGCCGAAAACATTTGTGAAAAACAGGCCAATTTCGGAACAAACAACTAGGGTACATTATTCGGCTTTACCGACAAAATAATTGGCATCTATTTATATGGGTGCCAAAGAAAGTCGAAAGTTTATTAGGTTCCTCTTTTGTAACTGTTGAAACTTTAGCTTTGAAAAGCAAGCCGACAGTCCCAAACATTGTGATCCGTCACAATCTTTACTCATCCTCACCATAAGAAGGGATCTAGTCACGAGAACACTATCCGTATGAAAACTGTCATGTCCCGTGCACACCGTTTCGTACTTGTGTCCGCAATAAATCCTATTTTAGTTTTCCGATTTATTTATTTTGTAAACTCCAATAATATTATTATACCAATAACCTACCCATATGTTAAATTTTGAGTTTCAACTTGAATTGGGGGTTTTGGTCAAAAGTCGCTCGAAATGGGTCGTCTAAGGTTACCCTTACACGAAGTTTGTCAACCAAAGTGGGAGTAAACGAATTTGGTTCTTTATTTAATAGTAATAAGATCTAAAATCTCCAGCACGAACTCTATGTTGTAAATTTTCTCCGCAAGAAAATTGACTGAAGTGGAGAACAATGGCGCTAGTTGTACTATACCAGTCAAAAATCTGTCAAATAATTGTATGTCATCTTGAGTTTTCAAATATCAACATTGAATTATTATAATATTTTTATTTTATATTTTAGCCGTGGTATTTATTAAGTTTATCAATTCTTAACGATTTTAATAATCGTTTCGGAAGTGGTTTTAGTGATTTTTTCATGTTTTGTATTTCACAGTTTCATTCCAACAATGTGATAAATTACGAAAATATTATTTACGCAAATAAATTAAATCGCAGAGCAGCAGAAAATTCAAGCGCAGTCCTCTCGTCTCAACAGAGCGACAGCGACTGATTTGTGAAACAAAAATATGCTTGAAGTTCCCGCAATGTGCGACGGAAGATGACTTCTTCCACGAACTAAAAACGTCGTAAGTGCTTAAAGCTTCTAGTCGTAATAATACCAAAAATAAAAGGAATTTCAAAAAATGCCTGCACAATTTTTTTCGCCTTGTCTTGATACAGATAATCATTAAAAAATTATCCTATTAGTCATTAGCATATTAAGTACAAATTGAAAAACCGTGAAAATTAGGGGTAATTTCGTGATGATATTTTATCGAGAAAATTTTAACGTATTGTGTTTCTGTTCCACAAAAAGTTTATTACTCATATTATTTTTATTTTATACCTAAGTCTTATGAATTTCATGAAAAATTTAATTGAAGATAGGCAATTTTGGTTACTACCCGCTCTTAACCGACATAGAGACAGCCCGTTTAGTGTACTTTAGCTATTTTCATAGTGTTATGTCGTACGGTATTCTGTTGTGGGGAAATGCCGCCGACATTCAGACTATCTTTGTTTTGCAGAAAAGAGCTGTTCGATTAATTTATGAATTAAGTCCGAGACACTCTTTCATATATAAATTGAAGAAGATTAATGTTTGTCATGTTCGTGAACGGGCGCCGTCATTAGGGACTGGTCATCTCTTAGCTGCCATGGCTTATTTTAATTTCATTTAATATTTGAATGAATTTTGTTTTTTTATTACGGACGCTTTTAAATTTCTGCATCGTTGTCGCATGCATAATTTCAACATGAATGATGTAACCAATATTTTGTACCCATATTTTGATTTAAAAGAGTGTCCGTGGAATTTCTTGCCTGTTCTTCTCCATAGGTACCTACTACGCTTTGAAATGGGCAACTAGCTACATCTTTCTGACTGACCGACCCCTTGACAATTCAAAAGTGCCTGTAATTGGTTTATTTGAAATAAATGCTTTGAGTTTGAGTTTGAATGATTAATGGCCGTGCCTCCTCAGTATATTTTTGAAAATCTTTAACATGCCCATAAAAATATAAAATTGCTTAAAAAATACAGTGATATCCATCACATAAATACTAGGAACAAACACTTTGTTGTACCTATACCAAGGTTCAAGAAAATAGGTGGCTCGTGACTGTTTATTTTTCTCTGTTAATTTTAATCATGGTCTCAATCAATCAATTCATCAATTTATGCGGCCTACCCAAATGTCCTTTCTTTGGTATTGTTCGTCGAATCGTTGAGCTCCTTAAGGGGCTTACAACAGCTAAAGCGCGGTCACTGTCGGACTGCATAGAAAAGAAAGAAATGCGCGATGACACAACGCTGGTAATTTATTGCAAAATACGAAGCAATTACCAATTTACAAAAAATCTATTGATTGGATTAAAAAATTAAAACACTATTACGTTAGTATGTTGCTTGTAGAATAATCTGACAAAAAAACAGAATGATTTAATGCATAATAGTATAGTTTTTAATCGTTAAAAGAAATTTTTAGAGGTATCTTCGTGTTTTTTTTCTATCGTATCAAATTAGTTGTTTTCAACACACTATCTAATTAGCAAATATCCTGAAGAATAACATATATTTTTCTGATTTTGTTTACTGCAGTGGATCATATACTTTTAGGCATTATAAAACTTACGTTTAGGTCCTGTAGTCCCCTTAAGTTCTGAGTTGAGCTGCACGATTACTGACAAATGCATGCACTGACTGGACAGGTCCACTCAAGACCATTTCAGACACTAATCTACTTGGTATTTACATGATCTGGCCAAGCTTATGTCTAGACTTTAAAAGAGACTGCGACCTCTGAGTTTGTGTTGGCCTTTCTTCTGAGTAGTTAGATAGGAAACGCCAATCTCATCTATTTTATAAAATATGATAGACTTGTAAAAGTGTTTCTACAAACCTACTTACACAAATAAAATCATTAATGATTTGTCGTTCGCATCTGTACTATGTAGTTGGTTAGAAAACAACATTTTTTTAATTTCAATGTTAAGTTTAATTATTTGATAGTTTCTAAATATATTAGTACCTATTGCCAGTGCTTCATTTATTTTCGTGTTGTCATCTCCACATTGTGTATCCGTCTAACGAGATTATTTTTTATAAGTACATAGAATTGATGTGTCTAGTTGGGTTACGGTTTTCTTAAATTAATTAATTTCAATTTCAGTTGTCACAATATTGGGAAACGCCAGATGATGATAAGGTATTTATGATCAGTGTTTAAAGCAGTTTAGTTTCTTAAGTACCGATTTATTGCGTATATATATATATATTTTAACAAGCATTTCAAGGATTCTCGGGCTATTTGTATTAAGCGATATCCTGGCCGATATTGAGGTATATATACATATTTTCTGCGTCGTTTGAATCCGGTTTCATGACGATCTGAGTAATTTTTTGTCGCTTGAAACATCAGTAAATTTAGGTCTAGTTTGAATCTGATTTGATTAATGCGACACAAATTTCATACAATTTTACAAAAGATGGACTTCATACAGGCAAAATATTTTATGATTTTGACTTAAGCTGTTTGTCCTCACATACACTTCTTAACATAGAGCGTTTGAATCGTTTTCCCTGCATCTGAAATCCATAATTGATGTCGCTTAAAACATTTTGCTTGCACCTGAAATTCATACCTTAATGTCGCTTAAAACATGTAATTTCAAACCATTCACTCTTAATGTAAAGTGCTACATAAATCATTTTGATCTGCAACTACTTTATGATACTTCAACTGCTTAAGCTGAATAGCCTTTTTTTTTTTTTTTTTTTTGCGTGGGAAATCATCAAATGACCTCTCCCGCTCTGGGCGGAGCGGAAGGGCGTGTCAGACTCTTACTGACTAAAACCCACCCGTGTTCCTTCAGTTGCCTGTGCGCCAGGGCCACGGTAACTCTTTCGAACAATCCGCAGAAGCTGAATAGCCTGGATTCTACTTTACTATCGCGATGGTTGTTAATACATTTAGCCTTACACTAAAACCACACCGAGTGTCGCTTACATCCTTTTCCTGAACCTATAATTTACAGTTTATGGGGCTGGAATCATTTAGCTTGTTTCTATATAAAAGTGGTTTGAGGTAATTTTGTATTTAGCATACAAAATGCATGCATTTTGTTTATTATTACATTTATTTCTGGTAATAACAGCTTTAAAAAAATTAAAACTAAACTAAATTGTGCGGTTTTTGCAAAGGAAACAACATATACCACTTTTTCGTAAAAGTGTGAATACTTTTTATATGTTTTTTTTTTCCAAAAAATTTAACTTTTAAATGCTCTCCTGTAAAGTTCCATAAATGTCGCTTAATACAAATAGCCCGTGAACCCTTGATATTTGCGTATATTCAATGTCTCATTTTAAACAGAAGGCCCTGTCTCCTGCTATTAAGTTTCTGAAACTAGTACAGGATATATACAGGTGATCTTTTCATTAAAGTTCAGTACTGTATTGTATTGCACAGTTTTGCTTATCCATAACTGGTGGAAAAATAACTGCTACACTGGTTTTGTAACAGTAATTTTTCCCACAATAAACTTTTATATTATCTTATGCTTTTATAAATTGCCATTAACGTTTATTTCTGCAGCCTCCGGCAAAAAGTTCAGCGGTAAGTTTGATTGTTTTAGTTTCCCTTTAAAATAACAATATGCTCGCGAAGCAATTACCGTTTTGTATTTTTTGTGGTAAAACGTTTTCTCAATGATTTAGTGATGTACATTTTATTGGCACGTAATTGAACGTCAAATTATTATTGAACACTCTTAAGTCTCTGAATGATTGCACTTCTTCGTGTGAACCTCGAATAGTTCCTATTTTGGAGTCTTAAAATGTTAAATAGCCAAGTAGTTGCGAGAAAGTTGGATATAGCGCTCACCGATCGCTGCGCTCGCTCAGCTTGCGCCCCTTACATCTCTTTTTAGCCCAAAATCATATTTTTTTTTGTGCTTTATTAATTATTATATTTTCAAGTGGAAATCCCACAAGTTAAGTACCTAACTTAGTGAGATTTCAAGCAGATTGCTAAGAATATATGTTTATTTACATGATTTTTACGTCACTTCTAGCATTGTCGAAGACGCGTTTCGAGTTTCACCAAAAAAATGCAACTTAAGAACGCACTGGTCGGTCATTCTTTGGTCATTACCGTTTGACGGTGTAGGTTCAAAACCAAAAAAATATCAATTTGTCTCGCCGTTATGTAGCCCTGTATGCAAGCAAAATGGAAAAAAAATATATTGGTTTGGAAATTACGGGTGTTCAAGCTTCCATATTTCAACGCATATTTGGGCGTAAATAACTAACTCCCGGAGTATGAAAATGGCAAAATTGTTACCGTTCAGGGATAGATAATTTATTCAAGATTTCAGATAACATTGTTTTAAATAAATACATCCAGTAGTTTTTTCGTAATATCTATACGCCCAAAGGTCTGTTCATGAAATTTTTCGCTCGTTTTCGTTATAAATCATCGTATAACTAAATACTAAATAAATAAATAAAACCTAAATAAACAATACTAAATAAATACAACTAAATTAATGATTAAATAAACGAAATAGCATGCATATTAGCTACACGACCAGTGCAACCTTAATACTCGTTTAAGTAATGAATTGTAAAGAAAGATATGCATACAAAAAAATAAATGCAATTTGTTTCTTGACTAGGTGTACAATGTATATTTAAATAATGAAAAAGTGTTGAACTACGAGTACTTGCAAACTTTTTAAGCTATTGCATAGCTTTTATCGCGAGCTTTGAGCGCGGCGACCGAATCAAGAAATTCCGTAACGAAAATAAAACCTAACACCCCCCACTCCGCCTACCGTGTAGCTCGGCCGAGCGTTCGCTTAACGTGTATGTATATGGTAAGACTATAGTCGAATTAATATCAAAGAAAAAAAATACTGCATAAATAAATAATTATAATTGCATAAGTTGATAAAAAAATGCTATGCAATAGCTTTACCGCGGCAGTCCCCGAGTGCCACACGTGTTTTTTTTTTATTTTGCAAACGT
Source organism: Dryobotodes eremita (assembly GCA_917490735.1). Classification (NCBI taxonomy): domain Eukaryota; kingdom Metazoa; phylum Arthropoda; class Insecta; order Lepidoptera; family Noctuidae; genus Dryobotodes; species Dryobotodes eremita. The sequence continues at coordinate 11,348,475 of OU823267.1, forward strand.
ATCGCCTATCTACCTCTGAACTTGAGACGATGCAAGATCTGCTTATACTCTTTTGTTGTGCAGGGACCATGGGGCCAGGGTAAAGGACCAGGTGCGGGGATTGAAAATATGAAGGACTTAGGCGGACCAGAGGATGACCAGGAACAATTTCCGTGGGATCCAGTTGGGGGCCACGATTCAGTTGAGGGCCCGGGTGGTGGTCCTCCACCAAGTTTGGGTCAAGGTGGGGGTCAAACCAGCGTTTTAATGTTTAAATTTATTTAATTTTGGTCACAGTGATGCCCGAAGTGCCACTGACACTCATGGCATAGACTAATGAAATGAGGTCCGGCGTTGACACGCTGATTACAACTGTAATAATTTTATTAAATAAATATATTATTTTTATTTCTTAATGTTTTACTCTATCTATTTAATTTACCTCTCTATCTGCCCGTGGCATCACATAACGAGCCCTATCAGAATACTAGCGCTTCGACATTTATTTTTAAATGTCGTAGCATCATGCTGAGATAAGAGACTTTTGGCTTCGTTTAGGGGATTCTGTTTATTTAAAAGAACTTTTATGTTTATTTTTTTAATGTGTCTATGGTTGTGTCATTCCATTCACTTTTTGATTTTCTTGTGAGAGTCCCAATTAATACTTTTTCTGTCTTTCTTAGGAGGCCAATCCCCTGGTGGTGGATTAAACATGGGCGGTGGTCTGCCACCTGGTATGGGGCAAGGAGGGGGTCAAGGCCCAGGAGGCCAGTTCCCCGGTGGTGGTTTCAACATGGGTGGTGGCCTGCCACCTGGTATGGATCAAGGTGGGGGACCAGGCCCAAGAGGACAGTTCCCAGGTGGTGGTTTCAACATGGGTGGTGGCCTGCCACCTGGTATGGGTCAAGGTGGGAGACCAGGTCCAGGAGACCAGTTCCCAGGTGGTGGTTTCAACATGGGTGGTGGCAGGCCACCAGGTATGGGTCAAGGTGGGGGTCAAGGCCGGTTCCCTGGTGGTGGGTTCAGCATGGGTGGAGCTCCACCTTTACCAGGTTTAAAGCCTGGGGAAAGTTTGGGCCAAAATGGGGTTCATGGCCCAGGCGCAGGTCAGGGCCCAGATGGAGGCTACGGCCCAGTTGGACCACCGGGTCCCGCGGGCGGTTGGGTCCCAGGTGGGGGCCGGGGCCCAGCTGGGGGTCTGGGTCCAGGAAAGGGCCTGGGAATGGGTCGGGGCCAAGGAAAGGCTCGTGGTCCTGGTAGAGCACCAGGCTTAGGTGGAGGACCAGGCTCAGGAAAGGGTCGTGGCCCTGGCTATCGCGGTCCAGGTGGGGGGCCGGGAATGAGTCAGAACCCGAGTGGTGGACAGGGCCCAGATGGAGGCTACGGTCCAGTTGAACCACCAGGCCCAGCTGGCGGTTGGGTCCCAGGTGGCGGTCGAGGACCAAAAAAGATCCCAGGAATGTTTAATGGCCCTGGTGGACCACCAGGCACTGGTGCCAATTGGGGCCCAGGTGGGGGACCGGGTCCTGGAATGGGTCAGGGCCCAGGAGGACCACCAGGCCCAGGTGACGGTTGGGGTCCAGGGGGGCGGCCGCCTCCTGGAACTGGTCGGGGCCCAGGAATGTTTAATGGCCCTGGTGGGCCACCAGGCATAGGTGCCAATTGGGGCCCAGGTGGGGGACCGGGTCCTGGAATGGGTCAGGGCCCAGGAGGACCACCGGGCCCAGGTGACGGTTGGGGTCCAGGTGAGGGGCCGCCTCCAGGAATTGGTCGGGGCCCAGGAATGTTTAATGGCCCTGGTGGGCCACCAGGCACAGGTGCCAATGGGGGCCCAAGTGGGGGACCGAGCCCTGGAATGGGTAGGGGCCCAGGAGGACCACCGGGTTCAGGGGGACCACCGGGTCAAGGCGGGCATCGACGATCACTAGACCAAGTAATTATTCCTCTATTTCACAGACAGTTCGGGTATCTATTGATAGCAAACCATGATAAGCAAAAATACGTTTTTTTAATATAATTCCCACATTTACAAACCGGCCAAGTGCGTGTAGGACCACGTACAATGAAGGGTTCCGTAATTGGGATGAATTTATCCCAAAAACAAACTTAACATTGTATTTGAAAAACAAGTTCTTCCATACATCAATATACGTCAGGGTTAATTCTACAACTGCAAATGTAAGATTGTAATCGCAAAAACAAAATATGTGATAAAATTACAAATTATCAATGTTGGAGTTTTTCTTTTACTTGTGCTATGAGACCTTGCTAGTTGCCAAATTTCATGATTCTAGGTCAATGCGAAGTACCGTATAGCATAATCAGTCTATTATGTTGCCACTGCTGGGACACAGGCCTCCTCCCTGTGAGAGGAGTGGGCCATAACCCACCACGCGGGCCCAGTGCGGGTTGGTGGATGTCACATGTCTTCGAATTTTTGGTTCTAGGACATGCCGGTTCCCTCACGATATTTTCCTTCACCGTTTTGAAAGCAGTGCAATGGTGATGAAATTATTTATACAAAGTAAAGTGCCTGCCTAGGTTCGAACTCACGACCTACAACTCGTAAGGTGAGGCCGATATCACTGGACCTTCCTGCCCTTGAACCCTATAAGTTTTGATTTATTTGCGAGTATCAAAATATGTCGCATAAATAACCATATTTTTCTATTGCGTTGCTTTAGAAGCTTGATTTTTTAGAGCTCCAGGGAACGGTAGCCCTATGTATTTAATATTAATTTGAACTTGATCCCACCACGAGTTTCTAAGAAAAACTGTCTTGACAGACTGATAGACAGACAGACGGACGGACAACGAAGTGATCATCTAAAGGTTCCGTTTTTCTTTTGGAGGTACGGTACTCTAAAAGTGCAATTTTATATTATGTATACAGTGTGTGTGGTCACCGACGTAAAACCCATTAAAGGGCAAGATACGATTTTATTTTTAACAAACCGTATTAAAATGACTGTCATTTAAATTTTAATATCAACTAAGTACGGCCACGCGTATAAATTTAGCAATATCAATATCTAGTGATGTAGAAATGAAATGAAATGATCTACCGACACAAAAGTGGTTTCGTTCGACAGCTAAGAATGTAGGCAACAAATTAATATTTTTTTTTTTGATAAAATATCCAATTATGAAACAGAAAATCATTTGCAAACGAAAAATAATTATTATGGAAAAAGTAGGGCTATTTTTTTGTTTGTTAATTTATAATTTTTTGGTTAAAAATACATATGATGGGTGATTTGTCGATAAAAATGATCGAATTAAGGCTCCCGCAGACAGGCACGACGCGACAGCGCAGCACAAAGGCGCCGCTCGCCGCGCGACGAGCGGTGCTTTTGTGTCACGAGCGATTCGGGTCGCGTGTCGCGCCTTTTTGTAGGAGCGTTTACTTGCCCTTACTGGGTTTTACGTCGGTAACCAGACACACCGTATATGTCACCGTAAGATTGTGAACAACGTTACTCTATATAATCTATCTCGCGAGATTGTAATTGTCGATAAATTGTGAACAAATCTATTACAATTTAACGCATTATTTTTCGATAGTTGATATATCCATAGCAATGTCAAATTCATACACAATTAAATAAATAAAGAAAAGAGGGTGTGTGCTTATGAGCACACGATAAAAGTGAAAACTTACGACTGTAGCCGAGTATACCCGATTTAGCGTCACCGACCCGAGCGTGACGGTTCAATTTCTTTCACTGTTCAAAAAGAGCGCATTGTGCTTAAAGAGGTTTTTAATTCAATATATGTATATATTATATACAATATAATTGTATAAATTCATAAGATTAAAAGTAACTTCAGCTGTTTGGGATCCAAGCAGTTTATTAACGGCCGCGGGACGCATAGACTACTTACTATAAGAAATCTTATAGTTCGTTTTCTTTTTGTGTTATCCTGGTTTGGTATCGGTAAACGTCACGTCTATGAAATTTCATCAATATAATTTTTCTGAATACTTATTAATTTTCTTATGTTTTTCTAGAGTCGGAAAGATGGAAAAATGAATATGGGAAGAGTATCATATTATGACGTAATGAATCGACCGACTCGATCCCCAGGTGCAATGGCACCGCAACGGGACGATCGCTTCCTCATACCTGGGACAAATGCCGAAGATAATATTCCTGAACAGGAGACAAACCTGGACTTACTGAGATCCTTATCGGCAACGCCACTATCAAGTAATCCTTTTAGTTCCTTCGACGAACGTATGTCTGTGGACCAAGTTCCAACTGGGATCAAGGACGGTAAAATTCCAGGGCCTGGCTCCGAAGGTCAATATCCCAACGGTTACCGTCCAAGTTACGATAATCTAAAGCAACCCAGTATGGCAGCCCCCGGAGGTAATTTTGGGATGGGTCAACCGAATACCGGAGTAGGTTACTCAAAGGCAACGGGTCTAAGACAAGGTCAGGGCGTAAATTCAGGAGGCCCATGGGATTACCAAGACAGTATTCAGAACGCACTTCGAATGGGCCAAGGGCCGTCCCGTCTTGATGCTAAACAAAGTTTTCAGCCAGGTATATATTGTTTGAGTTTTATTTCTAAACGCTAAGCCCCAAATACACTATCTTACACTATGTGACCACGAAACTGGCCAAACTATATCTTTTGATGCAAATGTAGACACAACAAATACGAAAAAATCATACAAAGACGCGACTATGTGGGTAATTTTTTTTCAGTTTTATTCTTGAGAGCTCCTTAAGTTCTGAGTTGAGCTGCACGGTTACTGACAAATGCGTGCACTGACTGGACAGGTCCACTTAATCTGTGTGGTTCTTTCCTCTAAAGACCATTTCAGACACCGATCTACATGGTCTTCAAACATTATTACCGAATTTATATTGACATTGATAAATTTTATATATACAATGACATGAGTATTTACTTGTAAAGTATTATATTATTTTAATTTTGTGAATGTGAAGACTATGTGGGTAATTGCTTTTTTTATAATTTGGTTTTAATTATGATCTGGCAGTTTATTTATGCGGCCTACCCAAATGTCCTTTCTTTGGTATTGTTCGTCGAATCGTTGAGCTCCTTAAGTCCTGACTTCCTGAGTCGAGCTGCACGATTACTGACAAATGCGTGCACTGACTGGACAGGCCCACTCAATCTGTGTGTTTCTTTCCTCAAAAGACCATTTCAGATACCAATCTGCATGGTCTTCGCATGACCTGACCAAGATTATGTCTGGACTTTAAAAGAGACTGTGACCTCTGAGTTTGTTTCGGCCTTTCTTCTCAGAGTAGTCAGATAGGAAACGCCGACCTCATCTAGTTTAAAAAACATGATTGACGTGTAAAAGTGTTTGTACAAACCTACTTACAGAAATAAAATCATTTATCATGACTTGAGTCAAGAAAATAACAAAAAGTTTCTAAACTACCTCTCATCATTATCCTTTTCAGAAACATATGAACGGAAGACTTGGACACTGCATTTAACTACTATCATGCCATTTTAACTCTATTTTATAATCTGTGCTTCTCTATTATAAAGGTAAAAATAACTGTTAAGCCCCTAAAACATAAATGAATGACGAAAGGCATAAAAAAAAAATATGTGTAAATAAGCGGCGTCTATACCTGAAATATCGTTTAGCAACAGCTAATAAAAACCAACATAAAAATGCATACAGCAAATATACCTCAACTTTAAAACGTAAGATCCAAGCGCAAGTTAGAAAGCACACGTTATCTGTCCCAATCCAGTAACAGATACAAAGCTGCCAGGAAAATAATCAAAAGCAACAGTAGTGACACAAAAAATGCACAAGACATAAATTAAATTATGTTGGACCAACAAACTTACACACAGCCAGAAAAGGTAGCTGGCATTTTTAATCATTTTTAAATTGACTTGACAAATAAGACCATTGACCCATATCTTGACTTCAAGCCACCGATAGCTCACCTTCCAAATACTTTTTATTTGACCCCAACCGATGAGAGTACTGTTTTCAAATCAATTAATTCTTTAAAATCTACTAACCCTACTGATTATGATGAGATAAACACCAACATTATCAAATTATGCTCAATATTTTTGTCATCTCATATTAGCCATATATCATTAACCTTTCATTTTTTCAAGGCTTGTTCCCCTTGCGTTTAAAGCTCTCTATTGTTAAACCAATCCACAAGAAACGTGACACTAGTGATATGAACAACTATCGACCCATAACGCTCATACCGATAATTTCTAAAGTTTTTGAGAAAGTAATGCACGAAAAAGTTTACAGCTTCTTAACAAAGTATGACATCTTAAATGAAGATCAATTTGGTTTTACCGTAACAAGTATATATTTACAGAATTATAATCATTAAAATCATCAATATGACCCTCAAGTTCATATAATCCACTTGAATTACTTTTTCATTTAATATAGATTACAATATACAAGCTAAAACTAATATATATATATATACCTACTATTAACAAGTGTATAATTAGAATTAAAAAAAAAAAAGTGAAGAGCTCATAGGGCATCAAAAAATTCGTCCGCAACGCTGTCAAATTTAGGAATATAAATCCACCAAATTGGCTTGTTTTGCTTTATGAAAAATGATAACCAAAAGTCTTAATGATAAAATACCTCTGTAAATTACCTCTGTTTTCCTAGATATGTCCAAGGCTTTCGATTTCGTCAACCATAAACTGCTACTTTTCAAATTGGATCGATACGTCATTAGAGGGAACGCGTTGAAATGGCTCGAAAGCTACCTCACCCATCGACAACAATGTGTTGAGATCTCGAGACTAACAGGGCACCAAAAAATCGTCTGTAGATCTCCTTATTGGGAAAATAGTTGTGGTGTTCCCCAAGGAACCATACTGGGACCACTTTTGTTTTTGCTGTAAGCTAATGACTTAACTAGCGTAACCTCCCACAAATGCATACTATATGCTGACGATAGGACCCTCAACATTCTGAACGAAAATTATGACGTAGGTGAGTACCAGACCGAAATTAACGAGACACTAAATAAATTACCACATGGCTAAACAAAAAAATCTCCACATTAATATAAGCAAAACCAAAATGACATGACAGTTCAAAACATACAACAGTAAGCGTCCACAGTAAAAAAATACATCATGATTATGACACAATTGAAGAAGTTGAGAGTACAAAGTTCCTAGGGACAACAATAGACAAACACTGTAATTGGAAAGCTCATATTGACGAGCTCTGTACAAAGGTAGATAGGTTCGTATTAGTTCTGTACAGATTAACACGTGTGGCTAGTGTTGATGCGGCACTATGTGCATACCATGGCTATGTCTCATCAATTTTGTGATATGGCATTATAATATGGGGTAATTCTGTAGCAATTGATAGTGTTTCAAGCCCAGAAGAAATGCGTTCGCTCAATATGTGGAGCGCACCCACTTGACAGCTGTGTCCCATTATTTAAAAACATAAAATATTGCCACTCCCAGCTATGCTATATATTTATGAAATACTAGCTTCTGCCCGCGACTTCGTCCGCGTGGAATAGTTACTTTGGGCTAACGCTAACTTTAACCCGCGACTTCGTTTACGTAGAGGGTGAAAATATATTTAAATAATACGTACGTTAAGGAGCTGTTTTAGGTACCTACATCATGCTTTTATCAGTACACGGAGAAAAGATTTCTTAAAATATTCCTGGGGAGTTTATGAATTTTTACTGGGGCTCTGCAGTAACGCGGGACCATATGCGCAAATTCAAGAAAATTTACCGGGTTACCCAGTACAAATTCTAGGACAACTAAAAAAATTAAGGTCTTAGAAACTTTACTGGGTTACTGATTAAATTTTTACTGGGTACTGAATATCATTTTTGTCTATTTTTGTCTATCATTTTCCGTCAACAAAACGGTGCTCGTGCTAAGCCTGCTGGAATATTTCAAGAAATCTTTTCTCCGTGTAAGAGTGGAACTTTAAAACTGCGATATCTCCTAAGATATTCATTGAAATCAAATGATGTAAAGGGCAATTTTGTTTTAAATTAAATACTTGTGATGAATAACGTATTTATTTGGATAAGGATTAATATCATGTTTATAAAAACACCTTCGCAAATAATGCATTATTTTAGAACAAATTTGGTTAGCATAAAAAAGTTTATAGTGAGCCAACCTTAAAAGATAGACATAAGCTGTCGCAGACTTTTTTTTAGAACTTTTAAAGGGGAACAATTCTATAATACATAATTTTTGCGAAACTTTAACCGTTTACGCAGCGCACGCAGCGGAAGCTCCCTTAAGGAAAAAACCCACGATTTTGAAACATTTCTCATTGGTGCTATGTCCTTGTTGGTCTTAGCGTGATGATATATAGCCTATAGCCTTCCTCGATAAATGAGCTATCTAAAACTGAAAGAATTTTTCAAATCGGACCAGCAATTCCTGAGATTAGCGCGTTCAAGCAAACAAACAAACAAACAAACTCTTCAGCTTTATTATTAGTATAGATGTATTTTTGTGTACCAAAAAAAACACGAATTTGATCTGCATAATGATCTTGTATCTAGACCTAGCCGCAGAGTTCACATGCTTCGTGTACCGAGACGAAATAATAAACTATTTTCTAATAATGTATTTTGTATGGCGACCAAAGTTACTACCAGATTGTTTTAAAACTCTTAACTTTGGGACATTTAAATGTAAATTATTCAATTATCTCTTAAGTAAATGCTACTACTCGACTAATGATTTTATGAATGAAAAGTAGACTTAAATATTAGGAATTATCTGTATTATTCTTCGTATTATCTCTTTGACTTAATTCAATCCTTTTGACATTTCTTCTTTTGACATTTGGTATTCAATGTGATATGTGAGAATCTAACCAACTCCCGAAAATGTATTTGTACGTCGGAAACGGCAGAATATTATGAACTTTATAAATTATGTAACATCTCTGTAACAATATTCTGACAAACAAATGAACTATTACTATATATTACTATAATGGGTTAAATCTATATTAGTAGGTAACACAAAAACTTTTTTGCAAAAAAACAACCGACTTCCAAAAAAACACAAAAAAATGTAATATGAGAAATAACTTTAATTTTAGAAGTCAGTGGCAAAAAACGAAAATACAAAAACCAAAGACACCGACATCTGAAATTAAAGTTATTTTTCACATTTTTTGTGTTTTTTTTTGGAAGACGGTCATTATTTTACAAAAAAGTTTTTATTTTTCACTTTTAAGTTGTGGTACCTATCCCACACAAATTCACATACCACTACTTATTACAGGAAGTTATTAACACATCATCTATTTATATAGATGATGTGTTAATAACTTCCTGTCTCCGCTTAGTGCAGAAAATACGCATTATGAAGCATAACTCAAAAAGTACTGGTAAGATCTTGATAATATTTACATGGGACTACATGAGAAGCACCAGCTTTCAAATAAAAAAAATAATCATTAAAATCGGTTCACCTAGAAAAAAAATCTGAGCTAATAAAGACTAAAAAAAAACAGTCTAAATGAGAACCTCCTCCTTTTTTTGAAGTCGTATAGAAACAGCTTCCACGGCCTCGGTTTTTTTTTTTGACTATTGAAGCATACTGCTGAGCTTAGAGACTTTTCGTCCTCGCATGTGTCTGTTTCTCGATTATTTTGTTAGTTTTTAATGTTGCATTTTGTATTGTTTTCATTTCCTGTGCTCGTTTGAACTAATATTATAAAGAGAAAAGATTTGTTTTTTTGAATGTTTTGTTTGTTACACTTTCACGCTACAACGGCTGATCGGATTTCGATGAAATTTGCCACATGGGTAGACCATGACTTGGATTAAGACGTAGAATACTTTTTATCCCGATATTCTTACGGGATCAAGACTTATGCGGGTGAAACCGCGGGGCGCAGCTAGTCCCAAATAAAATATCTTTCTTTCTTTCTTTCAGGTATGGCTGGAGGAAACATGGCAAGGGGTCCTCTATCGGGAAACATGCAGGCGTGGCCACCAGGAATAAAAGGTGCTCCTCCACCTCCTCCAGGATACAAGCTCAGAGGACGACCTCCTGCAAGATATATGCAGGGAGGACAAATCCCAGAGTTGGAAGAAGACCTTCCCCCGGGGTACATGCAGGGAGGACAACCCCCGGGGATGAGAGGAGACCATTCCCTGGAATACATGCATGGAGGGCAGCCCCCAGGGATGGGAGGAGGCCCTGCCCCGGGATACAGGAAAGGAGGAGACCTTCCACCGGGACACATGCCTACCTCATTTGGAGGGTTTCGGCGATCATTAGAAAACGTAATAAATTCCTCTTTCTCACATGTCGGGTATCGATAACAAAGGAAGACAAAACAATTAAAAAAAAATATAAACTCATAATTAATTGGCTTGTGATATTCTGTCCCTGGATGCCCACGATGGACGCACAAACCATAAGCTTTTTAAAGTGAAACTTCTTAGGTGGTGATTCAATAGTTGGACCAGAATTGAGGGTGAAATCTCAAGGACGCGTCTCGTTTAGTCACATGAATAAAAAACCGAGCAGAAGTAAAGCTTCTTAACAGAGCTCAAAATTCTTACCTACTTTCATAGGGCTGTCACTCGGTTATTGAAAATAAAAAAAAACCGAGCAAGTGCGAGTCGGGATTCGGCAATGAGCATGAACGAAGCGTGCGCCGGTGCACGCCCCGCGCGCTTTGCCGATGACAGGTCACGCACACAGCTGTGCGTGTACTAGTGTACCCGCGCACGGCGGCGTTAGTATGAAGCTTTCTTCTGCTCAGTTTTTTATTCATGTGGTTTAGGCACATGTCGTTACAGGAGAGAGAAGAAAGATATAACTGTCTCTGTCTCTCACACTTAACCTCTCTAATTCTTTATTTTTTAAGAAGTTTCACTTATATCACGTGTATGGTGCTGAACGCGCAATTATTTTTGGTTTATCGTGATTTGATATCGACACTCGACAAGTCTGTTTAGCTCCGCCAGTTATTTTAATTTGACTTTGTACCTATTTCCACTTTTGTTTTTCCAGAGTACCTTTGACGGAAGTGGTTTCCCAGAGCCTCCTGGACCGTTCTCAGAAAAACCAACCCATAGAAAAGGTGGGGGACTCGCATCAAGGGATAATCATGCAATCCCAGAGGATTACCCAGAAATGATTAAGACCGCTCTTCGGATGAACGAGTTGATGGCACAATCCCCAGATGGAGGAGGGCCTCCCCCGGGATACCTGCGGGGAGGACCATCTGGAGGAGGGCCTCCCCCGGGGTATATGCAGGAAGGACGACCCCCAGGAATGGGAGGCGGGCCTCACCCGGGATACATGCAGGGCGGACCGCCCCCAGGAATGGGAGAAGGGCCTCCCCCGGGATACATGCAGGGAGGACCGCCCTCAGGAATGGGAGGGCCACCCCCAGGAATGGGAGGACCTCCGCGGGGATACATGCAGGGAGGACCACCCCCAGAAATGGGAGGAGGGCCTCACCCGGGATACATGCAGGGAGGACCACCCCCAGGAATGGGAGGAGGGATACCCCCACAATTTCAAGAAAGACCTAAAGGTCCCCCGGCCATATCCGGGTTTCCATCCGGAATGCCACAAGACCAGATGGATAGACCACCACCAGGTTATACGGATTATGATGGCCCTGGTGCCGATGATCCGAGCTTGCGGTATGGTGCGAAAGGTTCTCCACCACCGAAAAATAAATTAGTAAGTACAATATCAAAAGTCATTTAAGTATTCAAATTAGGCTGCGCATCAGCATTTTTGAACGTAAAATTACATAAAACTGCAATGCTGGATCATGTGCATATAGTTTTAATTCGAAGTCACAGATGATAAACTAGGACCATCGTAATATAATCAATATACCTTAGAATAATAACGCATAGAACCCTAGTACGAGTGCAAAAAGTGAGGCAACTAAAACTTAGCCATAGTGGCTAACTTCTCTCGGCGAGCCGTCAGTACTCAAGGTCACGTTCCGCCGAACACAACTCGCGAGTAAATAATTTAAAATGACAGTTTGTAGCGTTAAGGGATGTCATAGCAATGCAGTAAAACAAAAAATATGTGATCAAATTACATTTCACAAGTCAGTACTTACATTTTATACATTATTTTTACGTAAATCGATAATCAAACAAAAATTCTAATAACCTAGCTTATCACAATACAGTGTTGCTATTTGTAAGGAAAAAACACACAAAACACATTCCTTTCAATTTTGTTCTTATATTTGTTTAGCAAAAGAAATAGTTTTTGATGTACTTACTACAGTTGCAACTGCAAGGTTAAATGATAAGCATAAAATGTTGGTTCGAAGAGTGGTAAAACAAAGATTACAATATTATTGATTAACATGTTTTTCACTTTTGTAATTTTCTCAATCATACTTTCCTATTATAATATACAACACTTGCTATTAATTGATATGAAACCCGATTTAATTACATGTAAGCAATTAATACGCGCCTATAATATCACACATCAAACGATATCCTATTCTTCATGCGATTAATGGTTCATTTATTTCCTTTTATTTTTAAATACTTAAATTGAATTTTACCTTCCCTAAAAATTCATATTACATGAAAAATCAACTTCATTTTATCCAATTCCTGATAATGTAAAATATTTTTCATTTCTCATACACGGAAAGTAGTGTTTGTTTGATCTGAGTAGCGGGTGGAAGACGCTGCTCCCCGTCTTAGGGCGGGAATGACTCATAGTAATTGCTTCCCTCTCTAGGGCGGGAATGAATTTTAAAAATAGAAATAAATTTGGTTAGGTAGTCGCCTACGATTTTTTTTACATCGTAGTGACTTCATAGCAACCAGTGTGAATTAAAAAAATACCTATTAAGGGGGAGGCGCTAAAATTCAAATTTACTTACTTTTTTGCAATTTGCAGTGACTCACCAGAAACACAATTGACACAGAGCTGCAATTTGCATAAAACTAAAGAATATTTGAATTTGGCGAGCTACTATTGAGGATCCACCTTAAGCGGGACGGCCCGCGGCGGTGATGCGGTGTGTTCCAAATTTAAAATAAAAAAATGACTATATAATTTGGCGGGATACTAACTCTGTAAGCTTCCCTAACTTTGTTTTCTTCGTACTAATGAAACTAAACGTGACATTGGCTGAATACACAAACCGTGCGAAGCACCAGGAAAAAAAAACTGTAAGCTGTACCGAAATTCAAAATATCAGTTTTATAGACTAGTATATGATTAAAAATGAGTCTCATATTATTATTATTAATAAATATTATAGAAAAACTACTATTTTTACTTTCCTTATATTCGAAGTGAAAAGTAGAGTGTTTAACACGGGTTAAAGTCATCAATTCCTACTCGGACTATAGCCGCCCTCGCTGCGCTCGGGCGTCTAAATACCTCGTATGGGAATTGATTCCTTTCGACCCTTGTATAACAATCTACTATGTCTTGATTTGATCCAGCAACATAGAAGTTCGTTTTTCCATATTTTTGTGGGTAACGGCCTGGTAATGGTATCACTAACATCTGTATTTGTGTGCGTTTGAGGAACGTAGACGCATTCGGCTCACGCACACAAAGAAAATTAACTGGACACACAATATCGCTCGTGTTTTGTTCTAGACGCGGCTTCTATTCGTTATTATTCTAAGCAATAAACAGTTAATTACAAATGAGGCTATGAGAGCCAGAGTGGCATAACTATTTAAAAACTAGTTTTCAGTATTAAGGAAAAAACAGAAGCCCTGTTTTCAAATAATTTAAACTAAACTTATTTATAAATTAACTAATTTAAATAAAAAAAGGTAGGCCACTGTGGCGCTACGACTTTTACCGTTGAGAGCAGTTTATTCTGAAATAAAAACAGTATTGAAAAAAATGACAGTTAGGTCACTCTGGCTCTCATGGCCTCAAATAATAATAATAAATAAAACCATGGCCAGCAAGACCACTTGTCACCACAAGCAGCACCCGTTCACGAGCATAACGCTAAGATCACACAATACCATCGTGATAATATAATTAATTTACAGCCAACTGGATATCAATTGATGAAAATAGCGCAAAGGAAGATTGAGGTATGTAAAGCTGATAAATAAAGTTAAAATTGTATTCATTTCGTCAGTCGTAAAATAGGTAAGTATTTCTTGTAATTCAAGATAAATTATCATTTTGTAATATCTATATTTAAGGAAATAAATTAAGTATACTTTAAGGCCTACTTGCACCACAATCACTTATTACGTTTAGCGCTAAACGTAATTAAAACATTGTTCTCATTCTGTCAATCGTTTGAAGAATACAGAGACAGGACGATGTTTTAATTGCGTGTAGCGCTAAACGCATAGTGATTTGTGGTGCAAGCGAACCTAAATAACTGTTTGTTTATTTAATTAATATTGTTTTTTTAGTACGAATTTTCATTTGTTTATGCAACTATTTGAATAATACACTAGTCTCCCTTTTAGGCTCCCTTCCTCCTTCCAGTCTAAATTACAGCGCTAAACGTATTAAAAACATCGTATATCCTTTAATATTAGTGTTACAAAATGCTAATTTAAACCACAGAGCTAAACGTATTTAAAACATCGTTCTGTTTCCGTCAATCGTTTGAAGATGACAGAGACAGAGTTATGTTTTAATTATAGCCGTACAAGGATCGTTTGGCGTGTTTTCAAAATCGGAACTAACGCCGCCATCTTGCGCAGATGTTTACCAAGAGCGCCCCCCCGTCAACGTCATTCAAGCGCCATAAGATCCCTTTAGCAGTGCATCTTTAACATTAAACGTAGATACAGTATGATGGACATGGAAATTTGCATTCGTTTGTATTCGGAAATGCGATGATTGCCTAGGGACATTAAGAAAGTAGTTGTACTGTACTTATTGATTTGTCGTGTGTGGTGTTACACGTCACAAACCACTGCTCGTGGCTAAATAATAACATCTGCACAGGTCGATCGAAGGTTAAGCCGTGCTCTAGCCACGGTCAGTTCGTGTATGGGTGACCATCTTTACATACCGAGACCCCTCTGTGCCTCGGAAAGCACGTTAAGTCGTTAGTCCCGGCTGTCATAAGTCGGTCTTTGACAGCCGTTACGGGTCGTCAGAAGCCCAAAAGTCAGACAACCAGTCTTACCAAGGGGTATTGTGTTACCCAGTAACTGGGTTGTGGAGGTCAGATAGGCAGTCGCTCCATGTAAAATACTGGTATTGCGAAAAAAAAAAAAAAACTTTTTATTTCAGACACATTTGGCCCATAATGGTGTTAGTAGACAGAAGACTTACAAACTATTTTTAAAATTTACAAACTATTTAAAAAAAATTACAATAAAAAAATATTTTATTTTAAAAGGCTAGGCAATAATTGCTCACAATAATTGAGAAAAAAAAGTATGTCTATATGTACTACTCGCCGTTCTCATGCATGGTATTATCAATCAAGTTATTATAGCAAATAAAATTAACCAAATTGAAAATCAACTCCAGATTTACTTAAAATGTCTGTCGAAACTCCTATCTCCTTTAAACAAACGGATTTATTTATAAGTATCTACCTAAGTGTTATTTATTAATTAACTGAACGTGTTCTCGGAAATTAATCGTTTGTTTATAATTATACAGTTTCAGAACCGATTGGATGAAGTCAAACAGCAGCCGAGTGTAAGTGAATAATACTTTTGGAACTCAAAAATACGAAATTGGTACTTACTAATAATCTATACTTCCTACATCCTACTATTCTACTAATATTATAATGTGCAAGTTTGTGAGGATGGATGGATGGAAGTTTGTTACTCTTTCACGGAAACATTACTGAACGGATTTGGATGGAATTTGGAACACAGATAGTTTATAACCTGGATTAATACTTAGGTTACTTTTTATACCGGTAGTACGTTCCCGTGGCATAATTTCCGACCTCCACGCGGGCGAAGCCGCGGGCAAAAGCTGGTATTATAAATGTGAAAGTTTGTGAGGATGGATGGATGTTTGTTACTCTTTCACGCAAAAACTACTGAACGGATTTGGATGGAATTTGGCACGCCTAAAGACCATGACCTGGGTAAGAACATAGGCTACATTTCATCCTGGATCGCAGACGAAGCAGCGGGCTACAGCTAGTAATACTATAAAGAGGTAAAATTTGTGTAACGACCCGATTCCGGAAATTCTTTCACTACATTTGAACCTACAGTTTTTCCTTTTTCTTTTTTTTCTCTTTCTTTGTAGACGCAGTTTTGAAAAATCGTAATTATTTGTTACCAAACCATTACAATTTTTTTCAAAATTTTCCTAATTTTCGAGTGTAACATGAGTTGAACTCATAGTAACTACGTATTATAACTGAAATAACTCCGCATTCATACTTAAATGTTGTCAGATTATTAATTCAATTAAATTATTCGTTAATTAATCTTTACCAGATCGTAACTTTGACTTGACTGTTTGGTTGTTTAATGATGTATCTCAGTAAATTAAATACTTTAATCTTTTATTTAATCACTGGCTTTGGCTCGCGGCTTCTCCCGCTTACATTTCGCAAATTATTTCACGGGTACGTACTACCGGGACAAAGAGTATCCTTTTTTTTTTTTTGGGTGGGAAATCATCAAATGACCTCTCCCGCTCTGGGCGGAGCGGAAGAGCGTGTCAGACTCTTACTGACTAAAACCCACCCGTGTTCTTTCAGTTGCCTGTGCGCCAGGGCCACGGTAACTCTTTCGAACAATCCGCGACCCGGCAGGTATCGGCCCTATGTGTTAATATCAAAAAAAGTATCCTGTGTTAATCCAGGTTATAAACTTTACGAAAACAATACATATCAATATATATGGTGACTTTTAAAGTGAAGGCACGTGAACATAGTCGTAAGAAGTTGGCAGAATCATCCCCGCGCTGATTTGCTGGATTCGTTTTCTCCTCTTCCTATCATTATTTCTCTTGACAAAGTTTATTTTCGTTGTATGTATGTATGTATTAATATTTATCATTTTTCCAGTTATCTATCCCTTTTATTGCACCTGCCATGTTTAGTCTCTGCATCACCCTAAGGTTGACTGGTAGAAAATGCCTCAGGCCGCCTTTGTACAGTTTTTTTTTAACTTTTGCGTAGTTTTAATAAATAAATAAATATGTGTGCTAAATTTCATCCAAATCCGGTAAGCCCTTTTTGCGTGATTAAGTAACAAACATCCAAACTTTTGTAGCGGTATCTACATCGCCAAATGCGAGCTACACGTCACAATGACGTCATACAAGATCCTGCATCGCGCAAGCAGAGTATACCGCGCAACTAGGATATATACAACGTCCCGACATCGAACGTCGGGCATTTGCCCACCAGACACGACACTTGTCTGGTCGGAGGATCCTCCCTTTTCTATGGAGGTATGAGAGAACTTTACACCCTGTTCATCATACTTATACTTTCACATTTATAATATTAAGTCTAGTATATAGTAGGATAAGAATTTAACAAAGTTTAATGTAATTAATACGTTACTTTATTGCCAAATTTCCTTTGTTCGCATTGTTTTAATTTGTGGTTCAAATTCCGAAAAAAGTAGTGTAGTGTGTAGTAGTGTTTTGTCAGCGTGCACTGAAAACCTCGTATATCTTTTTGTTGTTTTTTTTTTAAAACCTTGTAAGTAAGCACAAACGTGCACAGCTCGTGATTCTTTTAATGCCTTCTATTGATAATATAAAAACCTCAACAAACGTCAATGACGGCCATTTTTGCAACCAGTATTTATCGTCCCCTGCAAAAAAAAAAACATTTATTGCAATCATGAGGTTGTCAATGTACTGCGACAATTTGTACTAAAACGGTAGCTAATTGGGTTCTTTTAGCCACTTTTTTTTTCAAAACAGTTTTAAATGTGTCTAGGGTTAATTAGTACGTACATAGTTGTCGTATAGTTGTGTTGTTGCTGTTGTGTGTTGTTTTTATGACAAGTCTTTTACAGTTCAAGCAGTACAGTTATGGAATGCCTTGCCCGTGTCGATAAGGCGTGCTCAATCTTTATCCACTTTTAAAATTCTCGTTAAAAGCACTTCCTCTCTCCTTCATCATCATTACATTTAGTTTCCTTCCTCTTGTTTCATGTTTATTATTGTATATATTATATGTAGATAAGTATATGTTTTGTCTATGTATGTTTTTATTTTATATATGTAAATGGTACACCACTGGCTACCTGCATTATTGTCTCTCCTTCTCCCTTTAATCCATCCAAAGGTTGTCTGTAAAAGATCGCTTTTAGCGATAAGACCGCCAATTGTGTCACCCTGTGTAAAATTTCTACATTTATATCTGTAATTTTTGTGGTGTACATAGTAAAGAGTATTCTCTCTCTCTTTCTCTCTTGCGTTTTAGAATAGCAATAGCGGCCACGTACATTTTCTAGCAAATTTTATTTAAAAAACTCAAAGTCCGTTCACGTCCTGAATCAACATCTATCGTGATCTTCAACATGGTCCGATAACGAAACGCCATACATTAGTACAGTCGGCAGTACATCAAGGTACCACAAACTGATGTACACAAGAAAAAAAACCGATTATGGACCGTAATATCTAGTTATTAGGTTTCAAAACGGCGTACTCTGCGACTAAAATTAATCTACTCTCCTTATTCCGAAATGCTGCGTGCTTTTAAGTTTGAATTTTTTAAATTTCGTTCAACGTGTTCAAACAACATTAAAAACAAAAATTGTGGCCAGTAGGTACTTCTTTTATAGAGTTTTCTTAAATAAGTTGATTTGATTGCTTTTATTTTTTACCCGACTATTGATTGTGTTATTACGACAAAAAGGTAAAGGTTGAAGACTTACACTACTACTGTTTTTTTAAATATAAATACATTCTTTTTCAATTGTCAAAATTTGAATAACTCAAAGAATAACAGACTTAAAATAAAGAAGGTAGGTAAATGCAAATAAAAATTTAAAAGATAATAAAAAAGAAGGAAAAGAATCATAGGGCATAAAAAAATTCGTCTGCATATTTAATATGTAGGTATAATAATTTCATTTGACACTAAAACAATCGTTTCATAATTTGCTGCCTGTTTGCTGTCACATTGCACGCTACATATATGACTCTTATCTTGAGGACAATTCCCAGTAAATTCACTAAAGTTGAAATTATCTGTCACAGACAATAATAGACCTTGTCGTTTATGACGCGCATGTCACATTCAATCTTAGAATGACATATATAACATAACATCACGCTTGTAATCCTCGAAGTGTAAGGCAGAGGCGTACCGAAAGTACACCCACATGTCGCCAGTCATGTTTAAGTCCCATGTAATAGGGGGCGAGCCTAATTGCCATTAACCGCAGAAATCCGGACTCTGGGCGACTACTGAAATATTCCAGATAGAAGAAAATTTCAATTTGTTTTTTTTTTTGTTTCTTTTAACTTTTAACGTGAAAATCTTTCTACATCGTTCTCACATGTGTAATTTCAACATGAATGATATAACCGATATTTTGATTTAAAAGAGTGTCCGTGTGTGTTCTTGCCCGCTCTTTTCCATAGGTACTTACCTACCAGACTTTGGAATGGGCAACTAGCTTCATCTTGAACTGACTTTCAAACGTTCTCTTTTCTTTTCCTATGTTTCTTTCTTGTTCTTTTTTTGTTATTTTTTCTTTCTTTTTTTCCTTGTTTTATGTTTTTATTTTTTGTATTGTCACCGGGTCAGTCAGCCGACCGACCCCTTGACAATTTAAAAGTATCTGTAATTGGTTTATTTGAAATAAATGCTTTGCGTTTGAAAAACCCAATAACACTTTGGTCGACCTTAGAATGTTAAAGTAATTAAGAGGTCGACTATAGGTACTTAGGTCAGTTTGGTGTGATAGGTATAATTAGGTCCTCGTAGTTACAGCCCGATTCAAACTTTATGGCGGCTCGGAACATGACGCGAGTCGCTGCGCAGTAACAAACTCACGTGTCAGCGGGGGTGAGGGGTGGGGTACTGCGCAGCGAGTGGCGCACTTCACAGCCGCCATGGAGTTTTAATCGGGCTGTATAAAATATTAAATTCTATTATTTTATAGGGACCAACAACCGAACACGTAAGTTATTGTCACTGTATTTGTAAGTGAGGTCAGAAACTTTGACGACCGAACTTTATAATGTCGGAAATCTAGATAACAACATAACATACCATGGCACCTGTAATCCCCGAAGGGATAGGCAGAGGTCTACATACAGGGGGGCAGGGACATCGACGTACAAACTGCTTCCATGAATTCAGTATACCTATATGATATTAGACCCCCTAGCGGAGAAATATTTCGTCGGTTATTTAAAAAATAAAAACTGTTCCATACATTTTGACAAATCCAGGCTCCTGGCGGCTACTGAGAAATTCCTAATGGAAAAACCCAAGAACACTTTGCCCGACCTAAGAATCGAACCACTACCTCATGCTCAGCGGTTGCGCTTGCGACCGATAGACCAAGAGGCAATAAAATCAATGATGCCTTTATCATTGATTTTATTGCCTATTATCCTTCAAATAAGCGCGACACGCGACGCGACACTAGTTTAATTAAAATAATAATTTTGGAGATTATTGATAAAGAAGTTCTTTTTCTTTGAACTTTTTAAAGTAAATTACTTAAATTTGATTTACAAGACCAAAAGGCATCGCTTGTTGCGCGACGAGCTGTGCCTTTGTGTTGCGTGTGATTCGCGTGGCGAGTCGCGCCTGTTTGAAGGGGCCTTAATAAGAAATCTACACGATAAGTAGGTACATTTTTTATTCACATCAAACATTTTACAGTTACCTACAGTACAAGAAAGGCTAATGACATTGAGACAATTCGTAAGTTTAATAACTAATATAACTTTACGCTGATTAAGTTACATTTTCCAGCAGTGGCTGCCACGACCACGGCTCAGTTCGCAAACTGATTTTCAACCACAGATATACTTCCTTTGTAATTCCGATACACACGCACGGATTTTGACAAAAATATGCTACATTTATCCACCTTTCTAAAAAAACCTGGAACGTAACTTGTTCTCGCATAAAATTCCAAAAAATATAAAACTAAGAGGCTGGAACGCGCGGTCCGCTGTCACTTTTGACGTGGTGAGTTTCAAGCGTTCGGACATTCTGCGGTTTCCGTTCGTGGTGAGTTTGTAGTTTCGGACAATTGACGTCATTCGCTGGTAAATAGCAGACGCGAAAATGAACAACTGTTATTGAGAGATTAACTCTGAAATATAAAAAAATAAACTGCTGTTCCATATATTTTGATCGTGTTAGTAGTGCACTAGTAATCGTTAGCAGTGCTGGCCTTGTGGTAATGGCCGCAACTTACGAGTTGTAGGTCGTAGGATCGAACCCAGGCCGGTGCTGTATTGTGCCACTGCAGGGGCAAATACCTCCCTTTCCTTTTTCTACTCAACTCGATTCTGAGCCAATATGGATAAAGCTTTATTTTGTATAAATAATTGAATCACCACTGCTCTCAAAAAGGTGAACGAAAATATCGTGAGGAAACCGGCATGTCCTAGAACCAAATATTCGAAGACATGTGACGTCGCCCAACGCGCACTGGGCCCGCGGGCCACCTAGTAGATTGCCCACTCCTTCTCGAAGAGAGACGGCCTGTGTCCCGTAGTGGGAACATCATAGGCTGATTATGCTAGTAGTACACGTTTGTATGGAAAAAAGCTGTTTTTTTTTTTCATATTTCTGAATTGGTCTCATAGTAAATAATACCAGCATTATTTTCCGTGTCCAGGGCAAAGGCCTCTTCTCATACACAGAAGGCACGAGCATTAATCACCACGCTTGCTTAAGACGGATTAGCGGTTTCAGACTTATATTGACTATAAGTTCATGTTCTCTCACGATGTTTTTCCTTCATCAAAAGTCAGTCAGTAATGTCCAGGATTAAACTCATAAGAATTTAAAAACTCAAATTGGTACTTGCCCGGATTTGAACATTTTCTTGAGTAGGTACTCCACCACCCTCAATAAAGTATATCCTTCGTTTAACCTAACATTCTGTGTTTATTTGATATTAGAAAACTAATTATTTTTTAGGACGATTTCCATGCTCCCATACGCTGGGTCAAATTAAACTCGGTAAGCTCCCACGAAGGTTAATTTTTAGGGTTCCGTATCAGAATGGCATCTTATGAACCCCTTTTAACAGCAACCCCAAATATTTTTATATCTATTGCAATGAAGTCATGGTCTTTGGTGTAAGCGGTCGATGTTCTGATACTATGCCTCCGGTCAAGTTGAACGGAATATCGCTTGTAAGGGTATATAAGGTGTACTTGGGACATCTTTTGACCGCTGACCTCAAAGATGATGAGGACATTGAAAGAGAAAGAAGGGCGTTGTCGGTGAGAGTTAATATGATCGCTCGCAGGTTTGCACTTTGTTTTAGAGAAGTGAAAAAAAAACCTTATTTCGTGTATATTGCACCTTATTTTACACGTGCAGCTTGTGGGTAGATTACACTCAAAAATCGGACAGCGCTATTCACATTCAATATAATAATGCGTCCCGGGTGTTGATAGGGCTGTTCCGCTTTTGTAGCGCATCAGGGATGTTTCCCGAAACGTGTGTCGATTGCTTCTACGCTACGATGCGACAAAGAAGCGCCTCTCTGGTGCGCCGGGTGCAGGCCAGCCCCAACATTATACTGCAGTGTGTTGCGAGCAGACTGGACTGCTTGTGTGTGAATCGCTGCTGCAAGCTTTCTTACTTCATTGTTGAACTTGTAGCAGGGGTTCTCATTTACATATATGGCCGTGTTAAGTGTGTAGGTTAAGTTTACTAACATAGTAGTTAAGAAATATTGTTACTAACATATTTGAGTCCATTGTCAGTTGTTGATTAAATATAAATAAAAAAATTATAACAATCATATACATAAAGTATTTCACAAACAGTTTTATGTGTTTCTTATTGGGTAAGGTTGCGCAAAGTACTTCCTGAAGCCCCATTTACACGAAGCAAGTTTCTTGCCTGTGGTATACAATAAAGTTGAAGCAAAAAATTACTTGCATCTTTAAACACTGCTTAGACGGTACAACTATTATAGTTGCTTCAACTCATGGTAAAATAATATACTTCGCCAGGTATAGCATTCCGAGACCCAGTCAGACACAACCCTACGTCATCACCGCTGTGTTACCAGTAGTGTGTAATAATAACTCCCCAGCCGCCTCTAATATCTGTGCGATTCCGAATAAACAATGAGGTTTTAACAAAAAATTACGTTTGTAAATGTTTAAATTGAATTGTTTCATCGATTAGAAAAACGAAACGACAATTTAAATGCTTTATACATATTTTTTAACAGAATGGTGACTGAAAATGTTTCCATAATTCGTGTTGTGTTGCAATAAAGTGGCAACTGGATAGTGACGTAAGCATGTGTCACTCCCGGAATGCCAGACCTTGTTTTTTTAGACCATGCTTCAACTTATGGTATGCCACAGAAAATTCAATCTCACCGTGTGAATATCATGCTTTAGGCAAAACTTTAACGTTTGCGTTTATTCAATCTTTATTTATTAAACTAATAACCAGCGGCGTAGTTGCGTAACACACTAACAGTAGGAATGGCTTTTATTTTGACAGTTCAACAAAATTTATTGCGTTATTTAAGTTGTTGAGCAGACAAATTTTTCGAACATATGAAGCATTGGATTAGCTTCAAAATGATTCAGATTGTGATTGATAGTGTGTTACGCAATTAGGGTGCAACATTCACAAAAAATGGGATTTTTAACGTTTAACGGACTTGTATTTTAGTTAATAATTTTTAATTTGCAGCCGGACACTAAAGATGGTTTGGCCCGAGTGACGGTAATGTAGTTTTATATTCTTTGCATCTCATTACTGTCATCCATAATTATGGCCAAATCCGCTAAAATCACGCCTGTATTTCTGTAGACAGTGTTTACGTTGTGTGATTAGATTATTTATACAGGTTGACTTTGACTTGTAGTTTGACGAATTACATCCAGGACCTGAAAGTGTGACCCATTTGCAACAATTAAGCAACCCATAATGTACATTAAATATCGGGTTAGAGTCTGGGGCCCCGTCACACAGGGTCCTTGTATCAATGGACGCCAAACATTCACAAAGGATCGTATTGTATGCGTTTTTAAACGCTATTATAATTCGTATTTCTATAAATGATTATACCTATATGAACCTTTATGAAGAGATTAAATTAAAAATAAAGATTTATTTATCATGTCAATGGTGAACAAAGCCGTTTTCAGTTCGTTTATAAAGAGGTAATGGTTATGATGGTTACAATAATTTGACAGCTAATCACTTTTGTTTCTTTTAGGACAAAAAAACTCATCAGAATCAACAGTTTGTAATAGAGGTACGAACTTTGCACTAATTTTTATTAAGTAAAAACATAATTTTGAAGAATTTCATCTTAGAAATTACAGTTACCCTTTCCGCCGTCACGACTCACGCGCGCCGATACGCGCAGATGTCGTGACGTACCCACCCGAAAAACGCGCGCGTAACGCGTTCACTAGCGCGTACATTGTGTCTGGTCAGGAAAACGTGTTGTGTTTGCCAAACTATAAACTCGCAGCTTGTTATGCAAGGAAAAGTATTAAAAGCGGTGGCGCATGTATATTGGTAAAAAAGGGGTATGAATTTACAACACTCCCAGATGTAATGAGATTCTCGATAGAAGGAATCATAGAATGTTGTGCCATTGAGCTTACTTATCAAAAGACAATTATTATATGTGTGTATAGACCGCCTAAACTAGCTAACTTGAATAAATTTTACAAAAATTTAGATGCTATCTTTTGCAAAAAAATAAGCTCTTACGCTTATGCTTTACACAGTATGTCGAAAAAAATTAACTCTAAATCACTACTAGTGGCTTATCATGGTCTGGTTGTGTCGGTCTTGAGGTTTGGCATAATATTCTGGGGCAATTGCAGCGAAAGGGAAAGCATTTTTAAATGTCAAAAGCGTTGCCTTAGAGCCATGTTTGATCTAAAAATAACGGATAGTTGTATCTCTGTCTTTAAAACGAATAAACTGTTAACGTTTCCATGTCTGTATATTTTAGAATTAGCTATATTCGTCAAAACAAATAAACAATTATTTCCATATTTAAATGACGTCAGGAAAAGAAATAACATTATGAGATCCCAGTATAAGAGTCTATTGTACACAGGTGCATATAATACAGCACTGTTAAAAAAGGGAGTGATTTGTATGGCACCCACTGTTTATAATAAAATACCCCACAGTATAAGAGAGCAACCGTTACATAAATTTAAAAAATACCTAACAAAATTACTTGTGGATAAATGTTATTATTCATTAAACGATTTTATAGCAGATAAGTTACCAAATTGAATTCATTCTCATTTTATTAATTATAATTGTAACTTGTTATTATGATTTTTTGACTATTATTTGTACTTCTTTTTTATAATTGTGACATATTATAATGATCTTTTATTACTAATTGGACTGTGACGTGTTTATTCTACTTACATAAAATTAAAATTTATATAAAGATTGTATTCTGTTAATTATAATTTTTTGGAAATTAAATAATTTAAATTCAATTTTCTAAAGATTTGCATGCCATGACGTTTGGCAAACATGTATTAAGCACAACTACTTTGTTTATATTTTGTCATCCTACATATATGCATCCACGTGTGTGTGTATGTATACACATGTTTTTTGCGAATAAATTTTATTATTATTACTAAAACTACGATATCTCAGAAAATACGCATCGTAGCTCTACATACAAACGCTATGTCATTGAAATATTTATGAAATATGCTACCTGATTATATATAGTTTAGTGCAGTTTTACCTTATAATATATTGCTAATTCGAAGTTTGGTGAGCGCAATGTACCGGCATGACGCGTGAAAGACGTGCGAAATTGATAACTATTTTTGATGAAATAATAAAATCTGTCCTAAATCTTTATCCAATACACAATGCAGCAATTAAAACAAACCACTTTTCGTTATATCCATACAAACTTCAATATCTACTCGACCCAAATGTAGGGGACGGCTAATAATTTTTTCGCGATAACGATTTTGTTTCCATGGAGAAAGTTGTTTAATTTGATGGTCTGTACACACCCTTAAGTATTACCACACCTTTCTGATACATGCCCTCCCCCCCCTCTGATTCGAACAATTCGCACCATCAATTATATTCAGGTCGAAATTGATACATTTACATGACACTGGAATGAATTCGCAAAAGTACTATAGTTTACACTATGTTACAAACAATGATCTTATGATCTAGAGATGTATTTTGTGCTTTAATTTTAAATTTTGTGTGTGACTTGGCTATCGCATGATGTTAAGACCTGTAAGAATAGTTTTAAGGCATTTAAATAAATAAAAAAAAACACGTGTGGCACTCGGCGACTGCCGCGGTAAAGCTATTGCATAGCATTTTTTATCAACTTATGCAATTATAATTTTTTTTTATTTTTTATTTATGCAGTATTTTTTTCTTTGATATCAATTCAAGAACAGTCGTACCATATACATACACGTTAAGCGAACGCTCGGCCGAGCTACATGGTAGGCGGAGTGGGGGGTGTTAGGTTTTATTTTCGTTACGGAATTTCTTGATTCGGTCGCCGCGCTCAAAGCCCGCGATAAAAGCTATGCAATAGCTTAATAAAATAATGCTGTACCTATAACGACCTGTTAGCAAAGAACAGAAGTGTGTGGAACAGGGAGAATGAGGTTTTTGCCGTGTAGTGGGACAAAACAGGCTAGATTTAGAACAGCCTGTAGCCATAGTATGACGTGTTACTACCATCATGGTTCCATTGCAAAAAGGGATGGTGCTATCGGTCATATATACACGGGGACATTTGAATCACAGTTTTGCTAGAACAAACGTTGTTCAGACCATGGTCTACTACCATTCTATAGCAACCAATAATAAAACAAAAAACATCGTTGTTTTTCGAAAAAAACACAAAAAGTTAAAAGTTAAAAAAGTCGGGATTACTCCCTACGACACAGACAATGCGGCGCTCGCGTCAGTAGGTAGGTACCTAGTTTAGGCGCGACGCGCGACTCACGCACGGGACTCAGCATGAAATGTACCCGCGAGGTAATTGCGTAACACACTAACAGTAGGAATGGGTTTCATTTTGACAGTTCAACAACATTCATTGCGTTATTTACGGTTTAGAGCAGACAAATTTTTCGAACATATGAAGCATTAAGCAATGGATTAGCAATAGCAATAGGCTTCAAAATGATTCAGTTTGTGATCGATAGTGTGTTACGTAATTAGGGTGCGGGTCTCCATATACGAAATACTTGGTAGGAACTTATTTTTGTACACACGGTTACATATCAAGCTACACGTTTCCAGTATAAGCTGACCTCTCATTGTACGGAAATCCTATACAATGCGAGATCAGCTTATACTGGAAATGTGTAGATTAATATGTAGCTGTGTGTACGTCTTACTAGAAAATACCAAACTTAAAAGTTAATTTCGGTAGGTATTTTATCACCGATAAGTGGCTACTTTAAAACAGATTTTTAGGGCTTGGTATGGCTTTAGCTATGGTAAACTTTGGTGGGTATTTTCTGGCTATGCACAATTGCATGACGCGACGCACCGTACCGAAGACGCGACAGCGTGGCGAGGTGGCTGACCTCTAATTTTATCATTTCGGGTAGGTACTATCAGAAATGGTTTTAAATTTTTCCTGTATTAAACTAGGTACGGGTACCTATTGTATCTAATGTGACATGATTAGGTATTATTTATTTATTGGGATATTACAGGAACAAGACAAAACAAAACTTACCACAAAACTGGATTAGCTCCGTGTGTACCAAGACAACATTGACTCCAATTTTGGTTGACAGGACGTATGCGCCTAGCTTCCGCCAGATTGTCACCAGCAATTGCATAAAAACGCAGTAAACGCACCATATCCAACCACTCCACATTCAAATAGAACAAATTCTCACAAAAAAACGCGCGAGGCGTGCCTGTGACGTAAATACATCGGATGCATACGTCTCACTCGTTCGAGAGATTTCGGTAGACTGGCTACCGCCCGGGTGGCTCGAACGGCCCGCGGCATTCAACAAAAGAAATGGGCGGAGCTGTACTTCGCGCGATTGCATGTCATTGGCATTTATTTGTATTTCGACCCGCATTGGCCGGACATCCTTGTAGTCCACGTGGACTCCTCATAACTCTTTTGAATGCAATATCGCTACCGATATGAGCACTTTGATGTTACGGTTAATGTTTGAACACGTTTGAGCAACATAAGAATAATTTGAAAACACCTAGTTTAATTTGTTTTAATAACATATTTGATGCTATAGAATGGTAGTAGACGATCTGAACAACGTTTGTTCTAGCAAAACGGTGATTTAAAAAAAAATGTCACGATGTATAGCTCCGTCTCTCTTTCACGCTGGAACAATGATGGCTTTAACACGTCATAGTATGGCCGCTGATTGCCAGCCAATAGAATAGAATATTATTTATTGCAATTACAGGTTTTTTTCGAATGGTGACCAAAGTCATCAGTAAGAGAAATCTGATAAAGCGTTTTTGCTGACGTCATCTTCATACATCCTTACGTAAACTGACGCCTTTTCCTCATGGGGGTAGGCAGAAACTACAGAACGCCACCTGCTACGATACATACTCCTTTTGCTTCATTTACGTTCATACCTTTGGTCATACACACGCCGGTTGCGACTACTGCGCACCTGCCCTTTCTGAAGAACATCACCAATAAGACATCGTTCAAAGTGTTGGAAAACGCTTGAACGATGGAGGCAGGAAAGTAAGGACGCCTAAACCGCAAAATCGATAGACACAGAAGGTCGGCTTCATACAACGAGCGTAAACGCACGCACACATAGACACGCTTCACGTACAGCGAGTGCAAGCGCACTCGCGACCGGCATTTGTTTGAGATTGCCGTACGTACACGTCTATGTGTACGTGTGCCAGTTTTTGCTCTGTATGGAGCAGACCTTCTGTATCTATATTTTTGCTAATAACCAGCAGTTTGTGATTTCGGACTGAAATGTTGGTGATGATGACAAAAAGTAGGGGTAATTTATTAACTACTTTTTTTAATATGAAGGCTTTGCAACTAAACACATTCTTTGTCAATAGATCTCGCCATGTATTTAAAACAAAGGAAAGCACGGCACTATAAATTAGGGTACTAGACCAATATACAAAAAAAAATCTATAAACAACAAATAATAATAAAATATATTAAAAAAAAAAATTATACTTACTACGTTATAGCTTACAAATGCCGTTTTTTTTTTTAATAACACTTCACATTTTATTAAAGATATTTTTTTCTTAAAAATACATATTTTACCACTGAAAACATCAAGATCACTACTGTGGTACAAGTCATTGCATCTTCTGAGGATATAGGAAAGGGGTGCATTGTATTCGTATTTCTTTCGACTAGATTTAATTGAGAAAGATCTAAATTTTGAACTCTGGCGGACGGTCCAGGCACTATCAGGCCTGAAACTGCGTTAAGCGGACGACCGCGCGGTTCCATATAAAAGTGCTCCGTCGTGGGGACCTGCGCGGGCGTCCGTCACGAGCAGACAGGCGCCGCGCTTGCTCAACGGGGCCCGCCTCCGTGCGACGGTGTCCATCACGGGGGCATGCGCGGTTTTCTAATAATAATATCCCCACCACCTTACCTTTCTTTATTCTTCCCATGGAGCCCAGCCGCGTGTCCACGCGCGTCGACACGCGACGGGTGCCCGTCGCGGGCGCCCGCTTAACGGAGCATCATGCCTTAAGCTCAGCAAATATGGGCAATACACACCTTGATTTACAACTTTAAATAAGAAACTTAAACCTAACAAATCTCTACGCCATTGTAACGATTTAATTTTGAAGTGACTCAATCTATCATCACAGTGCTTAAATTGTGCGTTGAACACCAGCTATTGCCAAGAGCCCTCTAACAAACCCCTTTTGTATACTTTCTAGGCGTTGAATATTGATTAGGTGGGTAGGATACCAAATGATCAAGCAGTAGTCAATGTGGCTGCGCACTAATGCAACATAGAGGAATTTTAATGCGTGCAGACACCTAAACTCCTTTGTGTTGCGATGAATAAAAGAAAACATTCATAATTGACTTATTTGAGATTTAACTTTACAGGGAGAACTATACGTGCCAATTGTTGACGAAAGTATGGCTAGATTGGGGTGGTCGGTAAGTAACAACATTAAGGGAACAACAAAGGTATAATTAAACGAATACACACGCACCCTGCGTGTGCCACCTACCAACCCGCACTGGGCCCGCGTGGTAGATTACAGCCCATTCCCTCTCAATGAGATGAGGCCTGTACCATTGTATTTTTTTTTTTTTTTTTTTTTTTGGTTGGTATATCATCAAATGAACTCTCCCGCTCTGGACGGAGCGGAAGGGCGTATCAGACTCTTACTGACTAAAACCCACCCGTGTTCCTTCACTTGCCTGTGCGCCAGGGCCACGGTAACTCTTTCGAACAATCCGCGACCCCAGCAGGCATCGGCCCTATCGTGCCCCGTCAATGGTGCTGACATCTGTTTGAGGCGCGCGTGGTGCGTGTTTATTCATTTCATTATACCTTTTGCTAGCGATGTCAAATTTTCACGCCCACACGTGACACGCGTTTTTACAGCCGATTTGTTGACAGTTATGTCAAAATCTGTGTGGACAATCTGTCTCTGTCGTGAGATTTCGACATAGCTAGGGAGTTGCCCAACACACGGCATTTTTCTAGAATTAAAAAAGAAAACTTATTTTTGATTTGGTCTCTGATTAGTAATTGATTACAATAGTTAGCTAGCTAATTTAGAAATTGAACTGTTTCCTCTACAAATAAAGTCGATTTTCCTTTACCCCTTTACAGACAGAGAGCAATAATGTATCGCTGATCGAAATCACAACTAGACCTTATGTTGAGGAATATGCAATCAGAATTGTGATGAGATCAATGAACCTCAACCACACAACTCAGCAAGAATGGCTGGCCTACGAGACAATTCTTGGAGCCAAGTATAACTACGAACTTGAGGTAAAATATTACAATATTATACAGGTTATATTATTTATTTATTTATTTATAGTTAATTAACACGGTACAATACCAATTACATTAACTAACATAGAAAACAATACTATACAATGCATACAGTTGTGTCATAAACAATTATTCGCTACTTACTAACTTGGAACAGTGGACACCCTCGCGTACCTACTGTTTCTCACAGAACATCAGACATACGCGCTTAATTTTACTCCATTCATCCGCAAACACATCACATTCAGGGTTGGCCATCAGGAGGGCATTGAGCATCCTTAAAGTACGGCACACAGGCGATTCAGCTCTGGTGACCGTTTTGCAAGGCAGGTGCGCGAACAGATTGCGTCGGCGATTATTGCGGTGACCGATGTATTTGTCGGGCACAAATAGTCGACAGAAAAGGTCATGGAGTTCGGGGCAGTCGATATGACCGTTAAGGGCCTTACAGACTAAAGAAAAAAAAATGTATATGTATAAAATATTACTTAAGTAAATAACCTAAATACTACATATTATATTGTTTGAACTTGTCTTCTATACATATTATAAATTAAAGACGGTTTTCGTGTTTAAGTGTGATTGCGTTGTTCTTTTAAACTACGCAACGAATTTTGATATGTTTTCCATCATTATGTAGAGAATGTATTCTGGTAGGTTTATGTATATAATGCAATAATATTAAATTTACAAATACTAAATAAATGTCGATGTTTTGACAAGTTGTAAAACCGTGCCAAGCAGGGGCGTGCTGCTAGTATAATGTATCTTTCTAATTAAATAATTCATGCCATGGTCTTGGCATTGCTTTGTTGTTGTTGTTGTTGAATGATAAGCAAAAAGAGCTACAACATTCGATCTTCAACGGAAAAGTAACGCATACATAAATAACAATATATTGTAATGCCACATTATATTAGACTAGCTTCTGCTTGCGGCTTCACCCGCGTGGGTGTCGGAAATTATCCCACGAAAACGTGCAACCGGGACAAAAAGTAGCCTCCTTTCCCAAGATGCCATCTATATTATTGCGAAATTTTATCTAAATCCGTTCAGTAGTTTAGGCGTGAAAAGGTAACATACAGACAGAGTAACATTCGAATTTATAATATTACTAGCTGTTGCCCGCGACTTCGTCTGCGATCCAGGATAAAAAGTAGCCTATGTCTTTACCCAGGTCATTGTCTATACGTGTGCCAAATTTCATCCAAATTCGTTCAGCTGTTTTGGCGTGAAAGCGTAACAAACTAACAAACTTACTTTCCCATTTATAATATTAGTTAGGACTAGATCCAGGATACAAGTATCCTTTGTCTTTACCCAGGTCATAGTCTATATATGTGCCAAATTTCATGCAACATCGTTCAGCCGTTTTGGCGTGAAAGCGTAACAAACAAACAAACAAACTTACTTTCGCATTTACATATATTATTAGTTAGGATATAGTATACGAGTATATAGTATGGATGACACGTAGAAGTAAGGGCGAATAATTACGTTATTATTATGATTTGTGCTAAGCCTCCATTGTAGAACTATTCTGTAAAGTTCACTTGAAACTTGGAACCTCACTCTGTGAGCAGTCATTCCACCTAATCCTGCCTTCTTGTCACAGTCATGACGTGCAGCTGTCGACTATTTCTGTTTTGTGCTCGTGATTATAGATCTACTTTGTTTGTTTTTATTTTATATTATTACCAGGGCCAGCAGTCTCGACAATAGACGGCGACAAAAATCTGTCGCTAAGTCGTATCGTTGTCAAATTCCTTTAATAGATTTTCAACTTTATTTCCAAAACATAAGGTTGGAAATCTATGACAGAAATTTAACATCGATTAGACTTAACAACCGATTTTTGTCGTCATATTTGTCGAGACTGCAGGACCTTTTTTGTATGCACGTGTTACTTTGACAAATAAACCAGTTTTTCTTTCTTTCTTTTTGATGCTTGGAATTGACACTATTGACAGCTTAGTTCAAAGTGAGTTCATCGAAGTGTTCACGGTGAGAAGTTTCCGGAATAGATCGGCAATTCTTATATAATTGTTGTACCGTTAATTTAGTAAAAATGACTACCTATTTGTTTTTTCAGTGTGCTAGCGAAGCGTGTCAATCGAGAGTAAGTTTTTCTGCGGCAAAGCGAAGCTCAAAAGGGTGGTAATGATTTTTATTTTTTTATTTATTAATTTAATTTATTTTTTTGTAATTCTATTTCAGTGCCACAGAACTGGCTGCGACTGCACGGTAAGATAGTTAACAATATTACTGCTGCTGGGATAAGCAATTGATGAAGAGGGAGGAAACGCATGTGACAACTGACGAATATAAATGTTGATGGATGGTGAGGGAGCGGAAAGCCTAGGAAAAGATGGATGCATTGTGGGAGGCATGATATGAATGAGACGGGAATGAATGATAGCGTGATGATTGACAGGAGAGAATGGAAGAAGAAAACGTGTTGCGCCGACCACAAGTAACATGGGACGTGGGCGGAAAAATGATGATGACTTGCGGGAAATAAAAAGAAGCATCACGAATCATTCTCTTCTCCCTAGGAAACAACCATTTGGAACCGTGCACCTAGCTTCTGACGTTTCATAAGTGCCCATGTTGGTTTATGTGAAATAAAATATTTTGATTTGGATTATGATTCAAAATTTGACGGCACACAAAGCTAATACAATGCTACAAGGTTATTTTGGCGCGTGGTCAAAATCGGAAGTTTCGCCGCCATCTTGTTTTGTCAATACAATTTCTGTTCACCGGCAACCCTGTCATGGCTCCCTGTCAATGTCACTCAAGCGCCAAAAGATCTTTGTAAGAGGATTACGGTTTTTTTTCCTTTTCAGTGTAAGGGTGATTCTTGTGCTTCTGGGGTATGTAACTTTCCTAAACATTATCATTATTATTTAAACTGTCTTTGACATATCTCGGGACTCTAAGGTCCCGGACTTTTGGAGGCGTACGAGGGGCGGAAGCCAACTCGCAGAGGCCAGTTAGACGCTTTTAATTAAACGAGGCACCAACCGACGATTATTCTTGTACGCACTATTCAAGTGCACACAAGGACAACCCGTGCCGTGTAGGATTGTTGCAGGATATGTAAACAAAGATATTGGAATATTAGTTTGAATGGCTAAAGTGGACTGGTTACCTAGAACTATAGAAGGACTGTGGCCCCTGTCTGATCAATTTTTTGTTATACACGTAAAAAGTGGCAGTGGGTGACATGCGCACTCAATATTGGGCCTACGGAAACTGTCACTAGCACTTAGTGACGTAGGGACAAAGGGGCAACATATCCTGTGGTGCTCAGTCCTCAACGACTGGAGAGTTATTCCACGGCAATCAAGACAATCCCAGAGCTCAGAAAATGCTCAAGATTCCTATCAACTCTTACTGGAAAACTTCCTTCCTCCGAGCACGTTTCCTCTTGCGAATCTCCACTTAAGCCGGCCAATAAAGGCAAAAAAGAGGTGGGAGCTCTGTGCCTCGTCAGTGTTCACTCCAGCCGGTTAATAGAGGCAAGCTAGAGATAAGGAACAGGACT
Organism: Dryobotodes eremita; assembly: GCA_917490735.1. Lineage (NCBI taxonomy): Eukaryota > Metazoa > Arthropoda > Insecta > Lepidoptera > Noctuidae > Dryobotodes > Dryobotodes eremita. Next base: position 11,383,162 of record OU823267.1, read on the forward strand.
TCTCCCGCGAGTTAGGGTCCGTGGCGTCACTACTGCCCAACAGCTCATCATATGCTGCCCTGCGGATATCTGTATCTCTCTTGCTCTGGCTCCTCACCCTAGACCTGTTCCGGCAAAGTAAACTCTACCGGGACAGCCATAGAGTTCAGAGCACGCAAGCCCCACCACGACGCCAACGTCGAGATACGGCGGTGGTGTTATTATTATTAGTGTGCATGTAACTAAATGATTTTGTGAATTTTTCTTAAATGTCGCAGCATCATGCTGAGATGGGGGCTTTTTGGCCTCGTACAGGACTTACTGTTGTTATTTTCATTTTACATTTGTTTTTTTTTTATGAGTGTGTTTAGTTTAGTTTCTGATAATCCTATGCGAGTCTCAATAAATACTTTTTCTTTCTTTCTTTCTTAAATATTATTATGTTGCATAATATTTATTTGAAGTCAAGCTTTTAAGTGTCAGCATCAGTCTCTTTGATGTTGTAGCTACTCTTTCTAATACTGGGTCAAATTAAATTAGCTAGCGAAACTCCGACGTGGTGGGTATGATATATTTTTATCATATTTGATATCTAAATAGGATAAAACTTACATCGAATCGTAATATTTATTAAATAAACCAGCCTATTGTCCCACTAAAGGGCAAAGGCCTATTCCCATACAGAGAAGGCACGAGCATAGATCACTACGGTTGCTCAAGACGGGTTTGCGATTTCAGACTTATATTAATAAGTCCAGGTTTTTCCTCACCCATGTCAGTCAATTTGTAAAATTTCATAATGGTTAATAATAAAAATAACAAAATTGTGTCTTATCTTAACTAAAACTATTCACAAACTAAAATATTTTGGTGTCGAAAAATTCATCTCCATCGCTGCTGTCGACTGGTAATGTACCCAAGAGACTGGCGGCATTGCCACGTTGTATGACAATACTTAGCCTCTGGTCAAGGTAAAAGCCAGCCCTTGGGTCACGGGAAGTATCAACTAGCCATTTGTAATGAAGACCCTACACACGCGTTTTGTCATCACGTCAACGCCGGTTGTCGCGGAAAACCAGCGCTGAGGCTCTGTCTCGCATAGGGTCGTAGCATTATGCTGAGCGATTGCCGTTTTGAGTGGGTGTGACGCATATTTCCCCCAACTCGTTCTTTTTTGTATTTGTGTGTTTTTCTCTGCGTCATGTTTACCGCAAATGAACGTATTTTCTTTCTTTCAAAACGTTGCATTGCGCATTGGAGCTTACCCTGTTTTGAACCCACAACCTCGTGCATAATGGGCGAGGCCTTAACCATTAGACCGTCACGACTTAACAGACGAAATGTGGCTCGATACAATACAATTCTGACTACGACTTCCGAGAATACAGGCATGATGTTATTACAGTTGGATTTTAGCTTATTTTTTTATATTTCTCAGTGTGTGGGAGTAAGCTGCAATGCTATTGTGAGTGATATTTCGTTGAATTTTTATTTTTATTTAATTACTAGCTACTATTATTTATGGATAGAAAAAGATCGTTTAACCAAAATTATACAACAATTTATTAATAGAAGATTTTTACTTAATACAATATAACGCCTCCCCTGGCTCGCACACATGCAGAGATCCTCCTGGGCATGCTGAGGATCAAGTTATCCAGCATTTCTTGCGGTAACCTGTCCCATTCTTGAATAGTGGCTTCCCTGATCTCTGGCACTGTCTGGGGAGGTGGCTGACGGTTCCAAACACGACGGATATCGTCTCATCCAAAAGTTCATACAAAAATCCCAAAGAAAAATAGACGTTCAATTTTCCCGGGAAAATTTTCAAGTTTTTCTTTCCCTGGAATCCTAATTCGGAATACTAGAAACATAGAAAAAAAAATGCTATATCGGTCCTGCAGTGTTCAAGTGATAGGCTTACCAAAGAACAGCATTTAATTTTTTTTAATTATTAAAAAAAAAAGTTTACTGTACAGTAATATTTTTTTTTATTTTCAGTGCAAGGGACCAGGATGTAACGCTATGGTATGTTTTAAGTAAAAACCCTCCAAAAAAATATTTGATGAAAATCGCTAAAAGGATGAGTAAGATTCGTCAAACTTAGAACAGCAAATTGTGATAACTAATCCGTCTGCAAAGCTAGTGATGCCTAGTTTTCTTAAAAAAATGTTTCTGTATTTAATACAAAAATAATAATTATAACATATTTCGCAAAATATCTGTTACTGCTGTGGCGTAGCTGCCGTAGTCGCTACGGGCTACAAATCGGCTACGGCGTAGCACATGCGTAACCTACTGAGACTTTGTCTGAACTAAGTCAAAGTCAAAGTCAAAAGTTTATTTGCAAACTAAGTTTACATTTTGGTGTTATTTTATAATGTAGGTACTTACAACTTAACGGCCTTTTCCAGGCATCGCAAATTTGAGGGTTATTTAACATTACAAATTAAAATAACTACTATTAAAATGTCACGATTTTACATTAATAATTTCAATAATTTAGTATTACTTATTAAAATACTAATACTATACTACTAATACAGGTCACCCATCTAAGATTCCGCATGAACAAAGTTGCTTAACCTGATGGTTATTGATCTCCGTTGCAGCAATTTTCATAAAGAGATAACTTATCCGATACTTCGGCTCAGCACACATTGTTCAATTCGTTATCTAGATCGGTCGATTTTTTCATATTATTCTAACAAAAGGTTTTTACAAGGCAGATGTGAATGGAAATGATGGATGGAAGGGATGCCCTAGAAGGACATAATAATAAAAAAATATTGACACAAAATACCTTTGTATACAATACCAATACAGAACCAACCAATGTAGTGACCTTATTGGTGATATTCTTCAGAAAGGTCAGGTGCGTAGTACTCACAACCGGCGTGCGTGTATGACCAGATGTATGAACGTAAACGAAGCAAAAGGAGTATGTAAGGATCGTAACAGGTGACGTTTTGCACTTTCTGCCTACCCCCATGGGAAGGCGTGAGTTTACGTATGTACTAGCTATTGCCCGCGGCTTTGCCCGCGTAGAGGTCGGAAATAATCCCACGGGAACGTACTACCGGGATAAAAAGTATCCTATGTGTTAATCCAGGTTATAAACTATCTGTGTTCCAAATTCCATCCAAATCCGTTCAGTAGTTTTTGCGTGAAAAAGTAACAAACATCCATCCATCCATCCTCACAAACTTTTACATTTATGATATTACTAGCTGCGCCCTGCGGTTTCACCTGCATAAGTCTCGATCCCGATGAAATATCGGGATAGTTAGTATCCTATGTTTTAATCCAAGTCATGGTCTACCTATGTGCCAAATTTTATCCAAATCCGTCCAGCCGTTTTTGTGTGATTGAGTAACAAACATCCAAACATCCACACTTTCACATTTATAATATTAGTAGGACTAGCTGCGCCCCGAGGTTTCACTCGCAGACATTTCGATCCCGTGGGAATATCGGGATAAAAACTATCCTATGTCCTAATCCAAGTCATAGTCTACCCATGTGCCAAATTTTATCCAAATCCGTTCAGCCGTTTTAGCGTGATTGAGTAATAAAATAAATGCGTAAATGCATGATTGAGTAAATTAGTAGGATAATAGAATTATTTATCCAATTTTATGCAAACCAAGCAATAAGGTTCTTACAAGGAAATGAACTTCATAGTTTGCTTTTAATTTCCAGTGCATCGGAGAACAGTGTACTGCAAAGGTATTTCATTTTCAATTTATCAGTTTCCTAACATTGCTTACTAACGCTACGGTTTCTTAGAAGAGTACTGGCGACCACATAGCAATGTACCGGCGAATAACGTCACTGCAACGTCATTTATGCATGGTATAATAATATACTTCGCCAGGTATAGCATTCCGAGACACAGTGGTCACGTGGGTGACACAAGCCTACGTCATCACCGCTGTGTTACCAGTAGTGTGTAATAATAACTCCCCAACCACCTTTATTACCTGTGCGAATCTGATAAAACAATGAGGTTTTAACTAATAATTACGTAGGTATATGTTTAAAATGATTTGTTTCGTTTGATTTGAAAAACGAAACGACAATTTAAATGCCTTATATATTTTTTAACAGAATGGTGACTGAAAATGTTTCCATAATTCGTGTTTTGTTACAATAAAGTGGCAACTGGATAGTGACGTAAGCATGTGTCGCTCCCAGAATGCCAGACCTTGTTTTTTTAGACCATGATTTATGTAAGTAAGTTGGTGTGTTTTCCTAGAGAGCGTTTTTTGACAACGTAAAGTCAAACGCCGCTGCCATATTTTTTATGACAGCTGTCACTGCGAGCGTTATGTGGCGGTGACCACTTTTCTAGGAAACTGTTGAATTTGAGATTATTGTGGTACAAATCTTTGTTTTACTGCAAAATGTTTTGAAATGAGTCATATTTTTGATTGCCATGTTGTTATCTAGGTACACTGAAAAAAACATTTTTGTTTTACATTCATTTATTTTTGCTTATTTTTAAAGATTTACTTTAAATTTTATAATTTTTTATTCAAACTTGATTTTCATAAACACAATTTTCTTCACTATAACCCTACGTCCTAACCAAAAGCGATTGTCGCGCGAGTACGCGATCGACGCAATCGTTTATATGAATTATGACGTACAAACGCGACTTGACTGATCGCAAGAGTACGTCATGTTCATATATAGTTGCTCGCAAGACTAAAAGTCTTATCTCATTTTTTTAGCTGATTTGAGTTAGGACAACTACATTTCTCTATTTGTGATTCTTTACATTTTTCACTTATCGTCGTTTACGTCGTTTAACATAGAGAAACGACGGTTAGTCAAAAATGTAAAGAATTACGAAAAGAAAAATGAAGTCAAATCAGCTAAAAATGAGATAGGACTATTAGTCATACGAGCGACGATCGCGTACTCGCAAAAAGATCATTTTAATTAGGACGCGTGGCTAGACTTCAAAGCATTATTTTTTAAGCTAAATATGTATTAACTTAAATTTTTTTAAAGTCGAGAATGATCCCGTGCATTGGGTCGACTATAACACGAAAATACAGATAATTTCATATACAAAGCGGCGCGGACCTTATCACGTTAAATTATACCACGTATACTACACGGTATACGTAGACAGTATACAAAATTGTAATGAAAGCCGTTCACAAAAAAAAATCTGCTGTTCCTTACATTTTGTTACATGTAGCTCGACAAAACGTATCGCACAACTTTTTTTTTTTCCGAAGGATTTAAAAAAAAAGTTGTATACCGTCTAAATATACCACGTAGTACGAGTATACGTGGTATATATCAATATGACAAGGTCCGCGCCACTTTGTTTATTTAAATCCGCCAAAAATAAAACAGCCTGTATTTTTACATCGGTACCGGCCACAAAGAAATACAAACGGAAATCCATGCATGCCGCACAATCCACAGGGTGTATTGCATTGTATGTTGACGTGATTGTACATGTTGAAATGTATTGTGTACATGTTGAATTGTATTGGTCATTTTTATTGGATTGCAGTGCGAGGGCTTGAATTGTGAGGCCAAGGTATGTACGAATTCCAATTGTATTTAGTATTTATTTTATTTAGAACGAAGATTCATTCGTTTTAGTTATTTTGTTTTTATAAGTCGTTGTTGCCCTATGTTTGGGCTTTAGAGGACAGGGCTAATACCATAACTGTTAATAAAGTTAATAGATAGCTGTGCTGCTGGAGAGTTTGCCTTTTCTTGTTCCCAGCTACATTAAGAAGTGTTGAAGGGCGGGCGTTTTAGGGGACTTTCTTATGTAATAGCATAAGCATAATCAGCTTATAATGTTCCCACTGCTGGGACACAGGCCTCCTCTCTTCGAGAGTGAGTGGGCTGTAATCTACCACGCGGGCCCAGTGTGGGTTGGTAGATGTCACATGTCTTCGAATTTTTGGTTCTAGGACATGCCGGTTTGCTCACGATGTTTTCCTTCACCGTTTTGAGAGCAGTGGTGATGAAATTATTTACACAAAGTAAATCGCCTGTCTGGTTTTGAACCCACGACCTACAACTCGTAAGTCGCGGCCGATACCACCGGGCTGCCACTGCTCTTATGTAATGTTGTCATTAAAAAATTCTCAGCTTAATTTTCATTAATGACTTTTGATTTTGAGTAAGGAAGTAAAAGCTCCCGCAGACAAGCGCGACGCGACTCTTGTTGAACAATTTCCGTGAAGTTTTCATAGAAATAGTTCTACTAGAGTCGCGTCGCGCCTGTTTGCAAGAGCCTTAAAGCATAGGGCAGGTAAAAGTGACACTAATAGTTGCACTTCTTATGGTTCAAAATCGCTTAACACTTCACTGTTTGACAGCTTTTGTCAAATATTGGCCAGCTGTAAGAGGGCAGGGTAACCATGTCAGTCTCTCTACAAAATTGATATTCAGCTGCGTCTATAATTAGATTTTTCAGTTTCGGATAAAGGGAAAGTGAAATGTGCAAAGTAGGTATGTATGCAGGGTGGCACGGAAATTGACGGGCAACCGGTTACCATGGATTCAGTAAATGATTCTGAACCAGCCTGGGTTGAAATTTTTCGTCGGACGTTTAAAAAATATTGCTCTGAGATACATTTTGACTGTGGAGGTATTGCACTTTTCTATGAAACAGCTGTTTTTTTTTAGATATCCGACGAAAAAATTCTACGCTAGGGTCTAGAATCATGTGCTGAATTCATAGTTTCAGTTTGCGAGTCGATGTCCCTGCAATCCTGTACTTATGGTTTTAAAAATTTTACAGTGTTGGGGAACGCATTGCAGCGCATCAGTAAGTATAATTTTTAAATGTCATACAATTACCTACAGTATATTTATTTATTTATTTTTGTTATTTGTAGACGTCTTTCATAATCAAATAATTTACCTACTGAAATGGAAACCAATTTCAATTTTGCTATTCAAACTTAATTTCGGATTGTATTTTTTTTTTTCAAATAAATTGTTTGAGTCAATTGCCAACGAAATCAATACCACAATTTGCCAAAGTTTGCTCTCATTCCTTCTACCGCAGCAATTTTAAAATCAAATAAGAATATTGTTTCACAACCACACAATATAATATTTTCTATCTCAAGAGAGCAATATTGTAGCAAACATAATAAATATTGACCAAATATGATTCGGATTCGATCCTTTGGTTTATTTTCCTCACATATATGAAAATACGTTGAAATTCTTAGATTTTCTGGTTTAAAATTAAATATTTTTTTACTTCTTGGCTCGTATCGGCACGTTCTACTGTGTTAGTAGGCGTCCAAATCCATCAAGTAGTTTGGAGGTACTAAGCGAATACCTACTCTTTGTTTTAAACATCTATATTATATAATATATATTATTATTGTTATAAATTCCGTCCGTCATGTCCGTCTACGGACACGAAAACTAGGCCCCACGCAACGGACTTTTTTGTCGTTTTCACCATCATTTAGAGGATTTATTCAGGTAGTTTTATGTATGCATAATGCATAATCAGCGTGTAATATTCCCACTGCTGGGACACAGGCCTCCTCTCTTCGAGGGGGCGTGGGAGTGGGCTGTAATCTACCACGCAGGCCCAGTGCGGGTTGGTAGATGTCACATGTCTTCGAATTTTTGGTTCTAGAACAAGCCGGTTTCCTCATGATGTTTTGTCCGTTTTGAGAGCAATGGTGATGAAATTATTTACACAAAGTAAAGCGCCTGCTTGGGTTTGAACTCACGAATTACAACTCGTAAGTCAGGGCCGTTAGCACTGGGCCACCAGTGCTCAGTAGAAGTTTATGTAGAAGTTTTATGTATACAGGCTGGATTTTTGAGATGGGGCAGCAAGGGCAGCTACCTTAACCGGTAATCTCATTTCCTACGAAAAGTATGGGAAAAGTTTTTTTGCGATTTCTGACTTTGCTAGTACTCAAACCTCAGTTGGTCCTATAGAGATTTTTGATCCTTATATGAAACATGATCGATTGGAATAAAAAAAAGTTTTTGTGAAAATTGCCCATTTTCCTGCTGACTGTTAATTTTTTTTTAAAATCTGTGAATGCAAAGCAAAATTTCTCAAAAAGTTAAGGAAAGTCTCCTAAGATCGTTTTCCTGTAGCTACAATGGTTAAGGTAGCTGCCCTTGCTGCCCATCTCAAAAATCCACCCTGTATATTAATATTAAACTAACATAATTATAATAACGAAATCTCGATGTTTTGCTGAATCGTAAAAACCGTGCGAAACAGGGGCGGGTCGTTAGTACATATTAAAAATTATAGTCTCTTTTCGTGTTTGTCGGTGTGACCACGTTGTTATTCTTAAACTACCCAACGGAGTTTTATGCGGCTATCACCATCATTTAGAGAATTTATTCCGAAAGGACAATGTGTATAAATAATAAATATATATATTCTTAAAGCGAAAGAATCAGGGTAGCCCGCGAAATTCAAATTATCTTACGTTTTTTGCAGTTTGCAGGCCAGTATCAGCTTGTATGTTGATCTAGATATGATTCGCGGCCGTATCAAACATTTATTTATAGAATTAAAAGCATAAAAATCATCAATACATATATGATATAGAGAGGGCGGCACGTACGCAGAGTCGTGTGAAGGGAAGTGACCAAAAGAACAGTCAGTCTTGTGAGGGCAACGAACGAATGCATACCTTCATTTCTCCTACGCGAAACGTAGGAAATAATGCGTGAACGTTATTAATATTGTACCGTGTTAATTATTCTGAAAGTGAAATGGTACTAACTGATTCGCAGTATCATTGTGTTTTAAGTCAAATTGTCAAACCTATAGTTTTACGACAGCTGCGCGCACAGATTATTAAAGCCCAGCGGCGCATCGGTCGTTGCCCGGAATGTTACCACTTTATAAATATTATGTTTATATACATTTTGAACTAGGTATGGTGTAGTTATTTTATTTCTTATTTATTTGTTTATTTTTAATTTTCGTACGCTGCACTGGTTGGCGTCATCACGTCAACGCCGGCTATCGTTGAAAACCAGCGCTGGGGTCTGTCTCGCATAGGGTCGTAGCATTATGCTAAGCGATTGCCGTCTTGCGTGAATGTGACGTATATTTTCCTCCAACTCGTTCTTTTGTGTTTTATGTGTTTTTTCTTTGCGTCATGTTTAACGCAAATAAACATATTTTCTTTCTTTTTTTTATTAAAACCCTGCACTATGGATTGCGTACCACCGAATCGAGATGATGCCGGCGTTATCGCTCAGCCATCGCTGAAGCCGTCATGTAGTTATTTTCTGTTATTTCGTGATTATTATTGTATATATCTATATAGATGTATTTATTGTATAATGTAAATGTTACGCTACAGACTACCTGCACTATTGTCTCCCCATCTCCCTTTTCTATATAATAGGTCTTTACCTATGAAATTGCCGTTTTGTATGAAAAAATTTAAACGAATTTTTTTCATGAATTTTTTATTTGTATTAATCGAAGTAATCACCCATGCAATCAATGCATCTTTGCCATCGCAGTGGCAGTTTATTGATGCCCTTCTTAAAGAAATCAGCTGGACGGGAGGCAACAAATTCTTCAAAGGCATTTTGTACTGCCTCTCGGGTATTAAATTTTTTTCCCGCCAAGAAGTTATCCAAATTCTGGAAAAAGTAGTAGTCTGTAGGCGCAAGGTCTGGTGAGTAGGGCGGATGACGGAGAGCTTCCAACCCCAGTTCTTGCAACTTGGAGACCGTCTGCTGTGCAGTATGAGGTCGCGCGTTGTCGTGCAGGAGCAGCGGAGACGAGCGATTGACCAATGCTGGTTGGAGATGCGCCAGCTTCTCCATCATTGTGTTCAGTTCTTCACAGTACACATCTGCAGTAATGCTCACCCCGTTTGGTAAGAAGCTGTGATGAATCACACCGGCGCTAGACCACCAAACAGTGACCATCACTTTTCTAGGGGTAAGTTTTCGTTTAGGGCATTGTTTAGGTGCTGAACCAGGATCCAACCAACTTGCTGAGCGCTTACGGTTATCAAACAGAATCCATTTTTCATCGCAGGTAACAATGCGGTTCAAAATTCCTTCATTTGTGTGTCTGTTGAGCAGTGCAAGGCACGTCTCGACGCGTACTTCGCGCTGGCGATCATTGAGTTCGTGGGGCACCCATTTGTCAAGCTTTTTTACCTTGCCAATTTGACGCAAATGGACCAATATTGTTTTGACGCTAACGTCGAAAGCTGCTGCTAATTCAGCCGTAGATTGTGTATCATCAGCTTCCACAATCGCCTTTAATTCGTCATTGTCGACCAAAGTCTTCGGACGACCGCGAGGTTCATTTTTCAGGTCGAAATTTCCAGAACGGAAGCGAGCAAACCAATAACAGGTGGTGCGTTGGTTTGTAGAGTTAGCTCCGTAAACGTCGTTGATGTTGCGTGCCGCTTGTGCCGCGTTGCTGCCACGACGGTACTCATATTCCATAATTACTCGAATTTTTAACGTATCCATGATGACGAAAAAGATTGAAATGCGATGAAAATGTAACACTAATCAATAAAGAAATGACTACTTTTAGAAAAAAAAATCCATGTTTTTAAAATAAAATTAATTTGAAATTAGAATTCATAGCCAAACAAAAATTATTTTGATTTGAAATGGCCAGTACTGCAGAACGGCAATTTCATAGGTAAAGACCTAATATTATGGCCTGCATGGTACTCACATTCTCAGTCAGTTTTCTCTTTAAATTTCGTGATAATATATCGTATATTCGATGACCAGAGTTTTAAGCAATATTTGTGAACAGAATCTACTCAGTAGTTTTTGCGCCAATCCGGAATATACATTCAGACAAACGGACTAAAATTCGAAAGACTCTACTTTCGGCATCAGAATCGTTTCCCTTCGCAGCAATAATAACTTTTTTCAAAAAATATTCAATCTACAGTTTTGATTTCGTTACTATTTAATTATTTATGATAAGTATATGTTTTATGTATGTATATGTATTAGTTTGATATGTAAATGGTACACCACAGACTACCTGTAGTTTTGCTTGTCCTTCTTCCTAAATCCACCCAAAGGTTCAAATTAAATCAAATCATTTATTTGCTTGAATAAGGGTAGGTACATAAACAAAAGTTATTTGAACCTTATCCTACCTTAATAGGTGTGCAAATATATATTATAATAAAAATATACACATACATAAACTCACACCTCCCATGGGGGTAGGCAAAAACTGCAGAACGCCACCTGCTCCGATCCTTACATACTACTTTTGCCTCGTTTACGTTCATACATCAGGGAGATACACGGACGCCGGTTGCGAGAAATATTTCATTTCATTAATTTAAAGTCTTTCGACCGTTATCAGAATTATGAGACATGTTCAAGTAGGCGTGGGTTATCGGGTAGGAAGACAATATTTCAATAAAATAACTGTTGCTATAATCACTTCACTTATAATTCTTGATATTACAATAACTATTTTCGCAATTTAATTATGGATTGTTAAGATTAGGATAGATTAGAACTTTAACGTCCACCGAGCACGTGGTTGCGTGCGCGCTCCTCGGCGGTACAACACTAAGTGACACTTACTACAATATGGCCGCCTCGCCAGTGCTCGGTGTTCGCTATGAGCTTTGACATGTGACATCTGACAGTGACGTTTAGCATATTATAAAATGTCATCAGATATACTGAGTAGCGGATGCGCCGACACGGCCAATCCTGACAGTCGCACGACCTCGTGCGTGCTGTGTCGTGCATCTACATGCTAGGACGTCTACCTGTTCCAACAGAAAAGTGGGTATACACATTAACATACGCTCGACTATTCCTGACCAGACTAAGATTTAGTGTCATTGCCAGGTAATTTGGATCGGGCGTGCTGGGCCCTTGCATCCGGGTATTCGACTGTGGTCCAGGTGTGCTAGGCCTCTTTGACCCTTACTCTTAGTGTGGTCCGGGCGTTCGAGGCCCTTTCAACCAACTACCAAAGCGTGGCCCGGGCGTACGAGGCCCCTTCAACCAGCTTTACTAAGTGCCAAAGCGTGGCCCGGGCGTACGAGGGCCCCTTCAACCAGCTTTACATTACTAACTGTCAAAGCGTGGCCCGGGCGTTCAAGGCCCTTTCAACCAGCTTTTACTCTACAATTTTAAAATAGACATGCCTTTTCGTACAAATCAAAATCATTCACTTCGGTGCTCTTGAGCTTCTCCCACGACTATGTGAAAATCTTCTTCCGAAGCCGAGAGCGTACCAGAACCGGCAGTGAGAGTATTTTCACTGGCACTGGACGCTGTTTCGGTTTCGGTGTCCGAGGACTCTATTAAGTCAGTGCTATTTTCATCGATCGCCGACACGTCATCCTCCTCATTAATCAATGTTGTTGATATCTCTAACAAGCCCTCGAAACCCCTAGGTACCTCACGCAAGTTTTCATGAGAGTACTTATAGACTCTGCTAGATCTATTAGCACTCTTTAATTCGTAGCGATCGTTGTCTAAGATCTTAGTTATAACGAATGGTCCCTTAAACTTTCTAGATAACTTAGTCTGATTACGCTCGCTACACTTGATGAAAACATAATCACCTAGTTTAAACGGTTTTATCCTAGCCTTGCCCCTATTAAAAAGTTTTTCTTGAGAGCTAGCTGCCTTGAGGATATTTGCAGAAGCTTGATTTCTTACGGATTCTAAATCAGCTCGAGAGGGGGTGCTGACATTGGCAGCTATTTGGGACATTCCAAGGGATTGGGCGCGTATGCCAAACATGAGTTCTGTTGGTGTGAAACCGGTGACCCTAGATCTAGTACTATTAAGTGCTAGTTGTACCTCATCTAGCTCGTCTCTCCAAACTTTATTGGTGTCATTTTCAACGATAGTTAGAAGGTTTTTCAATGTGCGCATTACCCTCTCTACCTGACCGTTCGCCCTGGCAGAGCCGGTTGCTATGAGGTGTAGCTCTATGTTGTGACCGGTGCAGAATTCTTTGAATTCTGTGCTAATAAAACATCTGCCCTGATCTGCTATTATTTTCTTGGGAGAACCGAAAAGACACACGGCTTTTTTTAAGGCTTTAACGGCACAAGCTGAATCTAGTGACCGGGTATATTCTAGGAGGACGTATTTTGTAAATGCATCTATGATGACACAAGCATATTCCTTTCTATCGCTCTTACCGCTGAGTTTGCCTGTCATGTCGATGTGCACGGTGTGCCATGGTACTGAGACTTTGGGGATGGGATGCAACCTTACCTGTTGTGCCCCCGAGATTCCTTTAGATGCCTTGCACACTATGCACGAGTCAATAAACCTCTGCACATTCTTAGACATTTGGGGGAACCAGTACTGTTCATATAGTTTGTTGAGAGTTTTGTCATGGCCTAGATGTTTGATTTCGGTATGTACATGATTTATTAGCGTCCATATCAAGGAACGTGGAACTATGGGAAGCCAGGTGGTTATCTTAGCCCTTTCTACTTTTCGGTAAAGGATGCCATCCCGCACATCGTAGGTGTGAACGATAGCTCCTGGTAGCTCGCCTTTCTCATGCTGACTTATAAGGTTCTGGATTTCTTGATCACGTTTTTGCTCTACCTGGATCCAACTATTGTGTAATTCCACGAAATTCACAGATTTGCGAAAGTCTGTGGTGTTCGAATCTAAAGAAGCGATACTAGATTCTCCCGAACTTGACGGGGAGGGTAATGGGTTTCTAGAAAGAAAGTCAGCATGCGCCATATGACGTCCTTCTTTGTATATGATATCGAAGTCATATGCTTGAAGGAACGCCCACCATCTGTGAACACGAGGCGACAAGTCGGTCTTGGCTTTAGAGGCCTTCAAGGAGTTACAGTCGGTGTAGACTGTGAAGTGTTGGCCGTAAAGATAATGGCTGAAACTTTCGACTGCTCGTACCACCGCTAGGGTTTCTAATTCGTTCGAGTGGTACCTGGATTCTACCTCTGTTGTACGGCGGCTGAAATAGGCTACAACGTGTGGTATATTTTGTTCTCTCTGAATTAACACGGCACCATAGCCATCGGAACTCGCATCAGTATGGAGTTCTACCGGTTTATCAGGATCAAAGATCGTTAATACGGGTTCGGATGACAGAATCTTAACGATTTGCCTATGTGCTTCCGAATGTTCCTGCGTCCAAGTTATACGACCTTTGAGTTTGGTCAAGGGGTATAAGGGACTTGCTATGTTGGCGAAATTGGGTATGAAACGTCGGAAGTAAGATGCCAACCCTAAGAATTGTCTTACTTGCCGCGCTGTCTTAGGAAATGGGACTTCTAGGAGGGCTCTGATCTTTCCAGGATTGGGTCTTACTTCTCCCGCTCGTATGACATATCCTAAGTAATTAATTTCAGTTTTCATGAATTTACATTTGGCCATTTTCAAAGAGAACCCCGCCTCCGTCAGAGCTTGGAGTACGGTGTCCAGGCGATGTAATCCCTCATCAACACTGGCTGAATATGAGAGGACATCATCCATGTACGCTAATGCTACTGTATCTTTCAGGGATTTAAGGGCTTTATTGATGCATCTCTGGTATGTGGACGCAGCGTTTCGCAAACCGAAGGGCATGGCGAGATATTCGAATTGCCCATCAGGAGTTACGAAAGCTGTACGCTCTATGGACTCAGGACTAACCCTGACCTGATGGTAGCCTGCCGCCATGTCCAGAGAGCTGAAGAAATGCGCTCCGTTTAAGCGGTCTACCTGCTCTTCTATCCTAGGGAGTGGGTAATGTTCTGGTCGGGTGTTGGCGTTTAGCTCTCTATAATCGACGCATAACCGGTGCGTGCCGTCTTTTTTCTTAACCAACACGATAGGGCTAGCAAAAGGCGAAGAACTCTCTCGGATGATATCTGCATCTAAAAGTGATTGTATCTTTTCTCTTACAATCACTTTCTCCGATGGTGACATCTGATGAGGACGCCTTTGCACCGTTTTGTGCGGGTCAATAAGGTCGATTCTCAGTTCACCAGTGGTAACTCTACGCATAGGCATGCCTTCTATAAAATATTCACTATATTTGCTTAGAATCATAAATAGTTGCTCCTTTTTTTCGCCTACTAAATCTGTGTCAATCGGGCTAAAATCTAACCGACTAGAAGTTTGGCAGGTGTTGATGGGTTTGCGCGATGAAAATTGAATCGAATCACTATTGATTTCAACATGAAACCCTTGGTTTAAAATGTCTCTGCCTATAATGACAGATTCAACCAAGGTATTGTCAGGGACCACATGAAATAATATACTAACTGGAATGCCCTGAATACGGACGAGACTGGAAATTTGCATGCATTGCAATGCCATGCATTGCATTGCATTTTACATCCTGACCTCCTATGCCTGTCAAGTAAACTGTATCTTTGTGTATGGGGCCTAGAAGCAGGGCCGCTACGCTATTCTTGATCAATGAACATGCTGAACCACTGTCGAATAGAAATGGAATTGGCTTACCAGTCGACGTCGACAAAGTACCTTTCACAAGATTCCGATCGCAGATGTTCACATTCTTCTTAGCTGAATCTGCTTTGTTGTTTGGGCAAGCCGTACTGACATGTCCGGGTTTTTGGCAGGTGAAGCATGTGACTGTCTTCTCTCGTTCTGGAACTTTTGTGACAGCGATCCCATCTCGACGTTTACGGCACTCTTCCATCTTGTGTCCACGGTGGCCGCAGTAGTGACAGGATCCTCCAAATTTCGAATCAGCAGTCACACGTGGTTTCTTAGAATTGGAAGGGTGCTCTTCATTTTCATCATGACGTCTCTTCAGCGATATTCCACCAAGGGCGCGGTACAATTGAGCCCTTGTTGTGATGGTATATGAATTTAGTTCTCTGCGTATCAGTGAGTTCCTTTGGCTGAGGACTGATATGACGAAGCCAGTGATAACCTCTTCGTTCATCTCCACTTTTGGTATGCGCTCAATGAGACTCCACAAACGCATAGCTGCTTCCGAAGCCGTCTCTTGCTGTGTAATTTCGAATCTCATTACACTGTCGAAATAGTCTTGCATGAGCATGGGTTTTCCAAAGCGTGCCAGTAGCAGTTCTTTAATACGAGGCCATTCTATCTCTGAACTTTTTAATTTGGTTAGACAGGATGCGGCGCGTCCTTTCAATGCACTGACTAAGGCAAGTAACAACTCGGTTCCAGTGAGATTTCGGCTAGAAACTATGATGTCCGTGATTCTACACCAACCTTCGATATCAGCCTCTGCATCGTCCGGATCAAATTTCACCAGCAGGGTCGAATTATGTTGTTGCGTCGATGGCTGAGTATTGTGGGTAGTTGCAGCCAGTAACCTCGTTAAAATCGATTCCATACCGGAGAGTAAATCGTGGGTACTTGCACTACGATCTTTATTTCCTTGATGTGATGCTGTCTCCTGTTCGTTTGACCCTTCGTATCCCACTTCTGATAAAGTCTTTCGACCGTTATCAGAATTATGAGACATGTTCAAGTAGGCGTGGGTTATCGGGTAGGAAGACAATATTTCAATAAAATAACTGTTGCTATAATCACTTCACTTATAATTCTTGATATTACAATAACTATTTTCACAATTTAATTATGGATTGTTAAGATTAGGATAGATTAGAACTTTAACGTCCACCGAGCACGTGGTTGCGTGCGCGCTCCTCGGCGGTACAACACTAAGTGACACTTACTACAATATGGCCGCCTCGCCAGTGCTCGGTGTTCGCTATGAGCTTTGACATGTGACATCTGACAGTGACGTTTAGCATATTATAAAATGTCATCAGATATACTGAGTAGCGGATGCGCCGACAAATTCATAAAAAATAAAAATAAAAACAACAAACAATAGCCTAGATAACAAATATTAATATTAGAGTAGGTATTTATTAACATTGATTAACTGTATAATTTGATTGTTGTCTTTGTATTGTTGGTTATCTTTAAAATATCGCTTCTAGCGATAAGAACGCAAATTGTGTCATCCTATGTAAACTTTCTACATTTATATCTGTAATTTTAGGATGGACGACAGAATATAGAGCAGGGGTTGCCAACTTGATTGGACCCAAGATCTCTTGTTCACTAACGAGACCCTGTGCGAGCTACCTATTACATACTTCTAGAAATTATACAAGATGATGCGTCCAGCAGTAGGTGATTACGTTGGGCAGTCTGGTCTACGTATTTATATTTTTTGCCTTGCCACGATCGACTGGACTAACAGTCGCGATCGACCGGTCGATCGCGATCGACCTGTTGGCTACCCCTGATATAGAGTATTCTATCTATTTATCTATCAATTTCTTTTTCAGTGTTCACTGTTAAGCTGCTCATACACGGTCAATGGCGGCCGCACACGTACAAGCAATCTCACCTGGGATGAGGCGTATCCGCAGTATGGCCAGAAGTTCTCCAAATCAAACCCAGACGTAAACGTTCCCGTTCCTCGCCAAGGAGAAGACTACGGTCATGCAGCTGAGGAGTATTACGACAATGAATAAAAAGTGACATGTTTTATGCAAGCTGTTTTTCAAAAAAATCTTATTTACGTTCAAGGAATAAACCAATGAGGGCTACCGCGCTTGAGTTCGCCGCTAGAGGCGCTAGTGTAAAGTAAGGTCTCTAGATGTCAAAATATGTACTGAACGTTCAGTGTTTGCGGGATTTTTTATCACAGATCTTATCGAATGATTCATAATAGCTGTAATGGTTGTGCCATTGTTGATTAATTACCGCTTAAGACTTTAAGTAAAAAGTTAGGATCTAATTTGGTAGCACTTGAAGGAAGAATAAGATTTTTCTGCTTCACGCTTGCCAATTTCAGGAACATTATAATCTAAATATTCTTTTGAAGTTTTAAAATGTAATAAAATAAACATACCTCCTATGAATACAAGGGTACTTAAACATATCCAAAACACCAAATAAAAGTACTGCAACAGGACCTTACTCGACAGTGGCGCCAACTGGTGAGCACAAAAACGATAGCCCCCATTGTATGATGACATAATTTTTTTTTTTTTTTTTTTTGGTGTGGTAGATCATCAAATGACCTCTCCCACTCTGGGCGGAGCGGAAGGGCGTGTCAGACTCTTACTGACTAAAACCCACCCGTGTTCCTTCAGTTGCCTGTGCGCCAGGGCAACGGTAACTCTTTCGAACAATCCGCGACCCCGGCATGATGACATACTAAGGGTACAACCAGACCACGATTCTATTCTATGTATTCAATTTTTTTTTATGGCAAGCTAACTCGTTGTTGACTATTCTGCCAATGTCTTGAGTGAGTTGGAAAAGCTAGACCGCGGTTAATCGACGTCGAAAATATGTAGCCTAATTTAATGTAATCTAAGATTGAATCTCACAATGTTGTCGATCAACAGCAGTCTGAAGTCCAATTACCGTAAATAAAAACGTTCAAAGTGCAGTCGCAATTTCATCTCCGCGTCAATTAATGTCAAAAATGTAGGCAAATTAGAAGTCATTTTGACATATTGAAACTGAGATTAGAATGCAAACGTTCTTAAAACTACGGAAATTGCCTCTCTGGCACCCTAACGACAACCTATCAGGAGTGCTATTCTGTAAAGTTTACTTCGAACCCCACTCCAGTGACCGCACACAATCCGAAAGTGAACTTATTTGTTTTTAAAAGTAAATCAATCTGGATTCACAACGAGACACCGTTCGAATTTCGAAGTGATGTTTAGAGAACAACACTACTATGGCTCTAGCAAAATATGAATCTACAGGGTTAAATTAAATTAGCTAGCGAAACTCCACAGGCTTTATGGGTACACATGGTAAAACAAAAAAAAAACATGATTTGACATCCTTTTTGGGGTCAACGATCCCAATACCAGCGGGTAGTATAGTTACTTGAAGTATAAGTTGAGATAAACTTTTTTTGTTTACCATTAATATTCACCCACGACCCATGACGTCTGCGGAGTTTCACTGACTAGTTTAATTTGACCCTGTATGTGTAGCGTTATTTTAACATTTTGAAAGCTTGATTAGTTTTGGAAATTTAGGTTTGTTTGGTAAGAAAATATTACTAGCTACCGATTTTCATGAGGTCATACTTTACTTAATCTTGATAACTTCCAAAATGCTACGTGGTTCTATTTCTTAATATTAAATGTACAGAAAATGTCGATTGCAATACGGAATCGTGAAATTCGTCAGATGAGATTGACGATCGTATATTGTGAATCAAAACTGAAATAAAAAATCGAGTTCTTAATAATTTGGTTTTATTTGCTTGTAATGTTTTGTTTACACAGCTTGCTTCGTTCCTTAGTACTTTTTAGTCTATTTCTAGTGGCTAAATAATAACAGTTGCACGGGACGATCTTCAAGGTTCGAAGTTTATCAGTGGATGGTGGTTACCCATCCATAACATACCGAATGCTTAACATGCTTTCCGTGGCTCGGAAAGCACTTTAACCAGTTGGTCCCGGCCCCATTAATATGTCTCAACTCGTTTCGGTCACTTCCTAACACGGGGGTACTAAAAAAAACTCTTACAATCTGTATTATCATACGAACGCCCGTGATTAGCAATTACTCGTTTCGGCGCGCCAAACAAATGAACTGGATTTTAACTGCTTTAAGCCTTAGGGCAAAACGAACGCATGACTAAATGATAACAGCCGTACGGGTGCATCGCAGGTTAAGCTACGCTTGCCGCGGTCGGTTCGTGGATGGGTGACTATACATTATATATCGAAACCCCTCCGTGCCTCGGAATGCACGTTAAGCCGTTGGTACCGGCAGTCATTCGTAGATCTTTGACAGTCGTTACGCGTAGTCAGAATCCCGAAAGTTTGACTACCACTCTTGCCAAGAGGTATCATGTTACCCAGTAACTGTGTTATGGGGGTCAGATAGGCAGTCGCTCTTTGTAAAATACTGGTATTCAGCTGCATCCGGTTAGATTGGAAGCCAACCCCAACATAGTTGGGAATAGGCTGGGCAGATTGATTGAGTAGTTTTTTACTGAACTTTTCCAATTAAGAATATATCCCTCTAGAAAATGGCGGCATATTTCAATGTCTTTTAG
This sequence comes from Dryobotodes eremita, assembly GCA_917490735.1. Lineage (NCBI taxonomy): Eukaryota > Metazoa > Arthropoda > Insecta > Lepidoptera > Noctuidae > Dryobotodes > Dryobotodes eremita. Next base: position 11,403,200 of record OU823267.1, read on the forward strand.
ACTGGCTGCGATGTCTTTTCCTGGTGTGAACAGCACACCAATTGTGCAACACACTATCAATAGCAATCCAAAGGATTTTGAAGGAACTTTCAAAACCACTGCTTCATATGTTAGAAAAAATCGTCTGCGCCACAGGGTAAAGGACACAATGAATGTCGTTGAATTGTCAAAATGTAAGGCATTGCCGTTGTAAATGTGTTACGCAATTACCCCGCCAGACAGGCATGTCACTACGAATCCTGGGGTATGGTCCCAGTTATTCACGCTTCGTTAATAATTGTCTGCCAGTCTGTCTGTTTGTTCGTTTTTATGTGTTTATGTTGCCTCGTGTGTCGCAAGCGCTACTGCTAAGCATGAGGTTCAGGGTTCGATTCCCAGGTCAGTCAAAGTGTTATTGGGTTTTTCTATCAGGAATTTCTCAGTAGCAGCCTGAAGTCTGGATTTGTATCCGTTTGATGGCAATAGGCTCGCCCTCTATTACGTGGGACTTAAGCATAACTGGGTGTACTAGAGCTACAACTCTGCCTAGCCCTTCGGGGAAAGCAGGCGTAGTGCTTTGTATGATGCTAATCAAATAGAGACGTACCTTTTACAATACTCGGATAAAGACATTCGGTACTTAATTTTAGAACAAGGAAATACTCAATACTCAATTCTTTATTGCATTCCATATGTATTACATAGATGGTCTAACAAGGTAAAAGATCAATATGGACCCTGTCGGGCGCAGCAAAATTAGGAGAGAGGAATCTAAAGCACCATTGACGTAGATGCCACGAGGCTAATCTTGAGATATCTTGAAAAGCCGAAACGGTATCAATCTACGATCACGAGCATAAATAAATGCCTTACAATTAGGCACCTAATCCACCGCCGACGAGGAAGCGACTAGCTGTCAACTTTTCTTGCTCTAGAAACGTACAATAGATTGTAGGTCCCCAGGTGTAAGTAAAAGATACATAGATTTATATAATAGTTGATTGCTGACTGTTCACACCGCCCCGAGTACTCGCTTGTCACAGCGATAAGAGCTATCAAAGATTCTGTTGGTCAGCGGTGGTACAGGTGCCTTAGGTACTTACACAAAAGTCAAAAGTGATTTTCTCGTGAAATAACAATAATAATAACCCCACCGCCGTACCTCTACGTTGACGTCGTGGTGGGGCTTACGCGCTCCTGAACTCTAGGTCTGTACAGGTAGAGTTTTCTTTACCGAAAGAGGTCTAGGGTGAGGAGCCAGACCAAGAGAGATACAGAAATCCGCAGGGCAGCATGTGGCTGGCGAGCTGTTGGGTAGTAGACCCCACGGACCCTATCTCACGGGAGAAGTCTTGTTCCTCACCTTTATTGGCCTTTATTGGCCGGCTTGAGTGGAGATTAGTAAGAGCAAAAGTGTACGGAGGAAGGAAGTATTCCAGTAAGATGCTGGTAGGGATCTTTACCTTACTTCCGGGATTATCCTGAGAGCCGTGGGATACCTCTCCACTCCTCATAAGCACCTCAGGACATGTTGCCCCCTTGTCGCTACGACACTATGTGCTAGCGACCGTTTTTAGGGGCCCATTATTGAGTGTGCAAGTCACCCCAGCCATTTTATCTGTGTATTTTATATATAAAACATTGGTCAGGCAGGGGCTCTAGCCGTTCCAAAGTTCTTGGTAAGGCAAAGTTCTTGGTTCTTGGTTCCAAAGTCCATCTTAGTGACTCAAACTCATAGTTCAATGATTATTTATTATCCTTGGGTGCACTTCTCCAGTGCATACAGGGATAGTCGTCGGTTAGTGCCTCATTCCATCTAAAATTGTCTAAGAGGCCTCTACGAGTTGGCTTCGGCCTCTCGTAAGTACGCCATACAAAGGACCGGAACCCCATGGTTCCGAGCTATGTTAACATATAAAAAAAAATGCTTTATTTTCAGGCAGCTAAGGCTCATAGACAAAATAAACTTAGTAATCTTACAAAATAATAAACTAATACAACATAAAAAACATCACTGCACAATCTATTTACTACGTTGGGTCGACGACGTATTGAGCTAAGTCATGGTGTCATGTAGCCTTCCGCGAAAACGGCGATACACATCACCCGATGGCCAGTATTCCTCCTTCATAAAAATCTTCACGTGAAGAGTCGGAACCCGCACCACGAAAGATTTCAAGTTAATCTTCTGGCGCGACTCCAACTTCTCGACTCTCAAGGTGAACTTGGTCTTCACCCTGATGTACTCCGCGACCTCCTCTGCCTTCGCTGTGTGATAGAAACATGACACGCACATCTTCGTTGTTGCAATAGCGGGACGCAGCAACATCTCGAGCGACAACGATTGCATTTTTGAGAGAAGTCCTGTTTCATAACATACGTACATAGATACTATCAATACTTTAAGAGTAAATTACTGTTGAATCTTGCGTGAGTGTAAGGCATGCTCGTGACTGTTCCTAGGTATTCTTAACCTAAAACACTTCAGGAGTTTCTCAGAAAACGATAAAGCGACATGTTTCAGGATTCGATGGAGTGGGTTGTTCAGGAGCATTTGATGTTTCGAAAAATGGTTAAAAGGGATCAAGTAGAGTTACTTCATTATGTTAACATTTGCTCTGAATAGCACCTTAATAGCTTTATACAATTTATAACCATTTGATTGTATATTGAATTAAGCAGTCAAATATGATCAAAGAGCTCCATGATCCTTCTAAGAAATCGTGTTGTGTGGCTTTGCATTATGTTCAAGCACTGCTGGGACTCAAGCTTCCTTTATGTGAGTGGGCAGTACTTTGCCAATGTGCACATGTAGAAAATTGCACATGCAGTATGCGATTTCGTTGGATGTGCTTTTTACATCTAAGTACATCGCCACATGCAAACTACGCATCACTCTGATGTGACGAAAAATCCTGCATCGCGCAAGTAGAGTTTACCGCGCGATTAGCGTATTTAGGATGTCTCGACGTTAATTATCGGCCAGTAGCATACCAAACAAAACACCCACATGGCGCAGCCTATGAGCAGCTAGTTTAACGTGACGTCATCCTGAAGCTTGCGAGCGGCGAGTCACACCGCCAGCCAGCAACCACAGCTTTAACAAATATCTTGTCCACCAGCATGGCAGCGACCCCGTATACCTGGTTATCACCCTCAGCAGCCTCATCAGCAAACTTGTCACAGCACACTGCATTTTCGGCCGGTCTACAAGAAGAGCTGTTAATATCCTCTCCTGGTTAGTGCCAGCAGTTAGCTTCAACCTGGCGCTGTAACTCTGACTCACTGTTGCTACAGTGAGAACCCCATTTGCTAATAGCAGCCCCATCCCGACTCATGGGGGTACTATCGCAGACAGTTCTGAGGCACCATGAACTATGCGGCAACCGGATCCAATTCACTGGTATCAAAACTGGCTCTGATCAGCATCACAAAATGTATCGCCTCAGACTCCTATTGACCTCCAGTCTGCGGAGGGGTGTTGTACAGATCACTATACTAATATTAATAAAACACCAGCTTGGATAATCACGCACTTACTCGTGGGGCGGACGGGTGAGAAGTGCGATAAGTGACGCGCCTGCCACGCTCCCCACTAACGGTCGCCCCACCAGTATGCAGCCTGTATTTATTATAAATAACAGGTGTGATGTGATGTTGCTCGTTAGGAGGCCTTGCAGCTCAGAATCGCTCTCCTGGGAATGTGTAAAAACTGTGTACTCGAGCGTTGGCCAAGTTATCGCTTACTCACGCATCACGTTGTTTTTGCCAGCGACAAACTGGATGTCCATGGTGAACTGCGCTAGGTAGTCCAAGTACCGGAACCGCCTCGGTGAACGACTCTCCCGACCGTGCGCATACGCGTATGACAGGTGTTTGTGATTTGTGTAGATGGTGAAGTGACTACCTTTAACCATATATCGGCAGCATCTGACGGCGTTGTATATGGCTAGGAGCTCGCTGTCATACGGGCTGTCCTTTTTGTGCGACGAGGACAAACGTCTGGAGAAAATGCAAGTGGTCGCCATGAATCTCCTGCCTGCTGCTGCAGCACTGCGTCTATTGAGGTATATGATGCCAGTTTTGAACAATAACATGCCCATATTGATAACCGTATCGTGTTGTTGAGACGGTGCCAGTCAATTGTTGCTTCAATTTGTGTGTAAATGGGGCTTAAAAGTAGGGGATTTAATAAAAAGACAAAAGAATAATGAATAAAGTTTAATTTGAGGTTACCAATCTAGGTAAATACCCCAGTAAACTCAAATCTTTCAATTGGACTATTTTCTTCTTTAAATAATCACCTATTCGCTTACTTAGTTGAATAGCAATCGAGTAGTCTAGCGTCACATCTCCAGTAGCAGCATTATCAGTGGATGCTGGTACTGGCAAAAAGGGTACATGACCACTATTATCAATATAACCCTTATTATTATTATCATCACCACCACCTTCACCATTTATAGTATTCTTAACGAAATTTTTATTGCCATAATATCCATCATCACCATCACCATGTTTGACATTTTTTTTTTTTGGTTTACTTGCCAGATTACTTTCGTTACCACTCTCGTCGCTTATTGATATCTCTTCTGATTTTGACTAAAAAAGAAGATAGAAAATGTTTTTATTTATGCCAAAATTAACGCACAATAAAAAAGGGAAATATTTAACTAAACCTCTAAAGACTTATTAATCTTCTAGTGATGGACGCTTTTTTAAATGAATGAATCTCTTAAATTTTCCGCGCTTCTTATGATGCAATCTTTTTTTAATGATTGACCCTCTTTTTAACTTTTTCGGCTCTTCTCACATTTGGTCGCGGTAACTAAGCTAGGGCACCCCGAACAAAGGTGTTAGGTTAGGATATAACTGTGACCAACCGCGCTACATCCAAGTTGATCGCAGTTACTTAGCTATTTAGTATTTTTAGGACCCTAAAACGAGGCGCAATCATTATTTTAGATTGTTAAGTAATATTTTTTTTAGGAGCGCAATATGCCAATGAAGAATAACGAGACCAGTACGAGTCGTTGTCGCACAAACCATCTTGTTACAGAACGTGTACCAACTTTAGTCCGAGCTTAAACCATCGAGCCAGTTATTGTACTTTGAACTTTATTTCGAGCAATCTAAAGTTATTAATACAAAATTGATAAAATAGACTCCTTTCATCAGTTCACTTTCGTCAGTTTTTTAATTGAAACTTTATTTTTGTTACAATAAAGTTGGAAATTCAAAAATGTCTATGAATAAACCTTGTTTTTTAATAAGGCCGTTTGGATTCCGTATCACTGTGTTATAGTTTACGTTAATTTTTATAGAGGCCAAAGTAACATCTATTTTGTAAACATTTAAACTGTGGGGTAATTACGTAACACACTAACAGTAGGAATGGGTTTCATTTTGACATTTCAACAACATTCATTGCGTTATTTACGTTGAGTTAAATTTTTCGAACTTATGAAGCAATGTATTAGCAATAGGCTTCAAAATGATTCAGATTGTGGTAGGTAGTGTGTTACGTAATTAGGGTGCTGGTTACTTCATCACCATCTTCCTGTCCTTGTCCTATATTACTTGGGATCGACGCAACATGTTTTCTTCCATACTATTCTGTCAACCGTCACGCTATCATTCACTCCATTCTCTTTCACAACATTCCTCACACAACCTGTCAATCTTTTCTTTGTCCTTCCTCTCTCTCTCTATCCATCTGCATTTATATTCATCACTATCAGTCATATGCGTTTCCTCCCCTTCATCATATTCCCACACAAAGCCAAACGATTTCTTTTCAACTTTTCTGCCACTGGCGCCACTTTCAAACGGCCCCATATAAACTCGTTTATTTCTTCTACCTATTGCGGTTATAAAATGATTGCCACTAAGTGATAATAAATAATTAATATTAAAAGTAGCTCACATCTTTTTCCTTAGAGTCCAAAATCCATGCTTTGTCTGGTTCTGGAGGAACGCCAGGATAGTGAAATTTGGTACAGTTTTTACCCTCACACTGGAAAGACAGATAAATTTACGTGAAGTTTAAAGGCTAGCCAGGCCGTACTGCAACGGAACGCATTGCGAAAATCCTCGTCGATCAGTTTCGTAGGTTTTGTATAAACCATCGCACACTACAGGCAGCGAGAGTCTTTGCACTGGACTAGTTAAGACTCAAATTTCGAATTTAATCCGAATTTATATTCGAAATTTGAATATTTCTGAAACAATTACTGCGTTTCAGCGCGGCCGGACGCGAACATGTGCTTTGGCGCAATTTTGCAATGCGGCGCGTTGTGGCCCGTCCCGCCCGCGGCTGTAATGCGCGCTTAGCTTAAGAAGGTGCATACTGAAAGTTGGCAACGTCGCCAATAGCTGTTAAATATTCCGCTGTTTTCGTTAATTTGACAATATTACTGAATGAAATATCGCTCTGTAGTGCACTAAATATTGATTATGAATTATAATAATTCATATTGTAATGCTAAATATTTAGTTGTAGGTGTAAAAGGAGCATGCGGCAACTTTTCATACATATTTAGGATTCCTCTACCAACCAAACAAAAAGAAAGCAATATTATTTTAACGGAATAGCTAAAGAAATCTTTTTCCTGTTGTGTTCTAGTCATATCGTAAAACTATTTGAATTAAATAACTCTACAACGTGTGTTAGAAACAGAAATGTGTGGTTATATTTAAGGGTGTGTGGTACTGACTATCAAACTAACCTAAATGTATGAGTTTAGGTCGCGTAGGTATTGAAGTTTTGTATGGAACAGTTGATAATTTTTTCGCGATTACGATGTTGGTCCAATGGAGTTAGTTACTCAGTTTGATGGTCTGTACCACACTCTTAAATATGAATACACCTTTCTGATACATGCTGTATACAGACCTGTGCCTTGCAGTGTCGCCCACTGCACTGTAAAATAAAAATGATATACAGGATGAAATTTTAATCAGCGCGTAAATGTAACCATAAATTCAGCATATGATTCTAGACCCCCTACAATAGAACTTTTTAGTCGGTTATCAAAAAAGAAAAAAAATCTGCTGTTTCACACAATGAACAACTAATTTTTTTTTCTTTTCCGGCGAAGCAATTTCTGCGCGAGGGGGTCTAGAATCATGTGCTGAATTCACGGTTACAGTTTGCGCACTGGTTAAAATTTCATCCTGTATTTAAAAAAATAAGCCTGCTGTCATCGTCTTCCTCTTGCTCTAACGCCAATTTATTTGGGGTTGGTGCTATACGTTTTTCTCTTCCATACATCTCTATCAGTTTTCAGCCATATCCATATTCATTGTCATTTTTCACACAATCCATGTCTTTTGTTAGTTTGTTTCTTTTCTTCATCATCATCAGACTATATTCATCCACTGCTGGACGTAGACCTCTCCTAGTAAACGCAGCTGAGCCCGATCTTCGGATCTCCTCCTTCAATCTCTGCCAGCCGCCTTTCGCAAGTCGTCACTCCACCTGACCGGCGGGCGTCTCACACTACGTTAAACGCCTTAACGCGGTCTCTCCTCTAAAACTCGTTTTCTCCAACGATTGTCGGTTCTGCGAGAGATGTGACCAGCCTATTGCCACTTCAGAGCTTGCTTAGTCTTTGGGCTATGTCGGTTACCTTGGTTCTCTGGCGGATCACCTCGTTTCGGACTTTATCCTTCAGAGAGACTCCAAGCATAGCTCTCTCCATAGGTCTCTGAGCGACTTTCTTTTCTTATACCTAACTATCTAATTCAGTGCCGAAATGTGGACACTGACAGTCGGGCAGGTCCACCAATTTAACGTCGCTCAGCGCGTTATTAAATGGGCTATGCTTGGAGTTTCTTTGAAGTATAAAATCTGAAATGAAGTTATCCGGAAAAGAACCGGAGTTACCGACATAGCTTGCAGAGTAAGCCAGCTGAAGTGGCAGTGGGCTGGCCATGTTTGTCGAAGTACTGATGGCCGGTAGAGCAGACGAGTCCTGGAGTGGAGACAGCGTCGGCGCGATTGGCAAGTGTAGTGTGGGACGCCTCCTAACTAGACCCCCGACGATCTTAAAAAGGTGGCTGAGACAGACTGGATGCGGAAGGCAGAGGACAGGGTGTTGTCGCGTATCCAGGGAGAGGGCTATGTCCAGCAGTGGACTACGATAGGCTGAGTTGATTGTATTTATATAATTCGTAGTAAACACTTTTCTTGACACATGTTCCTTATTCTTCAGCATTATAATTAAAGATATTTACCATAGCTTCACAATTTACTCCATGGCACTGAAAAAACCACAGATTAAAAAATAGGACATAATTTGTTATACCCACGGCCGTTTTCAAACTTGGGGCACAAAAATGTAAAAATGCAATATACATGGAACTTACTTTGGCGACACAATTCTCTCCTACACACTGAAATAGAAAAAATAATGCATAAGTGTCCGTGGAGTTTCTTGCCCGTTCTTCTACTACGCTTTGGAATGGGCGACTACCTTCATCTTTCTGATTGACCAATGCCTTGACAATTTAAAAGTGCCTGTAATTGGTTTATTTGGAATATAAATGCTTTGAGTTTCACTTTGAATGGTCAATTTAGGAGCATAGTCATTATCGGCAATCTAAATCGAAATTCGGAAAAGAATATTATTTATTTTTGCTGCATGTAGTTCTTCTTTTTCTTCGTGTCGCTAGCATGACTTTTCTCAAATTTTGTTGGCCCAAAACTTCGACATTTCCACGGCGTCATCGGTGGCAGCGCAGAGGTCATCATGAGGAGCATCTTCCTGCAGGGTGTAACCTCAAGTGGTCCACTTGGAAGTCCCTGAACCGTCTCCGGACACAAGTGAGAAGATGTAACTCCAACCTGGTAAAGTAAGGCTACCTCGATGGAACGGCAGCTGGATGTGGATGTGGAGCTATGTCGCAAACTATGCTCCACCTTCTATCTTGTGCTCTGTCCCAAAACTTGCAGTCAATTCGACCTCTGTATATCGTTAACAAAGAAAGATGGATCTAAGAAAAAAACACATACATACATAAACGCACACAACTGTGTGTGTGTTCGAGGTAGATATAAACTATAAAACACCATCTGCTACATACTGCAGTATAATTCCTGCAATTACATACTTTTTGTTCACAAATCGATTAGATAGGTACTTTTTACGCGTCAATCGGTCAGCTTCGTATTCGTATTTTTTTAGAAGATTCAAAACATCGACAATTGTTCCAAACAAGCTTGTCAGCTTTCCAAAGCTTCATTCTGTCGTTGGAATTCTCAATTTAAGGATGAATTTTTAACTCGGTTATTAAAACGATTTATCAAATATATGTTTAGACTTTCTAAAGTGAAGTTTCCCATATGAAGCATTGATTTTATTTAATTTTATTTAATTATCGATCGTCTGTCCGTTCCCACGATTGTTCTTAAATATTTTTTGGTTCGTGTTCCCTTCATTGGTTCGGGTTTCTTTTTAATTTGCGCCTTGTTCTTTGATCTAAGAAAAATTCCTTTTGTCTTAGATTGTTCCAATGGCCATCTTTTTTTGGCTTTACCCACCCTTTTTTTGGCTTCATCGTTCATTTGCCGGCTGCCGAAGTCTGACCGATCCTGAAACCACGGATCCGTTGCCGTGTAAGGTCGACGAGTGTGGTTCAACTCTTATACGTCAGCTGGGACATCAGGTGCTAAATAAGTTGTTGGTGTGGCGCTATAACGTGCAGGAATCCCAATAGACGAGGCGTAAAAATGTCTTTTGACAATGTAGTACGGACTACATCGTCAAAAGACATTTTTTAGTTCTGAATCAACTTATCTGTCATCTTAACTGCTTACCTAATTCTAGTCTCCGGGGTCTTCTAGTGTAAATCCAAATTGTCTGAATGAGTTATGTAAAGAAAAACCTTAACCTTCCGCTTATTTTCATTTAATTCTTTAAAGAGTGACACGAATTCATACGATAGCATTCCAATTTTAATTCGTCAGAGCGCATTTAACACGCATTATATTTGGTAGCATATTTTAAGTTTTTTCTCTCAAAATCAAGTTCTAATTATTTCACATTTACCAATTTTATTCATAGTTCCAACGACCGAATTCTTAAAATATTTTTACCCTTTTGATTTTTTTTCCTCTTTATTATGTATTTCAAATATTATCATTTAATACATCAATAAATTTTACGTCTATTTGCGGTTCGAGTGTTTAATTTTTAGCTACTTCACGTCGGGGTTCGACTCCCCGGCGTGCTAGCGGCACGTTCTATACTCCTTTTGCTTCGTTTACGTTCAAGATAAAAGTGAGATGGTCTGGTAAGAAGATAAACACTAAGAAACATAAAAGTTTTAAATCTCACCCAGGTTTGACACACTTTTCCTTTACACTGTAATTAGAAATAACACGAATTTATTATGGCGAAAGTTCTGGTTCCGTTATTTTTTTGGGTGGGAAGTCATCAAATTACCTCTCCCGCTCTGGGCGGAGCGGAAGGGCGTGTCAGACTCTTACTGACTAAAACCCACACGTGTTCGTTTAGTTGCCTGTGCGCCAGGGCCACGGTAACTCTTTCGAACAATCCGCGACCCCGGCAGGCATGGGCCCTATCGGACCCCGTTAATTATGCTGACATCTTTTTGAGGCGCGCGTGAAACACAACGCGCCGTCGATCCGGGCCTGTTGTAAAGTGCCTTATGTGAAATTAGCAGGAAAGTGTGCCTCGCGGCTGCGCCAAATAGGCCCAGTTCAGCAAAAAGTCTGACAACTAGTGCCTGACGCTGGTTTTCAAATAGCTTCGTACAACTGTACTTACGGCAAATTGAAGTACGGTGTCAATTTGCTTAACAATGAATTTCCCTGGCTGTACTTAATAGAATGTGAAAAAGTTCAATTGATATGTGCGCGCACGCCAGGTTCGAAGACGCAGCCACATGCTAGAATCATGGAAACTGTTTAAATAATTTTAAAAACCGAATTCATAAATCACCTTTGGTTTAGTTGAATCTCCTTTTCCCTGTAAAAAGATAATAAAGTAATGTAATGATTAGCATAGCATAATCATACTCAGTCTATAACGTTCTCACTGCTGGGACACAGGCTTACTCTCTCTGTGGGAGGGAGTTGGCTAGAATCCACCACGCGCGGGCCCAGAGCGGGTTGGTGGATGTCACATGTCAACAAATTTTTGTTTCTAGGACATGCCGGTTTCCTCACGATGTTTTCCTGTAACATTTTGAGAGCAGTGGTGATGTAATTCAATACACAAATTAAAGTGCCTACCTGGGTTCGAACTCACGACCTACAATTCGTAAGTACGGCCGATACCACTGGGCCACCACTGCTCCCTAAATGATAATTAGTTAATAAAAAAAAAGGATTCCTGAAATAATACATGGCAAAATCAATAGTGCTTTTCTATAAATTTCACTTCGAACCTCACTGAAATGAGTTCACTTTCGAAGTGTGTGCGGAACAGACTTGAAAAGCGAATTCATTTGTTTTTAAAGCTCTGGTTGAAGCGAGGCGAATCCCGCGCGGGACGCGGGACGCGGGACGCGGCAATCGTTTTAATAATTAGGAAGTCACTCGAACATTCATGCCAGTTTGAACGCCTCCCGCACGGCATTCACTTCAGCTTTACCAGATCGTAGATCATATCGCGCATTGATCTTAACGCGGATTCATAATATGTCTTTGATTCCTCGCAGAGTTTTTTTTTTCTTTTTTGTTTTCTTACAAAAACGTTGCCCCACACTAGGAATTTCTCCAGAATTGTGGGTGCGTTTACAAACATTCAAACTCACATACACAAACAACCAGACCCGGAACAACAACAACAAGGAAAATGATAATAGTAAATCCATTTATTTCCAGGCGTCATAGGCCTATAGAGAAAACATTAAAGGATGATGCCAGGAAATGTATAGAAGCTGGTACCCGCTCCAATAGAAATAAATGATACGAGTATATTATGAAGGTATTTAGATTAAGTACAAGAATTTCAATGGCCTTGTCTTGATTCCTTGTCCGATCAGCAGGCTTAGCATGACGCTTTCTATTTCTTGGAAGACAAGACATAGCTATTTCTATACAAAGTGACATTTCGTTTCTTCATTTTTGACATCGCACCGTAAAAATCCTTCTACAATCCGTCATTTTGTCTTTCGTTTCTACCGATCAATGTCTAGTTCCTTTTTTATGTAGACTATTTCAGAAGAAAGTTTTCTATCCCAAACTGTCAAAAACCCACTGACAACTGACAGTTGTCTAAGTTAGGGAAGACATTTTGATTTTGTGATCGCCATGATAGAGACAGTAGAAAACTTTTTACTCGGCGGCCACAAAGTATAAAAATGGAATGGAAAAATTGAATTTTTCACTTTTTGTATGAAAAATGTGAAAAATTATTACCTACATGTTGAGTTTTAAGGGTTGAAAAGGGGTGAAAATTTCGACCCCCTTTATGAGACCCTTAGTCTCATAAAGGGGGTCGAAATTTTCATTATTTTTGTGATAGGACATACCATTTTCGAGATATAAGCACAATAAATATAAGTATATAATAAGTTTGTGGGCTAAATACACGCAGGGGACGTACAACGCCCTGCGTGTACAGTATAATAACGCGTTCAGGGTGTTGATGGGGCTGCCGCGCTACTGTAGCGCGAGTGGCATGTTCGCAGAAGCGCACGTGGACCGCTTCCATGCCATCATGCGTAAGCGCTGCGCATCGATGCTGGCGCGGGTGCGTGGCAGCCCCAGCGCCATTCTGGCCGTATGTGCCGGCCGCTGGGACTCGGTGCTGATGGCACATTGGATGAGCCTTCACGCGAGACCAAGCGCCTGACTACTTTGTACCTTTACTAACACTAGGCTAAGAACAATGTTACTAACCACTTTAGATTTGTATTGTTACTAACACTAGGTTAAGAACATTGTTACTAACAAATTTATGGACCAAGTCTGAAATAAATTTTATTATTATTATTATATTATTATTAAAGAAAAACGTGAACAAACTACTGAATTTTGTAAAAAGTGCAGTTGACTCTTTCTACTTTGCTGCCGTCGTACTGTCTTCACGGAACGTCATTTTTGTCTACTCTTCCGTCGACAAAACGGTGCTCGTGCTAAGCCTGCTTGGTGTAAGTTGAGACGAAGCAGTAAGGGAAGCTGCAATAACTGCAGTAGCTATAGAAAAACGTTCTTAGGAGACTATCCTTAACTTCGTCAGTAATTATTAACTGCACTCACAGATTTTGGAAAAATGGTACAGTCAGCTAGAAAAACGTTAATTCTTACATTTTATTTTTATGATGCCAATCGATGCAGCTTCGTATAAGGATTAAAAATACTCTTTTGGACCAATTAAGGCTTACACCTGGCTATTACACCTGGCAGGAAGTACCAAAATGGGCCTCATGAATTAGATTTACGACGAGACACTGTGGACTGATTTTAAGATAGTTATTACAATAGTATTAAGCCTTATGGAGCAATTAATTACTGGACTCTGTTTGTTCGTTTGATAGTTGCTGGGAAATCAATTCCTCTAAAATCAATTCCTTTAAAATAGGCATAGTCCCTCTTGACTGCCTCGTTGGTCTAGTGGTCACAAGTGCTACTGCTAAGTATTAAGTTCATGGTTCGATTCCCAGGTCGGGCAAAGTGGTATTGGGTTCTTCCATCAGGAATTTCGCAATATGTTGATGGCAATAGACTGGCCCTTATTACCTGGGAAATAAACCTAACTGGCGAAATGTGGGTGTCGCGAATGCGAAGTAATATAGCCTTTATGTACAGATTATAACTAGTTAAGACGTGGCGTGAGGTGGGTGAAAGAGGGGGTAGCGCGCGGCGATTGACGGCGCGCGCGCACCCGCCTCACTTTGGGCCTGATGGTCGGAGCTAGCAGTACCTATATGGGTGAGTGAAATTGTTATTTCTCAGTGCAGATATACATTTTATATTATATTTCAATGTTGTCGACATGTGTGTGTATTGTTTTAACAGCGATCAGATTCAGAAATTATTCCAAATCAGACCAGTATTCAGATGCCGAGGTTCGGAGTGGCTATGGCACTTTGGGGACACGCCCCCAAATACCATTGCGATGATAATTCAGTAACGATCATTCCGTCAACAGAATTCAGAATATCAGATCAGAATTCAGTAATCAGTTTACATAACGGTCGTTAGATCTTTAATCATATCGCACCTAGGCTTATTTTGAGACCTAAGTATTGTAAGTTCAGATATTCGTCATTAAAAAAGGGGTAGTATTTAAACGCAAATCAAAAAAAAAAACTTTCTGTATCCAAAAATAAACCGAATTCCCATCAAAATTACTAATTGCACAGTAAAATACTCAACTCAAAATATAACGAAATAAGCAACAATTTATATTCGTGGGGCACCGCTATCTACTAGGAGAGGCCTCCTATTTCTGAATGGCAATAATAATAAAGCGTAGTCCTCGAAGCCCCGCTAGTAGCGGGGCTCCTACTTGTGGGTGGTTTAAAAAAAAATAACCACGAAGGGGATGGCGGGGTCTGGAAGACCCCGCCATCCCCTTCTAACCTAACCTGTCCTAGTCGGAGTCCTCCAAGTGCGGAACTCGCTTCGCTCTCTCTTGCATCCTAAATTCTCCTAGTGCAGTAATATTGCGTTTTGTACCGATCACGAGTGTGAGTATTATGTATGTACGCTCTGGTTAATTTGCTGTGCAGTCAGTATTTAAATGATGGAAATAAATTGATAGGTAATTATTTATTTGATGTGCGATTAATAATATCCCTTAAAAAAGTGTTGTGGCGACAGTGGGTGTACTACGAGTATAGGTACATCACTGCCTAACCCTTTAATAATTACAGGTGTGATTCTATGCTTTTTTATGTTACGTTAAGACCATGGGGATCAATTTTGTTTTTGTATGTACTTACATAAGCGACGCAAAAATCGCCTTCGCACTAAAATAAAAAAAAATACAAATAAAAAATTATATTACTTCACGTTTAATTTTCCATCAGTTATACATATTTTACATAATCTTAACCAGCCTATAATGTTCCCACTGCTGGGACTCGGGCCCCCTCTCTGTGAGTGGAAGCGAGAGGACCCAGTGCAGGTTGGTGGACCTCGCAATACAAGGTGAAGACGAAAATACGACAGTAAATTAAACTGCGTATATACAGGATACATTTTTAACCAGTGCGAAAACTGTAACCATGAATTCAGCATATGATTCTATATCCCCAAGCGTAGAATTTTTTTGTCGATTATAATTATTTTTATTAGTGGTTTCATACATTTTGACCGCGTAGGTATTGCACTTTTCTATGAAACAGCAGATTTTTTTTTGATAACCGAGGAGAAATTTCTGCGCTAGAGGGTCTAGAATCATGTGCTGAATTCATGGTTACGGTTTGCGCACTGGTTACAATTTTATCCTGTATAATGCCGTTCCTAGTCTGCATACGAAAATTCAATCAAATATATTCAATAGTTCACTATGGCTAGTCAAAGATTGGCAAAACCCATAGTGGGCATCATCATCGTCGTCAGCCCAACTTCACCTACTTCTGGGCATAGGCCTCTCTTTCCATGTGCCAATCCCCATGCTCCTTCTCCTCCTCTTAGGACTATAATTGACATTTAAGAAAAACTGTAAAAATTTTAATACCTTGTAATTTTAAGAATAAATATTATTATTTATTATTATTATTATTTTTGGGAGTATTTTTTTTCTCAGCTCTTAGGCTGGTTTTAGCTACATTTACGGGCCAAAGCCAAGTAAATGCAGCGTGTGGTGTGTATTTACGATGAGGGTGTGTTTTCCTTATCTTCCTCTAACTGCATGAACTTTCTAACTATTCTGCAGGTGTTTAAGATGGCAGCTTTCTATAGGTTAATATAAAAGGATTCTTCTAAATCTATTAATTTCAGGCTACGGAGAAGATGGTTGGGGATAACGCCTGTCGTGAAGAGAACTATAGGGATAACGTTCAATTTTTCTTGTCCCCAGATTCTTGTGACTTCTTCTTTAATATCAGCATATTTACTTATTTTTTCAGATATGGTTTTTTGTAGGGTTATCATATTATTATTATTTATTGCGTTATTTACGTTGTTGAGCAGACAAATTTTACGAACATATGAATCAATGAATTAGAAATAGGCTTCAAAATGATTCAGATTGTGATTGATAGTGTTTACGGAATTAGGGTACAGGTACTACCCGCGACGGTAACAATGTCGTCCATCCATCTCGTCGCCGGACGACCGACACTTCATCTCCCAATCCTTGAACGCCACTCGGTCACTGCCTTACTCCACCTGTCACCACTGCGCCTTGTCAGCTGGTGTCCTGCCCAACTCCATTTGAGGTCAATAACTCATATTCGGCACATCACTACTAATTAGTTTGTTTGAAAAACGTTGTGTGAGAACGTTGTAGGCCTAACTTGTAGACTGTAGATTTGTAGACCTTTTTCTATTTTGTTATGTACCTGTTACTTGTTGACAGGTCTACACTGTCCTACCATACCTATTAACACTGTAATTTGAAAACATTGAAAAGAGTTTCTTGCCGGCTCTTCGCCATAGGAAACGAACAATTGGAACCGTGCACCTAGCTTCTGACGTTTCATATTTGCCAATGTAGGTTTATGTGAAATAAAATATATTGATTTTGATTCTTTAGTTTCGATGCTAGGATTTATTTGATAGTTCTAAAATGCTCTTATGCATTAGTATTGCCAGTGTTTTCATTTAAAGTCGTATTATTGTCTCCATATTGTATACATTCCTAGTGTTTCATGTAAACACGTTAAAAAACTACTATGAAAAAACTTACCGCGGATTCAGCCTGCCGCCCCTCCGCCTGTTCGATATAAGTATGTATTTAAAAGAATCCCAAATAAATTCCATTTTGATTTCCTAAAAACATCAATGAATACTCTAATAGTAATAAGTGTGCCGTTTTTGTGATCATCAAATAATTTCTAATTTTGGTGTCTAAAATATACTAAATACCCGAGAAACTGCGACCAACTCGGCTCGCGCGTGATTGGTCATCATTATCAATGAATGCATACTAATATTATAAATTCAAAAGTAACTTTGTCTGTATGTTACCTTTCCAAGTCTGAACCACTAAACGGATTTTGATAAAATTTGGCAACAAGATAGATGGCATCCTGGGGAAGGGCATAGGCTACTTTTCATCCTGGATCGCAGACGAAGTTGTGAGCAACAGGTAGTTAAATATAGGTTTCAATGCAATAGTCTGCTCGGTGCTGTAGCTCAAAAAGGGCCATGTGTCCCAACTTGATACAGGAAATAATTTAAAAACTGACGATACAAAAGCCTTGAGTGTTGGCACTTTAGTGTGAACGTACTCGTCTTGGTCGGAGGTTCTATGGCCAAGATTAGGACCACAACCAAGACCAGTCCTGGCCTGATAACTTATATGATAACAAGTGCAACTTACCACTGCGTGGCATATATTTCCTTGGCACTGTAATTAAAAGAAAAATGAAGAAATATGTCACACTCATTACAAGTGGAATCAACAATGACATCATTTCAATTACAAGACGTCTACTGGTTGGCATAAGCCTTCTCGAAGTACCGCCATGACGACCGCTCATGCGCATGCACCAGCGGGTTCTCTTTCCTACACTGAAGTAAGATTAAATCAACACACACACATACCATGTGTCCATGTGTACCACGTGTGTGTGTGCGCCTGTGTGTGTGTGCGTGTGTGTGTGTGTGTGTGTGTGTGTGTGTGTGTGTGTGTGTGTGTGTGTGTGTGTGTATCATTGTGTCTTATACATATATATGTTACCGGTCAAACCCGATTTTAGGATGAACTAGTTTCGCCTAGGCCAAACCAGTTCTCTCTACACACGATAGGACGAACCAGTATCGCCTAGGCCAAACTCGTTCATCCTGTTACCGATTGGATAAATCAGTTTAGCCTAGGTCGAATCGGTTTATCCTAGTTAGAATATATCCTACATTGAAATGGGTGTGTAATGTTTGGTATAATAACAATTGCACTAATTTTACTTGAAATAATGTTCATATAATATAATTTTCATATGCTATAATATCAAGTAACCTAAACTCATATGACCTAATGTTTTATATTATATAATTTTCCTTTAATATAATAGAATTTAGTATAACGTTCATTTTATATAATTTTCAATATTTATAATATTCATTTTGTATAACGTTCATTTGATCTAATTTTTTTTTGACCTAAGTTTCATGTTTAATGATCACAGTTCTCACCTAACTCAAATGGCACCAAACCAAACCTTAAAATATTCTATGCATGGTCGAGGGTGGGCTTGGTCGACGGAGCCCCGCTACGCGGGGCTCCTACTTGGGTGGTTTATAAAAAAATAACCACGAAGGGGATGGCGGGGTCTATTCGCTCGCTTCGCTCGCTCACACGACCCCGCCATCCCCTTCTAACCTAACCTATCCGAGTCGGGGTGCCCTAAAGTCCAGATTGCAACCAGTTTCTCCTGGTAACAATAGTTGAGGGTGGGTAAATCGCTCGATCCTTTATTCAGTTTACTTTGAAAAGCTTATAAAAGATACAAACTAAGTGAAATTAGTTCAGACTAGGATGTACCAGTTTATCTTAAAGCATGTAAATTCTAACTCGGATAAACCGATTCGACCTAGGTTAAACTGGTTTATCCAATCGGTAATAGGATGAACGAGTTTGGCCTAGGCGATACTGGTTCGTCCTATCGTGTGTAGAGAGAACTGGTTTGGCCTAGGCGAAACTAGTTCATCCTAAAATCGGGTTCGGCCGGTAACATATATACAAATAAATAAAATTGAAGTGCCTGTGTGCAATGTCGAAATAACAGCTTTTTACTAAATGCGTATGAAAGTATATACGGTTTAATGACAAAAAACATTTTTTTAAATTTGTGTCTGTCTGTCTATCTGTTTGTTCTGGCTAATCTCCGAAACGGCTGGACCGATTGTAATTAAATTTGGTATGAGGATACTTTGTACTCTGGGGAAGGACATAGGTCATTATCGACATGCCACGCGGGCGCAGCCGGGTGCGGCAGCTAGTTAATACTACAAAAAATAAGTTATGGAATCAGGCGTTATTATGCAGTCTGCAGAGTCATCCTCTTGCCTGAAAAAATATGCACATGTAGAAGTTGCGGAATATGCGGATATTATGGTGCGTGTCCAGTATAGGTTTGGGTTGCATGTTGCACCATAATAACCGCATCTTCATACTGCATGCTGCAGACTGTACCCATGTCAGTATCAAGTTATATTGCGAAATTAAAAATAAATATTTTACATAACTAAACATTTAACTAAATATTTTTGAACTAAATCTGTTATAAGAGTTGGTGGTCTTCAGTTTAATTCTGACTGCCGTTAAATGTTACTTGGAGTCGGCAATGAGAGGTTTGTCTTTTCTGTCGTCGTCTGTCAACTGTCACGTTATCATTCACTCCCTTTTCATTCATAGTTATCATCGTTCACTTGATTCATTCATATTTGGATCTTCTAGGTCATAAGTTACTAAAACTTGTTTTAAAATAACTTACTTTTACAGAGCAAGCGTCTCCTTCGCACTGAAAAATCGAATAAAAGTGTGATCATGACATATTTAAATAATTTGACTCGGAGTGACATTACGTATTAGGTCGGGGAAAGTTTTACTGTATTTTATAGGTATAAAGTTGTAGTAAAATCTATTTGGCTGTACTGTTTGTATCTGGCTGGTTTTGATACCATTAAACAGATGATATTTTACAAAAGAAAAATAAAAAGTAAAAACGATTGCCCGCCATTTTTCATTTGTTTTTCTGTCCGCCAAAATGAGTGAATATATATTCGAACGATACGAAGTTTTATTATGAAAACGGGAAAAATGCGACAAAAGCCGCGAAACAAATACGTGACATTAATGGACTTAACGCAGGGTCAGTAAGAATAGCACAAAGTCGGTTGATAGGTTCAAGCGTTTTCAGTCCGAGTATTTTGATGTCAAAGATGAACCTTGCTCTGGTCGCCCTATAACGGATGAAGTCGATGCCATTGTTGAAAAAGTGGAGCTGGATCGGCATATTAGTAGTTACGACATAGCTGAAGAGTTGGGGATTGACCACAAAACAGTATTGACTCATTTGAAAAAGTCTGGGTATATAAAAAAATCTCGATATTTGGGTGCCACACGAGCTCTTAGTCTTGAATTTTTATATAAAATACGAAAGAACTTTTTCCCGACCTAATACATTATTTTATTAATATTTGCATGCCTTTGTTTAAGCTTTATGTGATAAGTGATCTGTTTTTATTTTTACTTTTAATATCTGTTGCATGCTGACAATTTGTGTTCTATGTATTGTACTTATGTTTGAGCAAATTAATGATCTTAATCAATAATAATATAATCTTAATGATAATTAATCTTACATTAAAAGTAGTGATAAACCTTTTTTTTAACTAGGCTAAAACCTTAAAAAAAATACATTACCGCTGCAATACATTCTGCCTTGAAGCACTGAAAACATAGAATAATGTAATATTTAGTCAAAACAAAATACCGGTGAGATTTTGAAAAGCCGGATTAATGGAGTAGGAAATTTTATTTTTCCGATAATATTTAAATAATATATACAGGCTTATATAAGCCAACAGCCTTAAAATAATAATATGTAAATGTATTTAAATAAGGAGGGAAAAGAATCATAGGGCATCAAAAAAATCGTCCGCAGCGCTGTCAATAGGAAAAGTGCCCAAAAGGCTGGCAGCTTTGCTACGTTGTATGGCAATGGTGATTCATTGGCCAAAAAATAGACCATTCCAATCACCAAGTTGTATCATTACTTTCTATTCTATTTTTTATTATGGCAGGCAAAGCCGATGTTCACCATTCCTCCAATGTCCAAAATGAACTGGAAAAGCAAGTGAAAGTTGTTAAAATAAAAAAATATTAATAGACTGATAAAAATCTTCGATGATACAGTTGAACTTAACGTAATCGTTACTTTCATTAAATTAACAAATGACAACAATAAAATGTCACGTCAAAACCACAGACGTGTAGCGGTATCTACATCGCCACATGCGAGCTACACGTCACGCAAAATGCTGCATCTCGCAAGCAGAGTTTACCGCGCAACAGTTGCCCACCAGACACGACACCCGTCTGGTCGGAAGATCCTCCCTTTCCCATAGAGTGAGCTTTACATCCTGCGGGGTAATTACGTAACACACTAACAGTAGGAATGGGTTTCATTTTGGCAGTTCAATAACATTCATTGCGTTATTTACGTTGTTGAGCGGACAAATTTTTCGCACATATGAAGCAATGGATTAGCAATAGGCTTCAAAATGATTCAGATTGTGATAGATAGTGTGTTACGTAATTTGGGTGCTGTTCCTTATACTTCTATAGACGTAATAATATTAGGAACGTCCTACGTTACTAAACAACATAAATTAGCTGTCTGTACTAGTGACGCGCGCGGTTGACATATCCGAACGTATTAAGAGGACCTTTATCAACGCGCGGGGCACCGCCGTGTGCCATTCACTCACCCGGCCTTACTATTACGTGTTAAAGCCATCATTGTTCCGGCGTGAAAGAGAGACGGAGCTATATATGAACAGTAGCAGTATCCCTTTTTCGCAATGGAACCATGATGGTATTAGGACATCATAGTATGGCTACACAGTACATTCGAAATCTTGCTCAGGGCAAAGACGCACGTTCACTTGATTCTGAATCACTTGTGACCTTACATACGTGGTCTCCACCATTTTAAAAAGCCTAAAAGCAGGCCACAGTTTTTATTGACTTATATATTAGTCAACCATATTAAAATATGTGTTTTCATAACCCTATACTGGGTAAGTGTTGAACAGCATTTTGTGTACCTATTTTATTTTGTACTAATCATTAAATCAGCACCCTAATTACGTAACACACTGTCTATCACAATCTGAATCATTTTGAAGCCTATTGCTAATCCATTGCTTCATTTGTTGGAAAAATTTGTCTGCTCAACAACGTAAATAACGCAATGAATGTTGTTGAACTATCAAAATTAAACCTATTGCTACTGTTAGTGTGTTACGTATTTGCCGCTGATTTGGTTTCCGTATGTCCTTATTGGGTAACCACTGGAAATCAGCGCTGTGCTGTGGGTACCCCATAGCACAGCATTATGCTGAGTGGAAGCCTTCTTGTCACAGTCATGACGTGCAGCTGTCGACTATTTCTGTTTTGTGCTCATAATTAAAGGGTGTTTTTTTTTTTTCATAAATTTTCTTTAGCTAATTATATTTTTTGTATGCACCCGTTTCTGTGACAAATAAACCTATTTGTATTTCTTTTCTTTTTACCTAACTAGGTCATCTTAGGGTGTGTGCATATTTGCTAATTACCTCTTATTGTTTTAAATTAGTATGCCTATTGCGTAATTATTATTCATGCAACCTATTTGCCTTTAGTTCTATGCATTTTGATATTACTGTGTATTTCATTCATTCATTCGAAATGTGAAAATTGACCGAGGGTCGACTTAGAGCGGGATGTGAAATTAAACACTGGACTGGTATTAATCGCGTATATATTTAACTTGTACCAAATCACAGTGATCTGTGTATGTACTGCTCACCCCAAAACACAAATTTTAATCTAACCTATACTAGGAGCGGTAACGAAACCATAGCGACTTCTAATTCGACGTCAACGCCATCTATCGAGCTAGTGAGTACTAATTTCCCAGTATTGCAATAATATTGATCGCTATGATGCCGTTTGCTCTTTGATAACCTAAACATACCGCCCACCAAGGACATTATTGCCGAATGTCCTTCAATTACCGCACACCGTACTCAATTATAAAAAAAATGTCTTGAATGCCCTGAAATTTAAACCTTAGTACATCCTTGGTGAGAAGTAATTACAGAAATATTTAAAAAACCCTTGACATATTTAAAGTTTACATCCTTAAAACTAATAAATCAACTCGACATACAGTTAAAACAATAAGTTCGACATGTTGCTGATAATTAATACAATCGTGTTTCAATTACATAATGGTAATACACATAATTTAGACGTAGGTCTTTTTATAATAGACGACTGTGTTCGTAGAGTTACGACACGAGTAAGACCGTCAGAACCAGGATGTTTCTGTTCAATCCTACCTAGTAACCACTTGCCAGGAGGCATATCGTCCTCTTTAACTAGAACTATTTCACCCACAGATGGTTCCGGTATTTTATAATGCCACTTATTTCGTTGCAAAAATTGGTGAAGGTAGTCGTGCGACCAATGTCGCCAGAAATCTTGCATCATTTTCTGATGAAGTTGCCATCGCCTTAAACTATTAACATTTTTCCTTTCATAATTTGAATCGGGCGGTAAAACTAGTGGCTCCCCTATCAGAAAATGCCCAGGTGTTAGTATGGTTAATTTATCCTGATCCTCCACGTACGATAAAGGCCTCGAATTAAGGCATGCCTCAATTTGAGCCAATATTGTGATCATCTCCTCAAAGGTAAGAGTTGAATTTCCTATCACCCTCTTAAGGTGATGCTTAGTGGACTTAATCCCTGCTTCCCACAGACCTCCGAAATTTGGCGAATGAGGTGGGATGAAGTGCCACTCAGTACCATTATTCCCTAATTCTTCTGCTAATTCAGGGTTACAGGCTGACTTTTCTTCATTAAATAAATAAAGTAATTCGCGCGCTGCCCCTACGAAATTAGTCCCATTGTCGCTATATAGTTCTGCACATCGACCACGTCTAGATACAAACCGCTTAAAAGCAGCCAAAAAGCCCCTAGTGCTTAAATCACTGACTGCTTCCAGATGCAGAGCCCTAGTGGCCATACATATAAATAAAGCAATATAGCCCTTGTAGGACTTATTACCTCGACCTTTAGACACCCGAATACTTATCGGACCCGCGTAATCTACTCCGCTACACAAAAAGGGTTTGTTCGGGATTACCCGAGAGGAAGGTAACTGCCCCATAAGTTGAGTCCTTACTTTTGCCGTATATCGGATGCACCTCACACAGCTTCTTACATACTTCTTTGCCAAAGCCTTTACTCCCATGATCCAATACTTGGAGCGTAAGTATGTAATCATTAATTGCGGACCACCGTGCATAGTTTTCTCATGTGCGTCCGCTATCAAAAGATTTGTTAAAAACGATTCCTTTGGTATTAGTATAGGATGCACTCTTTCATAAGCTAATTGTGACATTTCAAGCCGTCCTCCAACTCGAATTATTCCCTTATAATCTAGAAACAAGTTCAATGAATCTAATTTTGCATTTTTTCTCCCTAGCTTATGATCTTTTAATTCCTCCAATTCATTGGTAAATCCTTCTTCTTGACACCTCCTTACACACATTTCTGTTGCATCTTCTAGTTCCAGTTTAGATAATTGTCGTGACCTAGCACCGACACCTATCGCTTTATTTTTTCTTAAATTTAGAAACCTACGACAATAAGACATAACTCTAATCAACTTCGATAACGATGAAAATTTGTCAAAAAATGAAACTTCAAAAATGCTTGTGTGCACCTTAACTTCTTCTAGACGTGTAACAAGATGTTTTGGTCTTTTGTATTCTATTACCGGTTCCCTTAAGAAATTAGGGCCTTCCCACCAAAGCGAAACATCTTTGAGTTCCGATGGAGAAACTCCGCGTGAAGCACAATCTGCTGGATTTTGCTTGGATGCTACATGCGCCCAGTGATGTGTATCCAAAGTGGTCAAAATGTCGGAAACTCTGTTGGCAACAAAAGTTTTCCACCGACTTGGGTGACAATTCAACCAAGCTAACACCACTTCACTGTCTGTCCATGCATGCCAATCAGTCTTTGGTATAGTCATTACCTCGACTACTTCCTCAATCAACTTTGCTGTGAGAACCGCGCCACATAATTCTAACCTCGGGATGGACACCTGTTTAATGGGCGCCACCTTTGTTTTAGATGTGATTAAGGAGATATGAATATTTCCCATGTTATCAATCACTCTAAGATAAACCGCGCCTGCATAAGCGTTTTTTGATGCATCGGAAAATCCATGCAACTCCGTCTTCAAAATATTGGAATCAAGATGTAACCATCGTGGGATTTTAATGTTAACCAGAGAAGTTAAACTATTACGGTAAGTCTCCCATTCTTGTAATAAATTATTTGGAATTTCTTGATCCCATTCCAACCCTGCTAACCATAATTTTTGAATGAACATTTTTGCCAAAATAACGCTTGGTGCTAACCACCCTAATGGATCAAATAAACGTGAAATGTCCGAGATAATTTTTCTTTTTGTTACAGGTCCAGTTTTCGGCGTGAGTTCCAGAGAGTATTGAAAACAATCATCGCGAGCATCCCAGGTAAGTCCTAATATTTTTGTTACTTCGTCTATTTTTATTTTTAATTCTTCATCGTTTCCATCTCTAATTTTATTCAATAATTCCTTGCAATTGCTTTTCCACTTTTGCAATTGAAATCCTCCTTTAGCTAGCACTTGAGATAACTCCGTGTAAATTTTAAACCCATCTTCTATATTTTGAGCTCCTGACATCAAATCATCCATGTAAAATTCATTTAAAATTATGCTAGCTATGCCTGAATTATCCCCGCACTCATCATAGGCTAACTGTTGTAGTGCCCGCACAGCTAAGTATGGAGCCGAGGCCGTACCGAAGGTAACGGTTATCAATTCATACTCCTGTATTTCCTTTTCAGGACTATCTCTCCAAAGTATCCGTTGATATGGCGTATCTTGCCTATCCACTAAAACTTGCCGATACATTTTAACAATATCCGCCACTATACATATCCTATGTGCTCTCCAGCGCATTACAATATGACGGAGTTCGTCTTGCAATGACGGACCAATCATTAGATCATCGTTTAGTGACCTACCATTAGTTCCCTTACAGGAAGCATCAAACACGACACGCACTTTTGTAGTGTCTTTATCCTCACGCACTACTGCGTGATGAGGTAAGTAAACAGCCCTTTTATTATATTTTTCTTGCTCTGTTACTTTTACCATGTGGTTAAGCCTTAAATATTCTTGCATGACATTCGCGTAGTCTGCTTTTAATTTAATGGATTTACTTAACCTTACTTCTAACCCCTTTAATCTTTTTTCAGCAATCACTTTGGATTCACTGCACCTGCCGATCAGGTTTGGTTCGCGTAGCGGTAATTTTACGATGTACCTGCCATCTTTATTTCTTGTAGTAGAAGTTGTAAATAACCTTTCACATTTTGTTTCTTCCTCCGTTAGCATAATTTTTGCTCCAGATGGTTCCTCTAATTCCCAGAATTTTCTCAACAATTCATCATCTTGGACGCTGGCATGCATCACGGTAATTTGTGAGTGAGTATGTGTCCTATTGTCAACTTCGAATGTTCCCGACAATATCCAACCTAAGGTAGTTTCTTGCGCTAAGAGAGTTCCGCTTATATTCTTCTTGACTCCGTTCTGAATGACTTGGCTGTATACATCAGCACCCAATAACATATCAATTTTATTAGGCCTGAAATATTCCGGATCAGCCAAATCATTATCGCTCAAGTCTACCCATTCTACCCGGCTTACTCTTGAAGATGGGAGAAGAGATGTAACCGACTTCAGAACGTAAGCATTGACCTTTATTTGAAAAGAAGGATTAAGTCTCGAACGGAGATTGATTACCACCACAGATGTCGAAGTTGTACCTTTATTTCCACCCACACCTAACACCGTATTTTTTGACCGTATTTTATTTAAACTTAAGTACTGAACCATGGATTCTGTAACAAATGAACCCTGGGATCCCTGATCCAGTAACGCCCTAACCACACGGTAAGTCCCATTCTTCGACTCAGCCTTTACTAAAGCTGTAGTTAATAATACAGTTTTCCTACTGTGTCCTGTCGCAAGACATGAGACTAGTGGTTTATCCTCCGCCTGATTGGCGGTCTTGATCCTCTCATTTTCTATTGATGAGGTTTCCGCGCGAGCAGCACTACTACATTCACCAATATCCGACCCTACAACACCCTGCGGGTGTAACAAAGAATGGTGGCGGCGTTTACACACCTGGCACCTAAGAGTGTTTCTACAATTTTTTGCAGAGTGGTTACTATATAAGCAAATAAAACATAAATTTTTCTCTAGGGCAAACTTACGGCGGGCTTCATTGTTTTCTTTGCTAAACTTAGAACATGAACTAATTTTATGATCCGCTGCGCAATATGCGCATGATACCGTTTTGTTTTTAATTACATACGTTTGTTAATTACATACGTGTTTTTAATTACACACGCGGGGCTTCCAACTGACAAAGACCAGAATAGTGTTGTTCAATACCCTGGTGCGAAGTCGGTTGGAATACGCTAGTGTTGCCTGGAATCCGTTCTATGCAGTTCATTCGCTAAGAGTAGAGAGAATACAAAGAGCATTTACTAAACATCTAGCCTTTATATCCAGAAAAATTAGCCATCGCTGTCCGTATGAGCAGCGCTTACACTTTTTCGATATAAAGACCCTGCGAGACCGTCGCCGTTCGCGTGATTTAATTTTCCTCTACAAAGTTGCAAACGGATTTGTAAAATGTAGCGATCTTGTTGAGCGTATCCAATATTCCGTCCCTTCAAAACCTCCCAGACATCCCATTACCAGGCTGTTTCATATCCCTTTCCGCAAATCCAATCTTGGTCTCAACGCTCCCTTGCTCCGAATGTGCAGAAATTTCAACAGTTTTTGTAAATCATCAGAAACCGACTTACACGGTGTGTCACTTAATAAGTTTAGAAGATCAGTCTGTGAGGTACGGGAGTGCAAACGGTGAATATTCTTAAATATCACTCACACTCATACCCTTTCACCTTCCACCTCTTGTGGTGGCATTTTGTATGTCACTCATTTTTAATTTTCATTTTTAATTTTTAATTTTAATTTCTAATTGCAAGTTATGTTTTTATAAGTTTTATATTTTTTTTTCCGTTTAGTTAATTACGATGTTGTTCTGTGGTGAATGCTGTGTATACCTATAATAGGCTTACATACCAGTACTTTAATTATGTTATTGTTCTGTTTTATTTTTTTTGTATGTACTGCTGTTGGTGTACCAAATAAATAAATAAATAAATAAATAAATAAATACATGAAGTGCCTGAGTAGCCTTTGGGATCCTGGTGTCTGATTTAGTTTCTATGCTTTCTAAACCGCGATATCGGCTCACTAAAAACTCCTTAAATTGATCAAAAGTAGGTAAGTTATCCGTTGGATCCGATGCTACCATTAATTCCCAAGCCCTTCTAGTCTCTCGATCCAATTTAGCACTGACAATGTGTATAATTAGGATATCCCATGATGCCACATCTATTCCCAAATTTTTTATCGAGCCTAGACAGTCGGATGTTGTACTAACGAGTCTTTTTATGTCTGTTGCGGACTCGTTAGTTATACCCTTTTGATTTATGAGACGTTTTAAAATTCCGTTTGCCAGAAATCTTTTGTTATTGTACATAGACTCTAATTTATCCCAACTAGCCTTGTAATTGTCAGATGTCACATCGACATTTCTCAGCAAGTATTCCGCCTCCCCAGTTAAATACCCTTTCAGATAATACAATTTCTGTGCATCATCTAACTTATTATTGTTGTGTATTAAACCTACGAATAAGTCTCGAAATGTCTTCCATTCAATATATTTACCTGAGAACACTGGTATTTTGATTTCTGGCAATCTAAAATTAATCAATTCCTTACTATTACTCGATCCTGGATTACTGTTAGATTCACCAGACTGGACGTTACATTTCGTTATTAATTCCTTTAAATCGCTTTTGAATTGTACATATAATTCTTCAACATCATCATAAACACAATTTTTATAGTAATTCGAACTATGTAAATCTGACTTTTTTATTTCGCTAATTATTGTAACGTGGGTCTTACCAAATAATTGCCACTGTTGTTCTAAACTTTCTAAGCGTGTTTCAAGGTATGACACTGTACGACGATCTTTTGGACATTTTTTGAAATTAATAATAGCCTTGTTCATTTTTGCCTTCACATCTTCTTGGATTTCATTTAATGAATCCATTTTGTAAACAATAATCCAAATTACAAGAAACACAAAGTACTTAGAAATGGCACACACAAATGAAAACAATTACCCCACAATTAACAATCCACACAAAAAAAAAAACAAAATAATTAAAAGGTAGAAGAATTTAAGTATTTGCTAAACTTAATGTCCACTATAAACAATCTTCTTACACTTTTACGTTCCCAAATTTATAAGTCACAGATAAGATTTTAAAATTTTACAAGTCTTTACCGCTTTATTTCTATATAAAGTCGGCACAGAGTTCTCGTCTGAACCACTTTTTCTTTAAAATTTTCCAAGTTCAAAATTACTCAAGAATGTCTAAGTTAGTTTTCTAGTTGCACTTTTTGGAAATCTTCAAATTAAATTCTTCCTGGCAGTAAGATTGGAAATTGTACTCACGATTTTTTCACCAAATTCACTCACTGACACTTACAGCTGACGCCTCGTGACGCTGCGTCGCGATGTAATGCACCACACAAGTGGCGCCCTCTGCTTGTCCACGATCTGCCGTCTTTTTCCTCCCTTGCGCCGTTCCTCCGGTTGTAGCTGCCACCAGTAGTGCTGCACCACGTTCCACTGACTGCTCCCTGCTCCAACCGGTTCCACCTCCAGCTCCTGGCACCTCTCACCTGAAGTACCCCACTTGAAGGGGATGCTCTGGACAGCGATCCACTGCCCAGTAATGACGCGAAGGGTGGTAATCTCTACCACCACCGGAGACCACCAAAAACACTCCCGACCATCCGAGCTTCGAAGGACCATGAAAATTGACCGAGGGTCGACTTAGAGCGGGATGTGAAATTAAACACTGGACTGGTATTAATCGCGTATATATTTAACTTGTACCAAATCACAGTGATCTGTGTATGTACTGCTCACCCCAAAACACAAATTTTAATCTAACCTATACTAGGAGCGGTAACGAAACCATAGCGACTTCTAATTCGACGTCAACGCCATCTATCGAGCTAGTGAGTACTAATTTCCCAGTATTGCAATAATATTGATCGCTATGATGCCGTTTGCTCTTTGATAACCTAAACAAAATGTGAAAGTCATGTCGTGCTTCCCTCTTCCATATGATTGTAAACTCCGTACTGATTTTGACAACCACACACCACGTTAATTAGCGCACTAGTACATCTCTCTTTTTAACCGACGAAAAAGGAAGGAGGTTGTCAAGTCGACCCGTATATATATATATATATATATCTTCTTTATTTATTTTTTTATTTTTGACCACGCATAATTTTTTACAGAGTAGTCAGATTTTGATGATTTTTTTTGCTTATGCTTTGGTATCACAATCAGCGGAGACAACTTTTACTGGCCATCTTGTGACACCGGACGCTACATTTCCAGGGTCCAAAGTTCAGGCTTCTGCTTCTGTTCTTCATCTTTAAAACCAATCCGGAAATATCGGAGGCATCCCGGCGCTGAGTTCTAGTCCACCACCTTCCGGTAAATCTGGGTAAACATGAGCTCCGCGCCGGGTACATATTTTATCCGCGTGGCCATGTCGAGCTCACTACGGGTCTGGCAATTCCACCCGCCGACCGTCACCTTTCCTGGCGTCTGCAGCGTGGCTCACCGCTGCGGTCATCGTCACACCAGGCTCAGCCAGGAGAGTACTGCGCTACTCCCAAAGAAAATTAAAAAAATCTTTTGTGACCATGTTCCTTCCTACCCCCTTCATTTTCTTTTATGAATATATTTTTTATGTTGATAATATACTTAGTCTTATTTCTCTCTCCACCACGTAAAACTCTTCCGTCACCATAGCCATTATGTATATCTATGACTGGTAAACTGACTACCTTTGCTACAAAACAGTGCGAGGAAACTACAATAGCTTCAACCATAGTCTATTGCATTAGCTCATGTGACGTGTTATAACTGCATGTAACTAGATCCGACCGGTTTAAACCAATTATGAGTAGATGACACATGTAGGTGACATTTGAAGGACTGCCTCTTCTCTAAATTGTCAATACTTAACTCAATTTTTAACAGTGTTGTTGACATCTTCAGTACTCATATTTTTTTTAAATAGTTTTCCCCTACCATATTCGGTTGGGTTGGTATTCCTTTTAAATGGGACTGCTGTTGAGTAATTACGTACAGATAGGGAAATTAACTGCTTACCAAATTGACACACTACGCCAATTTGCCGTGTTACCTACAGCATGTATCATAAAGGTGGTGGTGATCTTCAGGGGTGTGGAACAGACCATCGAAGCTGAACAACTTTCTCCATGGGACCAACATTGTAATCGCGGAAAAATGATCCACCATCCCATACAAAACTTCATAAACTTACTCGACCCAAATGTATGAGACTTTGGACTTTTGCACCACGCAACGTAACGCGTGAATGCTTGTTTTAACGTTGCTTGCATGGTATAATAATAGTCTTCGCCAGGTATAGCATTCCGAGATACAGTGGTCACGTGGGTGACCCAAGCCTACGTCATCACCGCTGTGTTACCGGTAGTGTGTAATAGTAACTCCCCAAAGCCTTTATTACCTGTGTGAATCCGATAACACAATGAGCTTATAACTAACAATTACGTTGATAAATGTTTAAATTGAATTGTTTCGTTTGATTAGAAAAACGAAACGACAATTTAAATAACTTATAATATTTTTAACTGAATGGTGACTGAAAATGTTTCCATAATTCGTGTTTTGTTGCAATAAAGTGGCAACTGGATAGTGACGTACGCATGTGTCACTCCCGGAATGCCAAACCTTGTTTTTTAGACCACGGTTGCTTGTAAGTATCTCCGTGTGTATAGAAAACAGTCCAACACACAGAAAATGCATCCACGCGCGTTCATTCAGGTGCGTTGACACGCAACATGCAGCGTTATGCGTGGCAGTGTGTTAATCGCCTTAGACGGTTATAAAAGTCCGGTTTCCGTTGCAAATTCGATGGTAACCCTACCAATGTGCAAGATATGCGGTTGAAGCCAATTACCCGAACATGTCTGTCAATCTGTATTGTTTTATTGTAACACTAGTGGATGTGCTCATTTAATTAATAATTAGCTCCTGTGTCATTCGTAAATGGTTATTAACTGGCATTATTATTTGAGGCTGTAGCTTTGAGAGTAGGTACAATTAGTGAAGGAAATATTGTTTCGCCATAATTATTATTGACTGTGCTCAGAAAGCAGTTTAATAATACAGTCTAAGTTGACAAGTTGACACACCACGCCAATTTGACATGTCATTCAACTGTCAAAGAATGACAGTTGTGATTTGGATTGGATTTGGTTTGGACAATTTAAGTTGGTTAGTATAACTAATGTTTTATGTAGATTCAAAATGGCGGATTGCAAGCCGGTTGCTACAACAATGGAGGTTAGCCTTAAACGTACTTTATTTAGTTACTTGTTCATAATATTATATATTTTAGTGTTAGCTTGGATAATGTACTAGCTTCTGCCCGCGACTTCGTCCGCGTGAAATTTTTTATCCCCCCGACCTATCCCGTCGCATCGTATCGTCTGCCCGCGCTATTACTTCGTTTTTGATTAGCCTTCTTTCTGATTTTATTTTTATTTTTGCTCGGCTTTTAAGGGTTCTAGCGTGATGTTAAATAGCATATAGACTTCATCAAGAATTGGGCTATCAAAAACAAAATGAACTTTTCAAATCCGCCTGGTAGTTCCAGAGATTAGCGCGTTCAAATAAGCAAAAAAATAAATAAACTATTCAGCCTTATTATTAGTTTAGATTTAAGTTGCTACTCAATTTGCTAAATAATTAATTTGCCTGACTTTACAAGGACCAAAGTAACTGCAAATACTTTATTTTAATGGCATGTGTTTTGTTTTTTTATTCCTATGTTTTAGCTATTGAACTGTGCACGAATATGGTAAAGTACTATAAAAATATTTTGGTACCTAAATGAAGACAATGATTTAGCCAATGTCACGTTTAAAAGGGCGGCGTTGTAAAACATCATGCTGAGTGGAAGCCTTCTTGTCACAGTCATGACGTGCAGCTGCCGACTATTTCTGTTCTGTGCTCTTGATTATAAGAAGATCTATTTTGTTATATTTTTCTGTTTTCTAATCGAGTAAATATCTTTTTGTATGCAGGTGTTTCTGTGGCGAAAAAAACAATTTTTCTTTTTTTGTTTCTTTCTTTCTAAACATTTGTGACGTCACAGAAATTGTATTGACAAAACAAGATGGCGGCGTTCGTTCCAATTTTGGCCTCATGCTAAATTAACCTTGCATTGTCATTGCCAGTAGTTTGAACTTAGCTGTCAGTCCATATAACGTGCGTCGCGCGTCGCTACGATAAACGCTTTGAATCTTAAACTCCGCTATTTGGCCGAGCGAACGCGAAGCGGCTCCGTTTCAGCTTGCGCAAAAATGCTTTTGTATGTCCGGATGTCCGGCTGTTCTCCTCTACAGGTCACATTTTTCAACCGATATAGAATTTTATAGTCGATTCAGTTTTTCGAAAATTTTCATAATGGCGGAGATACGTGGGTTGCAAATGTAAAAAAAAAAAAACATATTTCAGCCATTTCGCGCTCTTTGCGCGCGCTTTTTGTTTTAAGGATTTTGTTTTACGGTGTGCGTTGAACATTTATTCATTTTTAAGCTGTGCAAAGACAGACTCGCGAGGTCTACAGCTCACAGAGCCACTACTTCAAAGTTGTGTTATTTACTTACCAATCCCTGACACTTGGCCCCTTTACACTGTGAAATAAAATAATATAAATAGTATTTACAAAATGAACAATTAATGTTGGCGATTTTTATAAAAAGCTGTACTTCTATTCAGTAAATTACACTCATTTGCTTTTTATGTTAGGTTATTCACTTAGGGGATAAAGCAGTGTCTTATGTCACAGGCCTTTTATTGAATCCCGAGCGTGACAAGGAATTCTATTGCTCCCGAGCGTGACAAGGGATTCTAGTGCTCCCGACCGCAGCGAGGGAGTTCAGAGTTAACTCCTGAGAGCGTCGAAGTTAAGACCAGAATCCTGAGTGCAGTGAGAGATTTAAGCTTGTCTAAGACATCCTTATCCCCGAGGAGAATACTCTACTTTTCACACCTTCTGCGAGGTAATAAAAACTTTTTTTTTTTCATATTATTTTTTGTTGAGGTTCCAAATTAAAATCACATTACCTGACCAGCATATTTTAATTAAATCCAGTACAATATTATTACCCGGCGGAGACCCCAGCGCTATAAGAACTAACTTTAGGTTAGATTTGCATGACATAAAATTTGACATTATCGAGTAGGTGGTGTGAAAAGTAAATTTAAGTAATCGATAGATGTACTTGACCACGACTTACCACAGCTGCAGAATCTGCACCGCGTGTCTATAGCATTTTCAAATAATTATTTGTTAGAAGTAGTGAAATAAAGAATAAGTAAAATCGGGGAAATTAATTGTTAAGCAAAGTGAGTACGTAAGTCACGTAGTAAGTGAGCGTAAGTGAGTACGTGTGAGTCGTACGTGAAGTGAGTAGTGACCCTATGTGGAGCGACGTCCAAAGTCAAATCATTTGTTTCAAGTAGCACTTTTAACCATCATTTACTAACGAACGTCTATCATTCTTTGACAGTTGTATGCGATGGCTATAACACGTCAAATTGACGTAGGTGTCAATTTGCTTAACAATTAATTTCCCTTTTACTGACTGACTGTAATCTAGTGACTAAGTAACTTCTTACATACCGAAGCTTTGCATTTATTTGCACTGCACTGGAAATCATTTAAATTATATTATTAATAGTAGTATAGTGTCTGTGTAGTTATTAGTTTAATTCATGTGCCATGGTGGCGATTCTTTTGTCACAAAATTCTCTAAACTAGACTAAAAATCACTAAAATTTAGTTTATTCCTGTCAAACGACGATTTCCCGTTCTGAAATACACTAAAATGACACAACGTATCTATATTTTAGTTTGACAGCACTAAGATGGATGGATGGATTTTGCTATTCTGACTTTGACGTTTTTCACCTATAATTTTGGTTGCCTAACTAAATTAAAAAAATAATCAAAAAAATATAATAATTAATGATTAAATCTGGCTATTTTTAATCGCGATTAAAGAGGTGTGGAATAAAATTAGTTGTCATGAACTAAAATCCACCACAATACCTCGACTTCAGGAGCAAAAACAGTAAATACTGTATCTTTTTTTATTTTGCTTATATCTCGAAAATAGGGTGCCGTATCGCAAAAATAATGAAAATTTTGACCCCTTTTACAAAACCCTAAAAACCCCCAAAACTCTACATGTAGGTAATAATGTTTAATATTTTCCATACAAAAAGTGAAAAATCCATATAAAATACGTCGAGGCTAACATCAAACCTACGGCTCTAGAAAAAATTCACGGGGTAGGACAAACAAGTACCACGTGGAGTCACGATTGTCAAATTAAATTTTAGTTGCGTCAAAATTAATTTTAAATTTAGAGATATTTCTTCGCAGAATGGCCTTAAGATTCTCATAGCCAAAAGTAAGGGATTTTAGTGATATTTAGTTCGGTGTACAAGAGAATCGGCACCAATCTTTAAATTTCTTTTGTTTCTCGTTTTAAAAATGACTTCGTCAAAAAAGACAAATCAAGTCGAATTCAAATCAAATCAAATTTAGAATAGATGATAGAATCAAAACATTTTGTAAATACACCCATCAAAAGAGTCGAGGGATCAACGTATTTAAAAATAATATTTTATTGCCCTATTGAAATTAAATAAAAATGTATATTTAGAATTTTAGATTGATTCAATTAAATGTGTTCGTATGCGTAGATCGACGAAGTACTCTCTGCTTTTGCGTGACTTAATAAAGACTTCTCACGATTTTTGCGTATGCTGGATTTTTCACCTTAGTTAATTCTGACATTAAAATGTGATAAAAAGATAAAAATAAAAGGTTTTAAAGGTTTTTATTGCGTAAAATAAACAATTAGTAGTATGTATTTCCGCCGTTAACGCGTATACCACAATCGCAGCGATTCGGCATACTAAACATGTGTTCATACAAATCACGTTGTGCAATGGCCGCCTACGTCCGTTGTATCAGGCGAAAAAGATTTTCTGGTGTGTGTACGCCATCCATATTTGGCTTAGCTCTTCTTTGAAGCATATCCTATGCGTGCTCAATGGGATTCAAGTCTGGCGATTGAGCAGGCCATGGCAGGACTTTGATATTAGCTGCGGCAAGTGTGTTTGCAACGACTTTGGCAGTGTGTGGACGTGCATTATCATGCATAAGCAGAAATGAAGCACCAAATAGGGTCCGCAAAAGAATGACAACATCTGCTACAATCGTTTTAGCGTAAATCTGTCCTTTGAGATTGCCTCTGATTCAAATCAGTTTGATTCTTCCGGCGATCCAAATACCCGCCCATATCATGATGGTTCCACCACTGTATGCATGAACTTCCTAGCATGATTTTAAACGTCCTTGTCGCCCAGGGGTCCTACAATACCATGTACGTCTAGTATCTGGCCTCATACTAAAGCGAGATTCGTCAGAAAAACACACAAAACGTCACTCTTCTTCTGCCCAATTTCTGTGTTCATGAGCCCATTGTAAACGGGCTTTCTGATTGCGGGGCTCAATAGGTGGTACACGTAGCGGCCTTCGAGAACGGAGCTTGAGTCCATGCAAGCGATTTCTTATGGTTTGATCGCTTATCAATATCTCTGAAGAGCTATGAAGCCTCGTAACCGACATCATCGCGGTCATTATACGATTTCGTCGAGCAGTAATTTGTATGTAACGATCTTGTCTGCGTGTAGTGATGCGAGCTCGTCCTCCATGTCGCTCTGCCACGCTGGAAGTGATGCGTTAACGTGTCCAAAGTCGACTTATAACACTCTGCGTAGTGCCCAGAGCGATTGACACAGCACGTTGCCGAGAACCAGCTTCCAACATTCCCACGGCTCTGATCATTTCTTCTCGGCTCAAATGATGTCTTCTCTCCATAATCACGTTCTTTTGTATTGATGCCACTCAGAAGTATAGCAGAAATTTTACTAATTTGGCCTCAAACCCGTTCCAGGAGTATATAGGAATACGACTTGACAAAACATTTTCATTTTTTGACCGAAATTCAAAAACTATTCTCTTTTAAAATGACGAAATTTACTAAAAAAGTATCCATAGGTGTTACAAAAATATGTATAATTGAAACCTGATTTTTTCTGACCTAGCAAAAACGTTCTTGATCACTCGACACCTTTGATGTGGGTATATTCTCTAGTTACTAGTAGGTGTAGTTTGAATTTTATACGTAAAAAAAGCCTTGAACATTAACAAGTAAATGCGCAATAAAAAGAGTCGCGTCGCGCTGCCGCGTCCCGCCTGTCTGCAGACAGGCGGGACGCGGCAGCGCGACGCGACTCTTGTAGAACAACTTCCATGAAATTTTCATAGAAAATTTTCTACTAGATTCGTGTCGCATCTGTTTGGGGGAGCCTTTAGAGTTTTCATATTTAAAGTTTTACTTACAGCTGCTGAGCCTTGGCGACCTAAACACTAGTTAAAAAAAAAAACAATGAATGATTATGAGGCTTTCGGCCAAAGAGCACAGACTCACCGCACCGGCAGTGTGTAGGCACGGCAGTGCCATACAGCCGATGAATCATGGCCGGTCCGAAATTTGCGCACGAGGTTGCACAATAACATTTTTTAGGAACCAAATGGTGACATGAGGCGAGTATGAGTGAGAGAACATGCGCGAAAGTTCGGAGAGCCTATGTTCAGACCAGCCATGATTCATCGGTCGTATTGTATTAACAAATTTCGTGGCGCTGAAATCGCGTTGAGCGCACAACTTTTTGTCATGAACCGCCTTCAAAGTCGTCAGTTTCTATACGTCATTTGGGCCGTAGTAGGAGTAAACGGTAACACGATTGATTTCTAGAGAGAGTGTTGATAATGCCACCTCATGCAGCGGCCACCGAGGCGTCCCTGTGCTTTGTAGTTTACGGTTGACAAGACAGTTCAAATTCCATGAAAAGGAGTTAAGGCTCCCACAAACAGGCGCAACGTGACCGCGCGATGCGACAGCGTGACGCAACTCTAGTAGAACAATTTCTATGAAAACATCATGGAAATTGTTCTACAAAAGTTGCGTCGCGCGTGTCTGCGGGGGCCTTAAATTGTTGGTGCCAGAGTAGTGGCTTTTCTATTTTGGTAAACGAAAGAAAAACTAAAAGCAAGAAACGAAAATAAAATTACAAAATTAACGTAAATATATTAATATAATCAAGAAATATTTGCTACTTACTTCAACCTCGCATTTTGGGGTGAAACACTGTAAATAAAAGCATATTATCAAAATTATTGACATGAAAAGGAACAGGACCAATAAAAAAAGGACCAAGGGTTGTAAAGCACGTAATTTTCCTACTGCAAGGAAACAGGTTTGCTCTCTGTGAGAGGGAGTGGGCCGTAATCCACCACGCGGGGCCAGAGCAGGTTAACGAATGTCACATGTCTTCGAATTTTTGGTTCATGGACGTGCCGGTTCCCTCACGATGTTTTCCTTCACCGTTTTTGAGACGGGGTTTATAAAACTTAACGTATTTTAGAGAAATTAATTATTCTGGCAATAATTACTAACTATCTTACTGGCTCCCCCCGCATTACATGGGACTTTAACATAACTGGTGAACTGTGGGTGTACTTTAAAGGTAGACCTCTGCCTAACCCTTTGG
The DNA here is from genome assembly GCA_917490735.1 of Dryobotodes eremita. Taxonomy (NCBI): domain Eukaryota; kingdom Metazoa; phylum Arthropoda; class Insecta; order Lepidoptera; family Noctuidae; genus Dryobotodes; species Dryobotodes eremita. The sequence goes on from OU823267.1 coordinate 11,442,032, forward strand.
GGATTACAAGCGTGTAATATTGTGTGTTAATTATATTTTAACTAATTACCTTTTTAACGCAGTGATTATCGAATTTGGTATTTTTGTGGTCGTGCTGCTTCGATACTGATCCTGAGTGGTGATGGCGGCCCCCTCTCAGATAATTTTGCTCAACTACTGCTGTCTGACTTGATTTCGGATAGTAATCCTAAAATAAAAAATATAAGGAGAGTATAAACAAAGAAAGATGGAAAGAAAGAATAAAGTTTATTTGGACACAGATCGTAAAACACAAATAAAAAAGTGAAAATAATGTTCAATGTTGCCTCACGGCTGCGCCAAAAAGGGTAATTTCAGCATTAATGCCAAACAGATGCTGTCAGACGCTAGTTTTCTAGGGGTTGATTCATAAACGTTGCTTAAAGTTAAGTAATGATTAGCGACTGTTTAACCATACATTTTTGAAGTTTAAAAGTCATTTAACTTTAAGCAAAGTTTATGAATAAACCCCCTAATGTAAAGGTTCAAGGGACAAGCGACGGGGAGTACAAACAGTTTCAACGTACCTAATACATAATTTTTATACTTATAAGTAATTCATGTAACTAGTAATCACATCGACAACTAACTTAACTAGTAATTAAAGACAAACCGTTACTAAACGAAAATGTAAAATTTTACACAGGATATTAAATAAAATAAATGCACGACTTTTTTGCAATAGAACTTATTTTATAGTGTAAATAAATACCCATCATTATGACCTCAAACATGGCTCAAAGCACCATAATCTTAAATTCTATTGCAAAAAGCTGTGTATTTCTTTTTATTTAAGCTCCTGGGTAAAATATATTTTCGTTTAGTAACGGTTTTTCTTTATAGGTGCGAAATGTAATTACAAAAACAAAACAACAGGAACTGTCTCAGCAAAACGCAAACCTTTTTCTAACCGCTTCCGCCATGTTCAGCTCGGCGAATAAGGGTGAGTCGAAGCTTCTAGAACATTCTAGAAGCTTCCCGAAAATCAGACGACGCGCGCCTTGTTTTGTCATAAGCCGTCTGATATCCGTCAACAGGGTCGCGCACCGCGAAAGCGAACCCTTGGTATACAATTTATGAACGTTCTATCTTCGCCCCGAACTCTAATGTTTTTATAAATATGACGGAAAAGCGACGTCTCTCTCGTTATTATCAGCCATATTAAACTACTCTGGGCGTACTTTGGGTAATGTAGATTATTGCGTAATAGAAAAACCGTTTGCAATTCAAATCAAATTATAATTTACGATGAAATTAATCACACTAGCGAATCACACACTGTAGGTACACGACACAACTATACGGAACGTGCGCCAGTTTCTAAACGTGTTCACTGCTTAACCGCCAACAGCAAACTACCTTTACTCTGGTCAAGCGTTATGTTATAGACTCTGTCTAGCGCCACCTGGTGGCGCTGGCGTCCCGGTTTGTCAAAGTCAAACGTTTGATTTAACGTATCTCCGACAAATACATATATATGTGTTATTATGTTAATAAAGCATTTACAGTACATGTGTGTGTGTTAAAAGAGTGAGTTATCGATCGTTTTTATTGTGGCAAATGGCGAATCTTTGAGCCAACAAGATCTGAAATACTCTTATTCAATTCAATTCAATTCAAATATTTATTTCAGATAAACATCCATATAGTGTTAGTAGCAGTATAGCGTAGCCTAATGTTAGTAATAAATTAAATTAATAATAATAAACAACCAATGTACCATTGAACAGTTCGTTCAATGGTACACTAATGTGTCTGAATACATATCCACCGCTGTAAGAGGGGAGAATCCCACCGGTCTGAAAACACATTCAGGATGCCATTGGAGCAGGAGCGCAAGCGCGCCGTCATGGATGCGCATCGCTTCCGCATGATCGCGGCGAACCCGTCGACCCGTCGACTTATACCATCGACATGAAGAAGAAGAAGGTCGTGGCAGTATAATTACTTGTCTTTTCATATACGCCAAGACAAATTCCATGATTTATATATCTGATATTTTGTCACGAAACCATCAAAGTAAGTGCTTATCAGATGGAAACCTGATCAAAGATTACATGGTTTCAGAAATACACAATTACAGTAAATAACTACCTACCTATATAAACCCATTATTTTTTTATTAGCCTGTACTGTTTTGATTAATATATACTTTTATTTTAATAATGTAGAATATACAAAACAGGAAAGCTTATGGCCGTGTCCTAACCAAAGCAACTGTCGTGCGACAGAGGGTGCCTCCCGGGTTTCTAAACGAATAAGTGACGTATGAACGTGACCATCGCGTCGTACGTACCGATCGCCAAAGTCAAAGAGAAATCATTTATTTTAAATAGGCACATAAAAGGCATCTTTGAACGTCAAAATTTTACAAGAAAATAGAATTGATTCTAGTTGCCCCTTCCAAAAGGTAGTTTCATATGGAGAAGAATGGGCAAGAATCTCCACCGTTAGTTGCGCCTAAGTCAGGATGCGGGATAAAAACTAAAACAAGCCTAAAACATGGTGTGGAATCATATTAGCAGTTAAACAAAAATTCTGACCAATACGATAGAAGACGCGCAAATGTGTGTCGTAGGCCACGTCTTAACCAAAAGCGATAATTTCTATGAATTTTGACGTATGACAAACGCGACTTGATTGATCGCGCGACTGTGTAATATTCATACAAAAGAGCGCGATCATCGCTTTGAAATCACAGAAAAAGTATGACGACTCTTGAACTGCCATCACAGTATCATAATACAAACTAAATTATGTCTCAGAAAGAAGAGATCTGTTGATGTTAATATTTTGCAGAAATATTCATAGTTTTTAGGAAAAGAAATCACGAGGAACGAATTGGTTTCCTAACCTTACCTCTTTAAACTTTGGCTTTGGTGTCTGTCATAAAAAATACTGATTAAAATGAAATACGAATGCATTGTTCATTGAAGGAACACCACAATGATTCAGGATTACCCTTACCTCTCTGGTCTGTTCTGGTTTAAACTCCTTTGGCTTGCTCTGCACTGGGATCTTTGGCATCCCAATTGTTAATGACTCCTCTTTCTGTTTCCGATCTTTCTTATTTTGCTTTTCTTTCCTTAGCTCTTCTTTCAATTGCTGTATTACCTTCTGTGAATTCTTTTCTGCTTTCGTTAGCTCTTCCAAATCCAAGGGAACTTCCTCTGACTGCAACATATCTAAATTTTTCGCCTGTCTAGTTTTTTGTTCCGCCTCCGGAAATTTTTCCTTTTTCCTAGGTCGTGTCTCTACTGCTGCTTGCCATTGCTTAATCCCGGGGGACTTTGGTTGTTGTATCCGAGACTTAATTTCTTTCAAGAAATTTTCTGTATAGATGTCTGAAACATCAAATGTTTTCCTATCTGTAATTTCAAACGCTTTTCGTGGCGCGAATCTTTTAAACGATCTGGGCCATGTCCCCGATTTCCTTGGTCTGTATATAATTCTTGGCTCACTATAAAACTGACAAAATACAAAATTGAAATGATACGTTGCGAATATTAATACGATGATTAATTTGAGCGTTTTAGACATTTTGACGTCAATAATGCTTCGACATGTCCAGTACACTGAATTGATTTCGTTAGCTGTCTATTTCATGGTAAGAAAATTGATTATCTTTCATTTAGAGTTCGTGAAATTTAATTACATCTTGTCTATGCATTATGTATGTACTAATTTTGTTAGGAATATTTCCTTAGAAGTTTAAATAAGACTAATTATGAGATAAGTACATAAGAGGAAGTTTGAAAGTGGCACCGGTGATTGAAAATTTGTGTGGGAATCGGTTGTCATGGTACGGGCATGTGATGCGGAGGAGTGAGGAAAATGTCGTGAGGAAAGTTTTCAGTATGACTTTCGATGGTTTTAAGAGTAGGGAAAGACCAAAGAAACGATTGATGAAAGATGATATGGCTAGAAAGGAAGTCACAGCCAAGCAGACGACTAATGGAGAAATATGGAAGAAAAAGATATGTTGTGCCGACCCCAAATAAATTGGAATAAATGCTGGTGAATAACAAAAATCTACCGGATTTTTTCAGATATTTTTAAGTAATTAAATATTTCAGATATCTTCAGATCAGATTTTTTTTTAAATATTTCCCTTGCTTCGCACGGGCGTAATGTAGCGATATGCCAAAACATCGATATTTGTGGGGTAAATCTAAGTTATTATACAGAGTAGCGATTAGGTTATCAATTAATTTATACCACGTGTACTACATTGTATACTTAGATGATATACAAAATTTAAATGAAATCCATTCACAAAAAAATCTGCTGTTTCATACATTTTGTCGAGCTACGTGTAACAAAATGTATGAAACAGCAGATTTTTTTATGAATGGATTTCATTCAAATTTTGTGTACCGTCTAAGTATACAGTGTAGTATACGTGGTATAATTTAATGTAATAAGATCTGTGCCACTTTGTATAAATGTATTGTAAACATAAACCTTCCGAAATAAATTCTCTAAATGATGGTGACAACCAAAATCCATTGTGTACCTAATTTAGAAGAACTAAACAAAGGTAGAAAACCTCGAAAAGTAACTGTTTAATACTATGTATAATTATATAGATATAGTATACAGTTGAGTCCATTAAAATAGCCTCAAGGATTCAAGGAGTCATGTTCGTGAACGGGCGCCGTCAGTTGAGACTGGTCATCTCTTAACTGCCACGGCTTATTTTTATTATTAATCTTATATTTTGAATTGTTTCTTTATATATTTTTTCATTGTTCTCGCATATAGAAGCAACAAGAATAATGTACCCAGGATTTTGTAATATCTTGATTTAAAAAGAGTGTCCTTGGAGTTTCTTGCCCGTTCTTCTCCACAGAGATCTACGTTTTGGAATGGGCAACTAGCTTCAACTTTCTGACTAACTGACAGACTCTTTGACAATTCAAAAGTGCTTGTAAATGGTTTAATTGAAATAAATGCTTTGAGTTTGAGTTGAATAAACGATTTTGATTTGATTTGAGTTTGAGTCCTCAAACGTTCAATTAGGGAAATTAATGCTTAAGCAAAAGACTACGTAATTTTGCCGTATTATAGCCATTTCATACAACTGTCAAACAAAGACAGTTGTGATTTGAATATATGGACAATTTAAGTTGGTATTCAATTTGCTAACCGATTTTCCCTGACTTCACGTCTACTACCCATCCTTGGCCCCGCTACCATCTTTCTCATTAACTTATACCTTCACGATTGCATCGGCAATTCCTATAATTACTGTTCAGGATATTACAGCAGAAAAGACATTTGTATGTTAAAATAAAGATTATCGACGGAATATTCAGAGCTGAAGGTACCAGTCCCTCCGCCGAAGAGGAAGCGATTAGGAATCAACGACTTTCTCGCTCAAAAAACGTTCAAAAGTTTGGAGGTCCCGTGTAAGTAAAAGAGATACTACCTACTACTAGTACCTGCTACGCTTTGGAATGGGCAACTAGCTTCATCTTTCTGACTGACCGACCCCTTGACAATTCAAAAGTGCCTGTAATTGGTTTATTTGAAATAAATGCTTTGAATTTTGAATTTTGAAAGATACATATATTAATAGTTGATCGCTGACTGTTCAGTGTTCATACCGCCGGCGAGTACTAGTTTGTCGCAGCGACAAGAGCTATCAAAGAGAGTACTCGCTCAGCGACGCTCGCTTGGCGGGCAGAACACTCGCTGCGAGACTCACGCTTGGTACATATGCATACCAGCGAGTGATCTTCGCCATCGCGCACTCATTGCTTGTTGCTTTCTCGCTCTACTCGCTTCTCGTTAATCGCCGGCAGAGGGACAGGTGTAAGCTTAAATGTTATAGGAGCAAGGCACATAACACGTGCAACTCGGCAGAACTAAACACATTACCACAATATATTCAACGCTAGATATCTCCCATATTGTGCTTAGTGCGTTATAGAGTTTGCTAAGTACTTGCTCTATTACTTGTAAGGTTGTAACAAACAGGGCTTATACAGGTATCAAGGGAGCCGTTGGCAGCGATATTACAAAGGAAATGTAGTTTTTAACACACATTCAGCGTTTATCAGAAATGTGTGGTTAAATTTTTGGGTGTGATAATCAGCGGTCTCATACGTTTGGGTCGAGTAGGTTTTGAAGTTTTGTATGGGACAGTTCATAATTTTTTCGCGATTACGATGTCGGTCCCATAAAAAAAGTTTTTCAGTTTGATGGTCGCCCTTAAATTTGACCTCACCTTTCTGATACCCGCTGTATAAAAACAGTAAAGAAGTTCAATGGGTTGAGTGCCTAGCTTTTTAGTGTTAGTTTCTACATTGGTAATATTACGATAATGTATTGGAACGAAGTTCCTTATCGCACTGTACGGACTTGGCGGATGGACCCGGGCTTTTTTTATTTTGGGTGGGAAATCATCAAATGACCTCTCCCGCTCTGGGCGGAGCGGGAGGGCGTGTCAGACTCTTACTGACTAAAACCCACCCGTGTTCCTTCAGTTGCCTGCGCCAGGGCCACGGTAACTCTTTCCAACAATCTACGACGGCATTGGCCCTTTCAGACCCCGTCAGTGATGTTGACATCTCTTTGAGGCGCGCGTGGAACACGACGCGCTGTCGACCCGGGCCTGGTCCTTACCGGACGGCGAGCTGCCCATAGCTCGCCGTCCGCAAGCCCGTGCCTACGGTGGCCGGAAGTTGGCAATCGACTCCCGACGCCCAGGGTGTCTCCTCCTGCGGCGACTAGGGGCGTGAGGGCGCAACGATTGTCTCTACCTCACGCGCTCCGCCTCCTCCTTCGCGAGCATTACTGCTTCGCAGAAGAAGGTAACGGCTTCCCATTCCCTCTTGCTCCGTACCATGGTCTGAACAAGGGCCGGACGCGAGAGATCGCCGCCGCCGATCGCCGCCACGAGGACACGGCGGTGCTCCGCCCAAGCCGGGCAGACCTCCACCGTATGCTCCACCGTGTCCTCCGGGCCGTGACCACACTGACATCTTTATAGTATTTTTTTTATTTTTGTAATTCCAACTATCTGCCACATATTTTAGATTTTTTATGTTGAATTGTAAACCTTTGCAAGCCCACGCGACGGTAAAACATGGAGAACTTCATTATATAAACACCTATGTACTTACTTACCCATGTTTGCAAAGAAATAAATGATTTGATTTGATTTAAAATATACTACGAAAGAAACTTCGTTCCAACCGAACGTTTCACGAGACTGACGCTTTTTTTAAAACTTTATTGTGACACGTGATTGTTAATATACCAAGATAAGTATAATTATGTAGATTTGAGTCTATTGGTAACTAAAACGAAGAGTTACTTAATATAGGAACCCGACATCTTCTCCCAAATATCTACATAAATAGTAAGTTACAGTACAGCTTCTACAATTAGTAGTGATGTAATTGTTCTCGCGAGATGTCGCTTGTGATGCGAGCGCTTGACAACAACACTGCCTCGAGGAAATTGAACTGGTAAACTGGGGGGCGTTTACACGTCACGACTTTTAAAATGTGATGGTTACGACCGGAGTTACAGTACACCTTTTGTGATACTGAATTTTGTGGAAGATGTTTTTTTAAAGGGAGCCCGTTAATAGTAGACGTTGTTTTGAAAGCATGTTCCAACCTTTTTTATTATTATTCCTCCTTTATTATTCTGTTTTTATTAACTTGCTAGGTTCGTTAGGGAGTTGTATTGATGATCGCACTAATGATAAGGTATAATTCTGTAAATGTATCTTACGGTCGCAAATCATATTTTGACCAATAAACAACCATATTTTTTAGCAACCTGAAAATTGCAAAAAAGCGTAAGAAAATTTGAATTTCGCGGGCTTCCTTGGCTTGGCGCTTTCGCTTTTAAGATGTCTCAAGCTTTTAAGTAAATATGAAAGTTCCTCATTATGTTTACTTAATTTTTTGTGCCTATACCTTTTTGGATCTAAGCAGTCAATCATGGGTCATGAACTCATGCCATATACAGGATGGATTTATGAGATGGGGCAATAAGGGCACCTGCCCTTATTGCACTTATTGCCCTTATTGGCTACTTAAATCGTTGTCTCTACAAGAAAACGGTCTTAAGAGACTGTTCTTAACTTTTTGAATAATGTTGAGCTACATTCACTGATTTTGAAAAAGAATGTACAGTCAGCAAGAAAATAGGCAAATTTCACACAAAAAAATCTTAAATCTATCCTGTTTCTTATAAGGATCATAAACTCTACTGGACCAACTGAGGTTTGGGTACTAGAAAAGTCAGAAATCGCAAAAAAACTTCCCATACATTTCGTAGGAAATGAGACTGAGGTGTGAGAGAACACGATATACCAGCGTATGCAGTAGTCGAATTATTCCATTACTTCACTGGGCTGATTAGGGAATGAATATAGCAGGTAGTTACGGATTTAACCTTTTAAATGATTATCATCCCGCTATACTTTTAAGGAGGTATGCATTCAATCATGACATATAAAAGAACGGCTATTTTAGTCAACTTTCAATAACGCAAATAGAAAGCTTTGCGGTTCGACGACTGCTTTGCAAACCTATGTTCGATTCCCAACAATTGATTTATTTTCTGCTCCCTTTTTTACATTTTCATATATTATTATACAGGCTGGCAGGGACATCGACGGGCAACCTAATACCATAGATTCAGTACAAAATTCTGAACCCACCAGCGTTGAAATTTTTTGTCGGTTTAAAAAAAAATGCTATTCCATACATTTTGACCGCGTAGGTATTGCTCTTTTCTATGAAACAGCAGATTTTTTTTTTGATAACCGACGAAGTATGTCTACGGTAGGGGGTCTAGAATCATGTGCTGAATTCAGGGTTACCATGGTGCCACGGCTGCCACCCTGTGTTATGATAAGTTCGAAAAACATAAAGTTTAGGCCTCTTCTGTTATCTTTGATTATAATAAAAATAAATATATATGGTTAGGCGACTGTTAATGTGAAATCCCGCGTGTTTACAACTACTGTTCTACTGTTCTACTGTTCTATTACTTTAGTGATAGCTGTTCGTCAGGAATAATCTGTAAGAAAGCATCAGTCCGTGTATCAGTGTTGTGCCATTAGGTAGTATATACATTAACGCAGGCGTTCATTAATTCACTAAAACCTAAAAACTACGCAAGCAATGGGAAATTACTGAGTTACTGAAGGCTGCCGGTGTCGACTTCAGGACGAGCTGCTTCTCACACGGACAACTGTACGTCGCTTGCTCCCGCGTCAACAGTCCTGACTCTCTTCATATTTTGGGCCGCTCAGACCAAAACTACAAACGCAGTATACGGGAAAGATTTATAAAAATATGGCTGTTATTTTAGGAAATGCTGGTGTATTACGACTTCCACGCGTACGAAGTCACGGGCCGAAGCTAGTCATAAATGAAAGTACCTATTTTCTAAAATAATGCTCACTACTCAAAATAAACCATATAAATTTTCAGTCCAATATAATTCTGAAGAGTTAATACTGTTCAAGATTCTGTTTACATTGATTAGAAGACTTTGGAACTAACTTCAGAGATACAAAATTGTTTGATAAGGCTCAGGAAATTCCTTTACGTTGAATTAATTCCTTACAAAATGCAAATAGACAAGAAACTTTATGAAATTATGATACAATATGTAAAATTGTCTTATGGAAGTCGCTTTAGCGTTATTTTGTGACGTCGTGTGTTTAAATTAGTTTAATTAAAGCAGATACAGTCCGCGAGATCTAAGCTGAGCGTTGCATTTGTGTGAGTGCACATATAGATAGTGTAGGTGTGACGTCGGCCTAGAGCAGGACGCGTCCTTTGCTTGGTTTAAACCGGTTTATACTGCTTTTTGGCAATCGGCCTGAGGCGCGGTGCGTCCCTCGCGCGACGCAACTCCGCCGCGCACCTCACACAGATGCAAACACTCACACAAATGCAAAGCTCAGCTTAGACCTCGCGGGCTGTACCTAATTAGCAGTACGTTCTGTAAAGTTCATTTCGATATCACTCAAGTGACTGCACACAGTTCGAAAACGGAACTCATTTCTATCGCTGAAAACCAGCGCTGGGGCTCTGTCTCGCATAGGGTTGTAGCATTATGCTGAGCGATTGCCGTTTTGCGTGAATGTGACGCATATTTTCCCCCAACTCGTTCCTTTTTGTGTTTGTGTGTTTTTTCTTTGCGTCATGTTTACCGCAAATAAATGTATTTTCTTCTTTCTTTTTCTTTCTTCTATTTGTTTTTAAAGTAAATCATCGCGGATTCACAACGAGACACCGTTCGAATTTCGAAGTGATGTTTAGAGAATGACAGTATGTCATTGATTATATATTTTTCGTTGACAAGTACAAATGAACTGTCAACCAGTCTTACCAAAGGGTATCGTGTTACCCAGTTATTGGGTTGTGGAGGTCAGATAGGCAGTCGTTCTACGTAAAATACTTACTGGTATTCTGCTGCATCCAGTTAGACTGAAAGCTGACCCCAAAATAGTTAAGAAAGGGCTAGTCAAATTGAAGTACAAATAGGTAAGCTGATTGTGTGAACACGTTGTTGTTCTAAATCACGCAACGGACTTCGATGCGGTTTTCATCATTATTTAGAGAATTTATTTCAAAAGGTGTTTAAACTTGCATTATATATAATAAAGATGACGGAGAAGGTACGTCTCTTTCGTTATCATCAACCATATTTTAACTGCTGTGAGCGTACTATGGGAAGTGTTGGTTATTGCGCAACTGAAAAACTGTTTGCAGTTCAAATCTAATTATAATTTACGAACAAATTAATCACAGTAGCGAATCACACACTGTTAGTACACGATACAACTATGCAGAATGCGCGACAGTTTCTAAACGTGTTCACTGCTTGACCGCCACCGACCAGCTCTGCTTTATTAACTCTGGTCGAGCGCCGCCCGGTGGCGCTGGCGTCCCGATTTGTCAAAATCAAAAGATTGATTTAACGTATTTCCCACAAAGACATCTCGATGTTTAGTCAAGTCGTAGAAAACCGTGTAAAGCAGGGGCAGATCGCTAGTGATTTATCATAGAAACAAAAGTTAAAAGTTCCTAACAAAAATAAAAGAATAGAAAATATTTTCTCCAACTCCACTCTTGAATATCCTTGGTTGAAGTTTGTTTGGCAACAAATTTACGGTCAAGAGAGTACATATTCTGTACTTTTTTCATCTATACTAATAATAATATAATAGAGCGAAGAGTTTGTTTGTTTTTAAGCTATTGCATAGCTTTTATCGCGGGCTTTGAGCGCGGCGACCGAATCAAGAATTTCCGTAACGAAAATAAAACCTAACACCCCCCACTCCGCCTACCATGTAGGTCGGCCGAGCGTTCGCTTAACGTGTATGTACATGGTACGACTGTACTTGAATTAATATCAAAGAAAAAAAAAAAATATAATTGCATAAGTTGATAAAAAATGCTATGCAATAGCTTTACCGCGGCAGTCCCCGAGTGCCAAAAATGATTTTTTTGTGTCAACGCGCTAATCTCTGGAACTACCAGAATATTATTTTTGCATTTGATAGCTCATGTCTCGACGAAGGTTATAAGCCATCTAAAATCACGCCAAGACCCTTAGGAGCCGATCAAAATGAAAAAAAAGTCAACAAGAACGCTATGCGAAAACGAAGTAATAGTGCGGGCGGACGATGCGATGCGACGCGGTGGGTCGGGGGATCAAGAAATTTCACGCAGACGAGCTCGCGGACAGAAGCTAGTAGATTTATATGTAAAAAAAAACAAAAGAGAACAACTTGCATAATAAAAGCGTTCAGTTATATCAAAGACGGAAAAACTTTTCAAAAGATGCAAATGATACATTTAAATGCGAGTTCTCTAAAGCTGCGTACAGACTGACGCATGTCAATTTAATTTACCATTTGATATATTTGACGGCGCAGCAAGTGGCGCCAGCTAGTTTTGTTACGAAAGTACTGGAATCACCGATAAAGTCGGAAAAAAGTGACACTGGCTGGTGACAGTCACTCTTGCAGAGTGTCGCATCGATGGTCGCGTGGCGGATGTCTTCTGATGACAGATGCTGTCAGGGGAGTTGCTGTCGTACCACGTCCACGACGAACTGCTATATTCCGGCACAATCCTGGTGATATTGAAGCTGTTGAGCCACTAATATGATAAACACTTTTGGTAAGGGCTATCCTGCGCCGTTATACTTTTTATGTTATTGCAGGCAGGCAACCCGATGGTAAATGGTCACCGTATTCTATGGGCATCTGCAATACCAGAGGCAGTGCAGAGGATTGCTACGAGGAGAAAATGCTAAAGTGTGTCATGTGCCTGTAATGACAACAGCACCCATACCTAGATGTAAATTGAAAAAAAAAAACGAAATATTTTTTCACAATCTTCAAAAAAACATGAAAAAACTTAGCAACGTCGGCGTCGGTCATCTTAAAAAAAAAATGAAGTGAAATACTATAACTAAAATGGAATAAAACAGTAAATGTATTTCTTTTATTTTTCATTAAAGTAAAATTTTGTTTAAATTAATGAAATGAGAAATTATACAGGTATATATTATTATGAACTTAAAAAATACTTAATTTTTCTTAGTGTCACCAGTATCAGTAGCTACGCTCGTTTTGTCTACATAAGAATAATTTACATGTTCTGTGTCTTTATTTGTTTCATCTAATTCTGCATCAACGATTATAAGAGATGCTATTTCCTTGTTAAACAAAAAATATTGTAATATCAACTCATATTTAACGATAACCATCTTACCATAATTTTATTTGCGTACTCTTGAAAAAGATCCTACTCCAGAAAAACTATTTTTTTTTCATGACTTTTTTAACGTTTTTTTTCATCTCTGAATAAAAACGTTTTGCCACTCTATCCATACCCCTTCAAACTGGAACACACCACCGCTCCTTGGCGGCAAAAATAGATATGGTACTTAGTAGTTTTTCCTCAGACGAGGTAAAACTCCCGGTCAAAAATTGCTGTAGATGTTCCGAAACACAGATTACGGAAACGCCTCGGCGGCCGCTGCTGCAGTTGGTATTGTCAACACTTTCCATATAAATCAAGCGTGTCACTCCTACGGCACAAATGACGTATAGAAACTGAAAGCTTTGAAGGCGGTTTATGACAAAAAATTGTGCACTCCAAACACTTTCGGCGCCACGAATTTTATTAGTACTGACGTCTCTGTTTTGCAGTGGTAGCCTCTGGGTGATTGCCTCGATTTACGAGTTGTAGATTGTGGCTTAAACCTAGGCAGTCGCTTTACTTTGTGTAAATCATTCCATCACCACTGCTCTCAAAACGGTGAATGAAAACATAGTGAGGAAACCGGCATGTCCTAGAATCAAAAATTAGAAGACATGTGACATCTGGCAATCCGCACTGGGCCCGCGAGGTAGATTATAGCCCACTCCCTATCAAAGCGAGGAGGCCTGTCCCAGCAGTGGGTACATAAGAGGCTGATTATGCCGTCTCGGTGCGGCGAATTCGTGTTCTGTGTTCCAAAATAAGTGAACGCTCAAGTTAGCCCCCACCTTTACAATACTTGAGAAATAAACTTTCTTTTACACATGAGGTCATATATCAAAGGAGTTTTTGTACTGTTGTTTCGAGACGAATCGCTTTCAGTATTGTCGTCAAAAGAGGTTTGGGTTTGACGTACACATCAATTTATTGTTTGGTAAGATTGGCTTTTGTGAACCTGACGATATTGTTTGCTTAGGTATGTAAATCCTGGGTTGGCGACTAGGGAAAGTAAATCGACCTATTATAAAAGTAATGGCAGTTTTCTAAGGAATTTGTGGATAGAAAAGTCCTTTGTTAGTTCTGAAACGTTTTCAGAATTCTAGAGAAATACTTTTTTTCCAAATTATATTGAGGCCAGTCTATTTTACAGTATTTACACACACATACAGCCTGTGAAAGGTATGGTGAAATTTAACCGATAGAATCCCGGTGGTCCTCTGTAGGGCCGGGGTGGCGCCACCGTCAAGCCCCGCTGGCCCTCTAGAGGGTCGCGCGGTCGTGCGGTTAAATAATCATCATTATTGCTTCTAAATGAGGGCTAATATCGTCTTTTGAGCATTTCACTGTAAGGGCTTTTTTTTTTTTTGGTCTGACGAACTGTCTTGTTCCACGACATAGCGGTGGCGCCACCCCGGCCCTACAGAGGGCCACCAGGATTCAATCGGTTAAGGGTGTGGTACAGACAATCAAACTCAACAACTTTCTCCAAGGGACCAACCAATATCGTAAACGCGAAATAAGTTTCAAATGTCCCATACAAAATTTCAATACCTACTCGACCCAAATGTGAGGGACGGCTGATTATGTTTTCTTGATTACGATGTTGTGCCCATGTGTTAAAACACTTGTGTCAAATAATACCAAAAGATTATAAATCTGGTTTCTTTAAAAAAAAAATATGTTGATTTTTGTTTATAGGTAACATTAGATATTTTATACATTGTTACTAAAAGTATATTCTATAATTAATTCAGCTGGTAACATTTTCGTTCAAAAATTATATTTTTTTAAATTATCAATGCCAAAAAGATTGTTATCGTGTTTTTATGCATTTTTTTTATGTAACCCTCATTTTGATTGATTTATTTTTGAAAGACTGAGAACAAGATAACGAATCGGGTAGAATGAACAAGTTGGTTGGACTTTTCTAAAAAGGTTGGACGATTCCGTGTGTTATTTTGAGTTAAGTAGAAGTGTAGTTACGTAAAATAAACAAATTATCCGTAATACGTGAATTTATTTTAACTAGTGAATCTAACACATGGAGAAATTTGTCCAGTTTGATGGTATGTACCACACTTTTCTGATATACGCTGTATAATGGGGAAGGGTGCGTTGCCTTTCGAGAGACAAAGCTCAAATGTGGGAAATAACTTGTGCCTGCAATTGTACCTACCCTTCAAATTGGAAAATAGCCACAGAGAAATAGGTATAATTCATCAATAGTAATACTTTGACCTTGAGCTGGCCAAGCACAGTACGGAGTTTCAATAGTGATGTAGCGGCATCTACAACGCCACATGCGAGCTACGCGTCACACTGATGTCACGCAAAATCCTGCATCGCGCAAGCAAAGTTTACCGCGCCACTAGCATATACATATATCGCCCCGACATCAAACGTCGGGCAGTTGCCCACCAGACACGACACTCCTGGTTGGAGGATCCTCCCTTTTCTATGGAGGTATAAGTGAACTTTACACCCTGTTCCTCATACCTCTATTGAATAAGAGGCCAGCTTATACTTATTTTTATGACCACTGACGTGCAGCCTAAAGTACTTTGTCAACAGAGTCAATCAATCTGTCTAACCTTTTCCCAACTATGATAGGGTCGGCTTACAGTCTAACTAGCTGAATACCAGTGTTTTACATAGAGCGACTGCCTATCTGACCTCCACAACTCAGTTATTGGGTAACACAATACCCCTTGGTAGGATTGGTTGACAGGCTTTTGGGCTTCTGACTACCCGTAACAACTGTCAAAGGTCTACGAATGACAGCCGGGACCAACGGTTTAACGTGCTTTGGGAGGCATGAAACGGTCCTCATAATTATGTAATGGATGGTCACCCATCCACGGAGTGACCGCGGCAAGCGTAGCTTAACCTTCGATTGACCCATGTGACTTTTATCATTTAGCCATCAGCCCCTTCGTCCACAGAGTACTAATGCCCCGTTCCTCTCGTGGTTGCAAGCGCGACAGCAGAGCGAGGGGTCCGGGGTTTGATTCCCAGGTCGGGTAAAGTGTTATTCGGTTTTTCGGTTAACAGCCCGGAGTTTGGAAGTTGGCGGTGTGGATTTCCGTACCTCGGAAAGCACGTCCTGCGCCTGATCTCTCTCCGGTCGTGTCGGATTGCTGTTTCATCGGACTATAAAAGTGAGGGAAGAGAGAGTGCACCTGTGTCTGCGCACACACTTGTGCACTAAAATATCTCCCGCGCCGAAGGCTAGTTTCCGTTGAGATTGGCCGCCATGGCCGAAATACGGTCTGGTGGACCACTACACTACTACTGAACATCTTTACTACTACTACAACTAAAAACCAAATCAAATGGCAAATCGTGCAGTGTAAACGGGCTTCCAGTGTCTCGTCAAAATGAGCGACAATCAGTGTTAACGTGATCGGACTCGCAACACTTCGTGTGAATCGCACGGCAGTGCCATGTAACATTACGATCACCAGATTTTAACTAAAGGTTTTCAGTTTTAAATTTTTATTTTTACTGCAGCACCCTATCTGCGTAACAACCAAGGAATGACAATACCATCCTGCCGGGGTCGCGGATTGTTCGAAAGAGTTACCGTGGCCCTGGCGCACAGGCAACTGAAGGAACACGGGTGGGTTTTAGTCAGTAAGAGCCTGACACGCCCTTCCGCTCCGCCCAGAGCGGGAGAGGTCATTTGATGATTTCCCACCCAAAAAAAAAAAACAAAAAAAAAAAAAGCAATGACCATACCATAATATTGTGATAATTCAGTTCAGATGCCCTCTCACTTCATCATTCTCCTGCCCTTATCCTAATTGAAGGCTCCCACAGACAGTCGTGCACGATTCGCGTCGCGTGTCGCGCCTGTTTGTAGGAGCCTTTTTTGTGGTCAGCGCAACATGTCTTTTGCTTTCATACTTCTCTGTTAGTCGTCATGTCGGTAGTCACCCTCTTTGATGATTTAGGTATATCATCTTTCACACAGTCCATCCACCGTTTCTTTGGTCTGCCCCTACTCTTATAGCCCTCCACATTCATACTCAAAACTTTTCTCATTCCTCCGCATCTCATGCCCATACCATGTCAACTAATTTCCGCACAACTTTTCAGTCAGCGGTGCCACTTTAAGACTTCCTCTTATGTACTAGTTTATTTCTTAATCTATACATTAACGTAACATCAAACATCCCTCTTAATATGCTTATCGTTGTGATGGTTCGGTTACCTTGTATTTATGAAAAAAAAGACTCATTCAAATCTGTCTAGTAATTTTGTAATTATAATGGTAACAGACAAATTAATGCACATAACCTCTTACCCGAAACGCATATACAGGGTGTCCGGTAAAGAATAGATAGCCTTGAAATAGCATATAATAGACGATATGACAGTTCCAAAAAAAAAACAATATGTTTCGCAAAAACCAAAGATCTTCTAGAAAAAAAAAAATCTTTTTTTACATTCTTCTTCACCAAGACCACAAATGAATGAATTCCTTTTGATATTTGTTGTTATATATGTATACTGTACGCTATCTTATCTTGGGTACTATTTGGGTAATATTATTTGTTTTGATTTTCTGCAATTTGTCCTAAATGGGCCGTAGGCACGTAGGGCGAGTTGATGAATTGCTCTTCCAAGCGTGACGATTAAGGAAATATCACCATTTAGTTTCGAGACACCTACCATTTAGAGGTACACAGCAATTGTCTCCAAAGGCTCGTACACACTGGCTCGACGCGACGCCCGACACAAAGGTACCGCGTGTCGCGCGACGAGTGGCGCCTTCATGTAGCGCTGTCGCGTCGCGCCTGTCTGCGGGAGCCTTAAACGCCTGAGCAGACGATGGACAATTTTTCCACTGACACTTTGGAATCGTAGGGAAATTCTGGGAGTCTATTTGTCCTACGCGTGCGTTATTGCATAGATTTCCATACGTTCTGTCATCGCAGACAAATTGTTCGCGGTCAAATTGTCCATCGTCTGCTCAGGCTTTAACGGGTTAATATTATAAGAGGGTTAACCATGGTTTAACCTTCTTTTTAAAGTAACGAGTGGGATCAAGGCGAGGCATAATCCCTTTTCGGTTAATTGATCAAACAATTGTCTTGTTGCGTGTAATAAAGGACGCCATGATATATGCTAAATTGTTTTTTTTTTTAAACCGGGATACTTGCGTTAAAAGTCTTTCTACGTTAAAAGCTCAGGCACCCTATACAGGGTGTGGAAATAAGGGATTAACTTTGAACTATTCATACTTAATCCATCCACGTCTATAAAAACAAAGGGTGTGGGGAAATCCAGGATTATCTTTTTGAACGCCTATTCAAGTTAATTTGCTTTCAAATCATAAGTCCAGGGGTTTTACACCATGACACCCATTCGAACTGTAATTTTCATTCATAATCTTAGAAAAATAATTAGTTTTTTGCACTTTAAATGATGAACGGAGTGATGTGGTTTTAACCTTTTTATTTCATGGCTTTAATCATTTGTCCCGTCTACCTAGGAATGGATAAAATCTGGATAAGATAATATTGAGCTAGACTCATATATACTAAACCACGGAAAATATTTAACGTGAAAAGCTAAGACCGTGTTTCCAAATTCTATTCATTCTTTTTCTTATTTTTAATCTGTGGTTTAAACTTAACCGCTGGCTATGTAGAGTACCTACAGAATTTCCATGCTGTAGGTAATTTAAATTGAGAACTGGGTAATTCACAAGGAATTCTGAATAGCACAGTTCTCAATTTAAATTGCTTTTGGTTACAGGATGGTCGCAAGCGCTACTGTAGATCATGATGTCTTTGGTTCGATTTGGGTTATTGGGTTTTTCTATCTGAAATTTCTCAGTTGCAGCCTGGTCTTTGGATTTGTGCCCGGTTGATGACAGCAGGCTCGCCCCCTATTACATGGGACTTAAACATAACTGGTGAAATGTGGGTGCACTATAGGTACGCTTCTGCTCAACCCTTTGGAAACAAGGAGTCATGTAATGTAGTATGTAGAGTTTATGTTCAATATTATATAAAATAACCTTCCATTATAAGTATTGTAAAAGGCCACTAAAAGATTTTATGGGAAAAGATTTAGTTTGTGCAATAATAGTTTTTCTCTGTCGCCAAAATATTTTCTAGCATATTAAATTCTGTTGAAAAAACATTTTTCTTCCAATCTTTGTCGCGATAAAATAATAATATATCCTAGTTTATAAAGTTAGTTTACTTTAGTTTGTTTATTGTCAAACTTTTATTTCTTGGATACGAGGCTTTTGGCTACTTTGTATGTCTGTATTAAATTTAATGTAATTTTTTTGTAATATGCGTTTTGTTTGTGCACAATAAACTATTTTTCATTCTTTTTTAGTTTGACCATGTTCATTACATTCCCAGTTCTTTAATCACTTATTATCGTAATTTCTAGTTATTAGCAGACGTGGCTATATGATAACAGCCGAACAGGTCGATCGAATGTTAAGTTACGCTTGCCACGGTCGGTTCGTGGATGGGTGACCACCTGTTACACACCACCACCTATTACATACCGAGAGCAGTTCTCAAGGCACGGAAAGTCATAAGTCATAAGTCATAGGTCATTTATTTCATAACAATATGGAAACATTGTGTTGAAAATAATATAAAAATAACAAATTGCAATGAAATTAAATTAAAAATAACAATTAATACGGATCAAAATTCATTAAAATACATCAAAAACGTTGAAAATATAAAACAGTAAATGGCAATTAAATTACATTAAAATTACAATAATAACAAAATATAAAAAATTACAGTGAAATCAGATTAAAATTACATAACATAAAACATTATAATTAAATCAGATTAAAATATTTAGAAATGTCAATAAATAAAAACACTAATAGTCAATTGAGAATTCAAATACAATAAGATTATAAATAATAAATGTCAAATTAAATTATATCAAATACAACTTTACAATAATATTACCATGTCAAATGTCTTCCATGAATTCATTGATACCATAATAGCGTTTCCTCAATAAATGGGCCCTCAATTTATTTTTAAATAAGTTGACACTGTAAATACTTTTCAATTCTATGGGCAACTTATTGTATAAAATTACTGATTGATATCGTGGGCTGTGATGCACAACTTGCAATTTCGGTTGAATGTTGTTGGGCACAGGAGGAATTCTTGGAAAGGGTTCCGTGTCTCGAGAACTACATTAAGCCCGTGGTCTCGGTTGTCATTCGTAGATCTTTATCAGTCGTTACGGGTGGTCCGAAAGTCTGACAACCGGTCTCACTAAGGGGTATGGTGTAACGTAGTAACTGGGTTTTGGAGGGCAGATAGGCAGTCGCTCCATGAAAAATACTAGTATTCAGCTGCATCCGGTTAGACTGGAAGCCGACTCCAACATATTTGGGAAATCGCTAGGCAGATTTATTGATTAGCAGGCAGGAAGATGCTTAGTCTGCATGTTATAATGGGTCATATTCAAAATAATTGTGTATTTACTACTGTCTTAATGTCGAACCCAATTATTTTTATAATGAAATACAACTGACTTGGATTTCATAAAAAAACCGATTAAATGTTTATTTGAGCATAATAAAAAACAATAAAATATTTGATACGGCTTATAAATTCATTTAAAAAAAAAATAACCAGACCTTGCGTAGGTTACGTTTCATACAAGTATTCAATGACCACGTTAATTATTTATTTTAATAAAAACGTGTGCTATTTAAATCTGCCCTAATAGTTTAATTCTGTTATTTTTCTGTTACAATCAAATAAAATTCATATCCGTTTCCTATCCGTAACTTACAATTATTTCGAACATGACCCTAATAATTTTTTCGTATCGCTATGGAGTTTTGAAGAATACTACATCCCAAAAGATTAGGCAATTAGGCAAAGGTGGAAAGCGAGGCTGACTGCGCCTTATCCAGAAAGTCATCAACTTTAAATGCTTGTGGCGCCACGCCACATGCAAAATACGCATCAAGGTTTGAAGAGTCTGACGTCACACAAATCCTGCATCGCGCAAGAAAACTTATCCGCGCGATTAGCATACTTATACAACGTCCCGACAACAACCGTAGGATAGTAGCACACCCCGGGTCGATGGCGCATCGTGTTCCACACGCGCCTCAAAGAGATGTCACCATCATTGACGGGGTCGGAAAGGGCCGATGCCTGCCGGGGTCGCGGATTGTTCTAAAGAGTTACCGTGGCCCTGGCGCACAGGCAACTGAAGGAACGCGGTGGGTTTTAGTCAGCTAGAGTCTGATACGCCCTTCCGCTCTGCCCAGAGCGGGAGAAGTCATTTGATGATTTCCCACCCAAAAAAACAAAAAAAGGACAGTAGCACACCAGACCCAATACCCGTCTGGTCGGAGATCCTCCATTTTCTATGGAGCATGGAGAACTTTCCACCCTATTCCTGGTACATATGTAGGATGTTTTACTCTAACTCCTAATCGCCTGGCTCCTGTGACACATGACATAGTCATCTTTTATTTGCCGGGAAAAACCAAATAATAAAAGAAACATAACAACAATAAATGCTTGTCCAATTCGTCACAGCAACAGGACAAATCCCAAACAATATTAGTGACAAAACTAACGTATTACGAAGTAATCCTGGTCACATAAAGATACTTCTAAATGTCGACCCCTTGTCTGACCCGAAAGATTATAGTGTACACTAGTTTTTTGTACCGGTGGGTGTCTGATTTATGCTAGTCGATTTTAACTAAAACGGGGTCTCGGCGTGTAATGGATGGTCACCCATTGGTATAAAGGTCGAATTTGCAAATTGTTGGAATATAAAAAATAAATAGTGATAATCGAATTCTTTTAATGTTTTATGCCATCCCACTACTTCCTAACTTCCCAGCAAACCATCACACGTTAGGCACCTAGTTCATCATGGCCAGGCCCTGCAGTCTCGACAAATATAACGGCAATAATCGGTCGTTAAGTCTAATCGTTGTCAAATTTCTTTAATAGATTTTCAACCTTATGCTTTCGAAATATAGTTGAAAATCTATTAAAGGAATTTGACAACGATACGACTTAGCGACCGATTTTTGTCGCTGTCTAATGTCGAGACTGCAGGGGCTGGTCACAAGAGCGGCTTTTTAGTTCAACGTGTTTGTACACTTGGTAACCACAAGTAAAGCGCGCGTCACTTCGTGAGATAAAAATACTATAGCCAGCTTTCTTTTCAAAAACCTACGCCTGTTTGAAAAAATACTTACACTGTTAAATATAATGGTTATTTTAGTAATACTATTAAAATATGTACATCTGTATATGTGATTCCAGAGTTTATATTTTAGATAACAAGCTGTTTCAAGTCACTTTAGTGCTAAAGTTAAGTAGCACAAGACAAAGTATAGGATCACATTGAAAATAGTTTTGTTTACAATTTTTCACTTTAAAGTTTTTAAATAACAAGGAATCAGAAGTCTATGGAATACTTAAAATTACTGCTTGATAATTGCTGCTGTGCTATTGCCATCTAGTGTAAACATTTAACAACAATATTTAAGTATTAGGACATCGAACACACGGTGGCGCTAGTTTCCATACAAATAAATATTTTGACATCTTCGAGAGTTACATGTTCCTGCTCTAAGTAACTTCTTTCATTTGTTTTCTGCGCAGTCGCTGTTGCAAGACGCTTGTCGCTTGAGCGTGCAGCTCGTGGCCAAGGGCTAAGTATCATCTCTCATGGCGGTTTTTAAAAGCGTTTTCCTTTACTTAAATATTACATTCTGAAACAATCTTTCAGGATAAGCCGTTTCATAATAATTCACAAAAATCATTTAGATTTATATCTTAATGTAATTGGTTTTCATTTTCAGTCATATTAATTACTGATTGGTTTCAGAAAGTGGGAATTGGGTGCAATTAAAAATAAAATAAATACGTTTATAATTTAAATGAGATCATAAGGAGATCTTTTGTTCAGAAATGAAGAGATCCGCAGGAGAACCAAGGTAACCAACATACGAGTAGCTCGAAGAATCGCCAAACTTAAGTGGCAGTGGACAAGGCATATTGCTCGCAGAATAGATGGCCTGATGGGGCTGAAAAGTTCTGGAGTGGCAACCGCGTACTGGAAGACGTAGCGTTGGAAGGCTTCCAAGAAGACCGATGACCTTGTGAAGGTCGCAGGAATCCGCTGAATGTGGGAAGCACAGAACCGGTCGAAGTAGCGGTGCTTGGGGGAGGCCTATGTCCAGCAGTGGAAGTCTTTTGGCTGAAATGATGATGATGGTAATCTTCTGTTCTAACAAAAAATATTCACTGGAAATAATTTAATGTGAGCGCACTTGGCTTCATTATAGGTAAAAAGAATCCACGTGTATCCAGTTGCAATAAAATAAAAGAAAAAAAAATACGTGTGGCACTCGGGGACTGCCGCGGTAAAGCTATTGCATAGCATTTTTTATCAACTTATGCAATTATAATTATTTATTTATTTTTTATTTATGCAGTATTTTTTTTTCTTTGATATTAATTCAAGTACAGTCGTACCATATACATACACGTTAAGCGAACGCTCGGCCGAGCTACATGGTAGGCGGAGTGGGGGGTGTTAGGTTTTATTTTCGTTACGGAATTTCTTGATTCGGTCGCCGCGCTCAAAGTCCGCGATAAAAGCTATGCAATAGCTTAAAAAATATCTCTGATAATTTCAGGTTATATTGGATAGTCTTCCACTCGTTCGGTTGGCGGTATCGAATGAAACAAACATACAAAATCGGTATCTTTTTTATGACAATATACAACAACACAGCACAACAATGACAATTTATTACAGGTTTCAAATCACTTGTATTCCTGTTATGCCAATTAGCTTAATAATGCTTGTATTCGGAATGTACTAGGTTGCACTTTAGAGATGGCACGTGTATTGATTACCAAGCTTGCTTGTTGCGCGTTGAATTTCATCTTTATTATAAACAAGCTACGCCCCGCGGTTTTCCCGCATAAGTCTCGATCCCGATGAAATACCGGGATAGTAAGTATCCTATGTCTTAATCCAAGTCATGGTCTACCTATGTGCCAAATTTCATCCAAATCCGTTCAGCCGTTTTTGCGTGATTGAGTAACAAACATCCACACTTTCACATTTATAATATTAATAATATAATAATAATA
This sequence comes from Dryobotodes eremita, assembly GCA_917490735.1. Lineage (NCBI taxonomy): Eukaryota > Metazoa > Arthropoda > Insecta > Lepidoptera > Noctuidae > Dryobotodes > Dryobotodes eremita. Next base: position 11,465,961 of record OU823267.1, read on the forward strand.
ATAATAATAATAATAATATAGTAGGAAGTAGGATAGTAGGAAGTAGGATTGAGGTCTCCTCACGGTTCGGTGTATTTCTTTACCGTTAGCTATATATCGAAGATAAACTAAGAAGTAAGAAGTCTTCTTGACTGTTAAAAAGTCATATTGGCACTGCTGCCGTTGCGTACTGCATATAGGCTTCAAATAATATATAGAAGTACGCTGGTACAATCTGATATACTTGTATTAAACATTTGATGCCCTTTTTTTTATTTTGAAATCATCAAATGACTTTTCCCGCTCTGGGTGGAGCGGAAGGGCGTGTCAGACTCTTACTGACTAAAACCCACCCGTGTTCCTTCAGTAGCCTGTGCGCCAGGGCCACGGTAACTCTTTCGAACAATCCGCGACCCCGGCAGGCGTCGGCCCGTTCGGAGCCCGTCAATGATGCTGACATCTTTTTGAGGCGCGCGTGGAACACGACGCGGCGTCGACCCGGGCCTGGGGGTCTACTCTCTAACTCCGTCAACGACGAGACGGGCCCGTCCGAAGGTAGTCCGATACGATGCAGTAAACCCTACTCCCTATGGATTTCGGTCTATTAGGTTTCTAACGGAATCATAGACACTATTCGTGAACGAATGGCGCATGACGATAGAGTTGCGCTATTTTACCGGTCGATTACCGGTTTACTTACTTTGTGGTTTTCAAGCTTAATAAACAAAAAATAATATTGTTATCGTTATAAAATTACCACATTTTTAACAATAAACTGTTTATTATGTTTCCAAATATAGAACTGAACTATTTTAGCCATTTTTGTCCGGATTGTAGCTTTACCCTGTTAATACCTTTGCCTTTTTTCTTTTTGACGGCAATTTTCAAATGAAATGTCATGTCAGTGTTTATTATTATTTACAACCACACTAAATAATTGCATCAATTCGCAATTTATTAACACGACACGGGATGTTTTCGTTATTAAATATTAATTAATGTTGTAAAATGGCCCCAATCGCTCCAGCAGCTACTCACGCGCAAATAGAGGCCCTCCTCAATTTCATGAGTGAGAATAATGAGTTGGCACGCGGACTATTGAGGGGTGCCGACGAAAAAACTCGTTCAAAAGGCTGTGGGAAAACCTGTGCAACTCCCTTAATTCAATGGGAAGTTGCACAAAGTCTGTGGAGCAGTGGCAAAGGGTGAGTATAATACATTACTCGTCAATATTAATTTGATTTTTAAGTCTTGTCATCAGTAAAGTGCATACAATGATAATCGTCATCCTCCAAATGATTATCTGTAGGAGTATACTGGCTTGTATATCGTTTTTTATGTAATTAAAATTAACCAACTTTTAGGTGCGGGCTGATAAAAAACATTTAGCCAATAAAGCTGCTGAAGCTGCCAGACGTTCAGCATGTGCTACAGGTGGAGTCCCATCGGTAGCAACAACCCTCTCCCAAGTAGAATTGAGGATATTATTAATTATGGGAGAGGGTTTTGGACAGCCACAAGCCAAGGCAAGAGTGCCAGCTTTTCCATCGGTAAGTAATAATTAAATTTATAATTTATGATAGTATGTTTGAATGGTAAAAACAACAGCATTAATGTTTTTATAATCCTATTGCATGGAGTCTTTGCCATGACTTTAAAAAATTCAATAACAATAAATAACAAATATATAATTATATATTTGTTGTACCCGTCAATGATATTTTGGTTTTTGTTGTAGGTCCACCTGTAAGACAAGACCCAGCAGCCATCACACCCACCCAAATATCTGCTGCTACACCTGCCAACCCACTTTCCCAAGAGCAACCCTCAATATCCACTGAAGCACTGGAGCGGGAGCTGCCAATGCATAATTAGTGAAGTAAGTATTATTGTTTAGTAGAAAAGAGATTATGTAAGTCATGTTTCAGGGGGCCTACTCTCTAAGCACGAAGTCCGTAGCTGCAGCCTTCGTTACGGGCGTTTCCTACTCCGTATCACCTACGGACTTACGATTAGTCCCGAACCCGAACTAAGAACGAATGACAACACGATTTGACTGTTGACCCTACTCCCGATGTGTTTTTGCCCGTCCGAAAAGTTGAATTTGACACTTGTATAGACGGATCATTATGTCATTTGATACGACATCAAAATAGTTATCGTGCTGCCTACGAAAGTTAAAATTTGCCAAAAACTTGAACCTATGGCTGCATTTTTGAATGCTCGATGAAGCTCTACACGAAGAGCGGAGGCGATGCCGATTATATTTGCGCCAAAACTTTCGGTTGGCGAGTATTCCCGACGTTAAGTTCTTAAAGAACTAAAGGCTGGAATTATTTGAAGACTTGTGTGAGCATATAGTACCTCTTTTGCCTCAACAAATACGAAGAAATGGTGTGGATCCAATAATGAAGGTAATTGTTTGATATAAGAATGAAGGACTAAATCTAAGGTTATACTTATTTATTGAAGATTCTGCAATTAATTGAGTTGTATTTACTGGTGATTTTGTTTACTTTTAGATCCTTGCTGCACTCAACTTTTATGCTCGGGGGAGGTACCAAGGTGCAGTGGGCCTTAGCAGACTTACATTTGGAATTTTAAAAGGCTGATGGAGATGCCTCTTAGCAGCTAGAGAGCTGCTTTATAAACCCATCACAGCAGGTATTTGTCACAATTCTATATTTTTCCTTATAATGCATTGAACAGGTGAACAGTATTTTTTTCATAAATTTCAGAGCAAATATTATTTTTGCAGGTAAAATTGTCATTGCCTGCTGTCTTACGCAATATGTGTAATCGGGCAGGTTTAGAAGCAACTTCCCTCTCTGACTATCTGAGGAAGACCTACAATTAGAGTGCAGTAGACAGGGAGGATAGCGATATGAGTCTATGCCCGCTCATCAAGCTCTTCAGCAAGGGCAAAGAGCGAGAGACAGATTACCGGAATTGCTGGACAGAAATAGGTACTTATGCAGTCTCACAAGAAAACTACTCTACTAATAAAATATGTTAATAAATACATAAATACATAGGATGTTTGTATTTATAATATTGATTTGAGTATTTATTTTACAAACTGTTTATTTTGTTTTCAGGACATAATGGTTGTTGGGACTGGCGCGGGACGATTCTGACATAAGAAAAAGATTTCCACAATAAAAGTATTGTTTTTATAAACAAAATGTTTTCTTTTTATTTAGCACCAAACAATTTGAAAAAAAATATCATTCAACAACACAATGTAACAATCAAAACATAGATTTTCTTTTATTTATCTATGTAGTCTTAAATTATTCCTAGGAACTTAGTTTCTCTTACTAGTCTACTTCAATATCAAATACCTAATATCTGAATAAAATTAACAATCAACAATACACTATATGTTTTCTTTTATTTATCTATTGAAGTCTTAAATGATTACTAGGAACTTAGTTTCTCTTACTAGTCTACTTCAATATCAAATACCTAATATCTGAATAAAATTAACAATCAACAATACACTATAACAATGATAACACAGATTTTCTTTTATGTATCTATTGAAGTCTTAATTTATTACTAGGAACTTAGTTTCTCTTACTTGTCTATTTCAGTCTCAAATACCTAATATCTGAATAAAATTAACAATCAACAATACATAGATTTTCTTTTATCCTAGACTAATCTCAAATTAAGAATCAACATTATACAATCAAAAGATTTTTTTTAACCAATCAACACATACCATTTTCTATTACGTGTATAATTTAATCTTAAATAATTGCTGGTAACAGACAAGCTTTCATTCAGTGAATTATTGAGTTGGAAGACCATACTCCAAGCAACAAAAGAGATGAGGAGCTCGGGAAATAAATGTTGCAACGGAGAAAAAAAAAATGTACTGCCTGCATCATCCAACGGCTGGGCAAAGGCCTCTCCCTGTGACTTTCAAGAGTTATATGTATATCTAGCAATTTAAATGTTTCTAGTTATGTACTAAGTTATAAAGTTCCACAATGACAACCCTTATTTCATCGGGCACCACATTTCTCCCGGATTCAATTAGTAGTCTTTGTTCTTCCACCTCAATACTTCGACTTCTTGCTGAGTCGGCAGTGAGGTGTTGCCGAACTCGTGGATGTGCACGACGAGAATTTAATGCTGTAAACAAATTAAAATAAATCTCAGTCAGTTTTAAGTAATTTTCTGAAACATGACTTACATAATCTCTTTTCTACTAAACAATAATACTTACTTCACTAATTTTGCATTGGCAGCTCCCGCTCCAGTGCATCAGTGAATATTGAGGGTTGCTCTTGAGAAAGTGGGTTGGCAGGTGTAGCAGCAGATATTTGGGTGGGTGTGATGGCTGCTGGGTCTTGTCTTACAGGTGGACCTACAACAAAAACCAAAATATCATTGACGGGTACAACAAATATATAATTATGTGTTTGTTATTTATTGTTATTGAATTTTTAAGTCATGGCAAAGACTCCATGCAACAGCATTATAAAAGCATTAATGCTGTTGTTTTTACCATTCAAACATACTATCATAAATTATAAATTTAATTATTACTTACCGATGGAAAAGCTGGCACTCTTGCCTTGGCTTGTGGCTGTCCATAACCCTCTCCCATAATTAATAGTATCCTCAATTCCACTTGGGAGAGGGTTGTTGCTACTGATGGGACTTCACCTGTAGCACATGCTGAACGTCTGGCAGCTTCAGCAGCTTTATTGGCTAAATGTTTTTTATCAGCCCGCACCTAAAAGTAGGTTAATTTTAATTACATAAAAAACGATATACAAGCCAGTATACTCCTACAGATAATCATTTGGAGGATGACTGATTATCATTGTATGCACTTTACTGATGACAAGACTTAAAAATCAAATTAATATTGACGAGTAATGTATTATACTCACCCTTTCCCACTGCTCCACAGACTTTGTGCAACTTCCCATTGAATTAAGGGAGTTGCACAGGTTTTCCCACAGCCTTTTGAACGAATTCTTTCGTTGGCGCCCCTCAAAAGTCCGCGTGCCAACTCATTATTCTCACTCATGAAATTAAGGAGGGCCTCTATTTGCGCGTGAGTTGCTGCTGGAGCGATTGGGGCCATTTTACAACATTAATTAATATTTAATAACGAAAACATCCCGCGTCGTGTTAATAAATTGCGAATTGATGCAATTATTTAGTGTGGTTGTAAATAATAATAAACACTGACATGACATTTCATTTGAAAATTGCCGTCAAAAAGAAAAAAGGCAAAGGTATTAACAGGGTAAAGCTACAATCCGGACAAAAATGGCTAAAATAGTTCAGTTCTATATTTGGAAACATAATAAACAGTTTATTGTTAAAAATGTGGTAATTTTATAACGATAACAATATTATTTTTTGTTTATTAAGCTTGGAAACCACAAAGTAAGTAAACCGGTAATCGACCGGTAAAATAGCGCAACTCTATCGTCATGCGCCATTCGTTCACGAATAGTGTCTATGATTCCGTTAGAAACCTAATAGTCCGAAATCAATAGGGAGTAGGGTTTACTGCATCGTATCGGACTACCTTCGGACGGGCCCGTCTCGTCGTTGACGGAGTTAGAGAGTAGACCCCCAGATAATTACTTAAAACTGACTGAGATTTATTTTAATTTGTTTACAGCATTAAATTCTCGTCGTGCACATCCACGACTTCGGCAACACCTCACTGCAGACTCAGCAAGAAGTCGAAGTATTGAGGTGGAAGAACAAAGACTACTAATTGAATCCGGGAGAAATGTGGTGCCTGATGAAATAAGGGTTGTCATTGTGGAACTTTGTAACTTAGTACATAACTAGAAACATTTAAATTGCTAGCTATAATAATAATAATAATAATACCATTTATTTCAGGCGACACAGGCCCATAGAAAAATACCTTAACCTAAACATACATATTTTTATATAAACAAAAACTCGTGTTAATAAAAAGGCTTAAGACTATGTTAGTAGCGCTTCACTTTGCACTAGCTTGACTTCGTGCTGTCCAGTGGAAGTTGTCCGCGGAAGCGACGGAACACCACGTCCTGCGGCCAAAAGTCTTCTTCCATGACGAGGGGCAGATAACAGTTCGGTACACGCACGACGAACGCCTTGAAGTTGACGTTCCGGTGCGATTCCAGTAACTGCACCCTTGGCGTGTACCTCGTCTTTTGACGCACGTACTCCGCGATGTCCTCAACCTTAGTGGTGTAGTGCAGGCGGGAGATGTACACCGGTGTGTTCGGCTTTGCGGCACGCAGGCTCATTTCGGGCTCCGCAGGAGCTTTGCCACAGCGGTTCTGGTTCGTTCGCGATCGGCGCTTACTCCTTTGCACCGTCACGAAACCATCATCATTATCAGCCCTATTCGGCGCCCTTTCCGGCATGGGCTTGATACTAGGAGCGCCACGGGTACTCGCGGTGACGCTAGCGAAATCCCTTTGTAGGGGTTTCGTCGGAGTTGCAGACACTGACAGCGGGACGGGGCAAGGGGCGCGGGCGGCATTGCGAGGAGGAGCCGCGGTGACGAGCGGAGGGCTGCGGGGCATATAACTCTCGAAAGTCACAGGGAGAGGCCTTTGCCCAGGAGTTGGATGATGCAGGCAGTAACATATCTTTTTTTTCTCCGTTGCTCTATAATTGCAACATTGTTCACAATGTTGCAACAGTTATTTCCCGAGCTCCTCATCTCTTTTGTTGCTTGGAGTCTGGTCTTCCAACTCAATAATTCACTGAATGAAAGCTTGTCTGTTACCAGCAATTATTTAAGATTCAGTTATACAAGTAATAGAAAATGGTATGTGTTGATTGGTTAAAAAAAATCTTTTGATTGTATAATGTTGATTCTTAACTTGAGATTAGTCTAGAATAAAAGAAAATCTATGTATTGTTGATTGTTAATTTTATTCAGATATTAGGTGTTTGAGACTGAAATAGACAAGTAAGAGAAACTAAGTTCCTAGTAATAAATTAAGACTTCAATAGATACATAAAAGAAAATCTGTGTTATCATTGTTATAGTGTATTGTTGATTGTTAATTTTATTCAGATATTAGGTATTTGATATTAAAGTAGACTAGTAAGAGAAACTAAGTTCCTAGTAATGATAAATGATAAATGATAAATGATAAATGATTTTATTTCTGTAAGTAGGTTTGTACAAACACTTTTACACGTCAATCATATTTTAAAACTAGATGAGGTCGGCGTTTCCTATCTGACTACTCTGAGAAGAAAGGCCGAAACAAACTCAGAGGTCACAGTCTCTTTTAAAGTCCAGACATAATCTTGGTCAGATCATGTGAAGACCGTGTAGATTTGAGTCTGAAATGGTAATTTTGAGGAAAAAATACCACACAGAATGAGTGGACCTGTCCAGTCAGTGCACGCATTTGTCAGTAATCGTGCAGCTCAACTCAAAACTTAAGGAGCTCAACGATTCGACGAACAATACCAAAGAAAGGACATTTGGGTAGGCCGCATTAATTACTCAAACTGCCAGACTTTGATTAAAACTAATCAAGAAAGAAAAAAAAAAAAAAAAAACAATGATCTACATAGTCTTCACATTCACAATAATTAAAATAATATACTATTTTACAAAGTAAATATTCATGTCAATATATTTATAAAAATTCATCAATGTCAACAGGTATAAAAAAAACCTGAAATAATCTTGGTCAGATCATTTGAGGACCATGTAAGATTGGTGTCTGAAATGGTCTTTTAAGGAAAGAACCATACAGATTTGAGTGGACCTGTCCAGTCAGTGCACGCATTTGTCAGTAATCGGGAAGCTCAACTCAGAACTTAAGGAGCTCAACCATTAGACGAACAATACCAAAGAAAGGACATTTGGGTAGGCCGCATAAAGCACTCAAACTGCCAGATCATCATTGAAACTACCTGAGAAAGCGAAAAAAAAAAAAAAAAACTGACGCACATAGTCCTCATATTCACAATAATTTGATAATAAAGTTATACTTCAGAAAGTAAATTGTCATGTCATTCTATATGTAATAGTTATCAAATGTCAAAGTTTATGTAAAATACAAATTAAAAAAATAGCAAAAATAAAAATAACAAAAAAAACATTCAGTATGCAAAAAAATTGGAGCAACTCAATCCCAAGCCTTTTTGTCCTCAATATAATCTTTAACGGTATAAAAGGCTTTCTGGCACAACTTACGTTTAATGAATGATTTGAATTTATTAAGGCTTAGATCTTGAACGTGGCTTGGAAGTTTATTATAAAAGCGTATACATTGACATCTGAATGAGCCACCTATTTTCTTGAGCCTTGTTGTAGGTACAACAAATTTGTGTTTGTTCCTAGTATTTATACTATGGATATCACTGTATTTTTTAAACAATTTTATATTTTTATGGGCATATAAAAGATTTTCAAAAATATATTGAGAAGGCACAGTCATTACATTAATCTCCTTAAATTTGTCTCTGAGAGATTGTCTCGGACTTAATTTATAAATTGATCGAATAGCTCTTTTCTGCAAAACAAAGATAGTCTGAATGTCGGCGGCATTTCCCCACAACAGAATACCGTACGACATAACACTATGAAAATAGCTAAAGTACACTAAACGGGCTGTCTCTATGTCGGTTAAATTACGAATTTTTCTAACAGCGTATGCTGCGGAGCTTAGCTTTTTTGACAATTTATCTATATGTGGGCCCCACTGAAGCTTAGCATCCAAAGTTAAGCCCAAGAATACTGTGCTATCTTCAAGATTCAATTCTTCGCCCTTCATCAATACATTAGTTTTCACCTGTCTAACGTGAGGTAGCGTAAACTTAATGCATTTGGTTTTTTTTTCGTTAAGAAGTAAATTATTGACATTGAACCAGTTAACTACTTTTGAGATCGCGATATTTACATCGTCAGTAACCAGCTGCTGACGTTTAAGTTTAAACAAAAGTGAAGTGTCATCCGCAAATAACACTATATCGTGATTATCCTTTATGAGGTAAGGCAAGTCATTAATATAAATAAGAAACAAGAAAGGACCAAGAATTGAGCCTTGCGGGACTCCCATTGTTACTATAGATCCGGGAGATCTTTCTCCATTTACGTCAACGCTCTGAATCCTATTACTCAAATATGAAATAAGAAGATCCAGAGCGGTGTTCCGGATCCCGTAGTGGCGGAGTTTCCTGATTAACGTTTCATGAAGAACGCAATCGAATGCCTTGGACAAGTCACAAAAGATGCCCAAGGCATCGCATTTATCTTCCCATGCTTTATGAATATGTCCTAAAAGTTCAACACCGGCATCAGTAGTCGAACGACCCCTTGTAAAACCAAACTGTTTGGTATGTAATAATTTATGTTTATTAAAAAATCTTTGCAATTGGTTTAAAATTAATTTTTCAAATATTTTACTAAAGGTAGGTAGTACTGAAATAGGTCTATAGTTTGAGGGGTCTGTAGTACTACCTGATTTAAACAAAGGTATTATTTTACTTTTTTTCATAAGGTCAGGAAACTCCCCACAGTCTATACAATCATTAAAGATAAGAGCTAAAATAGGTGCTACAATGTCAATAACAGACTTAGCAACTTCTACAGAATTACCCCACAGGTCTGCAGTCTTTTTTACATTTAAAGTGTGAAAGGTCTTAATTATATCTCTACAAGTAATATGTTCAAAATGAAATTCCGAATCGCAAACATTAACATTTTCTTTAAGCAAAGACTCAGCAACAGAAGGTGATGAGTTTAGGGATTTAGTAGTTGAAATGGGAATATCCGAAAAGAAATTTTCAAAGGCCGCGGCGACTTGTGAGTCTGATTTTATTATATTGTCATTAAAGGACAGGCTGAAGTCAGTATTTCGGCTCCTAGATCTTCCCGTTTCACTATTAATAATATTCCAAGTCGTTTTAATTACATTACTACTGTTTTTAATCTTCGAACTCAAATAACGCGACTTGGCCATACAACAAACTTTTTTAAATAATTTTGAATAATTTCTAACATATAAATTAAATTCAGCAGTTTTTACAGAAGTCCTTTCATTGTACAGCTCATAAAGCCGTGTTCTACTTTTATGAATGCCAATGGTAGCCCAATCACTGAAAGATACGTTACTATTAACCGAAATAGTCTTGGGAATAAAGGTGGAATCAAATTGGTTACAGTAAAAATTAAAGAAATCATTATATAGATGATTAGGATCAACGTGAATAGACAAAAATGATAATTTATTAATGATTTTAACTTTAAAAGCTTCCAAGCGACTTGCAGTTTTAGGGTTAACAGTAATATCCTTTTTAGCCACTTTGATGTTTTGGTTTTGGATAGTAATCCTTTGCCCGCAATGATCAGAATCTAGTAAATTTATAATTTCTTTGTGGCTTGGTATAACGTCTGTATAAATATTATCTATGCATGTTGCACTAGTGGGGGTTATTCTTGTAGGCTCCGAAAATAGGTTTACAAGATTGTAGGACTGAAATAGACTTAATATTTTACTACAAGAACCTGAGTTTTCCAATAAATTTACATTAAAATCACCGCAAATGATAATGGACTTGTTCGAGTTACAAATCTTGTTTAACACTTCATCCATTACCTTTTCAAAGCAGTCATACAATCCTGAAGGGGGTCTGTACACACTTAAAACAATAAACTGCTCCAATTCTATACAGGCTATTTCAACTGTTCGCTCAACAGATAGGCTCACAATATCCTTACGTTCTTTAAATTTAAGCTGGTTACTTACTAAAATTAATGAGCCACCATGTATAGCATTTACTCTGCTGAACGAACTACCAACCTGGTGATTATTAAAATTAAACAAAAGCTGGTGGCTTTTAAGCCAATGTTCAGTTATACAAAGAATATCAATACTGTTAAAATTCATAAATAATTCTACTTCTAAATCTTTGTTCATAAATCCTTGAATGTTTTGATGCACCAGGTTGATACTATTTACTGATTTTAAAGTTTTACTTGATTTATTTTTACAATTCTGTACATTATTGCTAGAGGTTGCCTCTGTTGTCTTAATTTCTAATTTAAATTATTATCAATGTCAATTTTTGATACCAAATTATTTAATAAATCATAGCTTTGCTCAATAGAAGCAATTTGTTTAGCCAACTTCTTGGCTGTAATAGAAAAATAATATGATAGCGACACAGCTATCTGTCTTTTATGATAGTTAGAAAGATAGTACATAAAAATATTATATCTATCTTTTGTCAAATACAAATTATTACCAACATAATTGTTAGTATCAACTAAATGGAATAAATTATTATTAAATGTCAAATTATGCAATGTCATATTAATTTCAAATCTTAAGTTATTTTCTTCCTGTGGCAAACTGTTACTATATGGGAAAGTAAACAACACAATTTTTCTTAAACTACGAGTAAGATTACATAATGTTCTATAATATTGGAGCATTTCTCTTTTGTTCACATTTCCCCTATTACCCATAAAAATCAATAATGTAGTGTCCTGGTTAAAGTTACATTTAATAATTTCTCTCATAATGTCAAATAAGGAACAACCAGGCATACAGTAATTTATTATGGAGTGTCCCGGGTATTCATCTGTCAACAAGTGGCCTAAGTCCTTTCCAATCTCATCGCAAAATAATACTACATCATTTTTTACAATTTCTTGACATTGTATAATGGAACTATTAATAGCAGGAAATGTCAAATTAACACAAGGCTGCGGTAAGGTGGTATTGCATGTTCTCAATGAATGATCTGGTGTAAGTGTATTGGATGGTGTTTGACAGTGCTCACTGTTGTTGGTTTGTGAGTTTACCAGCTCATTCATTGCCAACACATATTCCCTCATCAGATCTTCAGAGGTATTATATTTGTTAGTCATGGAACTAAGTTTCTCCTGTAAATGGTCAAGTTCAGATTGCAAGTACTTTGTGTCAATGTTGTATTTCCTAGTACTTTGTTCCAAATTCAAAGAATACATATCTAATTGTTTCAGTAAGTTTAGCCTTTCTCTATTAAGTTTTACATTTTTAATAAAGAACTTATGTTTTTTAACCATCTTTTGTGTTTTTACAATGTATTTATTAATTTTAATGTATTTTTTAAGTTTGTTATTGTTTGTGTTTTTACTGGTGACTACCCTCACTAAATTACATGACTTTGAATCATCATCACCTGTCAAATCTATGGTGTAAGAGGGGTTAATGGCAGACACCAATGATGGGGCAATCATTTAAGACTTCAATAGATAAATAAAAGAAAATCTATGTTTTGATTGTTACATTGTGTTGTTGAATGTATTTTTTTTTTCAAATTGATTGGTGCTAAATAAAAAGAAAACATTTTGTTTATAAAAACAATACTTTTATTGTAGAAATCTTTTTCTTATGTCAGAATCGTCCCGTGCCAGTCCCAACACCCATTATGTCCTGAAAGCAAAATAAACAGGTTGTAAAATAAATACTCAAATCAATATTATAGATACAAACATCCTATGTATTTATTGACACGTTTTATTAGTAGAGTAGTTTTCTTGTGAGACTGCAAGAGTACCTATTTCTGTCCAGCAATTCCGGTAATCTGTCTCTCGCTCTTTGCCCTTGCTGAAGAGCTTGATGAGCGGGCATAGACTCATATCGCTGTCCTCCCTGTCTACTGCACTCTAATTGTAGGTCTTCCTCAGAGAGTCAGAGAGGGAAGTTGCTTCTAAACCTGCCCGATTACACATATTGTGTAAGAATGCAGGCAATGACAATTTTACCTGCAAAAATATTATTTGCTCCGAAATTTATGAAAAAAATACTGTTCATCTGTTCAATGCATTATAAGGAAAAATATAGTTATAGTGTAAATTGTGACAAATAACTGCTGTGATGGGTTTATAAAGCAGCTCTCTAGCTGCTAAGAGGCATCTCCATCAGCCTTTTAAAATTCCAAATGTAAGTCTGCTAAGGCCCAGTGCACCTTGATAGCTCCCCCGAGCATAAAAGTTGAGTGCGGCAAGGATCTAAAAGTAAACAAAATCACCAGTAAATACAACTCAATTAATTGCAGAATCTTCAATAAATAAGTATAACCTTAGCTTTAGTCCTTCATTCTTGTATCAAACAATTACCTTCATTATTGGATCCACACCATTTCGTCGTAATTGTTGAGGCAAAAGAGGTACTATATGCTCACACAAGTCTACAAATAATTCTAGCCTTTAGTTCTTTAAGAACTCAACGTCGGGAATACTCGCCAACCGAAAGTTTTGGCGCAAGTATAATCGGCATCGCCTCCGCTCTTCTTGTAGAGCTTCATCGAGCATTCAAAAAAACAGCCATAGGTTCAAGTTTTTGGCAAAGGGGAACGCCCGAAAAATGCCTGAAATGGACAGAAACTACTAATAGTCCATAATTCTAATTAGACTTTATTATGTATAATGAAATAATTCTCAAGTTTGTTTATCTAGGGTAAAAATATAATGTTCTTTAAAATATTTAACTTGATATCCGTTAGTTCATTCTTATTTTTTATTGAAGGTTAGTGTTTATTTGACATGAGTAAGTGACATTCAGCCAAACAGGAATCCTCAAATAGCCCTTAACGAACTATTTTATAGAATTAGTGCACAGTTATCATTAATTTAATATAACTCGACCTATGTGTACCCTAAATCTAATTAAAATAATATATGTATGTCAATATTAATTAAAAATCAAATTATTTTCTAAATCGACAACGTATCGTAGGCTGTATGAATTACATGTCTTTTGCCTTATTGACAGTTTGACATTACTGGTTTTCATTTTTTCGTTTGTATATTTGACACAGAGTACCTTTTAATATTACTTGATTCATGTTTTTGCGGAATTACGGATTGCTTTCTATGATATTTAACAACGACTGTGGCCATTTATTAAGGATTTTGATTATACTTCTGCACACGATACCTATTTTTGAACACGAACTTACGTTTGATCCGCCTAAATGATGACTTGGCTTTTTGACGCTGGACCGGAACCTGCTTTATATACGACGCTGCTGTTTTGGACTTGTGCCCAGTGTACATTTAAACAAATGGATAGAAACCTACACTGTGTTAATTGCTATCTCGATATTGCAAGGATGAGACGTATTCTCTTATCAGTGCAAAATGATGAAGTACGTTATTTAATACAGGCATGGATAACACCACAATCTGTAAGTACTGTGAGTTTTCTTGCCAGTAACCAGTCGATCAATCAATAGACAAGTAGGCCACCACCATGTGTGCGTTTGCTGTGAACAGTCTGTTATAAGACAACTATCACATAGCTTAAGAAATAACATTGATCGTGAAAGGCACATAATTACTGTAGTAGCACAGAATTCAACCACCCCAGGTACGATACCTGACTATATAATAAGTTGTTAATTCCTGAGCTTCATCCCCAACTCCACAGCTTTTAGTAAAACAAAAAAAAACTAACTATTGCTTTTTAATTTTTTTCGCAGCTACGTTCTTCACATTTGATATGTCACCCATGTTGGCAACAATGCAACCGGGCTGCCTCACCCTTTACTACTCCTTCACCCAAGTCCAGTACCCAGTCAGGCAGATAGTTTGAATATATCTCTATATGAAGAAGTTCCTCAAATGAGATCCATCACACTGTTACCTAATTATGGAAGAGCAGTCGACACTCGAAAGTCATTGTTTCTATCCAGGATGTAATATCAGAGACAGACATGTAGTATCTCTTTAATTAAAGGTGTGGCTCTTCAAGGACTCCCAAGTATTATCATTATGTACCAAAGAATTAAAAAATATGTAGTCATCATTTAAACGGCGAACCATTGGTATCTTCGCCCATACTATGTATGATACTTAGCATGGGCCCAGTACCAATCCTATACCTATCCTCCTGCATTTCTTGACAATTTTTTTTTAAAATTGATTAATGAAACATTTAAATGCTTTTTGTTGTTTAATTATTGCATATTAATCATTAACCTTGACATAACCTATATTGTAGAAAAAATGTTTGGAACTGGCTTCTACCTAGTTTTTTGATAATTATTGAAATTGTATTGGGTTTCCTACGATTTGTAGTGCAATTTGGCTTTTATTTCATTGTTGTTCATTTTAGGCATTTTTTTGTATGGGTGATGGGCATTGCCCTTTCAACTTTCGTAGGCAGCACGATATCTATTTTGATGTCGTATCAAATGACATAACGATCCGTCCATACAAGTGTCAAATTCAACTTTTCGGACGGGCGAAAACACATCGGTAGTAGGGTCAACCGTCAAATCGTGTTGTCATTCGTTCTTAGTTCGGGTTCGGGACTAATCGTAAGTCCGTAGGTGATACGGAGTAGGAAACGCCCGTAACGAAGGCCGAAGCTACGGACTTCGTGCTTAGAGAGTAGGTCCCCTGGTCCTTACCGGACGGCGAGCTGCCCATTGTTGTTGTTTAGATACTTCGATTGTTTCTAACTAGAAACAACAACAACTAATTAACTTATACAACTGTATAAGTTAGTCTCATTTAATAATACTAAGAAATTATGGGTAACGTGCCTGAGTTAAAGATGAATAAATAAATAAATATTGAAAATACCAAGATTTCAAGGTCTGATTTGAATCTGTTTGTCGGGTAAGTAATAGTTGATATAACAACAAAATCTCTAATATTAACCACATATAACAACGGAACCTATAATTTTATTTAATATAGCGATTAGTTAATATAATGAACGATTGGTATAATTTTAAAATAACTAATTTTTATAAGCATAACATACATTAAATATAACATCGTTTGACATAACATACATTAAATATAAAATCGTTTGACATACCACTCAAAAGATGAAAACAATAACTTTGTATTTTGTTTAATAAATATTTAAAAGTATTTTTTCTTTTTATTTATTCTTTGTAAGTTCTATCGTAGTTATAGGTAATAGTAACCTAAGTAGATATTAATAATAATAATAATAAATAGCAGGCAACACTGACGTCAACAAGTCACAAAATTTTTATTCATAATTTTCACACAGTTTTACTAATTTTAGACACAGTTTATATATTTTATGTGAAAACTTACAATCCCGAAATCCAAATAAATACAAAATATTTTTAAGAAAGTAAAATGAACGAGAATTTTAAACGTTTCCATCAAAAACTGCCGAATCGGAGGTGACATCTGTCATGCTACCTCCGATAAAACAAACAACACCAAAAAACCAATGAATAATTAAACTATGTTGACGAGATCTGCTACGAGACGAGCACGCCCACCACCTCCGGACTCTTCGCTCAGCTCCGCCTCGCCGCCGCCGGTATCCAGCCCCACCGTGAGCGCTGTGATGACACCGGCCGCGGTAGTTGCGTCGAGCTCGAGCGACGAGTATTTTTCTCCACCAACGTCGCCAACACCTGTACGTCGGCAGGGGAGAAGCCGGCCACCGAGGAGCTTGGGACTTAGGGGCCATCCGGCCCCGAGCCGGGTCCCCGCTGCCGGTGGTTGTGTGCAGCGTATGAAATGGACTCAGTCTATGAACGAGAACGTCATGCGCGCATATTACAGGTCTACAGAGGGGGGAACTAACCTCATTGCGTACCGTGATAGGATGCTGTCTCTGTTTCGGGAACTAGAACCAACCGTAAACGTCTCGGCCCAACGACTGTCGGATCAGGTGCGGGTCATCCAACGCAACCATAGGTTGGACGATGCCGCACTTGATAGGCTGCGCTCAGAGCTGAGCAACTATATCGTCTCAAGTCCAGCACAAACCGCAATACACGCATCAACCATTGATGAAATACCGTCGCGGTCTAATCATGGTGTAGAATTAGAAGATGATATGGTTGCGTCAGTAAGTAGCCAGTGCAACGCCCGATTGAGGAGCGCACTGGAGGATGCATTTCGTGAGTACAGATCCACTCCGACCGAACTTAGACCCCGATTACCACGCCTACCTATGCACAAAAAAAATAGGGCGCTGGTGTGTGCCCTGGACTCGCAGCTTAGGAATGTGTTCGAGAGCAGCAAGGATCTCGTTGATACACATTCGATCCTGTATTGCGCGGCTGTTGCGGCATGTCGTTTAGCTAACGTCAGGTTTCCAAACTGTGACGGAGCTACTCGACCAAAACCAGCCGTACCAGCCTGGCAGTGCAGGATCGAGCATCGTATCGATGAAGCCAGGGTACTCATCGGCAAACTATACTGCTTCAGGGAAGGCAATACACGACCACGAGTGATGCGCTTTGTAAGGCGGGCATTCTCGGGGACTGGAATCAGCCCTCGAGAATACGTGTCCCGTGTCACAGACCGCATCGACTTCCTGAAGCAGAAAGTTTGTGCATGGGCGAGTCGTATTCGGCGGTATAAGCGGCGGGTTGATCGGTACACACAAAATCGCATGTTCCAGAGCGATGAGAGATGGGTGTATAGAACTTGGGAGCGATCTGAACAAAATGGGACAGACGAGTGCCGCCCGGATGATGCCACCACGAGTACATTCTGGCGCAACATCTGGTCAGTGCCCGTCTGTCACTCTGAGGCTGGCTGGATACTGGATGTCGGGCGAGCGTGTGAAACTGTACCAGAAATGGAAGCAGTTGTAATTACGCCATTAGACGTCGCCAGAGCAGTCCGTCCGTTACCGAATTGGAAATCACCGGGACCGGACGGATTGCACAACTTTTGGTTGAAATGGCTAATTAGTTCACACGCCCGCCTGGCATCTCAGTTCCAGTCATCTTTAGAGTCTGGGTCGCTTCCGCAGTTTCTAACAACTGGCGTTACCCACCTGCTCCACAAGTCAGGTAGTCCTACGGATCCCAAGAATTATAGACCGATCACGTGTTTGTCGACGGTCTATAAACTTCTTACATCCATTTTGAGAGCGAAAATTAATACGCACATTGAAAGTAACTCGATTATGTCAACCTCTCAAAATGGATGTCGGAACGGGTCCCGCGGTACTAAGGAGCTACTCCTCATCGATATGGCCATAAGCCAACAGGTTCGTCGATCCCGCAAGAATCTGTCGACATGCTGGATAGATTATAAGAAGGCCTATGACTCGGTGCCACATACATGGCTCATGAGGGTGCTGGAGTTGTACAAGATAGATGCAACTCTACGCACCTTCCTTAGGTCATGTATGGGGCAATGGAGAACGGTTCTTCGCTATCCAGGGTGTCGACAGATCCAGGGGAACGATGAGCCTGTATGGATTAAACGGGGAATATTTCAGGGCGACAGTTTGAGTCCACTTTGGTTCTGCTTAGCCCTGAATCCTTTAAGCTCACTACTTGAGGATTCAGGACTAGGCTATCGGTTGAGGAGAGGTGGTCAAGTCATATCTC
The DNA here is from genome assembly GCA_917490735.1 of Dryobotodes eremita. Classification (NCBI taxonomy): domain Eukaryota; kingdom Metazoa; phylum Arthropoda; class Insecta; order Lepidoptera; family Noctuidae; genus Dryobotodes; species Dryobotodes eremita. Next base: position 11,484,291 of record OU823267.1, read on the forward strand.
ATCTCCTCTACATGGATGACTTGAAACTCTTTGCACCCAACAAATTGCAACTGATGGAGCTACTGAAGGTGACTGAAACTTTCAGTAGCACCATCAGGATGGAATTTGGTGTGGACAAATGTGCAGTCATGCATGTAAAGCGAGGTGAGATTATGGAATCCGAGGGAATTCAACTTTCGGATTCCATACACTTTAGATCCCTCTCCTTATCCGAAAGCTATAAGTATTTAGGTATGTCGGAAGCGTTAGGCATCAACGTTACTGACATGAAGCAATCGTTGAAGGAGCGCTTCTTTGGTCGCTTGAAGAAAGTATTAATTAGTCTTCTTTCAGGCGGAAACAAGGTGCGGGCCTTCAACGGTTGGGTCATGCCGGTTTTGATGTACTCTTTCGGCATACTCAAATGGACTCAGACTGAACTCGACGCCCTAGATAGGAGGGTCCGTACACTGCTGACCGCAAACCGGATGCATCACCCACGATCATCGGTGATGAGACTGTACATACCGCGGAAGTGCGGGGGTCGAGGCTTTTTAAATGCAAAGACCCTCCACAACCGCGAAGTGTGCAGTCTCAGGGAATATTTTTTAAAAGCCGAAGTGGGTATGCACCGTGATGTGGTAGCAGTGGACAAGGGACTCACCCCGCTCTCCATGGCTAAAGAGAACTGGCGCAAACCTGTGGTACTTACTACAGATGACCGCAAGGAAGTATGGCAAAGCAAGGAGCTTCACGGACGCTTCTACCGGGCTCTTCATGAGCCCGGTGTAGATTTCTTAGCGTCCGTATCCTGGCTACGTTTTGGTGACCTTTTCGGGGAAACAGAAGGTTTCGTCTGTGCAATTATGGACGAAGTTATCTTGACGAATAACTACCGGAGACATATTATGAAAGATGGGACGGTTGACGTGTGTCGGGCATGCCATCGTCCGGGTGAGTCCATCAGACATATTATCTCTGGTTGTTCTCGTCTAGCTAACGGCGAGTACTTGCACAGGCATAACCAAGTAGCCAGGATTATTCACCAGCAACTTGCTTTGAAATATAAACTGGTGGATTCTGAGGTACCGTACTACAAGTATGTGCCCGACCCAGTTCTTGAAAATGACCATATCACGTTGTACTGGGATCGGTCTATCATTACTGACAGGACTATTGTCGCCAATAAGCCTGATATAGTGGTGATAGATCGATTAGCGCGTCGCACAATGATTATCGATATTACCATTCCGCATGACGAGAACCTCGTGAAAGCTGAGAAAGAGAAACAAATTAAATATCTCGACTTAGCACACGAGGTTGTTGACATGTGGAATGTGGGCTCGGCTATCGTTGTGCCGATTGTCGTATCAGCCAACGGCCTGATGGCCGAAAGCCTCGACCAGCATCTCTCGAGGCTCGCGTTAGGCGGTTGGATCAAGGGCCTGATCCAGAAGGCAGTACTCCTCGATACGGCTCGCATTGTGAGGAGGTTCCTGTCTCTGGAGTCCTAACCACCGGTAGCTTGGACCCTGCTCCCGATACCGGCGGACCACTATTTTTTATATTTTTAAATGTTTTTTTTTTAATGTTTTTATAAAAATATTTAAAAATGTATTTAATAAGGATGTAAATAAATAAATTGGAACAATAATAATAATAATAATAATAATAATACCATTTATTTCAGGCGACACAGGCCCATAGAAAAATACCTTAACCTAAACATACATATTTTTATATAAACAAAACTTGTGTTAATAAAAAGGCTTAAGACTATGTTAGTAGCGCTTCACTTTGCACTAGCTTGACTTTGTGCTGTCCAGTGGAACTTGTCCGCGGAAGCGACGGAACACCACGTCCTGCGGCCAAAAGTCTTCTTCCATGACGAGGGGCAGATAACAGTTCGGTACACGCACGACGAACGCCTTGAAGTTGACGTTCCGGTGCGATTCCAGTAACTGCACCCTTGGCGTGTACCTCGTCTTTTGACGCACGTACTCTACGATGTCCTCAGCCTTAGTGGTGTAGTGCAGGCGGGAGATGTACACCGGTGTGTTCGGCTTTGCGGCACGCAGGCTCATTTCGGGCTCCGCAGGAGCTTTGCCACAGCGGTTCTGGTTCGTTCGCGATCGACGCTTACTCCTTTGCACCGTCACGAAACCATCATCATTATCAGCCCTATTCGGCGCCTTTTCCGGCATGGGCTTGATACTAGGAGCGCCACGGGTACTCGCGGTGACGCTAGCGAAATCCCTTTGTAGGGGTTTCGTCGGAGCTGCAGACACTGACAGCGGGACGGGGCAAGGGGCGCGGGCGGCATTGCGAGGAGGAGCCGCGATGACGAGCGGCGGGCTGCGGGGTGCGCCGGCGCGGCGCTCTGCAAGCTCAGCAATCGACGGATGCGCTGGCGACGAAACTGCTGACGCGGAATTTGACAACGATATATCGAGGCCGGCTCCACGATATGTGTTTACGTTTGACGCATGCACAGGTGACCTAATTACCGCCACACTGTTGCGCAATTCGCTAACTTCTTTACGCAAATCAGCGACAGTGTTTTGGGATGCATCTAATTTCGTCAGCACATCCGCGAGGCGGGTCTTCAGAAAGACAATGTCCTTCAGAAGGCTCGTTACATCGACGTGGTCGAAGGTGACGGGAGGAAGCTTGTGTAGCTCCTTCGCCACAAACGTCGGCACGACGTCAGGGTCGGTCTCCTTGAACAGCGTGATTATATCCTGCAGGCTCCTTTTAGTCCCGTCACGCCGGCGGGACACCATCTGGTCGCGCTTGTTCAGCACACTGAACAACAAAAGCTTTGCAGCAGCTATGTCATCCTCGCTGAAGTTCGACGCGCAGATCTGGACAGCTGACACCTCGTCCATCACATCCAGCTTCTGCTGCAGGAACGCCAGCAGCTCATTCGCCACTAGTTCACTACTCATGGCGGGTAAATTACGAGCGACAGCTTGCGCCGCGCTAATCGAAATAAAGAATATGCAAACGCGACCGCATCGGAACGCAGCACAAGCGAGACTGACTGACTATTAAACATAACTAGTAACTGATTACCACCTGCGCTAAGATAGGTCGACGGAGCCCTGCTCGGCGGGGCTCCTATTTCTGGGTGGTTTAAAAAAAAATAACCACGAAGGCTAAGGCGGGAGCTCCGCTCCGCTTTGCTCCCGCCTCAGCCTTCTAACCTAACCTATCCGAGTCGGGGTACTCTGAGTCGGGGTGTTAACCATAATGACGTTTTTTATATTTATATTAAACGTTAGACCAAATGATTTTCGATTACATAAACGTTATATCAAACAACGTTATACTAACTAAGTTTTAGAATAAATAAATGTTATATGTAAAGAAATGATATCAACAGTTGGTATAACTCACGTTGATTATATCTTATGACCGATAATAAAATGAAATTAGACCAAATGAGTTTATACGTTATGAGACGCATCCCTGTTTGTCTGATGAAATTTGAGCGACGCCCCGACGTCCGTGAGCGCGGGACGACGACTGGCCCCCTGGCGGTGCGAAGAGGAGCCACGGCCGCGGCCGGCCTACTGCCATGGCTCCGCAGGCATGGCGGTCGTAAGTTCTGCCGTAGTGCGCCATCAGGCGACGGCGGAGCCGCAAAAAGTTTGCTAGGTTTTGAACCAGCATCTTCATTCTTAAGAACCAGCCACATTGGATGGTAAAACCTAATAAATGTTTGGAAAAAAGCCGCTCGGCTTAGCTCCACTTGTGCCGAGTTGACCCGAACATAATTCAGCAAGGTTAGAGACCGAACGGAGTTTGCCGATCGGTACGAGCCGAATGAAAGCCGAATATGTGTAGTAATTGCTTCGGGTTGGCTTTGTTGTTGAACAAAAACTGCCGAATAGATTGTGCTGACCCGAACAAGAGTGTGCGTGCGTGTGTGTGTGTGCTGTGTGTGTTTGTGGCTATTTTAACTTAGATACTTACTGTAATAGAGGATTGACTCAGTAGGGAGTTGAATGCTCCCCACTTAGTCGCCTCGTTGGTCACGTGGTCGCAAACGCTACTGATGAGCTTAAAGCCCTGGGTTCGATTGCCATGTCGGGAAAAGTGTTATTGGGTTTTTCTATGCAAAGCTATGAGGCCATTGCTTCATTATTGGTAAAGATACAAAACTCTTAATTTTAACCTATAACGGTCCTTAAATTATAGGAATCGACCATTCGTTATTAATTCATCACAGAATGTTTTGTACCAAGTGGTATAGTGCGATAGGCTGCCTCGTTGGCCCAGTGGTCGCAAGTGCCACTGCTAAGCATAAGATCCTGGATTCAATTTCCGTGGCCACTATAGAAACGGAAGACAAAGTGACAAATTGTAGAATGATTTCTACGGCGCGATGTCAAAATTCAAGAAAAGAATGAGTTTTTGTTAAGAAAGTGACTTGTCTTCTCTTTGTAGAGTAGAGATAGAAGTGCTCATGCAGCACAAGCTGGTCAGGCAGTCTTATTTCAGGCAGTTTTTCCATCTGGAAATTCTCAGTAGCAGCCCGGACTCTGGATTTGTGGCGGTTGATGGCAATAGGCTCGCCCACTTTTACATGGGACTTAAACATAACCAGCGCAATGTGGGTGTACTAAATGTACACCTCTGCCTAACCCTTCGGAGATTAGAGGCGTGATGTTATGTTATATGGTGCATTAAAATTGCTTGCATTACCACCTTGCTGTCTTGCTGAAATGTTGAAAAGTTATGCCAGAAAACCGGATTCTCAGCGTTCATAAAGTTGCTGCGTCTATTTGAATGAAGATGCAATGTATTATACTCGTAGCATCAGACCGGCTCTAAAGTCCCAGAACACTTCATTTCCGTCACAACTTGCCACACAATATCAAGACGCTACACTGTTCTGGTTAGCAAGGATGCCAATCGTAAAGCTTTTAAAACGAATTATTGATATTTAAACAGATTTTAACTAACCTAAAGTTCGTATATAATAATATAAAAATATTGTACCTTAAGTTACCTTTTGTACGTATACAGGGTTTAAAAAGACCCGTCAACTACGCATTCTGTACATCAAATTAAGTAAATTGCTCAAAAATAATTGCTGGAAAACGAATTTGATTATTTGTATGAAAAATCGCTGTTTACGGTAGTGCGCAACGTAACGCACGCAAAAGATTGTGCTTATGGGTGCATGCAACGGAACAGGGGTCGTGGACGTATTTAAAGTTTGTGTTATTAAAAACAAGTTTTCGTAAAAAAATAAACGTCAGTAAAAGTTGCAATGACCTTCAATATCTCCGTAACCAGAAGGTCCCCGATATGGCCCAGTACAAAAAAAAAAATATAACAATGACGGGGAGTACAAGTGACTCTCGGCTTCGTTAAGTTTTTTACACCCGTTATGTTTAACTTAAAAAGAATCTGTAGAAAGATAAAACAAATGACAATAAAAACAAAAGAAAAATGCTGTTCTGTGAAGTTCGCTTCGAACCTCACTCAAGTGACCGCACACAATTCGAAAGCGAACTCATTTGTTTTTAAATAAATCATCGTGGATTCACAACGAGACACCGTTCGAATTTCGAAGTTATGCTTAAAGCCAGGGTTTCCTTCTGCGAAAATGTCATGTCGCAGAAGGAGGCAGCAGTCAGGGAGAGGGAGATTTCGAGTGCTCTCCCGGCCCGCAGCAGGCGCACCGAGCGTTGAGAAAGGGCAGATAATGCCCTTTTCGGCCCCCCTAAATGGGTCCAGAGACGGCGGACGCGGGGACGTCTGCCGCCCTGTATCATATAAGACACGAGGTGGCGGCGCGTAATGTTCTTGACCAGACGGAGCCCGCAGAGGCGGGCCGGCACTAGTCGGGGGCTGCGTTGAAGAGTGCTTAAGTGCCCGCGTAGCCCCCGGTGCAAGTGTGCGAGAGAACATGGATTGGTTTTAGTCAGTAGAAGACTGACAGACCCCTCCGCCCGCCCCAGGGCGGAGGACATCCATGAGAAATTTCCACACCATCACCAAAAAAAGAGAAAGGGTGTCCTAGGAAAGCGGTTACATCATATTATAAATGCAGGCATAAAAATCTGTTATTTTTACCAGTATTTGACAAACAGATGTCAAACAACGCGTGACCGTTGTCAGCTTTCTTAAGAAACCAAAGCTTTAAAGAACAGCACTACTAAATTCTCCTGAAAATACACCATGTTGTTCATATATATTTTTACGTCTAGCAACCCTAGTAAGTACAATGTCGTCGCCGAACTAAAACTCTCCTAAATCGTTCACAAGAAGTATGGAGCGAAACGTTAACGCGTATATCATGTGAATTTATTTCTATACTTTGTAGCCTGAGAAAAAACGTCAAATAAATCTTCGGTATTTGTTCTGTAGCTAAAATCACATCGATCATTTTCACAGATGGGAAATAAATTGGGAAATGTTTCTGTTTTGTGGCGAAACTAATAATAATAACAATTCATTTATTGTTAGGCAACTGAGGCCCATAGATAAAATACACAAATTACAGAATAACAAACCAATTCATAATAAAACTAAAACTTGTGTTACTAAATATTGCTTAAAACTGTGTTAGTAGCACTTCACTTCACTAGTTTGTCCTTGTGCTGTCCTGTGGTATTTGCCCGCTGAAGCGACGGAACACCACGTCCTGCGGCCAAAAGTCTTCTTCCAAGACGACGGACATGTAACAATTTGGTACTCGCACCACGAACGCTTTGAAGTCGATGTTCTCGGAAAAATCTATTCTAATAATACCCGCCTATTGTGGTCTCACTGCAGGACAAATGCCTCTTCTCATACCGAGAAGGCACGAGCATTGATCACCACGTTTGTTCAAGATGGGTTGGCGATTTCGGATTTATATTTAACCGTAAAAGTCCAGGTTTCGTCACGATGGTTCCTTCAACGATGTCAGGAATGTGTAAGATTAACTCGGAAAGTTTTTTTTTTTTGGTTGGATAATCATCAAATGACGTCTCCCGCTCTGGGCGGAGCGGAAGGGCGTGTCAGACTGTTACTGACTAAAACTCACCCGTGTTCCTTCAGTTGCCTGTGCGCCAGGGCCACGGTAACTCTTTCGAATAATCTGCGACCCCGGCAGGCATCGGTCCTATCGGACACCGTCAATTATGCTGACATTTGCCTCTCCCTCACGCGCTCCGCCTACTCAACTTGGAAAGTACCTAATATTATGAATTGTAAAAGTCTCATTGATATCTGCCCGGATTTGAACCCACAACCTCGTGTATGAGAGGCGAGTTCTTAACCACATGGCCATCAGGACCTTTTTTGTCATCTATTAACATGACTTGTTGAAAAAAAGTAAATATGAAGTTTCATGCCTGTTCTGACTGCAATAACAACTTTGTTAACACTTTCAACGTTGGGAGCCCTCGCTGAGGGCTCATTATAAATGTAGGTTTTACTTAGCGACTACAGCATTTATAAACTGTAAAAATAAAATGAGTTGTATACATTAACAAGATTTATTAGTACACGCCTTGTTTTTGAAATCCAAGCACTTTTATTTAAAAAAGAAATGGGGTTAAGAAACCCGAATTTCAGGGGTGGAAAACCATTTTCACGGTTATTAATATTCACAAAAATTCTTTATTTTGGGATGCCAAAGAATAAGTTTAACAATTGAGGCTTTTCAAGGTTTTGTATCAAAATGGTAAAAAATACACTTGTGGTGACTTCGTTTGTCAGTCCGTTCGTCTGTCACAGCTGCTTATTTCAGGAAGAACTTATGCTATAGACTTAAAATTTGGAATGAATATAAATAATGCTTGTCCATCTGTATAACAAGTGATTTGTTTATTTGTTTGTTTCATTGCTACAGGGGCCTAAACAGGGGTTAAATTTAAAAGTGAGGTAAATAGGTGAAATGGGATATCACATGAAAAGGCTTCATTTTCACTTTATAAATCGTATTTTTTATTTTCATTTATGCCGTATAGTTTTTGACTTATGATGAATATTTTTCGTAAAAACACAAGTAGAATTATCTTGTATAACATAACTTTATGATACATACATATATGTCGTTTCATTTGCATATTTATCTGTAACTTAGTACGGCATTCAATATATTTTTATACGTAGGTACATAGAATACAGTAATCACGCAAAATGTTTTATGGGTCTTATGTGGTATATTTTTAATCTGTGGATTTCATTTTGAATTTAAATGTTTTCTTTTTAAAAAAGTTTACTGTAGAGTACGGATAAACACAAAATAATAAGGAGTACGAAATAAATCAAGACCTCACAGAACACAGAGTCGACGCCGAAATTACCCGGTAAAAAGAATACCACCGGTAGCTTGGACCCTGCTCCAGATACAGGCGGATCACTATTTTTTATATTTTTGAATGTTTTTACTAAAATATTTAAAAATGTATCTTATATGTATCGAAATAAATAAACGAAATAATAATCAATTTATTTCAGGAAATTATTCCCATATTATTCAATACAAATTACATAGAAAATAAGGATTCATTATAGGTACTGGAGGGACAGGCGTGTAAATAGCCGTGTTTCCTATGCGGGATGAGGACGAGAGAAAAATCTACGTCTGGAATGCACGCTGATTCAAAATGCCTATTTTGTCCGACAAATTGCAAGTAGATTGGTGACGGTCAGGTGGCGTCTGTAGTTAACCCCAGCAAATAATGCAAAGCGGTACCTGGGTGGTCTTTTTGTTCAGTCCTGACGAATCTTCAGCCGGTGGCCACCTGGCGAGCTCGTACACAATGGTCACTTGAAAGTCTATGATTTTACACATTAATCGGACGCGGGTTGATATATTAATATTGAAGAACTATAGAATGGCAAATCCCCAAGGATTACGGGATAATACACGTCAATTTATAGTTTCAGCGGATGCGATGAATTGAGATTTAAAAAAATGCGGTTTTGCGGTGAGATCAAAATGCGACCGATAGGCACACGCGCACTTTGACATCTGACAACCGTAATGAGCTGTCACTGGCTGCTCAGTCTTCTGATGCCCTCTCCACATGTCCGCGACAGCAATATATGCCTAAGGTCGGACTACAGACACCTGAACACCGCCCACAATTAAATATAATCTATGGGGCGATAACTTGCCACACCAGGTACATTAAAACATTACAACCATTGCATTAAAAATAAATTTACGAGGGTCATTCAATAAATACTTAGCCTACAAAAAGTAAACGAAAATTTTGGAAAAGTGGCAATTTATTTTTCAACATAGTCTCCTTTTAGTTCGATACACTTAGCCCAGCGATGCTCCAACTTTTTTAACCCGTCCGAAAAATAGTTTTTGTCAAACTCTGCAAAATAGGCCTCCGTGGCGGCGATGACCTCCTCATTCGATCCATATCTATTCCCGGCGAGTGATTTTTTCAGATTAGGAAACAGAAAGAAGTCACAAGGGGCCAAATCTGGAGAATACGGTGGATGGGGCAGCAATTCGTAGCGTAATTCGACCAATTTGGCCATGGCAACGGCAGACGTGTGAACCGGTGCGTTGTCGTGGTGAAACAGCACTTTTTTCTTCGCCAGATGGGGTCGTTTTTTCTTTAATTAGGCGTCGAATCGGCCTAATAAATCGGCATAGTAAAGCCCTGTAATTGTTTTACCCTTCTCGAGGTAATCGATGTAGATCACACCTTGTGAATCCCAGAAAACGGTGGCCATAACTTTTCCGGCCGATTTTACAGTTTTCGCCTTCTTTGGAGCACGTTCCCCGGTCTGGATCCATTGTTTTGATTGCTCCTTGGTCTCTGGTGTGTACCAGTGGATCCAGGTTTCATCGACGGTCACAAAACGACGCAAAAACTCCGCTGGATTCATCTTAAACAGCGCCAAACACGTCTCCGATGTGGTCTCACGGTTGCGCTTGTTTTCTGGTGTGAGTAAACGCGGCACCCATCGCGCCGACAGCTTTCTCATGCCGAGTTCCTCGTGAAGAATATGATGCACTGTTCCTTCTGAAATGCCTACAGTCTCAGCTAGCTCCCGAACCTTCAATCGGCGATCTGCCAATACGAGATCATGGATTTTTTTAATGTTTTCCTCCGTAGCAGCTGTTTTCGGTGCACCTGGACGTGGTTCATCAAAAACCGACGTACGGCCACGTGCAAACTCGTTGAACCAATTCTTGACGGTGGCCATCGATGGAGAAGAGTCACCGTACACAGCATCCAAGCGCTCTTTGATTTCGATGCGCGTTTTCCCTTCCAAAAATAGGAATCGAATCACCGAACGATATTGCTCTTTTTCCATTTTTGTAAAACCGATCGACACGTTCGCTTCCATAAGTTGTCAAATTAAAACAAATGAAGGGATTGGAATGAAAATTTGAAAAAAGAATTAAAAAAGAATGTGCTACACTGTGGTAAAACTCTTTTGAAACTACAGCGCCCTCTGGCGATGAGGCTAGGTACTTATTGAATGCACCTCGTAAGTAACAGTACAATTATTTATAGTTATTAGGTTAAAATTCATAGATTCCAAAATACTATATTCGTAACAGCATAAAATTACAATCAATACAGAACATAGGAGAAAATCACATTTAGAAGTTGCTAAGTGTATACATATTAGTGTAATGTATATTGTAAGGAATCAGAAGTAAAATAAGTAAAAAAAAAATAAACAATCTTTCATTCCTCAAAATTACACTTTACAAAACAGATAAAAATATTAAAAGAAACACTGTAAATATTAATCAAATAGAAATAACACAAGCCAACATGAATAATCAGTACATGACCAATAACATAACCTAAAAATAATCAAGCACACGACAATGGTCAAGTTGCACGTCCGCTTCGAGTGCCGTCCACGCAAAAAGAGACCGTTACCGCACCGCGCGTCTCCTTTTATAACCTCTTATCGGTTGACAGCTGATCGCGTGATGTCACGTCGTCATCCGTTACCAACAATATTATATATTACTAATATTAGTGTTCGTGACTGCGTCGAAGTCCCTAGCTGCCACCCTGTATATCGTTGGTCCAGTGATCATAAGCGCTACCGCTGAACCTGAGGTCCTAAGTTCGATTCCCAGGTCAGGCAAAGCGTTATTAGGATTTTCCATCTGGAATTTCTTAATAGCAGCCCGGAGTCTGGATTTGTGCCCGGTTGATGGCAATAGGCTCGCCCCCTGTTACGTGGGACTTAAACATAACTGGCGAAATGTGGGTGTACTATAGGTACACCTCTGCCTAACCCTTCAGAGATTACAGGCGTGATGTTATGTTATAAGACTACATTCTAGTAGCGGGAAAGAAAAATAATTTGTATATTGCTCACAAGTTTCGTTTAGCGACTGTACAGTAACCAGCACATAAAGTTACGACAAACTGTCAGATTTTCTCATTCGATTTTGAACTTAACCATGAACATTTTAAGGTTTAAAATCGTTTGGAGAAATTTGACATTTTCGTGTAGCTTGACCTGCTGGCGACTGTACAAGACGACATTACTTACGTAAACGTGAGACAGGATCTGTTTACACGAATCAGACCAGTCACAAATAAGTGTGTTTTGTTTAATTACGTCATCACTCTCAAACAAATTGCTTGCCTTGTCATCTGATCTTTATTATTCTCTCACTTATCTTGCCTGGGGGGCTAATAACTGCGCAAATGGGTGCATTATATAAGAGACTCCTTATGTACTTAAGTATAGGTATGAGGCGCCATCTATGTAAATAAAAACTAAGTGCTGTTCGTTGGTAAGTATATAACTTGAGAACGGTGGGACCGATTTTGTTATTTTTCTCTTTTTTATATTAGTTATAGTCCGAATAAGGGTTTTAGGATAAGAAAAAATTGAAAATTCAGCAAAAACTATAAATTCTATTTTCTATGGCATTTTTGTATGAATAATTGATATTTGGACAGGACAACGTCTGTCACATTAGCTAGTCTCTTCAAATAAATAAAATTGAAGTGTCTATTTGTAATGTCAAAATAACAGCTTTTTACTAAATGCATATAAAAGTACTTATATACTTACGGTACTTATAATAAAAAAACAATTTTTATATTTTTTGTCTGTCTGTTTGTTTCGGCTAATCTCCGAAACGGCTGGACCGATTTTGACAGGAATATCGCTGACAGATAGCTGATGTTATAAGGAGTACTTTTTGTCCCGGTAGCACGTTCCCGTAGGATAATTTTCGACATCCACGTGGGTGAAACCGCAGCCAGCAGCTAGCTCGTTACAAAAATATGATCCTTCATACTTTTATTACGAGCTAGAAAGCTAGTTACATTCGTGATAAAAAAAGAAAAAGTTACACATTATAGTAACCATTTTTTTTCTCTGTAATTATTGTTGCGAAAAATCCAAAATTGCATCTTAATGTAAATGGTTAAATGTAGTATATAAGATTTCAAATCAAGAAAAAGTGCCAATAGGATAAAAGAAAGAAAGAAAATAAATTTATTTGACACAGGTTAACGCACACAATATTCACAAAAAATAAAAAATAAACAGAAACAACTTGTTTCTCTGACGGGTTCATAGGCAGAGGTGTACCTACAGTCCACCCACATTTCGCCAGTTATGTTTAAGTCCCATTTAATAGGGGGCGAGCCTATGGCCATCAACCGGGCTCAAATCCAGACTCCGGGCTGCTACTGAGAAATTCCAGATGGAAAAACCCAATAAGACTGCTACATGTGCTGCATGACCACTTCTATCTCTACTCTACAAAGAGAAGACAAGTCACTTTCTTAACAAAACATCATTATTTTCTTGAATTTTGACATCGCGCCGTAGAAATCATTCTACAATTTGTCACTTTGTCTTTGTCCGTTTCTATAGTGGCCACGGAAATTGTACCCAGGATCTTATGCTTAGCAGTGGCGCTCGCGACTGCTGGGCCAATGAGGCAGCCTATCGCACTATACCACTTGGTACAAAACATTCTGTGATGAATTAATAACGAATGGCCGATTCCTATAATTTAAGGACCGTTTTTGGTTAAAATTAAGACTTTTGTATCTTTACCAATAATGAAGCAATGATCTCATAGCTTTGCATTGTAGATTTTTAGTTTTAAGGTGTATTTTTGTTGCTGTAATGCCAATAAACGCATTTTTCTTTTTTTCTTTCTTTATATCCGTCCATATGAAAGTAGCTATCACAGGTTCAATTAGCTTACGATTCTATTTATATGCCCAGTTTGGCAATAAAAAATGCTACCATTGATAAGCAAAAACAATTCGTTTTTGTTTATAGGGACCGAGCATAAAGGCTCTTACAAACAGGCACGACGCGGCACACCCTTTGTGCCGCGTGCGATTCGCGTCGCGTGTCACGCCTGTTTGAAGGAGCCTTAAGACAAACAAGTGTCGTTGATTTGGGTAAGGTTCAAACTAGAATTAACATGTTCTTTTTATAGTGTTAAGATATCCGCTTGTTATACAAATATTATTGTCGTCTAGGTCAGCCGATAAGTTCTGCAGTATAAAGATTCTGAATACAAGAATAAAATATGAGAATATGCCGCGTTGGTTTAGAATGAAAGAAAGAAAAGAAAGAAAGAAAGAAAGTAAGAAAGAAAAGAAAGAAAGAAAAGAAAGAAAGAAAAGAAAGAAAGAAAAGAAAGAAAAGAAAGAAAGAAAAGAAAAGAAAGAAAGAAAAGAAAGAAAGAAAAGAAAGAAAAGAAAGAAAAGAAAGAAAAGAAAGAAAAGAAAGAAAAGAAAGAAAAGAAAGAAAAGAAAGAAAGAAAAATAGGTTTATTTGTCATAGAAACACGTGCATACAAAAAAGACAACGCCAATGAACAACGCAAAACGAGGCAACGTCTAATGGTCACAAACGCTAATGTTGAGTATGAGGTCCTGGGTTCGGTTTCCAGGTCGGGCAAATTATTCGGTTTTTCCATTAGGAATTTTCGGTAACAGCACGGAGTTTGGATTTTAGTCCGGTTGATGGCAATGGGCTCGCCCCCCTTTTACAAGACACTTTAATGTAACGGCGAAATGTGCAAGAATTTTAGTACATACATATGGTCGGGTTTTTTTTAACAGTTTATAAAAAGTTCGCTAAAACTAGCATGAAAAATTACTGTTACATTAATTAAATAAATGACGCTAGTAAAATAGGTACAAAAATCATAGTTATTAAATTTAAAATGTCAAGTATTTGTCAAATTATAATAATATGATGTCAGTGTGAATCTTTGAAGTCTAAATTTAATACCTACTCAGAATAGAATAGAATGATTTTCTATAAGCCATTTGAATAACGCCGCTTTAAATCGATTGATTGGCAGTTCCCTACACGATTTTGGTAGTTTATTAAATATCCTTATAATCATTGGAAAGCAACTTCTGTGATATAAATGCCTTTTCTTCGGAGGAATAATTAATCTATCAGGAAATCTTGTCTTTAACGTGACAGTGTCCCCAAGACGTTGAAATAAGTCGGAGTGCATCTTAACAAAACAGCATTCAAATATGTACATACCGGGATACAAAAGGAATTCTGAAAGTGGTTACAGTGGCTGAAAAGTTGTGTGGGAATCGGTTGTCACGGTATGGGCATGTGATGCGAAGGAATAAGAAAAATGTCGTGAGGAAAGTTTTGAGTATGAATGTGTTGGGCTATAAGAGTAGGGGAAGACCAAATAAATGATGGATGGGCTGTGTGAAAGATGATATGGCTAGAAATGGGGTGACTATCGAGAAGACGACTAATGGAGAAGTGTGAATGAAAAAGACATGTTGTGCTGACCCCATATCAATTGGGCAAGAGAATGATGATGAGTGTGAATCTAGGTGAGCATTGTGTTTTTGTATTAAAAAAAAAAACACGTGTGGCACTCGGGGACTGCCGCGGTAAAGCTATTGCATAGCATTTTTTATCAATTTATGCAATTATAATTATTTATTTATTTTTTATTTATGCAGTATATTTTTTCTTTGATATTAATTCAAGTACAGTCGTACCATATACATACACGTTAAGCGAACGCTCGGCCGAGCTACATGGTAGGCGGTGTGGGGGGTGTTAGGTTTTATTTTCGTTACGGAATTTCTTGATTCGGTCGCCGCGCTCAAAGCCCGCGATAAAAGCTATGCAATAGCTTAAAAAAAATCTAATCAAATCATTTTATTTCAGGAATACACCCATATAGAATTTACGCCATATTACAAATTAATTATTAAAAATAAATTACTAAATTATTACAAAACAATAGATAAGTATTATTTTAGCTGGAATATTAATTTGCTATATACGAAAAAACAGTTTACCTCGTATAAGGCCCTCAATATTCCGTTGTCAGATAAAAAGGCAGATTTTTTTTTTGATATTTCAGAGTACCTAGTCCCATTTTCATGATAAACCTTTAAAATGTCTAACACAATTTATGATGGACGTTAAAATATTAAGGCTGGAAAAGGCGCGTGTACATTATTCAATTCTGTGAATTAGAATATTAAATAGTAATAAACTAACAACCCGCCCTTGCATCGTTCGGTTTTTACGACTTGACAAAACATCGAGATTTTTTTATTATATGTATTTTTAAAATAAACCAGCTTCTGCCCGCGGCTTCGCCCGCGTGTATGTCGGAAATTAAAAAGGGAAAAGGAAAAGGGAAAGGGAAAGGGAAAAGTGCTACCGGGACAGAAAGTAGCCTATGTCTTTCCCCATGATGCCATCTATCTCCTTGGCAAATTTTACTGAAATCCGTTCTGTGGTTGAGGCGTGAAAAGATAACATACAGACAGAGTTACTTTCGAATTTATAATATTACTAGTTTTTGCCCGCGGCTTCGCTCGCGTTAATTTAGACTGGCTATCAATTCGGGTTATAATTGAATCATGATTGGAAGACACGTGGCGCCATCTGTTATCATAAGAACGTTATTGTTGTTTTTCTCAGGAACATTACTTTTTTTCGGGATGAAAGGTACCCTATGTCCGCTTCTGTACACCTGACAACGTATATACAAAATTTCAGGATGATCGGTTCAGTGGATTAGGCGTGAAAAGGTAACAAACAAACAAACAAACTTACTTTCGCATTTATAATATTAAAATTAAATAAAAGTTAGGATGTATTAAGGCTCAATGAAACGAGTATGCTTAGATGGTTTGTTCATGTTGAGAGGATGAATGAAAGGCGACTAACAAAAGGTATTTACAAGGCAGATGTGAGTGGAAACGACGGGAGGGGACGCCCTAGGAAGACATATAGTGACCTTATTGGTGATGTTCTTCAGAAAGGTCAGGTGCGTAGTACTCGCAACCGGCGTGCGTGTATAACCAACGTAAACGTGGCAAAAGGAGTATGAAGGATCGTAGCAGGTGGCGTTCTGTATTTTCTGCCTACCTCCATGGAAAGAAGGCGTGTGTTTATGTATGTATGTGTATTAAGGCTCCTGCATACAGGCACGACACGCGTCGCGAAACAAAGGCACCGCCTGTCGCGCGGCGAGCGGTGCCTTTCTGTAGCGTGCGATTCCATCGCGTGTCGCGCCTCTTTGAAGGAGCCTCTATACACATTTACCTTTCGGAATAAATTCTCTAAATGATTGTAAAAACCGCATCAAAATCCGTTGCGTGATTTAGAAAAACAACGCGGCCACACAGTCATATACAAAAAGCGACTATAATTTATAAAATATATAAAACGGAGAAGGTACGTCTCTCTCGTTATCATCTGCCATATTTTAACTATTGTGGGCGTACAATAGGAAGTGTTGGTTATTGCGCAATAGAAAAACCGTTTGCAGTTCAAATCAAATAACAATTTACGACCAAACTTATCACACTAGTAATTCTCACACTGTAGGTACACGACACAACTGTAGCAGTATCTACAACGCCACATGCGAGCTACGCGTCAAACTGACGTCACGCAAAATCCTGCATCGCGCAAGCAGATTTTACCACGCAACTAGCATTTGTACAACGTCCCGACATCAAACGTCGGGCAGTTGCCCACCAGACACGACACCCGCCTGGTCGGAGGGTCCTCCCTTTTCTACGGAGGAATGAGAGAACTTTACACCCTGTTCCTCATACCTCTATACAACTATGCGGAATGCGCAATAGTTTCTAAACGTGTTCACTGCTTGACCGCCACCGACCAACTCTGCTCTAAATTTGGTCGAATGTTATGTTGTAGACTCTGTCAAGCGCCGCAAGGTGGCGTTGCCGTCCCGATTTAACAAAGTCAAACGATTGATTTAACTTATTTCCGACATACATATGAAAATTATTTATCAATACGCTATCCATTCTACCGTAATCCAATCAAATTAATTAACCAGTTTGATATATAACATATCCTGGAATTAACGCACAGCACCAAACCCCCAATTAGAATATTATGTTATAATCATAATACATACGTTGAATTTTTACTATTATGTATAAAACATTGTTTATTTATTAATTTAGTTATACTGGTGGTGGGAGAAAATTAAGTAAGATAGTGTAGGATTAGGTAAGATAGGCAGTCGCTCCATGTAACATACTGGTATTTAGCTGCATCCGGTTAGACTGGAAGCCGACCTCCATATACTTGGGAAAAGCCTCCGCATATTTTCTTAGGTAGTAAAAACATATAGGTACCTAAGTGAAGGAACAAAAATTCTTAGAATCTAAGTAATCGACTACCACCTTTGCCCATCTGCTTATCTATCAAAATACTTTCAAGGTGGTGTCAGAACCGAATTCAAGTTACATAACATTATCACACCGAGGACCTAGACAAATGGCATTCGCTTTGGAGCGATTTTTTTTCTACAATCGCTATCGCTTTCGCTAAATGTTCCCATCATATAAATCGAAAACTAGCGATAACGCTTGTCAAAAAGTGCCACTTGGCTACGCATCTCTATGGAAGTAATCGTTCGACGCTGTCGTTTCGTTTCATAGAACCAAAATGATGTTAACATTGTCTAGCTCATTTCTATTCCTTGACCTGTGATCACGTGACATTTCGATAGCTTATATCAACCCCATACAATTTTTGGTTTTTCTACTAGCGTCATCGATAATCGAATGTAACTTTGTCTAGGCCCCCTGTATGCCTTGAAGAGTAGGCAGAGATTTATAGTACAGCAACACTCAGTAATGTTAAAGTACCTTTTGATTGTGGGCAAGTTTATTGATTTTTACCGGGCGTAAACCCAGGTTCCTGGCTGCTACTGAGAATTTCTTAATAGGAAACCCCTTACCGCCTTGCCTGACCTAGGGCTTGAATTCATGGAAGTAATATTTACTGTACTGTGTATCGTGCAGGACCAGGACCCTGCCTAGCATTTACGCTTGTGACCACAAAAACGTACCGTCAAACGGGGTGATTTGGGATACAGGGGTGAAACTAGACGAAACTTTAAAAGGGATTTTAAAATTGAAATAATATATATAGTTTGTTGCCAACAATTAAGGGTACTTAATCGTTAATTATAATACAGTAAACACATTAGAGTCCTTTTTGGCAACGAACTATATCATTTCAATGTTAAAATCCCTCTTAAAGTTTCGTCTTGATTAACCCCTGCATCCCTATTCTCCCTGTTTGACGGTAGTTCAAATAGTTTAAAGTCACATACAAAAAATTAATAATCTCAATAAAAGATTTTGGACATGAAGACACTTGTGCCGTGACTGTATTTTAAAATACACTCTAACGATTCAATTAACATTAGATTCTAAATAAAGCCACATACCCAATTATTTCACAAAAACAACGAAACGTAAAAAGATTCGCATATCTTATGACACCTCACGCGACAAACACCAACAAGTATTGCTGAACAAACGAACAAAAAAGGAAAATTGCAAGGCCGCTAGGGGCATCAATTTTGTCCTTATGTGCACTGAAATTTTTCCGACAAGACGTCAGTCAGAGGAAAGGGCGGGAGGGGAAGGGGGGAATCAACAGTTTCAGCAGGCTCGGATACATACTGTTTGAGCCAGTCAGTCCCCGTCGCTTGCCGCGGGCCGTCGTGTTCTCCGCGCGTGTGTCCGTGAATTACGACTCCTGAAATTATGTAAAAAATATGTGCTCTTTCAAATTCAGTGTTATAAAATTCCCGTGTGTGTTGTAATTTTTTTGAGCTTCGTGTTTTCTTGAGGCCGAGGTATTAAATTCTTTGTTTTTTCGAATAACTTTTTACTTGAACGGGCTGAGGGTTAATCGTGTGTGATACCATTTATATTGTTTTAACGTTCTGTTTTTGAATTAATTGTTTCTTTTTTCTTGGTTGTGGTTTTGGGAGAGGTTGTGTGTGAATTCAAAATAAGAAGGTGAGTCTGTTATTTTTTCTCATTCTATTTATAAAAGGACGATTACGACTTTCGAATAAAAAGAAAAACAAAATAGACGCTTCAATATTTTAAATATCGCACGTGTTCCGCCCTTTCTCTAAGCGATGAATAGCCCTTTTATCAGTCAATATCAATCATTCATCCATCACTCGACACGTACGGAAAATGTGCACCAATTTATTTAATAAAAGAGCAATATAGACGGAATTACGAAACGCCCTTACGGGAGCTCCCAATTTGTAACACATTGCTATAACATGTGACTCGAATAAGGTCTTAAAGATCATTATTCGGTATAACCAAAAACAGGCTAAAGTCCATCCCTGTTCTGTTAATGGAGCATTTTCCTCAAAGACAACGGAAACTATTAGTCAACAAGCTCCTAATGTCAGGTGTTCCTTGTAAAATATTTTTCGTGTTATAGTAGACATCCTAGTTCTATGAACAACGCAGTTAAAGATTTTTTCTTTAATGTTTTTCGCATCAAAACACTACGAATTGTTAGAACGTATTTATAGGAAAAGCTAAGATTTTATTCTGAGTTTTTGTAACACGAGCTGAAATAAGCAAAAACACTTAATTTTAATAATCAAATAAAATTGATACTCATCTTGTCTCTTATTCGCTCAAGAAACTTTAGACAGTACGCCAACAGATTAAGAAAAGGCGAATAAAAAATCGAATAACATTTTTATGCGAAAAGGCACGTAAACAAAGTGGAAAGCGATCTTGTGATTCGAATAAAAGATCGAAAGCCAAGTCTATGAAATCCAGGGTGTGTTCTATTGACAAACAGCGACTCGAAAAAATGGGTCAAATTGTGAAAAATTATTAGGTCCTATTGTCCTTTGAGAATTTATATTAAATAAGTAGGGTACTTGTTTTTTTTTGTTGCTATAATGGATTTTCTAAATATAACTTCGAAATTCGAATGGAGTCTCCTTGAATCTGAGATGATTTACGAGTAGGTGCTTTAAAAATAAATTAGTTCACTTTCGAATTGTTTGCGCTTCGAAGTGAACTTTACCTTCCTTTTCTTTACGGCTGACTTTTACACTCCTTAATAATGCAGTAATAATTGTTCTTAAACAGAATGAAATGGATTCAAAATAAAAAATAAAAAGAAGAAAGAAAATACATTTATTTGCGGTAAAACATGACGCAAAGGAAAAAAATTAAAACTGGTGCCATCGCTCAGCATAATGCTAAACTAAAAAAAGAAAAACAAACCAAACTTGTGAATTTAAAATACATAATTATCATTTTGTCTGTCTTTGACGAATTCAAATGATTGTCAAGACGACAATAATGTCCTAATTATGTTTAGCGTTAATTAAATGGAGTGATTCGCCCTCAGAGTTGGGTCTAAATTAAGACGTTAGGAATTGTCAATCAAGTACCTACTTTGGTTAGTGATAATTATGTTAGTTGGATATTAGATTGACAGATTGAGTTTTTGAAAGATGTAAAATATGAGTAAAATGGTGATCGTTAAATCACAATTTGCCTGCCAAACTTTCTAGTTAGTGTTTTTTAAAAGTAGGTAGATGTGGGCATAAATCACAATTTGCCTACCAAACTTTCAGGGGAAAGTGTGTTATAGAAGTAGCTTGTATGTAGGCATATATTTTTCCGTCTTTTCTGAATTAATTTTATTTAATACTTTAAGCCCACAAATGTACAGATGCTTACTTAATGGCGCAGATATTTTCTACCAGTCAACCTTTAGGTTGGTGTAATCTCGAAAAATTTAGGAATGAATATTTACATATACTTTGATTTTTATTTGCTAAACCAAAATGACAGCTGTGTTCGAACTTTTACATCAGTCAGCTTTTCATAAAGTTCCTGTTGACCACAACATACATTCGTACATTCTTCACTAAACATAGTCTACACATTGGCATTTTTCTATTTTTGAACTCAAAACGAAGCAAATGAAAAATCTTTTTAAATATAAAGATACACATATACCTATTACAAACGTCCTTTCTATGGTATTTTTCGTCGAATCGCTGAGCTCCTTATTGAGTTGAGCTGCACGATTACTGACAAATGCGTGCACTGACTGGACAGGTCCACTCAATCCGTGTGGTTTTTCCTCAAAAGACCATTTCAGACACAAATCTACATGGTCTTCACATGATCTGACCAAGATTATGTCTGTACTTTAAAAAGAGATTGTGACCTCTGAGTTTGTTTCGGCCTTTTTTATCAGAGTAGTCGGATAGGAAATGCCGACCTCATCTAGTTTTAAAATGTGCTCGCGAACTTAACTTTAGAAGGTAATCGGATGGTTGCATGTTATATATCACCTCGAGCCAGCCCAAGCCGCTGGGCCTGAAGCTTTAAATTCGTCCCCTAATAATTCCGATCCAGCCTGTCCCTTGTTGCTCTCTCCCAGCTACGCCCTAAGCCGAGGCGCGTACCCCGCAGGGGGTGCCCTTAGCGTGTTGTCGCCTAGTTTGTAAGTCTTTTAAGCTCTGGCTGGGGGCCTTAATTTATTAGAGCAACCACAGGCATGTCCAGTTAGTAGCCGACAACCTCCTAGGTTGACCTACGAAAAGCCAAACACAAAAAAAAAAATGCATATTATATGTCTTTCTTTGATAATGTTAAAATTATTTGTTGTAATTTATTACCTACTTACACTTATGTATGGAAGTGAATGTAAGATGTGGCATAAGAGACAAGAAAGTAGAATAAATGCTGTGGAAATCCGTTTCTTGCGATGCATGTGTGGTGTGACTATGAATGATAGGCTGAGGAATGATGTGTTAAGGCAACGGTGCGGTTTAAAAGAAGATGTAGTGATAAAATTTGAGAACAGTATGCTTAGATAGTTTGGTCATGTTGATGAGAGGATGAATGAAAGGCGACTAACAAAAGGTAATTTACAAAGCGTATGTGAGTGGAAACGCCGGGAAGGGACGCCCTAGGAGGACATATGTATCACCTTATTGGCGATGTTCTTCAGAAAGGTCAGGTGCATAGTACTCGCAACCGGCGTGTATGGCCAGATGTATGAACGTAAACGAAGCAAAAGGAGTATGTAAGGATCGTAGTGGGTGGCGTTCTGTAGTTTCAACATATTCTATAATAAATTAAAACTGTAGGCAACTAAAATAAAATTATTGACAGGTTGTAAATAAACATTAAAAAATAAAAATAAAACTACCATTGACACCGGCTGTCTTGGGCTGTGTGCCGATTGGCAAAGGCCTCCTTCATTTTCTTTCATTTTTTCCCATCGACTGTTATTCGAGCCCTTAATTTTCCTACTGTGATTTTCAGCTCGTCGCTTCAGAGTTTTATATTCTAGCATACTAAAAACTAAAAACACATACCTACCATCTTTTATTCCATGAAAAAAAACATGTCGTGAAACCGGATCCGAGATAACGGACCGAGAAATTCGGTGCTAAATCAATGGTGACGGCTTGGATTCGTGAGCGGATTTGTATGGCGCAAGCGTTTAACACAAATAATACTACTTACTGCTGGATTCAGCCCGTATTTACCCCGGATACTGAGGAGAAAACGAAACGAATCGAAAAATCAGAAATGCCTATAACAAAATGTATATGTACGCCTGTCATCCTAACTAATATTATAAATGCGAAAGTAAGTTTGTTTGTTATCTTTTCACCTCTAAACCACTGAACTGATCATCATAAAATTTTGCATATACGTTGTCAGGGATACAGAAAGGGACATAAGGTACCTTACACCCAGAAAAAAAATACTGTTCCCGAGGGAAACAGCAATAACTTTCGACGGTCACATTTCCTTTAGGGCGCTAGATGGCGCTACGTGTCTTTAGAATCACGATTGAATTACATTATTAGAAACTTTAGTAGTGTGTTAAGAGTTTTTTTCTTTAAATATAAGTAGTACATTTTGTGAGTCTAGAGTGAACTCGAACACCGTTTGACCGAACACCATGAAAGTTGGCACCTAAGTAAATATATATTTATTTTTAATAGAGAAGGATTTACACGATTTTTTTTCGACCTCCACGCGGGCGAAGCCGCAGTCAAAAGCTAGGTAGTAAATTAAAACAAAAAATTAATAAATTAAAAAAAAATCTGCCTTACTCTGCGGTCATTCTAAGATCTTTGACAGTCATTACGGGTAGTCAGAAGCCCGAAAGTCTGACAATCAGAGTTACCAATGGATTTTGTGTTACCCAGTAACTGGGTTGTGGAGGACACATAGGCAGTCGCTCCAGGTACAATACAGGTATTCAGCTGCATTCGGTTAGACCGGAAGCCAAACTCAACATAATTAGAAAAAGATGATGATCTCGACTCTTGAAAAATTAGCACTAAGATAAAAAATCGGTAGGATTAGATCTTTTACCCTTTCTTTTATATCTGACTTATTTCCCTGGAAGCCGACACCGACTTAGTTGGGAAAAAAAGCTTCGCAGATGATGAATATGCCAAGTGAAGTTACTGTGTTCTGGTTTGAAAGGGTACCGGTGAAATTACAGGCACTTTTAGTCATTTCTGCTACGTTACTGGAATGACAACGAATTTGTAATGTCTCTGGTAATTTATTTTAATTTTATTTTATTCAAAAGGAACAACAAACAGCTACAATATAAAACATAGAAATGAGAAATACGCAAAACTTAAGGTACATGTCCGTAGCCGACTGCAAGCAGCAGAAGCCGGCGGTGTGTCACCGCGACACTACTGGTTTCTATGTGTTTCTATAAAATACCTTCCGTAGCTAGCGACACGTCGTTTTCATAGAAATACATAGAAACTAATTAGTGTCGCAGCGACACGTCTTCTGCTGCTGCTGCCTGCAGTCGGCTGCGGACTTGTATCTTTAGTTTTGTGTATTTCTTATTTCTATGTTCTATATTGTAGCTGTTTTTTGATCGTTTTGAATTAAAAAAAATACCACCGACGTTTTAAATTTGAAAGCAGACGCAGCGGAAGCAGTGTTAGCCCAGTAGTAGCGACCGCGACTTATGAGTTTATAGGTCGTAGGTTCTAACCCAGACAGGCGCTTTACTTGGTGTAAAGTGGTGGTTGGTGGGCTTGGTTTCATCACCACTGCTCTCAAAACGGTGAAAGAAAACATCGTGAGGAAGCCAGCATGTTCTAGAACCAAAAATTCGTAGACATGTGACATCTACCAACCCGCACCGGGCCCGCGTGGTGGATTACGGGCCACTCCCTCTCACCGAGACGAGGCCTGTGTCACAGCAGTGGGAACATTATAGGCTGATTATGCATTACAAATTCGTTGTCATTCTAGTGACAACGCTGTTCACAGATTCAAAGTGATATTGCAGATTTTCGTAGCAAAGAGCGGTGGTGGTGACCACCTACCACCTTGTGGGTCACCTGCTTGTTGGCAACCCAAATTTATAAAAAAAATCCTATCTATATATCTCTATTTATTTAGCCCGTAATGTCCCACTGCTGGGCAGAGGCCTCCCTTTCCCTTCTCCCCACACGTCTGTCCACCGCCATACCCAGGCCAGTCCTGGCCGACTAGACCTTTCGGTAGGAGGAAGGTTCGTCCGTCTATCTTCGTCTTGGTCTGCCACGATATCGTCTAGCATTTAATGGGACCCAATCAGTAGTTCTTTTAGCCCACAGCTCGTCTGACATGCGGCAGACATGTCCGGCCAAATCTAACTTAAAAAATAAAAAAACAATAAATAAACCTAACGAAAATATAACCCAAATCTCAGGAGCGTTTGTATCTAAATTATTAATCTCATAAGTTGTGTGGCGTTAGTCAGCTGATAGAAAACTTTTCTCAGAATATTGTTCGTTCAAAAAGTTATGATGCTAATTAATTAAAATAATTTTATCAAGCGATGCTGTAAAATGTTGGTCATTCTATGCTTAGAAAATACTAATATGGCGGTCATGCTACGCGTCCTGTTTAGACGTGGACGGAGCAAAAGGAATAGGTAAAACTTAAACGCAGGGAACTTAATATAAATTCTGTGCCATACATCTATGTATCTATCTATTTAGCCCGTAATATCCCACTGCTGGGAAAGGCTTCCCTTTCCCTCCTCCACACACGTCTGTCCACTTCCATACATACTTTAACGTTTTTGTTACCGACGTAGTTTTTATCAGGAGTCGGTGAAATAGGTTCTTAATCTCTTAGATGCCTTTTACGACACTGATGATTAGCCGAATGGTTGACCTATATTTTTGCAAGGAACCAGAAACGTCCATTTTGTAAGAAAAACACATTTTTCCCTCGGTTTTATCTATAAAGTATAAACAAACTTCGTTAATGGGGTCCCCTTTCTTGATAACTCAACAAAATATCGGTAAGTAGGAAGTTCTATACTTTATGAAGTTGGTCAATGATTAAAGAAAAGATGCAGTTGGTTACTACAACCTAACATTCTAGGCTTAAACGATGATGAGAAAATGAAAACCTTCTAAAAGGCTAAAAAACATTGTGTGGAAACCTGGACTTATCTATACATCTATCTATACACATACACATAAATATTAATGAAGTGTCTGTTTGTAATGTCAAAATAACAGCTTTTTACTAAATGCATATGAAAGTATAGACGGTACTTATAACAAAAAGACTTTTATTTTTTGTTGGTCTGGCTGTTTGTTCCAGCTAATCGCCGAAACGGCTGGACCTATTTTGATGAAATTTGGTATGAAGATACTTTGAACCCTGGAAAAGGACATGGGCTACTTTTTCTTGCCATACCACGTGGGAGGAACTGCGGGCGGAAGCTAGTAGTTAATATAAGTCTGAAATCGCCATCCCATCTTGAGCAAGCGTGGTGATCAATGCTCGTGCCTTCTCTGTATCATGGTCTAAAAAAACAAGGTCTGGTACTCCGAGAGTGACACAAGCTTATGTCAATATCCAGTTGCCACTTTATTGCAACAAAACAAGAAGTATGTAAACATTTTCAGTCACCATTCTGTTAAAAAATATATATCAAGCATTTAAATTGTCGTTTTGTTTTTCTAATCAAACGAAACAATTCAATTTAAACTTATACCGACGTAATTGTTAGTTAAAACCTCATTGATTTATCGGATTCGCACAGGTAATAAAGGCGGTTGGGGAGTTATTATGACACACTACTGGTAACACAGCAGTGATGACGTAGGCTTGTGTCACCCACGTGACCACTGTGTCTCGGAATGCTATACCTGGCGAAGTATATTATTATACCATGCTCTGTATGAGTAGAGGCCTTTGCCCTGCAGTAGGACAATACTAGGCTGGAATTATTATTTTAAAAGGCTAAATCTTCGTTAGGTACTTACGTAGGTTTCCAAGGAACTAGCATGTAATTATTTTAGGGGTTCTGCACTCATAAGGCGCCAACGGAACCCTATTAGGTGCTAGGACTATGTCGTTTCTGTCTGTCTGTAGGTTAAAGAGGTTATCTTTTTAACAGGTATTGGTAGCCAGTTGAAACTAAACAAAAATATTTTTTAACCGTTATAATTTGCCAGTTGAAACTAAACCAAAATATTTTTCAACCATTATAGGTAGCCAGTTGAAACTAAATCAAAATATTTTTCAACTGTTATATGTTGCCAGTTGAAACTAAACTAAAATATTTTTCAACCGTTATACGTAGCCAGTTGAAACTAAACTAAAATAATTTTCAACCATTATAGGTAGCCAGTTGAAACTAAATCAAAATATTTTTCAACTGTTATATGTAGCCAGTTGAAACTGAACTAAAATATTTTTCAACCGTTATACGTAGCCAGTTGAAACTAAACTAAAATATTTTTCAACCGTTGCAGTTAGCTAGTTGAAACTAAACTAAAATATTTGAATGCCTCATTGGTCTAGTGGTTGCAAACGCTACTGCTGAGCATGAGGTCTTGGGTTCGATTACCGGGTCGGGCAAAGTGTTATTGGATTTTTCTATCTGAAATTTCACATTAGCAGCCCAGAGTCTGGATTTGTGCCCGGGTGATGGCAATAGGCTCGCCCCCTGTTACATGGGACTTAAACATAACTGGCGAAATGTGAGTGTACTACAGGTACACCTCTGCCCATAAACCCGTTAGGGAAACAAGTTGTTTCTGTTTTTTCAGGTAAACCACGGCCTGGTGGGTAATATAGGCATGGTTATTATGTAATGTAATATTTTTGGTAGTACGGAGCCCTCAGGGCGCTAGCCAAGCAATTACGAAGTCGGCTACATGTAACTTTGGACTTTCATAGTGCCTTGTTATTAAAGTAGATAATATTAAAATCGTTTGTCTTTGAACAAAACCGCCTAAACAATAACTGTGACTTTTAAGATATTAATAATAATTATTATTATCTGTGTAGATTGCTCTCGGAATCTTCTTTATGGTCTTACACTGTTATAATTGTTTATGGTCTGATTAAGCCGCGGTCTGGTTTGTGTTATATTGTGTACTTGGCTTTATTACTTTGGCCATAGAGATGAGATGTACATTGTGCAGTAAAGGAATTAAATTATAAGCAATTTGTTGTTGATTTTGACTGTATTATATTTCAGACTACGTTGAAATATAATACGGTGCAAGTAAAATTAATGCTCAATTATGGTTCCTTCAAAACCCATAGCATTGGTTGAAGATGCAGTCTAAGATTTCGCCTCATATATGTTATATGTTAATAAGTACATATCTTAATCCCCCTTACGTTATCTATGAGCTTTCACTATGGCAGAACTCCCGGTGATCTATGGTTACAGCGAACTGGAACTGTCACTTGTCAAGTGTCATTCATAGAAGTCTTCAAAAGTCAACAGCAAGCACCTTACTCCACTGCTGTTTTTTCATAAAATAATAACGGTTTTGTATTAATGCAAAACAGCTCTATTATGTTTTCTTCAAAACACATAGCATTGGTTGAAGACCTGTTTGTTATCAGCTGGTGAATGAATACCTGAAGGGTGTAGACGATATGTGATTTATATCAAGGGTGACCCCTTAGAATATAACTATTTAGACGGTTGTCAACCGGTTAGAAAAGTGCCATACCTACGCGGTTAAAAAAAAAAAAACAGGATTGACCAGGATTTGTAAACAGGATTTTATTTCAGATTTGTTTCAGTTTTAATGGCAATAATGTAATTTGGTTTAAATAGGCTTTTATTTTTATATAGATTCTTCTATTTTTTATGAATGTGAGAACGTTGTAGGCCTAACTTGTAAACCTTTTTATATTTTGTTGAGTGCCTGTTACTCGCTGGCAGGCTTACACTGTCCTCCCATACCTATCAACACTGTAATTTGAAACATTGTAAAAGCCCCTTATTTTTAAAAGAGTAACCGTGGAGTTTCTTGCCGGCTTCTCCATAGGAACTGGAATTAATTAATTAATTAAGTACCAATTGGAACCGTGCACCTAGCTTCTGACGTTTCATAAGAGCCCATGTAGGTTTATGTGAAATAAAATATTTTGATTCGATTTGATTTGAAAATGTATGGCAGAGCTAATTGTTTTTTTAATAACCGACAAAAAATTTCAACATTAGTTTGTGTTTTTCATAACATATTAACTGTTTTGTTTTGATGCAAAACAGCTCTGTTGTGTACATATTATCTTATATTTATAAAACGTCACTGCTCTACATATTGCCAATATTTGGAATGAAAATGACTGTTCCAAAATGTGACTTATGCGGAACGCCCGATATGTGGGAAAGGAATTTGTTTGAATATTGTCGCTCTTTGACCATAGCACAGTATTGCTTTTGCTTCAAAAAACGGACATCCCCATTTTATTAGCTTATTCGATAAAACACGTCATTTTAAAAGCAAGACTAGAACACCCGGGTGACAATTTTGCCCCAATCTGGAGATATAATTTTTTTAATTTTTTTTCTATGGTTTCCATAAAAACCATAGAAATCGCAATAACTTTAGATCCAATCCGTTTTTGTTATATCTTTGATTGCAATTACTTGGTGCTTTATATTAAGTAAATTATGAAGCAAACTCTAAATTTCTATCGTTAACCGGAAGTGAGTAACATCGAATTTTACATATAATCGATTTTATTTTTTTATGGGCTTATTTCATGGAATTTGGATTCAATATCAAGACAAGCTGTTGCTTTGGCACTAAGAAGTACCTATTTAAAATACCATATCCTAATCTTATGGTATCAAGAATTTACAGGATTCTGAAATTTTGGCGCTAGGGTTGACACAAGTCGTATTTAAAAAAAAATGTTTTATTATTGAAAAAAAAAACAACATAATAATGAGGCCCCGCTCCCGATACCGGTGGGCTACTATTTTTTTATATTTTTAAATTGTTTTTATGTATTTATTTTTAAGAAATGTTTATAAATGTAAAATAATAGGTTTAAAAATAAATAAAGGACAAATAACATTGTTATCTGAAAGAAGTTACAATATCATTGATTTTCACATTGTTAATGATAAATCCAACTATTTCATATTATTTTATAAATAATTAAAAACAAATTAAATTAAAATGAATAAACAGAATTATAATTCTAGTAATCCTACTAGTTTTATAAATGTGCAATTTTTTTTGCCGTTTCGATATTTGTTTGGATATTTGTTAGTTTACTAATGGTGCCCATTCTCTTGTCACAAAATTCTCTAAACTAGACTAAAAATCACAAAAATTTTGTTTATTCCTGTCAAACGACGATTTCCCATTCTGAAGTAGACTAAAGTGACACAACTTAACTATAAGTTTAACATCACTAAGATAGTGAAAGTGGCAATTTTGCTATTCTGAATTTGACATTTTTCACCTACAATTTTGGTTGTCTAACTAAATCTGACTATTTTTAATCGCGAATAAAAATGTGTGGAATAAAATTAGTTGTCATGACCTAAAATTCACCACAACACCTCGACTTCAGGTGCAAAAACAGTAATGTATCTCTTTTTTTAAATATTTTGCTTATATCTCGAAAATGGTGTGTCCTATCGCAAAACTGATGAAAATTTCGACCCCCTCTATGAAACAAATAAACCCCTAAAACCTTACATGTAGGTTATTATTTTTCATATTTTCCATACAAAAAGTGGAAAATTCCATATAAAACACGTCGAGGCTGCCCCAATGCGCGCCTCCGGCTCTAAAAAAAATTCACGGGGTAGGGCAAACAAGTACCACGTGGAGTCGCGATTGTCAAATTAAATTTTAGTTGCGTCAAAATTATTTTTAAATTTAGAGATATTTTCGTAGGTCTAATAGATTTAGGTGGTGGAAAGTAGCTCGAAATGGTTCGTGTAAGGTGTGCTTCACCCTGTTCAACTCTGAACTTGACTTGACATGCAATAAAGCATGAAAAAACATTAGTATAAATAATTACTTTACTTTAGTTGTATGTTTAGTTCGATGTAAAAATAATAAAAAGATATAAGAACATTATTTGTAAAATTTATGAGAGTGGGTGGTAATATGTATACGTAGATAAGTATTATTCTATGTTAAATTGAACCCAACATAAAATTTAAACCTATAAACAAAAATTATTATTTTTTGTGAAGTGATGACCCTTTTTTTTTTTTTTTTTTTTGGGTGGGAAATCATCAAATGACGTCTCCCGCTCTGGGCGGAGCGGAAGGGCGTGTCAGACTCTTACTGACTAAAACCCACCCGTGTTCCTTCAGTTGCCTATGCGCCAGGGCCACGGTAACTCTTTCGAACAATCCGCGACCCCGGTAGGCATCGGTCCTATCGGTCCCCGTCAATGGTGCTGACATCTCTTTGAGGCGCGCGTGGAACACGACGCGCCGTCGACCCGGGCCTGGTCCTTACCGGACGGCGAGCTGCCCATTGCTCGCCGTCCGCAAGCCCGCGCCTACGGTGGCCGGGAGTCGGCAATCGACTCCCGACGCCCAGGGTGTCTCCTCCTCCTGCGGCGGCTAGGGGCGCGAGGGCGTAGAGATTGCCTCTCCCTCTCGCGCTCCGCCTCCTCCTTCGCGAGCATTACTGCTTCGCAGAAGGAGGTGACGGCTTCCCATTCCCTCTCGCTCCGTACCATGGCCTGAACCAGGGCCGGACGCGAGAGGTCGCCGCCGCCGATCGCCGCCACGAGGACACGGCGGTGCTCCGCCCAAGCCGGGCAGACCTCCACCGTATGCTCCACCGTGTCCTCCGGTCGATCCACACAATGGTAACACCCGGGCGTTTCCTCCCGCCTTATCCGAAACAGGAACCTCCCGAAACAGCCATGTCCGGTGAGGACCTGCGTCAGGCGGAAGGTGAGGACGCCGTGGCGAAGTGATGACCCTAAAATCAAAATTATCAGAAAAAACTTTAGAAGTGAATTACTCCTAGATACCGCGAGATTTGGATGTGTTTTTTTTAGTGATTGGTTGGGATCTGAGTATGATTTACAATTAATGTTGAATCCAACTAAGCAAAGATACAACCATGAAAAATCAAAATCTAAAAACACAAAAAAAGCATATTTCTTTACATCTGTACTAGTTAGTACTCTTTTGTATTTTTTTTTAATAGATTTAATATAGTTTTATTACACATAATAAAGAAAAGGGTAAAATAATGCGAATTGTTTTTGTAATTAATTAATTTAGAAAAGTTTAAAAATAAATTAAACATTTTTTTACTCGTGTTTGGTGTAAAATTGGCACACGGGTATTTTACTTTTACTCCTAAAATAACCTGCTCTATGGGATAAGTTGATAAAAAGTGATGTCCGTTTTTCGAGGCAAAAACAACACTGTGCATAAGTATAAGCAACAAGACAAAGGCTTAAGTATTTCGAAAACGTAAGGTAAAGAAATTGAGGTTAAGATTTATTACTTACTAGCTGACCCGACAAACGTTGTCATGTCCAAAATCGTGAGTTATGCCTTGAGCTCATACAATAATCCCGTAGGAAAAAGACCGATCCGTTTTTCCCGAATTTTATAATGTTTTGTGAAACTTTTGAAATAAAATTAAATGTTTATTTTTGTAAGTAAATATTTTAAGACACTTTTACATGTCAGTATTTTGAACTCGATGGCGCCGGCATTTCCTTGCTGACTGATCCCTGAGAAGAAATGTCGCAACAAACTGGTCATGGTCTCTATTAAAGTCTAAACATTATATTATTAGGATTCTATGTGAGTCTAACAATGCAGGGTCATGTCTGGAAGGGAATTTTGAATAAAGACCCATTGCAGCTTTGAGTTGACCTGTCCTAACAGACGACATGCATGCATCAGTCATCGTGTAGCTCAACCCTATTTTAGGGAGCTTTACGACCCGTTACACGACGCTACCAGATCTGCAGGACATTTGCGTAGACCATATACAAAATACTCAAAACCGCTAGACAGATAAGGTCGTGTATTCAATCTAGCCTGCTTGGTACTCATATTCACCAGCAGTTTTCTCTTTAAATGCCATCAAAAATATCATAAGTGAGGTCACGTTAATCAATAAAAATAACAATATTAATTAATTCTAACACACTTAGTATAAAATATTTTTTTGCTTGGGGGTACATTGGAATAGCTTAATTAATCCTAAGCCTTTTTGTCATCCAAGTAATCTTTAACTTTATAAAAACCTTTTTGACAGAGGTTCTATTTAATAAATGATTTAAATTTATTGAGGCTCAGTTCTTTCACATGGCTTGGGAGTTTGTTGTAAAAAAGTATACTTTGGCATTTAAATGAATTAAAAAAAAATTTGGAGCTTTGTCATGGGCACAATAAGTAAATCTTTGTTTTTAGTATTTATGCTATGAATGTCGCCGAGTTTAGAATAATTAATATTCTTTCTTTCATAAATCAGGTTCTCTTACACATATTGAGATGCGACTGTCATTATGTTTATTTCTTTAAATTTATCCCTCAGTGAATGCCTACAGCTTATGTTATAAATTGCTCGAATGGATCGTTTCTGCAACACAATATATCCTGAATGTCAGCTGCGTTTCCCCACAGCAAAATGCCGTACCACATTACACTATGGAAATAACTAAAATACTCTAATCGAGCTGTTTCTACATCAGTCAAATGACGGATTGTATAGACCGCGTAGGCTGCAGAGCTTAGTCGCTTCGACAATTTTTTTATATGTGGACCCTATTGTAGCTTCGAGTCCGAAGTAACAAATTTTCAATTTTAAAATTTTTCTTACCACAAAAACCTCATTTGGACTTTTAGGTAAATTGGTCCTGCTATTCTCAAGTGATGTGCTTACCAACGAACAGCATTTAATTTTGATTTTTACAAGTTGGCAGGAACATCGGCGCGCAAACTGAAACCATGAATTCAGAGCATGATTCTCGATCCCCTAGCGTAGAAAACTATCGCCGGTTATCAAAAAAAAAAACTGCTGTTTCATAGAAAAGTGCAACATCAACGCGTTCAAAACGTATGAAAGAGTTATTTTTTTTTAAACCACCGACGAAATGTTTCAACGCAGGTGCGTTTAGAATCATGTACTGTGAATCCATGGTAACATACAACAATGAGTTTAATTCAATCGACGTTCTTTTTCTTAGTAAAAATGCATTTAAGAAGCAATTCCAAACAACCCTGAAGGATCAGCAAAGTATTATAGAATGACGTAATGCTTACTAATATATGCACACAAATTTACTTTTTTCTTTTATAAATTGAATAATCCAGATATGAGTTCTAGGATTATGTTGGTTGTGTAGATATTGTATCTGTGTCACTGGCTAGTTTTTAAATACTTTAAACGGTAATCTGTGGAGAACGTAGTAGGTAGCATAATTGTTTTAAAATGTAATATTTAAGATATTATGACTGTTTTTATTGTGCTACTGTTTGTTTTTCCTTAAATAAATAAATAAATAAACAGATTGCGCGTAGATGTCCCTGCCACCCCATGAATAAAAACTCAGTTTTTTAATCGTGTGCTGCCACCCTGTATAGATAGATTATTATCTCTAAAGTCACATTATTTAGTTGATGATTACTATGGGCTTCTAAAATATTGATACTAATGGTGTTCCGTTAGCCGTCAATTGAGACTGGTCATCTCTTAACTGCCACGGCTTATTTTTATTATTAATCTTATATTTTGAATTGTTTCTTAATATATTTCTTTTCATTGTTCTCGCATGTAGAAGCAACAAGAATAATGTACCCAGGATTTTAAAATATCTTGATTTAAAAAGAGTGTCCTTGGAGTTTCTTGCCCGTTCTTTTCCATAGAGATCTACGTTTTGGAATGGGCAACTAGCTTCAACTTTCTGACTAACTGACCGACATTTTGACAGTTCAAAAGTGCCTGTAAATGGTTTAATTGAAATAAATGCTTTGAGTTGAGTTGAGTAATATTTTTTTCGAAAACGGGTTGTAAGCCTATTTTATATTGGCCTCGATTTTAACCATTATTAATCAAAAAAGCACACTACACAATTAACGAATACATCATTAACAAACAAATATATTTAACACAAACAGAATTATATTTTATTATCAAATATGTTTTAATTTAATTAATAAAAATAAATGTTATTTGTTATATGTTTGTTTGTTGTTGTTATGTTGTGTTGTTATGTGTTGTGTTGTGTTGTGTTGTTATTGTTTAATTAATATTAAGGACATGTTTTAAAATTGTTGATTAATTAAGTATTAATTCTATTTTGGAAATTAATTTTATACTTTTTGCTGTGCCCTATAGGGTAATTGTAATTGAGTACCTTAGGTTTTAGCCCATTGTAAGATCTTCACACATTATGAAATGCAAATAAAGATATGAATGAATATGAATAATCAAACGGTTTTGAAAATATTTACGTTTGAAGAGTTCGAGACAAGAGCCATAGATTTTTAGTTAGGAGAATGAGCCACACTTTCTTTTTGAGGGTTTCGTACCCAAAGGGTGCCAACGACCGCCCGTCCGTCCGTCTCTCACAGACCAGCACTCCAATTGCGCATCACATTATTAATCAGAATCAAAATCATTTTGAAGGATATTGCTAATACATTGCTTCAAATGTTCAAAAAAAAATCTGTTCAACAACGTAAATAACACAATGAATGTTGTTGAACTGTCAAAATGAAAGCCAACGGTAAGACCGTTGGTGTGTTACGCAATTAACTCGCTGTATCTTTTGAACAGTAATAGGTAGACACTTGTGTGTACTTACTTACTATGGTCGCTATAGCAACAAATAATGAAAACAGAATAAAGTAAACAAAAAATATGGGAATCTACAAGAAAAGTATTACAAAAAAAAACCACGGTGGCACGGGAACCGTGTGAGCCCGACTCTCACTTAACCGCTTTTTTGTACCCACTGACTATTTCCCTACTCTGTGGTCGCACCCAACCCAATAAGGGTTTGACGGGTATACATCGATCCCTTTTGACCTAGAAATCTGAAACTTGGCAAACTTTTAGCACAAGATCGTTATAAACTTCCTGGACTATATCAACTTATATTGTTTTAGCCAAGTTGTTGAGATATGATGAGAATAATTTGTGTAGTATAAATTACAGTATTATTTACAGTACTTTTAGCTACTATGTTCAATAAATAATGGTTATTTTTTATCTTGTAGGCCTAAATTTAAGACTGTAGATTTGTAGATCTTCTTATATTTTGTTTGAGTACCTGTTACTTGTTGACAGGCCTACACTGTCCTCCCATATCTATCAACACTGTAATTTGAAACATTGTAAAAGCCCCTTATTTTTTAAAGAGTAACCGTGGAGTTTCTTGCCGGCTCTTCTCCATAGGAAACAACCAATTGGAACCGTGCACCTCGCTTCTGACGTTTCGTAAGTGCTCATGTAGGTTTATGTGAAATAAAATATTTTGATTTGATTTGATTGTATATTATTTTCTTACTATTCTAGTCGATGCTGCAAAATCAGCGTATAAAGGACATGTTCAGTTCCTGCCCTCTGGTTACGGGTAATGTTCAGGATTGCGGATTTTACAGTATGATATAAATGACGGTTGATATGAAATTAACAAAAATATTTTTATTTGCTGAAATAAACAGTACTGCACGGTATGTCTCCCACGCAAAAAAGAAAATAAATTTTTGAGGTCAGAACGTTGTAGATAATTCCACCTTCAGTTTCGTCAATGGGAAACCCTTCAAAATGTATCCTCATTTCCTAAAAATGAAGCCAGGGTATAGAAAAATAAAGAAAGAAAACTTGTTTATTCTGCACAAACCAATCGCACATAAAAAAAAAAAAACTAGACTAAATACACACACTAATAAAAAATAGCCAAAAGCCTCGTGTTCAAAACGTTAAGCTTAACAATGTTGTCCGTTGCTTGATGTCAGCGCAGATCAAAACCAAAGACAGTAATGCGTTACGACACTGGAAAATGACAACAAAAAACACAAACACAACTTGAAATGATCTACTTTTGTAACAAACAACAATAAAAGTAAGATAAAACCATGCGTCGCATCTGTGCAAGAACAGCACCCTAATTACGTAACACAATCTGAATCATTTTGATGCCTATTGCTAATCCATTGCTGCATATGTTCGAAAAATTTGTTTGCTCAACAACGTACATATCGCAATGAACGTTGTTGAACTGTCAAAATGAAACCCATTGCGACTATTAGTGTGTTACGTAATTACCCCGCAGGTCGTTGTTCAGCAAAATACTATGACTTCGGACGAACTTATCGTCAACAGCGCTAATTTTCAGCAACTACCTCTCGAGTGACATAATGACATCCATTCCTCTGTGTGACATAATAATTCGGGTATGTGACATCCCGATGTACAGTCACTAAAAGAGATAAGTAACCCGGGTCGTCGGATATAGTTGAAGTTTAGAAAGAAACCGATGGATGTTTTCGAAAGAAATTTAATTTGATAAATTAACTGTTTGTTTTCTATTAATTAAATTAAATTTTATTCGAAAACATTCATCGGTTGCTTACTAAACTTCAACTATATCAACAACCCCGGTTACTTATCTCTTTTGGTGACTGTACCTTGTCTCCCGTCAAAGTGTAAAACCCTGATACTATAAACTATTGTTCCTGTAAAACAAATAATAAAAAATAAAAATAAATTTGTTAAGTGCGAGTCGGACTCGCGTTCTAAGAGTCGGCTGTACCACAGAATTTTTAATTTATTATTTTAATGTATGCGCTTTATAACCGTAATAATATAGTTTTTAAGATAGAGAAGGAAATTTTTTTTTAGAGAATGCAACCATTAAGACCCACTCGCACCAGCAATCACTAAACACGTTTAGCGCTAAACGTGATTAGTGATTGGCGGTGCAAGTGGGCCTAAGAGATGTCTGTTGTATGTGGTTTGGATTTCATATCGTTTTTATTTCAAAAATTTAAAACAGTTACAACTATTATGTACGAATTTCAATTAGTTGGCTATTTCGGTTTTTAAACTACAACTCTGTGACAGACAGACGGATGGATAGAAGCAAAGATAGTCGGCGAAGGCTTAGGGCCAGCGCACACCTGGTGAGGCGCAGCGCGGCGCGGTTGTCACTTCCAAACAAATATCAACGTTGTGTTATTATAAGGTAATAATGAATAACCTGAGACGCGCGCCTCTTTCCGCCTAGACGCGCTCTCGAGCTAATGGAAATTTATTTATATTCAACTTTATTTCAACAACTGAAAGGTCGATATTTGTTTGGCAGTGACGAATGCGCTGCGCTGCACCTCGCCAGATGTGCGTACTTCGCCGGTAAATTGCGGCCGCTATTTGACGGCTACCTGTTTTCTAGAAAAACCAAAGCTATAGTTATAGGGTTCTGTTTTCACCCTTTGAATATGAAATACTAAAAACCGGCCAAGTGCGAGTCGGACTCGCGCACGAAGGATTCCGAACCATTATCTATAAAAACGGCAAAAAAATCATGTTTGTTGTAAGGGAGTATTTGCTGTTATAGCGGCAACAGAAATACATCATCTGTGAAAATTTCAACTGTCTAACTATCACGGTTCATGAGTTACAGCCTGGTGACAGACGGACGGACAGCGGTGTCTTAGTAATAGGGTCCCGTTTTACCCTTTGAGTACGGAATCCAAAAAATGACAAAATAATACCAATGAAATGTACCTACCCACCTAACTCTCGTTTGTTTATTAATTTTGCCAGCGTTTGACGTTTGAAAATCGAATGCCGAATGTGCTGGTACCGAATAGATTCCAGGAAATAGCGTCCAATTTATATTGAGCTATACTTTTAAGTATGAACCTTTTGAAGGTAGGTCAATTTAATTTAGTTAGCTGGTCAAAAGGCTTATTGTTTTTTTATATCGCCAACTGCACTTTGTTTGAATGGGAGATAGAATATCCCTTTTACGGCTTTTATAACTACTGATTTCCAAAACAAAACAAAAATATGTTCGGATACAGATTTTTTTCTCTTAATTTAGGTAGATATCAGGCCACAATAAGAAGACTGAAAGTCAACCATAAAACTATGGAGGGGGTTACGCTTGGAGTTTCCCTACGTGATCGAATTAGAAATAAAGAGATCAGCAGGAGAATAAAGGTAACCGACATAGCCCGAAGAATTGCCAAATTTAAGTGGCAGTGGTAGGGCACATTGCTCGCAGAACAGGTGGCCGATGGGGCCGAAAGGTTCTGGGCCGGCAGTCTCGACATAGATAGCGACAAAAATCTGTCGCTAAGTCGTATCGATGTCAAATTCTTTTAATAGATTTTCAACCTTATGATTTGGAAATAAAGTTGAAAATCTATTAAAGGAATTTGACAACGACGTATCGTTGTCAGATAGCGACAACAATCCGTCGCTAAGTCGTAACTTAGCGACGGATTTTTGTCGGTATCTATGTCGAGACTGCAGGGCCTGGAGTGGCGACCGCGTACCAAAAGACGTAGCGTTCGAATCATTTATCATTTATCCCGGTAGTACCTTCCCGTGTGATAATTGCCGACCTCCACTCGGGTGAAACCGCGCGTAAAAGCTAACTTACTATCTTTCCAATATTTTCATTCGTGGCGTATAAAACATTCGGTTTTGGGTCGTTTTTCAAACAACGTCGATATGCACTGTTCATATGCGCCAAATTGAATCATAAAAATATGGTGAAAATTATTCGTTGAATATTGTATGAATAGTGGTGTTTGTTTGAATATTCGTAGGTATTGGTAATTTACACCTGAACGAAAAATATGAAAATGACTTTTTGGAGCAGCGAGTTTGATAAATGATAAATGATTTTATTTCTGTAAGTAGGTTTGTACAAACACTTTTACACGTCAATCGTGTTTTTTAAACTAGATGAGGTCGGCGTTTCCTATCTGACTACTCTGAGAAGAAAGGCCGAAACAAACTTAGAGGTCACAGTCTCTTTTAAAGTCCAGACATAATCTTGGTCAGATCATGTGAAGACCATGTAGATTGATATCTGAAATGGTCTTTTGAGGAAAGAACCACACAGATTGAGTGGACCTGTCCAGTCAGTGTACGCATTTGTCAGTAACCGTGCAGCTCAACTCAGAACTTAAGGAGCTCAACGATTCGACGATAATACCAAAGAAAGGACATTTGGGTAGGCCGTATAAACTACTTAAACTGCCAGACCAAGAATAAAACCGAAAAAAATGACCCACATAGTCCCCATATTCACAATAATGAAAACAATATAATACTTTTTATAGTAAATATTCATGTCTAAAAAAAGTTAGGAAACTAAAATCAACATTCACTGTGTAAATTTATTGGAGCAGCTCAATCCCAAGCCTTTTTGTCCTCAATATAGTCTTTCACAGTATAATAGGCTTTCTGGCATAATTTCCGCTTTATAAAAGATTTGAATTTATTAAGTTAAGTACGTAATCTGAACGCAATATATGTACAGCAAGAAAATGCTAGTGAGAAAGACAGCAAGCTAGTGTGATAGTTTGATCGGACATGGTCTTATTTTGGGCTAGTAGCGACCCCCACCAATATTTTTGCTATTCTGACTTGTGTAAAGAAAGAAAAATAGGTTTATTTGTCACAGAAACACGTGCATACAAAAAATCCTCACGTGCGCGCACTAGCCTCAAGTGGCCGGCAAAACTAGTATCCAATTGAATCATTTTACTACATAGCCTATGTCACTGCAATGCTAGTGGCTTATTTCCTAGTATTGTGTAAATAGCTCTAGCAAGTGCCCATCCAGGATAGTAAACAAGAAAAACTATCCTCGTATAACGTGGGTGTGGCGGCATCTACATCGCCACATGCGAACTACGCATCACACTGACGTCACGCAAAAATCCTGCATCGCGTAAGCAGAGTTAACCGCGCGACTAGCATATATACAACGTCTCGATCAGATACAACACCCATCTGGTCGGAGGATCCTCCCTTTTCTATGGAGGATGAGTGAACGTTACACCCCGTTTCTCATACCTCTACACGGGTATTAAATAAATTTAAAATGACTCACCAATACTTGTTTTAATACGTCATATAAGCTGTTCTTCACGCCTACAGGTATTTCCTGAAGGGGATGACAGAGATGTAACACCCCTATTCCGCCAACATTATTATAAATCCCAGGTAATAGGGGCTAGTCTTTTGTTACCCATCGGGCACAAGTTCTGACTCCGGACTGCTACTGACAATTTCCTAATATAAAAACCCAATAACCGTTTAACTGACCCCGCAATCGGCGCTTGCGACTACAAAACCAAAGAAGTCGTGTAAAAATAAATCATCCATAAAAAATAAATAATCCATACAAAATAAATAATCTACAAAAAATAAATCATCCATAAAAAAAAATGTAGCACTTTCTGCCATCCACAGTATTACAATTGGCCTACCTCCCTTTGCCTCGAATTTTGAGGAAAACTACCTGTGTGTAAGATTATCTCGAGTTACTTGTCACTGTCAGTCTGTCAAGCTAATAATAACTTTTACATAAAGGATTACACGTAGGGATGTGGTTCAATATCGGTTTCGCATTCGCACTCGGGTTTTCGCGTGGAGTATGGAAGTTTTCGCTTTCGTTTATATTCTACTTGCTTTTGCCCGCGTTTTCAGTCGCGTGGTGGTCGGAAATTATCCCACGGGATTGTACTACTGGGATAAAAAGTATATGTAAGAATAAGATAGAAAATACGTTTATTTGCGGCAATCATAACGCAGAGAAAAACACAAATACAAAAAAGAACGAGTTGGGAGAAAATATGCGTCACATCCACGCAAAACGGCAATCGCTCAGCATAATGCTACGACCCTATGCGAGACAGAGCCCCAGCGCTGGTTTTCAGCGACAGCCGGCGTTGACGTGATGACGTCAACCAGTGTAGCACACGAAAAGTAAAAATAACAAAAAAAATAATGAAATAAAATAAATAGACTATATTTAGTGTATCCTATGTCCTAACCTAGGTCATGGTCTAGCCGTGTGCCAAATTTCAGCCAATTTTGTTCAACCGCTAAGCCGTGAAAAGGTAGCAGACAGACAAACAGAGTTACTTTCGCATGTATAAAATTACTAGCTGTTGCCCGCGACTTCATCTGCAATCCAGCATGAAAAGTAGCCTACGTCCTTACCCAGGTTATGGTCTATCTATGTGCCAAATTTCATTCAAATGTGATTAGCCGATTTAGCGTGAAAGCGTAACAAACAAACAAACTCACTTTCGCTTTTATAATATTAGTTAGGATAATATACAAATTATGTAAAAGTAAGGATGAAGAGTAATGTAAGTAATTTTTGTTCATTATTGTAGTTTTATTTTTTTAATAGTTACATTTTTGTTTTTCTGTTGATTTCTTTCATTCTTGTCGATACAAATGTGGGTCGTTAGAAAAGCAATCTAACATAATAGTTGCTTTGTACATAGGTAACGGTTATATGCCATTAACTGCCGAAAGCCGAATAGTAAATTTGACACTATGCTCGGTTTACAACCCGTCCCAACCCTAACTCGCTACACGTTCCGCTCAAACGCGAATTTTCTCCGAAACTGTGTCAGTTTTCGCGCACCCCTTTATATACGGGGGTGCGCTTATAAAAGGGGAAGAGAGGGGAAAGGGTTTAATATTAAAAGGGGGAAGATTTAGTTCGTTCGGCTGATAGTGAAAAAGTAATAGATTATGTCGATAGATTCACATCTGAAAGACTTTCTGAAGACTCTTTTCAAGGAAATTGATTTAGCAGAACAAAGTGAGCTCCTTGGGAAAGATTCGTCTCGTCTTGAAAAGTACTACCGTGCATTTTTCTATTTCCAAGTAGCATTACAGGGTTGTTTTCTAGTTTGAATGCTACTATAGAGGTATGAGGACCAGGGTGTAAAGTTCACTCATACCTCCATAGAAAAAGGGAGGATTTTCCGACCAGACGGGTGTCATGTCTGGTGGGCAACTGCATATGTACTCGTACTACGTCCCTACATTAGATGTCGGGACGTTGTATATATGCTAGTTGCGCGGTAAACTCTGCTTGCGCGATGCAGGCTTTTGCGTGACGTTAGTGTGATGCGTAGCTCGCTTGTAGCGTTGTAGATACCGCTGCAGTACAGGTGTCGGCCAAATTACAGGCATATGAGACATTCTAACATAACATCACGCCTTTATTCCCCGAAGGGTTAGGCAGAGGTGTACCTATAGTACACCCACATTTCGGCAGTTATGTTTAAGTCCCATGTAAAAGGGGGCGAGCCTTTTGCCATAAACCGGGCACAAATCCAGACTCCGGGCTGCTACTGAGAAATTCATTCATTCAATCTTTGTATCTAATGTTAACAAGGTACTAGAAAATCCCTTGGTGTTGGGTTGATCTATTGA
Source organism: Dryobotodes eremita (assembly GCA_917490735.1). Taxonomy (NCBI): domain Eukaryota; kingdom Metazoa; phylum Arthropoda; class Insecta; order Lepidoptera; family Noctuidae; genus Dryobotodes; species Dryobotodes eremita. The sequence goes on from OU823267.1 coordinate 11,527,312, forward strand.
GGTGACAATGATAACTACTTTCTTTTATCATAGTTGGTAATCGGCTAATCAGCAACCCAATTACTGGATAGCACGATACCTCTTGGCAAGACTGCCCAGCAAACATTTATGACGTTGAGTAGACGTTTTGTTGGCTACTTATTGTTATTTATAATAATCGTATAAATGTCATAAGGACGTTTACTCGACGGCATTAGGGCCCATTTTATTCAATTTAAGGCGCTAAGAGTTTCGTGTAATAGTCATATAAATACCTACTTAGTCGTATAGTAGTCATATACACGCCGGCGATTTGATTACATGTCATGTAATGATAGCTGTCGCGGCGTGTATTCGACTTCTTGTCGAGTAATGGCACACATTATGACTTTTATAACATGTAATCGCTGTGTTATTGTCATTTAAAGATGATGCTTATATTAATTGAACGAATTATATTATAACAGATTGTATCACGTAACGTTAATTTAATTTGGCAGTGTTTTTGACAGCAGAGTTAATATTGCATTTTTTTCTTTGTTGCTTGAGGTGATATAACCATTTCATCAGTTGTAACCCATTGTGCAATCAAGTTTACTGATTAATGTGAGGTAAGTTTGTAACTAATTTTTTATGCGCTTTTAAAATTTTAATGTTTTCATATATTTATATTAATTATTAATTAAGTGAATGCGTTATATGACAACTATATAGCTTCCCGACGTATAAACTGCGTGTTCAATGTAGATGAGTACGCCATTACAGTTGATTTAGGGATCAATAATGAAATAATAAACGCCTAGCTAAGTTAGTTCAAATAATTTATATTTTAAGAATTGCGATTTGCGTGACATTTAACTTAGTTAAGTATAAATAATATTTTTGTTTTAGGTAAACCCTACAATGATCTATAATTATGCAGATGTTGATAAGTTTTTGTCAAAGATGGACTTCATCGAGATGATACGCGCACATTTGAAATGGCCGTGGTCATTGACACATTTTATCTTTTGGTCTCGTTGTTATGGATGTGGTTTCCAGATAGTCCGTGGAAATAGAACGTTACATTTTGTTTTAACAGACAACAATGTAAATCATTTATTACGTTACGGTTTACTTTGGTGCCCCCATTGCAAATATTTTGCTATCTATAATCATTTGCATTTAAATGTGATACGGAACCCTTCTCATTTTCCTCACTTTCAGCTTGAGCTCTATTACTTTGTATTAAAGTACGTGCTTGAAGTGAACGATAGTTGTTTTTAACTTTTCTTTTGAATGCAAGTTTTAATACTTTTCCACTTTTTTCGATCCATGTAAATAAATATGATAAATTTGATTTCAAAATGGTGGAAGTTGTACACAAGGTTATTGTAAACCTTTTAATATGAGTATTCATTAAATTGCGGTCGTATTATCATGTTTGTGATACTTTAGGATGTATATAGGTTGCACTCATAATACTTATTCGACTTATATATAATGTTTACAAATACTACGTGTAAACAATTATTATCCATTTAGCAGATGTTTAAAAGGTAATTATATGACAAAATTGACAGTATTATGACGTTTATACTACGAAAACGTTTACACTACGAAAAGTTATATAAGTAAGTTTTATAGATGTCGTCGTAGTCGCTATTATATGACGATTGTCAACAAATGTCGAAATAACGTCTATATGACATTATTATACGATAAAAAATGTTTATGACTATTCGGGCACATAATGCACCAGTACATGACGAAGAGTTAAAAAAAATACTGTAAAATAACTTTAATAAGACTCAAGGTCATATAAATGTTTGATTATATGACAAAAATGTTTGCTGGGTGGTTATCAGACTTTCGGACGTCTAGTCATTCGTAGATCTTTATTTCTTTCTTTCTTTCTATCAAAGAACGACAACCGGGACCAACTGCTTATCATGCTTTCTGAGGCACGGCAGGTCTCAGTATGTAATGGATGGTCACCCATCCATGGTCCGACCTTGGCAAGCGTTGCTTAACCTTCAAGATCGATCCGTCCGGCTGTAATTAAAAGCTGTTTTAAATACTTTTTATTTCTTTTCTTTTAATTATTTATATTCTAGCTCCTCCTAGAAAAGAAAGATGAGCTCAGTTTTGTTTGGTTTCAATCTAAAACGGAATCTGTTGCAAAGTTTGCATCTTAAAACACAACTGTACGAATTCTGCATGCCTTTTTTGCTCACCCTACTTTGTATGTATTTAATAAGCTAGAAAGTAATATCTCACTTCGCCAGCGAAGGCTGATTAAATTTTCCCGCATTTTTAACTTTTATTCATTCGTAGCTACATCGTAATATCAAACTGGTAGCCAAAACAGTTTCAAAAGTACCATAAAAACATCGGATAGACCATAAAAACCGAGTTTCAGACACAAATATTTTCAGCAGCGTCTTAAAATCCGGTTCGAAGGACCAATTTTGGTAAGACAAATTCGGACCGAAGGACCAGATACGGCAAAATTTCATTTTATGTGGCTGAGTAACCAAAATCTTGCCAATCCCTGTAATAGGCACAAAGCAGTCTCTTCATGTCCTAAAATGGCATCTTTGTCCGCTTTTGCCCCACACCGACCTCAATTTACATGTCGTTCCACCCAAAATAGGGCTTTGGCCGAAATTTCGCCCAAATTTACATTATACTGAAGTTGAGAGTGCGAAGTTCTGATTTAATTATCACATAGGTAGCAAAGTACATAAACCTGAGATGTAATAAGACATGGGAAGTTATAAGCACCTGTATGGAGCTAACATTAAGACACTTGCGCCGTTTCAATTAAATTGGTGCGTGCTTTTGAGTATGAATGGCTGTAGAGTATAGAGTGGGCTTCGTCATCATTAACGGCTGTTTTGTAAATCCATCCTAGGATTTGAATTGGTAGGTTTAGCTTATTATATTTACGATGTACCAAAATGAAATGATGTTTATTTCTTTAAGATAGATCTTTTAACACAATTTTACACGTTTTTTTTGTCAATATTTACAAAACGCGGTGGTAATTTCTAAGCTGACTGATCCCTGAGAAGAAATTTCGAAACAAACTCAGGAGGTCAAGTTCTCTTTTACAGTCCAAACATTATTATTATGTTTATTATGTAGTATGTTTGCTTAAAACCTAAATTCATAAGTACCTACCTACAACCTGAGCTAATACAAATTTTTAGCAATATAATTGCAGTTTTGAAGCCAATTGTTTACTCACTGCCCCCTTTTTTTTTTTTTTTTTGGGTGGGAAATCGTCAAATGACCTCTCCCGCTCTGGGCGGAGCGGAAGGGCGTGTCAGACTCTTACTGACTAAAACCCACCCGTGTTCCTTCAGTTGCCTGTGCGCCAGGGCCACGGTAACTCTTTCGAACAATCCGCGACCCCGGCAGGCATCGGTCCTATCGGACCCCGTCAATGGTGCTGACATCTCTTTGAGGCGCGCGTGGAACACGACGCGCCGTCGACCTGGGCCTGGTCCTTACCGGACGGCGAGCTGCCCATTGCTCGCCGTCCGCAAGCCCGCGCCTACGGTGGCCGGGAGTCGGCAATCGACTCCCGACGCCCAGGGTGTCTCCTCCTCCTGCGGCGGCTAGGGGCGCGAGGGCGTAGAGATTGCCTCTCCCTCTCGCGCTCCGCCTCCTCCTTCGCGAACTCACTGCCCCCTTAGAACCGTTTCCAATAAGATCGATTGGAAGGAGTCGTTTTTGCAGCTTTTGATATTATTTTGATTAGGTATTAAAATTATTTTTATAAAGCCAAGGAAGCAATTTTTTTTCTTTTTATTATTTGTGTATTTATTTATTAAGCAAATATTTTGGTCCATAAGCACTTAATAATACGTTATTCGAAAACTAAATATAAAATCTATTTTATTAATGATATCATAATGAGCTTCTAAACATGCATATTATGATATTTTTTATAAAGCAGTTTATTTTTTCTTAACGGTACTTATTGTATTAAAGAAGTGGTTAGGCTAAATGGAGTGAAGTTTTACGCTTGTCTTATTAATTCTCTAGAGTACTTTCTAAACTGGTAACAGAGCGAGTCTACAAAATTAACGACCGAATGAACGTTTCGTAATCAATGGAAGTTTGTTCGTACGAACGACAAAAGCTTGGTTCGATTTGCGTCCGGACTCGGCCAACAGGAAATCGTTTTTTGTTGGACAGCCGAACTGAAAGGGATTTTGAAGGATGTAGCGTAAAAATGGAATTAGGAAGTTTCAGTGAGTTCTGATGAACTTCTGGCAATTCTCTTGATTTTGTTTTTTTCGGGAATCTTTCTAGTATTGGTCAATTTGTTGTACTTAAATTTTTTGTGGAAAATAAATCGCTTTAAATCTTTCGTGTTTAAACCACAATCATATTGGACTCGATGCTGGTCATAAACGTCTGCCCTTATGTCAAGCCTAGACAGATTAATAAGACCTTAATGCAACCACTTTAATATGTTTAAAGCAGGTTTCCTTAGACTGCTGTGACGGCTACAACGGCTTAAAAATGTTGTTGTACAACAACATCTTTACAAAAAAAAAAAGTTGGTGTCTTTGGTTTTGTATTTTCGTTTTTTGCCAGCGACTTAAAACGAAATTAAATTTATTTTTCACTTCTTTTTTTTTTTTCGGTAATCCGATATGTTTAAAAAAAAAGTTTTTGTAACGCTTCGGTTACGTGAAGCGCCGGATTTTTTTTGAAAGTCGGTTGTTTTTTATTGTAAAAAAATTTGAATATTTTTCACTTTTTTGTTGTAGTACCTACCTACCCCACACAAATTCATAGACCACTACTTGCTATGTAAATAACAGTGACAGGAAGTTATCATAACATCATCAATATACACTAAGTGGAAAAAATACGTATTATTGAAGCTAACTGAAAAACTACCCAAGCAAAGTTAATAACATTTATATGGGACCACCGCTGAGGCACTATACATTAAAAAAACATTTTTTGAAATCAATGCACAATTGCCGGAGATATCACGTAACATACAACCAAAAAAAAAATACAGACTAATTAAGAACCTCCTCCTTTTTGAAGTCTGTTAAAAAATAAGTTGATGCGTTTTCCTAAAGAGCGTTTTTTGACACCGTCATGTCAAACCCCAGTGCCGTTTTTTTCAGACGCCGTCACTACTGCCGTTATGTGGCGGCTAGTGATGTACAAGATACCTTAAATAAAGTATCTGGAACACAAAATGCAAAATACTTTTAAATTAAGTACCTATTTCAGATAGGTACCAGATGCAAATAACTTTCTGGAATGGTATCTGAAATACTAGATATAAAATACGTATCTTTTGAATACTTTTTATAGATAAAATAATTTTGTAAAAAAAGTTTTTTTTTTAAATTAATGTTTATTTTTTTTACATGTAAATCGTGTTAATCGCGCAAGTCAAGGCTCAAGAAAAGACTCAATCTTCTCATAGCTCCAACCGACCGACCAAACTTTTACATGTCTCCCTCAAACACAGACTAATAAGCGGAATAATTAAAAATGACACGAGTCAAGGGGCATAGCCGATGACATTTTGTAGAAAGAAAGAATTGCCACGCCATCTATCAATTTGGCTCCAGACTAAAGATTCAATGGCGCGTTCAGTTTTATCTACGACAACATAGACATTTAAAATTAATGTCACCTAAGATGTCACAATAGAATCAATTATCTATTACTAAAAGTATTTTAGCAAACACCGTATCAACACAATACTAAGATACCAAACAAAAGGTATTTAAATACAAGATACGAAATGAATTTAAAAAGTTTTATAGTTACAAGATGAAAATACGTACTTTGTATCTTGTATCTGTATTTCACATACTTGTATCTTAGACTAGCTTTTGCCCGCGGCTTCGCTCGCGTTAATTTAGACTTTGACTATCAATTCGGGTTATATAATTCAATCATGATTCGAAAGACACGTGGCGCCATCTATTATCATAAGAACGTTATTGTTGTTTTTCTCGGGAACAGTACTTTTTTGCGGGATGAAAGGTACCCTATGTCCGTTGCTGTACACCTGACAACGTATATGCAAAATTTCAGGATGATCGGTTCAGTGGTTTAGGCGTGAAAAGGTAACAAACAAACAAACAAACTTACTTTCGCATTTATAATATTATTATTAATATTATTAATAATTATTATATTATTATTATTATTATAGTTAGGAATATAGTTAGGATAAGTTACATCTCTGGTGGCGGCAAACTCTGTCATAGGAAACACAAGCTGTATGCCCAATTGACTCACACCACAAATTACTGAACACGTTTAACGCTCAACGAATTTAAAACATCGTTTTGTTTCTGTCAATAGTTTAAAAATGACAGAGACAGAATGATGTTTTAAGTAGCGAGTGTAATAGGCCGCTTAACGATGCTAAAAGTAACTTGTTCTTCCCATCGTTGTGATAATTTTTTGCTGTTACGGAGATATTGAAAGTCAACATTTCCTAGTTTTTTTACGAAAACAAATTTTAAATGTTACATACACAGACAACTTAGCCCCGTAGACACCGCATAGGAGGGCAACCGCGCTCGCCAAGCATTAGCTCTACGGCCTCATATGTGATGGCCACGCCCCCAACTCGTCTAGGAAGCGCCAGTCAGTCCGTTACTGAATGTTGACGTGTTTTAGTTATTGTTCTGAGGTTTTAAAAATCGAAAAGAATATTCAAAATGCCGTATTGTCCAGTGAAATGGTGCGGAAAATGTAGCAAAACTTCGAGGTTACACAAAGACAGCATTACATTTCACCGATAAGTTATTTAAAAGCATAAAATAATTACAAAATTTAATTTAACGACATTATTTGAATACGAAAGAAATGCAAAGGTGCAGTAGCGCTCGTTGATGTCTTTTGAAAAATCTCTTTCTTTCACGTTTTAATTTATATATGACTATCTCGTTCTGTCATCGGTAACAGTTTACTAAGGATGATGAATCGATAACAAATCTACAAATAAAATATCGATATATTACCACAAACATAAAATAAATAAATAATCATTATTTTATTTGAAAGGTTTCCAAAATGCCTAGAATTAAAGAAAAGTTGTATAAGCGCTACAAAACGAGTTGAAAATTGGTGTCCCACTACAAATAGTGTTATTACGTTCCCGTCTTTTTACTACGGATTGCTTTGAACTCAAAAAGGAACGACGAATTTTATTTATTACTGCTGTACCAACTTTGGTGGGTCACTTTTCAATATTGTCAGATATTATCGACTTTAGTTTCCTAATTCCCGAAATATTTTTTGCCGCAAACGTAGCACGTGGTTCTCCAAAACTATTTTCTGTTTGATGCAAAAAATATTTCCTGAATTAAGTATACCTAGATATAAGTACTAGGTATAACGAATTATTATACGTAGTATCTCTGTGCTATAATGTAAGATTTTATTTGATCGGTGTACCTTTTTCAATAGATTAATAAATCTAAGTACTTACAAATGTTGCTTATCGATAAAAATATCGAGTCTCATACCAACCCTAAGCCGTCCTACGAGTCATTTGACGTATGACATGTGACATTGAAATAGCCAATCACAGCTCTCTTTGCACCTCGGCCCCCCCTGACTTTTGGCGATAGTATATTCGAACAAAATGTTCTTAATGAGGTGTCTACGGGGTTAAGTTGTCTGTGGTTACATATAACATAACTTTAAATAGCCCACGATCCCTGTACCGTTGCATGCACCCATAAGCTCAATGATTTGCGTGCGTTATATTGTGTCCTTCCGTAAACAGCGATTTTTCACATCAAAATTAAAAGTAGTTCCCAAGCAATTGGAAATTGAGCTATTATTTTTGCACGATGTTACTTAGATTGATGTACAGAATGCGTAGACGACGGCTTTGTGATGGGTTTTCTTTTAAACCCTGAATGTTTATCGTTCAAAGTATTTAGCAATTTGTGGTGCAAGTGGGTATTAATCTACCGATTAAAGGCTCCCACAAACAGGCGCGACGCGACAGCACAACTCAAAGGCACCGCTCGTCGCGCGACACGCGGTGTCTTTGTGTCGCGCTGTCGCGTCGCGCCAGTATGCACGAGCCTCAATGCCCACTTTCACCTACCGAACTTGCCCTTATACATATCTTGAGAGAAATCATCTTAATCTTATGAGTTATAGGCGTTCGAAGTTGAGCTAGGAATATCTGTAATTTAGTGTCTGTCTAACGCAGAAATTATGCTCCCTAACTTTATTTGGGTACCTAAGTAACGTAATTTTTTACCGGATGCTAAGGCACGTGTAATATAACTATCCATGATTTCCATGTAACGGGTATGGCTTTCCAAATAGACTTGGCAGGTCGTCAAGTGCTAGGTAGCGTAGAGAGATAATTAAAACAAGTAGGATACATATTATAAATAAATAGGTAAGGAAAAGAAAATAAAGAAAGAAAGAAAATACGTTTATTTGCGGTAAACACGACGCAGAGAAAAACACACAAATACAAAAGAGAACGAGTTGGGGGAACATATGCGTCACATCCACGCAAAACGACAATCGAAGTAACATTGCTAGGTAGCGGGTAAGGATTACATTATTCGCGAATGCTCTCAATGAGGGCACGCCTTTAGACAAATCCGAAAAGAAAATCCCTTTGGGATATTCTAATGCAATATTTGGTATAGAGATAGAATCAGTTTAACGCATCGAAATAAGAAAATAAAATCAAACATTTCCTAAGAAGTTCAAAATCAAAGGGTTTCTAGTTTTTCTCGAGAAAGTTCCTGGATGTAGAAGATTGTAGGATTCATCTATATTTTGCTCTAGTTTCAGAAGTTGCACCTGGACGACGCTATATGTCGACATACCTTTATTTCTCAAAGGACTCCCATTCCGGAATTGAACAATTCCAAATGTCTGCTTCTGAGAATTTCCTTACAAATAACCCAATATCATAGTTTTCGACCCAAGAATCTGACTCAAGACCTCCGCTTGTCAACCCGAACTAGCAACTGCTAGACTGAACTTCGCACTGCCCCATAAATGTCTAGTATGATTAAAAAATAAAGATATTTTATTTCGCCTGTATTATCTAATAAATTACAATATAATAGAAAAACAGTATTTCTAGATACTAGCTGACCCGACCGACGTTGTACTATCCAAATTTCAATAATTCATACTAAAATCCCATAGAAAAAAGGACGTTTCAGTTTTTCCCGAATTTGAAATTTTTTCGGGAAATTGTTACAATTTTCCTTTCCATAAGAATCTAATTCGGATTATTACGAATATTTTAAAACAAAAATTGTTGAATCGGTCCATCCGTTCTCAAGTTAGGCTCCCGCAGACAGGCGCGACACAAAGATGCCACTCGTCGCGCGACGAGCGGTGCCTTTGTGTCGCGCGCGATTCGCGTCGCGTGTCGCGCCTGTTTGTAGGAGCATTTATGCGCTTACAAACGAACAGCATTTCTTTTTTATTTATACAATATCGAGACATCGATACGACAAAAAATGAAAACACTGGTAAATAAATAAAAAAAAATGCATAAGAATGCATTATGGTAAATAAATGCATAAGAGTATTTCGAAACTATCAAATAAATTCTAACATCGACATAAAAAAGTGATTTTTTCAAACAAAATATATACGTAGTAGTGATGGGCTGACTATGGGTTCTGCAAATCTTTGACTAGCTGTAGTGATAAAACTGTTAAATATAATTATTTGATTGAATTTTCGTACGCAGACTGGGAACAGCATTAGTTATATATTATTAGTTATATATTATAGTTTAATTTACTGTCGTATTATCGTCTCCACCTGGTATACAACATATCCCGGAATTAACGCGCGCCACCGAACACCCTTATTAGAATATTAAATTATAATCATAACTAATAAACTGAATTTGTAATATGCTCTATTCCCATCCAATACCAAGTAGTATTAGTTTATTTCCGAATTTATTTTCTATTCCCAACGAGTACTACCACATTTACCACACATTCAACGCAGGCGGTTCAGAATCACGTTCTTAATCCATGGTAACAGGTTGTGAGTCGATGTCCCTGCCACCCTGTATATCTAAACTAATATTAATAAAGAGAAAATATTATATCTTTTGTCTGTTTTTTTGTTTGTTACGCTTTCACGCTAGAAACGGCTGAACGGATTTGAATGAAATTTGTTACAAGTGTAGACCATAACCTGGATTAAGACAAAGGATAGTTTTTATTCCGATATTCCCAGGGATCGAGTCTTCTGCGGGTGAAACCTAGCAATGCTAGTATTCTATAATTTGTATAGTTTGTGCTGATACGAGAAAAATAACAATTTCTTTGTTTTTCCGCTTAACTAAGTAATTTAATCTTCTCCGTTAAGTTTTCAAACATTTTTATTAGAACTTTATTTTTCGTTTAAACTTACAGGTAAGATTACATCATTCACTCGTAGATCGTTAGGCACCATCTTGAAAACTATTTTTTTTGCAATGTTCTCTTTTCAAAAACTATGAGCTGCAATTAGTTGATTAATTTATAACGAAGTTAACCTTGTCTTAGACAATTAAGAAAATTGGAAAAGAAAGAATCTATTCTTGTGAAAAAAGATACGCATTCAATTCGAGCGTCTCATAAAAGATTGAGTGTTTAAAAAGACAAAAGAAAAAGTATAAAAGCTACATTGATGTCGTTGTCGGTTCAGAGAGTAGAAAGATGTTTTTAAAACAATCAAATGAATTATTCCTTTTTTGCTTTGACTTGAAGGATTCTGAGATCTTTTAATTCTATCTTTTGTTGTTTTGTATTTGGAACACAGAAGCTTAAGGGGGATGCCCCAAGGCAGCCCGCGAAATTCAAATTTTCTTACGTTTTTTGCAATTTGTAGGTCAGTATCAGGTTGTATGATGATTTGAATATGATACGCGGCCGTATTAAATAAGTATTTATTTATAGAATTATAATTATAAAAATCATCAATAGATCTCTCTAAGTTCATATTACCCTATTGAATAACTATTTAATGAAATCATGACATTTGAGGCCAATTCTGACTTAAGGAGTTGTATTGTGGATTCTAATTAATATATTTCTGTAAAGCCTATTTGTTACACTTGACACTGGCCTACAAATTGCAAAAAATTTAGGTAAATTTGTATTTCGCGGGCTACCTTAGCGCATCCCTCTTAAGGCGATAGACCCGTCTTATGTTTTTGGACACCATAAATAATAATAATACCAATTTATAATTCGACACATAAATATATATATATACATATATAAACTCACGCCTTCGTCCTAGGGGCAAGGCAGAAACTACAGAACGCCACCTGCTACGATTCTTACATACTTCTTTTGCCTCGCTTACGTTGTTCATACATTTGGGCCGGCAGTCTTGACTAGATAGCGACGCTGTCGCAAACTACCGATCGCTAAATATTAAGGTGAATCCACGGCCAGTTGTCGCCCGCAAAATTCATATTTTCTTTAGTTTTTTGCAAATTGCATCTCTGTTTTACATCGTATGTTGATCAAAATGCGATTCTCGACTGTGGGAATTATATATTTATCGAATTATAATCATCAATTTAATATCAATCGTCAAATTCAAAGAAAATTTGAATTTGGCGGACTACAACTGAGGTGTCACCTTAATATTTAGCGATCGGTAGTTTGCGACAGCGTCGCTATCTATGTCAAGACTGCCGGCCCTGGCCCTGCAGTCTCGACATTAGATAGCGACAAAAATCTGTCGCTAAGTCGTATCGATGTCAAATTCCTTAAATAGATTTTCAACTTTATTTCCAAAGCATGAGGTTGAAAATCTATTAAAGAAATTTGACATCGATTGGACTTACGACCGATTTTTGTCGGTATCTATATCGAGACTGCCGGCCCTGGTCATACACGCAGGCCGGTTACGAGTACTACCCACCTGACTTTTTCGAGAGCATCACCAATATGGTCACTATAATATTATACATAGATATTTCGCATTATATGTGAAGCTAAACGTTAAAACAATTTAAATAGTACACATCCCTCAAGTACATACCTATTAAGTATTTTGAGACTAATTAAGCAAGCTAAATAATATATTAAGCTTTTCATTCACGCTGTTTCCAGAATGTTTCCGCATCCAGTAAATCCTCATCTATAAATCCATTAGTTACATCCCTGTTTTCTTTAGGCTCTCGATCCGCAAAATCAGGATTATAAAAACAGGAAATAAACAAGGATACGATACAATAACCCAGTTCCGTCTGTCACGTAGACTTACATTCATTACAAAATATGTATTTGTGATCAACAATAATAATAAATATTTTTCCTCATTAAGGATTTCGTAGTTTCGGACAAGGAAAAAGCTGTCCATTTCTATTGATTTCCGAAATGTTACAGGAAAGTTATAGAATATTATAAAAATGAACGAAGAAGAAGAAGTACTGTCAACCGGGGTGAATAGATCTATATGTAGGGGTGAAACGGGACGAAACTTTAAAAGGGATGTTAACATTGCAATAATATAGTTTGTTGCCAACAAGGGCACTTAATCGTTAATTATAATACAGTAAACACATTAGAGCCCTTTTTGGCAACAAAATGTATTATTTAAATGTTAAAATCCCTTTTAAAGTTTCGTCTCAATTAACCCCTGCAACTCTATTCACCCCGTTTGACGGTAATGAGAAGAGGACGATTGCAAAAATCATTGTTGATAAATGAGCTTGTTTTATTAGTTAATTAATCAATAATTTGAGAGTACTGTAGATATAGATTAATATTTATGTGATGCCTACTTTGGTATACGGTTGTAATAGTTTAAGTTTATGTGAAATAATAATAATTAGTAACAATAATAGTAAATTAATTTTTTTCTACGTTCCTATTGTGTGCCCCAAGGGCGGGACGTGGCTGATCACAATTTAACAATTTAAGCCATGTATTATGTACTTACTTATGATCCACAATAAAGATATTGAATTGAATTGAATTGAAGTTAATAAAATCACTTAATATTATTTTCATTAAAAAAGCAAACGGGAATATAAGGAATATTAGATAGTATCTGTGGGTGGGAAAATACAATAAAAGAAAAATTGTTTAGATACTCTGCACAAATAAAACGCACATTATATTTGAAAAAAAAACATAACATACATACACTAATCACAGTAAGAGACGATAAAAAAAATGAGAAATTAAAAAGTTAATTTCTCATTTTTGTCTATTGCTTGGTGTCAGGGCAGGTCACAATATAGGTATAATTGTATACCAATAGCTAAGCTAAGCTAAGCTATAAAAATAATAATATCTTGTTATAGCTTAGCTTAGCTGTGCTAGCTTTTCTTAAAAGGTATTACATAGCTTAGTAGGTAGGTACGAGTATATTTATATCGGCAACCTTCTAAGTTTTATATTAGTTGCATGCAGAAATATAAACGTTGAGTATTAGAAGTCGTAACTCACAAGAGTTCTGTTAGGGCAGCGGCACATTGACGCGACCTAGTAAAGCAAAAGTCGTCTGCTAAGGTACCGTCCGCAAACTATGCAATATTCTTTAGCTCTGGGAGAAGGAACTGCGCGTAAAGACTCCCACAGACAGGCGCGACGCGACAGTGCGACGGAAAATCGCCGCTCGTTGCGCGACGAGCGGCGCCTTTATATCGCCCGCGATTCGCGACGCGTGTCGCGCCTGTTTGTTATAGGAGCCTTAATTGTCGTAATGTTAAATCCAAACCATTACCGACTAGATAGGTACCCTATAGGTATCTGTGGCATTTTTTTTTAATATATTTATTTTGGGACAATAAACAGCTACTACATAAAATGTTTACAAATAACAATAATATAGGCTCATAAGCAGTATTAACAATATTGCAGCCCACTAAATTATCCGCATGTTAACAAAATTAGGATTAGGTAAAAATGTGTATGTTTAATGTATGTTTAGCGCTCCCTGACCGGATACCCCTGACACTATCTTGCAGAATGGCTAATACTTTTACTGTGGTGTTACAAACCTTTGGTTTCAGAAGAAAGCGGTGAGTGCCCGGACACACAATGACGACTGTCCAAATTCTGAGCGTTTTTTGACACCTTAAAGTCAAATACTTGTGAAAACGAAAGATTTTTATGACGCCGTTATAATATGACGAAACCGCTTTTCTAGGAAACCAATGCTTTATTCTTATTTAATTCTTGTCGAAAACCACCGCAAAATAACCAAGTATGTAACTATGTTACCAGTCTCCAATAATCAGCAAATGTGAAATAATTATAATTATTATTTTACTAAACAATTGTAATATGAATGCTCAATCCTTAAATGTAATTTTTTTATTTCTTTTTCCCTCAAATTCAATCACTTGTTTTCTATATTTTATTTTTATCCTGTTTACACCATTGTAATATGGTTGCTCACTCTTGCCATGTTATTTTTTTTTCTTTAATTCGTCATTTATTTTCTCAATTTTATTTTTATTTTTATAGTGTTTACACCTAGTTTTATTATATGCATGCTGTGGTCTCCTGTAATTGAAGTACGCACACGTAAAAGAACCAATTTTATTATTGTAATTTATATTGTATTATGTGTATCCTTTGTTGGTGATCCCAAATAAATAAATAAAACAAAAGATGTATCCCTAAAATTATCAAGAACAAACCCACTATATCTAAGCACAATACAAATACTTTATTACTTACACACATCGGCCGCACCCTCATCGCGCCGCGCCAATCTAACCAATCCCTTATTCTGACGTCATCTAACGCATGGAACATATTACATGCACTTTACGAGCACTTTTATGGACAAATAGTCGAGCAACTTGAAGGCCACAATGACCTCCAACAAATGTCAATTAAGGTTGATAAATATATCGGTTTATGGGTCATCTTGTGTAAATAGAATTGTAAATGAAGCAAGACTGGTGAAGTGGAGGCTTCATGGACCACGCACGGTTTTGTAGCAAAATAGAATTGCAATTGACTTTTGAATCGAAGTTGCGGTGCCATATTTGGTATGGAACGAGTGTTGATATTATAGGTATCCGTGATTGACCTCAATGTTTCGATCATTTATTTACGTATTTGTCTGATAGTGGCAGGTTTTTATGCTGCCGAAGTGATGACAGATATTTTTGATCACAACAAGGTATCACATCCTTTTAAATATAACTCAGTAGGTAGATATTTATAACACAAGATATGTCAAATATTATTGCATTCTAAGAGGTGACAATTTTTTTTGAAGCTGATGCGGTATCCTATATTTTTAATCGACTTCAAAAAGAGGAGGAGGTTCTCAATTCTAGTGTTTTTTTTTTAATGTGTGTAAGCTCAGAACTTTTTTCTGGGTAAACCGATTTGGATGGTTCTTTTTTTATTTGAAAGCTGGTGCTTCACACTTGGTCCCATTTAAATTTGATCAAGTTCTGACCAGTAGTTTTTGAGTTATCCTTAATACTGCGTATTTTTTCCACTTAGTTTATATTGATGATGTTTTAATAATTTCCTGTCACGGTTATTAACATGTCAAGTAGTGGTATACGAGTGTGTGTGGGGTAGGTACCACAACTAAAAAGTGACCCACACACACTCGTAATGTAATGTAATTCCAACCTAGTAAAGTGGGGCTACCTCGATGGAATGGCAGCTGGATGTGGATGTGGAGCTATGTCGCAAACTATGCTCCGCCTTCTATCTTGCCCTCTGTGTCCTAAAACTTGCAGTCAAAGTGACCTCTGCGCTGCCACCGATGACGCCGTGGAAGTGGCGAAGTTTTGGGCCAACAAAATATTAGAAAAGTCGTGCCAGCGACACGAAGAAGAAGAAGTATGACATTCTTTCGAAGTTCCGTACATCGCGATTATGAACATTCTCAATTAAATACATCAAAGTCAAAGTCAAAGTCAAATCATTTATTTCAAATAGGCACATAAAAGGCACTTTTGAACGTCAAAATTTACAAAAAAATAGAATTGATTCTAGTTGCCCCTTCCAAAAGGTAGTTTCGTATCATCGACATTTTAAACTTCGAAGTTCAGACTTACAGTCGACCTTAACCACTGAGCCATCACGACATATTGTGTTGGACTTTTCGTATAATGTAGCAGAAAAATATATACCCGAGCAGCGATTTAGCTGTTGAGCTCCTTAAGTTCTGAGTTGAGCTGCACGATAACTGACAAATGCGTGCACTGACTGGACAGGTCCACTCAATCTGTGTGGTTTTTCCTCAAAAGACCATTTCAGACACAAATCTACATGGTCTTCACATGATCTGACCAAGATTATGTCTGGACCTTAAAAGAGACTGTGACCTCTGAGTTTGTTTCGGCCTTTCTTCTCAGAGTAGTCAGATAGGATAAGCCGACCTCATCTAGTTTTTAAAATATGATTGACGTGTAAAAGTGTTTGTTCAAACCTACTTACAGAAATAAAATCATTTATCATTTAGCAATACAGCTGCTGGGTCAGTAACGTTACACACTCAATCCCGCGGCTCAATTGCCTCCGTGTATGGTCTGAAGATTTTGCATATAAAACAGTTTACATCGTAGACAGACCCGAGATAAGTGGCCAAAGTCCCTGAAGTACGTACCAAGAAAATGGCCGCTTCTGGACCAATTATGGGTGTCTTAAAGGCCGACTTAGAAATTAGTTAAACTCAAACTCAAAGCATTTATTTCAAT
Organism: Dryobotodes eremita; assembly: GCA_917490735.1. Lineage (NCBI taxonomy): Eukaryota > Metazoa > Arthropoda > Insecta > Lepidoptera > Noctuidae > Dryobotodes > Dryobotodes eremita. The sequence continues at coordinate 11,543,978 of OU823267.1, forward strand.
TAAACCATTAACAGGCACTTTTGAATTGTCAAAGAGTCGGTCAGTTAGTCAGAAAGTTGAAGCTATTTGCCCATTCCAAAACGTAGATCTCTATGGAGAAGAACGGGCAAGAAACTCCAAGGACACTCTTTTTAAATCTAGATGTTACAAAATCCTGGGTACATTATTCTTGTTGCTTCTATATGCGAGAACAACGAAAAAACCAATATAAAAAAACAATTCCAAAATATAAGATTAATAATAAAAATAAGACGTGGCAGTTAAGAGATGACCAGTCTCAACTGACGGCGCCCGTTCACGAACATGACAAAATTATGTTGGAAATGTTGGAACGTTATGTTGGAAAGCAATGCCTTATTACATTCTTCTATAATTACATACATACAAACTCGCTCCTTCTTCCCATAGGGTAGGCAGAAACAAAAGAACGCCCACATACTACGATCTTTATACAGGATGGCAGGGACACGGACGCCCAAACTGTAACCATGGATTCTGAACACCCCTGCGTTGAAACACCAACGCCTATTCACCGGTGATTAATAAAAAAAATGCTGTTTCATAGAAAAGTGCACTACCTACGCGGTCAAAATGTATGGACCGGCTAATCTACTCATAATCTACTCATTTCAATATTTTCTAATGAGTTGTATTGCAATATTATGTGGTTAGCTAGCGACCTCGACAAATAAAATAAAATAAATAAATAAAAGTCGTTTGTTGGTATTACAAGTATTATTAGCAAAAACATTGGATTGGATCCTCCTTTTAGGCAAGCATTGCCTGTATTAGGAGAGTCCGCTCTTCCATAGCAAGACGTGTTAGGTATATTAAAAGCAATACATATAATTCTTATGCTAACACTACATAAATTAATTTTAACTTAGATTACTTAGATTTACTTTTATTAATTAAGGTGACTACAGGACCTAAATGCAAATTTTATAATGCCTAAAAGTATATGATCCACTGCAGTAAATATAATCAGAAAAATATATGATCTTCTTCAGAATATATGCTAGTTAGATAGTGTTGAAACCTTAATACAACTAATTTGATACGATAGAAAAAAATCACGAAAATGCCTCTAAAAAAATATTTTAACGATTAAAAACCATGCCAATATACATGCAATCATTCTGATTTTTTGGCAGATTATTCTACAAGCAACATTTTAACGTAATAGTGTTTTAATTTTTTAGTCCAATGAGTAGTTTTTTTGTAAATCGATAATTGCTTCATATTTTGCAATAAATTACCAGCGTTGTGTCATCGCGCTTCTCTTTCTTTTCTATGCAGTCCGACAGTGACCGCGGTTTAGCTGTTCTCAGCCTCTTAATGATTATTATTCTTGCATGAGCAACCGGCAGCAAGTTCGTCATACTCCCTTAGATGTCACTGTCAGGGGTTGGGTTGCCTCCTTCCCTCAAATATGGCGAGGAGGGTGATGGCTGATTTTTGCGTTATTCTCGTGAACGGGTGCTGCTTGAGGTGACAGGTCGTCTTGCTGACCATGGTTTTGTTATTGTTATTAGTAATAAACTGTTTATTTATTTTACTTCGAAGGTCCTAGTTTATCATTTGTGACTTCAAGTTACAGCTATGTGAACATAATGCAGCATTGCATATGTAAGCGGGCTCGCCCTTTATGCCTTTTATTTAGGTATTTAGTTCTTTTTATGTTTTTATTATGTACTAGCTTTTGCCCGCGGCTTCGCTCGCGTTAATTTAGACTGACTATCAATTCGGATTATATTTCAATCATGATTCGAAAGACACGTGGCGCCATCTATTATCTTAAGGACGTTATTGTTATTTTCCTCGGGAACAGTACTTTTTTGCGGGATGAAAGATACCCTACGTCCGTTTCTGTACCCCTGACAACGTATATGCAAAATTTCAGTGCATCGGTTCAGTGGTTTAGGCGTGAAAACGTAACAAACAAACAAACAAACTTACATTCGCATTTATAATATTAGTTAGGAAGTTAGGATTAGTTAGGATTTCTGCTTGAGTATAGTTTTCAATGTTTTTGTTGGTATATTGGCGTCTGCTAGCTGACGTATGGCAAATAATTTAATTTAATGTTTTGTGTTTCGTAATGTTAATTACTTACTATTGTATAGAATCTAGTTCCTCTAACTGAACAGACAGCTGTGCTGCTGTAGAGTTTGTTGCGCCACTTCTTCCCAGCTAAAGCACTAGTTAAGAAGTGGTGAAGGGCGGGCGAAAAAGCTAAACCTGCACCGTATTTACGTAACACACTATCTATCACAATCTGAATCATTTTAAAACGTATTGCTAATCCATTGCTTCATATGTTCGAAAAATTTGTCTGCTCAGCAACGTAAATAACGCAATGAATGTTGCTGAACTGTCAAAATGAAACCATTCCTACTGTTAGTGTGTTACGTAATTACCCCGCAGATCAAATCATCTTAGTGCTAATTTGACGTAGATTTACCATTTCATAATTTATAGTATATTATAGTATTCAATATACCTTTTAAACCATATTATTTCCTATTATTAGATCAGTGATCGTAAACCAACCACCATAACCAATCTAATATAATAATATTAAATTTATAATATTTGAGACACCAATCTACATGGTCTTCACATGATCTGACCAAGATTATTTCTGGACTTTAAAAGAGACTGTGACCTCTGAGTTTATTTCGGCCTTTCTTTTCAGAGTAGTCAGATAGGAAACGCCGACCTCATCTAGTTTAAAAAATATGATTGACGTGTCGTCATGACGTCATTTGTCATTTAATACCATATCAACCAAATATCAATCAACCCAGAAGTTAGTGCTAAACCCCGCAGGCACTAAACTCTACACATAATTTCCTTTTACGATCCCTACTAAGAAAGGAGAGGATTATTCTTATCCATCTACCACACGACTTAGAATTAATGCTACTACCCAACTAAATCCCCATTATAGTTATTAGGGTTCCGTCAACAGACAGGAAAAGCGGACTAGTTCTGATTTAGAATGTCAGAGACATTCAGATGGAATATGATTTTAGAATTAATAATAATTATAATTTAATAATAATTATAATTTCTTTTATTATAATACCTTCGTTGTGCGTTGGTTTAGTGGTAGCACCACTACTCAGCGTGGGATTATCAGTTCAAATTAAGAGGTTGACAACAGCTAAACCGCGGTCACTGTCGGACTGCATAGAAAAGAAAGAGAAGCGCGATGACACAACGCTGGTAATTTATTGCAAAATATGAAGCAGTTATCTATTTTTTTTTTACTATTGATTTGACTAAAAATTAAAACACACGCACGCCAGTTGCGAGAAATATTTCTTACATTAATCCATAACAAATATTAATATTAGAGTATTTATTGACATTTATTAATCATATCATTTTATTATCATTACTTATTATGCTGGCACTAGGTATTGTTTTGATTTTATTCTGTCGTTAAATTTAAGAGCTTTTAATCTCGGCCTTAGACTTCCAGATATCCATAGGTAAGCAGTAATCACTTTCTATCACCAACTTTATCGAGCTACTAGCTTTTGCCCGCGACTTCGTCCGCGTGAAATTTCTGTTTCCCCCGACCCACCTCGTCGCATCGCATCGCCTGCCCGCGCCATTACTTTGTTTTCGCTTGGCGTTCTTTCTGTTTTTTTTTTTATATTTGTTCGTATCCAAGGGTCCTAACGTGATGTTAAATAGCCTATAGCCTTCCTCAAGAATTTGGCTATCAAATGCCAAAATATTTTTTGAAATCCGACTGGTAGTTCCAGAGATTCCCTACACACAAAGAAACAAACAAAGTTAACCTCTTTACTCTAGTATAGATTTGCCAACCTATTAACATAAAGAACCTCATTTTTAGGTTCAACACACACTTGACCCATTTCTTTATGTATATTCCTGATGAGGGCTCAAAATGATGGATTGTCTTCACCTTTCCACCTTAAAGACTTCATATCTTGAAAGAAAATCAATACTGATTAATCATCTTTAGTAATAACATGTATAATGAATGAGTAACTTAGCTTTTATGAACTTACTTGTTGAATGTTATATCAACATAGTTGGATGAAATCAGAGGCAAAACTGTCATGGATTTTTACATTACTTACGTTAAAATAGTGGCACACAATTCCAACTCAAAATATTTTATTTTATATAAACCTTCATGGGCATTTATGAAACGTCAGAAGCAAGGTGCACGGTTCCCATTGGTCGTTTCTTATTGAGAAGAGCCGGCAAGAAACTCCAAGTTTACTCTTTTAAAAAGAATTAGCTTTTTTTTAAACAATGTTTTCAAATTACAGTGTTAATAGGTACGGGAGGACAGTGTAGGCCTGTCAACAAGTACCAGGTACTGAACAAAATAGAAAATGGTCTACAAATCTACAGTCTACAATTTAGTTAGGCCTACAACATTCTCACATTCACAAAAAACAAAAGAATTTAAAAGAAAAATAAAATAATAAAAACATAACCCTATTTAAACCAAATGCCATGATTGCCATTACAACTGTAACAAATCTGAATTAAAATCCTGTCTACAAAAGCCATTAGTAAAAAGTTGAAATAAGAATTGGTGGTGTTATAATGTTAAATAATGAGAAAATTACGTCTCAGAAGAAGGTAAAACAATAATTAAATAAACATATTAATTAAGTAACATCGTAATAGCATGTTAAGTACAAATTGAAAATACGTGAAAATTAGAGGTAACTTCGTGATGATGTTTTACCGAGAAAATTTTAAAATTTGTGTTTCTGTTCCACAAAAAGTTTGAAAATATCATGTAGTTACTCATATTATTTTTATTTTATACCTAAGTCTTATCAATTTCATGAAAAATCTAATTGAAGATAGGCAATTTTGGTTACTATCCGCTCTTAATATCCTATCTTGAAATTGATACTATCGGCTCGTGTGATTTTTTAAAGACACGATACGCAAACCACAAATAAATTGGGATTAGGGCAAGAGAATGATAATAAAAGAAAGAAAGTAAGAAAAATAGGTAATGAATAAATAATTATGAATATAATAATGATGTATGATGAACAGGTAATAATGCTAACATTTAGAGTATTATTGGTTGGGCTAATATTTTTGATAGCTACAGTGTTTCCTGATTGGAGCCCTCCACTGCTACGAAGGATGAGCACGGAGAGGTTAGCCATGTTACCTGTTCGGTTCATTTGTTTAACAGTCACTCATATCTTCAAAATCATCCACAAACCCTAGCAATCTCTAATGGTATTTACTAAGACGAATTATAACGGGTGTAAAAAGACACTTAACAAAGCCGAGAGTTACTTGTATTCCCCGTCATTGTTAAAACAAAATTGTACTGGACCATACCTGGGAACCTTCTGGTTACGGAGATATTGAAGGTCAAAATTCCAACTTTTACTAAAGTAAAAGTTGGAATTTTTGCGAAAGCAAGTTTCTTTTTTTTTTTAGGTGTTATAACACAAGTTTAAATACCCCTGTACCGTTGCATGCACCCATAAGCTCAATGTTTTGCGTTCGTTACGTTGCGGACTACCGTAAACAGCGACTTTTCTCACAAAAAATAAAATTCGTTTCCCAGCAATTATTTTTGTGCTATGCTACTTAGTTTGATGTACAGAATGCGTAGTTGACGGCTATGTGATGGGTCTTTTTACACCCTGTATAGTGACACACAAATATCCTAAGATAAATATTAGAATGTCAATAGCTGAACACTATCCCCTGAGGTACAGGTTCCCGCCTAGTTCAGCGGCTAGGGTCAATACTCTGTGCACCTTATTATGATCACCACAAAAATGTTGAAATACTTGTCATGTATAATTGTTTAACTGTAACGTTTAATAGTGACAAAATAATAAACTTATTTTTTTGCTATCACTGAACTCACTGAAGCTTCAAACTCGCCACGAACGAAAACCGTAAAATGTCCGAACGCTTGAAATTCACCACGTCAAAAGTGACAGCGGACCACGCATTCCAGCCGCTTAGATTTTAATTTTTTGGAATTTTAAGTGAGAACCCACAACTTGCTTTCCAGGAGTTTCAGAAAGATGGATAAATGTAGCATATTTTTGCTAAAATCCGTGCGTGTGTATCGGAATTACGAACGAAGTTTATCTGTGGTTGAAAATCAGTTTGCGAACGCAACTCGACGCAGTGGATGATCCCGCCTGCATTTTCATACACCATACTAGCAAAGCTAAGGTCACGTGGTGAGCTTAGACGTAGGCTGCTGCGAAGTGGCACCTTTAATCAGCTATTACGTTAACTACGGGAAAAAGGGATGTCATGAAGGGTCTAAGGATCTGTGTTAAACTAGTCCGTTTGGGGTCGTCAACCCATGTTAATGAGGGGTGTCCTACGTTAATTAACTGTTAACTGCCTGGCCGAGGTTTCACCCCATCTTAAATCCAAAATTGTCCAATGCACAGTTTGTACCTACACGGTCAGGAAACTCAGAAACTCAGAACTATATTTTACTCTTCATAAGGATGATTTCCACCAAACGGCTCGAATCGCATCGGATCGGAACGGATTTTACAATCTCTAAACAATATTAAATCGTGTACACAGTATTTAAAGTTTATATTACCAAACCGCGTACAGCAGCAGCTCAACACGGTAGGAATGGAACTATTTGACTAGGCGCAGAAACGGATACATTCGCAAGCGTAGGTACGGAGCCGATCGTATGCGTCGACATCCTGCCGGACGCGATCGGCTGTCACCACATCCGTTCGTATCCTTTCCGATCCGATGCGATGCGAGCCGTTTCGTGAAAATCATCCTTTAAAGTCAGTTTATTTATACCAAACGAGCAAAAGCACATTCTGTCCCAACTCTACCAAATTATTTTTCTGTGTACGGCATTTTCTTGTTCGTCTATCCATACTCAAAAGTCAAGAATACCAAGAAAATAATGCTCTTGCGCTTGTTCTATGTTCTAAAATAAAATAATAAAAACTTTATTGTTCAAGAGAGCATTACAAATGCAACTGGCACTCGCCTCCACACTAGGATTCCGTATCGCGTTGACTAGTCTCCTTCGTCTTATAAGATAGTAGGTAGGTACATAAGTACATAGCATATATATTTTGCTAAGTTCAGGTTATAACGAAAACAAAGTCAAAGTTAAATCATTTATTTCAAATAGGCACATAAAAGGCACTTTTGAACGTCAAAATTCACAAGAACATAGAATTGATTCTAGTCGCCCCTTCCAAAAGGTAGTTTCGTATGGAGACGAATGGGCAAAAAATTCCACCGTTACTCTTTTAAAATGTTTTACAATATTTTGTATACATTATTTATAGGTACATATAATTACTATAAGTAAAGATGATGCACCCAGAATAAAATTACTGTATCACAATAAGTAAAAATAATAAAATGTAAAGCAATGACAAGCAAATTAATTATGTGATAGATACATGGTGCTCACATATTTACAAATATTGAAAAGTAGATGATTATTCAAAATTTTTAACAAATTATAATTTAGTATGTGAGTTAAAGTAGTTACAGAATGTAAAATCTATGTCATTAAAATTATAAATTATACAACTAAATTAGGAAGCAGTTTTATTTTGTCTAGACTCTAGATTGTCCTATGGAGCAGGACGATGTTTCCAAGCATTCTCTAGGATATAATCCTCTAAAATGTTTTACAATATTTTGTATACATTAATTAAATGTAAATTTATAAATTTTTACATTAATTATACATTAAATTACATATTACAAATGTAATATGCTTGTTTAAAAAGTGTACTTTTAATGAGTTTTTTTTTTAAACATATTCAATCTCTCAAAATGAACCTCCGCATACAGCTGCCATCTAAAAGATATAAGAATACATTGTAGTGAAACCTTGTTACCGGGCAAACAGTGCAGATGTGAGTAAAAAAACAAGTAGGAACTAGCCACGCTTTGTAACATTTTTGGCTAATTAAAACAAGTTATGACTTGTTACAAACTTTTTGGGTTTGAGTACAGTCGACAACAAAGTAACATAAGAATAAACGGACGATAATATAGCTAGCTTTACTTAAATACTGGTATTCAGCTGCATCCGGTTAGGCTGGAAGCTGACTCCAACACAGTTGGGAAAGGAGTAGGCAAATGATGATGACTGTAGCTTGATTTTACTTCGGGCAACGTCGACTATTCTAGGGGCCTTCTTCATAAGCACAAAATCTGTTGGTTCGGCCGAAGTTACGGGCGATTCCTACACCTTATCACCTATGGATATAAGATTAGTTTGGAGCCCGAACTAAGAATGAATTACAACACGATTTGACAGCTGTCCCTACTCGCGATGTGTTTTTGTCCGTTCGATAAATTTAATTTGTCACTTGTTTGACAGATCAACTACTTTCGGACGGCCCATATCTTCGTTGACGGAGTTAGAGAGTACACCCCAGGTTTTCTGACGGATCACCTCTTTCCGGATTCGATACCTCAGAGAGACTCCAAGCATTGTCATTTCCATAGCTCGAATGAGTGACTTTGAATTTGTGGACTAACCGTACCACCACTGTCCACGTTCCGGCTCCATAACTCATAATTGGTAGGACGCCCTGATTAAAGATACAGAGATGAGTCTTTAAGAATTCCCTATGTTCGTTGTCGCGAAAATAAAAAATGGGTGAGTGTCGTGGAACACTCGGTTGGAGCGAAATTGATTTCGTAGTATATTTAGAACATCCATAGAAGAAATTTAATTACCATAAAAAGGGTTATATTTAGTCAACCTTAAAAGATGGACATATGCTGTCACAGACTTTTTTTGGAAATTTTAAAGGGGATCAATTCAGTCTTATATGATTATTGCGTAACTTTAACCGTTTACGCAGCGCACGCAACGGAAGCTCTCAAAAGGAATATTTTTTTCCCGTTTTGCAAGATTTTTCATTTATGCTCCGCTACTATTGGTTGTAGGGTGATGTTGTATAGCCTAAAGCCTTCCTCGATAAATGGCCTATCCAACATAAAAATATTTTTTCAATTCTAACCAGTAGTTCCTGAGATTAGCGCGTTTAACCGAACAAACAAATAAAGAAAGGGTTGTGACGGAAAATTCTTACACTTTTTTTTGCCTAGCCCCCATCTGCCAAGTCCGTACCGTGCGATAAGGAACTTCGTTCCAGTAATATTCTTATATACCCTCACAGGGTGGATTTTTGTGACGGCCAGTATGGTTTGGTACCCTAACCATTGTCACTACTAATTACTTGCTTATAGAAAGAAGACTATCCTTAACATTTTAAGTTATTATTAACTGCATTCACAGATTTTGGAAAAATAGTACAGTCAGTCGGCTAGACAAACTTCAATTATTTTTATGATGCCAATCGATGCAGTTTCGTATAAGGATTAAGTCTCTTCAGGACCAGCACCCTAATTACGTAACACACTATCTATCACAATCTGCATCATTTTGAAGCCTATTGATAATCCATTGCTTCATATGGTCGAGAAATTTGTCTGCTCAACAACGTAAATAACGCAATGAATGTTGTTGAACCGTCAAAATGAAACCGATTCATATTGTTAGTGTATTACGTAATTACCCCGCTGTTGGGTGAAACTAAAAAAACAACACTAAGTCGGTGGGGTCGGTCGGGGTGGTGTTTGTGGCTTTGTTGAGGCAAATAACTTTTCTCACGTCCAGGTTAGTTAGTGAGAAAAACAGGAAACTAACATCAGCTTTATAAAGAATTTTCCACAATAAAATTTTCTACCCAATATTCTGTTATAATTCGTCACGAGCATAACACCTAGACAAGTTTGAAACATCATCAATCAAAGTGCCAAACACCGGCGGTACTGAGCATACAAAACGAATACCGGAACGGTATTTGGGTCACAAAGTTTTCATATTCGTTGGAAATAATAAGAATCAGAAAAGTATTGCTCTGCAGCTACATACAATAAAAGTAAGGATGTTTTTTTGAAGGAGCTCGTTTGAGTAAGTACAGTTAGAAATTCTTTTCAAAGAAATTTCTTATCAAATTCACACACTACGCAATTTTTCCGTGAGCCATTTCATACAAGGACAATTTTAGTTGGTAGTCAATTTGCTGTACTGGAGCTTGTGGCAAAGTAAAACAGCCACACGGGACGATTGATCAGGTTAAGCTACGCTTGCTTCGGTTGGTCCGTGGATGGGTGACTATCTTTACATATCAAGACCCTGTGCCTCGGAAAGCGCGTTAAGCCGTTGGTTTCGGCGGTTATTCGTAGATTGGATTCAGACGCCTGAAAGTCTGGCAACCAGTCATACCAAGGGGTATTGTTTTAACTGGGTTGAGTAGGTCAGATAGTCAGTCGCTCCATGTAAAATACTGGTATTCAGCTGTATCCGGTTAGACTGGAAGCCGACCCCAAACATAGGAAAAGGCTAGGCAGGTGAGGCGAAATAAAGTAATGCGCTTTACGCTGAAAGTTTGCGTTCAACGTATGTTATAACCAGTGATCGGAATAGGCTGACTATATTTGCCTAAACTTCGGAGAACAGAGACAGAAAGTGGAGACTTCCTTACGACTATATTTGTTTTTCCTGGGATTCGGGAAAAATCTTCAGTGAGTTGAAAATAAGCTTTATTTAAAGAAAAAAAGGGGATTTTACGTGAAAATCCCGAAAATTTGGTAATTGCAAGTTTAGTTAAAAATTGCCTTTACACGTCTTAAATAAAGCTTATTTTCAACTTACTGAAGATTTTTCCCGAATCCCGGGAAAAAAAAATTGTCGTAAGGAAGTCTCCACTTTCTGTCTCTGTTCTCCGAAGTTTAGGCAAATATAGTCAGCCTATTCCGATCACTGGTTATAACACTCATAACTGCGATACATGCGTAAAGCATATGCATAGACGTTTAATGTTACAAGACGTCATACTTACATACATACATAAATAAATATATAAAGTCACGCCTTCTCCCCATGGGGGTAGGCAAAACTACAGAACCTCACCTGCTACGATCCTTACAAACTCCTTTTGCTTCGTTTACGTTCCTACATTTATTTATTTTACAAACTTACATCTATCATTACAGGGTAACCTAATGCGATAATATACTTATCTAAACTCTTATCCTAACTTATTGTTAACTTCAGCGTCCTCTCTCGGTGTAAGTCATACTTTATTAAACCCTAAAGAGAGAGATGTTGTTTATGAAGTAAGTAAGGAGTTCGGAATGATTGTACAAGACAAGAGAATTTTCAAAGAAGAATATATTTATTTATTTATTTAACCATTTATGTACACACATATATAAACAGACAAGATGAAAGGAACAGAAAAATACGTACAAAGGTGATGCTTATTTCTAAAGAAATCTCTTCCACCATACCTGCGATAGGAGAGTATATTAAAGACATGTAGACAATGTGTGTAAGAGTAGAAGGGAAAACAAAATACATAAAATCTTAAATAATTTTCCAATTACCTGTTTTTCGATCGACATTTTCAACCCGTTCTCATGACTCCAGCATACGCTTGACGTTACGCATAATCCATGTTTCAGTAATTATGACATACGTTTAATGCAAGTTGAAACATACCAGTGTGATTAAACCTTTTTGTTACGAAGAATTTATCTCATAATACATTCAAATTGAATTAAATTAAAACATACAAACATCCTGACACACACACACACACACGCACACATACACACTACACACCAATGCACACTGCACACAGACACACACTGTGCAAACTGTGTGTACATAAATAAATAAAAAAACACGTGTGGCACTCGGGGACTGCCGCGGTAAAGCTATTGCATAGCATTTTTTATCAACTTATGCAATCTACTTACGTATTCGTCCGATTTCGGAGCAGCTCGTCTCGAACCGTGCGAGCTTCGTACAGTCGTACCATATACATACACGTTAAGCGAACGCTCGGCTGAGCTACATGGTAGGCGGAGTGGGGAGTGTTAGGTTTTTTTATTGTTACGGAATTTCTTGATTCGGTCGCCGCGCTCAAAGCCCGCGATAAAAGCTATGCAATAGCTTAATAAAATGCTGGTACTGTACCATTGTACTGCAGGGTACTGTACCACGGTAACTCTTTTGAACAATCCGCGACATCTATAGGTATTAACATTATCACTTCGAAATTCGAATTGTACCTGTTGGTCTAGTTATCGCAAGCGCTTGAACTGCTGAGTTCCTGGGTTCGATTCCCGAGTTGGGCAAAGTGTTATTGTGTTTTTCCGTCCGGAATTTCTCAGTAGCAGCCCGGAGTCTGGATATGTGCCCGGTTTGTGGTAATATTCTCGCCACCTATTACAATAACTGGCGAAGTGTGGGTGGTCCTACTATGGTTACTTACTTTGACAGTGAATTAATTTGTTTTTACGATTCGAAAACGAATTCTTTTGTTTTTAAAGTGCGCTCACTTGAGTAATGTGAAGTATATACACGTATCGTTACCTACTATCTATACGAGTTCAAACTTTCAAAACATGGTAAGGTAGTACTTAATATACTCGATACTAGTACTGCAACTTCTCAGAAGTCTGGAATTTCAACACCAAGTAAGAAAAATAATTTTATAACGCTATAGGTACGTAGCTCACGTGTGTTACGTGTTTTCTCAGTTAAACTCCATGTAATTTGTAAGAGTGTATTTATTTTTTGTCGCACTACGAACTTTTTTCAACTTTTCTATTGTAAAACTTCACGTTTTTATGTTTCAAAGGAAAGTATACCAACTCTTTACCAAAAAGACGCCTTATAAGTATTCGCATTGACTCTGCAAATTAATTGAAAAGTTTCTTAACTTTTCTAAATTACATAATCAACATTTACATCTATTGATAATTTTTTTTGTATAAATTATAATAGAATAGAACATATTTATTTATGTGCTTTAAAACATTATTTATTTTAATGGTGGCAATGCCGCCAGTCTCTTGGGTACATTACAAGTCGACAGCGATGCGGAGCAATTTTTCGACGCCGTTTTTTAGTTTGTTAATAGTTTTAGTTAGTTTAGATTATAATATTTTAATTGTAAATACTATTGTAATTTAAAATATATATTATTATATACAATATGTAACACAACTAATTATTTACACTAGGTACTAAACTAAATTACTAGCTAAAGTTTGTTAGTTATTATTAAAACAACAAAAATAATTGAAGTGTAAATTGTGAATGAAGTGTTATAAATATAATTCTTTGAATTGGGCATTTAAACATTACAAAATTTTAACCACATTTTGGTTTTGAATACCTACTAATAAATAGGTAATAGGATCACAGCCCTCTTATGAAAATAATATTAAGTGATTTTATTAACTTAAAATATTACAACCGTATGCCAAAGTTGTCATCACATAAATATTAACCGAGTCGACGGCGCGTCGTGTTCCACGCGCGCCTCAAAGATGTTAGCATCATTGCAGGGGTCCGAAAGGGCCGATGCCTGCCGGGGTCGCGGATTGTTCGAAAGAGTTACCGTGGCCCTAGCGCACAGGCAACTGAAGGAACACGGAGGTCAATTGAAGATTTCTCACCCAAAAAAAGCTCTGTTGCCGAAAACCAGCGCTGGGGCTCTGTCTCGCATAGGGTCGTAGCATTATGCTGAGCGATTGCCGTTTTGCGTGGATGTGACGGATATTTTCGCCCAACTTGTTCTTTTTTGTATTTGTGTGTTTTTCTTTGCGTCATGTTTACCGCAAATAAACGTATTTTCTTTCTTCCTTTCTTTCTCTGTGCCCGAAAAGAAGACTGTAGAATTCTAGTCTTACTAGACTAGTCTACTGTTTATCGTAATACAGGGGAACAAAGCCGAGAAAATTGGATGTTTTTTGGTAACATTGCTGTACAAAGCCTCCCCCTATGTTTTCTTCCTCGTCCTTCACTGTCTTAAATCATTCTTGACTTTATAGAATGGAATCATCTATTTGACTTGTTTATCAATCAGACTATGTGGGTCATTGTCTTTTTTTCTTCTCAGTTAGTTTTAATTATGGTCTGGCAGCTTCAGTAATTTATGCGGCCTACCCAAATGTCCATTCTTTTGTATTGTTCATCGAATCGTTGAGCTCCTTAAGCTCTGAATTGAGCTGCACGATTACTGACAAATGCGTGCACTAACTGGACAGATCTACTCAATCTGTGTGGTTTTTCCTCAAAATAACATTTCAGACCCAAATCGACATGGTCTCCACATGATCTGACCAATATTATGTCTGAACTTAAAAAGAGACTGTAACCGCTGAGTTTGTTTCGGCCTTTCTTCTCAGAGTAGTCAGATAGGAAACGCCGACCTCGTCTAGTTTTAAAATATGATTGACGTGTAAAAGTGTTTGTACAAACCTACTTACAGAAATAAAATCATTTATCATTTATCGGTTTTGTAGTATAGGCATCCTTTTTTTCCTGCCTCCATCGCCCAGGTGTTTTCCAACACTTTGAACGATGTCTTATTGGTGGTGTTCTTCAGAAAGGGCAGGTGCGTAGTACTCGCAACCGGCGTGCGTGTATGACCAGGTGTATGAACGTAAACGAGGCAAAGGGAGTATGTAAGGATCATAGCGGGGGGCGTTCTGTAGTTTCTGCCTATCTCCATGGGAAGAAGGACTGAGTTTATGTACCTATGTATATATGTGTATGTAACTCTTTCGCCTTCAAATATGTCAGGTTGTGATGTGAAACAAATCAGTAGTTATTTCGGCGAAAAACAGCTGTTGTTAGTTTTAGCGATCTCATATCAGTTGATAACGATGTATGTAATGTGTACTAAGCGGTGGATGACGCCCGGTACTGGCAATCACAGAACGGATTTTTATTTTGGCCTATATTGTTCTACTGCCGGGCAAAGGTCTCCCCCATAGATTTCCATTTAATGATAAATGATTTTATTTCTGTAAGTAGGTTACAAACCTAAACACTTGTACACGTCAATCATATTTTTTTAACTAGATAAAGAAAGAAAGAAAAATATTTTATTTGGGACACGCACAGGAAATACAAAGAGTAAAAAATAAAAAAGGAGCATTTAAAACTAACAAAATTGGAGTTGGCGTTTGGCGTTGGTTGGCGTTTCCTATCCGACTACCTACTCTGAGAAGAAAGGCCGAAACAAACTCAGAGGTCACAGTCACTTTTAAAGTCCGGACATAATCTTGGTCAGATCATGTGAAGACCATGCAGATTTGTGTCTGAATAGGTCTTTTGAGGAAAAACCACACAGATTGAGCGGACCTGTCCAGTCAGTGCACGCATTTGTCAATAATCTTGCAGCTCGACTCACAACTTAAGGAGCTCAATGATTCGACGAACAATACCAAAGAAAGGACATTTGGGTAGGCCGCAAAAATTACTCAAACTGACAGACCATGATTAAAATTAGCAATTGTTCTTTGTGCGTTGACGTCTCCGGCCAATTTCCCGTAAACGCATCTAGGTCGTCACGCCAGCGTTTCCTATAGGCCTCTCTCGGCGATGACACCCGTCTTCTGGCATCCACTGCGTAACAAAAAAACATTCAGTAACAAAAAATAACAAAAAAAAAAAATAGCAAAAAAAACAGTTTTTTTACTAACGTAACGAATTCAAGATTGGTGTTATTATGAAAAATATTTTTGCAAAAAATATTTAAAAAATTGGGTACTTGATAAAAGTCGGGGCAAAAAGATTAGGTTCATTGAACAATATAGCCCTGAATATTTTTACTCTGTCTTGAGTAAAATTAAAAAGGCAAAAATAAAGGCAATAATAATGTATGTTTGAAAAAAAAAGGTTGGTAAAAAATACAAACTCTTTATTAAGTACACTATTTCTCGAAGTTCAGCTGGTAGCAAATAACACAGAAGAAAAGCTCACATTTCCACAGCATTTTTTCCTCCACATTACTTTTATCTAAATCTAAAACAGAAACACTTTTGTAAGAAAGCGTACCTGCTGATAACGCGCGGCTTATCTAATTACATATTGAAGTGGCCCACGTTTAGTTAATAACGTAACCGGCACTTTTGGTGGTGGCTAGTAGCAACACAGATTGGCTGAATAATCATCGTATAAAAGCGTTTTTGGAAACTTCAAGCTGACATAGATGACTGGTTAATGTCTGGATAAGCGCTTACACAGACGTTATTCAAGCAATTTGGACACAAAATAAAATGCTTTAAATTGTATAAGAGCAATATACCAGCAACATAGTAGCTGAATAAATATACAACAAGCTTAATATCGTCTGTATAAACGCTGATCTACCTTTTTAACAGCTATTAAAAATCTTTAAACCAGTTGAAAGTGCTCAAATTCAGTTATTCAGTCAATATTCAGCATTTAGATTATTTTTGTGCTTTTATGGATATAATAATTATGTAAATAGCATTTAATATTTTTTTTAAATTTAATAATAATTTCACCATTGAGACTCACCGACACGCAATATTCTGTAATCGGTGCATTATTGAATTTCGGTAAGTAAACTTTTGTTTCATAAATATTACGTTAATTATAATTAAGGAAGTGAATTATTATTGCGCTTGTAATGTTATTGTGAATATGCATATTATCTTTACTGTGATTTTTTGAAGTGCCACTATCTATAGCTGCCATTCAGAAAGTAAACAAGTGTTTTATAATAGTCTGGCTTAGGTTAATGAAAAATTTTCAATGCTTTTGTGAATTTCAGTGTGCAAAAACAACGTGACTAATACTGCGCACCATTTTAAAAGTGGTTCTATTAATAAATCGCTGTATTTGATTAGATATTGAATCCTTTATATTTTTATCAACGAGGTTATGTACTGGCGACGTTTATTTTGAACATAAGTTGCACACACAGCTGTTTCCTTGCTATTTCTACATAGTAGACTAGTCGTGACGGTTAGAATGAAGTTCTTTTCGCTTTTCGCCAAGTGTGTAGAGTATAACGTGCGATAAGGAACTTCGTTGTAAGAGTTGGGTATTAACCTAAATGATCAAATTTATTAAAACATGTAGGTACCACTGTTATTTAGTAACAATTTCACTGTTATTCTGGAAAATGCTGTTTAAAATTGTGTCTACTAGCCGCAAAGGGGGTTGAATTAGTATAGTAACCGTCTTATGGGACTTCACTGACTCAAAAATAATGGCGAACTATTGACAAAGGACTACAAGTTATGACTAATTACGAGTATGTTAGAATTAAGAAAACAGATGCTAAACAAATAGATATTACGTCTGTTTTATTTTGAAATTTAATTCTATGATAAAATAGAATAGAATACTCTTTATTATGTACACCATATAAATGTAGAAATTGTTCATAGGGTGACACAATGGGCGGTCTTATCGCTAAAACCGATAGATAGCGATAGCGATGAAAGTTTTTTTTAATGTATTTAATATTGAGAATTTGAGATATTGTTTTTATTTTCGTAAACTTGCTGCTGTTTTTTTGATGATTGATTATACGTACAATTAAATAAACTCATACAAACTCTGGTTATTATTAACAATATTAACAACCCCTTCAGTGATACATAAATCTTCAGTGGTGCATAGTCTACATATTATTATTTTGCTGGCATATACAGGTTGTCTCAGCAAAAACTGACTTTGTAGGTGCATAAAAAAATTACAAATATATATATATATATATATATATATATAGTCGTTAAATTACGAAATCAGAAACTGAAGACATGGGAAAACTATTTTTTGAAAATTACATTATCCAAATGTAGTCGTTGCCCCTCGGGCACTCTTCAAAGCGATCTCTAACATTCATGAAAACGCGCTTCAGAAGTTGAGCAGGAATGTTGTTGATTTCTTGTCTAATGTTTTCCTTCAATTCGGATATGGTTGATGGATTACTGTTGTATATTATCTGTTGTTATCTGAAGAGTCGGGTCTTCAGATCACCCCAGAGGAAAGAAACCGGAGGTGGCAGGTCTGGGCGAGCATGTTTTCATGAATGTTAGAGATCGCTTTGAAGAATGCCAGAGCCGCGAATACTGTTATTTTCGTAAAAGTAATTTTCCCATGTCATCAGTTTCTGATTTTATAATTTAACGTGTAAATATAAATTGTATTTGTATTTTTTTTATGCATCTACAAAACTTGTTTTTTTTGAGACAGTCTGTATAATATTAGTCCAGGCAGTCTTGGATTGAGGATGCCTAGTAAATCTTCTAAATCTCCTTGCGAAATAGTTTTGTGCACTGCCCATATTTTGAAGTTATTGCGTATATTTCCATTTGTTCAAAATCACTAGCAATTGAATTGAATCACAAGAAGTCCGAAGTCACAGCATTTTGCTGAGCAACGACCTGTTCTTGCACAGATGCGACGCACTGCTTAATTGTTCTTATTATTATTGTTTGTTTGTTACAAAAGTAGTAATTTTTCCACACTGCAATCGGCATTTTGTTTTTGTTTTGATTGTTTGTTTGTTGTCATTTGCCAGTGTCGCAACACAGAGCAATGTGTATGGTCTTTGGTCTCTGGCACCAAGCAATAGACAAAATTATGAAACTTTTGTAACATGAATACGAGGCTTTTGGCTATTTTGTATGTCTCTAAATTAATGTCGTTCATTTGTTAGGTTCATTTTGTTTGAATTATTGATGAAGATGCAAAATCATAGTTTACGGAACCCTCTTCAACCGTAAATAACCGTATCATATAGATATGCGGTGAATTGGGATCCGTAGAGTTATAACAACCTTACGATTCTTCAATATCCAGTTATTTTCTATAAACAAATCTACAAATCATAATTGTCAACGCTATAAGTTGTATATGATGGTAATCGTGCGCTTGAAGCGCTTTAAGTTAGTTGAAAGAGCTTACTAATTTTCAATTATGCAGCCCTCTAAAAAAAATACAGCTTGAAGCGAACAGAAAATATGTTATTCAGCATCAAGCAGTATTATGATATCAAAGCTAAACAGATAAATGCTATCAAATCAGCTATTATGCAGCTTTCAGCGGCCTCGGATGTCTTAAATTGAATAGTGTATCTTTAATAGTTCTGTTCATGACCAATAATAAGGTTTAAAAAAGAACATCAGTGCTGTTAAGAATTTATTAAGATTAAAGAGTAATAATAGCCCAAAAACCATTCAATACAGCATTTGTCTATACCGAAAGCTGTAATAGCTATGTAATAAAGCTTTAAACTGCTAATTAGTCAATTTTTATACTGTTATCCGGCTTATGTGTTGCTTGGGAGCTGTACCTTCAGTACATTAGTCCTCGACAGTGTAATGATAATTTTTGCATAATTTGAAAGTTGTGGGTGGCAAGCGACGAAAAAGGATAAGGAATAGAGTATATAAGATGCGTAGCGGATGCTTTTCTGTAGTTTCTGCCTACCCTCATGTGAAAAAGGCGCGAGTGTATGCATGTATTTATAAAAAAAATCCCAGTTGTTACTGAGGATTTCTTAAAAGGAATACTCTATCAACCCTGGCATTATATATGTAACTTTTATGGTGTACAGAAAAAAGAGTATTCTATCAGAGGTCTATCTAAAGGACTTTGCCAAACTCATGTGTCGCTCAGCAGTCGCAATTGCTACCACAAGTCCAACAAGGCATCCAAACACCACTTTATTTCACTAATTTACCCCTTTTCAAACACAAAGAAAGAAATAAAGAAAGAAAGAAAGCAAGAAAGAAAGAAAGGAAGAAATTTTTATTTTGGGACACGCTCAGGAAATACAAAATGTAAAAAAGGAGCATTTTAAACAAACAAGAAGATCAATTTTATTTTCCGAATGTTTCGTCCACAGTAACAGAAAGCGATTCTCCCGAGTAACACGTAACCAAGTATCTAAAGAGGTTCTGTATAGATGGACACTATCTAAATGGCATCTTGCTCCTAAATAAATGCTTAAAGCTTAACTTTAGAGTATGTATAAGACAAGCAGTATCGTGCTTATGAAATATTTTTTTCTGCACAGAGCCTAAAGTGAATTAACGTCACTTAGATTACTAGAAAATAAACTGAACGCCATTGATAAAATTATTTTATTTCTGCAAGTGGGTTGATACAAACACTTTTACATGTCAATAATATTTAAAAAACTAGAAGGTCACTCACTACTTTTACCTTACGTCGTGTACGAAACTGCTGAGTCTTTTTAATTAGAATAATGTGAAAAACATGGATTCTACTAGTTCCGATATAATTTATGTTATTTCTGTCATCCAACCATAAGTACTGCCTTTTCACGCCTTTACGGGTGAACGAATTTGAATGTTTGTCACGGATAAACCATGTCCTTGGTTAAGACATTTTCTGAACGTCACGCGGGTGAAGCCGCAGATAAAAGCTAGTCTCAATATAAGTTAATAGACTACTAGTTTATATTATGGAAATCACGGACGAGCAATATAAAAAAGCCACTAACTTATCTATCATGAAATATTTCCGAAACCACGCAAGATAGCTAGCTTCTTGAAGTGAAGTGAAAAGCAAATTTCAAATGTATTTAATAACGCATTAAAAAAACAAAAAACAAATGAATATTCTTGGACCGTATGCTGCCACGACAAGTGATGCAGTAATAATGAGGAACTTGTTTAAAGAAGAAAATCACGCATTTCATTGGTTCTTTGAACCAAATTATGTATTCATATTAGATAGAGGTTTCAGAGACTGTATCATATATTTACAATCAAGGTAAAAACAAAATAGTGCCATTTGGGCAAAAAACAATTAACTCTTAAAGTGGGTTTACAAAATTGGAACTTAATTTTTTAATCATTCAATATTTCGTGTTGCCTCCGCGTTTTCTCAATACGGCTTCTACACGATTTTGCATGCTGAGTACCAGATTCGTCAGCATATTTTAAGGAATATTCTCCCTTTCTTCAATAAGTGCATTTTTCAGGGCATGAAATGTGACTGGAGGTGGATTTCGGCTTCTAACACGTCTGCCAAGCTCGTCTCAAGCATATTCGATATCGATTCGATTAGGTCAGGGCTTCTCGCTGGCCACTAAATTTGATGGATTCCCACGTCTTGAAGGTACTCGTTTACCACATGAGCTGGGTGGGGCTGGTCATTATCATGCATAAATAATGCATTGTCGCCCATATTGACGAATATTTTCATTGGGAATCTTGTTTACGTATCTCACAGCGGTCAGATTGCCATTTTCTATTGGCACTAGCGCCGTGCAACCATCTGATGAAATACCGGCCCACAAGTGTATAGAAACTCCTCTGTATAAAGAAAGAAAGAAAAATATTTTATTTGGGACACGCACAGGAAATACAAAGAGTAAAAAATAAAAAAGGAGCATTTAAAACTAACAAAATTAACAATAAAAAAGAAAAAGGAAAAAAAATAAAACAACAATAAACAAGTAAAAAACCTGTGCGAGGCCAAAAAGGCTCCTATCTCAGCATAATGCTACGATATTTAAAAAATAAATACCGCAGCGCTGGTATTCTGATAGGGCCCGCTGTGATGCCACGGACACACCTACGGACATTTTTATATCCCACTAGGGGATTATTAACATAAATAAAACTAAATAAAAAAATATTATAAGAAAATAAAGTAATAGAAAATTATTTAGAAAACAAAAATAAATAAATAAAAACTATGATATGTATGACAATGATTAAAGATCGACCTAAACCCGACGCTCCAACATCACTTGTCTATGTTGTAGACTATTGTTATAGTCTGTGACAAGCGATGAGACGCGGACGGATGTATGGGACTTTTTCTTCGAAACATGCTTGTGTAAAACGTTCTCCTGGCCGTCTATACACTCGACGTCTCCCATCATGATTATACAACACGAATCTCGATTCATCAGAGAATATTACTCTGCCCCATTCGTCCTCACCCCATTCGATGTATTCACGGGCACATCTTGCAAATTTATGAAGCCGTTCGAGTTTTGGGCCATTTGCTGGCCGGTAAGGCTCTAAATCGACTTCTGCAAGACGTCTCTTGATTATCCGTTCACTGATTGGGTCTCTAACTGTTCACGGATTGGGATTCTACCGCCTGACCATGCAACTGCACTTATAACTAGAGATCGGATATTCGGATGTATGTTTGCCTAAAGAATTTTTGCTATGAAAGTATGGAAGCGTCTTCTTAAAATATATTTTTTTGTAAAAAAAATTAGATGCAAATTTATTTAAAATTAATTTTTAACCCGCCCGGTGCAAATATGTGTATGTAGGGTGTAAGAGGAAATACATAAATTAAAATAATTATTTTTGTTAAATTAAGTTATTCCTGATTGGGCAACAACTTTAATCACTACCTTTCGATCGCTATGATTTGGTCCAATTTGGTCACTGAAATCTGACATTAGCAGGATTTTTTCGATCCAACATCTAAACTTTAGGTGAATATGCATCCGAATATAAAAAAGAAAAAAAAGAAAAATGCGTTTATTGGCATTGCAGCAACAAAAATACACCTTAAAACTAAAAAATACGGAAAACAATTATTATAATGCCAATGGGGCCTCAGCTCAGCATAATGTCAGATGACAACACAAGGTGTACCACCTGACGCTGATTTTCAGATGCAACCCACGAGTGCCATAGTTACGCTAGAATAATAAAAAGAATAAGGAAGTGTGTGTCCGTTCTAATAAATTAAAAGTGTTGTGACATAGGTGTGTGTGTTGTGTTGTGATTAATGAAAAACTAAAATAAATACCCAATACCTGCGTACATTAAACTAATAAATCTATAAATAGAAAGTCCCTAGATCTAAAAGACAAAATCGTGTGACTGCGTTGTTCTCCTTAACTGCGAAACGGATTTTCATGCGGTTTTCATTTCCATTAATGAAAAATATCCGATCGTTGCTCTACAACTGAATGGCGCTCTACAACTCCTTTATACTCCAAGTTACCCCATTACCTGTTACTTGAGCCCATAAGTGGTTCTATTGAGTTACCTCAGTGAAATGGCCTGAAAAACTAACGTTAATGAAGACCCTTTCAGGATAGAACCAACGAAATGTTACCTGCTTCATTAATACGATACAAAATGACTAGATAGAGTAAATCGAGTATAGCTTGAGTATACCTTTTCTGTATTGATAGTCGATTTAATTCGGGGATTGGAAAGGAGTATCAGAACGGTTTATGGTTTAGGGTTCCCTCGCTTGCAAAAACACTGAACTTATTTATAGTTTAGCTTCTGCCCTTGACTTCGTTCGCGTGAAATTTCTTGTTATCTTAGGGCACTCGGCAATACTGTAGCTTCATATTAGTGAAAGAATTTTCGGAATCAAATCAGAAGAGAAGAGAAAGAGAAGAGAAGAGTCAGTACTCAAAACGCAAAACACTGGATATTCTTGTATAATATGGGTGGGTACATTGTTTATGAACGCACGGCAATGCCTATAAATTAACAAATGTTTATATTATTTCATAATATTTATTCAAATTATTGGTTGTTTATGTGGTTGCTTTGTATTCTAAGTGCTTACTGTTTGTTTTATTTTATTTTGTTACATATAGTTGTACCAATCATTAAACCTGACTTGGTTTTCGTACGTCCTTTTTGGGTAACCACTGAAAATCAGCGCTGTGCTGTGGGTTCCCCATAGCACAGCATCATGCTGAGTGGAAGCCTTCTTGTCACAGTCATGACGTGCAGTTGTCGACTATTTCTGTTTTGTGCTCGTGATTATAGATCTATTTTGTTCGTTTTTATTTTACATTGTTACCAGAGCTAATTATCTTTTTTGTATGCACGTGTTTGTGTGACAAATAAACCTATTTTTCTTTCTTAGTCTGTGCACCTTATTATGATCATTACAAAAATGTTGAAATACTTGTCATGTACCTGTTTGTATAATTGTAACTTTTAATGGTGAGAATTTTTATTTTTTTATTTTTAGACTTTCCTAATATTACCCCTACATACAAACTCACAAAGAACTCTTTGTAATATAAGTATATAGTATAAATTATGTTAGCGAGTTAACAGGGCTAAAGTAGTACGATATAAAATAAAACAACTTCGATCGGTTCTATTGGGGACATTTACATTTCTCAGAACTACTAAATAAACCACATTCGCATTGTCAACGTATTCGAAGTGATTTTCGTATCTTCTGTCTAACGGTAATTGTCTTAAGCATGTCCCAGGGGAAAAAACCCCGTTGTATCCCAGAAAGAGGTAACAAATTGCCAGTCAGTGACATTGGCGGTTGAAGCCTATGGTGTGCCCCTTGTAATTAAGTAACGTACTCCCTTAAGGCTTTTAATACACCACTAATAAAGACCGATCACTCTACACTAATCAGAATTAACTCCCAAATCGTTCCTTAATTCAGGATCATTTATAACAATAAGAAAACACCTCAGTTATATCAGACAATTCGACAAATCAATCTTCTGATTGAAGCTGACAAAAATCCGTTGTTCTTTATTCATCAGGGTTCCTTACCTGAGGGTGCCAACGGGAACTTATTACTAAGGCTTTGCTGTCCCCGTTCATCCGTCCGTCTGTCTCAGAGCCACATCTTTTGAACCGCAATAAGTGCACACTTAAAATTTTCACTGCGTGTGTACTTACTTTGACCGTTATAACAACAAATCATAAAAAGAAAACAGAGTTAAAAATTAAAGGGTTTCCCCATTCAAGAAACGTTTTTTTTAACGAAAATATTAAAAATAAAATGTAGTGTTAAATATTGTACGGTGGTACGGAACCCTTCGTGTGCGAGTCGACTCGCACTTCGCCGCTTTTTACAATAAATCTGTGCGATTTTAGCGTGATACAATGAAAATGTTAATACAATATTTTGGAGTAATGAGAAAATAATCTCTTAGGGATTTGGGAAACATTTTCTTGGTCAACAAAGAGCCTTCTTTTCATTTTTCA
Source organism: Dryobotodes eremita (assembly GCA_917490735.1). NCBI lineage: Eukaryota > Metazoa > Arthropoda > Insecta > Lepidoptera > Noctuidae > Dryobotodes > Dryobotodes eremita. The sequence goes on from OU823267.1 coordinate 11,568,839, forward strand.
ACATTGACCCTCACTAAGAATTACTCATGTGTCCTATGTACAGTCACGAGCACGAATATGTCAACACTTGGCAACTTTCAATAGCGATTTTTTTGTGAATGCATCGTTGAAATACGACATATCACATAAACCTATGGGTTCGAAAATACTATGTTCGTAACAATATAAAATTTCATTCAAAAATTAAGGAGTAAATCGCTTTTGAATTTAGTCAAGTGTATACATATTTATGTTCGTGACTGTACGTTGGTGCCCTATGTAAAATTTCTACATTTATCTGTAATCCATAATGAAGAGTATGCTATTCTACGTTCACAAATACAAATCTAAAGATTTAAATCGTTAGATTCATCCGACTGCGTCAAAAGATGGTCACGTTCTTGTTTCGTTGACAATGACATTTGAATAGTATTGTCTCACTCACTCATACTGAAAATCGTATCTATCTTTATAGTCGAATGTGTGAGCTGTCTCTTTTCAGTATGGACACTATCGCGCGACGTAAGTAGGAACAGTGAGAGCAGAAACACCCAGACTTGGAGGCACTGTCTGCAGGTCGTACAAATTCATATTTTCGTCCACAATACCTACCAAATTCAATTTACGGGTAACTGTATTATTATCCCAATGCTGGGCAAAGGACTTTCGTTCAAGGGCTATCGAATCATTTCGTTCCACGGCCAGGGCTAGAGTGTAGACCATTGTTTGTGTGATTTTTGAAGTTCATCTCGCTATCTTCTTCGAGTACTTGGTCTCTCACGAAGCCTTCTGGCTGTGTCAGGGCTCCACATAGTGATTCATTTGGCAAGAGTCAGCTTGCCAAAATTGGGCATAATATCGTCGCTCACATGACTAAAAGTCCTATCCCTTTTTTAGCTGATTTGAGTAACATTTTCGCTAACCGTTGTTTTTCTATGTTAAACGATGTAAGCGACAGTTAGTGAAAAATTTAAAGAATCACGATTAGAAAAATGTAGTTGTCCTAACTTAATTCAGCAAAAAAATGAGATAGGACTTTTAGTCATGCGAGCGACGATATGACGGACGTGGCCAGCCCAGTCCCACTTCAACGAAACTTCAACTAAATAAAAAGAGAGCTAGGAGTGACCTTTAAGAAATGTTACCAGTGTGAGCCATTCAAAGAAGCATATTTATTTTACAATTTTCCTTTAGATTCAAACTTTCACACCTAGGAAAACTTGATTGGTGTGAATACCAACCAGAAAATCTAATAATAGGAAGGAAAAAACTACAATAAAGGATAATTCCGCCCAGAAAGGGGTGGGGAGATGACCTGGACGCATACCGCGAGGGCTGCTTCGACGTGGCGCGGCGTAGGAAAAGAGTCCCTGGAAGGACTTGGGGGAGGGGGGGGGTCTTTCTTCAGCAGTGGAACACAATAGGCTAATTAAAAAAGAAAAAAAATCTAAGCGAAACGAAAAACCTCTATTTATTACTTACTTCCCGCAATATGTCTTATAATTTTACTTCTTCGTGTTTATTCCGAGAAGCCGAGAAGTTTTTCGAAAAACCTTATTTCTACGTACAACACATTATTAGACATTAATATTCTGAGATGGTTTCCTTATAAAAGAAGTTATTTACTTATTTATTAATAATAAACCGAAGGGTCTACTCGGGGACGGTCATGTCAATTCGGTTTAGGGTTGGCCAAAATTAGAATTAATATATTTTTCTAGATTAGTGTCTCTTTCGGCCCACAGCTCTTTGGGCATACGGCAGACGTGGCAAGCCCAGTTCCGCTTCAGCTTAGCGGCTTTTTTGGCATAGCCAGGAGGCGTCCCGGCAGACCTCGTAGAAGATGGCATGACGATCTATAGAAACAAATGACCAGCTGTACACATTAGCCATGTATTGAAAGAGCTGGAAGCTGGAGACCTTTGCCCAGCAGTGGGACGATGCAGGCTAACAGAAACAGTAACAGTGTCTCCTTTGTTGTATGCCAAAAAAACATTAAAAAATTACTGATATTGACTTCTTGTAAGTGCTTATACATGTCAAAGGCTCTGTGCCACATCAACAAAATTAATACATTATATATAGTGGCAGATTTTTATCTCTACGTATTAAGAAATAAAGTCGCCTTTTATGTCTGTCTGTGTGACCGCCTTGTTCTTCCAAACTTCGCAACGGATTTAGCAGCGTTTTTAACACCAATAAGAGAATTTATTCTGGAAGGTTTATATGTATAACATACTAGCTTCTGCCCGCGACTTCTTCTGCGTTAAATTTCTTATTCCCCGACCCACCCTGCCGCATCGTATCGCCTGCCCACGCTATTACTTCGTTTTCGCTTACCGTTTTTTCTTACCTTTTCTTTTTGCACGACTCCTAAGAGGCCTAGCATGATATTGAATAACCAGCCTTCCTCGAGAATTGGACTATCAAATGCAAAAATAATTTTCCAGATCAGACTGGTAGTTCCAGAGATTAGCGCGCTCAAACAAACAAACTCTTCGGCTTTATTATTAGTATTATAGATTATTGGTATAGATATAGTATAGATTGATATTAAAGTAACATATAATAAAGAAATCTCGATGTTTTGTCAAGTCGTAAAAGCCGTGCGAAGCAGGGGCGGGTCACTAGTTCAAAATAATCAGCACCGTCCAGCTTTTTAGTTTTTTGTGCTTGCCAACCCTAGTCAGGCCACTACCCAATATTATGATTTAATTTCCTTATTTCTAAGTGGACACAGTATTTACTTTCAACGTCACGTTTGTTCGAAATTCAAACATTTTGTTTAAAAAGACTGTCGTTGGCCGAAACAATTCGTAAATTAAATTCCTTCCTTTGAACCTTTTATGAGATAGAAATATGTTTTTTTTTCCATTGATCTAGTTGTAGCAACGTAATGCTTGGAAAAAGTTTGGCTTTGCAGACCTTCGTTCATGTCACTCTGACAGTCTCCTTCCACAGCTCAATTTGCCATATCAGCGGGGTAATTGCACAACACACTAACAATTTGCAATGCCTTTCATTTTGACAATTCGACAACATTCATTACGTTATTTACGTTGACGAACAGATGAATTTTTAAACTTAAGAAGCAATGGATTAGGAATGTCGTTCTAAATCCTTCGGATTGTGAAAGAAAGTGTGTTATGCAATTGGGGTGCAAGGACTGTGGTCAGTGTCATTGCATCTCTCCTTAAAATACTGACTTAAGAAAGGAGGAGTATTTTTTTCACTTTTTTTAGAACAACGGTGCCTTTTTTAGGGTTCCGTACCCAAATGGTAAAAACGGGACCCTATTACTAAGACTTCGCTGTCTGTCCGTCCGTCTGTCTGTCACCAGGCTGTATCTCAAGAACCGCGATAGCTAGACAGTTGAAATTTTCACAAATTATGTATTTCTGTTGCCGCTATAACAACAAATACTAAAAACAAAATAAAATAAATATTTAAGGGGGGCTCCGATACAACAAACATGATTTTTTTTTGCCCTTTTTGCTCTATATCAATAATGGCAACAGGTAGGCACTTGAAATATTCACAAAATACTCAGTTGTATTTTTAATTTAATAATAAATAATAAAATTAAAATAAAATAAATATTTAAGGGGGGCTCACATACAAAAAACGCCATTTTTTACCTATTTTTGCTCGATATCAATAAATGGTTACAGGTAGGCACCTAATTTGTGTACCTACTATTGTTTACCTAGTCAATGGTACGGAACTCTTCGTGCGCGAGTCCGACTCGCACTTGGCCGGTTTTTTCTATTTGTGACGTCACCAAATCCACAATTGTTGTAGTCGTATGTAGTATGCTTAAAGGACAGAAACTTATTACCCCCATTTGCTGGATCTTTTTTCGAAACCGTACTTTTTATAATAATTGTATTTTTCAGGTCACTGACTTCTGAAACTTTCATGCCCTCATTTAAAAACATTTATTTTTACATTAATTAATTTCATTATTTGACATTTCTTTTTACTTTTTACATTAATTAATTTCATTATTTGACATTTCTTTTTACTTTTTACATTAATTAATTTCATTATTTGACTTCAATGACAACTTCGTAAATCAAAAGTGTCTAGGGATCAAGTACGATTTTGCTAGTTACTAAAAATCTGGTCTTTTTAATTAATTTTTTTGTAACTCCAATGGATACTCTTTTGTAAATTTCGTCGTTAGAAAAGGGAATAGTTTTTGAATTTCGGTCAAAAAATGAAACTCTTCTGTCAAGTCGAATTCCTATATAATCCTACAACAGGTTTGAGGCCAAATCAGTAAAATTTCTGCCATGCATCTGAGTGGAATCAATACGAAAGAACGTTATTATGGAGAGAAGACAATAACAAGAAATACAGACTAATAATTGTTTATTTCAGGCAATAAAACCTTTAAGAACTTTTACTTATAACTTTTTATCACATTTTAATGTCAGGAGAAAAATCCAGCATAAGCAAAAATCGCGAAAAGTCTTTATTAATGCAAAAGCAGAGAGTACTTCGTCGATCTACACATACGAAAACATTTTATTTAATCAATCTAAATATACATTTGTATTTAAATTCAATAGGGCAATAAAATATTTAAAAAAAAATACCTTGATCCCTAGACACTTCTGACGTGTATACATTCGCAAAAGAATGGGACTGCGTACTTAATTATACTTAAGCTGACATGAAACTAACAAACTCTTGAAGAAGCTAAATTAAGTTATAGCTAAGTTATCCATTGAAGTCAAAGACAGAACTAAGTTTTGAGCAAGTTTCTTGAGTTGAAGGTATTATTTGATGATTAAAGCTGTATTATTTACATACTAAGATCTATTGTGCGGGAGTACTGTTCTGATACAAATATAAATTACTAGCTATTGCCCGCGGCTTCGCCCGCGTGTATGTCGGAAATTATCCCACGGGAACGTACTACCGGGATAAAAGTCTCCTACCGGTTAATCCAGGTTATAAACTATCTCGGTTTCATTACACAACAAGGTTTTTCTTTAGACATGGTTTAAACCATCGAGCCTGTTTTTGAAAAAAGAATGTAACAGAAATCAAAATACTGTTCCTTTTACAAAACTGACAACTTAGTCCGGTCTTAGGTTGCCAATTTTGTATTAAGAACTTTACATAAGTCGGCATAAAGTTCGAAATACAAATCTGTCTCGAAGGTTTAGGCTCGGGCTAAAGTTAGATCGTGTTTTGTTATAAGACGGAACGTGTTCCAAATTCCATCCAAATCCGTTCAGTAGTTTTTGCGTGAAAGAGTAACAACCATCCATGCATCCATCCTCGCAAACTATCTCATTTATAATATTAGTAGGATTGTTATAACAGCCTGTAATTATTTATTGCCCTACAGCAAAACAGAGATAAACAGAGTAGATCCACTTTTTGCCTCATGATTAATTTGCCTGTAATAGGGGGCGAGTCTATACTCCGCGCTGCTTCTAAGAAATTCTTGGTGGAAAAAACCAATCAATAACACTTTGCCTGACTTGGGGATCGAACACAACCTCATGCGCAGCAGGTCGTACATGCGACCCCTAAACTAAAGACCGAATTAACTATAACGTAACTTAAATCCGTTTATTAGTGCTAGGAATCAGAAGTATGACCTCGGCCCTTTGTGAACACGAGTTTTTCTTGCCGTGAAAATCTACAGTGTATTCGCCGTATGTAGGCACTGTTGTCAGTGGTGTATGAATGAGATGTCAACATCTTTGACGGGGGACGAAAGGGCCGATGCCTGCCGGGGTCGCGGATTGTTCGGACAGTTACCGTGGCCCTGGCGCACAGGCAACTGAAGGAACACGGGTGGGTTTTAGTCAGTGAGAGCCTGACACGCCCTTCCGCTCCGCCCAGAGCGGGAGCAGTCATTTGATGATTACCCACCATAAAAAAAACAAGCAGCAAACTGAGATTTGGGTGGACTTAAATAGTGGCTCTGTGAACTGTAGACCTCGCGAGTTTGTCTTTGCCTACCTTAAAACAAAAACCGCTCGCAAAGAGCGTGAAATGGCTGAACTATGTTTTTTTTTACTCCTATGTCTCGGCCAACAAAGAAGAAAAAAAAACACTGTTCACAAAATTTCACGAGAATCGGTTGCGAAATGCGACCTGAACAGCCGGACAACCGGACATACGAAAGCATTTTTGCCCAAGCTGAAATGGAGACGCTTCGCGCTCGCTCGAAAAATAAATATTCTGTGCGAAACGAGTATTTTCAAACGGCCGCTAACAGTTATCTATATGGATTTAGGCATTGTTTGTTTGGCATTTCCAATTCAGTTTCCAGGTTCTGGCGCCGTATATACAGCCTTTACAGTTGACTGCTCTGCAATAACATTAGTTCGGATATTGTAATAGGATCGTTAAAATTGTCTGGTTGCATATGGTTCCGTTAAGAGGCTGACAACAACTAAAGCGCGGTCACTGTCGGACTGCATAGAAAAGAAAGAGAAGCGCGATGACGGAACGCTGGTAATTTATTGTAAAATATGAAGCAATTATCTATTTACAAAAAATCTATTGATTGGACCAAAAAAATTAAAACACTATTACGTTAATATGTTGCTTGTAGAATAATCTGCCAAAAAATCAGAATGATTGCATGTATAATATTAGTATGGTTTATAATCGTAAAAATATTTTTTTAGAATCTTCGTGATTTTTTCTAACGTATAGTTTTTCATTTTAGTTGTATTAGGTTTTCAACACACTGTCTAACTTACATATATCCTGAAGAATATCATATATTTTTCTGATTTTGTTTACTGTAGTGGATCATATACTTTTAGGCATATAAACTCGCGTTTAGGTCCTGTAGTCCCTTAACGATAACTTTTCTTGCGTTGGGCGAATACGATTGCCTTACCCCGCGGCCACGAGCTAATCGCTCAAGCGAGATGCGTCTTACGACAGCGACTGCGGAGGAAACTATTGAAAAGAGTTTTTTAGAGCATTCCGCGAGTCACCGCGACGCGACTTGCGGAGCGAAGGACGAAAACAAGTGACGCGCGCGCGTGTCGCTTGACGCATGTTGCGTCGCAAGTCGCGTGACAAGTCGCGTCGCGAGTCGCATCGCTCGAGGTCGTGAACGGGGCCCTAGGGTCAGTGTAAATATATTTACATACACCAGCCCTAAGGCCCGTTCCGTTTCAAAGGAAGGTAAGGTCGGTTTTTGTTTGGTATTCCAAACAAAAAACGACTTTGCCTTCCTTGAAATAAAGACGAACATATAATACTTATACCTGACTCTAACGTGACGCGACTTTGTTTTGTTTCAAATGATTAGTATTTTTGTAGGTATAACCTTAAATTGAGTACCTATATAAGATTAATAACATGCACTGTTTTTGTTACAGATTTTCATCAATTTTGCCAGAAGCAAATAAGGTAAGGACGTACTTTGAATTATTTTTGTTTATTTATAGACTTACTTTTTTATGATTATAATCAACATAATGTAAGCATTGTAACATTTTTTCTCGGAATTATTGAAGAAAAATACATGAAAAACGTTAAAAATAGAGGCCATTTTCGTTCTCTGAAATACTTAACCTTAATCAAAATGCAAGCCATGACACGTACCTACTAATTAGTAAACAAACTAATTATAATAAATGCAAACATCGCATCACCCTCTGCAAAGTAGGTTAATGGTAAGAAAACAGTTATTTTGTTTGGTATTCAATCAAGTAACAGATTGTTTGTGTTGAATATGGGTTTCTATTTGAAATCAAAGAGAATTGTGGAAGCCATTTTGCAATGTTATTTTAGTTGCTGAGAATGGGTCTTATACAAGTGCGGTCCCCAATTTAGCAAATAGAATTAAAAACATTGTTAATAATTATATAAGTAGTCGGTATGTGCGTAAGGTGGTGCATTGTTATGTAAAAAGAGCGCCTCTCGCCATCAAACGTAAAAGTTTGGCGAGTTTAGAAGTAAGTAACACCTCTGTATTATAATATCATTAAATAAAAAATTGTGATTGTAACCACCCAATTGTAACCAGGGTCGTCGGATATACACTGGCGTGCAATAAAATCGACCCACCCCGTGCTCTTCGATTTGAAACAATATAATTAAACAAGGTTTACTAACAATAACCTACTACCACTAAAACTTAAACTAAAACTTTCCTGAAAGTATGTAGATTAAGTTAGTTAAAGAATTATCAAAACTGATTTATAAGTTTATGAAAAAATTACGAACTTACAAACATGGGGTTTCGAATAAAGAACCTCCTTTTTTGAAGTTCGTTAAAAAATCAAGTTAAATTTTCATTAAACGAACAGAAATAGACAAAATTATTCTTTTGTCAATTTCATTGGCAAAAAAAAGTCACACACTTTATCCGAGCAAAAGTGAGCGATGAGGACATCTGAAGAATTAAGTCGATCTTGTCAAGAATATTGCTTTTATCCAAATATAGTGTATGTGCAAATAGACTGTACCTTACCTACCTTCACACAATATAAATTAATAAATTATATTCATTATTAAATAATTAATAATTAACCTAATTAATTAATTAATTAGGTTAATTTTTACATTTTAAAAACCTATTTAAAAAAAACATTTCTACAAAAAAACAAACAACTTCCAAAAAAAATAATAATAATAAACGTGAAAAATAACTTTAATTTAGGAAATCGGTGTCTTTGGTTGTGTATTTTCGTTTTTATTTTTCACTTTTCACTTTCTTTTTTCACTTTTTAGCTGTGGTATCTACCCCACACATATTCGTATACCACTACTTGATATGTAAATAACCGTGACAGGAAATTATTAAAACATCATCAATATAAACTAAGTGGAAAAAATACGCAGTACTAAGGATAACTCAAAAACTACTGGTCAGAACTTGATCAAATTTAAATGGGACCACATGTGAAGCACCAGCTTCAGCTAAAAAAAGAATCATCCAAATCGGTTCACCCAGATAAAAGTTCTGAGCTAACAAATAAAAAAATAAAAAATACAGTCGAATTGAGAACCTCCTCCTTTTTTTGAAGTCGGTTAAAAACTAGATGAGGTCGGCGTTTCCTATCCGACTACTCTGAGAAGAAAGGCCTAAACAAATTCAGAGTACTAATGACTCCGCGTAATAGCTATTTAGCTCCAACCCCTCAGAATAAGTACAGCGGGGTAATTGCGTAACACACTAACAGTAGGATTGGCTTTCATTTTGACAGTTCAACAACATTCAACAACATACTGACAAATGCGTGCACTGACTGGACAGGTCCACTCAATCTGTGTGGTTCTTTCCTCAAAAGACCATTTCAGATACCAATCTGCATGGTCTTCGCATGACCTGACCAAGATTATGTCTGGACTTTAAAAGAGTCTGTGACCTCTGAGTTTGTTTCGGCCTTTCTTCTCAGAGTAGTCAGATAGGAAACGGCGACCTGATCTAGTTTAAAGAACATGATTGACGTGTAAAAGCGTTTGTACAAACCTACTTACAGAAATAAAATCATTTATCATTTATTCATTGCGTTATTTACGTTGTTGAGCAGACAAATTTTTAGAACATATGAATCAATGGATTAGTAACATCCTTCAAAATGATTCAAATTGTGATTGATTGTGTGTTGCGCAATTAGGGTACGAGTGCTAATTTCACACATCCTTTCAAAATTAAGTCACCAACCCCATGATACCTACAAATATTTATTTTTCAACCCCATGCGAGCTTTAATTCTATTGGGAGTACTTATTTAACTTTGAAAGGGTTAAAAGTTACTTATTAAGCCCCTTGGGGGATAAACAGTGTGGTTGCCATGTTAGTACTTTTAATGTTTTGTTGTTTCAAGTTGGTAGTTTGTTACAACTATCGTGCCTAATGTTGAGTTAATTGTGCCTTAGAATAGGGAAAAGAGTATTGTTATTGTAAGAGTATTGAAAAATAAATAAAAATCATAATAATCTACCCTCTGGCATTTTTTTATGTGTTTCTGTGTGTGTGTGTTTTGGCCTCGCACAGATCTTTTTTTTTAACTTTTAATTTTATTGTTATATTGCTTGTTTTACTGTTAGTTTTAAATGCTCCTTTATATATATATATATATTTTATGATTAATTTATTTTTTGTTTGGATTTCCTGAGCGTGTGCCAAATAAAATATTTTTCTTTCTTTCTTTAATAATTATAATAATATTGTTATTCCATTTTAATTTTAATTGAATTATAACTATAATTTTGTCATGACTTATAAACCCAAATGTTTGCGTGTCACCGTATTACGACTAAGTGTTATGGATCTGTATAATTATTTATGTTAAGACCGAAATTGTACCAACACTTATGGCAAATAAAATTGATGTAATTATGTTGCGGTTTCAAGGATATGAGATTCGAAGATAACGCTCATAACCTAGGTAGACATTTAATTCAACTTCATCTTTGAGGATGGGAAAGCTTCACCCCTTGGTGGTCTTCATAGGAGGTGGTAAGTACTTCATATCAGGTTGATTTTCAAGATTTCCCCCCCAACCAAAAATAACCTCAAAAAGACAGCACTATCTTTCCACTTTGTCATAATTGCATATTTATTTAGTATTTAAATTACATTATATTTTTATATATTTTATTTATTTTAGAAGTATGTATGTATGTAAATATATTATCATATTATTATTGTTTATATTTAAATTAGAGAATTGTTTTTGCTTTTATGTATTTTGTTTTCCCTTCTACTCTTACACACGTTGTCTACATCTCTTTTAATATACTCTCCTATCGCTGGTATACTGGAAGAGATTTCTTTAGCAATAAGCATCACCTTTGTACGTATTTTTCTGTTCCTTTCTTCCTGTTTGTTTATATGTGTGTATATAAATGGTTAAATAAAAAAGAGTTGAAGACACAAAAGTTTTTTTTTAATACTCAAGCATGCGACGATTTGTTTGGCACAATGCTTGAGCTATTGAATGGTATCAGCGCTGTGTATCGTGAGTTGATTTCCTGTAAGCCTAGACAAAAACTTTTCTGATAGCGTTAACGCCAGACGCCAACGTCAAAATGTATGGCAATGACATTACCTGCGGAAAAGATACGTAATGTCACGTGGTAAGCAAATGTCAACTCCATACAATATGATTTTTCTGTTTGCGTTAACGCTTACAGAAAAGGGATTTTGTCTAGGCCACCTGCACCGAACAAATATGTTTAGCCTGCCATTAGTTGTTTCAAGTCATGTCGGTACCTAAAAATTAGTTAAAAACAAACCAGCACCCTAATTACGTAACACAATATCTATCACAATCTGAATCATTTTGAAGCCTATTGTTAATCCATTGCTTCGTATGTTCGAAAAAATTGTCTGCTCAACAACGTAAATAATGCAATGGATGTTGTTGAACTGTCATAATGAAACCCATTCCTACTGTTGGTGTGTTACGTAACTATCCCGTTGATGTCATGCAGCTGTCTCTACCAGCAAACCTTTAGCTAATTAACATTATAGCATAACATAGTATAACCAGCCTGCAATGTTCCCACTGCTGGTACACAGGCCTCATCTCTTCGAGAGTGAGTAGGCTGATCTACCACGCGGGCCCAGTGCGGGTTGATAGATGTCACATGTCTTCTAATTTTTGGTTCTAGGACATGCCAGTTTCCTCACGATGTTTTCCTTCACCATTTTGAGAGCAGTGGGGATGAAATTATTTACACAAAGTAAAGCGCCTGCCTGGGTTCGACCCCACGACCTGCAACTCTTAAGTCGGGGCCGTTACCACCCTACACAATAAAATTATATTCAGGACAAATTCAACCAATAACATTGTACTGTAATAATACTAATTCCCACAAAAAAAAAACACCTTGATTTTCCTTCATAATTTTCAAAGGACATTCTTCTGTTGCGTAGAGGGTCATGAGAGGTCACAAAAGGTTGGAGAAATCTTTATAAGCCATCGACAGTATTGTGAAAGGTCCTTTTGATGTTTTTGACTGAAGACGTCTTGATAATTGGGTCAGAAGAAATTAATTAAGCCTTTATTAGATGATTTATTTACTTATTAGTTAAAGAGCTTTTTGTGTAAAGGATTTTTTAGGGTTTTTGGAGCTTATTTTGTCACGCATTTAGGTATTGCATATCTACATATAATCATATTATGATAATCGCGTGATCATAATAATTATGATTATAGATAAGTATTATGTAAAAAAAAGCGTTTTTTTTTACACAAAATAGCCGAAAGGGATACTGGTATTGTTTTGTCTATCGCATCGTTTTGTTTTGCTGGTATTGTTTTGTTTTGTTTAGAACAGACGTTGTCTCTGGTTTCTAAACAGTTTATTAAAGAATACTGTTTCAATTTTGCTAGTGTGCACACCATATAGTAGTTTTCATAGAGCATTTTAATTTAATCTGAATGATTTTGAGAAAATACGATCGTTTTAGAGATAAAAGTTTTTATAACTACTAAATTTTTTAATTAAACCTTTTCATAAAGCAGATTAACCAAAAAAAGGGTATGTCTTTGTCTTTTTCGATTATTTTCGATTTTATGATAATCCCTTTGGGATTGTGTGATCAGACGAAATTAATAAAAGGTTTAATAATGTACCTCTAGGTACCTCAGACTTAGGTACTGAATTAGAAGTTCAGAAAATGATTTGATTAGTTATTCCATCAATCAGTTTGTTGCCTTTGGATATGTGGCTTATTATTTTACTTACTTAGGTATTTTAATAGAATTAGGGCTACAAAACGAAATGTAGGTACTGGTCATTTCTATATGATAATACATATACGTGATTTTAATTAGATTCTTTTGAGTTTTCGTTATTATTAATTAAGTAAGAAAGTATTTACGGTCAGCAAAAGATATAACTAACAAGGGTCGTCTGATATAGTATAGACAAGGGTCGTCTGATAAACCGATGGATGTTTTCGAATTTAATTTAATTTGGTAAATGATCTGTTTGTTTTCTATTAATTAAATTAAATTTTATTCCAAAACATTCATCGGTTTCTAACTAAACTTCAACTATATCGACGACCCTGGTTACTTATCTCATTTGGTGACTGTACCTAACTTTCTATTAGATTTCAATAATGAAGTTACGGTGTTTAAAGTCGTACCGGTGAATAGATAGGTATGGATGTGTGGTAAGTAATTACATGGGATTTTAAACATAATTGGCGAAATATGGGTATTACTATAGGTGTACCTCTGCCCATCCTTTTGAATACGGACTTGATATTAATATTATGAGTTACTTTAATTTATTTTTCAAACAAAATTTTCTAGGTCTCTTTTTCCTATAATTTCAAAGTCAAAGTCAAATCATTTACTTCAAATAGGCACAAGGCACTTTTGAACGTCAAAATTTACTAAAAAATAAAATTGATTCTAGTTGCCCCTTCCAAAAGGCAGTTTGGTTTGAAGCAAAATGGGCAAGAAACTCCACCGTTACTCTTTTAAAATGGTTTACAATATTTTGACATTTTAGTTATACAATTTTATGTGAAAATTTTTATTATAGGTGCATCGCACCTAAAATAAAATTACTATACCACAATAGGTACAAAGAATTAAATATAAAGCAATGACAGGTAAATTAGCTATATGATATATATATATGGTGCTCATAAATTTACAAATAAAGTAAAAGTTGATGATTTTTCAATAAAATTTTCAAGTAATATTTTTGTGTATGAGTTAAAGTAATTACAGAATGTAAAAAAAATGTCAATGTGTGTAATGTCATAAAAATTATAAATTATACAGTTAAATTAGCAACAAATTTGTCTGAGTTTGTTTCGGCCTTTCGTCTCAGAGTAGTTAGATAGGAAACGCCGACCTCATCTAGTTTTAAAATATGATTGACGTGTAAAAGTGTTTGTACAAACCTACTTACAGAAATAAAATAATTTATCATTTTTCAACCAGATTGATTTTGTCTAGTTTTTTCAGTTATAAGTTCAGTAGTAAGTTTCAGTTCAGTTCGGATATTCGGATGCATATTTACCTAAAGTAATTTTTTTTGCAATGACAGTATGGAAGCGGCTTCTTAAAATATATTTTTTTGTAAAAAGAATCCCGGTATGCCAGGAACACCGGGAATGCATAACTATTCGGGTGTATAGTAAGGTTACGACTTCTAAAAACAAATTTATAAAAATAAAATAGAAACCGGTATTCTTGGATTGTATAACTATTCAGATGCATATTTATTTAAAATTAATGTTTAACCCCCGATGCAAATATGTGTATGTAGGATGTAAGAGGAGGAGTGGTATGTGTTAGTTAAACTTAAGATTTTTTCGATACAAAAGCGCATTTCATATTAGCCAACATCTCAACTTTAGGTGAATATCCGAATATCCGATCTCTACTTATCACCCTACCATTCTGTAAACTCACACACAGACAGTTTTAATTTAAATCCTACTATTTTTTACTTATAGCAAAAAAAAGTGCAAAGCGCTTTATGAGAACCGCATGGAACCAACGGAATGAGAAAGGGATTAGCAGAGGAGGGCCTCTGCTAATCCGTTTTCCATTTCATTTCCACGCAAATCGACTGATGAGTATCTATAAGCCACCTCAGTATACACACACATACAGTTAATTTTTGTCGATAACTTATCATCATTTCAGCCGAAAGATGGCTACTTCTGGACATAGCCCTCCCCCAAGCACCGCCACTTCGACCGGTTCTGTGCTTCTCGCATCGCGGTTCACCAGGTCATCGGTCTACCTTGTGGGTGGCCTTTCAACGCTACGTCTACCCGAACGCGGTTGCAACTTCAGAACCTTTGGGTCATATCGGCCATCTGTTCTGCGAGCAATGTGCCCTGCCTAGTACCAGAATTGCCAAACTTAAGAGCTTGGCAATTCTTCGAGCTATGACGGTTAGCTTGGTTCTCTTGCGGATCTCTTCAGGGGATAAGTTATCATAACTCGACTGAATTAATAAGTTCCAATACATTTTAATGTGAGAAATTGTATGGAAGTAACTATACTTCTTTAGCTACTAAAAAGTGTCTCTGTAGGTAAAAACGGAACTAAAGTATGTAAAACTAGTTTTTTCCCGCGGTTTCACCCGCGGGGAGGTCGAAAATTATTCTATGTCCTAATTAGGTCATGATCTACCTGTGTGCCTTTCATAAGTAACAGACAGACTTTCGCATTTATAATATTAGTGTGGATGTCACTGCACAATTATTTTAATTATATGACGGAGAAGGTACGTGTCTCTCGTTAGCATCAGCCATATTTTAACTACTGTGGGCGTACTATGGGAAGTGTTGATTATTGCGCAATAGAAAAACCGTTTGCAGTTCAAATACTAATGCGATCAGGATTCAGCTAATTATTTCTACGAATCTGTTATTTTGTTTTATAATAGAAAGCGAGCCGATCATTGTAATAAATTCAAATCCGTATAATTTACGATCAAATTAATCACACTAGCAATTCGCTAGTGCGTACACTGTAGGTACACGACACAACTATACAGAACGCGCGATAGTTTCTAAACGTGTTCACAGCTTAACCGCCACCGAACAACTCTGCTTTAACTCTGGTCAAGCGTTATTTTACTGACTCTGTCCAGACCACCTGGTGGCGCTGGCGTCCCGATTAGTCAAACTCAAACGATTGATTTAACGGAGTTCTGACATAAATATGTTTTTTTTTTTGTTTAAACATGACTGTAATTTAAATTAATTTAACATCTTGCATGCCATGTGCGTATACTCATGTTTTGGACAAATAAATTATCTAGATGTAGTGACAAAAATTGGAAAGATTATGCTTAGATGGTTTGGTCATGTTGAGAGGATGATTAAAGGGCGACTAACAAAAGGTATTTACAAGGCAGATGTGAGTGGAAACGCCGGGAGGGGACGCCCTAGGAGGACAAATAGTGACCTTATTGGTGATTTTCTTTAGAAAGGTCAGGTGCGTAGTACTCACAACCGGCGTGCGTGTATGACCAGATGTATGAACGTAAACGAGGCAAAAGGAGTATGTAAGGATCGTAGCAGGTGGCGTTCTGCAGTTTCTGCCTACCCCCATGGGAAGAAGGCGTGAGTTTATGTATGTATGTGTATGTAAATTATCTTATCTCTCGATACTTTTATTTCGATTTTTTCTTATACCATATTCTAATGAACTGAAGCACCGTTTTAACGTGTTTCTGAGATGCCTTTACCTAAAGAACAAGCAAGGTGATCAATGGAATAAGATCTGATTATTTAAAGGCTCCTTAAAAACAGGCGCGACGCGTCAGCGCGACATAAAGGCGCCGCTCGTCACGCGACGAGCGGTGCCTTTGTGTCGACCGCGATTTGCGTCGCGTGTCGCGCCTGTTTCTAGGAGCCTTAATTAGAAGAGTTCTTTGTATTAATGATGACAAAAAAAAACGGGAGATGTCGTGGGTCACCCGATTGGAACGAAGTTCTTTTCGCTTTTTAAAAATGTTACACTTTATTCGGCCTAACTCTCATTCGCCAAGTGTTCAAACTACAACGTGCGTTAAGGAATTTCGTTCCAAAACCAACTGATAAATATCACAACACAACTCATAAAGATACGTCCAAACCACTATTCAATTCTCGTCATAATAAAACCTCAAACAGGAACGGCAGACATTTTAGAGGCGTTAATTACTACTAAATCAAAAGAGTGTCGTGTCAAGAGGGTCTATAATTAGAACCTCACGAGACGTACAGTTACAAATGATTCACTATTAAGGTGGGTTTACACCAACCAGAGGTGAGCAATGGTGGCCGCAACTTACGAACGGTCTTAGATTGGAACCCAGGCAGGAACTTTACATTCCTACAAACAAATTCAGACTATTACGTTCCGACTGCTGTGATCCCGGAGTCCTCTCTGTGAGAGCTAATTTTGTGGAGGTCACATGTCTTCGAACTTTCGATTCTTGCAAATGCCGGTTTCGTCACGATGTATTCCTTCACCGTTTTCAGAGCAATGATGATGGAGTTTTTTACGCGAAGTCAAAATGGTGAAAGAAAACATGTTCTAGAACTAAAAATTTGACGAAATGTGATATCTACCAACCCGCACTGTGTCCGTGTGGTGAATTAGGGCCCACTTCCTCTCATAGAGAGAAGGCGTATGTCCCAGCAGTGGGAACATTAAAAAACGAGCATAGAACCAGAACAAGAACAAGAGCATAATTTTTTGACAATTTAGTGTGGATAGACCAACGAAAGACTATCATAATCAGCCTATAACGTCCCGGCTGAGTATGCTATTTTTTCGTTTCGTCCCCACTTCTGGGACACAGGCCTCCTCTGTGTAAGAGGGAGTGGGCCGTAATCCACCACGCGGGCCCAGTGCGGTTTGGTAGATGTCACTATGTCTTCGAATTTTTGGTTCTTGGACATGCCGGTTTCCTCACGATGTTTTCCTTCACCGTTTTGAGAGCGTTTTTTATTTTGTTCTCAAAACGAAAGAATGCTCTGTCCCAAAAAATATGTGTGACAGAATATGCATTTGTTCGTTAGGTGTAAATCGACCTCTAGAGATTTTTCGAAAAGTCGTAATTGTTTTGTCACGTATTTAGGCATTGTAATGTAACTGTCACGTTTGATTATGGTGGGAAATAATGTGACGAAATTGGTCATGTGACTAAATAAAATAGGTCGTACCTAAGTTTTTATTTTTGTTTTACAATGCCTGTAATACCTAGTAATTTTGAGTGAATTATCGAGAATTTTTGACTAAAGATCAGGCGGGAAAAACATTCCCATACCCACCACCACCACCACCACCATATTTTTCATATAAAAAATTAAAACATCATTCGCGTCTTCTTTTTAATGAAATTTCTCGCCGACTGATCGACGGTTCACGTGACTAGAGAGCTGGCTCGTTCTTTGGCCGAAGAATTAGTATTGCCATTCAACGTGGCAATGCTGCCAGTCTCCCTAATTGCATTGTACCCTGATTGCGTAACACACTGATAAATGATAAATGATAAATGATTTTATTTCTGTAAGTAGGTTTGTACAAACACTTTTACACGTCAATCATATTTTAAAACTAGATGAGGTCGGCGCTTTCAATCTGAATCATTTTGAAGGATACTGCTAATCCATTGCTTCATATGTTCGAAAAATTTGTCTGCTCAACAACGTAAATAACGCAATTAATATTGTTGAACTGTCAAAATGAAAGCCATTGCTACTGTTAGTGTGTTACGCAATTACTAGGCAGGGCACGTTTCCGGATGTCAGCGGTGCGGACGAGTACTTCGACGCCTAATTGTGCTTTTGTTTTTGTATTTATTTGTATAGTGTGTCATTTAATTAAGTATTTAGTGTAAATGGTCAGTTGTGTAATAAACGTAATAATTAAATCAAATATGTTTCTTTGTGCACACAGGTTATAAGGCAATGTAACATTATAAAGTTGGTATTACTGTGTCCTGCCACAGTGGCATACAAATATTACAAAAATAGTTGTCAAAATAGTAGTTAGGTAGGTACATTTTTCATACACTATAATAGAAAATGATAAAAAATAAAAATAAATTGTACAGTATTTTTATCTCACGAAGCGACGCGCGCTTTACTTGTGGTAACCAAGTGTACAAACACGGTGTGAATGTGTGCATGATGACGAGTAGCGTCAACACATAACGCACTCATACACAAACAGACACTTCCGACTTCGCCCGTGTTTCCGACGGTATCGAGAGGTCCTGCGCTTACACACACATTCACAGCGTGTTTGTACACTTGGTTACCACAAATCAAGCGCGCGTCGTTTCGTGAGATAAAAATATTGTATCCTGACACCCTAGCAATACGTTACATAATGATAAAAAAAAAAAAAAACATAATTTTACACTGTGATGCATAAAAAAGTAAAACACAAACAAAAATAGGCACTATTAAATCCATATTCGACTACAGCTTGTCCTATTCATGTGTACATAACTGAAATAAATAAAACTCGAAAATTTTAAGCTAACTAAATTTATTTATAATGTAAATAACATTATAAATAAATACCGAAATATTTACAATGTGATGTTTGTGAAAGAAAAACTACTACGAGTCTAAATCAACACGTGTATAAAATAAAAGCTAACGCGAATTTCACGATCTATTTACATACTAATTAGTAAGACATACACATAACATCACGCCTGTATTTCCAGAAGGGTTAGGCAGAGGTGTACCTGTAATACACCCACATTTTGTCAGTTATGTTTAAGTCCCATGTAACAGGGGGCGAGCCTATTGCCATCAACCGGGCACAAATCCAAACTCCGGTCTGCTACTGAGAAATTCCAGATGAAAAACCCCAATAACAGTTAGCCCGACCCGGGAATTTAGCCCAGAACTTCGTGCGTAGGGCTTGAAACCACTAAACCAACGAGGCAGATCCTTATCTTCCTTTTATCATCGAGTAAAAATAAAGTTAAAACCGAGTTCATTCACTTTACCTGTTCTGTAAAATAAATATGAAAAGCCAAAATAGCTCTTAATTACGACCATACGTACGAAATGTTTGCTGTGTACAACATTTTACTTATACTACTCGTTTAAAGGAAGCACGTACTCCTTTAAAACCACTAAAAAGTCTGTTTGGTTGATGGTTGCCCTAATTGGGTCACGCGGGTGGGAGACAAGTGCGTTATAAAAATAGGAGAGCAGAATAGCCAGGATTTTTTCTTTGTGTAATTGTTTGTATGCCGCAATCATAATTTAGTTACAGTATTTTTGTCTCACGAAGCGACGCGCGCTTTACTTGTGATAACCAAATGTACAAACACGGTGTGAATGTGTGCGTGAAGACAAGTAGGGTCAGCACATAACACGCACATTTCTGACTTCGCCATTGTTAGTACCGAGAGCTCCTGCGCTTACACACACATTCACAGCGTGTTTGTACACTTGGTTACCACAAGTAAAGCGCGTCTCGCTCCGTGATATAAAAATAGTATAGTCGAAGTTACCGTCATAGCTTGCAGAGTAATCAAGCTAAAGTGGCAGTGGGCTGGCCATGTTTGTAGAAGGACCCATGGCCTGTGAAGCAGACGAATCCTGGAGTGGAGACCGGCGTATCGGCAAGCATAGTGTGGGACGCCCCCAGCTAGATGGACCGGCGACCTTAAAAAGGTATATGAGATAGACTGGATGCGGATGGCGAAGGCCAGGGTGTTATGGCGCAGCCTGGGAGAGGTCTATGTCCAGCAGTGGGCTGTGATAGGCTGAGTTGATGAATCATAATTTAAACAATTTAGGGTTAAGTTGCCATCAGGAACATTGCTACCGCGAGCTTGTGTCCGTAAAAGTGTTCGTTTCCAAGTATTCGTGAGTAAATGAAAAGTATATAGAGGTATGAGGAACAGGGTGTAAAGTTCACTCATACTCTATTGAAAAGGGAGGATCCTCCGACCAGACGGGTGTTGTGTCTGGTGGGCAACTGCCCAACGGTTGATGTCGGGATGTTGTATATATGCTAGTTGCGCGGTAAACTCTGCTTGCGCGATGCAGGATTTTGCGTGACGTCAGTATGACGCGTAGCTCGCATGTGGCGTTTGTAGATGCCGCTACATCACTCCCCCCCGGAGACCGGAGGTCGATAGTGGGCTGAGTCGTGTATCTTGCGATGCTTGCCAGGGCCAGGTGAGGTTCCAATGAGTCGGAACCGGGTGTCGCATAGTTCGCGGTGAGTCGGAACTGTCTGCGAAGATTCCCCAGTGAGTTGGGGTGGCGCTGCGTTATGCTCCAGTGCGTCGGATGTGGTACAGCGCCGGGTTGAGGCTGACTGCTGGCGTCGACCAGGAGAGGGATTAAGAGCTCTTCTTGTTGACCGGCCGAAAGTGCAGTGTGCTGTGCCAAGGTTGCTGATGAGGCTGAGGGTGATGACCAGGTATGTGCGGTCGCTACATGCTGGTGGTCAGGATACCCGTTGAAGCCGTGGGTGCTGGCTGGCTGTGTGACTCGCCGCTCGAAAGCTTGAAGGAAGTGATGATGACGTCACGCTGATGTAGATGCACGAAGGCTGCGCTGACGTTCATTTTCGGGGTCACCAGTATAGAGGTATGAGGAACAGGGTGTAAAGTTCACTCATACTCTATAGAAAAGGGAGGATCCTCCGACCAGACGGGTGTTGTGTCTGGTGGGCAACTGCCCGACGGTTGATGTCGGGATGTTGTATATATGCTAGTTGCGCGGTAAACTCTGCTTGCGCGATGCAGGATTTTGCGTGACGTCAGTATGACGCGTAGCTCGCATGTGGCGTTTGTAGATGCCGCTACAAGTATATTAGGATGTTCTAACTACCACTGCCCTGATGAAGTATCAAAGCCATCATAATTCCAGTCCTAACAAGGGATGATGCTATTTTTCATGTATATTTTCGTCTGTCTCTCGCACTGGAATCATGATGTCATTAAAACATTACAATACCTGAAATCTCAACGACTTGAAGGTTCGCCAACAAATGCTGGAGTACAAAATATCGCAAACTAAACTTACAGAAAGTGTAAAAAAATCATCGTGGATTCAATTTTCGAGTTTGAGAATTCATGATCAGCCAATGATCATGAATTTGGTCTTCTTCTGGTGGGCCAAGAGGAGGCCTAAGCTCCTTTTTCTGAGTGGGCCGTAATCCATCAAGCGTGGGCACAGTGCAGATTGTCAAATTTCACGTGTTTTCAAATTGGTTCTAGAACATACTAAGTTTCTTCATAATGCTTTACTTCACGATTTTTAGAGCAGTCGGGACCTCACCGAACTAACAAGGTTTGTGGAACTGGACCTTCTGGACTTTCTATTGTGGTGGGTCTCCGACCAGATGTCGCGTTGTACAACTGTCATTAGTTAGGAGCCCCGGAGGCCTACGACAACGTATTTGTAAAGATGGGTACTGAAACGGTGTCAAAGCGTTCATCTAGTCCACTGTAACTGTAACAGACTGACTGATAAAGACGTTAGGATTCTTCATGTAGAGGTAAGATGAGATGATAACAAACAGATGTTCCTGGGGAGTATGATGTGCAACTTCTTCTTCTCAAAAATACTAGGAAGTGGTGTTGGGAGGGCGTTTTAGGGGACTGTCTTGTGTTATTATTAACGTTCAAAAAGTCGCTGAATATCAGGCTATTTTTTTTTTAAATAGATTTTAAGATGTGATTCGTTCTGTCGGCGAACTGTTCATCGGAGAAGCGAGTGTCGGAGATCTGTTTCATAATCATGCGTATAAGTTTCGGATGTCCCAGATGTATTTATTACAATTTATTACTTAAGTTTCGGATGTCCTAGGTGTATTATCACAGTATTCCTTAGGTATTTAGTAAATACAAAATAGATAAAAAATTAAGCCCACGTGGCCATATGGCATGTAGAGTAATTTTATAGCTATGTCTATTCTTCTCATTTTTAACAGATTCACTATGTTTGATCTTTTATTTTGCTGGAAAAAAACATGACTCTGAATTCTATATTGTTTGAAACGTTACCGATATCATATTGTATAATAAAATGTGTGATTATTTATAGTTGTTATTTTTATTGTCCAGGGTTATTTTTTTTTATTTTATCATTGAGACTTGGCTGGTTTGATTACTTTACAAACATTTGTTCGCCCTCTGGCATAACATAGCGCACTCTTTATTATTTTTATATACCATTATTATTGTGCCTATGTTAAACAAATGAATAAATGACTTATGACTTATGATTATGACGCATATTTTATTTTATTATAATAATAATAAATAAATAATAATGTGCTTGTGCCTCACTTTCTTTACATATAGATTCTAACGGGCCTCTGCGACTTGGCTTCGGCCCCTCGTATGCCTACCAAAGGCTCCTATGATCCCAAGATATGCGAAAAGCTTAAAAATAAATAATAATATTTATTTTATAGGCATAAATACAGGTTACAGAAAAATATGAGACTCTGGCTCCAGAGCTAGGTAGAGTACCTGTATTAACGGTAAAAATTAAGAAGTTTGAAAGATAGGAAGGAATTACCGAAAACCACAACGACACGAAACGTATTTTTTTTTCTTTCTTTCTTTATCGCTGTAAGTAAGTGGTTGTAATCAATAGGTCCTCGTTCCTTCTCTTATGATAAGAGTCTTATCGAGAATTAATTTTGTCCCTCAACTCAGAAGAGCCAAATCTAATATTATCTATCAAACTTTTAATATTCTTGGAAACCGATCACCTTTGAATTTTTTTCAATATTACCTAAGGTATAAGCATCAATTTTCAACTCCATTGAGCACAAGAAGGTGAAAATTGAGTTACTTATTACATTCTCACACATTCTCCAGAAAGTTGTGTTGTTCAATAAATTACGTCGCAATATTGGTATTGAGTTTATAAAGATATTTTCATTTTATAAAATGCACGAAGTTACGGAGTAAAAAGACCATGTTTTCTTTGCCTTTGGTTAGAAAAAGGTGACTAAATAGTATTATGGAGTGTCAACAGTATTTATTTATACATACATACACATACATAAACTCACGCCTTCTTCCCATGGTGGTAGGCAAAAACTACAGAACGCCACTTGCAGCGATCTTTACATACTCCTTTTGTCTCCTTTACGTTCATTCATCTGGTTATACTCGCACGCCGGTTGCGAGTACTACGCACCTGACCTTTCTGAAGAACATCACCAATAAGGTCACTATATGTCCTCCTAGGGCGTCCCCTCCCGACGTTTTCACTCACTTCACTCACATCTGCCATCTGTATTTATTTATTTACTTTAAGCACAAAAATCATAATGTCATAGGCATTATTTACCAGTTATTTTTTGGGAGATGCAGATACAAGCAATGGGTGGTGCAATAACGAAACATTTTGTAATAAATGTTTATTTTAAATATTAAAATACATATATGAAAGAAAGAAAGAAAGACAAAAAAGTTATTGATAAATGATTTTATTTCTGTAAGTAGGTTTGTACAAACACTTTTACACGTCAATCATGTTTTTTAAACTAGATGAGGTCGGCGTTTCGTATCTGACTACTCTGAGAAGAAAGGCTGACTCTGACTATTCTGACTATTCTGCACAAACAAGACGCACATCAGAAAAAAAAACTAGACTAAATAAATACATACACTAATAAAAAAGTAGCCAAAAGCCTCGTATTCAAAACGTTAATAGTTTGACAATGTTGTCCATTGCTTAATGTCAGGGCAGATCAAAACCAAAGACATTGTTACATATTGCGTAATGCCAAAGACTACGTAGAGATACTGCGTATCGTAATGCGTTGCGACACTGGCAAATGATAACAACAAACACAAACAAAACACACATGGGTACAGGGTATATACCTACCTATTACAAACCATAAATATAATATATGTACCTAATTATATATAAATATATGCACAAATAAATACACACAAATACAGGAATATAGTAAGAGAAATAAGACAAACAATGGGAAAACGTTATGGTGTGTACTTGTACAGCAGTAGGAAACCATGCGACCACATAACATACATAATCAGCCTGCAATGCTCCCACTACTGACCACAGGCCCAGACCTCCTCTCTGAGAGAGGGAGTGGGCCTTAATCCCAGCGCCGTATTAAAGCGTGTGGAGGCCCTGGGGTATCCAAAATGTGTAGGCCCTGAAAATTTTGTGGAATAGACGATAATTTTATTTTCCCATATTTTTCAATCATTTTTAAACAGTCTGGATTTTTTAGATAGGGCAGTAAGGGGAAGGTACCTTAACCATTGTACCTACACACCGTGTGTAAAACAGCGAAAAAAATATTAAAGGAAAAGTTGTTTACTAGTGTTTACATGTCGGAATTTGAAAGATTTTTTTTTCCGAAGTCTGTTGTGGGGGCCCCTCTTTTGTGGAGGCCCCGGGGCGGTTGCCCCGGATGCCCTAAATCCGGCCCTGCTTAATCCACCACGCGGGCCCAGTGCAGGTTGGTGGATGTTACATGTCTTCGAATTTCTGGTTGTAGGTAACGTGCGATCATTTATCCTTAATTAATTAATTGTTAATTGGATAGTTTAGCAATATGTCTTTCAATCAATCTACCTAGCCTTGTCTCTACTTTATTTATTTATTTAGTAGCTTTACCTGGCCCGGCTTCGCACAGGTAGCACTAAGTATCTAACACCTACTCTACCTACCCCACCTACATACCCTACCTACCCTACACTAACTACCCTACCTACCTACCCTACCTACCTACTTACCCTAGACCTACCTACCTACCTAAAAATAAATGTTAGCTATATTTGCAATACCTTCAATCTTTATAAAAGAACTACACAAAACATCAATATTACATGTAAATTTTAAAGTTATCTCCTATTTTACACCCTTGGGATATGATTTTATAAAAACGCTGTAACACGATGTTCCTTATTTCTTACCAAAACCGTAAATTTGAATTTTCATATGCATAACTTAAGAAATGCTGGGTTTCCCATACAAACTTTCATCCCCTATAGGATTATTTTGAGACAAAAAGCAGCTTATATCCTTCCCCAGGATGCCATATACCTCCTTGCCAAATTTTGTTGGAATCCGTTCAGTGGTTATTAGTACATCAAACACTACCAGCAGTATTGTCTCTCTTTCGCCCTTAATCCGTCCAAACGTTGGCCATAAAACGTAGCTTGTAGCGATAAGACCGCCTATTGTGTCATCCTTTATAAAATGTCTACATTTTTAACTGTAATTTTCTTGGTGTACATTTTAACGGGTATTCTATCTACCGATCTGTCTTTTTTCACTGCATCCACTTATCGCAATAAGATATTGTGTCACCCTATACAAAATTTGTACATTTATATCTGTAATATTTTTGGTGTACGAGTACATTTTAAAGAGTATTCTACCTACCAATCTGTCTTCTTTCACTGCATCCACTTTTAGCGATAAGACCGCCTATTGTGTCACTCTATGTAAAACTTTTACATTTTAACTGTATTTTTTCTGGTGTACATTTTAAAGGGTATTTATTAATCTATCTACCTATCGATCTTCTTTCACTGCATCCACTAACAACCACACTCAACTTATCACGTACACTTCCGTCAACAAATAGTTAAAATGCTACGCTTCTTGTCGCTAACAATGAACACACATTTCTACGTGACCCGAACGTCGGCGGAAATTGCCGAATATGAGCGAAACACACACCTTATACGTGGTGGAGGTGCCAAATGGGATAAATGAGGGGTAGGAAATGAGAGTATGAAGAAACTCTGTTAATGTATTGTAGTAATTTTTGGAACGAAGATCTTGAGAGTTAGACCGAGAAACGTGTAAAATTTTAACCATCACGATACATTTGTAACGTAAAACACCGACCAAGTGCGAGTCGTTCCGTACCACAAGGCAAACAAAACGCCGAAAAAGACACTTTTCTTGTATGGAGATACCCTAAATATTGAAAAAAATTGTTGCTGTAGCGGCAATAGAAATACATACTTTGTGAAAATTTCAATTGTCTACATATTACGGTTCATGAGATACAGCCCATTGACAGACAGATGGAAAGGCGGACGTACAGCGGAGGCTTAGTAATAAGAAAAATAAAGAAAATACATTTATTCAACACAGACTACAAAGCACACAACACAACATATACAAGTAAAAAGAAAAATAAAACAAATAAAATGAGTAAAGTGCGTTGTGAGAAATTAGCAGGAAAGTTGCCTCGCGGCTGCGCCAAATAGGGCTAGTTCAGCAAAAAAGGGTTCCGTTGGCATACTTTGGCTACGGACCTCTAAAAAGTGTGCAAAAGCGAAAGGAACTTCGGTTTTTGGTAGTGACAGGGTGACAGGTTCTTCTCCATAGAGATCTACATTTTGGAATGAGCAACTAGCTTTAACTTTCTGACTAACTGACCGAGTCTTTGACAATTCAAAAGTGCCTGTAAATGGTTTAATTGAAATAAATGCTTTGAGTTTGGGTTTTGAGTTTGAGTTTGACAGGCATACTTTTTCCGTAGGCGTCTTAGGTTATTTTTTCACTGCTTATTGGAATTTCATTTGATAAGATATTTAGGTCAACATTACTTGAGGCAGCAATTGTAAACTCAAACTCAAACTCAACTCACAGCATTTATGTCAAATAAACCAATTGCAGGCACTTTTGAATTGTCAAGGGGTCGGTCAGTCAGAAAGATGAAGCTAGTTGGCCATTCCAAAGCGTAGTAGGTACCTATGGAGAAGAACGGGCAAGAAACTCCATGGACACTCTTTTAAATCAAAATATGGTTACAAAATATTGGTTACATGATTCATGTTGAAATTATGCATGTGAGAACGATGCAGAGCGTTAAAAGCGTTCGTAATAAAAATACAAAAACAATTCAAATATTCAATTAAATTAAAATAAGCCATGCTAGCTAAAAGATGACCAGTCTCTACTGACGGCGCCCGTTCAAGAACATGATGTAAATTCGTGGACATTGCTTCTTAATAGACTGTTGATTAGAAATTGTGTGAAGATGGCACCAGCACATGACTGCCTGGTCGGTCTAATGGTCGCGAAATCTGCTGAGCATGAGGTCCTCGGTTCGATACCCAGGTCGGGCAGTGTTATCGGGTTTTACATTTGGAATTTCTCAGTAGCAGCCCGGAATCTGGATTTGTGCCCGGTTGATAGCAATAGGCTCGCCCAATATTACATAATGGAAAAGGAAAAAGTATTTATTGGTACTCGCGCAGGATTATCAAAAACTAAACTAAACACTCTCTCTCTCATGGGACTTAAACATAACTGGCGAAATATGGGTGTACTATTATAGGTACACCCACATTATAAGTATATACATTAGTACTTACATACATTATAAGTATGGGGTACTGGGTTCGATTCCCAGATCGGGCAAAGTCCTGTCGGGGCTGCGGATTGTTCGAAAGAGTTACCGTGGCCCTGGCGCACAGGCAACTGAAGGAACACGGGTGGGTTTTAGTCAGTAAGAGTCTGACACGCCCTTCCGCTCCGCCCAGAGCGGGAGCGGTCATTTGATGATTTCCCACCCAAAAAAAAAAAAAAGGTCGGGCAAAGTGTTATTGAGTTTTTCTTTTTTTATCTGGTATTTCTCAGTAGCAGCCCGGAGTCTAGATTTATGGTGATGGCAATAGCCTCGCCCCCTATTACGTGGGACTTAAACATAACTGGCGTAATGTGGGTGTACTATAGGTACACCTCTGCCTAACCCTTCGGGTAATACAGGCGTGATGTTATGTATGTATGTAATTAAGGTATCGGATTTTCAAATTGCTAATAAATATTAGCAATTTGAAAATCCATAAACCATAACCATAAATATGGTCCACAAAAATATTCGACTGGTCTATCGCCTTGAGCTTCCAAATGTGTTCCAAATACAAAACAACAAAAGATCGGAAAAATAAGGCGGGATATAATGTTATGACCAGAGATCGGAATAGGTAGAATTTATTTACCTAAACTTCGAGTAAGGAAGTAACATAGAGTGGATAATACCTCTTCTAAAATCCCGGAATAATTACAATGAAGGTTAAATCCCGGGATTTAAAAAGATATTTATCTTTTTGTTTTTTTAATTACGCTTTTTATCGCAATATAATATACAAATAATAACCAGCCAACTATTCAATAATTTGTTTTTCTAATAATATGTATGTAAAACAAAGCTCTTTAATTTAATAGTTTTAGTACGGAACCCAAAGAATGTTATATGATTTTTCAAATCAATAATTTGTAACTATAAATAAAGTCCAATAAATAATTCGTGGTGTTTAAATCCTGGGATTTAAACGTCATTATAATTATTCCGGGATTTTAGAGGAGGTATTATCTACTCTGTTACTTCTTTCTTCGAAGTAAACCTAAAGGTAAATACAATCTACCCATTCCGATCTCTGGTTATGACACGTGATCGCTGTAGTTATTATTTTGTTTCTTGTCTATGGCCTTTTGTACACACACGTTTTTCTTTCAGTGAAAAACTACAGGTTATTCGCCATGTGTAGGTACGGTCGTTAGCAGGGCCTTCTTTTCCATTGGCCACTCCAGGCAAGTGCCCAGGGCCTCTCGATTCATGGAGCGCCATTTCCTGCCAGCGTCGGAGCTAGGGGCTATCAGAGGCAGGGTACTACGTATTTAGAGCTCACTTCGCTCGCTCTTGCATCCTAGATTCTCCATAGGGGCACCAGTATCCTAAAATGGCCGGGGCCTCCAATAGGTTTAAAACGGCCCTGGTCCTTAGTGTTATATGGATCACTATGGAGGCTTGTTGTCTGACCCTTTTTTCTACGGCGAGGTTTATACGCGGTACCGTAAAAAAACCGTGGTGCTGACTCCATTCACAAACAATACTTCAGCTTCCTTGTTGACCCGCGGGTGAGTTTCGAAAAGAATGTTCCATAAAATTCTTTTTGACGCTTTGTAAGGCATATTTGCTTGACTTCAAAGATGCAACAGGCACGTAATGAGCTGGAAACGATATATTAACAGACACTTTACAGCAACGCGTTTTAGGCGTGGTCCTATTGTAAACTGAGCGAGGAATGTGTGGGGATTTGCTGTGCTGGTTTTCAACAGGGCCAGTTGAAAACCAGCGTCAGGTACTAGTTGTTTGATATTTTTGCTGAACTGGACCTAATTGGGGTAGCTGCAAAGCACACTTTCCTACTAATTTCTCACAACGCACTTTACACTTTTTATTTGTTTTATTTTTCCTTTTTTACTTGTATATATGTTGTGTTGTGTGCTTTGTAGTCTGTACTAAATAAATGTATTTTCTTTCTTTCTTTAGATGACTAGACTAGCTAAACAAACTAAAGCATTAAGTCCGCCTTTGTATGTTATTGTGTGCGAGAAGTTTAAATAAATAAATAAATAATATAATATAATTATATTTATTTGGTGCTGTTATATTCTATCTGCTTCATTAGTTTAGTAGCCACAAGCGCGACTGCCGACCGATAACGTTATGAGTTCGATCGAATTTGAGGAAATTTAAATAGCAGCCCGGAGCCTGAAATTGTGCCAGGAAATAGCACCAGGGTTTGGAACCGGTACCAAAAGTACAGTTTTGTATCGGTACTTAGCGGTTCATGCCATTCTGGTACCCTGGTACCGGTTCCAGACGTGTACCGGTACACCACTTAACAATAAGTACCAGTACCTAATATTGAATTAGGTTACGCGTCGCGTACCACATATCTCATATAAAAATTACTTTAATTTAGGTTTCTCGTACAAGGAACCTAGTACGGTTGGCAACCTTGAAGTTATTTTTCTAATGCCTATTAACTGCCCTTTTTAGGGTTCCATACCCAAAGGGTGCCAAGGAAACCCTATTACTAAGGCTCCGCTGTCCGTCCGTCCAGCTGTCTGTCATTTTCCGTATGTATTTGTATCGTCGCTATAACAACAAATATTAAAAAAACAAAATAAACTTAAAAATTAAAGGGGTCCCACTATAAGAATCGTGTTTACAAAAAAAGTAGGGTTTAATATTATACTGTGGTACGGAACCCTACGTGTGCGAGTCCGACCCGTTCTCACTCTTACGGAAATATTTGATTGGTACCGGTGCAGTACCGATACTGATTAGAAATACCAATAGTACAGGTACTACGTCTGGTACCGGTACCAATAGAACAGGTACTACTCTGGTACCGGTACCAATAGAACAAGTACTACTCTGGTACCGGTACCAATAGAACAGGTACTACTCTGGTACCAGTATTTTTGGGAACCAGTATCAAAGTACCGGTTACCAAATATACCGGTATTTCAAGCCCTGTCTGGCACAAATGACAATAAGCTCAAACCAATACTAGGCTATTATTATAACACTTTAAAAAAAGAACTGATGAAATATGGGTACACAGTTCCACACTCTCTACCTACCTTTTCGGAACACAGGCATAATTTTTTTATGTTTAAATAATATTTTTAAAGCATCAGACCCCTTCCCCTTCTCATCCTACAATGCCAACTCGCCCTTACAACTCCTAAATCGCCTTACGTCCTCTAAGCCCAACCATTGTTATTGTAGCCTCTTTTAGGTCAAGATGGGATCGTCCTATTGTGCCCTATAATCGGATAGGAGGGACAGGATGGTTTGAAGGATGCGTCATGTTAGATTGAGGTCAAGCTCATGGTTTTACGGGCAAATAGTCCTCTAGGTTACTTTGGAGTCTTTAAATAAAGGGGAAGCGCCAGGTAGCCCGCGAAGTTCAAATTTTCTTACGTTTTTTGAAATTTGCAGGTCAGTATCAGGTTATATGTTGAACAAAATATGATTCGCGATTTAAAAAATATTTCATCAAAAATATATCGTCTAGTTTAAAAAATATAATTGACGTGTAAAAGTGTTTGTACAAACCTACTTACAGAAATAAAATGATTTAACTTTTATGAAAAGTAGGGATTCTAGGAATAATAACAAATTAAACAAACGCAAAGTGCATCATAGTTTTTTAACTAATATAACTTTCATATTATTATTCGATTACCGAGAAATAAATACTAGTCTTGCTCAAGTAACAAAAAATAAAACTAACTTTACTACTGAACTCGTAATGAAGTTAGATAGTTAAAGTTTTCCGTACTAAGGAGAAAATTTCTTGGAATTCCTTTAACATTGATAACTTGAAATTAACAAGAATTTTCAGTATCTTGTAGGAATTAGCTTACGCACTAAAACTTGAAAAAATCAAAAACCTTTCTGCATAAAAATTGAATTTAAAAAAGATAGAAACAAGATGAATTACTAGTACAATCTCATGCAGTCGGAGGCATCCTCTTAAACGTAACAATAAACACCTACTGTCTTATTCATAATAAAAACATTTGCTTCATAAACCTATTTTAGCCATCGAAATGTTTTGTCTCTTTCTGTCAAATTTAATTTTAACTTGGCAGCAAGGGACAAAACAGTTCGATAGCTAAAATAGGTTTATGAAGCGAATGGCTTTATTATGAATAAGACGGTTAGATTTTAAATTTACTTTTTTGTTTTACAATTTTTAGTTATTATTATAAAATTTATTCTTAATTAGGTTATTTTTCCTTCACTGTATTAATTGACGCTTTAGGTAACGGTCGTTAAAATTATCTTTCAAAGCAGTAACATTCTGGGTTTGTCACTCGATTTTAAGAATTATATTAAATTATATTAAAATAATAATTTTTCACGTTAATAAGACCTACGTTCTAAAGTTCTTATATAATCGTATATTATTTAAGAACTTCATCACAGCTTTATTATAAGTTTTGAAAACTTAAGTGAGAATGGTCGCTAACCAACTTTAAATCGTTAAGGCTCCCACAGACAGGCGCGACGCGATAACGCTACACAAAGGCACCACTCGTCGTGCGACACGCGGTGCCTCTGTGTCGGGCGTCGCGTCGCGCCAGTGTGTTCGAGCCTTTATAGATCCTAAATGCTCATTAAAAATCAAAAATTATTAGAGAAACCTAAAGATTTTCAAAGCCCTATTCAATGATAACCCACTTAACATATCATGTAAAAAAAAAAAACTTTTCCTCAGTATTACGTCTGGTTTTCACCATATTGAATTTTGATTACTCCCATGTCTTTAGTGACACTCACTAACTAAATAGGAAATTAACTGCGATCAATCGCAGTTAGTTGCCTATTTAGTATTTTTCAAACTGGCTTGAATGTAGCACTCTGCCACGTCACCGCTCGCTTCGCTCGCTCGGCTCGCGCGTTG
Source organism: Dryobotodes eremita (assembly GCA_917490735.1). Lineage (NCBI taxonomy): Eukaryota > Metazoa > Arthropoda > Insecta > Lepidoptera > Noctuidae > Dryobotodes > Dryobotodes eremita. The sequence continues at coordinate 11,601,524 of OU823267.1, forward strand.
TTGGTCACCGTTCGAACCTAATATAATCCATTTTCTCGGGGTGCCCTAGCTTGGTTACTGCGACCAAGTGTGAAAGTTAAAAATAGGTAGAATTATTAAAAAAAAGTGTGCATAATTAAAAGGTCAATAAGTTTCTAGAAGATCAGTTAAATATTTCCCTATTTAAATCCGATTGGATCCCAATAAATGCACAACGCCATCGCGGCAAGACGAGGCAAAGATGGCGGGACGCGCTTGTCTCCTACCGAAAGGACTGGCCGGCCTAGCTAAAGACAGAATTGTGGGTAAATTGGAGAGGGAGGCCTTTGCCATACCAATGCCTTTGTGGGACAATACAGACTAATTAGATATTTAAATCCAGTGCTACTGAGCTACTTTAATCCAACGGATACAGCACCCTAATTACGTAACACACAATCTATCACAATCTGAATCATTTTGAAGCCTATTGCTAATCCATTGCTTCATATGTTCGGAAAATTTGTCTGCTCGGAAATGTTGAACTGTCAAAATGAAACCCATTCCTACTGTTAGTGTGTTACGTAATTACCCCGCAGGACTGAATTCTATAGAGTTAAACATTGATCCAGTGTCACTAGATGCCCGGGCATTGACGGCTAAATTTGGTTGAATCTTGTATTAATACCTACCATTAATTTTTAACGATCAATTACTACTGACATCTTTATAACATTTGCTCGCAAAATGATCGAGATAATAATATTATCTATACTATAAATGCCGGGCCATTAGACAATTTTGTAGTTAGCAGTTGTGTCAAGGCAGTTTTGTGACCGATATGGAAATAAAACTCAATGTACTAGAATTTAATGTGTTTCTATTACTGTCAGGACTTGATAATATCTACATTTCTGTTGATAATAACTGGTTGGTTGGCTATGGTAGTTTGAATAGTACAAACTTATTATACTAAGAACCTGCAGCCATTCTATTTCTGTCTATTATATGGGCCAATTTTTTATATTTTTATTACATTACTTAGCATATTACAATTTTGGTTTTAGCCACACAACGAACACCTCTCAGGGTGTATGTGTGTGCCGGCGAGCCGTTCATTGAAATTTTATGATGACGACAATAACTCAAGACACACTAATACTTAAATACTTTAGGAGAAATTAAGAAAGCTCCGAGATACCAAATTATAGTTTTGTCATCCGAACTACATAACATGGAAATTTTCATTTCGATACAACAATTAGAAGTAGGCTTCTAAGATTTTTTACATTGTTTGTTAGTTACAAACGAAGCTAACAAAAGAGTGTTAAAAAAAAAAAAACTTAATATTGCGTTTGATTAAATTGACATTGTAATCTATGGTCTGTTCCAAAACTATCTGTGGTTACAATCTTTAACTAACAACTGCTTTCTGAAGTGCAAAAGATGTTTTGAAATACTAACATTTATTAGGTATATTTAGTGGAGAATGTTTGAATAGTCATATGGATGAACGTCAATGACTTGGAAGTCATAAATAAGTACCTGATACCTGTAACAGGAATGGAGTTGTGGAAAAGACGTCTAAAATAAAAAGTCGCCGGCCTAGTGTATTGCGGTGACTAGTTGCTATTCCACAATTCCACAATTCACACAGCGATCCATAGTTTCAACAATATCCAATCCACAAGACGGCGGTAAAATCCAAAATAACAATTTCAAGTCAAACGTGTAAGCGAACTTCGGTGTCCGGTGTGAAAGCAAGGTTTGTACACGGTAGGCAGGGTCAGAATCCGTAAAAAATAAAACAGTGGTCTTTGAAAATGAAAAATAATCGGGAAAGTACTCAAAACGTATCAGAAAACGCGAAACGAGTGAGTAAGCAAGAGCAGTCGGCAACTGTCTAGTGTCAATGTCAGTCAGCTGTCAAGCCATTAAATTACCTCCAATTCTTATTTCAACTCTTTAATAATGGCTTTTGTAGACAGGATTTTAATTCGATCTGTTACAGTTGTAATGGCAATCATGTCATTTGGTTTAAATAGGCTTTTATTTTTATTATTTTATTTATCTTTTATATAGATTCTTCTATATTTTGTGAATGTGAGAACGTTGTAGGTCTAACTTGTAGACTGTAGATTTGTAGATTTTTTTCTATTTTGTTGAGTACCTGTTACGTATTGACAGGCCTACACTGTCCTCCCATACCTATGAACACTGTAATTTGAAAACATTGTAAAAGCCACTTATTTTTAAAAGAGTAGATAACCGTAGAGTTTCTTGCGGCTCTTCTCCATTGGTAACTACCAATTGGAACCGTGCACTAGCTTCTGACATTCGTTAAGTGCCCATAGAATAGAATAGAATAGAATACTCTTTATTATGTACACCATAAAAAAATATCAGATATAAATGTAGACATTTTACACAGGGTGACACAATGGGCGGTCTTATCGCTAAAAGCGATCTTTTACAGACAACCTTTGGATGCATTCAAGGGAGAAGGAGAGACAATAATGCAGGTAGTCAGTGGTGTACCATGTAGGTTTATGTGAAATAAAATATTTTCATTTGATTTGATTTGCCAGTGAAATAGATTAAAAATATAAGACTGATTTTAATTTTCTTATTTTTCTGACTGATGAAATCGATAATCGTTACATTGGTTTTTCAGTAATTCATTGATATTTTGTTTATTAACATGACTGTTATTAGATGCACTATATTGTATATAAGTATATATAGTGCATTTAATTACTTTGAGTTAATTATCTAGTGCTACCTAGTGTAAGGTTTTCTTTTTGTAATTGTGTAATCGATTACTCAAATAATTGATAATTTCAAGAAAACCCTCTTGCTCATATTTCTCCGCTTCCAGATTGAGAATTGAGCTGATTTTTTATATTCTACGATATAAAAAATATTACTAATGTTTTTGATCATATCTCAACTTATTACATTTAGGCCTATCGTTTTCCATCTCTTTTTGGTCGATGATCTCTCGATTACAATTTCAAAATGTTATTCAAACAACTATTGTTCGGATGGGGGGTTCAAGGGTGGAAAGCCGACCCCGACAAAGTTCTCAGTTATCTGTAATTTTTATGGTGTACATAATAAAGAGTAGAATAGAATAGAATAGAATAGAATAGAATACTCTTTATTATGTACACCATAAAAAATAACAGATATAAATGTAGACATTTTACACAGGGTGACACAATGGGCGGTCTTATCGCTAAAAGCGATCTTTTACAGACAACCTTATAAAAGAGAGAGAGAGAGAGTATTCTATTTTAAAAGACTAGGCAGATGATGGTAACAAATTGTAGAAAAAAAATGGTAAGATATGAAGTTGAAACCTTCCAAATAGAGATTAATGTGTTATTAATTCCTTTTTGTACCCGACTGCACGATGCAAAGGAGGGTAATGTGTTTATCAGCCTATATATGTATGTATGTTTTTTATTGGGTGATTGCGTAAGAATTTAACCTGAACAGGGTTTGTTTATACTTTCACCAAATAGTTTTGGAACAGACAGTACTTAGGTACTTTATACTACTAACCACAGAACACTACTGTGTTTCATTACCAAAAAACAAACGTAAACAAACGCAAATAAACGTATTTTCTGTCTTTCTTTCTTTGTATTCGACTCGCACATAGTCAGATTTAATTATTTTTCAAGAAACACATAAAATATTACAAAACAAACAGAAATATTAATTACAAAATAATTTGTAGGTATGTAACACCGAGAAATTGCGTCTTAATAAAAATAAAAAATAAACAAAAGACTCGACAAACACAAAATGCCGTCAGCATAGCTACAAGACAATAAATACAAACGTATTGTTGTTCGAGAACTAAGATGTTAATTAAAATTGTGTTGTTTGTTTATCTTTCTTTTTCAAATATAGGGTTTTTTACAAGTTATTAATAGCTTATAGTTTTTTAAATATTGGTTGGATATTATGAACATAATAATATCATGGCTGGTTTCCCGAAGGGATAGGTTAAATACATTTTTTTAATAAATAATTTAATTGTTTGTTAACAGAGATTGGAAAAGAAAATTATATAATAGCATAACTTTTTGAAAAATTGACTTATTTTTTTTTTCCAACGGGGATTTATTCTTTCAAGTGTCTGGATGACACCATAATATATTTAAATTTTTAAATTAAAATTTGTTACAAAAAAAAAATATTTTGTGTGGTACACTGTCTTTAGCGGTAGTGCGCCCATGTCGTTACGGCTGGGCGGAGCCCTATTTTCGGCGTTGAATTAAAATTATAAATAATAAAGATAGAGTTCCGGGAGTCAGAACTTTTCATTGGAAATTTCTTCCTCTTTAAGGATCTTTTTTCAAAATTCCTTAAATATTAATAGTTTTTGAGTTATTAACGAAAAACTAAATGCTATCTTTTTTCATCTTAATTTGTTAATAACAATTGCATTTTTTTATGTGTTATTACATACTTTCGACGTCATTCCGAATCGAATGAGCCATCGCTCATATTTTTAGGAGCTTTATCAAGAATTAACACGTTTTTGAACATCTTGACTAGCCTATTAGTTTGGACGCGAGGGCTCGGCGCGTACGCACGACGACATATCAAGCTATACAAATGTGTACAAGTGTGTATGTATGTGTGTAATGTAAGCCAGCTTATATTCGAAATCCAGTATAAATTGACTTCTCATTGTACGAAAAGCCTATACAATGCGAGGTCAGCTAAAAACTAGAAATGCGTAGCTTGATATATCGCCGTATGTACTTCGATGCGTTCCAAGGCGCCGCGCCGCCGCCGTAACGCTGTATCGCACTAAACGGCGTCCAAACTAGCATTCTTGGATCGCGACGCGGATACGCAACGGACGAACAATACGGACGAAAGAACATAATTATCTGGACGAGGCTTAAGAGGCTGACAACAGCTAAAGCGCGGTCACTGTCGGGCTGCATAGAAAAGAAAGAGAAGCGCGATGACACAACGCTGGTAATTTATTGCAAAATATGAAGTAATTATCTATTTACAAAAAAATCTATTGATTGGACCAAAAAATAAAACGCTATTAAGTTAATATGTTGCTTGTAGAATAATTTGACAAAAAACAGAATTACTGCATGCATTTTTGAGGTATCTTCGTGTTTTTTTTGTATCATTTAAATTAGTTGTATTATTTTTTCAACATACTATCTAACTAACATATGTCCTGAAGAATACAATATAGTTTTCTAATTTTGTTCACTGCAGTGGATCATATACTTTTAGGCGTTATAAAACTTGCGTTTAAGTCCTGTAGTCCCCTTAATACAAACACATTTGATTAATTATGTGTAAAGTCCCACGTATTAAATGATAAATGATAAATGATTTTATTTCTGTAAGTAGGTTTGAACAAACACTTTTACACGTCAATCATATTTTAAAAACTAGATGAGGTCGGCGTTTCCTATCTGACTACTCTGAGAAGAAAGGCCGAAACAAACACAGAGGTCACAGTCTCTTTTAAAGTCCAGACATAATCTTGGTCAGATCATGTGAAGACCATGTAGATTTGTGTCTGAGATGGTCTTTTGAGGAAAAACCACACAGATTGAGTGGACCTGTCCAGTCAGTGCACGTATTTGTCAGTAATCGTGTAGCTCAACTCAGAACTTAAGGAGCTCAACGATTCGACGAACAATACCAAAGAAAAAGTATAATTGTATTATTATTGTATTGTATGTATTAAGTAAATAGGTGGTGCTCTTATTGACATCAAGTGGGCCGTAATACAAACTTGGAGCTGCTACAGAGAAAGTCGTAATGTGAAATCTAATATCACTTCCTCACCTGTGAATCGAACTGTGAACCCCAGGTTCAATTGTCAAAACATAAATTCTGCAAAGAACGAAGATAGAAGAGAAAATAAATAACTAAATTCAGTACTGAAATAAACTCAATGTTTGGAAATACGTTCACTTTATAACGTTATCGTGAACGGAAAGAAAGCGTCTTTGTATATCTTCATACATTATACTTCTGCTTGTGTTATCGTGATGCCGTGGACGCCCAAGATAAATATAATTATTATCTTCCCGTTAGAAATTATAAAAGCGCATATTCTATTTGGGTAAAATTAAGTTAACGCCAGATTAATTTTATTAACGGTCAGAATACGTAGCTAAAACAAAATCTCCCACACAAAACAGTAACATTCTACTCCCGGTAACTTTAACCAATAATGACGAAACTTTTCTCTCATATCGACTCAACTTTTATTATCAATATACTGGTGTTCCGACACGCCACGTGACGTCATAATTTAGGGGCATAGCAGACACGATACTGTTAGCATTGACGATTAGTGATTCAGTCAGTGAGGGGCCCAAAACGGTGAAATATCGTGAGGAAACCGGCATGTCTTTAAGACCAGGAATTCGATGACATGTGAGATCCACCAACCCGCACTGGGCTCGCTTAGTTGATTACGGTCCACTCCCTTTTCCCTCTTCACTCTCTCTTTTTTCTTTTCTCTTTTTTTTTTGCTCCCAGCAGTTGGAACATTATATAGGCTGATTATGCGTTTTGGGGGACCGTCTTATGTTATTTTGACGTTCAAAAAGTGCTGTTTCTCAGCCTACTTTGAGGGGCGCATTTGGAAATCTTGATAACGCGAATACCTAAACGCTAAATGCCACACATATTCGGATGCCAGTCGCAGCTGTTTAGAGAGGATATGGCATCTGTGAAACGTGGTTCTATGTTCTTTTTTACATCTCATAAAATGTGCATCGCATTCATAGAATCACTGAAATGCGCGAATTTGCCATCGCGACCGACCGCAGAGTTGTCAAAACATTGCAGCATTGATGAACTCGCAAAATCAAAAGTCTTTATTAAAACTAGGCTGAAAATAAGCACTTATTGAACGTCAAAATTACATAAGACTGTCCCTCAAAACGTCCGCTCTTCACCAATTCCTAGTGCTTTAGCTGGGAAGAAGAAGCGGTGCAAAAAACTTCCCAGGCCCTGCAGTCTCGACATTAGATAGCGACAAAAATCTGTCGCTAAGTCGCATCGATGTCAAATTTCTTTAATAGATTTTCAACCTTATGCTTTGGAAATAAAGTTGAAAATCTATTAAAGGAATTTGACATCGATACGACTTAGCGACAGAATCTGTCGCTATCTTATGTCGAGACTGCAGGGCCTGCAGTAACAGCTGTCTGTCGCAAAATCACCTATCGCCGATGCTAAAAGTATCGCATCTGCTATAATGCTGAACGCCCTGATTGCTCAGGAGCCGGATGTCGACATATTTATGCATAGCAGTAAATCTATGTTTAATGTTTGTATGAAGATTTTTAGTTAAATGTTTTGTTGTTGGCTCGCTGCGCGATTGGTATTTACTGTAAGTGCAGCAAGCTATTGTTATATAAATAAATAAATAACCTTTATTGACAATATCGGTGTTTCGTCAGGCCATGTTACGTCAGAAATTGAAGTAGTTCTATGTGATTATCGGTAAAGCAGTCACGATCATTATCTTCGCGTTTTACGTTACTTTTGTTACCTATAAAGTTATCGACGACCCAAATCTTTGATAGAATTGGGTTGACGTACACCTGGGAGCACGTAGTTACCTAAGTTTTTATATAAACTTGACGATATTATTCGTTGGTATTAAGTAATGACATAATTATCCTGCTATCTTACTATCCCACTAATATTATAAATGTGAAAGTTTGTGAGGATGGATGATTGTTACTCTTTCACGCAAGAACTACTGAACGGATTTGGATGGAATTTGGAACACAGATAGTTTATAACCTGGATTAACATGTAGGATACTTTTTATCCCGGTAGTACGTTCCCGTGGGATAATTTCCGACATCCACGCAGGCGAAGCCTCGGGCAAAAGCTAGTAATTTATAATTCTCTTCTAAATTTTTTATTGGTAACCTAACCCATTTCGTCGGGATGCCCAAGCTTAGTTACTGCGACCAATTCGGCGTGGGTGTAGTTGGTCGCTGTTCTAACCTAACCCGTTTGGCCGGGGTATCCTTGCTTACTTTTAACGTTTTGAATACGAGGCTTTTGGCAACTTTTTATCAGTGTATGTATTTTGTCTAGTTTTTCTAATGTGCGTTTTGTTTGTGTAGAATAAACAATTTTTCATTTTTTCGTTTTCTTTTTTACCAACTGTGAGAAAGGGCCAGTACTTTAAAAACCGGCCAAGTGCGAGTCGGACTCGCGCACGAAGGGTTCCGAACCATTAACTAAAAAAACGGCAAAAAAATCGCGTTTGTTGTATGGGAGCCCCCTTAAATATTTATTTTATTTTGTTTTTAGTATTTGTTGTTATAGCGGCAACAGAAATACATAATTTGTGAAAATTTCAACTGTCTAGCTGTCGCGGTTCTTGAGATACAGCCTGGTGACAGACAGACGGACGGACAGACAGCGAACTCTTAGTAATAGGGTCACGTTTTTAACCTTTGGGTACGGAACCCTAAAAAAGGCTCTTTGCAAAAAATATGCATCATTAGAAGCCCAAAAAAGTTTTAAGAGGTTCATTAATTTAAAAAAAGTGTCAATCAATAGGAGGTCAATAAGTTTTTATTACTTAAATATTTCCGTTATGTAATTATGATTGTCTGTGAAACTAGCTGTTGTCCGCGACTTTGTTCGTAAACAAACTTCATCGTCTTGTTAGATTACATTGCAGCTTTGTTTTACCTCGTACGTTGATCAACATACGACGTAAAACAGAGCTGCAATTTGCAAAAAACCAAAGAAAATTGGAATTTGACGGGCTATACCTGAGGCTTCACCTTGAACATAACTGGCGAAATGAGGCTGTACTTCTGCATAACGCTTTGGGGATCATATCCTCCAAATTCCTTGTTACTGTTGTCAGAGGTTTACCTTATGCGTTGTCCGGCAGTCACAATACTGTATTATACATAGATACATAATATTATGTATTGTGTATTATGTATGTTGCGTGTGTGTTTGTTTGTGTATTATGTATTGGAAAGAAGGCATGCGTTTATGTATTGTATGTATGTATATTATGTAGGTATCTATACAACATAACGAATGTTACCCCGTCATGCGGGCTTGCGGACGGCGAGCAATGGGCAGCTCGCCGTCCGGTAAGGACCAGGCCCGGGTCGACGGCGCGTCGTGTTCCACGCGCGCCTCAAAGAGATGTCAGCACAATTGACGGGGTCCGATAGGACCGATGCCTGCCGAGGCTGCGGATTGTTCGAAAGAGTTACCGTGGCCCTGGCGCACAGGCAACTGAAGGTACACGGGTGGGTTTTAGTCAGTAAGAGTCTGACACGCCCTTTCGCTCCGCCCAGAGCGGGAGAGGTCATTTGATGAATTCCCACCAAAAAAAACCCCGTCATTTCTTTGCACTGAAAGTCATTTAGGGCCTTATCATACTGGAGACATGCGAGCGTATTTCCAGCGAGGCGATTGATCAACGTGCTCGCTACGTGTGCGTAGCGAGCACGCGACGTGTGCGCAACGTGTTCGCCGTGTGCGCAACGTGTTCGCCGTGTTTGTGTAACGAAAGCTATTGATTTGGGTGTGCAAGAGAGAGCGAGACAAGCGATTGTACAATATTGTGAAAACGCGGAAAACACGTCGCGTAGCCGCGCGAGCTCGCTTCGCATCCGCGAAGAGTAAGTTCACAAATCGCTTCGCTGGAAACACGCTGGCAAATCGTCAGTATGATAACGCTGTTAGTCGATTTTACTGTTGAAATGTGAATTTCCTAGGAAGTTAATGTACCTATTGAACGTTTCTTAGTATCGCTGTTAACTAAGCTATATATTATTTTTACATTAGGAATCATGTTCACATTAGTAGTCCATTAGTTAGTGTTGGAACTGTAGGCAATTTGATTTCGATTGCATTTCCGTTGCGGATACCTGTCCTTTGATTTAGATTTTCATGATTACTGTGGTGTTCTTTTTTTTTGACAAAAGTATATTACCTCTGTATAACTGCAAAGCAATTGGCAGACGTAGCTGCTTTTTTAATAATTTCTAATACTTACATAATTTGTAATTTAATTTTATACTTTTTCACATAGAGGTATGTATCTATGTACGCTAAATTATCTATAGTACATTATTATCTATGAATATCTATATATCTATCCTTCTTGCAATTTTTTATATAGATATATACCTAAGGTTTTTAAATATTTTCTACGGTTTGACAAAACCTAAATAAAAGAGGTACTTATGTTTAGCTTGGTTGTCGAAAACTTCTAAAATTGTGATATATGCTGTTAAAAGTGGTGAAACCAACACTAACCAACACAACATACAACACAAACAACAAAAACAAACACACAAAAACAAACCAACACAACCAACAACTACACAAACACACACAAACTACCAAACACAAACATGTTCACAAACATGTGTGATGTATGTCACAGCTTTTAATAGGTACATAGTGTGAGTACTATGTACAGAACTATTATTAAGCTAGCAGCAGGTAGCTGCGTACTGGGTACGTTTTTCATTGACTTGAATGTGCCCTGGCGACTGAGAGTACGTCACGATATTAAAGAAAGAAAAAAAAGAAAGAAAATACATTTATTTGCGGTAAACATGACGCAAAGAAAAAACACACAGATACAAAAAATAACGAGTTGGGGAAAAATATGCGTCACATTCACGCAAAACGGCAATCGCTCAGCATAATGCTACGACCCTATGCGAGACAGAGCCCCAGCGCTGGTTTTCAGCGATAGCCGGCGCTGACGTGATGACGTCAACCAGTGCAGCATACGAAAATTAAAAAATAAACATTAAAATAAGAAATAAAATAAATACACTATGACCTAGTTCAAAAAGTATATAAACATAATATTTATAACGTGGTAACATTCCGTGGTAATATTCTTTGTCTGGTTACCCAAAGTTGGTCCTCGCTGTCATTCCTAGATCTTTGACAGTCGTTATGGGTAGTCTGACATCCAGTCTTACCAAGGGGTATCGTGTTACCCAGTAACTGGATTGTTTAGGCCAGATAGGCAGGCATGTGAAATACTGGTATTTAGCTGCATGCGGTTAGACTGGAAGCCAACCTCAACATATTTGGAAAAAGGTTAGGCATATTGATTTTGAGTTGTTACAATTTATAAAATAGTTCTTTGGATGGCGAAATGTTAAGGCTCCTACAAACAGGCGCGACACGCAACGCGAAAAGCACGCGACACAAAGGCACCGCTCGTCGCGCGACAGGCGGTGCCTTTGTGTCGCGTCGCGTGTCGCGCCTGTTTGTAGGACACTTTAATGTCATGAAAATGCCATAAAAGGCGCCCACAAACAGGCTCGACACGCGACGCGACTCAAAGGTACCGCTCGTGGCGCGATAGGCGGTGCCTTTGTGCCGCGTCGCGTGTCGCGCCTGTTTGAAGGAGCCTTTAATGTCATTATAATGCCATAATTATGCGGCGACGAAACCTGCCGCGTCGCGTGTCGCGCCTGTTTGAAGGAGCCTTTAATGTCATTATAATGCCATAATTATGCGGCGACGAAACCTAACTTATACTGCTGTCTTTGAAGGATTGTACCATCTATTGCCACTTAACTGCTATCGCCTATATTATTACTTGCTTCAAATCAGCAATAACCCTAATACTCAGATGATTTACCCCAAGCCAGGTTAATAATCCTTTAACTCACTTCATTAACACCAAACGCGGCATGTAGTATTTTGTGGCTAATTGATTGTTGAACACGTTATCCAATATTCAATAAAGGCTAATTTAATCATACGTGCTGTTAAAATTATGATCCTAATATGAAGGATCAAATAGCGGTAGTAATTAGTAATAAGCAGGAGTATCCTAGTTACTAAGTATGGGGTACTGGGTTCGATTGCCAGGTGGGGCAAAGTGTTATTGAGTTTTTCTATCAGGTATTTCTTAGTAGCAGCCCGGAGTCTAGATTTGTGTTGATGGCAATAGACTCGCCTCCTATTACGTGGAACTGAACATAACTGGCGAAATGTGTGCTTCTGCTTGTGTTCTGCTTAACCCCTTGGGGATGTGATGTTATGTTTAAAATATTCAAAGGTTATTAAATGTCATGGAATACTAACTTATAAGATAAATGAAATAAAAAGTTGTGACACCCACAAAAAAAAATTGACGAGATCTGGAAGGTCGTTCTTTTTAAGGTAATTAACTAATTTAAAAAAAGAAACGTGTAAGAACCCTATGCGTGCACTGACTGGACAGGTCGACTTAATCTGTGTGGTTCTTTCCTCAAAAGACCATTTCAGACACCGATCTACATGATCTTCAAACATTATTACCGAATTTATATATACACATTGACATTGATAAATTTTATATATACAATGACATGAGTATTTACTTGTAAAGTATTATATTATTTTAATTTTGTGAATGTGAAGACTATGTGGGTAATTGCTTTTTTTTTTTTCTAATTTAATTTTAATTATGATCTGGCAGTTTGAGTAATTTATGCGGCCTACCCAAATGTCCTTTCTTTGGTATTGTTCGTCGAATCGTTGAGCTCCTTAAGTCCTGACTTCCTGAGTCGAGCTGCACGATTACTGACAAATGCGTGCACTGACTGGACAGGTCCACTCAAACTGTGTGGTTCTTTCCTCAAAAGACCATTTCGGATACCAATCTGCATGGTCTTCGCATGACCTGACCGAGATTATGTCTGGACTTTAAAAGAGACTGTGACTGAGTTTGTTTCGGCCTTTCTTCTCAGAGTAGTCAGATAGGAAACGCCGACCTCATCTAGTTTAAAAAACATGATTGACGTGTAAAAGTGTTTGTACAAACCTACTTACAGAAATAAAATCATTTATCATTTATTTATCATTTATTTATGTATTTTTTTCCTGAGCAATATGACGTTGTACTACAGTGCGATAATTATTATAGAAGTCTGAAATAATTAGTTACGTGGCATCGGTCCTGAAAATGGAACATTCTTAATCAGATCAAACTCAAACTCAAACTCAAAGCATTTATTTCAATTAAACCATTTACAGGCACTTTTGAATTGTCAAGGGGTCAGTCAGTTAGTCAGAAAGTTGAAGCTAGTAGCCCATTCCAAAACGTTGATCTCTATGGAGAAGAACGGGCAAGAAACTCCAAGGACACTCTTTTTAAAGCCTTCAGCCTATAACGTGCCCACTGTTGGGACACAGGCCTACTCGCGGTGAGAGGGAATGGGCCGTAATCCACCACGCCGGCCCAGTGCGGGTTGATGGATGTCACATGTCTTCGAATTCTTGGTTCTAGGACATGCCGGTTTTCTCACAATATTTTCCTTTACCATTTTGAGAATTGAACATTATCTAGTTGAAATCATTAGTTTAAAGTCTTTAAATGTAGTTGATTTTCTTTAACTTACTTGTTTTATGATTCTAGTTTCTGTAAATTGCCTAAAGGGTCTTCCAGACAGGCGCGACGCGACAACTCGACGCGACTTTAGTAGAACAACTTCTATGAAAACTTCATGGAAGTTGTTCTACCAGAATCACGTCGGCCCGACGCTTCGCACCTGTCTGTGGGAGCCTTAAAACATTAGAAATTGTGCTGTAAACACTAATTGATTAATTAGTTTTGGTAATAGCTAGCTTTGTACATGACGTTTTAGTTAATTAATTTGTAAAATTTATATTTTGGGAGTGTCTGACTAGATAAATCTGTTTGTAATTAATTTTATATTGATTTTCATTAAAAGCTTAATAGGTAGACTGGGGCTTTGTTTTCATAATCAACCAGTTTCTGCCCGCGACTTCGTCCGCGTGAAATTTCCTGTTTTAACATATTATAGAGGTATGAGGAACAGAGTGTAGGTAAAGCTCACTCATACTCTATGGAAAAGGGAGGATCCTCCGACCAGACGGGTGTCGTGTCTGGTGGGCAACTGCCCGACGGTTGATGTCGGGATGTTGTAAATATGCTAGTTGCGCGGTAAACTCTGATTGCGCGATGCAGGATTTTGCGTGACGTCAGTCTGACGCGTAGCTCGCATGTGGCGTTGTAGATGCCGCTACAATATAATTATATATCTTATGACACTCGGCAATGCTGTAGTTTCCCATTAGTGGCAGGTAGTTCCGAAGATTACCTCCTACATCAAAGTTAAAAAAAAATACCTATAATATTAACAGCGATCGGATATTCGGTTGCATATTTACTTATAGTTAATTTTTAGCTATGAAAGTAGGTAAGCGGTTTCTTTTTTTTTTTTTTTGTTATATAGACAGATGCATATTTATTTAAAATTAATGTTTAACCCCCGATGCATATATGTATATGTGGGGTGTAAGAGAAGGACTAGTGTGTTAGTTAGAAGAAAAAGAAAAGTGGTACTATATCTTGATTGGGCGTAAATATTACCTCGGCTACAACAACTTGAATCACTTTCTTTCGATCGCTATGATTTGGTCCAGTTTGATCATTGAAATCTGACGTTAGCAGGATTATTTCGATACAAAAGTGCATTCCATAGTACTCAACATCTCAACTTTAGGTGAATATGCATCCGAACATCCGATCTCTAAATATTAATTAGTATAGATTCAGTGAGTTTAAGTTACCTATTTGCAGCAAGCAGTGATATAAGCCTTACATAGGTACGACATAATTTAAATTTGTACAAATTTTGTACGTATAATTGTTAACTTTGTTTTAGGATAAATTTTATATCATTTAGCGTGAAATGGAAAGATTTAGCCATTTAATTTTAATATGTTACATACCTAAGTTTTGATGCCTATTTTATTGATTTTTGTACGCCATCGACGACAAAACATAGTGTACGTATACATATTTTATTTAAAAAACCTGTTTTTACACCCACCTATGTTTTATAAATAAAAACTTTGACTTTGACAAGTATGACGCAATATTAGGTAGGTAGGTACCTATACATTGTAGTTTCTGTGATTTCCCCAATTACTTGCTATTTATAAATCTTGTTTCAAATAAAATTTGTTTTATATTATATAATAGCCACTATTAAGTCCAATTACTTAGGGTAGTAGATTAACATCTTGAGCCGTGTATATTTTTATTTATTTCGATTATTGCGTCTGGCACGACACCCCACGATTAAGTGGCACGCACTTGTAGGATTAAGTATACAATTTATAAATATCAAAAATTTGGCAGCATTATCCAATACTAGGGCTTAAAATGTCAGTTTTACAGCCATTGTATTATATAAGCCACGAAAAGTAAGGCCTATGGGCAGGAAATACATTATGTCGATGAGTAAAGAAATAAAGAAGAAAAAAAGTTTATTTGCGGTAAACATGACACAAAGAAAAACCACACAAACACAAAAAAGAACGAGTTGAGGGAAAATATGCGGCACATTCACGCAAAACGGTAATCGCTCAGCATAATGCTACGACCCTATGCGAGACAGAGCCCCAGCGCTGGTTTTCAGCGATGGCCGGCGCTGACGTGATGACGTCAACCAGTGCAGCATACGAAAATTTAAAATTAACAAAAAGATAAGAAATAAAATAAATACACTATATGTAGGTACCTATTTCAAAATGTTCCTAGTGTGTGTGTTCCTAGTTCAGTACATCTACTGGGGCCAGGTAGTTTCTTTCAAAAACAGGCAATAAAGGAAATCGATCCTAAAACCCCCTCTTATCTTAAAGAACGTTTCAAGGTCCTTCATTATAGATATCTGAGGTCATCGGAAAACTTAAGACTGGAGATGCATTCCACCAGTTTTTATGACAAGTCGTTAACAGCTTAAGCAGTACGGTTATGGAGTGCCTTGCCCGTGTCGATAAGGCGTGTTCAATCTCTGTCCACTTTTAAAATTCTGGCAAAAAAACACTTCCTCCCTCTTATACATCATCATTACATTTAGTTTCCTTGCTCTTGTTTCATGTTTATTATTGTATGTATTATATGTAGATAGGTAAATGTTTTATGTATGTATATATTTGTTGTATATGTAAATGGTACACCACTGACTACCTGCATTATTGTCTTTCCTTTTCCCTTGAATCCATCCAAAGGTTGTCTGTAAAACATCGCTTTTCGCGATAAGACCGCCCATTGTGTCACCCTGTGTAAAATGTCTACATTTATATTGTCATTTTTATGTTGTACATAATAAGGAGTATTCTATTCTATTCTAACTACCAAACACAAACATGTTCACAAAAATATGTGATGTATGTCACAGCTTTATAGTACGAGTAGGTACATAGTGTGAGCACTATGTACAGAACTACTATAAATCTATAGCTGTTTACTGGGTACGTCTTTCATTGACTTGAATGTGCCCTGGCGACTGAGAGTACGTCACGATATTCTTTGTCTGGTTACCCAAAGTTGGTCCCCGCTGTCATTCCTAGATCTTTGACAGTCGTTATGGGTAGTCTGACATCCAGTCTTACCAAGGGGTATCGTGTTACCCAGTAACTGGATTGTTTAGGCCAGATAGGCAGGCATGTAAAATACTGGTATTTAGCTGCATGCGGTTAGACTGGAAGCCAACCTCAACATATTTGGAAAAAGGTTAGGCATATTGATTTTGAGTTGTTACAATTTATAAAATAGTTCTTGGGATGGCGAAATCTTAAGGCTCCTACAAACAGGCGCGACACGCGACTCGAATCGCACGCGACTCAAAGGCACCGCTCGTCGCGCGACAGGCGGTGCCTTTGTGTCGCGTCGCGTGTCCCGCCTGTTTGCAGGAGACTTTAATGTCATGAAAATGCCATAAAAGGCGCCCACAAACAGGCTCGAGAGGCGACGCGACTCAAAGGCACCGCTCGTGGCGCGACAGGCGGTGCCTTTGTGTCGCGTCGCGTGTCGCGCCTGTTTGTAGGAGACTTTAATGTCATGAAAATGCCATATTTTACTTGCTATTGATTAATTATTTATTAATATAAAGATTTAGACAGAAAACATAATTTAATATCACAGATCGATTGTATGAAGATTGGTTTCCGCATATTTTCTCACATGCTGACAACGCACAAATCTATTCAAGCCCACACGTCTATGTCAGTATGTACAATATCACATTTCTCACACTTTTCCTTGATATTTTTCTTCATAAAATCCATAGACACATCTATCTTACAAGTCGACCTATCGGCTACACATTCCGTCATCCTTATAGACGATTTTTTTCCTGCAAATATACAAAAATCTGTTGTGCGGTACTTTTACGCATGATGGAACCTGAAAGGAATATAAGAAGTGAAGGGAAGAAGGGTTTTTTAAAGAATTTTTGGAAATGTACTTACATTATTTTGGTGTAATGTACCTACATTATTTTCGTGTAATGTACAGTCACCAAAGGAGATAAGTAACCAGGGTCGTCAGATACCTATAGTTGAAGTTTAGTAAGAAACCGATGGATGTTTTCAAATGAAATTGAATTTAATAAATTACCTGTTTGTTTTCTACTAATTAAATTAAATTTCATTCGAAAACATTCATCGGTTTCTTACTAAATTTCAACTATATCGATGACCCTGGTTACTTATCACTTTTGGTGACCGTACTACATTATTTTGGTGTTTTCAGATGAAAAGGTTATTAATTAAGAACACCATTAAAGAGTGCGGTTTCTGGAAATTATGATTAAGAGAGAAATTATGTAGGTCCTTAAAATATATTTAAAAAGAAAACATGACTGTTGCATAGATTAGATAATATTTTCAGTTTAGATCATATTTTCACAAAAGGAACCTATGTGTTTGGTCATTATAAGAATCGAAGTTTTAGTACCTATGGCTCGCATTCGATTTTTTTTTCATTGTTTGTACCCTACTTACTTTATTGAAATGAACACAAGTTATTTACTTATAATACCAGCCTATTATTGTCCACTGCGGGGCAAAGGTCGCTTCTCTTAAAGAGAATACACGAGCATTGTTCACCTCTGCCACCAACCAGCCAACCGTTGGGGCTCTGTCTCGCATAGGGTCGTAGCATTATGCTGATCGTTTGCCGTTTTGCATGGATGTGACGCATATTTTCCCCCAACTTGTTCTTGTGTGTTTTTCTCTGCGTCATGTTTACCGCAAATAAACGTATTTTCTTTCGTTTTCTTTTTCACTCTTGCTCAAGGTAGGTTGGCGAGTTTAGTCTTATATATTAACTGGTAGTTTCTGCCCACGACTTTGTCTACGTGAAATTTCTTGTTCCCCCGCCCCACCTCGTCACATCGCATCACCTACCCGCGCTATCACTTCGTTTTCGCTTAGCGTTCTTTCTGACTTTTTATTTTTGCTCGGCTCCTAATGTTCATAGCGTGATGTTAATTAGCCTACTTATAATCTTCCTCAAGAATTGGGCTATCAAATGCAAACAGATTTTTTTAAATGCGACCGGTAGTTCCAGAGATAACCCCCAATATACAAACTCACATACAAACAAACAAATGTTACCCCTTTATAGTATAGAGGTATGAGGAACAGGGTGTAAAGTTCATTCATACTCTATGGAAAAGGCAGGATCCTCCGACCAGACGGGTGTTGTGTCTGGTGGGCAACTGCCCGATGATTGATGTCGGGACTTTGTACATATGCTAGTTGCGCGGTAAACTCTGCTTGCGCGATGCAGGATTTTGCGTGACGTCAGTGTGACGTGTAGCTCGCATATGACGATGTAGGTACCGCTACAATAGTATTATTATAATTATATGTATACATATTATATAGTATCGATAAGTCCAGGTTTCCTCACGATGTTTTCCTGCCCCAAAGTCTTTAATGTCCACAATAAACTCAGAAAGAACATTATGAATTGAAAAAGTGACATTGGTACTTGCCCGGTTTTTTTTTAAATTTACTTTCCTGCGTAAAAAGACTATCAATTTGAATTTCCTACTCAATTTTACCCATTTCACTACGATCCTTATTACATCACACCCAAAATAAAAATAAAAACAAAACGAGACAATAAACTAAATAATACCTCGTTTTCCACCTATTTTCACATAACCTTTTTTTGTTACGTCATAAAAAGGAGTTCCGAACATAGCCGATCTATCAATCGGGAACATGACGAATTTCCCGAAATGTTCCAATATATTCCGGATAGGTTTTTTACGTAGCCTGGGTTAAAGCTAGAGTTTTGTTCAATATATTGGTTTTAGCTTACGTTGAGGATTTGACAGAATTTAGGTTTTTTTTTTGTTTCCCTCGAAACGCACATAAAAAATTAGTCAAAATTCCATCTTATCTATAGTGGTCGCGTTTTGGCGTGGTAATAGCGGTCAATGCCCTTTCCCGGATATCTGTTCGTAGGAACTCAAACAATAAACTATGTTTAGTTTTTCGTTATCGGGACGATGACGTTGAAGATCACGATATATATTATTTACGAAGATAGATATCTATTACATAATTAATTTACCTGTCATTGCATAATATATAATTATTTTTACCTATTGTGGTATGTAGGTGCATCGTTTTTCATTAATTATAATTATATAATTAATGTATATCTACACAATGTTGTAAGACATTTTAAAAGAGTAACGGTGGAGTTTCTTGCCCATTCTTCTCCATACGAAACTACCTTTTGGAAGGGGCAACTAGAATCAATTCTATTTTCTTGTAAATGTTGACGTACAAAAGTGCCTTTTATGTGCCTATTTGAAATAAATGATTTGACTTTGACTTTATTGATTCAGGTAGTTAATGGCCTTTATTTCAGTTTTTGAAATAAAAAAAGCCAGAAAACCTAGAAGGGTCAATGACCGTTATTGCCATGATAAAACGCGAGAACTATGTTTAACTATATTATAAGCATGACGGAAATACGTTAAATCAATCGTACGTCTTTGACTTACTGGGACGCCAGCGCCACCTTGCGGCGCTCGACAGAGTAGTCTACAACATACCGCTCGACCAGAGAAACAGCAGAGTTGGTCGGTGGCAGTCAAGCAGTGAACACGTTTAGAAACTGTCGCGCGTTCTGTATAGTTGTGTCGTGTACCTACAGTTTGTGATTCGGTAGTGTGACTAATTTGTCCGTAAATTATAATTTAATTTTAACTGCAAACGGTTTTTCTGTTGCACAATAACCGATACTTCCCATAATATGCCCACAGTAGTTAAAATATGGCTGATGATAACGAGAGAGACGTACCTTCTCCATCAAACAAATAAATGATTTCTATTATATCATAAGATATCTATTTCTATTTATAGCCTTATTTCAGATTGATGGTTGTGTGTGCCCTTTGGTAAAGTCCTCCTCCTACTCCTTCCAATTCTCCCTGTTCCTTGCATGTCTAGTCCATTTCTTTCCAGCCGTCCTCATCAAGTCATCGTCCAATCTTTTCAAGGGTTTTCCTTTCTTTCTCTTTTAACGCCACAATAAGGATAATCTTTTACTGGTGATGTATTAGTGTGTGAGAAAGGGATTGCCTTAAGATAGGCCTTTATTTTTATACCATATATATATTATCTAATTTGTTGTGAAAAAAACTACTTATATATGAATAAATAGATTAGTTTTTTTTTAATCAAAAACCTTTATTTATGCAAGTACTATTTATTGTTGGCAAGAAAACAAATTTTGGTTCTTTAAAAACTTTGAAATTTTGTAAATCGTAAGAGTGTCTTTGCAGTTTCTTGCCCGTTCTTTTCCATAGAGATCTACAATTTGGAATGGGCAACTAGCTTCAACTTTCTGACTAACTGACCGTCTCTTTGACAATTCAAAAGTGCCTGTAAATGGTTTAATTGAAATAAATGATTTGAGTTTAAGTTTGTAATTTTTGACTATTCCGACTCAAAAGGTTGCCCTAAGCCTTAAGAGAATGATCAACAACATCATGGCAGCTAGCGCGATTCCAACAAAATTGTGTTCAGCACATTTGTACACAAATATTTTGTGCAGTAATCCAACCGTGTAGATCCGTTAGTCTGTTTCCATCGGCCAAGCTCTGCGTAACTTTTGTAAGCGTACAAGTGTAGCACATTTGTAAATGTTTACTTGATTGAGTCCACTAAAAGATACATTTGTGCTGTACACTGTGTAGTACAGTGTCGCACGGTGTCGCACATTGGTGGAATACCGCCATAGTAATAACAGCAAACTGTCATCAACCATTCATCTATCAAGTATGGAGATAATTTAAATCCAATTTTCCCCCGAGGTATTTCTAATTAAGTATTACCGGCGAAATGTGAGTGTACTACACCTCTGCCCAACCCTTCGGGAAACACGCCGCTATGTTATTATGTTATGTATTTCTAATAAAGCGTATATTCCATTAATTAAAATTAATATGCAACCACTATTTTATACTTACCTATATTTAGATATTTCAATTTATACAAAAGCATTTCAAATGAGCGAGCCCGGCGCTACCAAATTTACTCGTAATGTATCGAATTGAAATTCCTAATTCCTAAATTCAGCATGGTCAATCGCAAATTGCGAATATTTTGACCAAACTGGCAATATTGTGATCATTATCTACCGAACGCTTTGAGCTAAATTATTTACACAACACTAGCTTTTCCCGCGGCCTCGCCCGTGGGTATGTCGGAAATTATCCCACGGGAACTTACTACCGGGATTAAAAATATCTTATGTCCTAACCCCTTTACCCCGTCCTGGCTCATCTGAGCCGGAGAAGACAAACGACAAGTGGTCCACATTAGCCCTGATCGAAAAAGCTGGAAGTCATGTGAGAGGTCTTTGCCCAGCAGTGGTATGATGCAGGCTAACAATAACAGTATGTCCTAACCCAGCGGGGTAATTGCGTAACACACTAACAGTGGGAATGGCTTTCATTTTGACAGTTCTACAACATTCATTGCGGTATTTACATTGTGAAGCAGACAAATTTTTGGAACATATGAAGCAATGGATTAGCAATAGGCTTCAAAATGATTCAGATTGTCATGGACAGTGTGTTACACAATTAGGGTGCAGGTCATGGTCTATCTGACGTCCAAAAGCCGAGGTTGCAATACTTTTTAACTTTCTTAAACCTCTGCAAATCTAGCCAAATGTAAATGTTGCGCAAAAAATATTTTAAGATAATTTAACATGCGGTCAAGCGCTGTGTGAAGACAGAAACGTGAATTATAATAATTGGCTCGATAAAATAAAAATAAAACAAAGATGACACTAAATCGCTACCTACATATGTAAAACGTGTACCTTAAAGAAATTCCATCATGAAACTATGTAAAAGTTATATCAAAAGATAAGGCTTATTGTTTTTAGAGCATGTTGACAACACATTTTATAATTTCGTTGTTATTTTTAAAATAAATATACTAAATCTAGCAGTTCAAGCGCTTGCGATGACCGGGCTGCGGCCGGCCAGTGCCCGCCGAAACGCACTACAAGACACACCGCACTACAAGAGGGCCTTAGGCATGAAAATGTACCTTACAAACAGACAAACCTAGTTACTTTCGCATTTATGATATTATTATGGATTATGTACCATGTTTGAGCTAAAATGTTTTAACTTATAATGTTATTTCATGAATTTATGCTTAGTGGATTTTGCTTTGGTTAAGTAGAATTTGTTATTTTGAGTTCAGACTGAGAAAGTGTGGTTTAATGTATGTGGGTTTTACGTAAACGAAACATGGTATTTTGAATCATTTTTTAAGTACATTGACGATGTATAAAAGGATGCTAATGTCCCTTCAAATCCCTATGATGATTGTAAAGCCGTATACAGATAGTGCGAGGCACGTTCCATGAATGGTTTTTTTTACCTCTTCGCCTCGCGTGCCCCTAAGGATGTGTTGATGGGGTGCGTCGCAATCATACGTTGCGAGCCGATTCAACGCGCTGCCTCAGTGTAAGTCGCGCGAACGGTGTGGATGGCGCGTATGCCTGGCGATGTCTGTACACGGGTTAACATTACCGGCATACATACCCGTCTTTCAAATTGAAACACACGCCTTTAAAACAAATGTTATTATGTGAGTAGTACAAAAACCAACAAAAAGAGCCCATTATATAGGACTTCACTATTAGGATTCTAAGACTTTTCACAAGAAAGACTTTTCAGAATGAAAAAAAAACGGAATCTTTATAGGATCTCTCGTGTGTCCGTCCGTATCTGTTTGTACGTCTGTCACTCCCAATTTGCTCCGTTTCTACTAGACCGATGAAATTAAAATTTAGTACACATTATGAATTTCCGGGACCCATACACGGATGAGTATAACGTAAATAAACAGATTTTGAATATGGGGGGCAAATAAGAAATATAAAATAAAATGTTTTTCAAACTGTACCATGTGTCATATCAAATAAAAGGGCTTTTTTTGAGGTTTTTAAAATATATTATTAATCATTTTAAAATAAATAGTTTTAAAGTTATTTAAGAAAATTAATGACCACTCCGCCCTCTCATCACCGAAATTTCAGAGCCTAACATTTTGAAAAAATACAGCAAATAGTTCTTTACATTTGCAGAAAACCCTATAAAAAGTCTATAGTCTAAAATAACGTGGTAAATCTCTCAATATTTTGCGTAAAAATTAAAATTTGCAGTTGGAATGTATTCCCATACATTCCACCTGCAAATGTTAATTTTTACGAGCATGTTTTTCAACTAAATTAAGTTGGCCTATAATTCGGAATTGGAATTTCATAGGTCGAAGATGGACCTATTGTAAAAAAAAATTGCTGTCTAGTTCACCTAAAGTAATTCACAAGTCACACATAGGGCAAATCATGTTCTGAACATGCAAATAAGTTAAGTACATAATGAATTTTCCTGACCGAAGACCCAAGTTAGCTCAGCTAGCTTAAGCAACAGGTTAGGAAAGTAGACTTAGCATGTTTCGAGCTAAGTTTCATGTCTATAGAATAATTAGGTAATAAATTTCTAGTATAAGGCGCCTGTCCCAAAGTCGACGAGGATGTGACAAGCTGCCATCGATTAACTCGCTCCAACAACGTACAAAACATTGTAGGTTCCGTGTAAGTAAAAGAGACACAAAAATTAATATACACACATGACACTCGCTGAGAGACTTACGCTAAGTACCAAGCGTGAGTACGTGGTCACATACGAATCCGCATCCCAGCGAGTAATCGCTCGCTGCCGTGGCACACTCGCTGTTCGTTGCTCGCCAACTCGTTTTTAATTGCTAACTCTACTAGTGGCACAGGTGCCTTATAATCCAAAAGCGGAGCGCTTCAAACCGATTTTTTTTGCTCCAAAGCCAAAAGCTTATGTCACGAAAAATTTGTACAAAGCATTTTCCCAAAGAATGTTGTCTACAAAGGAAACTATTTGGACGATACCACTAATTTACTCCGGTTTTAGTCGGTTTGGTGACTTTCTTAACTTATTTAGTGTAACGCTGGTAAGGAGTAGTATATTTGGGGCAGTTTTTTTTAAGAAAAACTACATTGTGCTGTTTTATATCCGAGTAAAGATGCAATACCTACTAGAACGAGGCGCTCGTGGCTAAATAATAAGGTTAGTATTTAAACGCAAATTAAAAAAAAAACTTTTTGTATCCAAAAATATAACTAAATAAGCATCAATTTATATTCGAGGCGCAACGCAATCTACTATCAAGACCTCCTATTTCTGAATGGCAATAATAAATAAGTCGTAGTCAACGGAGCCCCGCCTAGCGGGGCTCCTACTTCTAGGTGGTTTAAAAAAAATAACCACGAAGGGGACGGCCGCGGCGGGGTCTTCCAGACCCCGCCAACCCCTTCTAACCTAACCTGTCCGAGTCAGGGTGCCCCAAGTCCCGAGCTCGCTCCGCTCGCTCTTGCATCCTAAATTCTCCTAGTACAGTAATATTGCATTTTGTAGCGATCCCGAGTGTGAGTATCATGTATGTACGCTCTGGTTAATTTGCTGTGCAGTCAGTATTTAAATCATGGAAATAAATTGATAGGTGACTATTTATTTGATGTGCAATTAAACATCATCATTATCATTGATTTCCCGGTCGAATCACAGTCTCCTAAGATACAGGCCATCCCTAGTTTAGGAGACAGGATTTAATTGTTTGTTGATATAGACAATTATTTTTCTCCCCCTGTGTCCATTGTTAGTTGACCAAGTCTCGCATGTAACTAGTATACAACCTGTGTCTATTATCTTTGGATCAATAAACTTATTATTATATTTATATAATGTCCCAAATAAAAACAGCCACAAGGGTCTATTGAAGTTTAAGCTACTTACTCTTGCCGAGTCGGTCCGTCGATGAGTGACAATCCATTACATATGGAGACCCCTCCGTGCTTCGGAAAGCACGTTAACCGTTGGTGTCGGCTGTCATTCGTAGGTCTTTAACAGTCGTTACGGGTAACCAGAAGTCCGAAAGTCTGACAACCAGTAGTCTAGACCATTAGTCTGTATCGTGTTACCTAGTATCGGGTTGTGGAGGTCAGATAGGCAGAGTTGCTCCATGTAAAATACTAGTATTCAGTTGCTTTTGATTAAACTGGAAGTCGACCCCAGCATAATATGTATTTGGGAAAATTTTGAACGTCACAATATTATAGAAAAGGTAATACACGTATATTATTAAGTACCGTCAACCGGGGTGAATAGGTATGCAGGGGTTTTCGGAGCAGCTCGCCATCCGGTAAGGACCAGGCCCGGGTCGACGGTGCGTCGTGTTCCACGCGCACCTCAAACAGATGTCAGCACCTTTGACGGGGTCCGATAGGGTCGATGCCTGCCGGGGTCGCGGATTGTTCGAAAGAGTTACCGTGGCCCTGGTGCACAGGCAACTGTAGGAACACGGGTGGGTTTTAGTCAGTAAGAGTCTGACACGCCCTTCCACTCCGCCCAGAGCGGGAGAGGTCATTTGATGATTTCCCAAACAAAAAAAAAGAAATGGTTGTTAACATTGAAATAATGTAGTTTGTTGGCAAAAAGGAATCTAATGTGTTTACTGTATTATAACTAACGATTAAGTGCCCTTGTTGGCAACAAACTACATTATTTCAATGCTAAAATCCCTTTTAAAATTTCGTTCCGATTCACCTCTGAATCCCTGTTCACCCCGTTTGACCGATTCTAGCGTCTGCCTGCGACTTCGTGCACGTGGAAGTCGTAAGTTAAACAATTTAAGAGCCACATTTTAAACACCTTCGGCCCCTGACCCACCGTTTCGCGTTCCATCGCCCGCCCGTGCTATTACTTCGTTTTCGCTTGTCGTTCTTTCTAACTTTTTTCATTTTGTTCGGGTCCTAAGGGTTGTAGCGTGATGTTAAATAGCCTTTAATATGAATTGAGCTATCAAATGCAAAAATATTTTATCAAATCCGACTGGATTTTCTAACAAACTCTTCAGCTTTATTATATTATATATACCTAGTACTGTATAGATATGTCAAATGCATTATACGAACAAGTTATACCACAGACGGTGTATCAAATGTCGAAAGCAGACTTAAGCAACGTAAACGGACGAAGAATAGACCTAAGATGGCGTCTACAGCAATTTAGGAAGTAGAGGATAAGAACGTATCAGTTACAACTACCTACCAAACATATATGTAAACATTAAGGTCAATCGCAAGATTATGAAAAATTCTCAGGTGTTACAAATTTCCAAAGTTTGACGATTGATATGAAATTGATGATTATTATTTTATCGCGAATCGCATTTTGATCAGCGTACGACGCAAAACAGAACTGCAATTTGCCATTTTTTTATTTTTATTTGTTTTTATTTACATATTTTCAGCAAGTCGTTCTTTTTTTGTATTTGTGTGTCTTTCTCTGCGTCATGTTTACCGCAAATAAACGTATTTTCTTTCTTTTATTTTTGCTTTTAAAAAAACCAAAGAAAATTTGAATTTGGCGGGCTACAACTGACGATTTACCTTAACAAAAATGTCTTTATAAAACCCCCCCAAAAGTTTTGTTTTAAACACATTGTTACCTTCAAAGTTACGCTATTTGGTGACCACTAATGTGTTGTGTGATGTCTTTTAGGGTCTGAACAACTATTTAAGGACTCTTAAACAGACAATATAAGTCTTCACGTAGTTAAAGGATCGTAGTAAAGGTGTATAATGTAACTTTTAGTGTTCCTAGTTAGTAATTTCTGGCTCATTTACTAAATCTATGTAACTGCACCGAATTAAAGGCTAACGAAAGGTATTTACAAGGCAAGTGTGAGTGGAAACGCCGGGAGAGGTCGCCCTAGGACGACATATAATGACCTTATTGGTGATGTTCTTCAGAAAGGTCAGGTGCGTAGTACTCGCAACCGGCGAGCGTGTATGACCAGATGTATGAACGTGAACGTGGCAAGAGGAGTATGTAACGATCGTAGCAGGTGGCGTTCTGTAGTTTCTACCTATCCTCATAGGAAGAAGGCGTGAGTTTATGTATGTGTATGTATGTATTTAACTGCCTTGTGTGTGGACGACCTACAGAAGATCGCAGGAAAGACCTGGATGAGACTCACACATATATGGGAAGCATGTCACAAAAGGAAGGAGGCGTATACTCAGCAGTGGAAGGAACAAGGCTGCCAATGATGATTATCATAATGATGATTGGGTGCCTTATTCGACTACTGCTGAGCGTAGGGTCCTGAGTTTTGAATGCTTGGTCGGGTACTGTTATTAGATTTTTCTACTAATTAGGGATATTGAATTTGTGTCCGGTTTTAAAGAAGGCTCGGTTATAGCATAATTAGTCTATTATGTCCCCACTGTTGGGACACAGGCCTCCTCTCTGTGAGAGGGAGTGAGGGGCTGCAATGTAATCTACCACGCTGGCTCAGTGCGGGTTGGTAGATGTCACATGCCTTCGAATTTTTGAGAGCAGTGGTGATAAAATTATTTACACAAAGTAAAGCGCCTGCCTGGGTTCGAAACCCACAACCTGCATCTCGTAAGTCGGGGCCATTACCCTCCCATCGGTTATACTTGGGACTTAAATATAACCAGCGAAATGTGGGTGTAAGCACCTGTAGCGGCATCTACAATGCCACATGGGAGCTACGCGTCACACTGACGTCACGCAAAATCCTGCATCGCGCAAGCAGAGTTTACCGCGCAACTAGCAAGTATACAACGTCCCGACATCAATCGTCGAGCAGTTGCCCACTAGACAAGACACCCGTCTAGTCGGAGGATCCTCCCTTTTCTATGGAGGTATGAGTGAACTTTACACCCTGTTCCTCATACATCTATACCCCTCCTACACTGCTGAGAAATACATTCGTAATGTACCTATGTTATTATTTTATTTATTAATATTTACCAACATAATATTAATTGCTTTATATACTACCTGCTTATGACAAGAAATTAAATCAAATGTTTATTTCTGTAAGTAGATCTTTTAACACACTTTTAAAGGTCAATAGTCAGATAGGAAACGCCGACCTCATCTAGTTTTTAAAACATGATTGACGTGTAAAAGTGTTTGTACAAACCTACTTACAGAAATAAAATCATTTATCAATATTTTGTTGGTCCATATTTTAAAACAAGATGGCGCCGGCATTTCCTAGCTGACTGATCCCTGAGAAGAAAAGCCAAAACAAACTCATGGTCATGGTCTCTTTTAAAGACCAAACATTATACAGGGTGGCATGGACATCGACGCTCAAAACTGTTACCATGAATTCAGCACACGATTCTAGACCCCCTACCGCAGAAATTTTACGTGGGTAACCAAAAAAAAAAAAATCCGCTGTCTCATACAAAACTACAATACCTACACGATCAATACGTACGGACGCGTAATAAAAAAAAAAAAAACGAATAAAAATTTCAACGCAGGTGCTGACATCTCTTTGAGGCGCGTCGTGTTCCACGCGCGCCTCAAAGAGATGTCAGCACAATTGACGGGGTCCGATAGGGCCGATGCCTGCCGGGGTCGCGGATTGTTCGAAAGAGTTACCGTGGCCCTGACGCACAGGCAACTGAAGGAACACGGGTGGGTTTTGATTTCCCACCCAAAAAAAAAAGAAAAAAAAGGGGTGTTCAGTATCATGTTAGTACTGAATCCATGGTAACAGGTTGGGCGTCCCTGCTACCATATAATAAGACATTTGACATCAAATTAAATTAAGTCGGCTTTCTAAAACCTGATTAATTCTAGTAAATTCTAGCCTTTCATGTCTGGATCAAGGAGACACATAGTATTTCGTATTAATTATTAACAGACAAACACTTGCCTAATAACCTGGTGCAATCAATAACACATTAATAATAATCATGCATTAAAATAATTAGATTAGTTGTCATGCCTAGTCATAAGTAAATAGGTTAGCACGTGGTCTATTTCATTATCCTTAAGAGCCAGGTCATAAAAACGCGCGCGGGAATAATAAAATTGTGAAACTATAAAATTGTCGCGCGGAGAGTGTAAGTGCTCATATACACGAGCGACACGCGTCAACGGCAGAGGCAACTACAGCCTTCGACGAGTGCCGACAACGCATGTCGCCGGCAGCCGTAACGCGTCGGCGGCAGGCGTCGACGCGTCTTTATAGTCAGTCTTCCAAGATGCATCCATGTGGATACGAAATACACGTAACATAATATCACATGTATGATATGTATGAACGCAAACGAAGCAAAAGAAGTATGTATGGATCGTAGCAGGTGGCATTCTGTAGTTTCTGCCCAACCCCATGGGAGGAAGGCGTGAGTTTATATATGTAACATCACGTCACGCCAGAATCCTCGAAGGATTAGAGAGAAGTGCACCTGAAAGAAAAAGATGTAAAAGCAAATGTTTAGTGGTAATAACCTTTCTCCATAAAACCATGGCTCCATTTTCCGTAAGTAGCATTTTGGCCACACCTTATTGACACAATACACTTTACTATAAACCCTGAAATCGTATTGTATGTGTGCCAAAGTTTATCTGTATCGAAATCGTAAAATATACGAGGTGTAAAGATTTCAGATTTATTTATTCTTTGTTTACGGAACTGGTTTGTTTTTATAACCTCACACAGGTTGTTGACTCAAATGAATACCTGGAAGTCTTCCAGGCTTGATCAATGATGTATTACTTACCATATAAAGTTTATGATATAATAATGATCTGCTAATATTTTATAATAATAATTATATTATATTAAAATAAATTATATAATATAATTATGTTATAATATTTTATAATAATAATCATTATATTATATTTATAATATGTCATTGGGTTTGATTAAATAGATTACTTTAAGACAAACGTGCACCATCTTCATCTTTCATCATTACTGACAAATGCATGCACTGACTGGACAAGTCCACTCAATCTGTGTGGTCCTTTCCTAAAAAGGCCATTTCAGATCTACATGGTCTTCACATGATCTGCCCAAGATTATGTCTCGACTTTAAAAGAGACTGCGACCTCTGAGTTTGTTTCGGCCTTTCTTTTCAGAGTAGTCAGGTAGGAAACGCCGACCTAATCTAGTTTTAAAAATATGATTAACGTGTAAAAGTGTTTGTACAAACCTACTTAGGTTAGGCCCACTTGCGCGTTCATGGGTTGTTCTTAATAACTCGGGGTTAACAGCTAACTCAGGGTTAATCAAATAATTCATCTTGCATCACCAAGAGTTAGAGGTAAACCTAAAGTTAAAGTATTAAATATTAAACCCACCGATGTGGGAGGATTAAGTCGCTAAAGTGTTAGTAATTTTAAAATAAATTGACGTTACGAGGCACCACTGGTAACTTATTTTGCATTTTTTATTGTTCGACATTGCAACGAGTAAAAATTTGGTACTATAATATCAGACAGCAATATATGCATGAACTCATTTAAAAATAAATACAATTTATAAAATATTTAAAACATATATTTCCTTATCTGACGTTTTCGTCAATCAATAAACTAAATCTCCAAGGAAACCACATACAATACGATTAAAATGAAATTACATGGTATAAAATTCAAAGACAAAAACGTATTACGCGTATCGTAATGTACTGTAAAAGAGATGGGTATACAATTTCCGTTCATTGTTCGTTCAATTATTTTTGGTCGGATTACAATTATAGCAAATATTGCAATTAGCAGAAATTGCGATTCTATTTTATTTTATTCGTCGATTGAACTGCAATGTTCCCAACTCAAAAAACGGTTGCTTTACTAAGTAACCGTTTTTTGAGTAGTATTGTACTTTTTTTTTTAGCTATTGCTAAAAATAAATTACAATATTTCTGCAGAAAGCGTTTCAAAGCCGTAATGTTTTCTTCATCCTTAATGAATGAAGAATGATTATTAGTTTTTTTTCTTACTAAAAATAAACTTTGAATGTAATTATCAAAATTGATTCGAAGGCCCATTGTACCACTAATCACTAAATACGTTTATCGCTAAACGTATTTAAAACATCGTTCTGTTTCTCTCAATCGTTTAAAGACGACGGAGATTAAATGAAAATCATATTATCATACGCGCACTTTACCAAACAAAAATGGTTTAAAATCCATTTAAAAAACTCTTCCTTGAACTTACAGTTTCATCCACCATTCTTCAATCAATACTAACTCGCTTTTCAAACTCCAAACGCACATTTTTCAACGCCCCGACATAAACATAACTCCGCCACTTTTCCGAACTTCCTTTCATGATGGATAGCCGTGTCGTGTCGTCACGTCCGACTTCCTTGCAGAGCTGCTGGAGTACTTTGTTATTAAGCTGTTAATTATTTTAAATTAATCCGGCCCCTCCCTGAACTGGAAACGTTATGAAAAAGGACTGTTTTTATTCCCCCTCGCACTCCTTTATAATTAGAAGGTGTGTTGATTATAAGTATGTAGATATTATGTGGTATTCAGTATTCTGTTATATTAGTTAAAAACACGCAAGAATCTAGTAATGCTTTTGCGAAAAAAACAACAGCTGCTTCATACATTTACATAACATAATACATAAAAATTCATATACAAATATATATCAAATAATCATATAATAGTAGTATGTAAGTAGTAATAATATAAATCTTATAATAATAATAATATATATGTATATCAAAACATCATATTCAAATAATATACAGCCGGTCTATTCTGTAAAAATGTCACCGTGAGATCTAAAGTGAAGTGAGTCGCCAATCCATCTGATGCTAGGGATTGACAATAATGACAGCTCACTTTAAGCTCACTTCACCCAAGTTATCACGGTGAGATTTTTACAGAATAGATATGCAGGTCTCCTTTCTGTGAGAGGGAGAGGACCGTAATCCACCGCCCGGGTCCAGTGCGAGTTGGTAGATGTCACGTGTCTTCGAATTTTTGGTTCTAGACAAGCCGGTTTCTTCACGATGTATTCTTTCACCGTTTTGAGAGCAGTACTGGTAAAATAATTTACAAAAAATAAAGCTCCTGTCTGGGTTCAAAACTACGACGCGGCCGCTCCATACACGAATGTGCGCGTAACTCAGCAAAATGTAGGGAACCGCAGATCTCTTTTTCACATTTTCAGAGTTGGTCCCATAGTAAAGTTTTTTATAATGATGAGTACAATGACCCCTTAAGAGGTTTTCCGTCATTTAAGTTACACCTTGTATAAAATATTAAAATTGGCTAGAGTTAGGTACCTAATTACACGGTTGTAAAGTAAAGAACGGGCATTGATCGCCTATTCTAGCAAAAAATATCGATTTGGGATCATACATTAGACCAGCACCCTAATTACGTAACACACTATCTATCACCATCTGAATAATTTTGAAGCCTGATGCTAATCCATTGCTTCATATGTTCGAAAAATTTGTCAGCTCAGCAACGTAAATAATGCAATGAATGTTGTTGAACTGTCAGAATGAAACCCATTCCGACTGTTAGCGTGTTACGTAACTACCCCGCAGGTTTTTTCACAACGTATTACGGACTACCTATGTCCCACTATAAGAAAATGACTTTTGTCGATAAAAAAACAAATACGCTTTTTCCAGTCTACAAATTGCTCTAAACATCACTTCGAAATTCAAACGGTCTCGTTATGAATCCGCCATATTTTATTTCAAAACAAATGAGTAATGATCTTTACGCTCGCTCCAGTCTACAAAAGTTATTTGTTATGCAAGGCTGCAAAGTTGATTTTTGGCGCGAGTAATTGTATTGAAACCTGAGCGTAGCGAGGGATTTAAAGGTACGAGACGCAGAATAACTTTGCTGCTGAGCGAAACACACAACTTTTCTCCTCACTACAGCGAGGAAAATGCATCGTGCAAGAAAAACAGTTAAAATAATTTAAATAAAAGTAAAATTACTACAATTGGTAATATTTTATGATTTCTTACGATTTTATCAAAGAACAAACCGAAATGATGGAAATTGATTTGAATATAATAGTAATAATAATTTATTTATTTAACAGACAACAAATAGGTCCACACTGACAAAAACACAAACAAAAATACTTAAAAGACGTTAGTAATAATAAAGAAGAAAATTATAAAAATATTGTTTTTTCCTGCAGTCGTCGTGCTGGCCAGTGCGATTATTCTAAAAATGAGGTTGGCGCACTGACATTAAATAGGTAAGTATTAATGCATTTTCAGTGGACTGGCGGTACCGAAAATTTATGAATAGAAAAGTTCGAATTAAAAAAATCTTTCCACCCTAGAAGATAAAATGCACTTTTGCACTCAGATTTCGAATCATAAACAGAATCTTTCCGAAGGTGTGAGGTGAAAAATAATATGTTCTTCTATACTCTAAACATCGCTTCAAAATTCGAACGGTGTCTCATTGTGAATCCGCCATATTTTATTTCAAAACAAATGAGTAATGATCTTTACGCTCGCTCCAGTCTACAAAAGTTATTTGTTATGCAAGGCTGCAAAGTTGATTTTTGGCGCGAGTACTTGTATTGTAACCTGAGCGTAGCGAGGGATTCAAAGGTACGAGACGCAGAATAACTTTGCTGCCGAGCAAAACACACAACTTTTCACCTCACTACAGCGAGGAAAATGCAACGTGCAAGAAAAACGGCTCAAATAATTTGATTAAAAGTAAAATTACTACAATTGGTAATATTTTATGATTTCTTGCGATTTTATCAAAGAACAAACCAAAATGATGGTAAGTGAATTGAATATAATAATAATAATTATTATTTATTTATTTAACAGACAACAAATAAGTCCACACTGACAAAAACACAAACAAAAATACTTAAAAGACGTTCGTAACAATAGAGAAGAAAATTATAAAAATATTGTTTTTTGCTGCAGTCGTCGTGCTGGCCAGTGCGATTATTCTAAAAATGAGGTTGGCGTACTGACATTAAATAAGTATTCATGCATTTTCATTAGACTGGCGGTACCGAAAATTATTGAATAGAAAAGTTCGAATTTAAAAAACTTTCCACCTTAGAAGATAAAATGCACTTTGCACTCAGATTTCGAATCATAAACAAAATCTTTCCGAGGTTGTGAGGTGAAATAGTAGATTGTTATACAAGGGTCGAAAGGAATCAATTCCCATACGAGGTATTTAGACGCCCGAGCGCAGCGAGGGCGGCTATAGTCCGAGTAGGAATTGATGACTTTCACCCGTGTTAAACACTCTACTTTTCATTTCGAATACAAGGAAAGTAAAAATAGTAGTTTTTCTAAAATATTAATTAATAATAATAATTTGAGACTCATTTTTAATCAAATACTAGTCTATAAAACTGATATTTTGAATTTCGGTACAGCTTACAGAGTTTTTTTTCTTGTGGCTTCGCACGGTTTGTTCATTCAGCCAATGTCACGTTTAGTTTAATTATTACGAAGAAAACAAAGCTAAGGAAGTTTACAAAGTTATTATCCCGCCAAATGATAGTCCTTTTTAAATTTTAAATAAGGAACACAGCCTCACCGCCGCGGGCCGTCCCGCTTAAGGTGGATCCTCAGTTGTAGCCCGCCAAATGCAAATATTGTTTGGTTTTTTGCAAATTGCAGCTCTGTGTCAATTGTGTTTCTGGTGAGTCACTGCAAATTGCAAAAAACGTAAGTAAATTTGAATTTTAGCGCCTCCCCCTTAATGGGTATTTTTTTAATTCACACTGGCCAGATGAAGTCACTATTATGTAAAAAAAATCGTAGCCTAACCAAATTTATTTCTATTTTTTAAATGCATTCCCGCCCTAGAGAGGGAAGTAATTACTATGAGTCATTCCCGCCCTAAGACGGGGAACAGCGTCTTCCACCCGCTACTCAGATCAAACAAACAGTACTTTCCGTGTATGAGAAATGAAAAATAATATGTTCTTCTATACTCTAAACATCGCTTCAAAATTCGAACGGTGTCTCGTTGTGAATTGGAGATGATTTTCTTTAAAAACAAATGAATTCGCTTTCCTATGGGGGCTATCGTTTTTATGCTCACCAGTTGGCGCCACTGTCAAGTAAGGTCCTGTTGCAGTACTTTTATTAAACCTTTGGATATGTTTAACTACCCTTATATTCATAGTATGTTTATTTCTCACATTTAAAATTTTCAAATAAATATGTAGATTATAATGTTCCTAAAATTGGCAAGCATGAAGCAGACAAATCTTATTCTTCCTTCAAGTGCTACCAAATTAGATCCTAACTTTTTACTTAAAATCTTAAGCTATAATTATTCAAGAATAGCACAACAATTACAGCTATTATGCAATTATACTACCGGATAATTAGGTACCTATCTCAAATCTCTCGCTGGTGGTGGCGTGTGTTGGATCATTAATTTCCATTCAAAATGGTTGAGCTAAAAGGTGCTGATCCATACGTCATGTTCGTGAACGGGCGCCGTCAGTAGGGACTGGTCATCTCTTAGCTGCCATGGTTTATTTTAATTTAATTTAATATTTGAATTGTTTTTGTCTCTTTATTACGGACGCTTGTAACGTTTTGCATCGTTCTCACATGCATAAATTTCAAAATGAATGATGTAACCAATATTTTGTAACCATAGTTTGATTAAAAGAGTGTCCATGGAGTTTCTTGCCCGTTCTTCTGCATAGTTACCTACTACGCTTTGGAATGGGCAACTAGCTTCATCTTTCTGACCAACCGACCCCTTGACAATTCAAAAGTGCCTGTAATTGGTTTATTTGAAATAAATGCTTTGAGTTTGAATTTGAGTTTATGAATCATTCGTTAAAATCTGTGATAAAAAATCCCGCAAACAGTGAACGTTCAGTAGGTACATATTTTGACATCTAGAGACCTTACTCTACACTAGCGCCTCTAGCGGTGAACTCAAGCGCGATAGCCCTCATTGTGTGCGCTCACTTGAGTTGTTTTTTTTTTTTTTTTTGGTTGGGAAATCATCAAATGACGTCTCCCGCTCTGGGCGGAGCGGAAGGGCGTGTCAGCCTCTTACTGACTAAAACCCACCCGTGTTCCTTCAGTTGCCTGTGCGCCAGGGCCACGGTAACTCTTTCGAACAATCCTCACTTGAGTGAGGTTCAAAGTGAACTTTACAGAATAGCATTTCCTTACGAAGTTTTCGTCACCCGTGAATGAGTGCTAAATTGAGGGATTACAAGTACGAATGCCATCAGGAAATCGAGCAATTTCCGACGTAGACTCATATTTGACATTGATGAGTTTATTTCAGCCCTGTTTATTGTGATTTGGGTATTCAAAAAGTAACTACATACCTACTGATTTTGTTTTTTAAACTAATAGCAAAAGTGTGTTTTTCTAATGGAACGGTCCCAAAACAAAAGTGATTAGGTACAATCAGTGCTCTGTATGACCCGACCCCTCTTCTTCTTTATAAGAAGGGTCAGGTAATGCGGAACACTGACCGTACAAACATTTGGAGGAAATTAACCTTACTTGACATAAAAAAATGGGTAAACCATGAAATAATTTTCTTATCCTAGAAAAAAAAACTACACCCGGACAAAACCTTGGCAAGTAAGTTTTTAATTTAAAAATATGAAATATGATGGCCTTGCCTTTTCCATAACTAATAGACAAACGAAATAATAACTTTATAACCTTAAATCCTACAACTTACAATAAAAAACCGGTCAAGTGTGAGTCGAACTCGCGCTCGAAGGGTTCCGTACCATTATCGATAACAGCGGCAAAAAAATCATGTCTGTTGTATGGGAGCCCCCTTAAATATTTATTTTATTCTGTTTTTTAGTATTTTTGTTATAGTGGCAACAGGAATACATCATCTGTGAAAATTGCAACTGTCTAACTATCATGGTTCATGAGATACAGCCTGGTGACAGACGGACAGACAGACAGCGGAGTCTTAGTAACAGGGTCCCGTTTTATCCTTTGGGTACGGTACCCTAAAAATCAATAAGGTGGCGAACGTTCCATACAACTCGATTCCTACCGGCTTCCTTTTGAAAAATGGCACAGTCAGTATTCTATAGACAAATATTATAATCTCATTAAAGATATGTATTCCTACTTACCTCTTACAAAAATTGACTCTTTGCTACTGCTAGGTACCTACTACCGCAAAAAAAATAGAGAGAAAGCCCTACCATAAATCGAACGTCATATTTCGATGTTCCATTTCGTCACGTCGAACGTTCCATTCCGCTCGTGTTAGCAAACTCCGTTCTATAAGATGTTTCGGTACCAGCACTCCGGAAGCTAGCGAATTTACGGACTTCAAGATTAAATCAACAGTCTTTTAGCAAGAATGGGCTTTAATTCCAGTGTTTTTGGCTCGTTAAGAGTTTGTCTTAGAGTAAAATGTGTAAAGACTCGGTAACAATTCATTTCTGCGCAAATAAAACTTAACTAGAAACACTTGGAACAGTCGACTTCATAATTGTTTTGCCGCTTTTGACAACAATTTCCAGAAAATTTAAACTCCACTAAAGTTGAAACTGTCTAATTGTCACAAAGACAAAATATACCTTGTCGTTCTATGACGTGCAAGTGACTTTAAACCTAATAGTCTAGTAAATATAACAAAGGTTACATTAAAACTTTCAAAGGATAGAACTAGTACAGAAATGTCAAGACAAATGCAACCTTAAATACGTAGGTAACGCATAAACTAATTTGACAGCTAAAAACTGCGGCCATCTTTTTCTTGCTCTGTATTTCAGAAATAGATAGCTGTACATCAAATCAAATCAAATCATTTATTTTTT
This sequence comes from Dryobotodes eremita, assembly GCA_917490735.1. Lineage (NCBI taxonomy): Eukaryota > Metazoa > Arthropoda > Insecta > Lepidoptera > Noctuidae > Dryobotodes > Dryobotodes eremita. The sequence goes on from OU823267.1 coordinate 11,639,572, forward strand.
TGCCAACATGGGTAGGGGTATAGATGTTATACATGTTTTGATAATGTTCTCCATGCTCTGCCGTCACTTGGGCATGCAAAATTTTACACATAAATTAACAATATACTATCAAAATACCATGCTGAATAACAATAAATATTACAAAATTATTCAATTGGAAAATCATTTTAACCATTTTATTTTTCAATGTCAAGAATTTTTTTTATTTTTCAATTTTTTTTTTTTTTTCTAGTAGTCAATAATTAAATAAATGTCATGCAAATAAAAATAGTGAATAAATAAATAAAAGTCCTAGATAAATAATAATTGTGAGTTATACATGTCATTTCTATTACTGAATATATGATTAATAAATTATTGACGATAAGGATTCCCTTTTAGATACTCCTTCACACTGTAATACACTTTATCAGTTAGAAATGCCTTTAGCTTCCGCTTAAACATGTGCAAGTTGTCAATGTCTGTAATATAACATGGCAATTTATTATAAATCTTGGATGTCATGCAATATACACTGGTATCCATTAAATAAGATCTGCAGGGCACTGTCTGAACTTTATTTCTATATCTAGCACTTCGGAATTTTTCATACATATGCATATTACTTTTAACAAAGACTGCCATCTCATAAATGAAGAGGCTAGGTAAGGTAAGAATCTTAAGTGTTTTGAAATATGGTTCACAGCTATCAGTGGTCTTAAGTCTACACATTGCCCGTACGCACTTTTTTTGGGATTTAAAAAGAGACTCCCATTCCGTCGAGTTCCCCCAGAAAATTACACCATATCACAGCGTGGATATATGCATGATAGGCTGTCATGAACTCATGACAGTGGATAAATTTACAATTTTTGTGAGCATGTATAGCATATAGGAATAACTATTTAATTTTAAGCAGACAGATTCCACATGTGATTTCCAATTTAAATTACAGTCTACATTCAAACCCAAGAATTTCGTTACATTTACTTCTTTAATTTTTTTTCCAGCGTAATTTATGTTCAAGTCTGTTGGTGGATTAGTCCTGTTTCTGAAGATCATGAAATTAGTTTTCTGTAAATTAATTAGAAGATTGTTTGTTCTTAACCAACCATACCAACCATAGTAAGTACCTACACCGACTAACCGAAACCGAGATCTTTAAACGTTACTCGTGCTTGACTAAAGCTCACTTGCACCGCCAACCACTAGACACATAATAGTGCATAAACGAGTTTAAAACATAGTTCTGTTTCTGTCAAATGTTTTGAAGATGACAGAGACAGAATGATGTTTAAAACTCGTTTAGCGCTAAACGTTTTTAGTGATTGGCTATGCAAGTGGGCCTCAGACATTTTTTTTTTTTTCCTTTTTGGCAGCTGAGCCGATGTCGACTATGGGGCCTTAGACCTGTTCCTGTCTTTATCATGCACTTTTAATTTGACAGTTGTGCGACAGTGACACTAAAAACGCTTAGCCAAAGTACGTGCTAAGTAACGTTTATAGATCACGACTTGAGTGTAGTTGGTGTTCAACAAAGTTATTGTCATCGATTTATCACTTCAGTTCTAAAACTATAAATAAATCATACAATCCAAACTCTTGAACATGATCATACATTATGTCCACGACTTTTATAATTAATTTATCCCTTTTCCTAAAATAAAAGAGGAACACTTTAATCTCTAAGAACAGAAGAATTTGATTTTGACGTCTTAAACTAGAATATTAAAAATACTTACATAAGATGCAAAAAATTAACATAGACTTAAATAAATACATGAAGCTAAATAAATAAACTTACATAATATAAATTTATAAATTCTCACAGTTAAGAGGAAAGGCCTCTTTTACTCGGTATTTGAAATGAGAAATAGATTTTTAATTGTTTCATTTAATTCCTTCTTCGTTTCTTGTGTGACTGTGCATTAGCGATTTGAGTTTGTAACAAGTTGCTTTTGAGTAGCATCGTGGACGATGGACCTAACTTGGGAACAAAAAGAGTCTGTCAAAAGTTTCGCGACCCTCTGTTTGCGGTCCAACCGACCCCACCTTGTAATAAATGTATCCAATCCTGCTGTACTCTGAAACGGTGTGCGTGACTTTGTTAACCCAAGGATTGGGGATCAAAACAAGTGAAAAGCGTTTTAGTGATACATTTGGGGTAAATATCTATAGACTCAGGATGGCCTATATCAGTATTTTCCATCTTCACGTGGGTCAGATGCTCAAAAAAAGTCTCAAATAATTAATCTTCCAATGATTTATTCCTTAATTAACAAAATAATATTCAATCACACTTTAACTAATCACTGACTATTATATTATAACAAATGAAACAAAAAAAGGTACAAGATGGCGTCGGTATTTAGCGATCCGTCGAGCGCGTGGTGCGTTGGCGGCTCTCGATTCCAAAGTGACCAAGATGGCCGCCTCGCTCCCACCAGTGACGTTCCGCTAGAATGACAGCTGACATCTGTCACGCTGCTATTCTGTTCCGACGTTGACAGCAAACGCCAAATGTCATGTGTCGCGCCGTCATATCTAATGGTGAAGTTTGTTTGACAATATTGTATCATAGTTGTATGAGTTTTGAAATTGAAAAGTCTCATTTTGAGTTTGTTGCTTCGGATTTTAATCTCGAATTTTGAATAAAGTTTGTCCTTTATCGGTAACAGCGGGGTATTTGCGTAACACACTAACAGTAGGGATGGCTTTCATTTTGACAGTTCAACAACATTCATTGCGTTATTTACGTTGTTGAGCAGACAAATTTTTCGAACATAAATGAAGCAATGGAATAGCAATAGGCTTCAAAATGATTCAGATTGTAATTGAGAGTGTGTTACGCAATTAGGATTTGTACTTTGAGTTCAGAAAAAATATTTTTTGTTTTATCGTGTTCAAATTCAAATTAATTTATTTCTCAGAAAGTAGGTTTACAATGCATGAATTTAAAGCTATAGTGATGGTTACAAATGAATTACTTTATTTTAAATTTTGGTACGCCACAGCCACTAAAATGAATTAAATTCATCGGTTTTTTGTTATTAAAATAGTTATGTTACGTTAATAGTGCTGATAGACAAGCTATAATTATGCCTAGTTATTAAATACACACAAAAATCTATTTCGTTTTTATGTATAAGCCATTTCAAGATCATCCATTAATTACCGGGCACCATATATGCACGAACTAGAAAATAAAGAAGGACTCTGCGCCACGGGTATTGAAAGTGAAGCACTATAAGTATGCCGCCGGACCGATTGTACAAACATGCCTCACGCACACATTTACATCATAAGGTGCCTTTACGCGGCACTACGGCGTCATTGTAGGTACTGTTTACGTCAAGTAATAACATTAAATAATGCCTTCTTGTGTTAGGAAATGGTGTAAAAATAATTCTACATCCCAGAAAAAGTGTCAAGGAATAACATATCACAAGTAAGACACTTATTTACACACACACACACACACACACACACACACGCACGCGCGCACACACACACACACACACACACACACACACACACACACACGCACACACGCACGCACGCACGCACGCACACACACACACACACACACACACACACACACACATAGATCGATACGGTGCTTCACTTTCGATATGCGTGGCGCGGAGTCCTTCTTTTTTTTTCTAGTCCGTGCTGTCCCTCTTCTTATCCAGAGAAGGCATGGGCATTGATCACCACGCTTGCCCACGCGGATTGGCGATTTCAGATTTATATTAATTATTATAAGTTCAGGTGAAAACGATGGTACCTTCACATTTTTTCACATGTTAATGTGAGTGGAAAGAATGAATCAAAGGAGACAAAAGGTATTTATAACGCGAATACGAGTGAAAACGCCGAATGAGAAGACATACCCTGACCTTATTGTTAACGTCTTTCGAAAAGGTCAGGTCAGGTATGCTTGAGAACACACGCATGTTTGAAAAGATGCAAGGCTGTAAGGGTCATGAAAGGATTTAATTCAAAGCTCACAGTTTCCACATAATTCCTCACGGAAAATGACACATTACATGCAGTCTGGATTGTCCGGAGTCCGTGCCTGTATGGATGTGTACTCGTTTATGTGTACTCGTAAAACTAGCAAACAAGAATAATACATAGAAGTTATGCAACAGTATAGTAGTAGAAGAGACATAAAAGAGAAACGTAGTTCATGTATTACCGGAGTAGGTACAGCGGCTCTACACTCACTATAAATACTGGATCGGGCTGTTGTCAAAACTAGTTTTTATAGGCGAGAGACGGAACTAACAGATGCAGTGTATTATGAACTTAGTAATGGTCTAAGGTTGATTGTAAGTTTTAAGCATTCTTTCGCTAATCTTCTGGGCCAGACTTTCTTTTCTGGGCGAACGAAGATTCACGACGCGCCTTATCAGTTGGGTACCACTGTACCTCATTAGGTACGTGTAATATTCTATCCTGCACCGGTTTGCACGATAGAATATTACGGCTTATATAAAATGACACCCCAAAAACAAAATTAAGCTTATAAAAGGCAACTGAAAGAAAAATACTTTATTGCTAAATAAAATATAGGTCACACACACTCATAATTGTTTCGAGCGGTTTTTGTTTCTCTACAGGAAAAAGATTTATTTATTTATTTACATACATGCGCTACCATTATAGTGTCCACAATTCGGTAGTGTAAAGAAAAAGAAAAAAAGAAAAAAAATATTTGGGACACGCACAGGAAATACAAACAGTAAAAATAAAAAGGAGCATTTAAAACTAACAAAATTAACATTAAAAACAACAGTAAACAAGTAAAAAATAAAAGACCTGTGCTTGGCCAAACAGGCTCCTATCTCAGCATAACAAAGCCATATTTAAAAAAAATATACCGCAGCGCTGGTATTCTGATAGGGCCCGATGTGTAGTTAATTAACAATTCATGAAATAATTTACAACATATTAATATACATGCCATACAAGATTTACAAACATAACACATGTAACGGACTGTACGTCTGAACTTCGAAGTTTAAAATATCGATGTATTTAATTGAGAATGTTGTTACTCGCGATGTACGGAACTTCGAAAGAATTTCTATTCAAACTTCGAAGTTCAGTATGACATTCTTTCGAAGTTGCGTACATCGCGATTATGAATATTCTCAATTAAATACATCGATATTTTAAACTTCGAAGTTCAGACGTACAGTCCGTGTAACGTTATCGTTGCGAACTCGCTCAGTGAACATGAGAAAAGATCTGTAGCGGTATCTACATCGCTACATGCGAGCTACACGTCACAATGACGTCACGCAAGATCCTGCATCGCGCAAGCAGAGTTTACCGCGCAACTAGCATATATACAACGTTCCGATATCACAACGTCGGGCAGTTGCCCACCAGACATGACACCCGTCTGGTCGGAGGATCCTCCCTTTTCTATGGAGGTATGAGTGAACTTTACACCCTGTTCCTCATACCTCTATAGATCTATACTGTTGAGTGTGTGCATGGCATAGATTATGCCATGGTAGGAATATTTGCCAGTCACAAAAGTGATAGCGGGGCTTATTGCGCAGGATGCACCGGGCCTACATTCTATCGCTACTGTAATACAACTATGACAGACTATTGCTACTTTAAAAAAAAAATTGAAGTAGCAAGTTCCTTAATTTTTTCATGGTGTTGGTTTTTTCTTTTTAAATGTTATTAAAATTTTTGTTCAGTTTTAATTGTAATTACAGCGGAAATACAAGAGAACTTGATAATTAGTTTTTATGGAATATATGTGAGCCTTGATAAGGTGATAACCATGATAAGTCAAAAGTTGTATGGTATATATGTGGGCCTTGACAAAGTGATAATGATGATAAGTCAAAAAAATTATAGTATATATGTATGCCTTGAAAAGGTGATGACAATGATAAGTCAAAAATTTGATGGTATATATGTGTGCCTTGACAAAGTGATAATGATGATAAGTCAAAAATGTTATGGTATATATGTGTGCCTTGACAAAGTGATAACGATGATGTCAAAAATGTTATGGTATATATGTGTGCCTTGACAAAGTGATAACGATGATGTCAAAAATGTTATGGTATATATGTGGGCCTTGACAAGGTGATGACGATGATAAGTCAAAAATGTTATGGTATATGTGGGCGTTGACAAGGTGATGACGATGATAAGTCAAAACATTTATGGTATATATGTGTGCCTTGACAAAGTGATAACGATGATAAGTCAAAAATGTTATGGTGTATGTGGGCCTTGACAAGGTGATGACGATGATAAGTCAAAAATGTTATGGTGTATGTGGGCCTTGACAAGGTGATGACGATGATAAGTCAAATTTTTTATCATATATATGTGGGCCTTGACAAGGTGATGACGATGATAAGTCAAAAATGTTATGGTATATATGTGGGCCTTGACAAGGTGATGACGATGATAAGTCAAAAATGTATGTGCCTGACGAAAGCTACAAAGTCGTTGTAGAAATGCGAAACGCTTTGAAAGCGATCAACAAGCCGCCAAGCTAAACCAAGCCATTCAAAAATTATTTGCGATTAAGTTGTATAAGTGGTTAAATGAGAGTAGCTTGTATAGTTATAAAATGTTGATGCACTTTAAGTTGTAACATTTTCGAAAACTTCGACATTTTATATGCTATGTTTTACCCTAGCTAAACATGTTTATGCCATGTAATTATTTAACACCCTTGTAAACCATATTTTATGCAAATAAATGCTTTACTACTATTACCATTTGTCAAGAGTATTTTCAACTTTCTTCGGCTTTATTGTATTTATCTTCCGATCTTACTGTAGCACTTCTGGTTTATTAATGTACCAGTTATTAATACTCTAGAATTGTTGGGGACATAAAAGGGAAGCGTTGTTCGTATATTTCTCGGGGCTATAAATCCTAGTGCGCAATAAATAGCCCGCTCTTGTTGTTTTTGTAAAGCTACAGTTTTATCAACACGCCTTGGTAAAGTAACATTTTAAAACCATGCAACGGCATCTACATTTTGAGATTATATGATTTTTTATATACTTGTACATATTATTATTATTATTGTTTTAAGACTGTTGGCTTTTTATTTTTGTAAATATTGTCATGGACATTGAAATAATTTCATACGATTACAACTAATAAAATGCTCGGGTGAGATACCACGGACTTACTTAAGTATCATATGTGTAAAGGACTAGCTTCTGCATGCGCCTTCGCCCGCGTGGATGTCAAAAATTATCCCACGGGAACGTGCTACTTGGACAAAAAGTAGCCTATGTTCTTCCCCAGATGTCGATTCCAGAAAGCGGTAATTAATTTTAAAAGTAAAAAAAAAATTTAAATAAAGAACGACACACAATAAACGTTTTATTGTTTAGTGGCGTTTAGCGTTACGAAAAGTTTTAAAATGATATGGATGACGAAGTTTAAATTCAAATTCAAAATATTTTAATTCACATAGTCCTCCAGTGAGGACTTATGTAACTTCAGAAGCTCGGTGCACGGTTCCAATAGCTGGTTTCTTATAGAGAAGAGCCGATAAAAAACTCCACGGATACTCTTTAAAAAAACAGACTTCAATGTTTTAATTTTATGCTGTAACAATATCCTAATTATTATTAATTTATTTTATTAATATTATAAATGCGAAAGTAAGTTTGTTTGTTTGTTTGTTACCTTTTCACGCCTAAACCACTGAACCGATCATCCTGAAATTTTGCATAAACGTTGTCAGGGGTACAGAAACGGACATAGGGTACCTTTCATCCCGCAAAAAAATACTGTTCCCGAAGAAAACAACAACAACGTCCTTATGATAATAGATGACGCCACATGTATTTCAAATCATGATTGAATTATAACCCGAATTGATAGTCAAAGTCTAAATTAACGCGAGCGAAGCCGCGGGCAAAAGCTAGTTGTATATAATTAGAATAAGAGGGGCTCGTGGCTAAGTAATAACAGCCGCATGGGTCGAACGGTCAGGTTAAGCTGCGCTTGCCGCGGTATGACCGTGGTTGGGTGACCATCTTTACATACCGAGACCCCTCCGTGCCTCGGGATGCACGTTAAGCCGTTGGTCCCAGCTGTCATTCTTGGATCTTTGACAGTCGTTACGGGTCATCAGAAGCCTTAAAGTCTGTCAACCAGTCTTACTTAGGGGTATCGTATTACCCAGTTACTGGGTTGTGGAGGTCAGATAAGCAGTCGCTCCATATAAAATACTGGTGTTCAGTTGCATCCGGTTAGACTGGAAGCCAACTCCAACATAGTTAGGAAAAGGCTAGACAGATTGATTTTGAAAATATTGTATACATATAATTAGGTACTAATCGCAGTGTGTAAATAACAGAAAAATTACGTCAGTACTCTTTTTTATGATCTACGTCACCACCAGACACATGGGACCAGAAAAAAACCATCAACTCAATACCCAGAAACTAACGCTTTTTATCTACACGTGTCCAAACTAAAGGCTCCCGCAAACAGGCGCGACGCGACTCTAGTAGAACAATTTCTATGAAAACTTCATGGAAATTGTTCTAAGAGAATCGCGTCGCACCGTCGCGTCGCGCCTGTCTGCAGAAGCCCTAAATCTGTTTAATGTTTTTCTTTAACTCTAACATAAATAGTTGTAAACACACGTTCAGTTATGTAAACAGATGACCAAGGTCTTACATCACGTAGATTCGGAATAGATCATAGCTAACTCGATTTTAGGGATTTACAAGCAAGTTTCAGCTGTAACTCCTAAAGCTAAGGCCTGTATTGGTGTGAAGGTTGTTGATGCTGTAATTTATTCCGCCAGGTCTGGTTCACAATTTATTTGGAACTTGATCTGGTGGCGTATTGTCGAGTTAAGCTGTGTTTACGGAAGTTGGATTTACTTTTGCAAGCTCGAATTGTGGTTTATTTCGCGTCGTGTTGGTAGTGTGTCATCTTTCGCTGTCGGGTGTGTGGATGGCAGGGATTTGGTAGTTCAATTGTCATCTATACTAATACTAGTGGCTCTGTGAGCTGTAGACCTCGCGAGTCTGTCTTTGTGTAGTTTAAAACTGAATAAATGTTCACCGTGCACCTTAAAACAAAATCCTTTAAACAAAAAGCGCGGGCTAAGAGCGCGAAATGGCTGAAATGATTTTTTTTTACGTTTTCAACCCCCATATCGACGCCATTTTGAAAAGTTTGGAAAATCTGAATTGATAAAAAAGTTCCATAAAATTATTAAAAAAAACAAAATTTCACGAGAATCAGTTGAGAAATGCGACCTGTAGAGGAGAACAGCCGCAGATCCGGACTTACGAAAGCATTTTTGCCTAAGCTGAAAGAAACGCTTCGCGCGCTCGGTCAATTTTGATGAGTTTGTATGTAGAGGGTAATCTTTGGAACTACTGATCCGATTTCGAAAATTCTTTTACTAATGGGAAGCTACAGTACTGTCGCGTGTGTCATAGGATCTACAGGGTGGTAGGAACATTGACGCGCAAACTGTAACCATGAATTCAGCACATGATTCTAGAGCCCCTAGCGAAGAAATTTTTCGTCAGTTATAAAAAAAAAAACTCCTGTTTCATAGAAAAGTACAATATCTACTTTGTCAAAATGTACGGGACAATTTTTTTTGTGTGTTCCACGCGCTCCTAAAAGAGATGTCAGCACACAGTGACAGGTCCGCTAGGGCCGAGGCCTGCCAGGGTCGCGGGTTTGTCTGAAAGGGTTACCGCGGCCCTGGCAGACAGGCAACTGAAGGAACACGGGTGGGTTTAGTTAGTAAAAGTCTGACACGCTCTCCCGCTTCGCCCAGAGCGCGAGAAGTCATTTGATCATGTCCCACCAAAAAAAAAAGGCCCGATTGCACCACAAATGACTAAATACGTGTAGCCCTAAATGTATTTAAAACATCATTCTGTCAAACGATGGACAGAAATAGAACAAAGTATGAAATTAATTTAGCGCCAAATGCATTTAGTGGTTTGTCGCGCAACCAGCCTATAATGTTCCCACTACTGGGACACAGGCTTCCTCTCTGTGAGAGGGAGTAGACCGTAATTCACCACGCGGGCCCAGTGCGGGTTGGTGGATGTCACCATGGTCTTCGAATTTCGGGTTCTAGGACATCCGGTGTCACGATGTTTTTCTTGACCGTTTTGAGAGCAGTAAGGCGACTGTCTGGGTTTAAACCTACAACCTACAACTGGTAAGTCGCAGCCGTTACCAATGGGCCACTATAGCTCTTATTTTAAATATTAATTGCATATTATTTGATATAGTAATAATAGATAATTCGTAATAATAATTCATACTTCCGCTTTCTATACAAACCCATTTTTGGATTGAAAGGGTAGTTCTAATATTAAAATAGAAAGTCTTGTACATTTTACAGCCTCATTTCACCACATGCTGTTAACATGAAAGACAGAAATACAACATAAAAGTTTTAAATGAAATTTCTTTATACAAACAGGAACATTTTTGTATAGCTTCAAAAAGTTTTTAACTTTATTTTCAGTTATAAACATAGCAACGGAATGTTTACGTTCAAAATTTTTAGTTTAAAGTTTACTTTTCTGTTCATTTTTAACCTATTGACATGGGAGCCGTGGAGTATTTGCGTAACACACTAACAGTAGGAATGGCTTTAATTTTGATAGTTCAAGAACGTTCATTGCGTTATTTTCGTTGTTGAGCAGACACATTTTTCGAACTTAAGAAGCAATGGATTTGCAATAGGCTTCAAAATTATTCAAATTGTTAGGGTCAATTAGGGTGCTGGTCTTTAGATAATAGTTCTTATCAAGTTTTTTTTTTTTTGAAAAATTCTCGGTAAGCCGTCAGTTTTCAATGGATGGACAGTAAGAAAGATGATATAGCTAGAGAGGGGGTGACTCCCGAGATGACTTGCCCATTCTTCTCCATACGAAACTACCTTTTGGAAGGGGCAAATAGAATCAATTCTGTTTTTTTGTAAATTTTGACGTTCTAAAGTGCCTTTTATGTGCCTATTTGAAATAAATGCTTTTTTTTTAACTTTGCCCCACACTAGGAATTTCTCCTGTATTGTGGGTGCGTTTACAAACATTCAAACTCACATACACAAACAGCCAGACCCGGAACAACTACTTGTAGGTCATACAAATATTTGTTCCGTGCGGGAATCGACCCCGCGACACGCAGCGCAGCAGTCAATCGCTTAACCACTGCGCCAACTGTGCCGTCAAATTTTGACTTTGACTTTGATGACTAATAGAAAAGTATAGAAGAAAACGACTTGTTGCGCTGACCACAAATTAATTGGAATGAGGAAAGAAGAATGACTATATTTTCGGTAAGCGCTTTCCGGATATCAAATACAGTAAATTGTTTATAAACTCATGTCTAAGGTGAAAGCGTCAGGGTAGCCCGCGAAATTCAAATTTTCTTACGTTTTTTTCATATTGCAGGTCAGTATCAGGTTGTATGTTGATCTAAATATGATTCATGACCGTAACAAATATTTATTCTTAGAATTATAATCATAAAAATCATCAATGCATCTCTCTAAGTTCATATTACACTATTTCATGAAATAATGACATATGACATTTGAGGCCAATTCTAAATTAAGGAGTTGTGTTGCTGATTCTAATGATTGATTATAATTCTGTAAAACCATGTTTATTGCGGTCGTGAATCATATTTTAATCAACATACAACCTGATACTGACATGCAAATTGCAAAAAAACGTAAGTAAATTTTAATTTCGCGGGCTACCTTGGCACATCTCCCTTAACGCCAGTTTCTTTGCTCTATTTGAAGCTGAAGTATGTTATTGGGATACTGTTTATACTCGCTGAAAAGACAATATCTATGCATTCATTTTTCAGCGTCATGCATGATGGATACAGTATGCAACATACATTACGCATACAAAGAACTATGAAAATGTAATAAAACTAGCTTTTGCCTGCGGCTTCGCCTGCGTGGAAGTCGGAAATTATCCCACGGGAACCAACTACCGGGATAAAAGGTATAGTATGTCCTAACCCAGGTCATGGTCGATCCGTACCTATGCCAAGCATCCAAATCCGTTCAGCCGTTAAGGCGTGAAAAGATGACACACAAACAGAGCATTTATAATATTAAGTATGTAGGGATGGTCAGTTTTATTTTTCTTATCTTTTCAATTAGTTTTAATCATGGTCTGGCAGTTTGAGTAATTTATGCGGCCTACCTTTTTTTTTTTTTTTTTGTTTGGGAAATCATCAAATGACGTCTCTCGCTCTGGGCGGAGCGGAAGGGCGTGTCAGACTCTTACTGACTAAAACCCACCCGTGTTCCTTCAGTTGCCTGTGCACCAGGGCCACGGTAACTCTTTCGAACAATCCGCAGCCCCGGCAGGCATCGGTCCTATCGGACCCCGTCAATTTTGCTGACATCTCTTTGAGGCGCGCGTGGAACACGACGCGCCGTCGACCCGGGCCTGGTCCTTACCGGACGGCGAGCTGCCCATTGCCCGCCGTCCGCAAGCCCGCGCCTACGGTGGCCGGGAGTCGGCAATCAACTCCCGACGCCCAGGGTGTCTCCTCCTCCTGTGGCGGCTAGGGGCACGAGGGCGCAGAGAATGCCTCTCCCTTTCGCGCTCCGCCTCCTCCTTCGCGAGCATTACTGCTGCCGCATATTTCCTTTCTTTGCTATTGTTCGTCGAATCGTTGAGCTCCTTAAGTTCTGAGTTGAGCTGCACGATTACTGACAAATGCGTGCAGTGACTGGACAGGGCCACTTAATATGTGTGGTTTTTCCCAAAATAACATTTCAGACACAAATCTACATGGTCTTCACATGATCTGACCAAGATTATGTCTGAACTTTAAAAGAGACTGTGACCTCGAGTTTGTTTCGGCCTTTCTTCTCAGAGTAGTCAGATAGAAAACGCCGACCCCATCTAGTTTTTAAAATATGATTGACATGTAAAAGTGTTTGTAGAAACCTACTTACAGAAATAAAATAATTTATCATTTATCAGCTCAAAGCGGCCATCATAACTTTAAGTTTAAAAAAAACCTATTTATTGATACTCTTTTGAAGAGAATTTTATACTAATAACCATATAATAAAAAGAAAATTATAAGTTGAAATTTAAACTCGCGCAAATTTAAAAATACCCATATGATTTATAAATTACGAAATCTTTTCAAAAAACCGCTTTACTCGAGTGGCCACCTCAAAAGTGCACAAGAAACGTCTATGTTTTGATTTAAAGAATATTCTGCTTTACAAAATAAAAACACCAAAAACATATTTTAAAATATTATTTACTAGCTTCTGTCCATGACTTCCTCCGGGTGAAACTTCTTGTTTTAACATAAAATATATGCTACGATACTCGGCAGTACTGTAGCTTCCCATTAGTGAACGAATTTTCGGATTTGGTTCAGCAGTTCCGAAGATTACTCCCTACATGCAAACTCAAAATTTTTTACTTTTTTATAATATTGGTAGAGATTACGACATCCACTTATATTGTTGTCTAATGTATAATGTTGCATATTGTATAATGTTGTACATTGTATAATGTTGTATATTGTATAATGTTGTATATTGTATATTGTTGTACACTGTATATTGTTTTGTCTACAAAGCATGTGAATACAGAGATGACAGAAAAGTATGGAAGAAAAATAGGTACTGTGCCGACTCCTATGGCAATAGGCTCGCCCCATATTACATGGGAGCTAAAGATAACTGGCGAAATAAACTTGTTGCTATAGATACACCTCTGCCTAAACCTTTGGGGATTACAGGCGTGATGTTGAATTGTCAATTTTTTATAGCTTGAATACGAGGCTTTTGGCTATTTTGTATGTGTGTATTAATTAATGTAATTTATTTGTAATGTGCGTTTTCTTGTGCAGAATAAACTACTTTTCTTTCTTTTTTTTTCTTTATGTTGTGTTATTTGTCGAACCCAAATAAATTGTGATATGATTTTACACAATTTATTTGGGTTCGACAAATAACGGGTACTCTGCTTAAAAGGAAAAGAGAAAAGAAAACAGTAATAAAAAAACATTCTGTTGTTATAGATGTTCGACATCAATTTGAAGTACAGAAGATAAAAATTGGGGTCATCGTGACAAATGAAGGGTCGTTGAAAGGAAAATTTAAAAAAATGTGTAGTGTCAAATCATTTTCCATCAAACTGGGTCACACAGAGGTCAATTGACCTTTGCTACCGAACACCCTTTTAACGTTTAACATCAGTGCTAATAAACCACTCACTTTTGATAACTTCCGTGTAACTTTAGAAACGAATTCTGCAATATATATAAAATCTTCTAGAAAATTCCGTCTTTTGGTCCTTTGATACGGACATTAGTCTTAATACGTAAAAAACATATTAATAATGTAAGTTTTATTAATTCATAAACAAGTGCTACAATAATAAGGTATAACACTGGACCCCGCACTAGGATACCCTGTGTCGCAGAATCCAGTCTTTTTCGACAAATAATATGAATTATAAAAGATAAGGTAGCAAATGCAACGGTTTCAGTATAATTAATTAAACTTACGACTGAAAGGTAACCAAATGTGTGTGTGTTTGTGATGAGTGTAAGTATGGGTAAGTGAGTGTAGGGAATTAATTGATACGTAATACCAGCTCTGTGTCATTAATTTTTTAGAAAGAAAGAAAATACGTTTATTTGCGGTAAACATGACGCGAGGAAAAAACACAAACACAAAAAAGAACGAGTTGGAGGAAAATATGCGTCACAGTCACGCAAAACGGCAATCGTTCAGCATAATGCTACGACTATGTGAGACAGAGCCCCAGCGCTGGTTTTTAGCGATAGCCGGCGCTGACGTGATGACGTCAACCAGTACAGCATACGAAAATTAAAAATAAACAAAAAAATAAGAAATAAAATAAATACACTATAGCCAGTTCAAAATGTATATAAACATAATATTTATAAAGTGATAACATTCCGGGCAACGACTCATGCGCCGCCGGGCTTTTTAAATGTCGCAGCATCTAGCTGGGAGCCTTTTAGCTTCGTACAGGACTTTCAGTTTTTTTTTTTCTATTATTTAGTTTAGTTTAGTTTGTGACCTTCCTGTGAGAGTCCCAATAAATACTTTTGCTTTCGTTTTTCCTAATCTAATTTGAAACTAAAATGTGCCTAAATTTTTTAATATAATTAGGTATTATGTTATTATGTTTCTTCTTAGCATATTATATCGGTGCTTCTGGTTAGACCATGGCTCACTTTTTAGTGTCCTAAGTGCCCGTTCACTTGCACCTTAGACGTAACGACAACCTAAAGAATGCCACTGATGCCGCAATAAACGTGGCCACATAATAGGCTCAAAAATATATAGTAGTTAAATTACCGTCGACACGAAAAGAAGGATAAATATTATAGCTTCGAGTTTCATGACTGTTCAATATATCTACAACGCCATCTAGCGGCGAATGGCGCCAGCATTCTGCGGCGTGAACATCGTGCGTTCCCGTGCTCCTGTGGGTGGCAGCACCGTCGCAGCAAACTTCACTCTCTCTACGAAAAATTATCGTTAACTACTTCGTATGTCTCACCACGTTTTTACTATTGTAATTTTATTGTAAAAATATACGTTTATATTTCATGAAGCAATAAAATAATTCATTGAAGATCCTTGCCCTCATCACATAGGGAACGGTCAGAACAATGACTCTTGGGGCAAGTTATGCAACAGGGCAAACCTTGTCACCTATTAGTCTTCATACTATACTGCACTTAAAAAATCTACACAAGGAAACATTTCACGGTCGTGTAGTCGCTAATTTATCATATAAATCTTCGGTTTTTGCCCCCGGGATACGAATTTTTTATTAGTTACAACAGAACTCATGATAAACTCCACCAACAATTCCATTCAGGACACCCCAAAGGACTTCAAACTTTATTACATATCGTCTAAGACAGATATTACAGTAATACGAAACGATTCTTTTGTTTTTTCTTCGACCAAGATTTGGCCTAAAAACAAAAGTAATTCAAAGAAAAGGTCATTTAGTTCGGGATTTAAGAAAAATAAAAACACATAAGAAGGAGTGTTTTACCAAAAAGGACCATTTCTCATGAGAGATATAGGACCACTTACTGCACGCTGAGCCAAAGTGCCTAAGTACTTGAATGTTGGCAATGCTTACGAAAAATGAGAATGAAAAATATTTAGGTACTCGTACATTGGATGGTTCACTTTTTATCTATGTTGTATTTTTTTTGTTTTTGTATATTATATTATTACCGTGTTTGCGTTCCCATTTTTTAGACGGTCGCTCAATGTAAAATATATCCAGCAGCTGCAACATTCAGCTGCATCCGGTTAGACTGGAAGCTGACTCTAACATAGTTGGAAAAAGGCTAGGCATATTGATTGATTGCGTTCTGATTTGTTTGATGCCTACATTTGAAATTCATGAGCAAAGACCAGCGGGGTGATTACGTAACACACTAACAGTAGGAATGGCTTTCATTTTGACAGTTCAACAAAATTCATTGCGTTATTTACGTTGTTGAGCAGACGCATTTTTCGAACATATGAAGCAATGGATTAGCAATAGGCTTCAAAATGATTCAGATTGTGATTTATAGTGTATTACGTAATTAGGGTGCAGGGAAAACTTGTTTTATAATTCTAACACAGGCAAATCAGATAGCTCTGTATAGTCGACCTCGTAATTGGCTACCACTTTTGATAACAATCCGCAGTAAATTTAAACTTCACTAAGGTTGAAACTATCTAACTATAACAGAGACAAAATCAAAGTCAAAACTAATTTATTGAAACTAGGCTAAGAATCAGCACTATTTGAAAGTTAAAATTACATAAGACAGTCCCCCAAAACGCCCGCCCTTCACCACTTCCTAGTGCTTTAGCTGGGGAGAAGAAGTGGCGCAACAAACTCCCCAGCAGCACAGCTGTCTGTTTAGTTAGAAGAACTGGATTCTATACAATAGTAAGTAATTAACACTACGAAACACAAAACATTAAATTAAATTATTTGTCATAATGTCAGCTAGCACACGCCAATATACCAAAAAAAAAACATTGAAAACACGTGTGGCACTCGGGGACTGCCGCGGTAAAGCTATTATTATTATTATTATTCTTTATTAATCAGACAACAATGATCCAAGCGTGTTAGTAAACAATAATATAACTTAATTACTAGTGTTAGTAGTTACAATACAATAGAGAAGAAGATAGAATAAGCTTGTATTGTGAAAAGGACACCCCCAAATTATTGTTTAGTGATTGTCCTTCTCACAAAACTTTTGATAATCGGAGAGTTGATACTCTCCGCCATAGTTTTTAAAATGCTGTTGCCACTCGCCCGCAACCTTGACAACAGCGACGCAGTTTTCTTGCGAATGACGGCGTGGAAGCCGTCAGTTCGGTTTTGCACAAACATAGTAGACGCACTGCACCATCGTGGCAGTCCCAACAGCATCCTAAAAATATTATTATATTGAACGCGTAGGTTATCCAGCGTTCTTTTGGTATAGTTGACCCAAAGATAGCATAGCATTTTTTATCAACTTTTGCAATTATAATTATTTATTAATTTTTTATTTATGCAGTATTTTTTTTCTTTGATATTAATTCAAGTACTTTCGTACCATATGCATACACTTTAAGCGAACGCTCGGCCGAGCTACATGGTAGGCGGAGTGGGGGGTGTTAGGTTTTATTTTCGTTACGGAATATCTTGATTCCGTCGCCGCGCTCAAAGCCCGCGATAAAAGCTATGCAATAGCTTAAAAACTATACTCAAGCAAAAAAGAAAACGTAATCAGAACTAAATACATAAATAAAAGCCTCCAGGCATAAAGGACGTGCCCGCTTACATATGATCATATAGCTGTAACTTGAAGTAACAAATGATAAACTAGGACCTTTGAAGTGAAATAAATAAACAGTTAATTACTAATAACAATAAAAAAAAAACCATGGTCATCAAGACGACCTGTCACCACAAAGAGCACCCGTTCACGAGCATAACACAAAGATCAGTCATCACCCCCTTCGCCATATTTAGGGGAGGAGGCAACCCGACTTCCGAAGCTACCGCAAGCAGTGACATCTGAGGAATAACGAGGGGCAAAGAACAAATAAGCCTTGTTGTTTTGTGCCGTGCAACTGACAGTACGCCTTGGAGTGGTAACGAGGTCCGACTATACTTTGATAAAGACACTGAATACTGAAGTGGGTAGGTACCTTTTACACCTCAGACAAAAGGGAAGAAACAAAACAAAACATAATATTATGCCTGTATTCCTTGAAGGGTCGGGCAGAGGTGTAAATGATAAATTATTTTATTTCTGTAAGTAGATTTGTACAAACACTTTTACACCCCAATCAGATTTTTTAAACTAGATGAGGTCGGCGTTTCCTATCTGACTACTCTGAGAAGAAAGGTCGAAACAAACTCCGAGGTCACCGTCTCTGTTAAAGTCCAGACATAATCTTGGTCAGATCATGTGAAGACCATGTAGATTGGTAACTGAAATGATCTTTTGAGGAAAGTATCACACAGATTGAGTGGACCTGTCCAGTAAGTGCACGCATTTGTCAGTAATCGTGCAGCTCAACTCAGGAAGTCAGGACTTAAGGAGCTCAACGATAATACGAACAGTACTAAAGAAAGGACATTTGGGTAGGCCGCATAAATTACTCAAACTGCCAGATTATGATTAAAATTAACTGAGAAGAAAAAAAAAGCAATAACCCACATAGTCCTCACATTCACAATAATTAAAATAACAGAATACTTTACAAGTAAATACTCATGTCATTGTATATATAAAATTTATCAGTGTCAAAATGTATATCAAAATTCGGACATAATGTTTGAGGACCATGTAGACTGGTGTCTGACTGGTCTTTTGAGGAAAGAACCACACAGATTAAGTGGAGCTGCGGCCGTACGATGACGTGTTAAAGCCATCATTGTTCCAGCGTGAAAGAGAGATGGAGCTATACATGACCGATAGCACTATTCCTTTTTCGCAATGGAACCATGATGGTATTAACACGGCATAGTACGGCTACTGTCCAGTCAGTGTACGGATTTGTCAGTAATCGTGCAGCTCAATTCAGAACTTAAGGAGCTCAACGATTGTACCTATAGTACACCCACATTTCGCCAGTTATGTTTAAGTCCCATGTAATAGGAGGGGAGCGTATTGCCATTTGCCATGGACCGGGCACAAATTCATACTCCGGGCTGCTTCTGAGAAATTCCAGATGATAAAACCCATTGACTCTTTGCCCGACCCGGGATTCGACCCCAAGACCTCATGGTCAGGTTTAGCACTTGCGGCCACTAGACCAATGTGGCACTCATGATAAAATTAAGATGTTCCTCAAAGAGATTTGATAAAGAAAAACAGAAAGTAAATTTTAGACCTCTGAAAAAGGTAATAAAGCCGCTTTTAAGCTTATACATAATGTAATGAAGCTTGAATTTCAGCGATTACATTACTGTAAAAACAGCGCATCGCTGCGAATATGATTACCTACACAGTAAAAATAAAGAAAATAAAATATACATGAGAATTCCTTATCTTCCTATGTTAAAAGTCGATTATGGGGAGATGGCGTTTCTGAAGGGAACATTACACCTAATATTGAAATCTGACATACTTTTGGAGATTTTGCTCGATTATGACGAAAATCTCGGCATTCGCATTCATTCAAGTTGAATTGGAAGGTAGGCACTTTCTCGCGACTTTAATTTAATACCGTCAAACGGGGTGAATAGGGATGCAGGGGTGAATCGAGACCCTGCCGGGGTCGCGGATTGTTCGAAAGAGTTACCGTGGCCCTGGCGCACAGGCAACTGAAGGAACACGGGTGGGTTTTACTCAGTAAGAGTCTGACAAGCCCTTCCGCTCCGCCCAGAGCGGGAGAGGTCATTTGCCGAATTCCCACGCAAAAAAAAAAGGGGGTGAATCGAGACGAAACTTTAATTTTAACTAGTTATAAATAATATACTTTGTTGCCAAAAAGGACTCTGTGTTTACTGAACGACGAAGTGCCCTTGTAGTTGGCAACAAACTATATTATTTCAATATTAAAATCCCTTTTAAAATTTCGTCTCGATTCACTCCTGCATCCTTATTCACCCCGTTTGACGGTACTTAAAGCTGGCGGCTTCGACCTCGTGGAGATTGGAAATGATCCCATGGGAACGTAGTAACGGGGTAAAAGTCCTATGTGCTAACCCAGGTCACGGTATACCACTGTATTCCAAATTTCATCAAAATACATTCAGCTGTTAATTTGTGAAAAGGTAAAAGATAGACCTACAGACAGACATACCGACAGACCGACAGGCAGAGGAACTTTCGCATTTATAATACTAGCTTTTGCCCGCGGCTTCGCCCACGTGGAGGTTGGAAATTATCCCACGGGAACGTACTACCGGGATAAAAAGTATCCTACATGTTAATCCAGGTTATAAACTATCTGTGTTCTAAATTCCATCCAAATCCGTTCAGTAGTTTTTACGTGAAAAAGTAACAAACATCCATCCATCCATCCTCACAAACTTTCACATTTACAGCCTTACTAATAAAGATTTACACACGACGTATACCGGAGTTATAACGTTTACTCTACCAATAAAAGATATTTGACAGTTCAGTTGTACACATCTGGTATACCGGGAGTGTTTTTTGTATGAGAAATTACACAACTGTTATACAGTCCTCAACCCTTGATTAGTGAGCGTGTAACCGAAGTAGCCGGCCATCTGGCGGGCTATTGTACTAACTTTTAAGAACGTTCGCATTCAAATCTCAGTCTCAATGATGGATTATTTGCATTATTTCGTTATTTTTGATAAAATGGATCGTGAAGAACTACCAAGAAAACGAAAATGTTACAAAAATCGTTTCGATCCTTTTACTTTTAACGAGACAGACTTTTAACCAACAGTCTATTACGAATGTATGTCGAAGAGTGGCTAACGCTTTGGCAAATAAAGCGGCACAATTTATACGCATGCCTGGGTCTCTTGAAGAGCAAGAACAAGTAGTTTCTGGATTTAGAAATATTTGTGGCTTCAGAAATATGATTGGTGCTATAAAAAAAACACACCACATACACAGACCCACACGATCGAATGCACACATATTTAAATTGAGACACTAGTTTGACATTTGAAAGGTGCGTTCTTAAATGACAAAAAAAGTATGTTTGATTTTTTCTTTCATTTTACCGTAAAAAACGTACAATTATTTTTAAATACATTTCCAAACAACATTTTGGGCACAATTTGTAGTATTTATTAAAAATAATCATTTTTTATGCTGTTTACAAGGTTTTCTAAATGTCTCTACAATTTGGTCATCTAGTTTCAAAACGTTTCCGAAGAATGTTGGCAGTGACTTTTGTTATAACGAATTTATAACTATACAATGCTTACACACCCATTATTGGTAAAGGGAGTGTGTAACTCTTATCCATAGCTTATACAGTGTATAAGTAAACAGTTGTTAAACGAGTGTTTTAAATATTTTTATTAGTAAGGCTGTTATAATATTAGTAGGAAGGAAGTAGGATAGGATTAGTATGGATTTTATGTTCGATGCTGTACTAACGCCCAGCTGTACGGAAATATAACTTAGTTACATTAGTTACATGAAGCATCATATTAAGAACGTTATGGCATAAAGTCTTCCGTAGTAAAGGGTCTTACACAGGATTTTTTTTTTACCAGTTCGCAAACAGTAACCATGAATTCAGCATATATAAGATTCTATACTCCATTGGAAATAAGGTTAGAAATTTAGAGAAACCTTTTTTACAGTCCATTCAACCGATTTTGACTTCTATTGCGTGGATGGCGTGACAAATGGCAGCTACAGTAAACAGTTGGTATTGTTACCACGTTTTTAAAGATAAAGATAAAGATAATGATGCATTTATTTGTATAAACATGTGTAACATGATACATAAATATGCACATACGGATGGATTTTTTTTTAAAATAGCTGGCTCAACATGTTTTGCCATATTCGGCGTACAAAATAGTTACGAGTAGGAAATAAGTCTCAAAATTCAATAAATTCAAATACATAATTACAGTCAATACAAAAATATAGTCAGGAAATACAAAATAACTAAAACAATAAAATTAAAATAACTAAAATAATAAAATTTAAATAACTAAAACAATAAAATTAAAATAACTAAAACAATAAAATTAAAATAATTAATAGAATAAAATTACTTCAACTATAATAATAAACAGAATATTAAATTATGATCATTCAAAATTTGTCATTCCAGAACTCCGTAACATTATAATACCCCTTACTACGTAGCATTTTATTTAGTTCTCTCTTGAATGAATTAATATTCATTAAATTAATGGCATTAGGAATTTTATTATTATTAATTTATTTTTGCTTTTAATGCCATCCTTATGCCTATGAAATAGTAGTCAAAATCGGTTGAACGGACTTTCAAAAAGGTTCATTTAAAATTCTTATTTCATATGGAGTATAGCGTAGAAATTTTTGGTAGGTTATAATAAAAAAAATTGTTGGTCATTCATGTTGTCATTTGACCGCGTAGGTATTGCACTTTTCTATGAAACAGCAGATTTTTTTTAGTAGGTGTATGTGGTACGGTAGGTGTATGTGCAGTAGGTGGTCTAGAATCATATGCTGAATTCATGGTTACAGTTTGCGATTTGGTTAAAATGACTTCCAGTATCAAAGTCGTTACAACGGGTAGTCAGAAAATGAAGGTTATTGAACATTTCGTAATGATAACGATATGCTTTACTGTGGAGTAAGAAAGAAAGGTTTATACATACATAAACTCACGCCTTCTTCCCATGGGGGTAGAAACTACAGAACTCCACCTGCTACGATCCTTACATGATCCTTTTGCCTCGTTTACGTTCATACATCTGGTCATACACGCACGCCGGTTGTGAGTACTACGCACCTGACCTTTCTGAAGAACATCACCAGGTTAGGAATGCTTTATTTGTAAATGTTATTGAATGCTATTATAATGACTGCGCCTCTTTTTGTGAACCTCACATAATTAGTATTTTGGGGTCCTAAAAACACTAAGGTAGCCAAGTAACTGAAACTAACTTAGATGTAGCGGTTGGTCACAGTTCTAACGTAACCTAACCCGTTTGATCAGAGTACTCTAGCTTACTCCTGCGAGTAACTGTGAGAAAAAGCCAGGAAGTTAAAAAGAGGGTCAATAATTTAAAAAAGAATGCATAATGATGTATTGTCTTGACTTATGATTGTATTGACCCTCTTTTTATCTTCCACGCTTTTTCTCTTTTTATGTTTCATTTTCTTTAACCTCTATAAAAAATATACTTCTAATGAGATGCATAATTTTTTTTTTGAAGGTTCGTTATTTTACAAAAGCGTCCTTCATTAAAAGGTCAATACGATTTTAGAAGATCAGTTAAATATTTCCCTATAAAAACAGTCACGTGTAAATCACAGTCATCATGGGCATGATCTGTCCGGCAATGACCGAAAAATAAAACAGAACAAAACAGACTCCGAAGTCTTCACAAATAACTTAATATAAATATACCTACCTATTCAATTTCGCCGAAAAACGCCATGGAAACAGCAAGCACCCATAAAAATGTAGCAACGAAACATTTTATGATTTAACTCGAAGAAGTAGGTACACAGTTTTTATTATTTAGCAGTAACGACGTTTTCATTTTTAGGAATCCGTTCCCAAACGATGAAAACGGGTTTGTTTTTGTGATTGGCTTCTCGCAGGTCAATCTAGGAGGTTGTCGGCTGCTTAATCGGACATGCCTGTGGTTGCCCTAATAAATTAAGGCCCCCAGCCAGGGCTTAAAAGACTTACAAACTAGGCGACAACACGCTAAGGGCACCCCCTGTGGGGTACGAGCCTTGGCTTAGGGCGTCGCTGGGAGAGGGCAGCAAGGGACAGGCTGGATCGGAATTAGATGAAAACGGGTCCAAACTCAAAATATTTAATTTCACTTAAACCTTCATGGGCACTTATCAGAATCATCAGAAGGTAGATGTACCATTCCAATTGGTCGTTTCCTATGGAGAAAAGCCGGCAAGAAATTCCGCGGTTACTTTTCGCTCTTTTAAAAATACTGCTGCTTTAGGGCTATAGTAAGGAAAAGAGTGGCCTCCCTGATGCGCCACGTGCGGGGCAGCACCAACGGCCTTCTGAATACCATATTGGAAAGGGTTGATTGTCCGGTTGTGAGGCACTAGAATACCGTTCACGGATCTGGAGGGGTCCTTTTTTAATGTAAAATAGTGTGTAATAATGTATAATTAATAATGTTGACATTCAATAATAATATACTAACATAGTTATAAGTATGATGTACTAACAATGTATGGAATATTTTTTGATTCTGAAATAAAATGAATAATAATAATAATAAATAATTGGCTTTGTCCCGATTATTAAGCCTACGCCGTGCCGCCTCTGTTTGCGTGTCTGTCTGTCACAGAGGGCTGCATCTTTATAACCTTAATTGTTAGCCAGCTGTAATTTTGACAGAATACGTGTTACTCTGGTAATGTTTAATTGTTTTGGTGGTACAGAACCCTTAATGTGCTGGTCAGATTCGCACGTGGCGAGTTTTTATTATTTAGACGTAACGACACTGAAATATACTTTTCATTTTTACCGGTTAATTAAGTTGGTTACGACTGTAAAAATGTTTAATGGGTTATGTTAATAGTTGATTAATGACTTTGATATTGACGTCATAGTCATTATGACATTGTAAAGTGGATTTTGGAAGTGACAAAAGTAGATAAAGTAAGAAATGAGTAAATAAGGTGAAGTTTGAAAGTGGCGCCAGTGGCAGGAAACTAGAAAGGAAATGGATAAGAAAGAAAGAAAGACGTTTATTTGCGGTAAACAAGACGCAGACAAAAACACACAAATACAAAAAAAGAAGGAGTTGGGGCAAGATATGCGTCACATCCACGCAAAACGGCAATCGCTCAGCATAATATTATACGACCCTATGCGAGACAGAGCCCCGGCGCTGGTTTTCAGTGACAGCTGGCGTTGACGTGATGACGTCAACCAGAACAGCATACGAAAATATAAAAATAACATAAAAATAAGAAATAAAATAAATACACTATACCTAGTTCCAAATGTTTATATAAAGATAATATTTATAGAATGGTAACATTCCGGGCAACGACTCATGCACCACCGCCCTTTAATAATCTGTGCGCGCAGCTGTCATAAGACTGTGTAATAAAAAAAATGGCGGGAATAACATGAAGGAAACGAAAACCTAAGTAAAAAATAAATAATAATTGACCAACATGGAAATCATTGTCAAGAAATATGAAAATAAGTACCTAAAATAGCTAAATATTCTTTGTTCTTTGTAACAAGTTTGTACCTTGAAAAGTGGAAGCCTAAATTATCAAGCCCAAACAAAGCGAGGGAATTAAGTGAATTGTATAGTGAAAGCGTTGTGCTAAATAATACCTCCCGCCGCTTGACAGAATTATTAAAAAATAAGACTTGTTATCGAGCAATATATAAATATATTAAAAGACTTTTGAAGAAATTAATGAAGGAAATTAAATAAACTTAAGACTTGGCTAAAAGGTCTTAGCAACCAGGCCATAAAATACTTATAAAAAAAAATACGACTGTGTAGGTTTCACATTTTGACAAACTGATTGGTTTGGCTTGGTATGTGTATGTCATGAAGAGAGATAAAACGCATGTGGCTAAAAGAATGACGAATATAAATGTTATTGAATGGAGAGGGAGAGGAAGGCCAAAGAAAAGATAGATGCGATTGTGTGAGGATTGATATGAAAGAAAAGGGAGCGAATGAAATGAAGACTGAAAGAAGAAAACGTTGCACCGACCCCAAGTAATGATGGGCTGGAAAATTGTGAATGTAGATAGATAGATAAATCGTTTATTTGATGAACACAAGAGACATAACACAACATACAAAGTACGATTAAATAATAATTTAACGTGATTACAATTTAGTTAAGTAGGTACAAAGTGTCAATATACAACAAGAGAGAAAAATAAAAAAGGAAGACATAAAATTTTCTGATAATACGCCTACGCTTTTCTCCGGCAAAACAGTGGGAGGTGACAATAAGAAAACTGTTTGTCAACAGGAAATACTTAAACGAGAGATTTTTTTTGGAAATAATTTTTCAGAATCGTAATGATCTTGGATAAGCCAAATTATAAATTCAGACCTTTCAAGACTTCTTTTAGACTTTTTGTTATAGTATTGCTTGGGGCCTTTTCTTTGAAAATCTGGTCCTATGATCAATAATCAAACACGCAGCGTATTCATGATTTTGCTGAGCGAGTCACTTGTTTTAAAACAGTGTTCACGATTTGGGTTTCTTTGTTTTGTTTCTGATCCTTTTTATCAACTTTAATTTTAAAAACATAGTTCTTCTTTGCACGCAGGAAATTAAAGTGCTAATAAGGCATCTATTGAGCTTTGTCATATTAAATCTTTTCACATTCGCTTGAAGCATCCGTCATCATCTTCTCATGTTGCACCGACCCGATGTCTTCTTCCGTTCTCCGCTATCAACCTTCACGCAATCATTTACTCCCTTTACATTCAGGCATTGACCAATTAAAATGGTATATTTCGCGTTGGTAGAATCAAAAATTTTATATATCATAATGTTTTGGGGAAAAAGTTATGACTATAATATCAAAAGAGCTTTTGTGTTACAAAAACGCGCAATTCGCATATTAGTCCGTATCCCGCAAAGAGTGAGTTGCCGTGAACATTTAATAAATCTGAATTTACTTACAGTGCCGAGCATTTATATATTTGTACTTCTAAGTAACATGGCCAAATATATACATGAATATGAGACAGCAAATGAACGACAGATTAGAGAACACACACGTAGACAAGACATTAAACGTTACAAGGAAAATTAAATATTACGCCTAATTTGAATATTGTGAAGCACAGTCCCAACATCAATCGGTTACATTATTTAATAATTTGCTTCTAGATATAAAAAAACACTATCTACTCAAGCTCTTTCAAAAATTAACTTAAAAGTTTCCTGTTGAATAAGTGTATTTATGCTGTTCAAGATCTATAACGAAATTCCTATATATGTTGTATTTTATGTTTGTTGTATAGAACGTTTTTTTCCTTATGTAATTTTATGTTTTTTTTTATATAATAAAAAAATAAAAATAATATAACAATAATATATACATATATATATATATATATTTTTTTGTAGTTATATATAGTAAGTATCATACTGGTTTAAAATAAAGGAACCTGAGCATTATTTACTTCAGTGAAAATATATTCATTCCTAACACAAAATTCAAACAGATAACCCTCAAATTATAATTTATTTATTTATATATGCTTTATTGTACATCACAAAATACTACTAATAATACTACTACTACTATACTTATTTACTTTACTATTAATATTCCTCTTTTTTATTGTTTACAACGCTAGTCTTAAAAATTACAAAATTGTTTCATTGCGTATCTATGGAGAACGTGGTTGATTTCACATTTGTATAATTTCTGTATGCTATCCTGTTGTAATTCTTAATGTGTAATTGTTTGTTTTCCCGAATAAATAAAATTAAACAAAAAATAAATCAAACACTACAAAATGTACAATAGGCGGTCTATAACGCTTTCTGCGAACTCTTCCAGGCAACCTTGGAATGGACAGTCATTTGCCTGGACATAAAATGGGGCTGTCGTATCATCCTCCTGACGTTTATCCAATTTATTTGTGACCGGTGCAGCATGTCTTCTTCCATTCATTTCTGTTAACCCTCATCTCAGTACAAACCTTCTTTCTAGCAATACTTATCAATTCTTTCTACTAATAGCAAGCGCCGGGAATCGAACCCAGAACCTCATTCTCAGCAGTAGCATGAGGTCCTGGGTTCGATTCCCGGTCCGGGAAAAGTTTTATTCAGTTTTTTCATCTGGAATTTCTGAGTAGCAGCCCGGAGTCTGGTTTTGTGCCCGGTTGGTGGCAATAGGCTCGTCCCCTGTTACATGCGACTTAAATATAACTGGCGAAATGTGGGTGCACTTCTGCCTAACCCTTCTAGGGATACAGGCGTGATGTTATGTGAGGAGCTGGTGAACAGAACCGGAGTAGTCCAATATAAATTCAAAAGCATTTATTTTTCGAATCGTGATGTCCAAGACCCGTTGCGACGATCCATGTTAATATTTTCAATCAAAACCGGCTCTTAGTTGGCCAAAAAAGGATTTAAAAAGTGTATTTCCAAACGAAACCGAATCAGTCCGATATCCAACTTAAAGATTTTAATTTTTTTATCTATTTTCATTCTGAAGCGGACTTGGCCTTTACAGTATTCATTTCTTTACCACATTTTTAATCAAAACCGGAAATGTACAGCAAAAATAAAACACGAAGTAGAAAATGTCTGTATTTTTTGGACGGCAACACTGGCATTAATCTGGCAACTCAAATATGATGTAAAAAAAATAGAGACCTGTCACACGTTTTCATTCACAACCGGATAAGTCCACCTTTTGCAAACAAAAGTCTACCTTTTTCAAACAAAACCGAATTAGTACATTTTTATTTCTTGAATAACTTCTAGAATATAAAAGTTTAAAAAATAATTATTACTCATGCAACAATAGATCTAATCCACCTACCTATAATAATGCATTGTTATGTTATTAATCACCTATATTGATATTAGTTTTTTAGCCAGTGTGTAATTTTTTTTTGTGGACTAATTCGGTTCTGTTCGCCAGCTCCTCATGTTATCTGTCTTCCTCCACACTTATAAACGTACAAGCAAATGACCATGCTAACATAATCCTTTACATCAACGAACAAGCATGACACTAAAAACAAACGACCATTTTGATATTAAAACCTGTTTGCTAAATCGAGCATTAATTTTGGTAATATGACCGATGTAGGGTGTATATCGGTGTCACTATATACAATATGCCGAGGCCGTGTCGTAAATATCAATTTCCTGTGAGACCATTTCGTGACATCGTGTGACGTGATCCTATGGACGGTTTTCGACGCAGTTTGGTGTAGAATGTGTAGGTTTAGGGTCGGGATCGGGATGGGTGTATATGATAAGTTATGTATTTTGATGATGTGGACGAGAATAATTCAACTGGTTTCACCAGGTTGTAGGTTTACAGCAATTATTATTATTTCCATTTTGTTTCGGACGAATCCATATAAGTGTTGGTAACAATTATTATTATATTAATATAATTATATAATAATAAATATTAATATTATTTTACTTTTATGATAACATATCTCGGGACCTTAGGACCTCGGACCTTTGGAAGGCGTACCGCGTACTCCAAGTCGCAGAGGCCCCTTAGAAAATTCCAAATGGAATTATTATTTTTATTTTTTAATATATTATTATTAATTTTTATTTCGGTTTGTTCGGTTTTTAGTTTGTCGGATTAATATCCGACAAACCAAAAACCGAAAAAAAAATAAAAACAAAAATAAAAATTAATAATAATTTATAAATTTTTATTTTTGTTATTTTTACTTATTATTATATGATGAATATTTTCCAACATCGTAATAATTATATTATTATTACCTGTGACTAAAACATAACTGGCGAAATTTGGGTGTGCTATATAAGTACACCTCTGCCTAACCCTACGGGGAATAGAGGCGTGTTGGTTATGTTATGTATTAAATTTCTTTGTCTCAAATTAACTAACATCTGCTATCATAAAACCCATGTTTGGTTCACTTGGGTCAGTTTAAAAAGATTATCAGAAATAGACGCGGCGAAACGGTTATATATTATAAGAGTTTATTTTTAAAAACCTTTTATTGGTTTAAAATATTAAAATATCAGCTAGTGTTAAAGGTTGTGTGATTAAAAATAACAAAAGTAAACTTCAAACACCTATATTCAAAAACAGTTTCATTTATAGTTATAATATAAAAATAAAAATAAATTTACTTGTGACATAGACATCTTTAGGTACAGCCTGGCTCTTGTGCTAATAGCCAAAAGTTATTCCGAGTAATTTTTAAAGAACTTTCAGATTTTCCGAGCCGTTTTTAAAATATCAACGTTAATCATAAAGATCCCTTTCCTCCTACAAAATATAAACGGCCAATTCTTTACGAACAATTACCTTTCCTTCCTCGAAGCTGTACTTCATTATGGAGTTTTGTTAGGGTTGCCAAAAGCTGAACTAATAATTTCTTTTGCGTAAAAGGTTGACAAACAGGCCGATGTTTTCGTAATAAAAATTGTTTACCACCTCCGCTGCCCTTTAGACCACGTTTGCAAGAACGTAAACATATCACGGTGGGATTTTATTGCTCGCTGGATTTTCAACTCTCGTTGTTGAACCGAGCATTTAGAATCCAACAAAGTGCATCCCAGCGTGTGGAAAAAACACACTGTTGGATTTTCAACTCTCGGTGCTTAGCAGTGCGTTGAAGATCCAGTGCGCGAAAAATACCACCGCGATATTTTTGCGTCCGTACCAACGCGGCAATGGGAACGTGGACTTAGTCACTTGCAACGTTTATCGTTGCACGTCTTTTCGTTCTCACTTGTATAATTTCAACATGAATGATGTAACCAATTTTTGTAACAATATTTTGATTTAAAAGAGTGTCCATGGAACTTCTTGCCTGTTCTTCTCCATTGGTACCTACTACGGTTTGGAATGGGCATCTAGCATCTTTCTGACTGACCGACAATTCTTGACAATTCTAAAGTGCCTGTAATTAGTTTGAAATAAATGCTTTGAGTTTTTTGAGTTTAGAGCAACTCGAATGCGTTGCTAACCGAAGAGACACAGTTGAAATGTCTTACATAAAATAACAAAATCAGCCTATAATGGTCCCACTGCTGGAGGAAAGAGGAGACCTGTGTTCCGGCCTCCTCTTTTTGAGAGGAAGTGGGCCGTAATCTACCACGCGGGGTCAGTGCGGGTTGACAAATGTCACATGTCTTCGAATAGTTGGTTCTAGGACATGCCGGTTTCCTCACGATGTTTTCCTTCACCGTTTTGAGAGCAGTGGTGATGAAATTAAATACACAAAGTAAAATGCCTGCCACTTTTTCTTTTTTGGGTTCGGACTCACTACCTAGTACTCATCAGTCTTATGTGTTTGAAATTTGAGAGCATACATTTAGACTAGATACTTGTACACTTGATACACTAAATAATAGTACACTTACACTAGATACTTGTACGGAGGTAGTCGCTCCATCTAAAACGCTGGTATTCAGCTAGATGCGGTTAGACTGAAAGCAACATAGTT
Organism: Dryobotodes eremita; assembly: GCA_917490735.1. NCBI lineage: Eukaryota > Metazoa > Arthropoda > Insecta > Lepidoptera > Noctuidae > Dryobotodes > Dryobotodes eremita. The sequence goes on from OU823267.1 coordinate 11,670,945, forward strand.
GGGAAAAGGTTTGGCAGATGGTGGTGACACCTACATCAAACTTTACTTGACCTGGGTCGAACCCAAAATGCCAGCTCAGGAGCCGATCACGAGACCAATGAAGCAGTTGATGAGTCAATGAATAAATGACTGAATGAGTGTTGATGAGTGTTAGTAAATGAATGAGTGAGTGAGTGATACTATGTTACAGGTATGATGGTAGAACTTTTTTGGATGGGTTCTTTCACAGGCAGGTCTACTGCCATTATCGCTAGATATTAATTACATTTAAAGCAAAGTCTATTTTCATAAGTTCCGCCATCTGGCCTTACCAGTTTCCAGATAAATTAAAATAAGTCTGCCATTAAAAAGGCGGGCAAATCAACGTAACACGATACCCTGCCCAAGCTATATTTTGGGATTTTCCTTAAAGGAAACTCAATTACGTACAGTTCCTTTGTCCAAAGTTCTTTTATTCTGCTTCTACGCTGGCTGTCATTAAAATTATGAAGTGTATTTGATTGTGCTTTTTTATTTTGAATACCATGAAACCAAAATAAAATGTTTTAATTGGATTTTAAACCTCATATATTATGCAATTACAACTAGATTTGTATTAGTTGAAAATTGTACATATTGGCCCGTATTTAAAAAAGGAAGAAAAATTGTTTATTCTGCAAAAACAATACGCACATTAAAAAAAACTACACAAAATACATAGACTAATAAAAAGTAGCCAAAAGCCTCGTATTTCAAACGTTAAAAGTTTGTAAATGTTGTCCATTGCTTGATGTCAGGACAGATTAAAACCAAAGACAATACACATTGCGTAATGCGTTGCGACATTGGCAAAATTAAATGACGACAACAAACACAAACAAAGCATGAAATAATCTACTTTTGTAACAAACAACAAATACAAGTAAGATAAAACCGTGCGTCGCATCTGTGCAAGAACAGGATTACTGAATATTTTAAAAAATACTACAGTAACTAGGACCAACTTATGACAAAACTACTAAGGATCTTGATTACAGTAATGTAACAAGCTAACAAAAACCTTCGGTCAAGAGGCAAGAAGTATTTAGGTATTCTGAACACTGGAAAAAGGTACAAAGCTGATGCCCATTTTTTAAGAGCACCTCTAGAGCTACTTTTACTAAATCAAGGCCCATAAAAATATGCCTTTCGAGAACCACAAGTTACAGTTTTTTATTTGACTATTTTCCTAAACCTGCCAGGCCTATTCCCTACAGTACAGTTTAGCCCGACTGTTTGCGGGAGCGTGTAGTCCCCGGGCGATTAGACGCACAATTGCACACAGTGTCAACCACCTACTTGCATACGTAGTTACTTGCAAAGACGGTGGCTAAGCATTTAGACCCCAAATTTACTACCTAAAAAGTTATCAAAAATATTTAAAAAAAATGTGGTTTTAAGGTGACCTTAGTAGGACTAACTTATGACAAATCAACTAAGATTCCTGATGATAAACTGTGCTTCTCTGTTTGGCAAAAACTTCGATCACCAACTATGAGTTCCTCTAGAAATCCTTTTGGAGAACCACATTTTACAGTTCTTTTGTGTTACCCATCCTTGTGTTAATATCACATTTATCCCTATTTTCCTAAACCTGCCAGCCCTATTTCCTACAGCACAGTTTAGCCCGACTGTTTGCGGGAGCGTGTAGTCCCCGGGCGATTAGACGCACAATTGCACACAGTGACAGCCACCTACTTGCAAACGTAGTTACTTGCAAAGATGGCGGCTCGAGTATTTGGAGACTGGACTTGATACTGAGTTTCAGTTTGGGTTTGAATTTTGCGAAAACGAAATCAATACTTCGAAGATATGTAGACTCGCCACCTATTACATGATACTTAAACATAACTGATGAAATGTGGGTTTACTATAGGTACACCTCTGCCTAACCCTTAAGGATTATAAACGTGATGTTATATTATGTTGTTACATTGGTAAACAAGGAAATGGCTCTCCTGGTGGTATGTGATGGTCAACGCCACATATGGACATCTGCAATACTAGGGATACCACAAGTGCGTTGCCTACTGTAGTACATCTATTTATTAGATACTAGCTTTTGCACGCGGCTTCGCTTGTGTTAATTTAGAATTTGACAATCAATTCGGGTTGTTCGGGGACTTATAGTTAGGAGGATGAAAAACCGGTCTATCGACACTAGACTCACAAAATGAATTAGGTTCTTAAATAAAAAATAAAAAAGCTCTTAACACACCACTATAGTTTCTATAATAATATAATTCAATCATGATTCGAAAGACACGTGGCGCCATCTATTATCATAAGAACGTTATTGTTGTTTTCCTCGGGAACAGTACTTTTTTTCGGGATAAAAGGTACCGTATGACCGTTTCGTCGTATATGCAAAATTTCAGGATGATCAGTTCAGTGGTTTAGGCGTGAAAAGGTAACAAACAAACTTACTTTCGCATTGATAATATTTTATTTAGAATAGGATAGTTAGGAAGTTAAGATTTATTTATTTATTATTTATTTATTATTCATTTATATATTTATATTATATATTTATATATATTAGATATGTAAACACTGTCTCATTCACACAAGAGGGGTAGCTGCTGTCAATCATGTCATCTGTTAGTGACGAAGAATGGCGGGAAACAGAAAAAGTGAAGCAGGGTCTGTACGATAGCTCTTGGTGTGATATTGAGCTAGTAAAGTAATATATTCAACCATATTACACGGAATCAACAGGATTCTACACCGTTTAGAAGAGGAATCTCTTTTTTTTTTCTGTTTCTGCGAGTCAAGCTGTCCATGTCGTATTTCCTCCGAAAGATTTTTCTTTCAAGCATTGATTTCAACAAATGTCGTAATGCAACAACGGCTTACTTTTAAAACCAGACAGTTTTTAAAGTCTTTTATTTTCGGAGTGAATATAATATATAAATAAATAAAATTATAATTGTCGGAATCTGTCAGTGTTAAATTTTTAAATCGATCTGACGTGTAAAGATGGCGTAATGTTATTCTCCGGTATGGACATTACAACGCAATAAATATAATTCTGAGTCCATAAAGCATATTCTATCGTGTAATGAGCAGACAAAAATAGTCCTAAAGGTGATGAGCATATGTTGGCTATGACTATGTCCATATTAAAAAAATATTCTTCCTGTCTACCCTTCTTTCATCATTACAGCAGTGAGTTCAGTAATTACTTCATAAAGGGTTTCATACTCTTATACTTAAGCTTAAATTCAACGCTTTGCAGCGACTACAAGCGCTAACTTTGTAGAAGACGAAGTCAAATTTGCGAGAAATTCCGTTCATTCCAAAAGCATACTACGTCATGAAGCTCGCAGGAATTGCAAATAACCGAGTTAAATGCACGTCTCAGAAACCTCTACTGGGAGCGAGTGAACGAATGATTTGATTGAATGACATGTACGCACACAAGGATCAAAATAGACTTGCGTATTGGGTGTCTATTTTCGGTCCTCGGAAGCGACTTTTCTGTACAACACCATTCATAAGTCAGTGAAAGGTGACGATGCCTTTTAAGACGCACTCACGCCTTCTTCCCATGGGGGTAGGCAGGAACTACAGAACGCCACCTACTACGATTTTTACAAAATCCTTTTGCGTCGTTTACGTACATTCACACTCGACTTAATAATGGATTATATCAAGATCGGTCCTGGTCTTATCGTATGCCAATGAAAATACTGCTACTATCACCAAATAGCTAATTGTGGCAATGTCCCTAACGATAATATTGATGAATCGTTCATTACAGTCCATTAAAGGCAATTTCAATTCCGAAGGAAAGTCAAGTAGTGCACGTTCACACTGATACGTTAATGGAGTTCGAGACCATTCTAAACTGGCTTCAAAAGGTTCTGGACTCGATATTAGTGGAACCCAAGTTAGATGAGATTTCGCACGTTTAGCCTTTTCGCGCTTTTTCTAAAGTCAAAGTTAAAAGTCAAATCATTTATTTCAAATATGCACATTAAAGGCACTTTTGAACGTCAAAATTTACAAAAAAGTAGAATTGATTCTAGTTGCCCCTTCCCTTCCCTTCCAAAAGGAAGTTTCGTATGGAGAAGAATGGGCAAGAAACTCCACCGTTACTCTTTTAAAATGTTTTAACATATTATATAGGTTCACATTATTTATATAATTATATGTGAAGACGATGCACCTAAAATAATATTACTATACCACAATAGGTAAAAATAATTAAATATAATGCAATGACAGGTAGGTTCTAAATTGCATTTTGTATATGCAACTTTTTTTCTGGTGGAGGTGCAAAAACTCCTGATGAAGTGACTCCAAGCATCGCCATGTACCTGCCTTCTCCTAACTATATTGGGGTCAGCTTCCAATCTAACTGGATGCAGCTGCAATACCAGTTTTAGATGGAGCGACCTATGTGGGTTTTAGATAAAATCCAGAGTACTCGTTGGTTAAAAATTATCTTCAGAATTATGATAGTGATAATTAAATATGTCGTATGTAACTATTATGTCAAACCATACGTGAGATATTAATAAATGAAGAAACACATTTATTTAAATTCCTAATAATTGCCTAATAACTAACAAATTACATAATAGTGGTCATAATTATGATGGTAAATATCTTTCAGCTTTGTAAATTTCAGTACAAATCTGCGGGGATTTCATGAATTTTCCAGTTTCTATTTTCAACTCACGTTTGCTGTGGTTTTATACGGAAAGCCTCCGTGATTTACACCGGACAGGCGGATTGTGAGGTCAGTTGTCAATTTTATATGGAACTATTAGTTGTTCGCCGCGGCTTCGCACGGGTGGAGTTTCGAAATTGTACCACGGGAACGTACTGCAGGGATATGGTCTGGTCATCATGGTCTGTCCGTCCACCAATTTTCATCCAAATCCGTTGAGCCGTTAGGCGTGAAAAGGTAACAGATAGAAAGAAAGAAAGAAAGAATAAAGTTTATTTGGCATGATTTATTCCAACATCTTCAACAATCATCGTCATATTTCAGCCAATTTACACAAAACCTTAATGAATTATACACTTAAACCTTCCTCATGAATCCCTCCGTCCGTTGGTGAAAATTGTATGAAAATCCGTTCAGTATTTACTGTGTCTATCGCGTTCAGACAGACAGACGCGACGGGGGGGACTTTGTTTTATTGACCGAGCGAGCGCGAAGCGTCTCCGTTTCAGCTTTGGCAAAAATGTCCGGATGTCTGGCGGGTGTCCGGCTGTTCTCCTCTACAGTTCGCATTTCTCAACCGAGTTTCGTGAAATTTTGTGAGCTCATTCGATAATTATATGGATTTTTTTTATCAATTCAGTTCTTCGAAATATTTCAAAATGTCTGACGTATGGGGGTTGAAAACGCAAAAGAAACATGTTTCAGCCATTTCACGTTCTTAAATAAATGCTCACTACTGTTGAAAACCGCATCAAAATCCATTGTGTAGTTTATAAGATCTAAGCAGTCATACATACAAACACGAAAATAGGCTTTGTTTTATACTAAGATATAGATGTAGTTACGAAATCCAACGTGCAATGACGCACAGTATTCTAGGCGTCAAACTGACAGACAATATTCACAACACCACACTGCGCCTAAAACACAGATTACTGACGTTGCTCAAAAAGCCGCTAAGCTGAATTGGGACTAGGCTGGCCACGTCTGCCGTATGCCCAATGAGCTGTGGGCCAAAATAACCACTACGTGGAGCCCTGACACCGTCAGAAAGCGTCGCGGTGGACCCCGCAGAAGATGGCGGGACGAGCTACAGAAAACAAACGACCAGTAGTCTACTTTAACCCTGGATTGAAAGCGCTGGAAGTCATGGGGAGAGGCTTTTCCCCAGCAGTGGGATGATGCAGTAATAGTATAGATATAGATGTATGTAGATATCGAATGACTAATTACTTATTGAGATTTTTTATTTTGTTGCAGATAAACCCCGCTTCACTGTTGAAAGTGAGGATTGGAAAAATAAAGGTAAGGAAGTAAAACAATTTTTCAGATGGTCGTACATTAAACGATTTACGTATTTAATTTCTTACAGTTATTTTTATAAAAAGTCCAGGAACTAACTCGATGGAAAGTGGTTATTGCAAACTTGCTACAGCTAAAAGTTTCATAATAAGTTATTGCATTGCGTGCATCACACCGAGAAAAAGTATAAATGTACTTGTCTTGAAAAATGTATCAAAGTGGTGCTGTTTTTCGAAGCAAATAAGCACGGTTTTTTCGTTTATTTTTATAGAAAAGCTCTACTCTACTTATCAAATAAAAATGTTCTGTTGTGTCTAACGGGTGTAAAAAGACGCTAGAAGATGCCAAGGGTCACATGTTCTTTCCGTTTTTGTGTTCTTTTTTTGTTATGGATCATAGTCTAAAGCTATCTCCGTAACCGGAAGATTCCCAGGTATGTCTGGGGACTTTCTGGCTACGGAGATATTTAAGGTAAAAGTACTTTTTTTTTTCAAGTTTTTACGAAAATAAAATGTTATTACTAAACTTTAAATACCCCACGACCTCTGTACCGTTGCATGCACTCGTAAGCACAATGTTTTGCGTGCGTTACATTGCGCGCTGCCGTAAATAGAAAGAAAAATATTTTATTTGGGACAAGCACAAGAAATACAAAGAGTAAAAATAAAAAATGAGCATTTAAAACTAACAAAATCAACAATAAAAAAAGAAACAACAATAAACAAGTAAAAAACCTGTGCGTGGCCAAAAAGGCTCCTATAATAGCATAATGCTGCGATACTTTAAAAAAAAATAAGTACCGCAGCGCTGGTATTCTGATAGGGCCCGCTGTGATGCCACGGACACACCTACGGACATCTTTATATCCCACTAGGGGATTATTACGAGTAATAAATAAATAAAAAAAATACTAATAAAATAATATAAAAAATATAGCAACCGAAAATTATTTAGAAAACAAAAATAAATAAATAAAACCCATGATTATGTATGACAGTGAATAAAGATCGACCCACGCCCGACGCTCCAACGTCTCTTGTCTATGTTGTAGACTATTGTTATATGTTGATTATTGATATTGATATTGTTATTGATAGCGATTTTTAGCGATTTTTCACACCAAAAATAAAAGTCGTTCCCCAGCAATAATATTTTCTCAATTTTTGATGTACAGAATGCGCAGATGACGGTTATGTGATGGGTGTATCCTGAATATTATAATTTTTACGTTTTAAACGTCTTGTACATGGAAGTAGTGTGCTTGTGACTCTTGACATCGCGAATAATTAATTAATTCAGTCTGCTTCACGTTTAAAACAGTACACAGCGTCTTAATGCTCCTGGCAGTGATAAATGCGTATTTTAAGCTTAGAGTTTTCCTAGAAACAAATAATTTGTACCTCTTGTAAACTTTACATCTATATAATTATATAACAATGGATGTTGATAGGGATCTATGAGATTGATAAACTCCAACACCGTTTGACAGATCACCATGAAATTTGGCACTTTTATTATGTAAGGATGTATTTTTTCATCGAGACGGTTTTATACGTTTTTAACTGACTTCAAAAAAGAGGAGGTTCTCAATTCGACTGTATTGTTTGTATGTCTGTTACTCCAGAACTTTTTTCTAGGTGAACTGATTTTGATGATTTTTATTTGAAAGCGGGTGCATCTCATGTGGTTCCATATAAATTTGATTAAGATCTGACCAGTAGTTTTTGAGTTATCCTTAATAATGCGTATTTTATCCACTTACTATATTGATGATGTTTTAATAATTTACTGTCACTGTTATTTACATATCACATATCAAGTAGTGTTACAAATTTGTGTGGGGTAGGCACCACAACTAAATAGTGAAAACTAAAAACTTAAAAAAAAAAAAAACTGTCTTCCAAAAAAAACACAAAATAAGTAAAAAATAACTTTAATTTCGGAAGTCGTTGGCAAAAAACAAAAATACAAATCCAATGACACAAACTTCCGAAATTAAAGTTATTTTTCATTTTTTTTTGTGTTTTTATTTTGAAGGCGGCTGTTTTTTTTTTGTAAAAAAATATTATAAAATTTTACAACTACCACGCAGGTGAAGCTGCGGGCAAAAGCCAGTAGATATTATTTTACTAGTAGTAGATCTATTTGTGAAGGAGCTGCTAGTTCGAGGAACTTCTAATTTCTGTCGCCAAGCACCGGTTTGAAGGGTAAGAATGTGCTGATTTAATTACAGCCAGATGAGACACTTCAGCTTTGTCTCTCTCTGGGAGGGCAATGTATTTGCGATTTCTCTAGAAATAGGTTAGGTACTAATTATTTTTCTTTATTACATACATATTAATTACTTTTTTAAATAATTATAACATTAAAAAAACGTTTTAAAAATATAGAAAAATAGTAGCGCATCGGCATCAGAAACAGGGTCAAAGCTGCCGATGATCAGGGCTCTGGAGAGAGCTTTCTGAATCAAGCCCTTGATCCAGCCGCGCAATTAGAGCTTCCTGAGGTGTTGGTCGAGGCTCTCGGCTATTAGGCCATTTACTGTAAGAATTATCGGTACAATGATTGCAGAGTCCACGTCCCACATATCGACAACCTAGTGTGCTAAGTCAAGATAGATACTTGTTTTTTTTTTATCTATGTCTGCTTTCACGAGATTCTGGTCATGAGGGATAGCGATATTAGCAATCATTGCACGGCGCTCTCGTCGACCATAATATCAGGCTTATTGGCTACAATAGTCCTGTCAGTGATGATAGATCGATCCCAGTACAATGTGGCGTGACCATTCTCGAGAATTGGGTCGGGCACTTATCTGTATACAAAGCAAGTTGCTGGTGGATAATTCCAGCCACTAGATTGTGTCAGGGCAAGGTACTAATTACACAGGCCGACAAAAATTTTACCTAGAAACCAGACTATACTTTTCCGAAGGATTTTGACGCGCTGAATTCAAATCTGGATTCAAAATTGCTCTACCACGTCAGGGTTTTGAGATATCCTAACCTAAAAGTGCAAAAAATACCGTGTTTTCTCATTTTTGAGGTTATGTAGCACGGCCGACCCTATTTTCTTTCAAAAATTATTAATAACATCTCAAAGGACTAGTCTTCCTCTTTAAAATGACGTTGAGTTTACTCAAATATCTTGTTTTTTCGCTGAGATATCGCATTTTGAAATTTTCATGTACGTGGATTTTTGTACGTTTGAGAATTCATACACATAGTCTACTGATCTCGTTGCAAGTAAATACAATGTTTTTCTGAAAATCAAATATAAAAGTTTTCAAGCATAGATAGGTCAACTAGGATCGGCCGTGCTACATAACCTCATAAATGAGAAAAAAACTGTATTTTTTGCACTTTTAGGTTAGGATATCTCGAAACCCTGACGTGATAGAACAATTTTAAGGCCAGATTCGAATTCAACGCGTCAAAATCCTTCGGAAAAGTGTAGTCTGGTTTCTGGGTAAGAGTGTTCGTCAAATTTTGTCGGCCTGTGTTATTATTATTTATTGGTTCATTGATTGAGGAAATGGCTAAAATTGACAAAACAATCCAAATAAATGTATGTACCAAGATATAAATGAATTCATTTTGAGAGACACAGTCTTTACAAGGTTTTTCTTTTGACATGGTTTAAGCTATCGAAACAGTTTTTCTAATAAGAATGTAACTGTGATTGAAATGCAGTTCTTTATGCCAAACTGACAACTTAGTCCGGTACTAAGTGGTCAGATTTGTAAGAACTTTACCATGGTCGGAAAAACTTTGAAACCAAAAAATGCCTCCGTGGTTTAACCTCCGTCTGAAGATAAACCAAGTTTTGCCGATTTGCGTGGATGTGACGCCTATTTTCACCAACTCGCTTTTTAGTATTTGTGGGTTTTCTCTCTGCGTCATGATTAGCGCAAATAAACGTATTTTCTTTTTTCTTTCTTTTGTACTAAGATGGTTACACAAAATTAATTAATAATGATGATGTTTTTTTATTAAACTTTACTTTACTTTACACACGAACGGGAATGTATTTTTTGGTATGTATTTTCTGGTGTACAATAAAGTATATATTAATAAATAAATAAATAAACATCAATAAAAAAAAAACCCAGGATACAGCTCATACCAAATAAAATACATGAGTAAGCTTCCATAATCTGACGAACTACTTCAATAATAATTTACTAACTTCTCACAAGGAAATACCACCAGTATATCACAGTACCTGTGTACCTGTACCTGTGTGTTTAGTTTAGTTTGTGATAAACCTGTGCGTGTTCCAATAAATACTTATTCTTTCTTTCTTTCTTTACCTTATTATGGCACATAAAAGAAAACCCTTAATCTAAAATGTAAAGCCACTCCACAATCGGCTATCTAATAGGCCCCAGGCACCTGGTTTTTCCCCATCCGTAATGCGGATAAAATATGCTAATTCTACAGATAATATATCGACTCCTTCACGATTCATTGAACACCTGGTTTCGTAGATACTCATAACAATAAAATAAGGAATTTTGAGCCAATTTATTGAGAGTTGGCCTAAATTGGCCTTATTGGTGATGTTCTTCAGAAAGGTCAGGTGTGTAGTAGTCGCAACCGGCGTGCGTGTATGTATGACTTTCATTTTGACAGTTCACCAACATTCTTTGCGTTATCTACGTTGTTGAGCAGACAAATTTTCGAACATATGAAGCAATGGATTAACAATATCCTTCAAAATGATTTAGATTGTGATTGATAGTGTTTCACGCAATTAGGGTGGAGATGTATGAACGTAAACGTAATAAAAAGAGCATGGAAGGATTGTAACAGTTGGCGTACTGTAGTTTCTGCCTACCATTGGAAAAAGACGTGAATTTATAGTAGGTATATAGAGCTAGGGTTACTGAGCTAGGGGAGCTGGGTTAGTATGCGAGCTGTCATTTTTAATCAGGTCATTTGGAGTGTGTTAGGCTTGGCATTGGGCTCCGCGATTAGAATCAGTGGTTTTAAAACATTAAATGCATACCCATTGTAGAGTTTACCAGCGAGAAAGTTTATTATTATGCAACTGACTTTTAATAAACAGCTGTCAGTTTATTTTATTCAATGGCCTAATACACACATAACGTAACATCCCTCCTGTAATCCCCGACGGGCTAGGCAGATGTGTATCCATAGTACACTCACATTTCACCAGTTATGTTTAAGTCCCATGTAACAGGGGCGAGCCTATTGCCACCAACGGGGCACATATACAGACTCCGGGCTGCTACTGAGAAATTCCTGATGGAAAAACCAATGGCCTATTCAGTGATATATCGAAGTCACAAATATAATAAGCGTATTAGACCTTTTGTTGAAAAGTTGGTAGGTACTACGGAACCCTAAAACTCACAGAGCCTTATAAATCCCGTTATTCAATTATAATCTATCCTTTCAAAATAATTGGTCCTTGTGCTGTCTATTTTACCAAAAGGAATATTATTATAATTAAATTATTGGTCCTACCTGCTTTCCATTTGCACGGAAGGACATTTTCTCAGAAACTGAGTCGACATTCTAGCTTATTGCATTTTTAACCGACTTAAAAAAAGTAGGAGGTTCTCTATTCGGCTGTATATTTTTTTATGTGTGTTACCTCGGAACTTTTTTCTAGGTGAACCGATTTTGATGATTCTTTTTTTTTTTTAAAGCTGGTACTTCTCATGTGATCTCATATAGGTACATTTTATCAAAATCTGACTAGCAGTTTTTGAGTTATTCTTAATAATGCGTATTTTTTCCACTTAGTCTATATTGATGAGGTTTTAATAATTTCCTGTCACAGTTATTTACATATCAAGTAGTGGTATACGAATTTGTATGGGGTAGGTACTACAAATAAAAAGTGAAAAATATTTTTTTTTTACAAAATAAAAATAAACGACTTCAAAAAATAAAACACTACAAAGTGAAAAATAACTTTAATTTCGGAAGTCGGTGGCAAAAAACGAAAATACAAAACCAAAGACAAATTCCGAAATTAAAGTTATTTTTCACTTTGTAATGTTTTTTTTTTTAGAAATCTGTTGTTGTACTATCACCTTGTTTAAATCTTGCTCACTTTAGACTTTGTCATATTTATTATAGCGTTTTACAATAGGTACCCGCACGTTAATATGACACATCGAGCAATAGAAAGAGACTGAAACACAGTTTCCTCCTATATTTGTCGCTGGCTACTGTGGATTTCTGTATCATTTCTGTACCTTACATAAGTATTATTATACTTACCCGATTTATTATGTCACACAGGGGGACGTCATTGTGTCATTCAAGAGGTAGTTGCTGATAATCAGCGCTGTTGACGATAGGTTCGCCCGAAGTCACAGCATTTTGCTGAGCAACGACCTGTTCTTGTACAGATGTTATGCACGGCTTAATTGTTCTTATTATTGTTGTTTGTTACAAAAGTAGTCATTTTTCCACTCTGCAATCGGCATTTTGTTTTTTTGCCAGTGTCGTAACACAGAGCATTGTGTATTGTCTTTGATTCCTGGCCCTGACATCAAGCAATGGACAAAACTGTCAAACTTTTATTGTTTGAATACGAGGCTTTTGGCTACCTTTGTATGAGTGTATTTAATGGTTTTTTTTTGTAATGTGCGTTTTGTTTGTGCAGAATAAACAATTTTTACTTTATTTTCTTCTTTCTTTCGTTCTTTAAGTCCACAACGTTTCCATTAACATCGTATAATATAATATGTGTGGCAGTGTTCTAAGTATGGTCATGGATTGCACATGCTGACTGTACCTATAAATCTACCCAACCTACTGCTTTGTTAAATATGATAATTTTGTCCAAAGGCACCCGTACTGCAGTGGATAACGAAGTTAATGTATTGGCAGGCATGGCGCTTGATTTAAAGGGATTTCCTTGAGAAATTGACGCCAGTTTGTGAACGGAATAATTTATGTTTTGGAAGATATTAATAATGATTTATGACTTGAGTTATTTCGCAGCCTTCCGTTTAGAAATAGCCTCATTGGTGTCTATTCTATCAAAATAATATGTTCTATGAAAAGGAGCAGGGTAATATTATTTTATCCTAAGTTTGTTTTCCACTCCTTCTTTGAACACCTTTGTTTGTCATAAGTTAGTTTTCATTACACATTTGATTTAATTAGTGTTTTCAATAAAGAAAGAAAGAAAGAAAATACATTTATCTAGCACAGAAAAAGAAAAATAGAACAAATAAAAAGTGTGTTGTGAGAAATTAGCAGGAAAGTGTGCCTCGCGGCTGCGCCAAATAGGTCCAAATAAAATTAAAGTTCATTGTTATTACCTTATACTTATCGGTACTCATACCAACTACTTAAACTCATGTTCATGGCTTACCACCCCCCACCTATTTTACCCCATTTGAAACTCGATACGCTAAGAACGGAATACACGGTTGTCAGATTACACAAACACTTACTTATCTATGAGATACTGTTTATTTGAAGGATATGTAGATACGATTCGAGAAGAAGCACATACACAAAACATAACATCACACTAGTAATCCCCGAAGGGTGCAGGCAGAGGTGTACCCGTAGTACACTCACATTTCACCAGTAATGTTTAAGTTCCATGTAATAGGGAGCGAGCCTATTGCCATCAACCGGGCACAAATCCAGACTCCGGGCTGCTACTGAGAAATTCCTGATGGACAAACCCGATAACTCTTTGCCGGACCTGGGAATTGGACGCAGGCAAGGTCCGTCATTCGATTCCCAGGTCAGCGCTACTACAGGAGCATGAGGATGCTCATGCAGTAGCGTTTGCGAGCATTAGACGGACGAAGCATTCAACTGATCAAAACAGGAAGTCAGTAATTTGAGAAGTAAAAGTGACACATCTTATACTTTTTAAAGTAGATACTTAAAATCTATTCATGGATAAAATCACGCCAATATTTTTAGAAGGCTTCATGTGTTGGTGGAATGTGTTCGATATAATAACAGAAGAAACGCACTCGTTGAAATTGTCGGTAATGGATATTGGAATGTTCCATAGTATTTTAGCTAAGCCTACTTCTGAAGCGGCAAAAATGTGACATACTTTTTTATTAGATAATTAATTAATTTAAGTTTTTTGGTTACTAAGATTAGTTTATTTAGTTTAGGATAAAGTTGTTCTTTGTAAAAGCATGGTGGGATTGACATCGTCGTATGTGTACAAAAATCCCTTCAATAAATGAAGATAAAAAAAGGTTTACATTAAAATCATTGTGTTAAACTTAGACGTATTTGTGGCAACCAAACCGAAAATAACTCAATCAATCTGCCCAGTCTTTTTCCAATTATGTTCGGGTCAGCTTCCAGTCTAACCGGATACAGCTGAATATCAGTATTTTACATGGAGCGACTGCTTATCTGACATCCATAACCCAGTTACTGGGTAACATGATACTCCTTGGTAAGGCTAGTTGTCAAACTTGGGCATCTGACTACCCGTAACAACTGTCAAACATCTATGAATGACAGCCGGGACCAACGGCTTAGCTTGCTTTCGGAGTCTCTTTTACGGGTAGATATATCTATTGTGTTTCCAAGCAACGGAGGGGTTTGATATGTAACTGTGAAATGTGTAAAAGAAAAACTGTAAAAAATTACTGAAAATAACTACTACTACTACTATTAGCTTGCATCATCAAACTGCTGGGCAAAGGCCTCTCCCCATGACTTCCACCTCTTTCGATCCGGGGCTAAATTGGACCACTGGTCGTTTGTTTTCTCTAACTCGTCCCGCCATCTTCTACGGGGTCTACCGCGACGCCTTCTGGCTGCGTCAGGGCTCCACGTAGTGGTTATTTTGGCCCACTGCTCATTGGGCATACGGCAGACGTGGCCAGCCCAGTCCCACTTAAGCTTGACGGCTTTTTGAGCAACGTCTGTAATCTGTGTTTTAGGTGCAGTGTGGTGTTGCGAATACGGTCTGTCAGTTTTACGCCTAGAATACTAAATGATAAATGATTTTGTTTCTGTAAGTAGGTTTGAACAAACACTTTTACACTTCAATTATATTTTAAAAACTAGATGGGGTCGGCGTTTCCTATCTGACTACTCTGAGAATAAAGGCCGAAACAAACTCAGAGGTCACAGTCTCTTTTAAAATCCAGACATAATCTTGGTCAGATCATATGAAGACCATGTAGATTTGTGTCTGAAATGGTCTTTTGAGGAAAAACCACCTGTCCAGTCAGTGCACGCATTTGTCAGTAATCGTGTAGCTCAACTCAGAACTTAAGGAGCTTAACGATTCGACGGACAATACCAAAGAAAAGACATTTGGGTAGGCCACAAAAATTACTCAAACTGCCAGACCATGATTAAAATTAACTGAGGGAAAAAAAAGGAACAATGACCCACATAGTCTTTACATTCACAATATTAAAATGATAATCAATGTAGCCTGAATGCTACTCACACTGCGCTCCATTGCACGTTGACAAACCCTGAGTTTGGACTTTTGAATGTTTGTCAAAGACCAAGTCTGGGCTCCATAGGTCAAAATGGGAAGGATGCACATGTCCATAATTTTTTCACTTTAGTGACAAAGGAAGGTTTCCTAAAATAACTAGAAAATTAAAGTGATTTACGCTTTGGCTTACAGAATTTCCGAGCTTGTTAAAACCGAGTAGTTTCGTCATGATGAATCGTTAATCTGGGAGCACGGTAGTGCCCCCGCCAAGTCGAGCACAGCCGTAACCATCCTTTTCTCGACGCGACTCTTTTGAATATACTCGTACATCTCTCGTATTATTGTAAAGTATTTACCTTTAAATTAATTCAATATGGTCTAGTTTACTTATCTCTCTGTGAATTCGCGTAGATAATATTGTTTTAATTTGTGCCTAGAAATGGATATCCCCGGTTAGAACTATATTTCTCCGGGATAACTTTAAGTATAATTTGAGAGAAAATTGGTGCCTTGGATTTCGTGTTTCGATAAATTAGATAGTTTTTTTACGAGCTTGCCAGCTCTCGTACAGTTTTGGCTGTGCGTTGATATGTCAGTTTGTCAGTCAATCACTTTTTCGTCTGATAACGGGTGTCAATAGATACTCAACGAATCCGAGTGTCACGTGTACTCCCCGTCATTGTAATTTTTTTTTTGTACTGGAACATATCTGGGAACCTTCTGGTTACGGAGATATCGAAGGTCAAAATTCCAACTTTTACAGACGTTTTTTTTTACGAAAATAAGTTTTTAATATTGTTTATAACACAACTTTAAATACCCCCACGACACCTGTACCACTGCATGCACCCATAAGCACAATGTTTTGCGTGTGTTACATTGCGCACTACCGTAAACAGTAAATTTTCACACCAAAATTAAAAGTTGTTTCCCGGCAATTATTTTTGTGCAATGTTACTTAGTTTGTTGTACAGATTGTGTGGTTGATGGCTATGTGATGGGTTTTTTTACACTCTGTTCTGTTCTCTGTTTTGTGTTTTGATTTATTCTTTTTGTATTTACATAAGATGCATATTTTATTGCGTACCTCTCTCTCTGTACTATGTTTTATTGGTGTAGCACTATTAATTCCCCCCTGCTTCGGTATTTCACTTTAAATGATAAATGATTTTATATCTGTAAGTAGGTTTATACAAATACTTTTACACGTCAATCCATATTTTAAAAACTGGACGAGGTCGCCGTTTCCTATCTGACTATTCTGAGAAGAAAGAACGAAACAAACTCACGAGGTCACATTGTTTTTTAAAGTCCAGACATAATCTTGATCAGATCATGCGAAGACCATGTAGATTTGTGTCTGATATGGTCTTTTGAGGAAAAACCACACAAATTGAGTGGACCTGTTCAGTCAGTGCACGCATTTGTCAGTAATCATGCAGCTCAACTCAGAAGTTAAGGAGCTCAACGATTCGACGAACAATACCAAAGAAAGGACATTTGGGTAGGCCATAAAAGTTACTCAAACTGCCTTGTGTTTGTTTGGTTTTATTCTTATTGTTCTTTTTGCTGGATGACTTCAGTTTGACTGTATTCTCGTAGCTACTTTAAACAAAAAATTACTTTGAGCCCGCGCTGAGTCGCTGACTCGATACTTAATAAATTTTTGTATGAACCCCTTTAATCTACTAAAATTATAAAGAGGTAAAATTTGTTTGTTTGTAAGTTTGTAAGTAGAGGGTAATCTCTGGAACTGCCAGTCGGATTTCAAAAAATATTTTTGCGTTTGATAGCCCAATTCTTGAGGAAGGCTATTTAATGTCACGTCAGGACACAGGAGCCGAGCAATAGAAAAAATAGTCGGAAAGAACGTTAAACAAAAACGAAGTAATAGCGCGGGCGTGCGATGCGATGCGACGCGGTGGGTCGGGAGAACAAGAAATTTCACGCGAACGAAGTTACGGACAGAAGCTAGTAAATTTATAAATTACTGGCGACCCGCCCCTGCTTCGCATGATATTTACGAATTTACAAAACATCGAGATTTCTTTATTATACAGGGTGTCCCGTAAATAATGGATCAAACGTAACGGGTAGTCAGCTCACCTGATTTCCAACAACTAATTTGAAAAGTTTTTTATTATTTTCAATTTTGGTCTTTTCACGGTGAAAAAAAATCTTTTCAATTTAAGTTTTTTTTTTCTAAGGCAAATTAAACTTTATTTATAAAAATGGTATCCTATTACATTATTAAGCTATTCAGAAATGTTTAACAAAAATCATACCTAAAAATGTTATCATTTGCAGCGATAGCATTAAAAAAACGGAATTCTGGTAAAAAATATGGTGAAATTCGAGAAAAATTATGTCTTCAATAAAAAAAAAATATTATTGCGGTTTTTTTTAAACTATTCAAATTAGTTGTTGGCAATCAAGTGAGCTAGCTTCCTGTTACGTTTGATCCATTATTTACGGGACACCCTGTATAGAAGTTTAATATTAATGCAACATACACACAAACCTTCTCTAATAAATTCTCTAAGTGACAGTGAGCTCCGCATCAAAATCCATTGAGCAGTTTAGAGGAACAGCGCGTTCGCACAAACAGACACGAAAGTAACTTTAATTTATAATTATGTATAGAAGCTATGAATTTCAATATAAACAGATTTACAGTGTTTGATAGGTATACACGGCTATATATCAAGCTATATATTTCGAGTATAAGCTGATCTCGCATTTTATAGAATTTCCGTACAATGAGAGGTCAGCTTATACTGGAAATGTAGCCGTGTATACCTACAGCGTTAACAGAAGGGTTTTATTTCCATTTAGTTGGGTGCGAAACCCTAAACACTATTGGGAATTATTAAAACTACATTAATATTGTATAATGTTAGCTAACCTACATAACATACGTTTAGTTTCTACTAATTTTATATGGTAAACATAAAATTATTGCTTAAAATATTCATAATTATGATACCAGGCCTATTATTATAAGCCTTCCAAAACCACACGCAAGTTTTAATATATAATAACCTATTTTTTACAGAAATTAGTCCAAATACAAAATCACATACTTTTCTTAGCATAATCAGCCTATAATGTTTCCACTGCTGGGACATAGTCCTCCTCTCTGTGAGAGGAAGTGGGCCGTAATCCACCACGCGGGCCCAGTGCGGGTTGGTAGATGTCACATGTCTTTGAATTTTTGGTTCTAGGACATGCCGGTTACCTCACGATGTTTTCCTTCACCGTTTTGAGAGCAGTGGTGATTAAATTATATACACAAAGTAAGGCGCCTGCCTGGGTTCGACCCCGACTTACAACTCATAAGTCGGAGACGTTACCAATGGGTGTCCACTGCTCCATTCATACTTTTCTTAAACAGAAAATGTTTTAAAGGTCACATTAACATTACATTCAAAATAAAATTTGGATTCCTTTCAAATGATAGTTCAGTTAGGTTTAAAGAAAATTTATTCTCAATAAAGATATATGTCACTCATTTGAGAAAAATGCTAGGACACATACAATGTGGCCTCGACCATACGACAATAAATGAAAACACACAACATACTAATGCATAGGAGTATTTTGAAATTATCCAATAAATCCTAAAAATCGAAATAAAAAAAAAATATTGAAATGTCCGAAAGTGCACGCCTCATAAATTCATTTAATTCTATAAAAAATAACAAAAATCGAACGAAATGTCCAGTCGTATTTTTATATTATTAATTTGTAATTAAACTAAATTGAATTAGACCGTGATTTTCGAAAGGACTTAGTTTTCGATAATACTGAAGAGTAAAAAAAAATGGACTCGATTAGTTAAGTTTTTCGGGAGTTATGGTGACCACGCCAGGATCCAAACATATAGACACACGGACGTCTACAAAATATATTTTTTTTAAATCGTTTTTCATTATTTTAAATAGCAAAATGTCTTTTGAAAATAACATAAGTGTTGAAAATAGTGTTTTTCTTGACGTTTGTGTGTGAATATTGTTCTACAAGTGCGATATGAAGTAAATAGAGACATTTTTAGCTCAAGGAATTACTTGTTCCTTGTAAAGCGAGAGTAGAGCACTACCTCACGCGCTTCGCTAATGAGGCGTGCAAAATATATTTTTTCAAACCAACTAAATAATAGTGATGGGCTGACTATGAGTTTTGCCGATCTATGACTAGCTATAGGGACTAAACTATTAGATATATTTCAATTGTTTTTTTGTAAGCGGACTGGGAACGTAATTAGATATATGAAGTTTAATTTAGCGTTGTCGTATTGTCGTCTTCACATTGTATATATAAATTACACAAAGCTCGTCGTCATCAGTTACAAAGTAGCTATACAATGCCTTCATATCTCCAGAAGTGATCGATCCGCGATTATATACTTGACGGAGACGGTACTTCTCTCTCGTTATTATCAGCCATATTTTAACTACTATGATAAATTAAGGATAAATGATTTTATTTCTGTAAGTAGGTTTGTACAAACACTTTTACACGTCAATCATGTTTTTTAAGCTAGATGAGGTCGGCGTTTCCTATCTGACTACTCTAAGAAGAAAGGCCGAAACAAACTCAGAGGTCACAGTCTCTTTTAGAGTCCAGACATAATCTTGGTCAGGTCATGCGAAGACCATGTAGATTTGTGTCTGAAATAGTCTTTTGAGGAAAGAACCACACAGATTAAGTGGACCTGTCCAGACAGTGCACGCATTTGTCAGTAACCGTGCAGCTCAACTCAGAACTTAAGGAGCTCAACGATTCGACGAACAATACCAAAGAAAGGACATTTGGGTAGGCCGCATAAACTACTTAAACTGCCAGACCAAGAATGAAAAAATGACCCACATAGTCCTCATATTCACAATAATGAAAATAATATAATACTTTTTATAGTAAGTATTCATGTCTAAAAGAGTTAGCAAACTAAAATCAACATTCACTGTGTTAATTTATTGGAGCAGCTCAATCCCAAGCCTTTTTGTCCTCAATATAGTCTTTCACAGTGTAATAAGCTTTCTAGCATAGTTTCCGCTTTATAAAAGATTTGAATTTATTAAAGCTTAGATCTTGAATGTGGCTAGGAACTTTATTATAAAAACGTATACATTGGCATCTAAAGGAGCCACCTATTTTCTTGAGCCTGGTTGTAGGAACAAGAAATTTGTGTTTTTTCCTAGTATTTATATTGTGGATATCACTGTATTTTTTAAACAGATTAATATTTTTATGTGCATACAAAATATTTTCATAAATATACTGAGAAGGCACAGTAATAATATTAATCTCTTTAAATTTATCTCTGAGGGAGTGTCTGGGACTTAATTTATAAATTGACTGTGGGCATTACTGTGGGCTTACTATGAGTAATGTTGGTTATTGCGCAATAAAAAAACCGTTTGCAGTTCAAATCAAATTATAATTTACGATCAAATTAATCACACTAGCCAATCGAATCACACTCTGTAGGTACACGATACAACTATACGGAACGCGCGACAGTTTCTAAATGTGTTCGCTGCTTAGCCGCCAACAAAAAACTCTTCTTTTACTCTGGTCAAGCGTGAGCGTTATAGCCAAAGTCAAACGATTGATTTAACGTATTTCCGACATACTGAATAAGTGGAGTCTTGAACGCATTAAGAGAAACGCGAACGCGTTAGACAGTTCAATTTTGAACATAAACCAGTAAACCATGGATTTGAATTCAAGCCCAAGTTAGATGGGCTTGCAAATCCTCGAGATTTATCTCTAACGACAGTTTAGGCTCCTAACAGTATGCTGTCGGTTAGCGATATGAAATAACAGTCTTTAGGTCCGCATTGATAATGACTGTAGTAACTGTTTCGTTGACCGTTGACAACTAGATCAGCTTCGGGGTGATGGGTGATCTTTACGTTATGCTCGTGAACGGGCACTGCTTGTGGTGACTGGTCGTCTTGCTGACCATGGTTTTCTTATTGTTATTACTAACTAGCTTTTGCCCACGGCTTCGCTCGGGTTAATTTAGACTTTGACTATCAATTCGGGTTATAATTCAATCGTGATTCGAAAGAAAGACACGTAGCGCTATCTATTATCATAAGAGCGTTATTGTTGTTTTCCTCGGGAACAGTACTTTTTTGCGGGATGAAAGGTACCCTATGTCCATTTCTGTACCGGACAACGTATGTGGAAAATTTCATGATGATCGGTTCAGTGGTTTAGGCGTGAAAAGGTAACAAATAAACAAACAAACTTACTTTCGCATTTATAATTAAAAAAAACACGTGTGGCACTCGGGGACTGCCGCGGTAAAGCTATTGCATAGCATTTTTTATCAACTTATGCAATTAAAATTATTTATTTATTTTTTATTTATGCAGTATTTTTTTTCATTGATATTAATTCAAGTACAGTCGTACCATATACATACACGTTAAGCGAACGCTCGGCCGAGCTACATGGTAGGCGGAGTGGGGTGTGTTAGGTTTTATTTTCGTTAAGGAATTTCTTGATTCGGTCGCCGCGCTCAAAGCCCGCGATAAAAGCTATGCAATAGCTTAAAAATAATGATAATATACTAAGTTAGGATTGTTCTGTTTATTTATTTTACTTCGATGGTCCTATTTTGTTATTTGTGACTTCGAGTAATGTGAACAAAACCCAGCATTGCTTATGTAAGCTGTCACATCCTTTATGCCTGGAGGCTTTTATGTAGATATTAAGGTCTGTTTCCTTTTTTTTAGATTGAATATAATTTTTATTGTATTTGTTGGTATATTGGCGTGGCTAGCTGACTTAAGGCAAGTAATTTAATTTAATGTTCTGTGTCTCGTAATGTTCGGTTGGCCAGAGCTAAGACTGTTATTACCCCATTAGTTGTTCTAGTTGTGGCAGACGCTACTGCTGAGGTCCTGGGTTCGATTCCCAGGTCGTGGAGTGTTATTGGGTTTTTCCATCAGTAATAATACTAATAATATTTATTGAATAAATCATTTACAAAAAGTGTACATTTAGCGAACAGTAGTAATATTTTCCATACATTTATAGTGCCTAAAAATAAACAAAAATGTTATTACAGGTGCAAGTAATGATGATTCGGAATTACAATATAAGGTAGAGACCCGCCCGAGTAATTTCTCAGTTGCTGCCCGAAGTCTGGATTTGTGTCCGGTTGATGCCAATAGGCTCCTCTTACATGGGACTTTAAGTACTTGGCGAAATGTGGGTGTTAATGTACCTCTGCCTAACCTTTCAGTGATTACAGGCGTGATGATATGTTATGTGTAAGGACTAAAAGGAAACACGGTCGTCTGATCCTATGCGTGTTATACAGGGCGGCAGGCACATCGACGCGCAAACTATAACCATGAATTCAGCACATGATTCTAGACCCCCTAGCGTAGAAATTTTTAGTCTGTTATCAAAAAAACAAATCTGCTATTTCATAGAAAAGTGATATACCTACGCGGTCAATATGTATAGAACAGTTTTTTTTAAATAACCGTCGAATAATTTCAACGCAGGAGGGGTTCAGAATCGTGTACTGAATCGATGGTTATAGTTTGCGCGTCGAGGTTCCTGCCACCCTGTATAATCAAATTTGCATAGCTGCGTATGCAAAAGGGATCGCGTATGGAAATTACGGCCGCAAGGACCAAGAAACCCAATTAATATAATTGACTTTTGTAACTAAATGCATAGACATACATCGTCATACTTGAACCCAGTAGGGTCGTGTTAGCTGTGTTAATCGAAAATCTGAAGATACGGAATTGAAATCCTAACTTCCTAACTTTAATATTATAAATGCGAAAGTATGTGTGTTTGTTTGTTACCTTTTCACGCCTAAACCACTGAACCGATCATCTTGAAATTTTGCATATACGTTGTCAGGTGTACATAAACGGACACAGGGTACCTATCATCCCGAAAAAAAGTACTGTTCCCGAAGAAAACAACAATAATGTTCTTATGATAATAGATGGCGCCACGTGTCTTTCGAATCATGATTTAATTACATTATTATAGAAACTTTAGTGGTGTGTTATGAGCTTTTTTATTTTTTGTTTAAGTATCTAATACATTTTGTGAGTCTAGAGTGTTGATGGGCCGGTTTTTCATCCTCCTATCTATAATTCCCCGAACAAACTGAATCGATGGCCAAATTTTAAATTAACGCCATCGAAGCCGCGGGCAAAAGATAGTTATAAATAAATGTAATAATACCAGCCTATTATTGTCCCAATGCAGGGCAAAGACCTCTTCTCATACAAAGAAGGTACAAGCATCGATCGCCACGTTCAGATACTCAATACGAGTTGGCGATTGCAGACTTATATTAACTGTATTTACTAAAGATGTAACCATTATAGCCAGTGACGCGTTTTTTGTTGTTTTACCCATGGCCTAAAAAAACAAGGTCTGGCATTCCGAGAGTGACACTAGCTTACGTCACTATCCAGTTGCCACTTTATTGCAAAAAAACAAGAACTATGGAAACATTTTCAGTCACCATTCTGTTAAAAAATATATATAAAGCATTTAAATTGTCGTTTCGTTTTCTAATCAAACGAAACAATTCAATTTAAACTTATACCAACGTAATTGTTAGTTAAAACCTCATTGATTTATCGGATTCGCACAGGTAATAAATGCGGTTGGGGAGTTATTATTACTCACTACTGGTAACACAGCGGTGATGACGTAGGCTTGTGTCTCCCACGTGACCACTGTGTCTTGGAATGCTATACCTGGCGAAGTATATTATTATACCATGGTTTTACCCAATTTTAAAACGTGGTGTGTTAATAATGTATGCAATATTGACTTATGATGAGTATTGACAATAAGTGTAGCAAGTACAAAATTGGAGTGAACTTATTCGCGAGCGCGACATTGCGCTTTTCGAGAACGCGTAGGTAGGCTCTTTCTCACCTCGAAGGAAACAGACGAGCTTCGAAAAACAAATAATTCATCTCTGTCACACTACAGTGAACTGCGGAGTGCGCGGCAGTTATATCTTAAGGTGCGTCCAGACATTAAGGCGATTAACATACTGCCACGCAACACGCAGCGTAGCGCGTGAATGCGTGTTTTAACGTTGCTTGTAAGTATCTCCGTTTGTATAGAACACGCACAGTCCAACACACAGAAAATGCATCCACGCGCGTTCATTCAGGTGCGTTGACACGCAACATGCAGCGTGATGCGTGGCAGTGTGATAATCGCCTTAGAAACGTATGCTTCACATGGTAAGCCACGCATATAACGGCTGTCTCATTCAGATTGAGGCATCTAACATATAAAAAAAAAAACATTTGCGGCGTATGCCTCGCTCTTTCTGGATGCACCTTTAGATTCCAATTTTGTTTGTAAAACCGCAAAAAACGCCTACTAATTGCGGCGCTTGATGGAATGCTCGAATGACAAATACAAGAAAAAGTATGACTTAGCGTGTCTTGAAATAAATATAGACACGTGTTAGGCTGACTAAGCATAAGGAAAACTGGGTGTGCCTAGAATGTATTTGTTCAAAACCAACGAGAGGGAACAGTGAAACCCCAGTCAGCACAAATACACCCAAGGTCACCATCACTACACCCATGAATAACGTCAACATTCCGCGTGGGAGCCAAGCCCATGTTTCACCCATAATTTTGGATACAGATTCCATACTGCTTGAGGAATTGAGAGAATTTAGATCTGATATGGTAGCTCGCATGGACCGCCAGGCAAATGCGATTTCAATCCTACTGAACCAATTTTGCCAAACAAAAATCGAGTTGGAGAACGTAATTAAGATCATGAGGGTGCTTGAAGAAAAAGTGGACGCTAAGATGACCCAGTACAAACTCGAGATACAATAACTGATATATGGGAGAATTCTCCTTCTACCCCTACTTTTGCAGAAGTATTAGTCAATCGAGCAGTTAAAACATACATAAGGAAACGACTGTTAAGGTGTGTCCACGGTACATAACTAAATAACATGTTTCTATAGAGAAGTTGTAATGTTAAATAATGTGGACGTGTTAAATAACAAAAGTATATGTGTTATATAACATAATTTGGACGTACCCTTATATATCTACGTCAAAACGCAAAAGGTTAACAAAGGTGGGGCCATGAAGTCTGCTGTGTTACAGAAAACAAAAAAAAAAAACAAAATCAAAATCGGTTCATCCGTTTGGGAGCTACGGTGCCAGAGACAGACACACATGCACACACACACACACACACACACACACACACACACACACACACGTACACACACACACACACACACACACACTCAGACACGTCAAACTTATAACACCCCGTCGTTTTTGCGTCGGGGGTTAAAAAAGACTACGTATATTGCAATGCCACTAGAAACTAAAGAAACGATGAATGCACAGATAGAGGATAACGAATCGGGGTGGACGACAGTTTGGAATAGAAAAGGTAACAGGCAACCTAAAGATGTCAGAGTTGGTACAAATACGTAGTTGAAGGCTTTATAAGCTACTGAACGGAAAAAACACCTGCATATTTGGCGATTATATCCAGAAACAACACCTGAAGCCATAACCGATCATAATAATAAAAATGTATACGATCCAGATGTACTCATTAAAGTGGATAAAATCAAGCATAAAACGGAGCGAGGTTATTCGTCGTTTATTGTGGGGGTGCCTGAACAATGTTTCGATATATTGAATCAA
This sequence comes from Dryobotodes eremita, assembly GCA_917490735.1. Lineage (NCBI taxonomy): Eukaryota > Metazoa > Arthropoda > Insecta > Lepidoptera > Noctuidae > Dryobotodes > Dryobotodes eremita. The sequence goes on from OU823267.1 coordinate 11,697,084, forward strand.
GCAGAAATATGGCCAATAAATGCAGAATTCAATGAGTGGATTTGGTTTCGCAAGTCAACCAAAAATACACCAAATTAATACTATCGATATTTTCTAGCAAACGTGAGAGGTCTTCGAACGAAGTTAGACGAGTTCAGAAGAAATATAGAGTTATTAATGCAGACTTAAACGGGGTTCAATGATTCCATAGAATATCCAGAAATTATAACACCGGGATTTCAAATTATTCGGTGTGGAAAAAGAAATAAAATCCGTTTATTTGCAGTAAACATGATGCAGAGAAAAACACAAACACAAAAAAGAACAAGTTGGGGTAAAACTCAAAACTCAAACTCAAAGCATTTATTTCAAATAAACCAATTACAGGCACTTTTGAATTGTCAAGGGGTCGGTCAGTCAGAAAGATGAAGCTAGTGAAGTAATATGCATCACATCCACGCAAAACGGCAATCGCTGAGCATAATGCTACGACCCTATGCGAGACAGAGCCCCAGCGCTGGTTTTTAGCGACAGCCGGCGTTGACGTGATGACTTCAACCAGTGCAGCATACAAAAAGATAGAAATAACAAAAAATTAGAAATAAAATAAATATACATTACCTAGTTCTAAATGTTTATTTAAACATAATATTTATGAAATGGTAACATTCCGGGCAACGGCTCATGCGCTGCTACCGGCCTTTAATAATCTGAGCGCGCAGCTGTCATAAAACGACGTGGTGTATGATCGAGCGGAAGGTCGGAAACAGGGAGGCGCGTTTTTAGTGGCCACACACCCGGTATGTTTTGCGACAAGTATCTATCGCGGACTCGTCGATAGACACCTGCGTTTTTTAAATGGTTTGTGTAACGGTTTATTTAAGGTGAATCCTCAGCTGTAGCCCGCCAAATACAAAATGTTCTTTTGTTTTTTGCAAATAGCAGCTCTGTTTTATGTCGTACGTTGATCAAAATGTGATTCGCGACTGTAGGAATGATATATTTACTGAATAATAATCATCAATTTCACATCAATCGTCAAACTTTGTAAATTTGTTCGACCTTAGAATTGTTCAAAATATTTCATATGAAAATTCTTAGGTGGAACAAAACAGAGTTTGACGATTGATATGAAATTGATGATTATTATTCAATAAATAAATAGTCGCGAGTAGTTAATAGTCGCGAATGGCATTTTTATCAATACCTTTGATCAATACTAGTTCTTTAGGTTATATTTAAATTGTAAGTAATAAGTTAGTAGGTTATAGATTTGTAAAATTACAGCACCGTCGCATTGGGTACATAAACTTGTAATGATAGTTATAAGGGAGATTTTAATAAATAAATTTAAAAAAATTATATAGTATAATTCCAGGTTTCCTGACGATGTTTTCCTTCTACTGATGTCAGTAATGTCCAAGATAAACTCAGAAAGTGCATATGAATTGCAAAAGTCAAATTGGTACATGCCCGGATTTGAAACCACAACTTCGTGCATGAGAGCCAGAACCACTGAGCTATCATGCACGACATTGCATTGAATTTACTTTGAAGGATTCGAAGGGATTTGAAATATTCGAACGGGATTTATAATGGAAGATTTTTTTCCAAGAAATTCCAATTATACTTTTCTACGTCAGTGGTTCGGTAGACTTAATCCTGAATGGGAATAAAATATTTGTATGTTATGTAATCTTAATTTCTAAAATCTAATATTTTTTTTTTCTTATTTTGAGGTTTGCAAGTTGACGGCCATTGTATATACATAACATCACGGCTTGTTTCCCCGTAGGGTTGGGCAGAGGAGCACCCACATTTCGCCAGTTATGTTTAAGTCCCATGTAATAGGAGGCGAGCCTGTTGCCATCAACCGGGCACAAATCCAGACTCCGAGCTGCTACTGAGAAATTCCTAACAGAAAAACCCAATAACACTTTGCCCGACCTGGGAATCGAACCCAGGACCCCATGCTCAGCCGCAGTGCTGAATTGTTTGAAGAATAAAACAACACAATCATGGAGGTTCTTCTTTTCGTGTTCATGATACTCTTCTTCGTTGTTTTTATATTGTTGTTGTTGTTGGCACCGTGGCCACGTTGATTGCGGTATAAGTGGTATTCTTTAGGTCGTCAGGGGTGCAGGTGAACGGGCACTTAGGACACTCCAGCAAGTGGGACATGGTCTGATCAGAAGCATCGCACTCACTCTGGGAGATCGATGGGTTAGAAATCCCCCACTTCTTCAAATTGTGTCTGCAGCAGCGGCGGGTACGTAATCGATTCCATAGCATTATGTTGATACCTACGAGTACCTCTCAAATTTGTACACATTTGACCAACTCAGATTTGTACTTACGCATTATACGTAGGTACAAATCCGAGTGTCAATCCTTTGACTGAAAGCAAAAAGGACAATGAAAAGAAGAAATCAAGGGCCTAAGTAATATTGAAGTTGATTGATTTTGTAGTCTGCCATGAATTTTAATCCGCATTTAGTGATATTAAAACAGAATTTAAAAATTGAAACTTTTGTTTTCTTGGTTCTATTGCCTCACGACTTCTTTTCAACTCGATTAGAGTTCACTTTCAAGGCGGAATCAGGTCGCGATAAGTTTTTAAAAGAGCTCTTTCAAGTAGCTTCGAGTAGCTCTGATGGATTCAACTTAGAAAATTTCATTTGAAATGGACCCACTTTGTAAATTGTTTTAGTCATTTTGAAATGAGAAACTGCCGGTATGAAATAAAACGAGATTGGAGAAAATATTGATTCTTTTGAAATTATTTGCAGGTCCGTTTTCATGTCATGAATATTAACTTTGTGAAGTATTTAACTGTACAAAAACAATATTAAAAATATATATATATATATACTAGCTTTTGCCCGCGGCTTCGCTCGCGTTAATTTAGACTGACTATCAATTCGGGTTATAATTCAATCATGATTCGAAAGACACGTGGCGCCATCTATTATCATAAGAACGTTATTGTTGTTTTCCTTGGGAACAGTACTTTTTTGCGGGATGAAAGGTACCCTATGTCCGTTTCTGTACCCCTGACAACGTATATGCAAAATTTCATGATGATCGGTTCAGTGGTTTAGGCGTGAAAGGGTAACAAACAAACAAACTTACTTTCGCATTTATAATATTAATTAGGATAGTTAGGATTAGTTAGGATTGTCAGTGCGTGGACTTCGTAGATCATTTTTTTTTCGGTTTGTTTTAATGATTATCTGGCAGTTTGAGTACTTTATGCGGCCTACATAAATGTCCTTTTTTTGGCATTGTTCGTCGAATCGTTGAGCTCCTTAAGTTATAAGTTGAGCTACACGATTATTGACACATGCATGCACTGACTGGGCAGATACTCTCAAATCTGTGTGGTTCTTTCCTCAAAAGACTATCTAGACATTAATTGACATGGTCCTAACATGATTTTTAAACAAGATAATGTCTGGAGTCTACAAGAGGCTGTGCTGGTACCTTTAAGTTTGTTTCGGTGTTTCGGCAACTAGAATCGATTCTATTTTCTTGTAAATTTTGACGTTCAAAAGTGCCTTTTATGTGCCTATTTGAAACAAATGATTTGACTTTGACTTTGAACTTGATGTATTTAGAACGCATCAATGATGTAAGTAGAGTCGTATTTTAAACTACTGTACATACAACCGATCCTCTTTGATTAGCATTTTCTGCTTCTACGTCAACAACCCATGTAGCGGTTGATTTACAAAAGGATTATTTTGTTGCATTATATTTATAATTCACACAACTTGAGGTCTCATAAGCAATCATTAAGCCACAGAATGATCGAATCTCTCAAAAAAAAAAAATGAAACATCGATCTCATCTGGTTTTAAAATACATTATTATTATTTCTTTTGACGTATAATTGTATTTATTAAAGTAGGGTAGTGCCTATATTTTAAAAGTCTGATTTGAAAGTCTTAATATTCGCATAAAATTATAATAAATTAGCTTCTGACCGAGACTTCGTCCGCGTGAAATTTCTAGAACCCCTGACCCGCCCCCGTCGCATCTCTTCGCCCGCGCTATTACTTCGTTTTCGCTTGGTGTTCTTTCTGCCTTTTTCCTTTTACTCGGCTCCTAAGGGTCATAGCGTGATGTCAAATAGCCTGAACCTTCTTCAAGAATTGGGCTATAATAATAATTATAATTCATTTAATTCATTACATCCATACATTAATTATAAAAATAAAATGATAAAACCACATAACATTGAAATAATCAAAAACAAATTAAACAAAATCAAATGCAAATATATTTTTTCAGATCCGACTGGTACTTCCAGAGATTAGCGCGTTCGAACAAAAAAAAACAAACTCTTTAGCTTTATTATAATAATATTACTATCAATAGGTATTCGGGTCATTATTTAAGTTTGATAAATCAGTGAAATAAGATTTTCAAATAAACAGTGTTCTGTTAATTTTTGTTACGGAATTTCCTCGCAGTTTTAACGGTGAATAGAATTCATCGCAAAATAACATGTCCGAAGCATCTGAAGACACTTTGACATGGTATTGATGGTATAGATGTTCCCAGGAAATGCGATACGCTATTGCGGATAAACTCGTTTGTCTCTGTCTTGTCGATTTTTTTTTTCTGGTTTTAGGCACCTGTCCCACCGTTGCCGGCGACTAACGAGAAGCGATAAGAGCTAGCAACTTAAACGATTTAGCGAGCAACCTTAAGTTCTGAGTTGAGCTGCACGATTACTAACAAATGCGTGCATTGACTGGACAGGTCCACTCAATCTGTGTGGTTTTTCCTCAAAAGACCATTTCAGACACAAATCAACATGGTCTTCACATGATCTGACCAAGATTATGTCTGGACTTTAAAAGAGACTGTGACCTCTGAGTTTGTTTCGGCCTTTCTTCTCAGAGTAGTCAGATAGGAAACGCCGACCTCATCTAGTTTTTAAAATATGATTGACGTGTAAAAGTGTTTGTACAAACCTACTTACAAAAATAAAATCATTTATCATTTAAGGAGCAGCAAGTGCGTGACGGCGATGAGTGATACCCGCTGGTATGCGTATATACCAAGCGTCAGTCTCTCAGCGAGTGTTCTGCCCGCCAAGCGAGCGTCGCTGAGCGAGTACTCTGATACCTCTAGTCGCTTCCACAAACGAGTACTCGCCGCGGCGGCGGTGTTAACAGGCAGCGATCAACTACAATCTTTTGTACGTTTCTTGAGCGAGAAAATCGTTGGTGGCTAGTCGCTTCCTCGTCTGATTTGGGACAGGTGCCTTACTGTCCGCCATAGGATTTGCGACTCAATGATCTACTTTTTTCGAATAGATTCCCGTTTTTTATGTCAGCTTCAGTGTGGGTTGGAAAGGGATTTCATGATGGATTATTGAGTTCAGTTGGTCGTTGAATGTTGCGTGTTATATAACCCGTGTGAAATTCAACCTGCATGGTAACCGTGACGAAGGTGGTTGTTTCCATTGTTTTTTTTCTTTTTATTTATAGCGTCTAGATTTTTTTTTTTATAGGACTAGAACTAAAGAGAGTATTTTTTATCGATCTTAATCTTATATATAGAAATAGTGTCTATACAAAAATGGCTAAAAAGAGCAATAGCACCAGCAATTTATTCACTCTATGCTACTTCTATATATATATTGTAAATATTAAATTCGCTTTTTGTGTCTGTATGTGTGTGACAGCGTTGTTTTTCTAAACTCCGCAACGAATTTTGATGCTGTTTTCACCATCATTTAGAGAATGTATTCTGAAAGGTTTATGTGTATATTAAACTTATAAATAATTTAAAAAAAAACAATGTTTTATTAAGCCAGAAAAACCATGGGAAGTAGGGGCGGGTCGCTAGTACCTATTTAATAATAGAAACATTGTACAAAGGATCTAAAAGATACTTATGGATATGAAAGGCGACATCCCCAGGAAGCTAAATAAACGACGAGACTGATAAACTCGTTCATCATTGTCTGTATTAATATTTTTTTCTGGTCCTACCGTCCGTATCCTGTTTGCGACTCAATCATTCCTTATCTGGAACGTGTAACCAAGGTCGCATTACTACAGCTTATTTTTTAATAATATCTGTAGCTCTAGAAGTAAGGATTGGGTGTGCTAATAAACCGCAGTTTTATGTAGACATTGGTATCCATACTTTTATATATATCCATACTTAATTACTTACTTATATCCTAACTAATATTAAAAATGCGAAAGTAAGTTTGTTTGTTTGTTACGCTTTCACGCCAAAATGGCAGAACGGATTTAAATGAAACTTGGCACACAGACAGACCATGCCCTGGGTAAGGACATAGGCTTTTCATACTGAATCGCAGATGAAGTCGCGGGCAACAGCTAGTAATATAATAAAAGTGAAAGTAACTCTATCTGTCTGTCTGTCTGTTACCTTTTCGAATCTTAACAGCTGAATGAATTTGGATGGAATTTGGCACACGGATAGATAGATAAAAAGTATTCTATTTCCGTAGTTATTCTATGTCCTAACCCAGGTCATGGGACCTGGGTTAGGACATAGAATATTTTTTATCCCGGTAGTATGTTTTCATGAGATAATTTCCGCCCGCAATGGTGGTAACGCCACGGGCAAAAGCTAGTAATTTTATAATATAATGTAACCCGGAAGTAGAACAAGCCACTCCAATAGATTCATTCTTCGTCATGGTCTTCAATTGAAAGAAAAAAAACAAAAGAAAGAAAATACGTTTATTTGCGGTAAACATGACGCAAAGAAAAAACACACAAATACAAAAAAGAACGAGTTGGCGGAAAATATGCGTCACATCCACCCAAAACGGCAATCGCTCAGCATAATGCTACGACCCTATGCGAGACAGAGCCCCAGCGCTGGTTATGGGATGGGATTTATTTTTTTGGTCCTTTTTTTTTTTTTTTTTTTTTTTTGGGTGGGAAATCATCAAATGACGTCTCCCGCTCTGGGCGGAGCGGAAGGGCGTGTCAGACTCTTACTGACTAAAACCCACCCGTGTTCCTTCAGTTGCCTGTGCGCCAGGGCCACGGTAACTCTTTCGAACAATCCGCAGCCCCGGCAGGCATCGGTCCTATCGGACCCCGTCAAATTTGCTGACATCTCTTTGAGGCGCGCGTGGAACACGACGCGCCGTCGACCCGGGCCTGGTCCTTACCGGACGGCGAGCTGCCCATTGCTCGCCGTCCGCAAGCCCGCGCCTACGGTGGCCGGGAGTCGGCAATCGACTCCCGACGCCCAGGGTGTCTCCTCCTCCTGCGGCGGCTAGGGGCGCGAGGGCGCAGAGATTGCCTCTCCCTTTCGCGCTCCGCCTCCTCCTTCGCGAGCATTACTGCTTCGCAGAAGGAGGTGACGGCTTCCCATTCCCTCTCGCTCCGTACCATGGCCTGAACCAGGGCCGGACGCGAGAGGTCGCCGCCGCCGATCGCCGCCACGAGGACACGGCGGTGCTCCGCCCAAGCCGGGCAGACCTCCACCGTATGCTCCACCGTGTCCTCCGGTCGATCCGCACAATGGTAACACCCGGGCGTTTCCTCCCGCCTTATCCGAAACAGGAACCTCCCGAAACAGCCATGTCCGGTGAGGACCTGCGTCAGGCGGAAGGTGAGGACGCCGTGGCGCCTCTCAAGCCACTCCTCAAAGAGGGGTCTTACCGCCGCAATTGTGGCGTGCCCTGCGCTGGGTTGCGACAGTCGCACTCTCCATGCCGCCATGAGATCCCGCCGGAGCTGTGTCCGCTGTGCCGCGATTACTCGCGGCAGCGGAGTTACGCCCCGGCGTTTCGCCTCCTCGCGCCACTCCCAAACATGCGCGAGGACCTTTGCCTCCAGATCCCACGGCGGCAATCCGGCAAGGAGGCTCGCCGCCTCGCAGGAGACCGTGCGGTATCCCCGTACCATCCGGATGGCCATGACCCTTTGGGACGCTTTCAACCGGCGGGCTGGCCGGAGCCTTAGCGACCGTGCCCACACCGGTGCCCCGTAAAGGGCCATGGACCGCACGACTCCCGCGTAGAGCCTCCGGCAGGAGGCGTTTGGCCCCCCCAGATTGGGCAAGAGCCGCTTCAAAGCAGCCCCGGCCCGCTGCAGTCTGGGAGCCAAACGTCGGAAGTGCTCGACGAAGTTCCACCGGCTGTCGAGTACGAGTCCCAGGTACTTCATCGTCGACTCGACGCCGATGTGAACCCCTCCTACCGTTATTTGGGAACCCGACAGTGGCGCGTTCCGAGGACCATGAAAACACATGGCCTCGGACTTGTGCAAGGCCACTTCGAGTCCCAATTGCCGGATCCTCTCAACGACTGTCGCAACCCCGCGTGTCATCAGTTCGGCCGCCGCCTGGTGCGACCTCCCCTGCGCCAGGACCAGCGTGTCGTCAGCGTAGCACACTACGCTGACGCCGCTAGGCAGGTCGGCGCGCAGCACCCAGTCGTAACCGATGTCCCACAGATGCGGCCCCAGGACCGATCCCTGTGGGACACCGCACGACATCTCTCGCCGGTTCCATTCTCCTTGGTGACCGGGGTAGATCACCATTTTTTTGGTCCTACAGTCCGCACAGTAACTGCGACACTCAATGATCCATTTTTTCAGAACGTCCACTTTTTAGGGCTCGTCTACATTGTTTGCAGAAGTTTAATGTGGATTACTGTGGTTTGTCGACGAATTTTTTCCTACTTTCTAACAAAAAGCTGTGACCACCTGAAAACCAATACTCGATACGTATATTATTTATTTATTTATATAACAATTGCTTGCTGCATTTACAGTAAACACGCAGCAAGCCAACAACAAAACATTTAACTAAGAAGCTTCATACAAACATTAGACAAAATTACTGCTATACATATGTCGAAATCCGGCTCCTGAGCAATCAGGGCGTTCAGCGTATTGATTGATTGATTGATTGATTGCGTCCTTACGATATTTATGTGTGACAAGTACCAAGCGGGGTGATAATGGTTCTTTTTCAAAGTTGACTTGGATTTGGTTTCTTATATTACTGACTAATAAGACAATGATTTTGTCATAAGGCGGACTGAAAATATAGATACTTTTCCCGCAAGATTCATATCTATAATTCAAACTGAAAAATTAAAAATGGTTTATTATGTTAACTAGTGATTGAGGCCTCCTTTTCAACAAATAAGCTTGAGTTAAGAGTTTCCGCTCTTCCATGTCTTAAATAAGTATTATTTACATACATACACACACATAAACTCACGTATTCTTCCCATGGGGTAGGCAGAAATTACAGAACGCCACCTGCTACGATCCTTCATACTCCTTTTATTACCCTCCTTTTTCTCTTTTTCCTTTCTTTTTAGAATTATTTACTTGTTTTAATTTTTTGATTCTATATAAATGTAGGTACTGATGTTTTTTTTTTGGTTTGGAATACATCAAATGACCTCTCCCGCTCTGGGCAGAGCGGGAGCGGAAGGGCTTAGGTACTGATGCTGCTGGTATGACTGGTGCCTTGATAATAACGATTGAAGGTTAAGCTACGCTTGCCGCGGTTGGTTTGTGGATGGGTGACGACCCTTCACATCTCGAGACCCCTCCGTGCCTTGAAAAGCACGTTACACCGTTGGTCTTGATTGTCAAGCGTAGGTCTTTGACAGTCGTCGGGGGTAGTCAGAAGCCCAAAAGTCTGACAACCTGTCTTACCAAGGGGTATCGTGTTATCCAGTAACTGGATTGTGGAGGTAAGATAGGCAGTCGCTACATGTACAGTACTGGTATTCAGCTGCATTCGGTTAGACTGGAAGCTGACCCCAATAAACCTAGTTGGGAAAAGGCTAAGCAGACAAATGTAGTTACTAAAAGTAGTTACACTGCTACGTTTAAAGAAACCAGATAGGCTGACCGTTGCAGTATTTAAAAGTAGAGTAAAAGAACTCAAAATTTCTACTTTGTCATAAATGCAGATGTATTTATGATTTAAATTACATTATATTTTTATATATGTTAGTGATATTTATTTTAGAAGTATTTATGTATGTAAGTAGGTAGAAACACTAGGGCCTTGGGATCACAGTGCTCATCAAATATTTCAGGACATCTCCAAGCGGTTGGTCGACTCTTCACGCGACCAGAGGGCTGGCCTATTTTTAGCCCAAAGAATCAGCATTGCCATCCAACGTGGCAATGCTGCCAGTCTTTTGGGCACTTATCCCATTGACAGCGATGCGGACGAATTTTTTGATGCCCTATGAGCTCTTCTATTTTTTTTTTTACTTTTACTCTTTTAAATAGTAGGTATATATATTCTAGTTTTAGCTTGTATATTGTAATCTATTTAGATTGATTAAATAAAAAGACAAATACCAGTATATTCTCATATTGTATGTTTATATTTAAATTTGTAAATTGTTTTCGATTTTATGTATTTTGTTTTTCCTTCTACTCTTACACACGTTGTTTACATCTCTTTAATATACTCTCCTATCGCAGGTATGCTAGAAGAGATTTCTTTAGAAATAAGCATCACATTTGTACGTATTTTTCTGTTCCTTTCTTCCTGCCTGATTATATGTGTGTACAGTCACCAAAAGAGATAAGTAGCCAGGGTCGTTGGATATGCTTGAAGTTTGGTAAGAAACCGATGTATGTTTTCGAATGAAATTTAATTTGATAAATGACCTGTTTGTTTTCTATTAATTTAATTTTATTTTATTCGAAATAATTCATCGGTTTTTTTACTAAATTTCAACTATATCGACGACCCTGGTTACTTATCACCTTTGGTGACCGTACATAAATGGTTAAATAAATAAATAGGTACTGTGTGTATACACCGAATTTTCTCATCTCTCATTTAACACAATCGTGATTTTATCTTTCGGTATACGTCTTAAACTTAAACCGATCAAATATGAACTGGCCTTAAGGGATTACTGTCATACAAGTAGATCCTAGTTGTAGATATCCTCTCGAGAAAAAAGTTCGGATTAGGTAACGTGAGTGTGAAGAATGATGGGACATTTCTTTGTGACGAGGGATTCAATGGTTTCATCAGCTTAGTGTCTAGGCACGTAAAACTTGAGTTATTTTTTGCCGAAGTAAAGGCAGAGCAGTAAAGTGTTAAGTACTATAAAGACTATTGCTGCTCAGCCCTCTTCCTCTCTCCTAATTTTGCTGTGCCCGACAGGGTCCATATTGATCTTTTACCTTGTTAGACCATCTATGTAATACATATGGAATGCAATAAAGAATTGAGTATTGAGTATTGAGTATTGACTCCGCGCTCTTTATATTACGTACCGGGACTAGCCCAGGTACACACGGGCGATTTTTTTTCGCGTACTGGACTTTAAACGCACTATTTAGCGCCAAGAGTTGAAATTCAGCAGTGTGTTTTTTGACGCGCTGATGTGCGCTCTGTTGGATTCTCAATGCTCGGCTCAACACCGAGAGTTAAAAACCAGTGCGCCATAAAATCCTGCTACGATATTTCTACGTCCGTGGCTTACGAATGAAATGGCCGCGTGTTTTGTACTATTTTTACCTCACGATACAACGCGCTCTTTACTTGTGGTAACCAAGTGGTACACGCTATGAGTGTGTGCGTGAAGACGAGTAGTGTCAGCACATAACACACACACACACACTTCTAACTTCGCCATTGTCTCGGACGGTACCGAGAGCTCCTGCGCTTACACACACATTCACAGCGTGTTTGTACACTTGGTAACTACGAGTAAAGCGCGCGTCGCTTTGTGAGATAAAATACTGTAACGTTAGAATAACCTAAAGTAAATGTGTACACAAATCAATCAGCCCAGCCTTTTCTCAACTATTTTGGGGTAAGCTTCCAGTCATAATTGGATTGAGCTGAATACCAGTATTTTACATGGAGCGACTGCCTATTTGACCTCTGTAACCCAGCTACTGGGTAACACGATACCCTATCCTAATGGTGTAATTACACTTGGTCGTTAACAATATTTGGGTATCCACATGCCTGTTCCCTGAACCCCTGACATGTAAATTACACTCGCAGCCTTGACAAATTCGGGTGTCTATGGAATTCCGGCTCATTGTGACAAATATTACTTCCCCGGTCAATGGAAAGCTGCTGTCGAGTTTCGGAATTCCTTTATTTATGTTGCGGTATCTACATCGCCATATGCGAGCGACACGTCACTATGACGTCACGCAAGATCCTGCATCGCGCAAGCAGAGTTTACCGCGCAACTAGCATATATACAACATCCCGACATCAAACGTCGGGCAGTTGCCCACCAGACACAACACCCGTCTGGTCGGAGGATCCTCCCTTTTCTATAGAGTATGAGTGAACTTTACACCCTGTTCCTCATACCTCTATATTTATGTTGAAATAACATCATTCATTGGTAGTTATCAATTGTTTATTCTTTCTTTCTAAACTTGTCTATCCTGTAAAAATCTCACAGTGAAAACATAAGTGGTCAATCAGACTGCACTAACGGGTGCGGGGACGGGCGCGGGCGCTCGGTTCTCAGCGTCTGCGTGTTCACAGTGTGCTGAACGAGCTACTTTGCGCGTGCGTTTTTTGCCCGTGTGTTTGGCCGTTCTCAAACTTTGCTGCGTAGTTAGAAGATATGGATGACAATTTGATTTTATTAATGGAAAATTCGTACTTGAAATGGAAATTGCAATATTGTGAAGTTTAAATGTTCTGGATGTTTGCTTCGCCAAATATCAGTGCGATGTTGTACTGAAGATATAAATTCTTCCGTATTGGTATCCATGACGACGTTTCGGCGGGTGAATCAAAATGGTTTAAAACCACACGCGCAGTCACCTAAGAGACGCTATATCACTGTGAATGATACGGGCGGACTGAGCCATTAGAAACACCCGCGCCACCCGCGCCTGCGCACGCCTCATGCAGACGCGCGGCTCGCGGGAGCACTGTGAACGCAACTGGCGTCCATACATTTTGAATTACACGCGCTCGCGCTAGCACCCGCGCCCGCCTCCTCTCTGAAAGAGTACTAAGTGTTGTTACAATGTAGTGAGCTTGATGTGAGCAATTCACCTGATGTTAGAAATTTACACTATTAACGGTTAATTTTAAGGTTACTCCATTTAAATCTTCACCGTGATATTTTCACAGAATAGATCTAATGGTTGCTATTCCAAATTCCGTATACGTCCCAATATAAGTGAACGACTAAATGCAATTTAAAAATATGTGTAGTACAGTAATCGGCCGTAAATGTAGCAATATACTTATACACATACCTACATAAAGTCACACCTTTTTCCCATAGAGGCAGGCAGAAACTACAGAACACTACCCGCTGCGATCCTTACATTACTACTCCTTATATAACAATACATATTTTTCACTCCTCTTTCTCAAAAATTCCTTCATTGTAGCGTACCAGAGCGGGGATAAAATAGCATATTTTCCTCTAGGGGAAAAGTTTTTTTTAAGTTTTTGTCTGTTACCAACGAGCCAGAAAAAGTCTCGTATTTATAAGTAGAATAATCATGAATAAATATTCGACTTATTACTGTTTCATACAAAAGAACATTTTATTTTTGAAAATGTAAATAAAATTTTCGGTAGAATGCGTGAATTGCGTTGCGGCTACAGAAGAAATAAAAAAAAAGTAAACTACCTATTTGATATTGTATTGGATTATTTTATTTTCTCGCAATCGTAGTGATAAATGATAAATGATAAATGATTTTATTTCTGTAAGTAGGTTTGTACAAACACTTTTACACGTCAATCATATTTTAAAACTAGATGAGGTCGGCGTTTCCTACCTGACTACTCTGAGAAGAAAGGCCGAAACAAACTCAGAGGTCACAGTCTCTTTTAAAGTCCAGACATAATCTTGGTCAGATCATGTGAAGACCATGTAGATTTGAGTCTGAAATGGTAATTTAGAGGAAAAAATACTACACAGAATGAGTGGACCTGTCCAGTCAGTGCACGCATTTGTCAGTAATCGTGCAGCTCAACTCAAAACTTAAGGAGCTCAACGATTCGACGAACAATACCAAAGAAAGGACATTTGGGTAGGCCGCATTAATTACTCAAACTGCCAGACTTTGATTAAAACTAATCAAGAAAGAAAAAAGAAAAAACAATGATCTACATAGTCTTCACATTCACAATAATTAAAATAATATACTATTTTACAAAGTAAATATTCATGTCAATATATTTACAAAAATTCATCAATGTCAACAGGTATAAAAAATCCTGAAATAATCTTGGTCAGATCATTTGAGGACCATGTAAGATTGGTGTCTGAAATGGTCTTTTAAGGAAAGAACCATACAGATTTGAGTGGACCTGTCCAGTCAGTGCACGCATTTGTCAGTAATCGTGAAGCTCAACTCAGAACTTAAGGAGCTCAACCATTAGACGAACAATACCAAAGAAAGGACATTTGGGTAGGCCGCATAAAGCACTCAAACTGGTAGATCATCATTGAAACTACCTGAGAAAGTGAAAAAAAAAGAAAAATACTGACGCACATAGTCCTCACATTCACAATAATTTGATAATAAAGTTATACTTCAGAAAGTAAATTGTCATGTCATTCTATATGTAATAATTATCAAATGTCAAAGTTTATGTAAAATACAAATTAAAAAAATAGCAAAAATAAAAATAACAAAAAAAAACATACAGTATGCAAAAAATTGGAGCAACTCAATCCCAAGCCTTTTTGTCCTCAATATAATCTTTAATGGTATAAAAGGCTTTCTGGCACAACTTACGTTTAATGAATGATTTGAATTTATTAAGGCTTAGATCTTGAACGTGGCTTGGAAGTGTATTATAAAAGCGTATACATTGACATCTGAATGAGCCACCTATTTTCTTGAGCCTTGTTGTAGGTACAACAAATTTGTGTTTGTTCCTAGTATTTATACAATGGATATCACTGTATTTTTTAAACAATTTTATATTTTTATGGGCATATAAAAGATTTTCAAAAATATATTGAGAAGGCACGGTCATTACATTAATCTCCTTAAATTTGTCTCTGAGAGATTGTCTCGGACTTAATTTATAAATTGATCGAACAGCTCTTTTCTGCAAAACAAAGATAGTCTGAATGTCGGCGGCATTTCCCCACAACAGAATACCGTACGACATAACACTATGAAAATAGCTAAAGTACACACAGTGAAAAGTAGAGTGTAACACACGGCGCTAAAAACCCATTTTATAACTCGGTTTCTATTTAGTCCCTCGCTAAAGATCGGGAGTAAAACTACCTCGTATATAATGTGTCACTTTAGTCCCTTGTATAAAAATCTACTATTTGAATATACTACTGTTTGTTTGCTCTAATGCGCGCTTTTATAATTTCTAACGTGGCGATATTATCCTGGACGTCCAAGTCGATGTCCATAAAATGTATGGAAATACGTGCACGTTATAACTTTATCTTTCAAAAGCTCGTGTACAAAATTCCATACTTTTGGCGAGCTCAATAAAATATCCTTTAACTATAGTTCCTAGTTTTACAGTGCAGTGTGTTCATTCCACCGTTTATTTGCAGTCTGAATCCCATTTAATACAATCCATTGGTCATTGCTGTCGACAAGGCCTCGACCAACGTGATTGGTAATAAACATTGGTGTTTAAATGTTTGTATATTGGCCTGTTGGGTGACTGGGCCGTGATACGCTAAAAAAGCTGTACTACTTTCCAAGTGCAAATTTTTGAAATGTCGAAACAGAATGTCAAATGACATTAACTTCGATTCTCAGTCATGTGACCGCACACGATTCGAAAGCGAACTCATTTGTTTTTAAGATAAGAAATAAAGAAAAAAGTATTTTTTCGGACTCGCCCAGGATTATCACAAACTCATAACACACTCATAAAACCAAAAATGAAATAAAACAAAAGTAAAATGAAAATTACAACAGAATGTAGGTATCTAAATCTGCGCGGATTCACAATGAGACCGTCCTACTTCCAAAGTGATTATCAGAGTATAAATACCAATTAATTGTGTATTAAAAACGAGGACGTTTTATTATAGAATCACACAGTTTTTACATACCTGAAATTAAATTCCCGAAGGACCAGAATAGCACCAGATTATGAATATTAAACGTTATTACACGAATTAATGTTCCCTCTCATAAATTATTAACTCAAGCGTGATTATAATAATGTCTTCAGAATAGTACATTTACGATGGAAAAGGTCAATGGCCTTAAAATTAAGCTGGTTTTAATGTTAGATTTGCTTAAGTTTTGTGGCTACAGTAAAAATACTGTCGTTACCGTGAGGATTAAAAAACCCTGGAATTTGGATTTAAGCCCGGCTCATAAAGAAATAGGCTCAAATATCAAATAGGTTTCAATCGCAATAGGCTCGCCCTAACCTCGGACTAGATAAATGGGGGTGTTACTTACACCTCTGCCTACCCCTGCGGAGAATTTAAGCGTGATGTTACGTCATGTAATTAAAAAAATACGCGAATGCGAATGGGCACAATAATGGTCATTTTTTGTGAAATATGGGAGAATGAAAGCTTTTCATGTATTTACTTTGAAATATGGGAAAAAGTGGAAAGGAAAATTGCATTTTTCGAGTGTGCTTACGGTTTCGTTATTGGTGTATTAAAAAAGAAGTCGTAAAAGTGTACCTTTTTAACCGATGTCCAAAAAAAAGGAGGTATATATGCTCGGCTGTATGTGTTTTATTTTTATTTTTATATGTATGTTTTCTCCGTCAATTGTGGATCAATTTTGAAAATTATTTTTTGTTTGGAGGGGTATGCTTTTGAGGTGGTCCCATTGTCACCAAGTCAGAATCTGATGAGAATGAAATCCTCAAATTTTATAGGCACACCTATAGCGATTTGGGTATTTTTTATAGCAACTCGTGTATTTGCTGTCGGAAAGCACCATTCGGTGAAGTGAAACTGATGATGAAGACCAGAGGTGGCCACCGGAACTACTCAATAATAAGTATTTCACGGGTTGCGATTAGATAACTTTAATATGGTTCCTAAGCAATTTATGCTCGTCACAATGCATATGGTGAAATGGAGCTAATGGTGGCTTCACCATCGGCTCCAGTTCTTCTGGTTCTTACCAGGAGAAGAACTCCTCAACAATTAACGTCCCTGCATCGGGAAACGCAATATTTTGTAAAAGGTGATGAGCAGTTGACATTAGGCTATCGTAACTTACATACATTACTAACTGAGCCATTAAAAAAGAGAAAAATAAAAACGTTTTTACAACAAAAAAATCCGACTTCCAAAAAAAATACTACAAACTGAAAAATTACTTTAATTTCAGAAGTCGGTTGCAAATAACTAAAATACAGATCCAAATGTCCTTCCGACTTCCAAAATTAAAGTTATTTTTCAGTTTGTGGTGTTTTTTTTCTTAACTCGTTGAAAATCCCTGTCACGTGGATTTGGCCATAAAGCTTAGAATTATATTCCAAAATGTAACGATTAATCCTTTCGATGAAAAGTAGGCATTATTTTATAATTTTATGGTCACAACAATATTTTTACTGTATCAATAATACCTGCATTTAGTCGTTACTATTAAAGCCCCGTTTAGTGGAGAATAGAACACAAAATCATGTTCCACTAAAAGGGGTAAATGATTGTAAGCGGCTAAATGTTGGTGTACTGTACACACACCTCTACTTACCTCTTTAGAGAATACTGGCGTGATTATGTGTAAGTTTAGTCACACATGATAAAGCTCAATCATTATTTCAATGTGAAATTCTTTCGTGACACTATAA
Organism: Dryobotodes eremita; assembly: GCA_917490735.1. NCBI lineage: Eukaryota > Metazoa > Arthropoda > Insecta > Lepidoptera > Noctuidae > Dryobotodes > Dryobotodes eremita. Next base: position 11,714,829 of record OU823267.1, read on the forward strand.
ATATTGCAACGACAAATAAGTGGTAGCAGCTATAGGGAACTATGTAGTACATCAATTGATTACTGTCGTCATATTGCGATGGTCAATGCCAGAGCACGATTATTTAATTAATAATTGTCGAAGCTACGAGGGCAAGAGAATAAAAAATCCTACAGAGATCAAACTTGATACAATTAATCGCGCTGTCTGTTTGGACGATCATTTTTCGTTGTTGGATGGATGGAAATCAATAGAACTGCGGTTCCCTAGTAAGATATGCAGGAACAGAGTGTGTCAGGACAGTGAAAGGAGATCTGAAGATGGATGACAGATGTGAAGCATAAACGAGTGACAGAAATGAATGTACGAAATAATCAAGGATTGAAAGAGATAGCGAATGAATGTTTTAAATGTAGAATTAGTATTAAAAAAAAAAGAACGGAGATTAGGAAGAAAATGGTGAAAGACGTAAGACGATTGTGAATACGAAATTAAATTATAAAAATAGTTATCAGTGGTTTCATTTAACTTGAATAGAGCTAACTAGCTAATTTAATATAACACAATTCTTGGAAATTAACATAACATTTTTCTTGCCTATTTCATAACTTCGGTAAAAAACAAAAAAGGGCGTGCATGTGGTGCGCGTGCCTTGTCACGCAGCAGTCTCGAATATTCCACGCTGACGTCATTCGTCGTTTGCATATGTGTGCAAGCACATGCACTTGCACACATATGCGAGGAGTTAAAACTGTCTTTTTTGGGGTGTATTAAAATCGTGCGTCATGGATCCGGCATACTGGGTAGTTGGCCCCACCACAACCTTGATTACTGGTTGACAGAATCCATACAATATTAATTTGAATTGATTTTTATGGTGTACATAATAAAGAGTATTCTATTCTATTCTACTATATTCTTGAATAATAAATGTGAAAGTAACTCAGCCTGTCGGTCGGCAGCCTTAATCACGCCTTAAAGGCGGTACGGATTTCTATGAAATTTACCACTTAGGTAGACCATGACCTGGATTAGGACATAGGATACTTTTTATTCCGGTAGTACGTTCCTGTGGGATAATTTCCGAACTCCACGCGGTAAAAGCCGCGGGCAAAATCTAGTTTTTGACCGGGCGAGTGCGAACCGCGAGCGAAGCGTGTCCTTTTCTGCTTGGGCAAAAATGCTTTCGTATGTCCGGATGTCCGGCTGTTCTTCTCTACAGGTCGCATTTCTCAACCGATTATCGAAAAAAAATTGTGAGCAGGTTCATTAATTATATGGAACTTTTTTGTCGATTCAGGTTTTCGATTTTTTTCTAAATGAGCTATGGCGGTTGCAAACGTAAAAAAGAACACATTTCAGCCATTTCGCGCTCGTTGTGCGCGCTTTTTGTTTTAAGGTGCGCGGTGAACATTTATTCAGTTTTAAGCTATGGCAAGTCTTTACGTGGTATGTATAAAAAATGAAACCACGTACCTTGTCAACATAAAAGTATATTAATAAAACCAATTGAGAAAAGGGGGTAGGTAAGTCTATGGTCACAAGTTTCCCTAACTTCCCTTGGGAGTAGCACAGTACTCTCCTGGCTCAGCCTGGTGTGATGCAACCCGCAGCGGTGTGCACGCTGCAGACGCCAAGGAAGGTGACGGTCGCCAGATGGTCTTGCTAGACCCTCGGAGCGAGCTCGACGCCACCACACGGGTAAATAGGTACCCGGCGCGGAGCTGAAGGTGGTGGACCGGCGCTTCGTGTCCGCATGCTTCCGATATATCCAGACGAAAGGTGAAGGTGGTAAACGGAACTTTGGACCCTGGAATTAACGTCCAGCGTTTCACAAGATGGCGAATAGGTAATCTCCGCTAATTGTGACACCAAGGCATAAGCAAAGCGAGACAACAAGGCGAGGCCACTGCGCCCAGAGCCACTAGTAAATAAATGTTATACACACATCGCCCTTCCATTTTATCGCCATCAAACCAAGCTTGGTCTCTGGCTGAGTATCTACTCAATGTGCTACATTTAATTCAATATGTGGTGGCTTAGCATCACAATATTGGAATAAAATCTTTACAAGGACAAATAAAATTAATAAGTAATGATGTTTTAATATAAATTATGTACAACTAACTATATGCCTTTTGGGAATATGGGCACACGATAGCCTGGTCCTATATACGTGGTCCTTTGAGTCGATATTAATATATTATTTCTTTAGTATCATAACAGATTCTAATATTTGATCAATGAAAAGTAATAATGTAGTTATACTACAAGACCATCTTTCAATATGTTTTTCTATGAAGGGATACAAAGGCCTCTTCTTATACAGAGAAGTCACGAGAATTGAACACTAAAATCTTCTCGGTCCATTTCGAAGATTTCAGAATATGAAATGCAGATTTTCTCACAATTATTTAATTTTCAATTTTCGCCTGATATTTTTCATAAGTTTAGAAAACTACATTTAAAGGCATTTTAAGGCATTTTTTGAAACAATATCGTTCTATTCAGTCTTCTTTCAATCTGTATAAATGTAATAAATAACTTGTTGTAAATATATAAAGTATAACTTAAATTAAATACATAAAGCTTCTTTTATTTTAACTAAAATTGTGTTATTTCAATCCAATATTTCAATTTAGTGGCGCCGTCTGCAGAATATATCGTAAGTATAAAAATTTAATTATTTTTAAAATACTTATTCGAACTTCAGTAATAGGTGAAAGACAATAGAATTTGATCGCCACTGTTTGTCAAACTTTTTGACACAATAATCTTCATCAATATTTATTTCTTATTTTACAAAAAAAGAACAAACAATTGCTGTTTGGAATGCTTCTTTATTCAAATTTCCTTGCGACTTAGAGATGTCTGTTTTTTATTGCAGTTTAACAAACTTTTATGGTAATGCTTAAGGATAAAAAAGAAAAAATGCAACTCCCTCTCACAGAGAGGAGGCCAGGTCCCAGCAGTGGGAATATTAAAGGCTGATTATGCCATGCTATGCTATGCAACTTTTGAAGTGGACTCGATAAAGTGAAGTAAAATTATAGTACCTCCAAGCTTTAATGCAGTGGAGAGTAATTTAATTTAAATGAAGCAAAACTTTGATCGTTCAATCAAATTATGGACAGAAAACTTTGGGGACTTTTGAATAATTTTGTTCTGAGTTTTAATAACTACGAGTATGCTGTGAATTTACACCGACAGAGTGCACTTATTATGCAATTTTTTTGTAAAATATGCAGCACAGTGTTTTGTATGACACCACTAGTTTAAAGAGTTCCATATTTTTATTTATTCTATAATGATAAGATAACTGTATCCTATTTCCTCGTTACCCGTGTACCCAAAACTACAGACACCGGTCAAAAAGGGTATTGACCCGAGCTTTTTACCGATATAGACGAAAACAAATCGTACACGTACAAAATCTGATTGGGGGACAAACTCATTTCACGGTGCGCGCTCCCGAAAAGTTCGCTAAAGTTTGAGAAGCGCTTAGACACGTGCGTAGCCCTGTCGCATTAACACAGGTGTGCGACTGTGATAAATTGTGCTACGATTGTCGTACAGCTTTGGGTATTGATTTATATTTTAACGCTTCATTCAATGGGCATTATTTTCTAAGATACATCCTGTTTGATTTTAGGGAATCCGCTGTGATTGAATTAAGCAAATGATAATTTTCTTCCACTTATAATTTAAGCTGTCTACTTTTGCATGGCATTTTGCCATACTCCATATTCATCTTATCTCACGATCTTCTTGTCCAACTCTTTCTGGCAATAACCAATAAGCGAAAAAAAAGAGCAAGCGTAGTAACAGCGTTCCGATTTCCAACATTCAGAATGCTATATTTACTGTCTTAACATTGTCAGCAGCAAAACAAAACAGTGCATATCCACTTACGTGTGTGGGTCTATAAACCTCCTGTAGGCCTTTTGTGACCAGCAGAAGAGTTTAGCGCCAGTAACCTTTTACACCACGGGTTGTGGCCGCTGGATGTAGGATATACCAAAAATTTACTTAGAATATCTACTTACATAAATTACGGCGGCATTATAGAAATAAACATTAATAAAAAATAAATATAATAATAATAAATAATAATATAAAAAAAAAAACTTTATATTTTGAAAAATATTTTGAGCTAGGACACTGTGCTAGACAAAACAGTCCCCTCTTCTACAATAAACAACATTCAAAACTTTTACCCGTTAAATGCCAAGCGTTTCTCAAAGTTTTGAACAAACATTGTAACTTGAGTGATAAAGATGAACATTTTGTCGCGGTGTTCACTAAACCCGGTATTAAGAGGGTCCAGAATTAATTTGATTAACAAAATATTTTTGCTTTTATTCGTGTTCGCTGATTATGAAGGATTTAGGAGATCCGGTGTTTTTGCTTTGGGGTAAATTATATGTTTATTATATTTTTGATACTGTATTCAGGATAAAAATATGTGTTGGCTTCATCGCCTGGAAAGTAGCAGATGTGCTTCCTTTTTTGAGGACAGAATGTTTGATATACACATAACATAAACTCACGCTTTCTTCCCATGGGGGTAGGCAAAAACTAAAGAACGCCACCTGCTACGATCCTTACATACTCCTTTTGCCTCGTACATCCGCCGTGGCATTTGCGTATGCCTTTTGTTCATACCTCTGGTCATACGCGCACGCCGATTGCGAGTACCTTGTGGTGAGTGCTTGAGTAGTTTGGTGCCTGACTTTTCTGAAGAACATCACCAATAAGGTATATTTATGTCCTACTAGGGCGTCCCCTCCCGGCGTTTCCACTCACATCTGCCTTGTAAATACCTTTTGTTAGTCGCCCTTTATTCATCCTCTCAACATGACCAAACCATCTAAGCATACTCTTTTAAATTTTTGTCACTACATCTTCTTTTAAACCGCATCTTTGAAATATGTCATATATTTGTATCCAGGCAAAAGGGCGTTAACACCACTTTAGTTAACTGTCTTACAAACCATAACTTACCACGTTTTTCTAGATTCTTTTTGCTGTTTCACTTTTCAAACAAGGTTAGTCATGCATCAAACCTAACATCTTTATCTATTTTTTTTTTCATTCGATTTCTACATTTTGCTAACTTGAATAAGTGTAAAAACCAAATCGGTTCAGCCTTTTGCGAGCTACGATGCCACAGACAGACAGACAGTTACATACGTTAAACATATAACACCCCTCTTTTTCCGTTTGGGTATAAAAACAATTATCAAATGCAAAAAAAATATCAGGCTGCTGTCATTTTTTCGTCGTTATAATTGTCATTCAAAAAGTTTGGATGGCTAGGTAATTAAAACTTCGCCCAGTGCGATTAAAAATTTACCAAAAGGTGTCCAACCTTTTGATTCTACGACCGCACTGAACGTATCTCGACTAAGGGGTGAGGGAGAAAGAGGAAGCTGCCGTACACTCTTTATCAAGAGCTCAATTTATTAAGTGTAAAGACAACTTTACGTGATCTGATATTGAAAGTGAGGCCCAATTTCGTTTGCGGTCCTTGGACTGGAGGACGAAGGCATTAATAATGACATTGAAATTCTGATGTCAATTTAAATATTTGTATTGAAATTAGGAGAGGTATAATTTTGGAGAGGACATGTTTATTTACAGCGAAGTATATAATTATACATAAGTTTCTGTATAGTAGAAAGAATAATAATAATATTTGTGTAAAAAACTAGGTATTTTTAACTATTAGTCAGGCGATGTAAAACGTAGACGACGCACATGTACTTTATTCGCAGATGGACATATTTAGGCCTTATAATGTTACAGAGTAAGTCCATGATATTTTATGGGACTTAAAGGCTCCTTCAAACAGGCGCGACACGCGACGCGAATGGCACGCGACACAAAGGCTACGCCTTTCGCGTGACGAGCGTGCCTTTACATCGCCTGACGCGCCTGTTTTAAGGAGCCCTAACTCGAAACCCTGAGCGTCTAAAATTTCTAGAACACAGAATTTTAGAACATTTAAGATTGCTTGGGATTCGAAAAAACCTCACGCATCTGATCTATGCTGGTTGCAGTACTGTGAGATTTTGTTTTATTTTATGTAGGGTCTTGTCTGAATAAAAAAAAAAAAAAAAATATTGAATTTATTATTACTTGCTGTTTGTTTCTGAAAAATACTGAGCCTTACAACAAAGTAAACAAAAAACATCGCGAATTGGCCTACATTCGAACAAATTTAATTGAATGCCTCCATTGGTTCGAAACGGAGGCCTCGTATTTGAGTTGAAGGCGTTAAAATTCAGTGGGAAAGGAAACACGTGATAGACAAATGTAATAAGGTTTCCGTGTCAGGTTTTAGCAACAAATTATTGGGAACAGTCGCGGAAATTAATTATTTAGATTTGTAATATGTTTCTGGAAAAGACGTTTGATTGGTGGATTTCGTGGCCAGAGACCTGCACCCTAATTACGTAACACACTATCTATCGCAATCTGAATCATTTTGAAGCCTATTGCTAATCCATTGCTTCATATGTTAGAATAGTTTGTCTGCTCAACAACGTTAATAACGCAATGAATGTTGTTGAACTGTCAAAATGAAACCCATTCCTACTGTTAGTGTGTTACGTAATTACCCCGCTGGCTGAATCATTTAAGTGTGACAAAATTGTTCTTTGCATTCACTAGGTAGTCCCGACTCCCTAGTACCTATAATCACTAATTACACTAGAAAGAAAAGAAGAAAGAAATAAAATACTTATATTTGCGGTAAAATCAAGCAGAGAAAAACACACAAACACAAAAAAGTACAAGTTGGGAGAAAATATGCGTCACATCCACGCAAAACGGCAATCGCTCAGCATAATGCTACGACCCTATTCGAGACAGAGCCCCTGTGCTGGTTTTCAGCGACAGCCATTGACGTGATGAGGTCAACCAATGCAGCATACGAAAAAAAAAATTATAAGAAATAAAACAAATACACAATACCTATTTCTAAACGTTTATATAAACATAATATTTATAAAATGGTAACATTCCGGGCAACGACTCGTGCAACGCCGCCGGCCTTTAATAATCTGTGCGCGCAGCTGTCCTAAAATAATAGTTGTGACGTTTTGACATACCGATTACGTAATAAATAACATGGCGCATTAGGTAATTAATGTTATAATGGAAGACTAGGGAGTCCTCAGATGGAGAAGATTCTAAAACTCTGTAATAGTCTGTGCTTAAACGCATATTTGACTATTACACCACCAGTTCACACCACACCACACCACACCACGCCACACCACACCACACCACACCACACCACACCACACCACACCACACCACACCACACCACACCACTACCACACCCCTGTCTAACCCTTCAGGAAATGCAGGCGTGGTGTTCTTTTAAAAACAAAATACTTGGAAACAAAATACTTTTCCATGTTCTTAAAAACCGTTGGGCGCGGAACTTCGTGAATACCTACTTTTCGACAAAATATTCAGTGGAAATGTAGCATATGGGAGTAATATATTTATTCAGCTCCATTCGCGTTTCGCTGGACGATTTTCGTCATTTCTACACACTGAACAAAATGTATGTAAATGTTTTAATTAATGTTAATTTTAATGTTAGTCTGAACACTGTCGTTAGCATGCTCATGATAAAAACACACTTGTCCTAATTTTATGCCTGTTTGCCGCGAAAACTGAATAGACGCGGAAAGCTGAATGGATGCGTACGCATCTTCAAACAAAATCGTTGTTTTCTATGCACAAAAGCTGAACAGAGCTGTATATAAAAATAATAACAAATAAATAAAAATACGTAAAAAAAATGGTTCTAGGAACCTGAGAAAATAAATTTTAAAAACATATTAATAATATTTATTGAATAAAATATTTACAAAAAGTGTAATTTAGCCAACAGTAGTAATATTTTTCATACAGTTATAGTGCCTAAAAATTAACTAAAACTATAATTTTATTACAGGTGCAAGTAATGATGATTCGGAATTACAATATAAGGTAGAGACCCACCTCTGCCGGGGTCGCGGATTGTTCGAAAGAGTTACTGTGGCCCACCCGACCTAGGTTAATTCAAACCTGTGTTTCAGGAATAAGTCTGGTTAGTCTCTAAGACGTAAAATACTAACACAACTTCCTGTAAAATATAGACAAATTACACTCCTATACAACACTATCTAAACACTGTGTAGTATGTAAATATATACATTCCCGCGCTACTCGAACACTACTAATTAAATTTTAAACCTTTAGTTAAATCGAGCCATTGAATCCATTGTTCAATTTCATTATCTCCTGTTGCGAGCACGGGTGTGCTGAATGTGTTAATGATGTATTTAAACTGCAATATATTCAGAGAATTTAATTAATTTCACTTGAAAACTCAAACAAATGAATGGAATACACAGAACTTATTTTATTCTTCTTTTGGAGAATGCAGTTGATTTGTTTCAAGTGAATACTTGCTGTTTTACGTTTAATTTCGTAAATTATTCTAGTATTTAATTTATTTTCTTTGTAATTTAGTTTTCTGGTGTACAATAAAGTATATAGGTACTGTAGAGGTTATCTGCATGTGTCAACCTTATGTTGACAGGCTGGTAATATTATCGTTGGTTACTCTCGAACAGAAAAACAAGGTTGAAATAAGCTTTGGAAGGAAAAGTGATGGTAGTTTGTTGAGAGATAGATAGGCACAGCTAGGGCCTGCCGGTGTATTAGGAAAATTCCTTGATAAAATATAATAATCTAGCTATATATTAAATATAGTTTCCTTTCTCTTACGCCCCCACTTTCATATATTGAGAAAGGTATAACAGTACATATGATTAAATAAATAAATAAATTATCTCTTGGCAATATCGTGGATATTTTTGTATGGATAGGTATTCCCAAAAAGCTGTCTTATAAGCTTATTTAGTAGCTATAAACGCCATATTCGAGAGTAAAGTCCTTGTTTCGATTTTCTGGAGTAGCCAGAGACCTGTAATTTAATCTGAGATTTTCCTAGTAAATAGGTACGTATCACGCAGGTGCACTATAAAGGCGTAAGCTTTAAATATTAATCAATCAATCATTCATTTCACACGTAGGTATATATATATTTTATTTTATTTTCTTTTTTTTTATTATATTTCTTTTTTTATTATATTTCTTTTTTTTATTTCATTCTTATTATTTATATTCTATTCTATTCATTTCATTTTTTATTATAAATTTTCATTTTTTTATTTAATTCTTATTATTTTTATTCTATTCTATTCTATTATCAACGAATGGTGCTATCCCGAAAAACTATTTAACAGTTTAAATTCAATCAATCTTTCCAAATATACATATCTTTCACTACGGAAAGCAGCTATGTTAAACACATGTCGGATAGTTTGGAAATTCCTACATTTCGATTTAGACAATACTTTCAATGCAGTACAAAATACCTAATTCACTCAAACTTAAAATCTCACCTTGGTTTACACCCGTGAGATTTAAAAAATAAAAACCGGCCAAGTGCGAGTCGGACTCGCGCACGAAGAGTTCCGTACCATTATCTATAAAAATAGCAAAACAATCATGTCTGTTGTATGCCCCCTTGTGAGCCACCTTAAATATTTATTTAATTCCGTTTTTTATTATTTGTTGTTATAGCGGAAGCAGAAATACATCATCTGTGAAAATTTCAATTGTCTAACTGTCACGGTCTATGAGATACAGCCCGGTGACAAACGGACAGACAGACGGACAGAGAGCGGAGTCTTAATAATAGGGTCCCGTTTTACCCTTTGGGTACGGAACTCAAAAAATACCAGGTTCTAGAAACCTGAAAAAATCAATTTTAAAAACAAAATAATAATAATTCTTAATACATGCAGCTAGTAGGCTAGTTAAAAAAAATCTTCAGTCTGAGTCAGACCAGTACCCCCTTTCAAATATAGTTTCGTCTACCATAGTCTACTTATAATATTACTCCCACACTTAACCCCACTTCTGGGCACTTGGCTTATGCCCAGGCCATCATTTCTATCCATATAGGCCGAGGAAAACAAATACATAAACAAAATAATACTAATAAACACTAATTACCGCATGGAGGTATGGCAGAGTGAGGAGCTTCACGGACGCTTTTTCTGAGACTTACATGGACACGATGTACATGTACTAGCGTCCGTAACCTGGCTGCGTTTCGGTGACCTCTTTGGGGAAACCGAAGGTTTTGTCTGTGCAATTATGGACAAAGTTATCATGACGAACATTTACTGGAGATTTATTGTGAAAGACGGCATGGTTGACATCTATCGGGCATGCCACCGTCCGGGGGAATCAATCAGACACATTATCTCCGGGTGTTCTCGTCTAGCTAACGAAGAGTAATTGCATAGACACAACCTTGTAGCCAGGATTATCCATCAGCAACTTGCTCTGAAATACAGCCTTGTGGAATCTGAAGTGCCGTAGGTACTACAGGTATGTGCCCAACCCAGTTCTCGAAAATGGAAATACTACATTGTTCTGGGATTGATCCATCTTCACCGACAGGATTATTTTTGCCAATAAGCCTGATACAGTGGTGGTAGATCGATTAGAGCGGCGCATAATGATTATTGACATAACGGTCCCGCATGACGGGAACCTCGTGAAAGCCGAGAAAGATAAACAAATCAAGCATCTTGAATTGGTTGTCGACATGTGGGATGTGGACTCAGCGATCATTGTACCGATAGTCGTAACAGCCAATGACTTAATAGCCAAGAGCCTCTACCAACACCTGAAGACGCTCTCATTGGGCAGCTGGATCCAGGGCTTGATTCAGAAAGCGGTACTTCTAGACACGGCTCGCATTGTCAGGAGGTTCCTCTCTCTGGAGCCCTGACTGCCGGTAGCTTGGACCCTGTTCCCGATACCGGTGGGCACTTTTATATTTTTAAATGTTTTTATATTCTAATATTTAAAAATATAATTTGTCTATAGACATACTCGTATATATTGAAGTAAAGGAGATAATAATAAAACATTTATTTCAGGCTACAATAGCCCATAGACATACCTTACAGACTACCCCACTAAAACCGATCCCGAACTAAAACAATCATCGACTAGTCAAAAAAACATTATTTTCTACTTAAGTAACAATATAACCTATAAACGAACACCGAAAACTACTTAAAACTCCAAGAAACTGTACAATAAATAAACAAAACTCGATCCGAATTATAACTACTTAAAACTGTAACTTTTGCAGTCCCAGTAAGACCTCATTTGTGGCACAGAATAGGTAGGTACAGAAGGACGGCACGGCAAAACGCACACACACATATGCAAACTTCATGGGGAGGCTTGATCAAAGGTTAAGCGACGCTTGCCGCGGTCGGTTCGTGGATGGGTGACCATCCATCACGTATCGAACTCCTCCGTGCCTCGGAAAGCACATTAAGCTGTTGGTTCCAGCTGTCATTCGTAGATCTTTGACAGTGACAACCAGTCTCACCAAGAGGTATCGTGTTACTTAGTAAATGGATTGTGGAGGTCTGTTATGCAGTCGCTCCATATACAATACTATTATTTAGCTGTACCCGGTTAGACTGGAAGCTGACCCAAACATAGTTGGGAAAATACTAGGCAGACTGACATAGACAAGCTTCACATACAGCGAGTGCAAGCGCACTCGCGACTGGCATTTGTTTTAGATCATGGTATAATAATATACTTCACCAGGTATAGCATTCCGAGACATAGTGGTCACGTGGGTGACACAAGCCTACGTCATCACCGCTGTGTTACCAGTAGTGTGTCATAATAACCCCCCAACCGCCTTTATTACCTGAGCGAATCCGATAAATCAATGAGGTTTTAACTAACAATTACGTCGGTATAAGTTTAAATTGAATTGTTTCGTTTGATTAGAAAATCAAAACGACAATTTAAATGCTTGATATATATTTTTTAACAGAATGGTGACTGAAAATGTTTCCATACTTCTTGTTTTGTTGCAATAAAGTGGCAACTGGATAGTGACGTAACCTTGTGTCACTCTCGAAGAGCCAGACATTGTTTTTTTAGACCATGTTTTAGATATCCGTATGTACCTACACTACAACTATTTTCTTAATGTCAGCAGACCGGACGCTCTCAATTGACTTGGAAGTATATTCCAAGTCGATTGAGAGCATTCGGTCTGCACCAAGTGCAAAGGGCAACGGATAGAAATCCGACGACTGACGAAGCGCGAAGTTTGTCGAGGGACATTAAGAAAATAGTTGTACTGTACGTTTTACGCTCGTTGTATGGAGTTAGTCTTTTGTACCTGTCTATTCTGGGTATGTGGTTTGTCTAGGCCGTGGCCTGACCTCACCTTTATAACAGGGTACAACGGGGTTCGTAGTTTGACGACAAACAACGCTAATTGGGTTACAGTAGCTCTTTAAATATTTGCTTGACAGTTACACCGGTTTTGTGTGCTCTAAATAAGTCCTTTGCATATGTATTATTTGAGGGGTACGTAATCTTTTGAATAAACAGAGTAAGGAAAATATAACAAGGTTTTGGAATTTCCTATATAAACAAACATTTCCTGCTGTTCCCCCATAGGGGTAGAATTACCAATAATAATTCCTTAGTTAATGTCTACGGTATGAAAGGTACCCAACCACTACTGTTATCTCCGCAGTGGTGGTGAAGAATTTGGTGTAATATTAATATCAAACAGTTTCTTCCTTTGAAAATTAATACAAATAATATCGAGGTAGACAACGGTATTCTCAAAAATGCTTAATAGAAGGAGAATTTAAGACTAGACCAGCACCCTAATTGCGTAATACACTATCAATCACAATCTGAATCATTTTGAAGCCTATTGCTAATCCATTGCTTCATATGTTCGAAAAATTTGTCTGCTCAGCAACGTAAATAACGCAATAAATGTTGTTGAACTGGCAAAATGAAAGCCATTCTTACTGTTAGTGTGTTACGCTATTACCCCGCAGATTAATAAAATGTAAATAAATTAATAGAATACAAGCAGTTCATTTGTTAAACTAAATTTCATTTGAAAACATCCATCGGTTTCTTACAAAACTTCAACTATGTCGACGACACTGGTAACTTATTTATTTTGGTGACTGGACCTAATGCATGGTCACCCACCCATCACGTACCAGCCATGGCAAAAGTAACCTTTCGATCGACGCGAACTGTTATTATTTAGCCACGAGCCCCTCGAAGCATTAACTGAAATATTTTCTAAACACTAACCCACTTCATTCGATAGTTAATTAGGACATCAATTTAAACTAGATTAGCAATTATTATAATTAGTTGAACGCAGTCCTATTCGCTGTAATTCAGAGTTTGCGAGTCAGTAAATAGTTTGATTGAACTTATCGAATAGGTATATAGAGAGTGGCGATAAGGTTATCACATGAAAGTAAACCACGTATCCCACATGACGTTCATTCAAGATAAACGTCAAAAGAAAAAAAACACAATACACTGCAATCGGCATTTTGTTTTTGTTTTGATTGTTTGTTTGTTGTCATTTGCCAGTGTCGCAACACAGAGCAATGTGTATGGTCTTTGGTCTCTGGCATCAAGCAATAGACAAAATTATGAAACTTTTGTAACATGAATACGAGGCTTTTGGCTATTTTGTATGTCTCTAAATTAATGTCGTTCATTTGTTAGGTGCGTTTTGTTTGTGCAGAATAAACTATTTTTCTTTCTTTCTTTCAATAAAAAATAATTACACTATAGTCGCGGTACATTTTTAACCGATTTAAAAAAAGGAGATTCTCGATCCGACGGTTTTTTTTTTAAATGTGTGTTATCTCAGAACTTTTTTCTAGGTGGACCGATTTTGACGATTCTTTTTGTAACACGCTTTTATTAGCTTAGTTTGTTGTATTACTATTAATATCATCATCTTGTAAGTACACTATCGATGCTGCTAGAGGCGGCATTATCAAGTTTCCATACATACCAAGCGTTTTACCATTTTCTCGCAATACGGTACTAAAAAAAACGGTCCGTGATAGAAGTTGTGCGCTCAATCCACTTTTGACTCCACGTATTTTACTAGTGAGCTGTAGACGTCGCGAATCTGTCTTTGCATAGCTTAAAACTGAATAAATGTTCACCGCGCAGCTTAAAACTAAATCCTTAAAACAAAAAGTGCGCATACAGCGCGAAATGTCTTAAATATGGTTTTTTATACGTTTTAAGCCCCCACATCTCCGCCAATTTGAAAAATGTCAAAAACTGAATCGACAAAAGAATTCCATATATTTATCGAACCTGGTCACAAAATTTCACGAGAATCGGTTGAGAAATGCGACATGTAGAGGAGAACAGCTGGACATCCGCCGGACATCCCGACATACGAAAGCATTTTTGCCCGAGCTGAAAAGGAGACGCTTTGCGCTCGCTCGGTCAATAAGTACTGCCGTCTCGAGACGCTGCCGGCGCGACAATCAAATGCCCTGTGATTAATCCTATTCATGGATTCCTCATAACTGAACCTGTTAAACAAATACAGATACACAGAGATATTGGTACCTCTATATGCCTTATACAACAACTGAAATAGTTGGGTATCTCAATATTTAAGTGCATAAAAGCTTATTTTATGCCAGGACTTAAAGGATTAAGGCTTCTAGGGAAGCCAGTTCCTTCGAATTGTACGAGTATTTTGGCTGGCAGCCAAATTAGGTCATCAAGTTTAATACTTAGGTTTCATAGGGTATTTATAATTAAGTTAGTAGCTATCATTAATTTGAACAGTGTTTAGTGATCTTTAGAGATTGTTTCATTTTAATCTGAGGGGTGATTGCGTAACACATTTAAAATAGCAATGTCTTTCATTTTGACAGTGCAATAACATTCGTTGCGTCATTTACGTTTTCGAACAGACGATTTTTTCAAACATTTGAAGCAATGGATTAGCAACTTTCATCAAAATCTTTCGGAGCTGCTTTCATGAGTGCGGGGTTAGGTTCTTATATCAAAGGAGAAGGTCCGGTAATTTTTTTGTAAATTATTTCCAGGAAATGTCTAAGCTCGCGCAAAAAGGAACATTTTTCATATGTTGCCATAGAATAAAAAGTGGGACATCGGGTATAAAATACCGAAAAGGTTTCTAACGATATCCGTCTCATCCTGGCATAAATGTTAATCCTTTGTGAAACGTCCAGACTTTTTGTCGTCAGCCATTAATGAAATGCTATAGGCTAAGTATATTTTTTCATCTACAAAAATCTAGATTTTCCGGGTAATTATTTTTTGCTTAAAAGCCTTTCTACAGGGTCAAATAAAATAAGCTAGCGAAACTCCGCACACGTGATGGGTATCGATATCTAAACTTAATAAAACAAAAATTAATTAATTTGCAGATTTTTTTTGTGGGGTCATTGACCAGAGTTCTGTTAGTATATTCACTTGAAATATCAGTTTAAAAAACCAGGTTTTTTTTTTTGTAAACTTCACAGACGTGGTTGGTATCGATATCTAAACTCGATAAAACATATTTTGCAACTCATACTGCATGGAACAACACTACCAGCGGTCTTTGAACCCTAAAAAAACATCAAATCTTTTTATTTTTATTTAATCGTGTTTAGATCTCGATACCCATCACGTCTGCGGAGTTTTGCTGGTTAATTTAATTTGACCCTGTATATTTCTAGTAAAAGCCTTTTTCATCTTGATATTTCATTGATAGATTAGTTTGATAAAACAAGTCGTTTATTTTATTTTATTGGCATGTTAGACTGCCGATAAACATCTCAAAGAAATTAAAAAATAAGGGCCTCGATTGCGGCCACGAAATATACCTGACGACGATTTAACTTCGCACATTGGCCAATTACACTTATATACAGGGTGGCAGGGGCATCGACGCCCAACCTATTACCATGGATTCAGTAAACGATTCTGATAGCCCTGCATTGAAAATTTTCGTCGGTTATTCAAAAAGAACTGCTGTGGCCTACAAAAGTGCAATACCTACGCGGTCAAAATGTATGGAAAAGCATTGCTTTTTAAATAATCGTCAAAATTTTTCAACTAATGGGGTTCAGAATTATGTACTGAATCCATGGAAACAGGTTGCGTGTCGATGTCCCTGCCACTCTGTATAGAGATGCCTTTCAAGAGCATTGAACTCAATACCCTTCTGATAATAATCTCACGGAGAAATACAAGCCTGAATTGAGGCCACGCCATATCCTACGATCGAACTATAAAATACATAGGAACAGAAGGTCGGTTCCACACAAGAAGCGAAAACTCACGCACACATAGACACGCTTCACGTACAGCGAGTGCAAGGGCACTCGCGACCGGCATTTGTTTAAGAGCGCTGTACGTATAGTCTACATGGTATAATAATATACTTCGCCAGGTATAGCATTCCAAGACACAGTGGTCACGTAGGAGACACAAGCCTAGGTCATCACCGCTGTGTTACCAGTAGTGTGTAATATAACTCCCCAACCGCCTTTATTACCTGTGCGAATCCGATAAAACAATGAGATTTTAAGTAACAATTACGTTGGTATATGTTTAAACTGAATTTTTTCGTTTGATAAGAAAAACAAAACGACAATTTAAATGCTTCATATATATTTTTAACAGAATGGTGACTGAAAATGTTTCCATAATTCGCGTTTTGTTGCAATAAAGTGGCAACTGGATAGTGACGTAAGCATGTGTCACTCCCGGAATGCCAGACCTTGTTTTTTAGACCTTGGTCTACATTATCTGTCCCCCGCGAGGAATATTGAATTTAGACCTTATAGCAATAAAAATTAAGTAACTTTTCATTGTCTGTTCGGACAGTGCGAATACTAAATAAAATTGTATTCTGTCTTCTTGTTAACTTCTTGTGATTGTGCGATAACAAATTAAATGAGATAGATTATAAGGGTCTGACAACCAGTCTCACTAAGAGGTACCCAGTAACTGGTCAAAGTCAAAGTCAAATCATTTCAAATAGGCACATAAAAGGCACTTTTGAACGTCAAAATTTACCAAAAAATTGAATTGATTCTAGTTGCCCCTACCAAAAGGTAGTTTCGTATGGAGAAGAATGGGCAAGAAACTCCACCGTTACTCTTTTAAAATGTTTTACAATACTATGTAGGTTCACATTAAGTATATAATTATACATATGTGAAGACGATGCACCTAGAATAAAATTAATATACCACAATAGGTAAAAAGAAAATAAATATAATGCAAAGGCAGGTAAATTAATTATGTGATAGATACATGGTGCTCACAGATTTACAAATATTGAAAAGTAGATGATTTTTCCAAAATTTTAACAAGTAATAATTTAGTGTGTGAGTTAACTGGGTTGAGGAGGTCAGATAGGCAGTCACTCCATATAAAATACTGGTATTCATCTGCATTCGGTTAGACTGGAAGCCGACCCCAACGTAGATGGAAAAGACTAGGCCAATGATACCCAAAGTGATCTATATCGACCTTCATTGTTAGATTTACACTTTTAAATCTGTGATATCTTCTAAGATATTCATTTTAATGATACACTGTAAAGCGCAATTTTGATCTACATTAAATACAAAACGTGTCTAACGTATTTAATTGGATTAGGATTAATACTGTATTGTTTAAAATAGCTTCGTAAATAACCCATATTTTTTTACTAATAATTATGTAAAAGAAAAAAATGGTTGCTGTAGGTTATCCTTCGGAGATAGACTTATACCGTTGCAGATTTTTCTTTAGACCTTTTTAAGATATACAATTCCGTAGTACATTATTTTGATCTATCTCGTAAGGTTTAGCCAGCGTTAGCAATGTAAGCGCACAAAAATATGATTTTTATGACATCATTACAATTCTTTGAAATTCTCGGTGCTAGGCAGATGATGAGATTATAAGGTTCTAATGCTAGCGCAACTAGTAACTAATTTCAAGATTAACAATTAGGTCGTCGGATATTGAGCTGCGGGGTAATTACGTAACACATTAACAATAGGAATGGGTTTCATTTTGACAGTTCGACAATATTCATTGCGTTGTTGAGCAGATTTTTTTTTCGAACATCTGAAGCATTGTATTAGTAATAGGCTTCAAAATGATTCAGATTGTGATATATAGTGGTTTACGTAATTAGGGTGCAGATTGCGTGTGTTTTTGCTCGTTGTATGGAGCCGAGCTTCTGTACCTACCTGTTTTGTGCGAAAACTTTGATCCAGTTAAACTCCAAAACACGCAAATTATCTGCTAAGGAGATTTCAACTTTGGACAAGTGTTCTTGGTGGGCAAATAATTATTTAAATTGGGATTTAATTTAAGTTAAACCACTTTAAAACCAACGCAGGCCAAGAGTTGGGACTCCTCAATTTTGAATACTAATAAGATAAGATTGCAAATGAAATTGTCTTGTCGGTAGTTTAATGCGTATTAATTAATGACTAGCCCATTGGTCTAGTGGTTGCAAGAACTTCTGCCGAGCATGAGGTCCGGGTTCCATTTCCAGATCGGGCAAAGTGTTGTTGGGTTTTTCCATCAGGAATTTATCAGCAGCCCGAGGTCTGGATTTGTGCCCGGTTGATTGCAATAGGCTCGCCGTATTTTATTATTTTATTTATTAAAACTTCATGCACAAGTAAAAAAATACTGTACAAAGGCAGACTTAATGCCTGAGGCATTTTCTACCAGTCTACCTTAGGGTGATGCAGAGACTAAACATGGCGTATTACATGGGACTTAAACATAACATGCAAAATGAGAGTGTACTAAACTCCATGAATTCAGCTCATAGTTCTAGAACCCCTAACGTAGAAATTTCTCGTTGGTTGTCACAAAAAATCTGCTGTCTGGAACAGCAATTTTTATTTAAATAACCAACGAAAAATTTTAACGCAGGGGTGTTTAGAATCATGTATCTGCTTAATCCATGGTAACTAATCTATTAATTATAACATAAACTCACGCCTTCTTCCCATGGGGGTAGGCAGAAACTAAAGAACGCCACCTGCTGTGATCCTTACATACTCCTTTTGCCTCGTTTTCGTTCATACATCTGGTCATTCACGCACGCCGGTTGCGAGTACTCGTACTACGCACCTGACCTATTAATGATCACAAATTAAAAATTAATTCTCTCTCTCTCGCTGCCTACTGCCCCCACGAAAAGCTCCAGCGCCCACAAGGGGGCAGTACCGCCTCCGTTGGGATCCTATGAGTTAGATGGTCTGTACCACACCCTTAAATTGAACCACACCTTTCTGATAGATGGCTAATAAACTATACTAAAAAAACATAAAGAATTCAAATTTCTCTATATAAGTACATTCTGTAATGTGGCCTTGGCCTCTCCGCACGGTTGTCAAGCACAACCTAGCCTCTTATAGCCTCTTAAGTGTCGATTTAATTGCAATGTAATTTCCTCGCCTGTGTTTTATAGCCGGTGATTCCTGGCATTTTATTTTTATTAGCAATTGTGCTTGCGTACGTGCGTAGGGCTTTAAATGTTTGCGTTAATTTAGAAAGCTGTGGAACCCTTAGATTGAGTTAGTTTTTATGATAATTAATGAAATTAAAGGCAGTTTTATTTATGTATTATTTACAAAAAAATATGTATTTTTTTTGTTTCCTGTGCGTGTCCCAAATAAAATATTTTTCTTTCTTTCTTTTATTAAAACTTTATGCATAAGTAAAAAACAATTCTGTATAAAGACGGACTTAATGCCTGAGGCATTTTCTACCAGTCAACCTTAGGGTGATGCAGAGACAAAAACATGGCAGGTGCAAAATAAGAGATAGATAACTTGAAAAATAATTAACACTAATACATACAGACATATAACGAAAATAAACTTTGTCAAGAGAAATAACGATAGGAAGAGGAGAAAACGAATCCAACAAATTAGCGCTGGGCCGGCAGTCTCGACTTAGATAGCGACAAAAACCGGTCAAGTCTAATCGATGTCAAATTTCTTTAATAGATTTTCAACCTTATGCTTTCGAAATAAAGTTAAAAATCTATTAAAGGAATTTGACAGCGATATGACTTAGCGACCGATTTTTGTCGCTGTCTAATGTCGAGACTGCAGGGCCTGGGATGATTCTGACAATTTCTTAAAAATATGTTCACGTGCCTCCAATTACACTTCACTGTTCTTAGTATTCATTATTACTTACACTTTAGTTTTTCTTGGCTGACTTCGTCATTATAATTTTCTAAGAAACTATGTCTTTCGAACTAGCTTAATAATCCTACTATATATATATAATATTATAAATGTGAAAGTTTGTGAGGATGGATGGATGTTTGTTATTCTTTCACGCAAAAACTACTGAACGGATTTGGATGGAATTTGGAACACAGATAGTTTATAACCCGGATTAACATGTAGGATACTTTTATCCCGGTAGTACGTTCCGACATCCACGCGGGCGAAGCCGCGGGAAAAAGCTAGTTATCTATAATAGCCTTTCTAAATGACAATATTTATTTAATAAGTAACATTGTACAATATTTTTTTTGCACGATAATTTATACTTACATTTTAGTTTTTCTTCGTCATTATAATTTTCCAAGAAATATGTTTTTCAACTAGCTTAATAATTAATAATATACCTATGTCACCAGTATCTTTTAATGTTTTCTTACGTCTTTTTTTTGTGTTAGAATCATCAAATGACCTCTCCCGCTCTGGGCGGAGCGGAAGGGCGTGTCAGACTCTTAGGTTTAGGTTTAAAGAAACTTTATTTTCAATAAGAACATAACATGTCGCTTACTTGAGAACAATACTATTACTTAAATACTAATTTAGGTTCGACTACATCCGTCACAGACTTATTAAAAAGTACTCGAAACTCAACCCACCCAACGCATTCATTTTTCGAGTAATGTCCGGTTTGCGATTAGATATACGCTAAGTTGGGTTTTGAATGCATTGAATGAGTGCAGATTTCTTATGCGTGAGGGTATTTTATTGTATAGCTGTGCTCCTTCAAATGTAAGCATTTTTTTGCCATAATTGGTTCTGGTTTTAGGTAAGACTAATAAACTTGCTCGTCGTGTGCTTCGTTGACTAACTTGTTTGTATTGGGTAAGTGTGATATTTGTGTGAATGATTTTGTTAAGAACTTTTTTGATAAAGATACATGTGTTATAGATGTAAAGTTGCTTTATGTTCATTATTTTTGTGTCTCTGTATATTTTAGTCGTCGATGTTAAGTACGGATAGTTGAAGAGCAATTTTATTAGTTTGTTTTGGGAAATTTGTAGTTGCGATAGTTTAGTTTTTGATAGTTTACTGACTAAAACCCACGCGTGTTCCTTCAGTTGCCTGTGCGCCAGGGCGACGGTAACTCTTTCGAACAATCCGCGACCCCGGCAGGCATCGGCCCTATCGGACCCCGTCAATTATGCTGACATCTCTTTGAGGCGCACGTGGAACACAACGCGCCGTCGATCCGGGCCTGGTCCTTATCGGACGGCGAGCTGCCCATTGCTCGCCATCCGCAAGCCCGCGCCTACGGTGGCCGGGAGTTGGCAATCGACTCCCGATGCCCAGGGTGTCTCCTCCTGCGGCGACTAGAGGCGTGAGGGTACAATGATTGCCTCTCCCTCACGCGGTCCGCCTCCTCCTTCGCGAGCATGACTGCTTCGCAGAAGGAAGTGACGGCTTCCCATTCCCTCTCGCTCCGTACCATGGCCTGAATGCCGGATGTTTTCTTAGGTCTGAGATCCATTGTATGTAATTTACGAATTAAAGAATGGTTTCATTTACACAATGCAAATTTCATGCCTGTGGCATATAATAAAATTGTAGCAACAAATGTCTTGCACCGTCTGTGGAGGCTCCTTCAAACAAGCGCGACACGAAGGCACCGCCTGTCGCGCGACGAGCGGTGCCTTTGTGTCGCGTGCGATTCACGTCGCGTTTCGCGCTTGTTTGAAGGAGCCTTTAAACACTGTTTGGACTGTGCAAGTAATTTGTTGCTTAAAGCTTATGGTATATCACAGGCAAGAAACGTATGCCGTGTATACGGGGCTTTATGATATGCCATATCAATTAAACCGCACCGTGTCTTTATGCTTGCATAAATTCACTCAATGCTAAGTCGGTAACCATTCGTCTTCATCTATGCACTTAGGACCACTTGCACCGCCAATCACTAAACACGTTTAGCGATAAACGAGTTTAAAACATAATTCTGTTTCTGTCAAATGTTTGAAGATGACAGAAACAGAATGATATTTAAAACTCGTTTAGCGCTAAACGTGTTTAGTGATTGGCGGTGCAAGTGGGTCGTAATAATGTCCGAAACAAGTACGAAGTTCCTTCTTTAATCGATTTCTAGATAGCAACCGTCGATTTCAGCCAATATATCACACTCAACATGTCTTATCGTGACAAAAACGTAACCCCAACTGAGCAGAACCCCCCAGAAATGATACGGATCGGGTTTTTATTTACCTACCCTCCATACTGAGAGGCACTTGTAATTGAACATGGGTTCAATGTAATTAGGCTGAAATTGACGGCTGTATCGTTGGTGTATTCGGTTGGCAGTTTTGTTAGGTTTTTGGCAATTTTCCTGCTTTTTGGATACGAAAAAAATTATTGTGTGTTATTTATTTCAGCTATTGGGTTAAGGCTCCCAAAAAACAGGGGAGACGCGACTCAAGTAGAACAATTTCTATGAAAATTTCATGGATATTGTTCTACAAGATTCGCGTCGTGCAGTCGCGTTGCGCCTATCTGTGGGAGCCTTTACGTAATTAATTAATTAATTAATTAAAAGAAAATAAAATTTAAAGAAATGATATCCATTTCGTAATTTTTTTGATTTTTAAGATTTACTTAGGCTCATTCATACAACCGACTTAAAAACGATGAGGATTTAAATTTCAATGCAGTCTTTTTTATAATGACACAGTGAGTTTTACTGTAAAATTATCAAATAATTTTGTATCCATTTAAGAGACTATACACAGGAAAACTATGCTACAATACAATGCTATTTATTACAGACGAGATGGTTATTACTGTTACTACATAAACTATCTTTACCCACAAAATCCCCGTTACACCCTGCTGCTACACGAATTTAATAATCTCGAAATTTCGCTACACTCCCACCGCTTACTAGGAACAGCAAATAAAGGGTTCATATTAACTTAAACGCAGTAACTTTGTGTTAACCTCAGGACTTGTGGCTAGATTAGCGGTTAGCGAGTATACAGGGTTATTGCTTTAGTTTCTGCTTATAGTTGTGTTGGAGAACATATTGTTACACTGGAGAAGAGAATAGCAGGGAGGATAGGGATATAGAAGTGTATTTTTATTTCTAGCATACATGGGTAAGTTCTAAACTACAGGTAATAGAGAAAGACGCTGAAAGGAACTGAGCTCAAGTGGATGTCCATTCGCCAAAGAAGAAGTTTGCGCGCTTTGACCACACTTTTCTCCTTTCTCAACTCCCCCACCCCTCCTTCTTATCTTATGTCTCACTTTCAATATTTATGTTCTTCACATGCTAAGAATCTGTGTTCTTCCAATAATCTTCTCCTACTCTGCCCTCCTCATACTTCTGATTTCGTTCATTCGTCCTTTCATATTCAGTCCATTGTTCTCTGGAATGCGCTTCCTGTTGATATCAGGACGGCCACCAGTCGGTATGCATTTAAGCGAAAATTGCAGAGTTATTTTCAAAATAAATAGTGTAGAGTCATCTCATTTACCTCCTTCCCTTTTAGTGTATATATATAGTATATATATATTATATAATGTAGGTATATATTATAGTAAATATATATGTATGTGTATTATAAGTTTATAACCTATTTAGGTACATGTATAATTAATTATGTTATCTTTTTAATATTTTTTTTATTATTATTAACGCCTGTTAAGCAGAGCACCTGCCATCTTATCTCTACACCACCCTTGGTTGACTGGTAGAGAATGCCTAAGGCATTAAGTCCGCCTTTGTATGTTATTGTGTGCGAGAAGTTTAAATAAATAAATAAATAAATAAAGGAACCTCCACCGATTTTAAAGAAAACTTAATTGACCAAAAAAATATATATTTTGTAACGCAATTATGGGATCACGACAGTCACTCTAAACACCATCGAAATAACAGGAACTAATATCAACAACAAAAAAAATATATATATATACGGGTCGACTTGAGAACCTTCTCCTTTTTTTTCGTCGGTTAAAAAAGCTCGCATGATGTCCCGTTGGTTAAAACCTACCGTGTGAAAGTAAGAAGCAGTGCTTAGACTAATTTTAGTAATACGAGTATAATAATTATTATTGACCGAGCGAGCACGAAGCGCGAGCGAAGCGTCTCAGTTTCAGCTTGGGCAAAACTGCTTTCGTATGTGCGGATGTCCGGCGGATGCCCAGGTGTTCTGCTCTGCAGGTCAAACGATTCTCGTGAAATTTTGTGAGCTGAGGGCCTAGACAAAGTAACATTCGATTAGCGATGACGCTAGTAGAAAAGCCAAAAAATGTATGGGGTTGACATAAGCTATCGAAATGTTACGTGATCATAGGTCAACGAATAGAAATTAGTTAGACAATGTTAACGTCATTCGATTCTATGAAACGAATCGACAGCGTCGAACGATTACTTCCATAGAGATGCGTAGCCAAGTGGTACTTTTTGAGAAGCGTTACCGCTAGTTTTCGATTCGTCTGATAGAAATATTAGCGAAAGCGATACCGATTGTAGAAATAGAATCGCTCCGAAGCGAATGCCATTTGTCTAGGCCCTCATGTTCGATAATTATATGGATTTTGTTTATCGATTCACTTTTTCGAAATTTTTCAAAATGGCGGTGATATGGGAGTTAAAACGTAAAAAATAAACACGTTTCAGCCATTTCGCGGTCTTTGCGTGCACTTTTTATTTTAAGGATTTGGTTTTAAGGTGCGTGGTGAACATTTATACAGTATTAAGCTAAAAAAAAAAAAAAAATATCTTAAATTCAGACCTAAATTAGTCCGCAAATTAGTAAGTAAAGACAGACTCGTTTATCGTTTATTTATTTAGGTACATTAAACTTGTTCGTCATATATCTATGTGACAGTTAAATAGTTTCAAACTTAATGTGGTTTCAATTAACTAGAATTTGTTATGAATTTATTTTTCAGTTGGTACACCCGATGTTAAGCGATAACCTCTGACTTTTACGATTGTAATAGTTTATAGGTGACACAGATGCAACCTGTCATTGAATTGCGCCCGTGACCCAAATATTACGCTAAAAAGTTTCGTATTCAAGTTTTAACTTTACTGTGTCGTGCAGCAAAAACCTGAACACAGAGGTATATAAATAAATAATAATACCAGGCTATTATTGTCCATCTGCAGGACAAAGAAAAAAAAGAAAAGAAAGAAAATACGTGTATTTGCAGTAAACATGACGCAAAGAAAAAACACACAAACACAAAAAAGAACGAGATGGGGAAAAATATGCGTCACATCCACGCAAAACGGCAATCGCTCAGCATAATGCTACGACCTCTTTTCATACAGAGAAGGCACGAGCATTGATCACCACGCTTGCTCAAGACGGGTTGGCGATTTCAGACTTATATGAATTATAAGTCCAGGTTTCCTCACGATGTTTTTCTTTCATAGATGTCAGTAATATCTAAGATAAATTCAGAAAGTACACACACACACAACCACCAGACCAACCAGAGGTGCTTATAACACTTGTCCTTAAAGTGATTACAAAAATATGTAATACCATGAATTCATGTGCTTATTAAGTTCCTGGTACTTGTTGACAGGCCTACACTGTCCTCCCATACCAATTAGCAGTGTTATTTGCAAACATTATATAAGCAAATTATTTTTAAATGAGTAACCGTGAAGTTTCTTGCCGGGTCTTCTCGACAGGAAACGACCAATTAGAGCCGTGCACCTAGCTTCTGACATTTCATAAATGCCCATTTAAGTTTATGTGAAATAAAATATTTTGAGTTTTGAATATTTATGAATACGATATATTGGAAACCTTACTTCAGGACCGATCTCCGACGGAATCTCATGGCGGCATGGAGAGTGCGACTGTCGCAACCCAGTGCTGGGCATGCCACAATCGCGGCGGTAAGTCCCCTCTTTGAGGAGTGGAATAAAAGGCGCCACGGCGTCCTTACCTCCCACCTGACGCAGGTCCTCACCGGACATGGTTGTTTCGGGAGGTTTCTGTTTCGAATAAGGCGGGAGGAAACGCCCGGGTGTTACCATTGTGTGGATCGCTCGGAGGGCACGGTGGAGTATACGGTGGAGGTCTGCCCGGCTTGGGCGGAGCACCACCGTGTCCTCGCGGAGGCGATCGGCGGCGATCGGCGGCGGCGATCTCTCGAGTCCGGCCCCGGTCCAGGCCATGGTACGGAGCGAGAGGGCGTGAGAAGCCATCACCTCCTTCTGCGAAGCAGTAATGCTCGCGAAGGAGGAGTTGGAGCGCGTGAGGGAGAGGTAATCGTTGCGCCTTCACGCACCTAGTCGCCGCAGGAGACGCCCTGGGCGTCGAGAATCACAAGACGATTCCCGGCCACCGTAGGCGCGGGCTTGCGGACGACGAGCAATGGGTAGCTCGCAGTCGGGTAAGGACCAGGCCCGGGTCGACGGCGCGTTGTGTTCCACGCGCGACTCAAAGAGATGTCAACACCGATTGACGGGGTCCGCTAGGGCCGGTGTCTGCCAGGGTCGAGTTCGAAAGAATTACCGTGGCCGTGGCACACGGGCAATTGAAGGAACACGGGTGGGTTTTAGTCAGTAAAAGTCTGACACGCCCTCCCGCTTCGCCCAGAGCGGGAGAAGTTATTTGATGATTACCCACCCAAAAAAAAAAGCACTTAGAAAGAGAAAGTATTTATTGGGACTCGGACAGGATCACAACGCTCACGTCGTTTTTAAAATCTGCGTCCCATATAACGCGCGTTGTCTGCTCGTCGACGCGGCGCGCGGTGGCACGTTTTCTGCCTTGAAAAGCAGCACTAGGTGTATGCAGCGCTTTACGCGCATCCACGCTGTGTCCGTACGCCTTTAAATTTTTTGAAATAGAAACAAGACAATAATTATGTAAGAAAGGAGATGCAGTACACAATATTATTTCTTCAGTCATCCTCTAAATGTGAACGGGAAGTAGGTATTCATTTTTGACAACATTTAAAAAAATATAACTGTTGATAGCTTTTACCAGAAATAGTCATCGTATTTGTGTCAGCGGCTTCAATGTCATCAGGATTGTGCCGGAATACAGCAGGTCGTCGTGGACGTGGTACAACAGCGGCTCCCTTGACAATTCTGTCATCAGTCATCACACTTATCTGTCCTCTTCGGTGGTTTCTAGAAACTTGGTAACAAAACTAGGTGGCGCCACTTGCTGCGCCGTCAAATATATGTTCTACCCGACTACGGCCCCGCCTGCAAAGGAAGGGTAGTGAATTATATTTTACAGGACAAAACAACTAAATTATATTTCACTCTATTCAGCAATATAATTATTTAAAAGCTTATAATGTAATAAATTAATTTAGTACTAACGAAATCAGGCAACTCTAAACCTTTTATAATTGCTTGAGTACCTTTCTATTTCGCGGACTGGTACCAAAAGTGCGTTAAGTGATAAAATGACACTTTTAATTATAAAGTGATGAGGGTTAATTACTTTGACCTCCGGTATTTAACCCCTGAATGCAGAGGGCAAAGTGGTACTTTTTTGTTTTCCGAACCGGTTTTAAAAATGGGTAAGATGGTACTTGAAAGTGACAAAAGGGGTAAGGCTGGTTATGAAAAGGTCATGAAAAATGAAAATGACGTTATGATCAGCCTGTAAACATCCACTCCTGTATTTTATATTCTATAATCTCTATACGCCATCTGCCCAGCCTTTAAAAAAAAATAAACATAAATAGTCTAAACCCTTTCGATCTAAAAAGAAAATTTTTAACACTATCGACTATAATTGCTACTCATAAATAAGTACCAATTGTGACACTAAATAATATGAGTAGGTACCTACAGTGATATTTTTAAGGGCAGCAGAACAGATCAAATCTTTAACTTGGTGTAGTGTCAAGAAGGTACAGGCTGCACCAAATTTTTCCTCTTAAATTTAAATTATTGCGATACAGAGGAACTCATTTATTCCACTAATTAACGACAAAAATACCTTACTTTTAATTTCCTTGGCCGACATTTTCTAAGTATACCACCCCCACACACAAACCCCAACGGACCAGTTTAACTCCAAAGCAACACACACACACACAAACACTCCCCACAATTAACTTTTGAGCACATTCAATAAATATGTATGATATCATCAGAATTATTAAGCAATTATAAATATTTTGTAAAACGTGTCAATCCCACTAAAGTACACTGTCCCTCAGGATCTGTATCCTGAGGGACAGTGTACAAAAAAAAAAAATGTGTGTAAAATCCTGTGATTTTTCCAGTTCGAAGGGCAGGGGTCTTACTCATCTGTAATAGCCATACCCATCCCGTATTGAAACTACACTGATGTTACCTTTTATTTTGGTAACGGGGTGGAATTCTCCATGGATATCCTCCGCCCTGGAGCGGGCGGAGGGGTCTGTCAGACTTCTACTGACTAAAACTACTCCGTGTTCCCTAGCACACTTGCACCGGGGCTACCTGGTCACTTAAGGACTCTTCATTGCAGCCCCCGACTGGTGCCGGTCCGCGTCTGCGGGTTCCGTCTGGTCAAGCGGGGGTAGTGAAGTGTTTGACTCCCCCGCGACATCTATGAGGGGCGCGCGTGGAACATTACGCGGCCCCACTTCGGGTCTTATATGATGGGGGCGGCGGACGTCCGCCGTTCCTGGGCATTATCTGCCCTCTGCCGACGCGACGGCCGGTGCGCCTGCTGCGGGCCGGGAGAGCACTTGAAATCTCCCTTTCCCTTTCCGCTACCTCCTTCGACACTGATGTTACCTAGGCTAAGTCTTTTGGTAAATAAATTATTACCAACGGTTTAATGTGCTTTCCGAGGCACGGAGGGTTCTCGACATGTAATGGATGGTTACCCATCCACGGACCGACCTCGGCAAGCGTAACTTAACCTTTGGTCGACCCATGCGGATGTTATTATTAGCCACGATCTCCTCTTTAATCTCTATCGTCATTTCGAAATTCACTGACCGCACACAATTCGAAAGCAAACTCATTTGATTTAAAAGTAAATCATCGCGGATTCACAACGAATTTCGTTCGAATTTCGAATAGATGTTTAGAGAATTACACTACTGAATCTTAGCACGGTTTCATATCTGCTTTTAACAGCCACCTAATCTTTCAAAGAAAATTAAGGTCGTCGAGATCAAGATATAAGATCACAATATCATAGAAGGGTCGTGTAGGGTAACTAAGGGATCGGAAACTATACGTGAGGGTCAACCCGATGGAAACCACTTGGTTATGTGGCTGACTATTGGCCCTTGTAGTAGCAAGATGAAAATATAATTCGTATGCG
Source organism: Dryobotodes eremita (assembly GCA_917490735.1). Taxonomy (NCBI): domain Eukaryota; kingdom Metazoa; phylum Arthropoda; class Insecta; order Lepidoptera; family Noctuidae; genus Dryobotodes; species Dryobotodes eremita. Next base: position 11,744,320 of record OU823267.1, read on the forward strand.
ATATAGTAAGGACCCTTATATATTAAATTAAAATAGGAATGTTGTGACCTGAAATACTAATTTGGGGACGACAGACGGCTGTACTATTTTGATATTGGGATACCTACCTACGAATTCTTATTTAGGTATTAATAAATGATATAAAAAATATGATTGACGTGCAAAAGTGTTTGTACAAACCTACTTACAGAAATAAAATCATTTATCATTTATATATTTACGGTATTTATTTATTTATTTATATTTTAATTATCACAGCATTATGCTGAGATAGGAGCCTTTTCGGAATCGCACAGGTCTTTTATTTTTACTTTTAATTTTATTGTTATGTTGTATGTTTTAGTGTTAATTTTAAATGCTCCTTTTTTATATTTTTATTATTAATTTATTTTTTTGTTTGGATTTCCTGTGTGTGTCCCAAATAAAATATTTTTCTTTCTTTATTTTTCTATATTTATGATTTTATTTCTGTAAGTACGTTTGTACAAATACTTTTACACGTCCATCATAATATATTTTTTAAACTAGATGAGGACGGCGTTTCCTATCTGACTACTCTGAGAAGAAAGACCGAAACAAATTCAGAGGTCACAGTCTTTTTTAAAGTACAGACATAATATTGGTCAGATCATGTGCAGACCATTTAGATCAGTGTCTGAAATAGTCTTTTGAAGTAAGAACCACACAGATTGAGTGGACCTGTCCAGTCAGTGCACGAATTTGTCAGTATTTATAATTTTTCAAAATTTCCGCTCTTTAAATCGTTAGATATCGTTGGGAAATCTTAATCCTAACTTCCTAACTATCCTAACTTCCTAACTAATATTATAAATGCGAAAGTAAGTTTGTTTGTTTGTTTGTTACCTTTTCACACCTAAACCACTGAACCGATCATCCTGAAATTTTGCATATATTTTGTCAGTTGTACAGAAACGGACATAGGGTACCTTTAATCTCGCAAAAAAAGTACTGTTCTCGAGGAAAACAACCATAACGTTCTTGTGATAATAGATGGCGCCACGTGACTTTCGAATCATGATTGAATTATAAATAACCCGAATTGATAGTCAAAGTCTAAATTAACGCGAGCGAAGCCGCGGGCAAAAGCTAGTTTTAATATAAACGCAGTGAGTGAAATATTTTTTAATTAATGATTGAAAGCACAAACATGCAGTAAGCACATTCTGGGGCCAATGTTTGTTCCTTCACTGAAATCCTACTAATATTATAAATGTGAGAGTGTGGATGTTTGGATGTTTGTTACTCAATCACGCTAAAACGGCTGAACGGATTTGGATAAAATTTGGCACATGGGTAGATTATGACCTGATTAGAACATAGGATACTTTTTATCCCGATATTCCCACGGGATCGAGATTTCTGCGGGTGAAACCGCGGGGTGCAGCTAGTAATTTATAAACATAACATAACAACACGCCTTGTTTCCCCGAACAGTTAGGCAGAGGTGTACCTGTAGTACACCCACATTTTGCCAGTTACGTTTAAGTCCGAATTAATAGGGGGCGAGCCTATTGCCATCAGCCGGGCACAAATGCAGATTGCTACTTAGAACTTCCAAATGGAAAAATACGATAGCACATTGCTGACCTGGGAATCAAACCCAGTACCTCATGCTCAGCAGTAGCACTTGCGACCTGGACCAACGAGGCAGTCCTAATTAATAGAAGTAATTAATGACGAGTCGAATTTGTAATTTTGTTTTTTGTTCCATCTGCATTCGGTCAGACTGGAAACCGACCCCAATGTAGTTGGAAATAGGCAAGGCAGATTGATTGATGGTCCGGTCTGGTAGTCAACTCAACTGGTTTCAACTCCACTATCAGAAATCTTTTCTCGCTGTTCTCAAATAAAAAAATACGTACGGCAACTAGAATCAATTCTATCTTTTTGTAAATTTCAAAAGTGCCTTTTATGTGCCTATTTGAAATAAATTATTTGACTTTGACTTTAAATTTGTTCAATAAAACTTCCAATACTCCAATTACGATTTTAAAATTCCTTCACGCAACAATGAAATCTGAACGCTTGAACTCAATTCTCATTCAATATCGTTCACTAATCAAATATGGAACACTCCATTATGCGCCTTGAATTGTTCTGGGAACACGGTGCGCGACGAGTGAACGACGAACGACATCGTTCATTCACTCGTTCAATGGCGGCCGAATCGAGCGCTTGATTTGAAGTGACATTACTCAGTTTAATGTAATTAGTCTAACTTTTTATGATTGATGTAGTGATTATCTTGTTTGCGTCAATTTTGTTAATTAGTCTTTGGTTTGGGTAAGAAAATATTAAGTGGCATTTATTCTTTCCGACAGTAAAAGCGTACTACAGTATATTGCTCGATGCGCCTCTGGTTTCAGAGGTGCATCGATAGCATATGATATTATTGAAAATATTATGTTGTTTATGAATAATATAGAAATTAAGTTGCAATGGGTTCCAGCTCATATTGGACTACGTGTTAATGAGGAGGCTGACCGATTATCCAAACTAGCAGCAGTTGAGGATACAACAATTGACTACTTACCTGATTATTGGGAATACCTATCATAGTAATTTGTTATAACTCCTGGAAACAACACTTTGTTAATATCAGTCAAACAAAAAGGTATATGGTATAGGGCAATACAAGGCGAGCCTTCTCGTGTGCCTTGGTTCGATGTTGATCAACTTGGTAGGAATTAAGTTAAATTGATATTAAGACTTCGCTCTGGGCATTATCCATCAGCAAAGTTTACATTCCTTATTAAAAAAGCTGATTAGCCGAATTGCAGAGTTTGTAATCAGATTGAGGACGTGGAACATTTGCTGATGGATTGTGTCCGAAACAGACGCGAGAGGGAGTCACTTTTGAGGGAATTTGACTTAAACAAAGTTAACATTGGTTTAATTCAATCAATTTTATCTCAACCAACGTCAGAAAGTGCCAAAAAGTTATGTCGTTTAATAACAGTCCTTCACCTGTGACTTCCATCTTTGTCACTCAGGGCCCGTTGTTTGATACATAGTTAAACATGACCATTAGTCAATTGAACAATTAGTCACTTGACAATAGTCAATAACCGTCAAAGTTTAACTACTCTGTCTGCGCATGGATAACTTTTATAGCAAATTGTATTTTTTTTTAACAATAGTTAGCTTAACCAGTTGTCAAACAACATACTTCTGTCATTTTTAACAAATTGTTAGTTTAACTAGCGCATTTTAACTATTAGTATGTTTGACTACTGATCAAACAACGGGCCCGTGTTTTATAGACTACTAGCTTTTGCCCTCGGCTTCGCTCTCGTTAATTTAGACTTTGACTATCAATTCGGGTTATAATTCTATCATGATTCGAAAGACACGTGGCGCCATCTATTTATCATAAGAACGTTATTGTTGTTTTCCTCGGGAACAGTACTTTTTTGCGGGATGAAAGGTACCCTATGTCCATTTCTGTACACCTGACAACGTATATGGAAAATTTCAGGATGATCGGTTCAGTGGTTTAGGCGTGAAAAGGTAACAAACAAACAAACATCCACACTTTCACATTTATAATATTAGTAGGATATAAATATAATATAATATATAATATAATAATAATATACAATATACATATATACCTATATGTACATAGTTAGGATGTTGGGTGATTATATGTGTTAATGTAATGTAATGTGAAAAGGCACGATGGTGTTGGCGTGTCTTTTTAGATAAAAACCCCTAAACAAATAAAGAGGAAAAAAAGTACTAAAACTAAACTATTTTTAGGTTGTGAGAGGGAGTGGGTCATACATAATCAACCACCCGGGCCCAGTGCGGGTTGGTGGATGTCAGATATCTTCGAACTTTCGGTTCTAGGACATGCCGGTTTCGTCACGATGTTTTCATCACCGTTTTGAGAGCAGTGGCGATGTAATAAATTACACAAAGTAAAGCGCCTGCCTGGGTGAGAAACCACGACCTATGACACATACGTCGGGGCCGTTAGCAATATTATTTTAGCAAAAAGTAAAATATTTTTAAATATTATAAAAATATTTTACATAATAACCTATTGAAAACCTGCTGTTTTAAGAACGTAAAACCTCTAAATTACCGTTAAAAAGTACCTAATAATGCTAATGAGTTCTTAATGTTGCTAAATTATTATTTATGTGAGCTCCGTAATCATGTAAATTAACAAATGGTGTTACTAACGATACACCTACCAAGTGTAAATGAAGAATTATGAATCCTTAGTAACATCTTGCAGTTTAAGGAAATATTTTTAAAATTGGTATCTTTAGCCCTCGTTAAGGCTCATACAAACAGGTGCGACACGCGACGCGACACAAAGGCACCGGCTGTCGCGCGGTGCCTTTGTTTCTCGTGCGATTCGCGTCGCGTGTCGCACCTGCTTTTAGGAGCCTTAAAGAGGGCAAAAGGTATCTATTTTAAAAATATCCCTTAAACTGCAAGATGTTACTAAGGATTCATAATTCTTCATTTACAATTGGTAGGTGTATAGTTAGCAACACCATTTGTTAATTGACGGGGTCCGATAGGACCGATGCCTGCCGGGGCTGCGGATTGTTCGAAAGAGTTACCGTGGCCCTGGCGCACAGGCAACTGAAGGAACACGGGTGGGTTTTAGTCAGTAAGAGTCTGACACGCCCTTCCGCTCCGCCCAGAGCGGGAGACGTCATTTGATGATTTCCCACCCAAAAAAAGAAAAAAAAAAAAAAAAAAAAAAAAAAAAGAGCCTTTATACAGGGTGTCCCAGAAATCGACCGACATACAGGATAGGTAAGTGGTGATAGCTTTGGTCAAGCCCTTTCAAAATAACAACACAATATGTTCCGCAAAATCTTATCGTTTTTGAGATACTTACACTAGATACTCAAAAAAAAAATGAGGGGAGAAAATCAAATAATAGTGAATTTATGTTGAATTTGTAAGTTTTTTTAGGAGAATCAAAGGTAATTACGGATAGAGTAACTATTTAATAATATTTTGATGGAAAAAGTTATTAATAAAAATATTGTATTTACACATGAGAGTCAAAAGAATGGCGGTTATATTGTTTTTTTTTTTGTTTTGTCGAAAATCTAGTATAACTCGAAAACTAAAAGATTTTGCGGAACATATGTTTTATTATTTTGGGAGGACTTCATCAAAGCTATCACCACCTACAGTATGTTGGCCGATTTCTGGGACAGCCTGTATACTCAATAATTTTTATGTAGCAAAAGAAAGTTAAAATAAAACTCAGTCTGTAAGTTCGTCAACATTTTTAACTGGACATTAAATACTTAAATAATTATGTTCTTTGTTACTTGACTGCGCTACAGCAAAGACAGGGTTATTTTATGTATATTTTTTTTAATGTGTCTGTGTATCTTTCTTGATACGGTTTTATTTAGACGACAACTTCATAGAAAAGTGTTGCTTAAAAAGACTAAGTTTACAAAGAAAAAATGCTTTCTGCAAATACGCTCAAATGTTGGTCAGTACCGGGTTATGGGCGTGGCCTCGTAGCTTTGTAGCTTCGTAGCATCGTAGCAGCGTAGCGAGGTAGGAACGTAGCAGCGGCGTCGCGGGGCCATGGAGTTGAGTGGAACATAAAGTTTAATACTTCGTTTCCTATTATTTCTTTGTCTTTTATTGTTGTGTCAACACTTCTCACATATCAACACAATTATTATTTCCACCTATGTATATATATATTTTTTTTGTTATTCTGTATAGTTCACTTCGAACCTCATTCAAATGGTCGCACACAATTTGAAAGCAAACTCATTTTTTTTAAATTAGTCGTTGTGGTTTCACGAGTCACCGTTCAAATTTCGAAGTGATTTCCGAGAGTAACTACCTATAGTGTTACAAAGTTATTTTGGTGCGTGGTCAAAATTGGAACTAACGCCGCCATTTTTTTTAATACATTTCAAGTGACATTTAACAAATGTTTACGAACAGCGCCCACCTGTCAACGTTATTGTAGCCGTGTACCTACAGTCCATTCACATTTATTTTACCCCTGTATTTGCATCACTGTCAAATTAAAAGTGATCTTTATTTTTGGTATAATAAGGTTGCTGTTGGGTTGTTGTCACTGATTAGTCTGTCAAAATCACAGTGATTTTTATTCAAGTTACAATAAGGTTGTAGTTGGATTATTGCTGTCAGAGGTAAAAAAAAACTGTGAATGGACTAGGGGACATATCAAGCTATACATTTCCAGTTTAAGCTAACCTCACATTGTATAGGCTTTACGTACAATGAGAAGTCAGCTTTTAATGGAAATGTATAGCTTGCTATGTCATCGTACATGATTAAATTTCGAAATACACAAAAGAAAAACAAACATTCTTATTTTAAAATGATTTTAGTCTACTACTTTTCTCCAAACAGTTTATACCTAGCCTCTGTACCAGCTGGATCGAATTATGACTATGACAGGGGCGTCTTACTCTGCCCTGTACACAACGTGACGCTGCGATGTTTACCAGACGTAAAATTAAAGCAATCTATTGCTCGGGGACAGCCAATTTACTTCAGTTGCTGTAGGGCTGGCGATATTCTGTTTCATTTAAAAAAAAGGTAATAATAAAAATGCCCGAGGGAAGAAAATTATATGAGAGCCTGTAGTTGTCCTCACGGTACAGTAAAACTAATTTCCATATAGTATTTTTATCTCACGAAGCGACGCGCGCTTTACTTTTGGTTACCAAATGTACAAACACGCTGTGCATGTGTGTGTAAGCGCAGGAGCTCTCGGTACCGTCCGAGACAATGGCGAAGTCCGAAGTGTGTGTGTGTGTGTTATGTGCTGACGGTGTTCGTCTTCACGCACACATTCACAGCGTGTTTGTACACTTAGTTACCACAAGTAAGGCGCGCGTCGCTTCGTGAGATAAAAATAATATACAGAAAAGAAATGCTCGTTTGATCTAAAGCGTTATTTTGTATATTTTACTTGTAACCTAACTCAATGGGGGCTATCGTTTTTGTGCTTACCAGTTGGCGCCACTGGCGAGAAAGGTCCCGTCAGTACTTTTATTTGATGTTTTGGATATGTTTAAAGTTCCCATAAATTCATAATATGTTTATTTTATTACATTTTAAAACTTCAAATGAATATTTAAATTCAAACGTTGCTAAAATTGGCAAGCATGAAGCAGACAAATATTATTCTTCCTTCAAGTGCTACCAAATTAGATCCTAACTTTTTACTTAAAATTTTAAGCCATAATTAATCAGGAATGGCACAACCATTAGAACAATTATGAATCATTAGTTAAAATTCCTGATAAAAAATCCCGCAAACAGTGAACGTTCAGTGCATTTGACATAAATCGAGACCTTATTCTACACTAGCGCCTCTAGTGGCGAAGCGCGGTAGCGCTCATTTATCGCACATAATCTGAAAGCGAACTCCTTTGTTTCTAAAGTAAATGATCGCGGATTCAGACCAAGACACCGTTCGAATTTCGAAGTGACGTTTAGAGTATAAAAATGCTCTAACCGTGCGAAGCCACAAGAAAGAAAAAGAAAATCTTCTGTATTTGTAACTTTTTTCTCCGTGGTTTCTTTTCTCCTGACCTATAGCAGTTGATAACGTTAAACATGAAGAATAGCCCTTCTTATCTTAGTTTCCCCTTCATTACATGTTCTTTCTTTATGTTTTCCGTTACGACTTTTGCTTGAATGATACAATTTGTTTTATTTTTGTTAGTCCTGTATTTGGATTGACAATACTATAAATAGGAAATCATTCTGTACTATAATGACGTCTATTTTTTATATTTTTTTAATGTCCCTCGGGAATCATCGCATTTCAAAATACAAACGAATGCTAATTTCCATGTCCATCAATTATTCGATTTATCGTGTATAATAATTTGAATTCAGAACGAAGTACTTTATTGTAGTTTTGTTTTGACGTAACAAAAGACGTAACAACAATAAAGTGCTCAGTTCTGAATTCAAATGATTGTACTCGATAATTCTAATAATTGATGGGCATGGAAATTTGTTTGTATTCGGAAATGCGATGATTCCCAAGGGACATTAAGAAAATAGTTGTACTGTACCTACTGTTTATGTAAGACGCAAAAGTTCTAAATAAATAAAAGTGGTCGTTCGTTTGATGGGCTTAAGTTTAGGACATTGTTAAATGGAAAAATAAGCATAGCGCATAGCGTTTTGATGTATTTCTCTAGTGGTCGGTCGTGGTAAATACAAAATTATGTTCTGAGGGTGAATTTCACCAGCTCGCCGTCCGGTAAGGACCAGGCCCGGGTCGACGGCGCGTCGTGTTCCACGCGCTCCTCTAAGAGATATCAGTACAATTGACGGGGTCCGATAGGACCGATGCCTGCCGGGGCTGCGGATTGTTCGAAAGAGTTATCGTGGCCCTGGCGCACAGGCAGCTGAAGGAACACGGGTGGGTTTTAGTCAGTAAGAGTCTGACACGCCCTTCCGCTCCGCCCAGAGCGGGAGAGGTCATTTGATGATTTCCCACCCAAAAAAAAAAAAAAAGGGTGAATTTCACCAATGAAACTGGACACGATCAGCACAACTAAACCGCGTTCATTAGCTGTCAGTGTCATAATTATTGTCGTGGAATATTGACATTGACAACTCTTGAACGCAGTGTAGATGTACTGCGTTTTGGTGAAATTGGCACTGAAAGTGCTGATTCTCAGCCTTATTTGAATAAATAGGTTTTAATTTCGGTTAACCGATGACCGTTGGGGTAGACGTGTTCTTGAGTGGAGACCACGAATCGGCAAACGTAAGGTAGGACGCCCTCAGGTTAGGTGGAGCGACGATCTTCACAGGATGGCTGGTAGCAGCTGGATGAGAGTTGCCGAAAATAGAGCTAAATGGCGTGCAATTGGAGAGGGCTATGTCCAGCAGTGGACTGCTGTAGGCTGATGATGATGATGATAATGAATTTCGGTTAACTCATGAGAAACAGTAGTTAATTAAAAATAACATCTCACACTGCACTGCACTGATTTTATTTCATGTATTCCTTACTAAGACTACCAGGAAAAAAGTATTAATATGTTAAAACAAAAACACAAAAACTTTTGTGTGGCAACCCTAAGCTTTAACTCGGACACCGCCGGGTCAATTCCGTCGTTTACTTATTTTAATAAAACTCTGCAGACGTACAAATTTCATCTTATTAGCACACTCACACAATCACACAAATATACAGAAGTTTTGTAATAGGACTAGTGACCTACTTACTTAATATTAGAGTAGGAGAATTATGCATGAATTTCATTGTGTTTCTGTGGGTAATTATAGAATCTGTAGGACATTCAGTGGGGTAATTGCGTAACAGACTAACAGTAGGAATAGCTTTCATTTTGACAGTTCAACAACAGTCATTGCGTTATTTACGTTGTTGAGCTGACAAATTTTTCAAACATATAAAGCAATGGATTAGCAATAGGCTTCAAAATGATTCAGATTATGATAGATAGTGTGTTACGCAATTAAGGTGCTGCTGTACTTTGTAGAAGTTGACAAACTCTCCCGTCCAGAATCTAGTGAACCTGAAAACTTGTAATTGTAATCTTTTCTTAGTTGTTTTGTGTAACAGCTAATAGTTTTTGTGACTTTCCCTTTACATAGACAATTCCAGCCATCCTTAAAAATTAAATAATGCTCTATTATTTTTACAAAGTGAAAGCTAGAATATCTGTTTTCTCAAGTAAATTTTCCATCCGAGTGTGGTATCGTTTTATCTAATACTAACTGCCCGGCGCGACTTCGCTCGCATGGTGTCCTACCCCTACCCTACCCTACCGTACCCCTAAACCTTTGACAGTGTATGCAGAAAAACTCACCAAAGTTTCATCAAAATCTGTGCAGCCCTTTCGGAGTCCATAGAGAACAAACAAACATTGATTTTTATTTAGATAGATATTGGCTTTAAAAGAACATGGTCATGATGAGTTAATAATTGTGAGCTCTTGGTGTGATACCCGAATACATCATACCAAGAGCTCACAATTATGCTATCAATTTTAGTTGGCATTTGTCTGTGTACACATGGTAATACTACAATTAAAAGAATATAGTCATTGTGAATGAATAATTGTGAGCTTTTGGTGTAATGTCCGAATACATCACACCAAGAGCTCACAATTATGCTATCAATTTTAGTTTGCATTTGTCTGTGC